>OZ000479.1:5000-1408333 GCA_963922655.1 Cardamine chenopodiifolia | reverse complement strand
TTTCCATAGAGTATGTTCTCAAGTATAGTGGTGGCAAAGAGCGCAGGTTCTTGATTCACAAGCCCAATTTGTTCACGCAAAAACTTCAACTGAAGCGTCTTTATTTCAACACCATCCAACATAATTTGCCCTACTCATCAAAGAAAAAACACAGTTTAGTTATGATCCAGTCACTAGCCAAAGACTCAGATAGAAACAGAGAAACTTTTCGATCAAATTACCGCTGTTTGGATCATAAAATCTCTCAATGAGGGAAACAACAGTACTCTTTCCAGAGCCACTTCCACCAACCACCGCCACGGTTTTCCCAGAAGGGAAGAAAATGTTAAAGTTTCTGAAGATTATAACATCAGGCCGTGAAGGATAACTAAAAATCACATCTTTAAACTCAATGTTTCCATGAACTTGGTCCAAGCATTTTCCATCCAACGGATCTTGAATTATCGTCGGCCTCTGATTAATTATCTCCATTAACTTGTAACCAGCCGCTTTACCTTTGCTAAACGCCCCAAGATTCGAGAAAGATTGTCCCAAGCTCCTATAATAACCGGAAAAAAATGTCACAACTAAGTTATAACAAAACACGTATAGTAAAACACAGTATTATCATGTTTTCACTTCCTTACATTCCACCAACAATGGCAGAGAATATAGCAGTAAATGCTTTTCCTCCATCTGTTGTTCCGCTTCGGATGAAAACTCCGGCGTACCAAAACACCAAAGCCCATGACATACAAGCTATTCCATAAGTACATCCTAAACCCAATCCTTTAGCCATCCCAGCTTTATAACCGAGCTTAAGCGTATACTGAATCGCATCCGAATACGAGCTAAGAGCCTTGCTCTCTCCAACATATGAGTACACAGTTCGAACTTGAGCGATTGCCTGAACAAAAAAAAATTCATCAGTCTCAATACAGTTAAAAACCTTTTTTGGTAATTTTGATCAGAAGAAAAGGTAATTTAACTTAAGATTTGACTAAAGAAAAGTGAAGATGAACTAATGGAAACACTGTTTAAGTCTTTAGATTGAATAAGGAAGAGAAAAAAAAACACAATCATTTCAGAGATCAAGTACAAAGAAGCAAGCCTAAGAACAGTACAAAGCATTACGTCGAACAGTTGGTGTGCAAGAACAGTAGAAAGCATTACGTCGAACAGTTGGGTGTGCAATAAAAGAAAATGATTGAATTTACCTGCTCGGCTATAACGCCGGCGTTAGCATAAGATTCACGGCTCTTTGACGTGATTCCGGTGAGTGTATAAGCATATAAACCGCCGGCGAAAGCGATTCCGGGAATCACAGCAACACTCAATAAAGCTAATCTCCATGCTGATACAAACCCAACCACTAGTCCCGCCAAAAATGTTGACAGGTAATGTATAAAATTTCCAACCTGTATAATTAATGAAAAAAATAAAAATAAAAATTCTTCTTTAACAGTCTGTGATATTAAATTCACTTCATCAATAAAAACCCAGAAACTCAAAAAGAGTGATAATAATGAATGAAGCTAGAGGGACCCAGTGCACGTTAAGCTCGTGCGTGCTAGCGTGCACCACATAGACAGGAGAAAATATGGAAAATAACAAAATTAATTACAGATAAAAAATACATTTTTAGATTAAAGTTACTATTACATATTGAAGGTACTTACACATTTTTGTAATAATAAAAAATTGCTTTATCGAACCGTTTTAGGTTACGTTTTTTTCTTTTAAATAGTGAAAATTTTCCATAGTTCCATAATAAATATTTCACAATGAAAAAAATAGTACTTTTATAGAAAAATAAAATAAAAAACTAAAAAATAGCTATTAGATTTTTTGAATTTTAGATAAATAGTGAAAACCTAATACAAATGTATATTTTCACAATACACTAACAGAAAAAGTACGTATTTATTGTAAAAACCTATACATAAAATAAATAAAAACCATCTTCTCCCACCACCACCTGAGGCGGCGCACGATAAATGACGGTTTGCTAACATAAACGACTCAAACCTCTGATTAAGATTGATCAGAAAACCATGGGACCCGCCGGTGAAAAAAAAACCCCAAATACTAGATTTTGATAAGACATGTCTCGTACAATTACGGAACAGCAAAATCATAAATCATAAATCACAAAAACCCAATAAAAGCAACAAAAAAAAAGTTTTGTTAAAAGATAAATAAAAGAAAAATTTTATGTACCTTCTCGCTAATGGCGTCTTGAACAAGAAGAGTATCAGTAGAAACACTGAAGACAATGTCACCAGTTCTTGCATCAGTATCAAAGAACCCAACATCTTGTTTTAAAACAGCTTCAAGATACTTTTTTCTTAATGCAGCCACTTGTCTTTCTCCAGAATACATCCAACATGCAATTTCTGTAAATTTTGTTAAAAATATATTAAAAAATTAAAAGAATTTTTTGTAAGTTGTAATAAATGTGAGAGAGATTCCGATTTTGATTAATACGGACAAAGTAGGAGTCCATGAATCACGTGGACTTGGCTTATCCTTTTACAAATTAAACATTATAAAAAATTGAACCTTTTTTATAATTTGATACTTGTCTATATTGTGATTTCTGTTTCTGGGTTTATTGATTGTAGCAAATAGAAAAAAAGTTTGATTTTTATGTTTATTGTTGTTAAGAACAAGTTAAAAAACGCCAATTTTTGCAATAAATTTTTTAAAATCCCACTCTCACAACAAAAGTATATTTTTGTAGAAAATCTAATTAAAACTCAATAGAACAAACCTGCATATGAAGAGAAGCAAACAACCAAACCCAAGTAGACAAAATACAGAGAATACTGCAAAAATTTTCAACAAAAAAAACACAGATCAGATCTTGAGATCTAAATAATTTCATACAAGATTAATCTAAAAAAAGGAAAGATTTTTACTTACTTTGGAAACTTCATGAACCATTTGATGTAAATCCATTTGGTTTTTACCAAATCCATTAACCATTTGACCAAAGAGCAAGAAGAAGACAGGCATAGAAGAGCCATGAACAATGGCACCAAGAGAGCCAATGAACATTAAAAGATAATCAAATTTATCAGCAAAAGAGAAGAGTTTGAAAAATGGTAAGCTTTGTTCTTTCTTCTTCTCTGCTTCCACCGGAACAGATTTTTCATCTGCCGTCGCCGTTGTAGATTCTGACATTTTCTTGGATCTGAGTTGGGTGAGTTAGAGACGAGTTGGCTCAGAGAGAAAATGAGATCATTTGGTAATGGTTTGATAAAAAGGTTCTTGAAAATCTGACAATTGTTGTGTGAGTTCGAGAACTCTTTTACGAGTGTCTTGTTTGGATTAAAAAAATGGAGAGGGAGAGGGAGAGAGAGAGAGAATGAGAGACTATAAGGAGGTGGAGTGTATTTATAGAGAAGAGAGAGGAGAGGAGGTGAAGTGTATTTATAGAGAAGAGAGAGGAGAGGAAAAGTGTTTGAATACTAGTGGTCAAAGAATTATAAGAACATTGAGAAATGAGATTTGAGAGATTCGTATTTGCTCGTGGAGTGGGACTGTAATTTTTGTGTGGATTAATTTTTTTTACTCAAAATTATTTGATATTTGACAGACTTATTTAAAAAGTATCCAATTTTTTTTATAATTATCAAAAGTTTTCAGAATATTTTATTATAATACAAAATTATCTATTTTAGAATAATAATTTTAATTATGAAAATTAACCGTTTTATAGTAATTTTAACTATCATTATTTTACTCTTATCCGATTTTTATATTAACATATACGTTTTGGATAATATTTTAAAACCGAAATACATATATCTGACTCTTATCCACTATTATTCTATCATATACCTTTAATATTCATGCCTATATAAAACTAAAAATAATAATGAAAAAATTTGTGTTAAAAATAAAACCATTTGATATAGCTACTACTATGGACAAAATAACTTAACCCACAAAAAATGAATCAAACTGAATCGTAATTAAGTAATTCTGTTCGGTTTTGGTTTTACCTAAAAATATATTCAGTTACAATTATTAAAAATATTTTTGTTCATTTTTAAATCGTAAAACCATTCAGTTTCTTAGTTCTTTAAAAAATTTTGTATTATAATACTCGTTTGCTTAGCTTTTAGTCATCTTTCATAAAGTTTTAGGATACATGAATAAGAAATTTTAGTCTAATGTTTCTTTTAGAAAATTTATTCCAATATTTGTTAGAGAAGAAAAAGTAAAATTTTATCAAAGATGATGTACTACAAGTCTACCAATGACATTTAGGAGGATGTATGTTGTATTCAACCAAGAATTTAAAGTGATTTTGAGTTTTAATGAATTTTAGAATGACTTTTAAGAATTTTGGTAAACTAGGAAAGTTGTTGTGATTTGTTAAATTATGTGGTTTCAATTTTTATAAATCGATAAGCTGTAAAGATAAAAAAAGAAACAAATTGTAACTAAATTGTAAATTGGAATACCCATCCCTAGTAGTTATATTGATTTGTTGGATTGTGTATTGACTTATTTGTGTGGTTTTTATGATTTAATTAGTAATTGCTTTTAAATTATGTTGATTCAGTTATTAATATTACAAAAAAATCAAAAACTTTGGGGTTTTGACAAGAATAGAGATTTTAACAAATATGAAAGGATTTTTCTATTCAAACTATAAAGATAAATTTTTTTAGTTGAACTTGTCATTTTTTAAATTCATATTGAAATTTTTATGTATATATATAATCTTTTAATTTTTATTATATAATAAAACTTTTACCACCATGAGGAAAAACTTGATTTTCATCTAAAATTTCTCAAATATTATAAAATATGTTTTGGTTAAATTTTCAAAATTTTACAGAGTCATATTTGTATTTTAGAAAAAAATGTTAATCACTCTTGAATAACAGTACAACATAAAGTTGGTAAATTATTCGTTGGGAGAAAAACGAAACTAGACTTCACTCTAACATTCAATGAGGTTTTTGTCCTCCGGCCGCCTCTCATGAGGGCAACGATTTACAACTGTAGCAGTTGTCATGATAGCCTTCAGGAGGAAAAATGAGTTTGTCCTCCCAAACTCCTCAACACTATTCAAATCTATGTTACCAGACGAAGAGATAGGTTTTCGAGAAAGGTTATTGTTGTGAATCTTAGTCTAAGAACAATAGGATCCAATATGTTGTTGGCTGAAGAGATTTAAGAGATCAAACATTTATTTTTTGTAGTATGGATTAAATTCTTTGGGTTATAACTTGAATGATGAAGAATCTAAATGTAAGGAAAATGAGGAGCCCTTTGGCTTGTCAATCTATTTAGTGACAAAAAATCACCTCCAACATACAAGATCCTTTAATCATCACATTTAGACAAATTTTCCAATTTAATTAATAATATGCACTAAATAATCAAACTCTATCTTTTTAGACTAAAGTGATGAATGAAAAAAAAAATCATAAATAAGTTAGTTCATTTTATCGCTTTTTCGATTTCATGCTAGTTTTTTCTGCAAAGTTTATGTGAAATAAGACTAGTTGGTCATAATTACTTTAATTTGTGCATTGGCTTTTTTATTTTAATTTTCAAATTTAATTAGTAGTTTTCTAATAAATTCTATTGTATTCAGTTAATAATAATAAATAAAATCAAAATTTAATGGATGTTTTAATATATATATATATATATATTTCATATTACAAATGATGATTTTATCAACAAACTTATTCTAATTTCATATAGTACTTGTGATATAGGATTAGAATCACTCCAATCTATGATCACTCGATGATCAAGAGATTCCAAACCTAATCTCACGGAAAGTGGAAATGATGATAGAGATGGAGGTGGAAGATAGCATTGACTCGCTCAATCAATATGCGAATAAGGACGTTGAATCACTCAACAAGCTTAAACCACAAACTTCAATAGAATTAAGCGAATCGTTCAGTAAAAAGTAAAGAACAACATAAAGAATCCACAACTTTGTGAAAAAAAAGAAAATAATTTCTATTACTTTCAGTGATTAAGGGTTATTTACAATGAGAACGAAACTAAGCTTTTATAGGCTCATATGCAACGATCATAAGGAGGTAAAACAAGAAAAGAATCACAAAATTTAAACAATATCCGTTTGAGACTTTGTGAGAAAATTAGAAAGTTATGGAAAGTCTTATTGCTTGTATCTTGAGAGCTTGGGGAGGTAGATGAGACTTCTAGGGACATTATGGAAGCAATTGAGAGCCTCTACCTCATGCCCAAACATGAAGAGAATAAACCAATGCAATGTGAACGCCTTAAATGAGAATGACTCCAAATAAGGCAAAGTCTTGGGGATGATGTTTGGTTATGATGGGGACGCTCTTTGGCAGTCTCTTTCAGTTGGAGAAGATTTAAATGACGTGTAGAAACTCAATAAAAATAAGGAATGGCTGCGCAAACTCCTTTATTGCTCCTAGTGTGAATGCGTCAAAAAAATGAAAGTGTAAGTGTGAAAGGATCCAACTGATCATATGAGTGCTGGTGCATGAGAAGACTTCTTCTAGATGTATAGGGGTCTCTCCTAGTCGCCGGTGATAGTTTTGGAGTGAACCAAATATGGAAAGGTCCATATTTAATGGTAAATGAACCATAAGTAGGTCCAAATACTCATCTCCTAAACCTGTTCGAACCGGGGCTGATTTTCCTCGATAAATCATCTTAAATTAGCTTATTTCATTGAATTTTGAATCCCAAAAGATTTGCTCGAACTTATTGCTTGTTGGTTAGCTTTGGTCCTTGATCTATGTACCTGTGTTGGGGTTCATTGACATCTCTTGATCCAGTCCGATCCATGGTCAATATTTATTGAGAAATTGTTTCTACATAGGTGGTTTGTTGATGAATATTGAACCTGAGGAAAAAAGCAAGAATAGATTCTCTTAGCGGCAGCTTCTATGACTCGTTTAAGGCTCCGGTTATGGGTTTGTGAACCAACTCCAAATATGTTCAATCTAATTGGATTCTGGTTCGATCATTCTCCTTTAAACATGTGACTTGCGAGTGAATCTTAAAGGTTAGCTCGTGTGCTCGAGTAGGTTGAGTGTTGGTCAATAGTTCTCTCCATTTCTCGTCTCCAGATAGGTTTTCATGGTCTCCAATTTAATTTGTTCGAGCATTCTCGATTCCACTAAAGTATTATTGTTTTCTTAGGGTTGATTTGATGGTGAATAATCAACCATGTACCTTATGCTGGGATCAGAACTTCATTTGGGAAAAAAATCTCCAAATACTCTGTGTAAACCGATTTGATATGTCTACTGGTTGGTTTGGTATGCTTTCGATTTGCTCTGATCTGATGTCCACATCACTTAGAAATACACCGAATGGATTCACCATAGGATTTCATGGTGGATAATTCTATTCCTGCTATAAATTTCTATGGTAGAAAGTTATATTTGCATTACGGTTATGATGGGAAATTTTAGCTTTAACACATTGAAGATTTCCGATTAAGTTTGCCTCGTAAGTCAGCATAATTCGCAATTTTTAGGAATCAAATTCCACACATGGTATAGAAACATTAGATTAACCGTTGGTAAACCACCAATTTAAATGAGCTGATCCAAATTTGTAATTTCATTAATGATTTTAAAATAAGTGGAGATTTTGATAAATATATGCAAGTATTTTCTCCGGTCAAAATATAAATATAAATTTTAGTTTAACTTGTCATTTCTAAAATTTATGTTAAAATTATAAATATATAAATCCAATAAAATCATTAACACAATGATGACGAACTTTGTTTTTTGTCTAATAATTTTTAAACAACATCAGATATTTCATATTGTCAAATTTAGACAACATCATTGATTTTTGTCTAAAAATTTATAAAAATTCATGTGAAATTTTTGTTTGCATATATATTAAAAATATATAAATCCAATAAAATCTTTATCACAATGATGACGAACTTTGGTTTTTGTCTAATAAATTTTACAAAACATCAGCTATTTTGTATTTTCACATTTAGACAATTAGTCTAAATTGACTAGTCAAATTAGTGGGTAAGATAATTCACTATTTTTTGTGCTATAACATATTTTTTGGTCAATAAGTTTAATAACCATGGGTAGTTAGAAAATTAGTTTTGAAAATCAATTTTCGGATGAAAATACCTCTATCGCAATGTTATGGGTAATAATTTATTTAACCGTCAAAATATTTAGACTGTCATCAGCTCTAATTTTAACAGAATTTATTTTGTTAATATGATAAAAAACATTATATCATATGATGCATATGAATATTAACATCTAAATTATTATTTAACGTGATATAAAACATATTATGAACATAGTAATGGACTTATCCGACGAATGATAGATACAATTTTATCGATAATTTAGTTAACATGATATATATTATTATATACTAATAAACATAGTTAAATTGTTAACAAATAAATTATTGAGAAAAAATTTTATCCATCATTCACCGGATATTTATACTACTATGGTCAGAACATATTTTATATCACGTTAATTAATAATTTAGATGTTAATACATATATGTCACATAATATAATATTTTTACCATGTTAATAAAATAATTACGATTAAAACTAGTTGATGATAGTTTAAATATTCTGGTCCTTAAACAAATATTTATTCTGTTAACACTGCGAACGACACATTTTTGTTCAAAAATTATAGTTAAGAGAGAACTAATAAATTAAAAACCATTACTATAAACTTAATTTTTCATTCCTCTTATGCTATCCTTTATAATTTTCCCATTTTTTTAGATGTTGAAACTTGAATTCTTTCTTTATTGAGGAAGTAAAAACGTAGTATGCTAGCTTTTATAAGAGGGATATATCAATTTAACACAGCAACAAACATCGGCCAAGGGAACAGCACTAACCACCACTGATAAGAATTATGGAGTCAAACAGAAAAGACATAATATTTGCAATTGATTGATTGCTCAAATTTGAATTAAACAAGGGCACTATCGTTCTCAATGTGTTACGATATACTTTAAGGTATATTATATGTAGACTTTTCAAGCAACAGATCTTATATTATTAATTGGACTGATGATAAACCAAAGTATGCGATGCTTTAGAGTTATATATCATTAATTGGACTGATGATATATTTTCCCATCAAAACTAATCATATAACGTTAAATGTATCCAAATTTAACGTCTCGTTCTGTTTCCTATGAAAACAAAGTTTTAAATTCATTTACACTTAAATCAAAACTTTGAAACCTCCGAATACACATACGTTGGTTTTACTCGGTTTAAAACAATTTACTATTTACTAAAGAACTATTAACCATCTAAATACTTAAATACGAAATTAAACCAGATTTAAACTCAATTACCTTTAATAACAAAATGCATAATTTAGTAGCAAAATGTTTTACCTTTCTCAATTTTTTGCTCTTTAATTGTTTGTGCTGTAATGTAATTGTAATTATGTGGGCAAATGATAGAGTTTAATAATCGAATTTGCATATATAGTAAAACCTCTATAAATTAATAATTTTAGGACCAAAGTATTTGATTAATTTTTAGAAGATATTAATTTAAAGAAATTTTTTATAATTTCAAAAAGATATTCTTATTTAAAGTAAAAAAACTGAAAACAACACTTCCATATTTTAGTCACAGTTGTATACTAGGTAACAACTATCACATATATAATTAGTAGATTTATACTTTTGTGCGTTGCACAGGATCGCGAAGTTTTTCTGACCATGTTATGGTTCATGTCAAATTTGTTTTCTAGAAATATCATCTTATCTTTGGACATAGTCTCTTTGCTTTTTCGTAGATATCGATATTTTGATACTCATTTCGTTATTAAATTCAAATGTTTCTATAATTTTCCATCATTTGATCTCATTTTCTTATATTTTAATATTGTTTCCTTACATCTTAATTCACTTTTTCTTATTTTTAATTCACTTTTTCTTATTTTTATGTTCGTCCTTTTCTATTTCTAGTTTCTGAAATTTTTAATTATTTAAAAATTTAATTTTACCATAAATACATATAATATTTGTACTACCATCACATGAAATACAATATAAATAAAAATAATATTTTATAATATTTTTTGTAATCTAAAATTTTAATATGTATATGATCTTAAAGTTTATTTTCGCTGTACTGATTTTAAATGTACTATAAACCATAAATTTGATACATATTTTAATAATTCTTTAATTTTTTTTAAAATTTTACTTCTTTTATCATTAACTGTCTAAACTATTGTTATTAACTAATTTATTGAAGTCATGCTTATTAAAAGAGTGTGTTTATGATGTAATTAATTTTTAATCATATAACATAAAATAAAAAATAGTATTTGATGACAGTTTTTTTTATTGGAGATTAATATTCGAGATTATTAATTTATCGAGTATTAATTTATAAAAGTTATATTTTATTTAGAAATATCAAAACGGGCTGACACATCATATTTAATTTGTTGTCTAGCTCTAACATGTCTCACCATATGACCCGGAAGCTCTAATTTTTACGCCTTTTTTGAATAATATTTCCGTTTTCAACTAACTAATTTATTTGAGAAAATCTGAATGAAATTGAAAAATATATTTTTGTGAAGATTTTTTTTCATTTATATATATATATATATATATATTAAATAAAATAGATTTTGTAGACTTATTTGGTAAGAGGATAGCAAAATTCAATTGTTAATATATTTTCAGCCTTACTAAATAATTTTTTTTGTTCTTTATGCAAATGGTATATGATGATATATTCAACAATTCAATGCTAGTTTTTTTAAATGTACTTTTCTTTTAATATTAGTAGAATTTTAGTACCTATATAGTTACAGTCACTTGTTAAATCTGATAAACCACCGTTTGTACTATATTTTAGTCAATAAAATTGTATAGAGTTGAAAAAATAAAATAAACTTGCTGGTTCACCTATTTAGATATCTTTTGAAAAATTACTATTATGTCGAAAAAGAGAATCTAAAAGATGGAAACACGAATTAGTACTAACTTCTTTTGTAAGAGTTTTTACAGATTTTGGTATATTATTTGTCTTGAAATTTTTTTCCTTTCTCTTTTTTTTTTGTTGTCATCTGATAATATATGTTGGATAAAGGAGATGTTGCCAGATAGACAGAATACATACACCAAAATAACTGACACCAAAGTAACTGAGCAGCCAAAAAATTAAGCCTAAAGGAACCGACATACTTAGCTCAGAACCTAAAGAGCCAAAAGCCGTAAACTAACGTAGACTAATAAAGACGATTAAACTAGCACGCATTAGCTAAACCGTGAAACAGATAGCCACAACACTCAAACAAACAAAAACCAGTCCAAATCCGAAAACTAAAACGATCAGATTGAGAAAGAAAATCGTCAAAATCCAACCGCGGCTTATGTTCTTCTTGTCCTCATTTGAAATTTGTAGACTTGAATAAATAAAGAACTTGAGCTTCCTTATGATGGCAACGTGAAAGCATCAAACAGTCAGATGTCGACCAAATCTGGTATTAACTTCTGATAGAGGAGACTAAAACAACTGTTTAAATCGATTCACTGACTGATCCTATAGATAATTACAAGTTTTTTTTGTTTTGGTAGTTTTTCTCCATACCCGTTTAATCAAATGCTTCGTAAATCCTTTCAGCTTTTTAAGTCTTTTCACATATACGACATTACTACTAAGTACTAACTTATGGTATTACATTTACTATTATAATTAATTTAGGACTTTTAATATATCTATTACAAAAAGGCTAAATTTTTTTTTAAAAAAAGGTACTGGAATAGTACTTACAAATTTACAACCAACTAAAAGTGACTTAGATTCGGTTATGAATGTAAGAGCAGACCATGTGAAGTGGTTGTCTTTTTGTGTTGCTTTGGTACCAATGTCACTTCACGGCTTCAGCGATGTTTCGTTTATCCCATTATAATTATCTATTTTATATGCAGGAAAATCTAGAGATATACATACAATCAAACTCGGAAAATAATGGCATATGAAATATGAATATATAGATATCATAGAAGTAGAACGGTCTTGTAAATTACAAGTTGTAATAATAGTGTACGACGATGTGATTTAATAATCGTCAGAAGTGTGGTATTGATTGTAGAGTTTTAATTATGTATTTATTAAGATGTTGGACATCAAAGATATTGTTTGAATTGTGTTTTTTCCAATGATATGAACACGAGTCCTTTATATATAAAAAAATTGATATGAACATAAGTTATAAATTTTTACGTTATTTCAATAGATTTGAATTTAACAACTAATACTATCGATCAAAACTCTAAGAAATTTGCCAACCGTTACAAATATAAAATATTTAAAAAAATTAGGCGACTAAAATAACTGTATTATGATAAAATTTTGATACGAATTTTACTGTTTGATTACAATTAGTTTTGGGAATATATATCTGTTTGAATATGCATTTTTCTTTTGACAAAAGTATACAAATTTATACTCATGAAAATCACATATAAATATATGCTATATAGTGAAAAATAATTGCCCACGCATGTGCGATAATATTATACAATGTTTAATTCTTTGCATGATGAGGGTATATATGTTTTTGGAATCATGGCTTAGCATGTAATGTGATGATTATAAGTAAATCTGCCATGTTAGTGGTTGGTGGGGATGCACAATCAAATTTTGATTTATCTTTTTTTGTTTTTACTCTTGATATTATATACGTTTGATTTCTCGTGTTTTGTTTTTCTCTTGAACTTATAGACATATATGTATGTATATGTTTGTGTGTTTAAATAATATATAAAATTAGATCAAAATGTTTTGGGTGATGTTGTGTTTATGGTAACAATGTGAAAATTACTTGGTAATTTTTTTTTGGTTAAATGGGATTATGCAAAAGATTTCATGCAAAAAAAAAAAAAAGATTTCATGCAAGGCGAACTATTAAATTTTAGGCCTTAAAATGATTGGGCCTAACTGAAAACCCAATATACATATAAGGCTCGGTTTAGTAATCTAGAACAATCAATTTATGTATCTATGCATGACCATACACTGATAGTCTGATTGTGAATTATGTCTTGTCAGATCCTTCATTCTTTTTCTACGCGTACTTTGGTATTTTCGGGTGTCAAAATGTGTAACTAACCCAATCTAACACATGATCGTAATCGAAGGTTAAATGGATGATAAATTAACTAACCTATTTAACAAATGAGAATGTAATAGGGGCCAGTTATAGAATCCTAAACATTAATAAAATACAAACTAAAATAAAATAAAATAGAATAGAATGCAAACTATTTATTTTGTTTTAAATAAATTGTAACTCTTTGATTGGTAACTTTATACCACTTTGTTACCAGAATAATATTTTTATAATATACTAGATTAGGACCAGTCAGATAGATAAAATTTTAAAATTTAAAATAAATAAAATTTAGGTAAATACATTAAATTAAAATTTGGAGTTAATGATATATGTTAAAACTATTTTAGGGAAAGAATTAGAAAGTATATTTAGTCAGACAAGAAAATTATTTACATAAATTTTTTTTGTCAACTCATATGTGTTTTTACATTATTCAAATTTCTATATTACAAATTCATTATTAACATATTAAAAATCTAAACCAAGTCTACTAACTTATAGCTATATCTTGTCATTTGTTTTTCCGACCAATGTGTGAGATATGGAAAAACAGATATGGTGACTACCAACTATGCTCTCGCTCAGATCTGCGTGGAACGTTCTTCCGACAAGATCTCAATAATTTCTCTCAAACACGACCACTTGACGAAATCTTTCGTCATTCCTTATCTTTTGACATTTTTTGACAACATTCTCCTGCTCAGCTCTTCGGTCACCGACTCTCGATTTTTATGCCTATACCAGGCTCTTTACCTGAAGATGTTTGGTTTCTGAAGTTTTCTTTCTTTTCCATCATCATTCACCATCTTCTTCAATCTCTAGTATTAGCCTTACTACCTTCCCTCTCCTCCGGATCCACATTTATGTATGAGATTTGGCTCCGACGGAAGCAATTATATCGAAGTGGATCTCTGCCTCTTGTCTCAACTTCGTCCCTTTGGTAAAGATCAATTTTGACTTCCTCAATTGGGAAATATCATTTACACACTCTTTCCTCTCTGTGGAGAAAACATTTTCTTTAATTTTGCTGTCTAACAGAGGTATTGTTTTTTCAATTCGTAAAGGAGAATATATGAAATATTTAAATTACTTTGTTATGTTGTGCCAATTATAAGTAACTTTTGTCGAAGAATCAGATAAACTATTTTATGATATTTCTTGAATCTCATTTCAATACTCCTAACATTTCGTATATGAGATCATTTTTTGACACTTGTTGCCACTGTTTTACCTATTTGGTTCACTGAGTTCACGTCGATGATCCTTTCTGTGTCAATGCATAACTTATATTCTCTTATAAGTTATAAATATGGAACAATCATCATTTTTAAATTTTCATTTCTTTGTTTTTCCTCTAAAATATTGTCTTAAATTTTTGTTTATTCATCTCTATTTATTTGAAATTATTTTGCACTTATAACTTGTTTGATGTTTGGTTTTATTGCATGCAAGACACATATTTTCACTAAAATCTCTTTTCATAATTTTAAATAAAATTGTGATCATTAAATTTCATGAAATTAATTAATTCTTATTATTTTATGTTGATAAAGTTATTACAAAAAAATGTGTTAATGAGTTGATATATTTAACCATTTGATATATGAAATTAAATATATTTATGTGCTAATTTGAACCATTAAATTAGATAGATTCATGGGTTAATTTAATAAATTTATTTTATGATTTATTTAACACTTAATCAATTAGGATAATGAATTATATTGGATTACACTCTATCAATTTTTTCTCCAAATAATTAGAAGTGTGTGAAATTTTTTTATTGGAGTGTAAATAAATATGAAATCCTAAAAATCAAAATTTAAAAAGGAAAGTCTAAATCTCATTATTTTTATTTCTTTTTTGTTTTTTTATTAAGAAAAAAAATAACACAATTTTTTGCACTTATCAGCATCTAATTGATCAACAGATACATATCATTACTTTTTAATTATAATTTTAACATATGTCAAAATCTTGTGAGAGAGTTCAAAGTTTATAAATTTGATCTATAATTTTACATCTAGTGAGATAAAGAATTTTTAATAAAAATTATAATTTGAGAGGTGGCAACATCTAAAACATATGCATGATTTTGTTTGTCTAATAGAATAATGGATAATAAACTTTAATATTTTTCTTTTGAATATATTAACAAATTATTTTTTGATATGTTTAAAATTTAAATAAATTAACAATTATTTTTATTTTTTTTAAATTTGTATATATTAGCAAGTTATTGATTTCTTTAAATTATTGATTTTTTTTATATGGAGATTTAACTTTATTTTTTGTAATTATATCATCAAATTTGACATGTGGCGTGATCTGAGGTTTTAGCTGAGACATAGTTCAATTTTGTTAATTATAATTTTGATACGTGTCGAACTTTTATGAAAACAATTAATATTTATATAATAAGAATTCACCGTTATCTTTTTAGTACATTTTTCAACTATTTTTATACCGTTTTACCGTTTCCTGTTCCCACTAAAACGTTTTACTGTTCCCACTAAAACGTTTTACTGTTTTGTGTCACTAAACGAGCTGAAAGGAAAGTGTTGTATTTTTATTTAGTTTTCGTTGTTATGATTAATTATCATAATCAAGTACTCAAGACTACTGGATATGGAATACTGATAGGCCAAGTGGCCAACGACAATAGATAAATAGGTGGATTTGGTTGTTTGCATTCCTTTTCTCGAGCAAAGCATCTCATTTAAGTTTATATATTCCTATAATTATTGTTTAACAGAAGATTCAAGATCGGGCTGTGGCCAAAATCGGGGCATGTGATGTGCTGAAAAAGTTGTGGTCTACGGTTTAATCCTATTATAATCTTTCATTCTTTTATCTAGTTTGATCCATTGATGGAATTTTATAAAAATATATTTTTAAAACATATTTCTAACATAATATTGATATCTTGGAATCTATGATACGAAATGCCTTTTATTCTTTTTGAGGATCCATCGATGTTTGGTAGGGGACAATACACAATAATAACAACTACAAAACACCCCTCAAACAAGTTTTACTAATTTTAAAAGGTTGATAATCACAAGATATTTACATTATTAGTAATAATATGTTTCAATATAAAACTATTCGAAGACCAAGAATTCTCAAGATTTGGCAAAACTATTGATCATAGCCATTATTTTTGAAAACAATTTAAACTACTTTATGTAAGAATCGGTTATTATGATGATTGAATTTATAATATAAACAGAAATCATTTTGAGAATGTTTTGTCATAATGATTTATGCTTATGACGACTGAAAACTTGTGGAAAAGAAGTTAGAAAAATTCATATGAAACTTGGACCCATTTTTAATTACTAAAATAATAATATCAAAAGATATAGGTCTTGTATCATATCTATATACACCTAATGGATCATTTTTTCGCCGAACCTAATGAAATTCTTAATAATAAAATTTGAAAACATCGGCTGGTTTGATAACCTTTGCGAGATTTATTTATTTATTATAAGCACAACTTTATTAGTTGTTAAAGGTACTTAAAACTCAGCAAAAGAAACTTTTGACCATACGTTTCTTATATAATATACCTAGTTAGAGACGGATAATTATCGCATTCCACAAATAAAACTAATAGTTATGGAAGTGATCAGTACATGACTTATATAATTTTATTCAACCAACTTATAAAACATGTTTGCAAATTATTATTGTTTGCCTTTAAATGGGTGTTGTAGGGTCCAACATTAATCACTTTTCCTTTGAAACCATTATAGTTAATTAGTTTGTCTTGGTGCCATTGCCACCTTTGAATCACACTCTTTATAATATCCAAAGTTTAATCTAACATTTCTCCATTATAGAAAAATATATCTTACCTTATGCTCTATTTTATTCGACACCTTCCGTGATATTAGGACCGACGACCATATTGTTAAGTCGCTTTAGTAAATAAAAAATGTAGATGAAAAAAAAGTTTGTTAAGTTGTTATTATCAAATGAAAAGTGAACTAAAAATACTTTGGATTAGCAAAATATAAATTCGTTAGCTGAATATTCTATACCATAAAATAGATTATACATAGAGTCGATAACTAATTTTGCATCCAATGATAACTAGTCTCAAAAAATTAAAATAAAAAATTTACATACATAATGAAGCGCAATATGAAGTTTTTTGTTTTTCAGTTTTCACTAACGAAACACACTATATATATATGTAAATCATAAACACACATGTTTAGTTTTAGAAAAAGAAGAGGTTATTTGAAAGAAAGTAAAAAAAGAGAAAAAAAAATGATGACATAACAAATTAAAGGTATAATAATGATACAATGCACAAGAAAGAGAGAAGGCCTTTAGAACATGCATTCTCTTTAATTTCTTATAGTCACTAATGTTTTGTCACAACATTTACGCTAAACCTCCTCGTCTTTTCCTCATTGCCGTAAAGTTACAAGTACCCAAATCTCTTTTCCTAATAAATAAATAAAAGGGAGAAATTTACAAACAGAATAATAAATATTCGTTTGTTATCTAATACTTTCTTCCGTTCCACAAAATAAAATATTTTAGATTTTTCATATATTTTAAAACAAGTTTAAATAACTAAATAAACCCTCATAATAACAATATTATTATTTCAAAATATTCTATTTTATTATATTTAATTAATAAGGGTAAACTTGGTGAAAAACCAAAACTTTTATCTTGAAAATTTAAAACTTCTATCTTTGTGAAAAAAAAAATCTAACATACTTTGTGAAACAGAGAGGGTACAAGTGTTGACCAATGTGGCAATGGCTTCGTGGCAAGAACACTTATGTTCGGGAACTACAAGGCCATGGGTTCAAAATGTCAATGATGAGATCTTAGCTTCTAAAACAACAATTGTTCTTTTGCAAGCATGTAATTACGATAACAAAAGTAATTGAGCTTAAGGCCCAGTCGATATTGTTCAAAAACTTGGCCCGTATCTGTTATCGAGTAGTGCAACAACACAGAACATGCATGTAAAATAAATCAATAACCTTTCAGAGAAGGAAGAAAATAGTGGGAAACAATAACTAAAGCATATAGCTTTTTTTGGATTTAGAGATGTTGATTTATTTGTAAAAAGTCTATCAATCTTCGTCTAGTTCGTCTCCATCGCCACTATACCTGCGCTTTATTGGCACCGACTCTCTCGTTTTTTCGCTTAACTCTTCCGGTGTCTGCCACCATCGAATCGACTTGTCAGAGAGAAGTCAATGTGTTTCTGTTAATGTAATCTCACCATGAAAGATGGAATATTCACTAATTGTCTCCCTATCCTGAAAAAAGAAAGACATGTTATTTAGGATCAAAACCCAAATGATACTATATTATTCATTTACTTTTAGCAAGTTGATAAACAATCCAATGTTTGATTTAATAACTAACTAGGATAGATTATCATTCAGGATCAAAATATAATACCCCTAATATAATATCCCTAAAGAAATGTCATGTTGGAGGTGGACCGAGCACAACCTGTAACTCGGCCCAAATCCTTATCAGATATATTCTTAGAGTCCGATTCTTGAAAAAGTCCATTAAAAAAACAATTCGGTCCAATATCAAAGCTCGATTCCCAAGAAGCCCATTAAAAGAAAGAGATTAGATGAAATTAGGCGAAAGTAACTACTATAAATATGGAGGATCATTGTCATATCAAGGTAATGAGAATTTAGAGAGAGAATCGAACAGAGCATTAATTCCATCTATAGGAAAACTGACACTCAAAGCCTCGGTGGAATACTCAACCTCGACTTTCATCCAAAGCCTAGGTGGAACCTTTAACCTCAGCTCTTTCGAAACGATGTTGACTTCTTTCATTCTCATCTAAGCTTTGGCCTAACCTGTAATTACCCCACCTCGGTTTATATTCCTATTTGTATGATCTATTATATAAATCAAAGCTCAAACCCTGTCCATTCTATTTTTTTATCTTACAAAAGTTTACGAACCCTCCTGAAATTACCAAAATACCTTTTGTTACATTACACCACAAACAATTGGCGCTGTCTGTGGGAATTAGAATTTTCTCTACGTGCAAAGAAGACTGGCAATGACGGGACCGATAAACATACCCGGAGCAGGACCTTCGACAATGACAATGGGACCTACGGTGATTACCCGAGCAATAGTGAAAGTTCAAATAGCTTCCCAACCTTGGGTACTTGAGAGACAACTAACAAAACTTTGGCCAAACCCTCTCAGGCCACCGACCCCACTCCTCAAACTGAAAACCCAGCGCATCAAGCCGAGAACCGGGGATTGAATGACCAAGCAACCAACGATCTCCTTTGAACACTTCTCGCACAAGTAAGTGAGTTAACGGCTGGACATGCACTATGTCACGAGTGGATTAACATCATCCAGTCGTTGGAAAGCAGGAATCCTGGACAAACACAATATGGAAACTAGCCTTGCCAGCAAAGCAACCTCGTTAACCATCCACAACCAAGCTACTCTCTAAATAACCTCCGATTCATCCCTCAACCGGTTGTGCTCGAACCCATTCCTAGCGCTCAACCACCCCTCATCAGCACATGAACGCAAAGGCCCTGATCCAAGCTTGGGCATCTAACATAGCAGGGAGATCAAAAAAATGAAAGAGAGACTCAAAGAAATGAGCTCTTGAGTCCACAAAGTGACAAGCTCAGCCCAAGAGATAGATCAAGTCTTAATGGAAGCACAAAGCACGCTGTTCACAGCGCAGATAAGAAACACACATGTGCGTAGTCAAGGAAAGCTAAAACTTCTGCCTATGGTGGCACCTCGATTCTCTCACAATTCGTGACTGCTTTCACTATCGCGATGGTTCGAATTCAGGTCGCCCTCGCAGAACGAGATGCCACTTACTTTCATTTCTTCGTTGAGAGTCTCACGAGCATCGCGCTCATCTAGTTCTCGCGATTCTAAGCAAACACAATCAGAAGCTACAATCAACTATATACTGCATTCTTGACACATTACTCAATGTTCATCAAACCAATCACATCTAGCGCTGACCTACTAACTCTAACACAAGGTTCAAAGGACTCTATTCGATCATACATCAAAAAGTTTAAGGCAATTGTCTCAAGGATTTTGGAGGCAGACGACACTATGTTACATGCTACAACACAGACTGTGGTACAAATCAACATTCTGGAAAAACTTGAAGCTCAATTAACTGAACTCGATTGGCGATGCGTTGAACTGAGCCAAGATATTCATCAAAATCGAGGAAGAACAACCAACGATGTCCAAAAAGTATGCTCAATTAAGGGCACCCGTGCTCAGAGAAAAACCAGGGGAAAAGAAGCCAAAGGAAGAACAATACGACCCTCAACAACATTATGTGAGCCGTGAAGAAAAGGAAAAGCGAGCAGTGACCTTCCTAATAAACAATCAATGAACCAACCTGAACGCGCCGAAAACCAGCATCCACTCTCATGGAACGAGTTCCTCAGACTATGCCCCTCGAGCAAGGAACCGAATTACTGTAATTTCCCAGAAATTCGTGGACACAAAACGTCACAATGCCAAACTCTCCAAACTCTCTTCATTTAGTACCAACGAGAAAACAAAGCCAATAAGTTTCCTTAGCAAAAATCAGAGCCTAAACGGTTTGGGGCAACAAAGACAAAATATCAACAACGAGAGAACACGCCCCAGGCGAATGCTTTGTTACCACCACCACTGTCGTTCTTGGCCCTCATGCGCCTAAGAGGGCTTGGCCTAATAACAATGATCAGCACCCAAAGCCCACAAAGAAGGTTACTATGATCATCGGGGTCTTACAAACTTCAACGACTCGGTCAGATTGATCAATCAAAATCAAAGGAACATTGCGACAACCAAAAAGTGGAAACCAAGCACCATGGGCGAACTAGCAAGCCAATATGAAAGTCTGACCTTCTCTACAACCAACATCGACACGCCGCACAATGTACCTTTAGTCGTGGAGATATAAATAGCCAATTATTCCGTGGCATGAGCCATCATTGATACTGGAAGCTTGGTGGACATCATCTTCAAAGAAAAATTAGACGAGATGGATCTCAGGGTCTACGAATTTCAATAGCGACACAACAATGACGATCAACATAATCAAGATGCCCATTTGTGTAGTAGATCAAGTGAGGATCGCCAAGTTCTTGGTTATTGACAAACCCGCAATCTACAACATCATACTCGGCACCCCATGGCTGCATCAAATGAGAGCGGTTTCCTCGACGTACCACCAGTGCTTAAAGTTTCCCACGTCGATAAGGACAAACATACTCTACAAAAACCATAAGATATCCAAATCATGCTTCATCACTGAACATAAGCAATGGAAGAAGTTGCATGAGCCTTAGAAATGTCTGGTTATCAAACCTAGAATACATGACGACCCTCTGATGGACAGAAATCCAAACCGAGGCCTCATCACTCAAGTGAACATCAATGACAACCACACAGAGCATTACGTCGACATCAAAACCAACCATCACGAGACTATAAAAGCAAAGTTCGTTCGCTTCCTACGCCTAAACGTCTCAACTTTTGCATGGTCGACCAACGACATGCTAGGATTTAGCCTGACAATTGCAAGTAACGAGCTCAACGTAGATCCGACTTTAAAACCCATTAGGCAAAGAATGCACAAACTTGGCCTCAAAAAGGCAAAGCCAGTAAGCAAAAAGTTCGCCTGCCTTTCCACGGCAGGATTGGTAACCAAAGTGAAGTACCCGGAGTGGCTAGCCAACCCAGTTGTGGTTAATAAGAAAAATGGCAAGTGGAGAGTCTGTGTTGATTTCACCGATCTCAAAAAGGCATGCCCAAAGGACAATTTTCCACTGCCGCACATAGACCGACTGGTCGAGGCCACTATGGAAACGAGCTCCTTTCCTTTATGTACGTTTTTTCAGGGTACAACCAAATCATGATACGCCCCAATGATATGGAAAAAACTCATTCATTATGGATCGAGGCACATACTGTTACAAATTCATGCTATTTGGACTTAAAAATGTCCGTGCAACATACCAACATGCATCAACCAAATGTTCTCTAACCAATTAGAAGACACGATGGAGGTCTATATCGATGATATGCTCAGAAACTTGCGCAAAGCCAAGGATCATGTCACGAATCTCCAAGTCTGCTTTCATACTCTAAATTTGTACGTGATAGAGCTGAATTCGGCTAAATGCACCTTTGGAGTAACCTAAGGTAAATTCCTTGGTTATATCGTCACACACAGAGGAATCGAGGTACACCCAAAGCAGATAGTAGCAATCAGAGACTTTCCATAACCAAAAGACAAGCGTGAGGTGCAGTGGCTCAGCAGGAGGATCACTGCACTGAATAAATTCATCGCAAGAATGACAGACCGATGTCTGCCATTCTATAAATTGCTGCGAAAAGAACAAAAAAAGATGATGACACTAAGAAAACGTTTGGCTGGAATGAGAAGTGCAAAGAGGCATTCCAAGAGTTCAAAAATACCTGTCCACTCCGTTGATCTTGGCAAAACCCGAGGAGGGCGAGCCTCTATATATGTACTTAGCGATATCAAGCTTTGCAGTAAGTATAGTCCTGATAAGAGAAGACCGGGGAGAACAAAAGCCCATCTTCTACATCAGCAAGTCACTGGACGGAGAAGAGTAAAGGTATCCAACGCTCGAGAAACTCACCCTCTCGATGTTCATGGAAGCAAGAAAACTATGACCATACTTCTAGTCACACTCCATCGTGGTCCTAATAAGCCAACCACTGAGGATGATCCTGCATAGCCCGAGCCAATTAGGAAGAATGACGAACTGTGCAGTCAAACTAAAAAAATAGGACATCGGTATTGGATTCGAACGAGCATGAAAGCATAGGTCCTTGCGGACTTCATAGTCGAGGTACCACCCAAAGCAACGATGAAAAATACAACATCTCCCAAAAATAGTCCTTTTATGCTGACATTTAGGCATCACAACGCGGTTTGGGAGTCAAAAACAGGCTTGTATCTTCAACTAACGAGGTCATCGAGCAATCGTTTCGTCTCAACTTTGAACCAATAAACAACAAGGTAGAATACGCAGCCTTGATCACCAGACTTCTCTTAGCCAAAGAGCTAGGTGCCGAGCATATACAAGGTTACTACAACTCCCAAGTTGTAGCCAACCAATATAACAAAGAATACGAAGCCAAAAATGAAAGGATGGACTAGTACCTAAACTTGATCCACAAGTTGGCAGCAAAGTTTGCCACATTCTCACTAACAAAATCTCGAGAAACAAGAACTCCTCGGTAAACGCACTAGCAGCCCTGACATCGATCTTGGACCCAACCCTTCAACGAGTTATCTTAGTCGGTAGCATCGACGAGCCAAGCTAAAAAATAGCCAAAGGAGTATGCGCAATCACCGACCATGGCACGAGAGCAGAAAACGCCCAGAGCGATAAAGCAAAGGATGCACGAGCCAAAATTGAAGACTTCCAAGCTAGGTAGGAGAAAAATCCCAACCCAAAAGACCTATACGGTGATATAGCATTCCTAAACAATAGGAGGACATAAATAAAAATGTACATCACCGACGAAGAGGTACCAGATGACCGATGGGCGGCTCGGCGACTCAAAGCGGGAAGTGCTCTCTACGTACTACTAGATGGAGAACTGTTCCGTTGGAGTACAATCGGAGAACTTCTTAGCCTCACTATACTCTGGCTTCACTGAATCACCCCAAGAACATTGACAAACTAAACGAAGATGAGAGAAGATACGAAATGAAGGCAAAAAGTAAACCATTTCCATTAATATAAAAAGTAAGAAGTTGATTACAAGAGTCAACATGAAAAAGGTCACGCTAACAAGCTACACCGAAACAACAGAGGCCACACACAAAAGAAAAAGGGTAGATCGACCATCCGAGACACCCACATAAAAAGAGAGAGAGAGAGAAAGAGAGAGGGAGACGGATGAGTCTGTCATAGTCAACCGAGCCTTTGTCTACGAAGAGGCCACATAACACGAAGAATCTTGCGCATAACTTAGTGAAAATTCTTCAAAACCTAATTCATACTATAACCAAGGATTGATGTGTAGCTTCAACCACACAAACTGCACTTCGTGAGTCCTCGCCAAACTCCGATCATGTTTCTTCTTCAGCCCTTGAATCCGATGGTAAACATGCTTAGAGTACTTTCGGACGACCTCGAGCTTCCAAATACGAACCCATCACAAACGGCAGACCAAGCATTTACCAACTGACGATACATGTAGGATGTTAGAAGACAACATAAAATCAATGACCAAACTTACAGAAAAACCAAGCTAGATTAGACACTTACATCTATATAGAAGTTTTCAACATCAAGATAGTCAAACCCTAAAAGTTTCTTCACCTCTCTATAATGAAACTTAAGGCGGGGCCGAATGCTAATATCCAAAGCTCCCAGAGAAAACAAGCTATTAGCACTAAAGTAACGATCAAATCGATCTGACTCATTGGATGAGCTCGAATCAACATGATTAAGTGACCCCACATCAGAATCAGACGAGATCACGATATAATTAGGCACCTCTGCCTTCTAATAGGTGGAAATCAGAATAAGAGCAAGCGACACCCCATCGGAGCCGGACATCACAACAACATCTCAGAAGAATTGGGAAGGCAGAAGAAGGGGACGATAAGAAGAAAACCATAAGAAAGAGAGAAACACAAACTATGTGCATCCATCAGCGAAACATTGCCTCTGATCAATAAATGCAAAGGCACTGTAACTCAACGACCTTGTCTTGCAAATTCTGCGATTTGGCCCAGCAGGCAAAATAACCTCGGATTTAGACAATAAAGGATGACTCGACCTCAGGGAGCAAGGAAGAACAAAACGCAAAACCAAAAACTTTTATTAATATAAATTGGAGGGGCTACAAATGACGAAACACAACATGTTAAAAATGAGGCATAACATAACCTCGAGAAAATAGAAAGATCAGCCTACAACTACCGAGCAAGAGGATAATCCACCTCCGGTCCCGCTGCACAAGCCTTCCAAAGTGGTGAAGGTCACACCGCACCCTTCTCATCTCCTCAAGAATCTGGCCAAAACGATCAAAACCCATACTCTCCCACTCCTAGGGAACTGTCTCCAAGTGGTGAAGGTCATGCCGTACCTTTCTCATCTCCTCAAAAGCCTGATCACGCTCCATCTCCTAAGGAATTATGTACTCCGACATCAAGTTCAGAATTCTTCACCGCTCTGCATCAACAAAATCTTCTTCACGAGCATGCTTGCTCATTTTCGCCTCTTCCAAGTCCTCGACCAGTTTATGTTTCTCTTCAAGATCCTTCTGATAATCTTTAAAGCTCGTCGATCGCCTATAGATTAGCCTCCTCGTTGCAAACTATAAAATGAACAGAGTCACTTAATCACTTCAACATCATACAATCGAGCAGAGTCAACAAGAGCTTTGACCTCCTATAACTCCCGAACAGACCCCTTAGCACCCCTCAGCTGACGATCTACGCCTCTGCCATCTGGCTCCCGTAAAAGATAACCTTCTGAAAGGAAAAAGTATTAAGAAAAAGTAACCAAGAAGCAAAGAAACAAGCAAGTAAGTGAATGAAAATTCTAAGATCATAGTGACCGCCTAGTCCTGGTAAAGCCTCGGCTCAGTCAAAGTGTGCAAATGAGGCAGTTGTTTCACATTTCCGAGGATAGAATGGTAAAGTTTGTCATAAGCCCCATGATCATTTATGAAAGAGTAAATCAGTCTTGTATCGAAAAAAGAAACCAAACTTACCCAAACCCTCAAGATTGCCCGTATGTCTCAAGACCCAAAGGTAATCTTAGACTCTTTGGGGATCTTCTAGTTGCCCGAGCTATATCATCCATAGCATGATTCTTCGTCGCGTCATCCGCCAAGATATCTAAATACTTGTTGGTAGGAAGGAGCCCTCTCTTCTTCGACTTCTTACCAAACTCTTCAACAACCTACTTCCCCTTCCTCCTCTCCGTCACAATGTCTTTCTTGGACGCCTTCTTCCCTTTCTCTAAGCCCTTCATCTAAGACACTTTGTTGTCATATTTTCGCTATGGGACCTTGGTCCGAGCATTGCCTGCAAGCCTCGAGATCGAAACAAGCTCGTTTCTGCTCCCAGCCTTGGTAATAGCCCTTTTAGCTATGGGAGATGAAGGAAGAATAACTTCATCGAGAAAGTTGAGACAAAGGATATTCAAAGATATCTCTGGATCAACTACAAAAAAAGTCATAAGACAAACCTCAACGGATAAGGCATAACAAGAAGATAAACTTACTGCTCTTTCACGAAGTGCAAAGCAACAAAATTTTTTGTAAAGAGTTCTAAGTAACGCCACTATTTCTTTCCTCCCTTGCTCTTTGGAGCAACTTGACGTAATCATAAAAGTTTGGAGGAAAATTCCCCCTGGGAGGATGCTTTGCTTTAAAAAAATTTATATTAGGAATCAAGGCTCGGGTAATCTTGCACCAAGTACGCAGTTGCAAAACTCTACCAATGCTCTGAGCCTAGTCAATTCTCAAATGCTCGCTGAGCTTCGGAACCAAATATATGTTGACCTTGAAAAAAAATTGCTCCCTATCTTTAGTCATAGAGGGAAGCCTCTTTACGAACTGAATCTTATGGAAAGTCCTAAAGGCTTGGTAAAGCATCCCCTGCTAAGTGTCAGTCTGACTTGATAAATAGCGGAAAGGTACAAAGCAAAAAAGTAAAAACAAGAGAGAGTAAGTAAGTTATCATTTTATATTAATCAGAGAAATAAAGAAAAGAAAAAGAACGAAGAGTTATATAAATAGAGATACAAAGATCAAGGAATGTAATCATGACGATCCCTTAAATCCTGTGCACATTTATCAATAACAATTGTCACGTATTCCCAACAAAAATGGCATCCCGTCTCTCGAACCGTCTAGAATGTCTCTGAATGGATTTAAACCCTGTAGAAGCATTTTTCTCGAAGTCCGCTGATCTCAGCTGAAGCATCGTTTGCCGAACAGGGGAGGAAAATTGTTGGAGGTGGGTCGAGCTTATAAGTTGTGCTTGGCCCAAATCCTTATCAGATCCATACCCAAAGCCCGATTAACCAAAAATCCCACTAAAGAGAAATAGTTTGACCTGATATCAAGGCTCGACCCCGAGGAGTCCATTATGAGGAAGGGATTAGGTGAATATTATGTGAAAGTGACTACTAATAAATATGGAGGATCATTGTCATATCAAGATAATGAGAAATTAGGGAGAGAATCGAGCAGAGCATTAATTCTGACAAGATACGATAACCAGAGCCTCAGAAGAATACTCAACCTCGGCTTTCACCCGAAGCCTTGGTGGAATCTTCAACCTCGACTCGTCTCGAAATAACTTTGACTTCTTTAATAATCATCTAAGCTTCGGCCTAACCTTTAATTACCTAGGATCGGTTCATATCCCTATTTGTACGATCTATTATATAAACTCAATAATCAGAGCTTGCACCCTGTCCATTCTTGAACCTTCTTAATCTTACGAACCCTCTTGAAATTAGAAAACTATCCCTTGTTGCATTATACCACCAACACTTCATTACCATCAATGAGTATATAGAATTGAAGAAATATTTAAAAACAAAAAAAAGAATGGTAGAAATATAAGTTTCTAAGCCATTGTTCAACTAATAATTAAGTAGTAGCACATATGAGTTCAATTAGAGCCGCAAATAGTGAAGTGGAAAATGCTACAAATATTAATTTAAACTACCAAAATATGTTGAGATTCTAAGGATAGGTAATTGCATATGGAGAGTTATCCAGGCGTCAATGTAGTGCAAAGTTCAAACACTTGGTAGAGCTGTGTCTTAGACCAAACTCAATTATAAATATATCTTAGACCAAAACCAAAAAGAGATGTGTTTTTACAAAATAAAACAAAATGAGATTTTTTTTAGCTCGTGGGCCCATACATCATCAAAAAACGAGATTCAAACCATGTAATTAAACTTTATTTTGGAGAGCATACCCCTCCCAACGTATATCAAACTTGTGACAGATATCTATGTATTTAACATATTTAACATGTTTCTTTTGATCACTTTTTAATCTCAGCATGCATCATTAGGAGTTCCATATATGCATTTTAGTTTTATTTTGTTTATCTTGTATTTTAGAGTCATAAGTCGTATATATTGCATTTTGCATAAATTTTGAGTGTTTTTAAGTGTTTATGAGATTTGGAGGATCTTGGATCCTAAGAAATAAAGAGAGGAGAAAGAGTAAATGAATAACAAATTGAAGAGGAACTTGTAACGGTCACCTAAACTGGTCAGAATCCAAAGCGGCTGAAAGATTGCATGAGATGAACATCTTCATGTGCCCAGTTTAATCTTATATTAGGTATCAAAATAGAAAACTGATTTATCTTTCCAATGGAATTGACCTCGAGTCATTTGGAGCTGTATTCCAAAATTTATGGTTGAATTACTGAGCACATATCATATGTTGCCTTAAATGAAGAATGAAACAAAATTTTGTGTTGACCAAAATGTTTAGGTTTCACTCGAATATTTTTGTTGTCTCCATATAAATACTTGTCTAAATATCTCTAAGCCGAAGGTTTCTTCTCCCTCAAGTTGGTTTTGAGATTTAAACTCTCTTTAGATGTTTTTGGTTGATATTTATCATATTACGCAACTCTAGTGAATGATTCTTCACTTCTATCTTTATTTATTCAAGTTTATATCTTTTTCTTTCTATTTTATTCATTTTAGTTCTTATATATTTTAGTTGGAACATGGGTAATGCTAGATTATGATGAACTGATGGTTAGATGATGATTGTTTGGGTTGATTATTGATAGATCCTTCTTTCAGGTTATTCATAATGCTAGATTTGAGTTGATCACTCAATATCTAGATATTAGACAATTCACACCAAGAAGGTGTTCGATGAAACGTTTGAACCAAACTTTTTTGTGAGCTTTATGTACATAGCGAGCGAGAGTTGATGATTAGGGTGTTTACTGAACTTGTTGGACTTGTTATTAATCCTCATTGACCATTTGGTTGCTAACGAGATTTATTGATGATTAAGTGATTAATGAAGTGATTAGTGGCACTAGAGTGGATTTGTAATATTGTGAGCTCCATGTTCTATGATGGTGCTTAATTCAATCTCTAACATCATTATTTGATTGTTAGTTCATTCCTTTGATAGTAAAACCTATGGTCTAATGATTTTATCTTGTTTTTCCTCTTTTAATTTCCCTTCTTTTCATTTCTTCTTTATAAAAACTAAAATTATTTTCTGTAGATTAGTATAAATCTCGAATCTTTAGTGTGTGATCTTTAGGCTTTGTGGATTCGATCCTAAAGTGTATGATCTTTACTTCTTGTGGATTCAATCCTAAAGTGTTATGCATGATAGGTTTAATTGATAGGCTTTTATCGTCTTATCAGTGACCTTCAAGATCCCTAAATTTTTGATAAGTAAGAGGTTTGACCACTAGACCAAATCATCGTTGGTAGGATATATTTCTTTGCATGTGGTTAATCAAGTTATATATGTTTTTGTGTGGATAGTTATACTTTTTTGTATGTATTAAATTTTATTGATTTAGAACCTTTTGTTTTATATTTCTTTGCATGTAGTTAATCTTTTTTTCATTTTTATGTTTTAGGTTGTTTTTTATAAAGTCATAATTTTGTGACTTTTTGATAAATGTAGAACAATAAGAAAGAGAAAAATTTTCTTTTTTATTATTTTCTCCCCAAAAAATTTTTAAACTATTTTGAAAACAATTCTTATCTTATTTTAAAATAATTTTAATTGATTATTGCTTATTTCATTTTTTGTTATTTTAAGATCTACTTCTCTTTATAACTACCAAATTTATTAAGTTTTTTTTTAAATATATAAAATCACTGTTTCTATAGTTATTTTTACCAATCAAACTTATAATAACAATAAAAATTTCTACAATCTTTACAGTAATATATTTTACAGCCAAAAGTCTACAGCGAAAACTAACAGTAACAATCTTTACCAATCGACCCCTTAGTATCTGAAAACTACATGCCTATGGATTCTATCCTTGTAAGGCTTTGCTTCCAAACTACCATTTACTATGGCTTGTGGGAACGAAACTCTCGAAGGAATCAAAGTGAATGGGTGATGGCTGACCAGCAAATCCGATTTATTGACAAAGCTATCCAGAATCGCATCATCTCGTTGAAGTAAAAATTTTCCCACAATCTTGAAGGCCTTCTATGTAGATGGTTTGATATTAGATCATTGTGAATTACAGCTTTTACAAAACATTCAAGCAATGTAATTTCCATTTTTTTGTGATAACATTTTTGTTGAGAAATAAATTTGAAATTTCAACCAAAAAAAAGAAAAAAAAGAAAAGAACCCAATTAGTTTCTAAATTTTATCAAGCTAGAGTATAATTTAAGCTAGAAAAACATTTTAAAATCACTACAACAATCAGGTAATCATGGTACCAAAGGTAAAACAAAACAACTGGAGTACACGTCAATCTAATATTAAAAAATGATGAATGGACCATATAAAGATAATTCTTGTTTTATGAGTTTGTAATTGATAAATTATTAATTTTATTTTTTCTGTAAATTTTCTCATTAATGCAAGAGAATAAAATTCTGCGAAACAAGCTACTAAAAAATAATACCAATTGGTATTAAAAATGAAAGCTCAAAAACATAGAAAGCTCAGAATAAGAGGTAATGACATAGATTGATCCAAATTTTAGATGTAATTACTAGTTTGATTTATTTTTTTTGGATAATTTTTTAGAGGGTTAAAAGAAAATAAAACCTAACATTTATTTTATAATTATAAAAATTATCATTTATGTTTTGCAAATTTTTGTTTTGTTTTTTACCTACAAAAAAACTATCGATTACGACGACAATGAATGACGAACGACGAACAACGAACGATGAAAACGACAAACGACGAACAACGACGATGACAAACGACAACAACGAGGAGAAGGTGACGATTACTCAATAAGTCTGCGGCAACTACAATAAGTCTGCGGCAACTACAATAAGTCTGCGGCAACTACAATAAGTCTGCGGCAACTACAATAAGTCTGCAGTAACTAAATAAGTCTGCGGTAATTACAATAAGTCTGAGGCAACTACAATAAGTCTAAGGCAACTACAATAAGTCTAAGACAACTACAATAAGTCTGTGGTAACTAAAAAAATCTGCGGTAAAACTACAATAAGTCTGCGGGAACTATATTAAGTCTGCGGTAACTAAATGAGTATGCAGTAACTACAATAAGTCTGCGACAACGTTTCAATAAGTCTGCGGTAACTACAATAAATCTGCAGTAACTAAATAAGTCTGCGGCAATGTTTCAATAAGTCTGCGATAACTAAATAAGTCTGCAGTAATTACAATAAATCTGAGTCAACGTTTCAATAAGTCTACGGTAACTAAATAAGTCTGCGGTAACTCAATAAGTCTGCGACAACGTTCAATAAGTCTGCGGTAACTCACTAAATCTGCGGTAACTACAATAAATCTGCGGTAACTAAATAAGTCTGCGGTATCTAAATAAGTCTGCGGTAACTGAAATAAGTCTGCGGTAACTGAATTAAGTCTGCGGTAACTGAATTAAGTCTGCGGTAACTAACATAACTCAATAACTCTGCGGTAACGTGAAATAAGTCTGCAACAAAATAAGTCTGCGACAAAGTTAACGGAATGACATTTTTGTAATTTTTGGCTGCGCTGAAATTAATATTTAGTGGCACTATCATAATTTATTTTTACACAGCATGCCAAAAATACGTTTAGGATTTAGACCGCACTTTTAACTAAAAAAACACGCGAGTCTTTCTAATAATTAAACTACAACTTTGAATCATTCTAGTAATCGTCCCTCAGAATAATCAGTCAATAACAGTGAGATATTTCCTTGATAGGAAATTGGTCTAGCGACTCCAAATCTTTGATATGCTAAAAAATATAAAAAGACGCGCTTAATAGAACTGATGATGGATGGATGGTTAGAAATGTTCCAGTGACTATCTGCCAGTGCAAGATTATGTGACACCACAAATAATTTTTTTTGTTAACCTTCAAGCACTAGAAGATCATACCCAAACATAAAATGCATACGAACATTAATGTTAGACTGAAACATAAAATTTCGAAAAACCATAATTGTTTTTTGAGATTTTGTTGGAATATGAAAGGATATTGTGGAATATTAGATATGCAGGAGAAGTCATGGGTTCAGACGCAAAAAAAAAAAAAAAACGTCTAAATTATTTGAGCCAATATTATCATATTTATCAAAATAATCCATAAAGCTCAACAATTTCACCCAATTTTTTCAGCTTGTGGAACTTTTAATGCAGTTTTTAGTCATTAAATTAATACACTAAATGAAATTTTATTTATACATAATATTTATCTACAAATTTTTTGTGAGTTTCTGTAGTTTTTCTTTGTCAACAAGATTTTGTATTGACTAATTATGCTAGTATAAGTATGTAATTTTTTAATCCTAATATATATATATATATATATATATATATATATACTACTACTACTATTATTATTATGGAAGTATATTTATAAAAATAAATTATAATTTTTTAAAAATTACATGAAATGCCATTATTAAAATATAAGTGTAATTAATGTGGTCAACATATAACAATTCAAGATACGGTCCCTGATGAGAAGAGAGTTTCCGTAATTTTTAAACCTATTTTGCATGATTTTACTTTATTGTTTGCTTGAGAACAACCAAAGTTTAAGTTTGTGGGAGTTAATAACATCGTATTTTTACCCATTTTATCTATGATTTTAAGATGATTAACAAATGTTTTGGTATGACTTAAGTGCTTTTAAACTACATTTCAATGAGTCATTACATGTTTCTAGACAAAATAAAAAAAAAAAAAAAGCAAAACATGTTTTAATACAGTTTTTGAACTTCACATTGAAGACCACTTATGAAGATCTTCACATGGACCAAATTCAACGTCAATATGTCATTGGAAAGCTATAAGAGTCATATTTCATCTCCAATTGGATCAACCCAATCAATTCAACCAATAAGAAATTATGATGAAATCATTAAGAACATGTCCCTGTAGAAGCAAGCCCAATGCTCCAACAAAAGCTCGTGGAGCACTGGAAGGCCTCCTTGGCGCTCCATCAAACCCTGCAGGAGCGCCATATAACATCCGAATCCCTTTGGTCCAAAACGATAATACTTCACTTATTTTGACCTAAAACCGATTTAACAAGCTTCATGCACTATAAATACTCGTTCGAATAGGCGCCTCTAGATGCCTTTGAAGATCCAAGCACTTAGTTCATCATCTCTTTCATAGCTTTCATTGTTTTCTATATCTTTTGGTAGAAAATCTCTTATGAAACTTCTATAGAGGTACCTCTGAACCTTCTTGATTTTTTTATTTCGTTTATTATGCATACTCATTCATCAAACATGCTTTCATTCACCTTAATCATGTATGAGTAGTTTGTTAGTTGGGTTTAAAGGGTGATTCAAAGGGGATTCTGTGATGATCTAATTATGTGTGGTAGTTCTTAGTGGAGAAGTTCTAAGCAAAGTTCTAGGAGTCAAACTTAATCTTAAAGCGTGTGAAAAATTCATGAATTGAAATTCATCCTAGGAAATTAGACCCGTCATAAGCACAACTCTATAATCCTAACCTACATTTGAACAAGCTTATCGACATGACCAGTCAATCGGCCGAGTCACGAAGATTTTGCGAACTAGAATCGAACATGAACAAATAATGCATATCTAGATGCGTGTGTACCAACATAAGATGAGTCACATAATAGTTTAGGTATAGGTGATATAGTAGTTGAAGAACTTGATAGTGAAGAATCTTTGTCCCTGGAATTCTTAAATGAACCTCTCTAGATGAATCTCCTGCACTTGATTTTATTTCTTTCCTTAGTTATTTACTTGCATATTTTCGTTACCTTTGCACCAAAAAATCCCAATCATATTTTCGTCCTAGTTCATTCTACTCTTGATAAGATTTGTTGTAGCATCATCACTCTCTGTGGGATTCGATCCTTAAATGTTACATACGATTAGTTGTGCATTTGAAATTTTCGTGTTGGTTTTATAGGTAAAAGTTTGAATTAAAAACCACACACATCACACCTGCGACCAATACACAAAACCGCAACACAACTAGACCGGAGAACCTCCAACGGAAGTTCGTCGACAACCCTAACATCACATAGCCTCCGCCATCCTAACACCGAGATGACCGGATCTCAGCCAGATCTGGCATCTCGGTAGCTCCACCATCACTAACATCTCGGAATCTAGGCCTTGTCATGTTGGAGTCACCGGATCTCGGACTGCTTTAAACACTCCTCTTCGCCTAATACAATCCTCCACTCCGCCTCGACTCTTGACTCTACCACACCTCGTCACCACTAGAGAAGGTGACACCATCTCCGACATAGAGAAAATATCACTTTTGAGAGGTGTGAGTGGACACGAAGACCAACTCCGAAAAAAAAGACCGTAAATCTGCTCGAAGTCCACTGTTAATGTTGATATCTATGGTTTTTGTGTTTCTAACCTTTGTTTGTATCACTTTAATCTCATCTTGCATCATTTAAGAGTTGCATATATGCACTTTAGTCTCACTTTGCATTATCTTGTATTTTAGAGTCCTAGGTTGTATATCTTGCATTTTACATAGTTTTTGAGTCTATGTGAATGGGAAACCTTGGAGGATTTTAGAGACTTATAAATGAAGAGAGGAGCAAAAAGAGGTGACAAAGAAAGTGAAGAGGACCTTTTAGCGGTCACCAAAACCGCTCAGGATGGCAGCTCAAATTTAAAAATGCAAAGAGAATGCAAAGCAGCTGAAGATCGCATCAAACGAACGTCTCTCATGCCTATTTTAATATTAAAATCGGTGACAATATAGGAAACTGAGTTAGTTTTCCGATGGAATTGTCTCGAGTCATTTGGACATATATTCCAAGAGTTATCATTGAATTACTAGACATATATCATCTTTGTCGTGAAAAAAATATAATTTTGGGCTGACCTCAAATACGACAATCTTGACAAAGCTATGCGAAGAAGAAAACGAGAGAAAAATTCGTAAGCGCGCTCTCGACCTCAAAATACCTAACTAATTTTGCAAACCCTATAAACTTGCTTCCTGAATCGCTTTAGTGTACTCTTTTATCATCTTATGGGTACTGTTCCGAAATCATGGACTTCAAAACCTTATACTAAATTTGGTGACAAAAAAGAGGAAATTCATGGCACTCTCCATATGAGTTTATGGCCGCTCTGATTTTTCCCTTTTGTGATGCCTTTCATTGGAAATATTAGTATTAGGTACCTTGTTTTACCTTAATAATATACGTTGTAATTTATATGGACCAACTTGGTAATCTTTCATGATAAATTTTCACGGTTGCAGCATAAGCAAAAACCTGGTGATGAGATAGTGATGCAATATAAGATTCGTTAGGGACATTTCCGCCTAAACAATTTGGATTGACGATCTGAACATCTAATTGAATTCATTCCACCATTTTGTAATGGATTTTCAACTCAAAATCAATTAGCAATAAGTGGATTAGCCAAAATCGTTCATATACTAGTGTTTGTCCCTTTAAACTTCCGATGTGAAATCCTAACACGTTCCTTCGAAATGCTGACTCGTATTGGTCCATCTTGAACCGAATCCCAATCTAGGACCAGCAATAAGTTCTCTGATACCATGTTAACATTAATTTGTTTCTGATTCAAAACCTACTGACACTAAATATATTGAATTATATATATCCTTTATATATTAGCGTTGGTCTCTTAAAACTTTCGATGTGGGATACTAACACATTGCTATAACAAGATTTAAATATACACTTATCCAAAATTGCACTAGATCACAAGACTCTTTAAAGCATAAGTGCACATAATCCTAAAAAGCATCTCTTAAATAAAGGTATCCATCCATCCATTTGGTTGTGCTGACTGTGAACTATCTTTTTTTTCCTTTTGGTGATTAACAACCATACTTCTTAATATCTTCATTCAATTACATGCTTCAACTATCTATCAAATTAATAATCTCCTAGATCTTTCGATTCCAGATTGTCTATTTATAGATTATGAATCATTACTGATACACATGTTTTAAACCCAAGAATAGAACTGCAAGTGTAGAGACACATGCAGTAGTATAGGTGGGATCAAATCCACAGATATCAAGTTGCACTTTGATTCTTATAGAATGAAAAGCTAAGCTAAGACGGAAAATAGATTTCTCTGGGTTGTGAATTCAAGAAAGTAAATAACAAGTAAATAAACAATGTAAACTATTGGATTAAAGCATTAGGTTAAGGAAAATTCTCGGGAATCAGAGATCATGAACTAAATAACTATTCATAGAATGGATCAAGCACCTATCTCGAACTCAATCATAAATGTATAACCAATCCACTGTCGTGGCATCAATTACTTTATCTAGCAACCTAAGTATCTAAACTATCATTTAACTTCGAATTCTAAATAAACGTTAATGATTAGGTTTGATATGTTCATGTATCGTAATAGCATCAACTTTCGTTGGCTAAGGACAATATGCTCACCTATGTTCTATCAAGCAACATATAAGTTTTTAGAGAATATGTTCAACCTAAAATCATAAACTAGGTGATCAATCTAGTCTAAGCAATTAGAACAACAATAGATGAAGATATGACAAGATTATTCCCTATCTATGTTTAGTTCAATGATTCAAAATCCCTTTGAAATCCCTAAATCTAACTAGAGAACAACTCCTTTGCTCCAATCGACTCCTTTTTGCTCCTTTTCTCCAAACTTCAATCCATAGATTAGAACTTCTTCCAAGGGAATTTGTACCTGATAAGACTCTAAAAACAAAGACAAGAACTCTAAAACACACACTAATCCTAAGTAAAAATACATTAAAAATCCAACATATCAATTCCCCTAGACTTGAAGGTATTGATCGATCTAGAGACTGGATCGATCGATCTATTGGATGGACTGATCGATCTGGATGGTCACCTTAAAGGTAGTCATGATTGGATTGATTGATTGTTGAGTGGATCAATCGGTCTGGCTGGTTATGTAAGTCAGTGGTCTAAAGGGATCGATCGATCTAGATTAATCTAGAAAGTATTGTTTGAGTGGGAACGATCGATCATTGAGGGGATTGATCGGTCGGAATGCTAGATTGGTCGATCTGGTGAGTGGATCGATCGATCTGAGCCAGTCACAGAGATTGAATACTCAAGCTTCCATTCAAGATCATCCATTACATCATTCATCTCTTTTTCACTCTTCTTCTGACCTTCCCAAATCTCTTGCATCATAAGTCAAATCTCCCGGGAAGGTTGTGCTGGATTTTTATCCATCTTTTGAGCCATTAAAACTTTCTCCATTTCTTGAATTTTATTCCCCCTTTGCTGGAAAGACTCCTAGCTGATGTTTCACTGCTTTCGTAGTCTGAGCAACCTGATTATCAAGCAGCTTTGGATGGGTGTGGACAACTTCAAATTTACTATTCATTTCGGTATACATGTTGTCCACTTTGGCGTTGATCTCATTTGCAGATTTCTATTGAGAAACAAGAAGTTGTTGCATGAGAGCCTTGAGTTCTCCTTGAGAATCATTTGCAGATTTCAAAGGTTGTTGGAATTGTTGTCCTTGCTGCGGATAAATCTGATGTTGAGGGTTCTTGACATTTGTGCTATGGTAAGATAAATTGGGATGACTTTTATAGTTCTAATTGAACCCTTAGTTCTGCACATACCCATGTCCTTGCACATAGTTAACATCTTTAGACTCATCATTTTGTCCCTCAGTAATGCCCTGGAAACAAACTGCATCTGATTATCTTAACATTGATGCACACCTCTTTGATTAGCCTTAAATAACAAGTTTACCTTAGCAGTCAATTCATCAATCTTTTGAGAATCACCGCTATTGACATTCCTAGTTCGATAATACTCAGGACAACAATTGTTGGAATTTGCAGTCAAGTTCTCTATAAGCTTGTATGCTCATGTTAGTCATGAAATCCCTGTTACTTGTAGCGTTAAGAGCATTCTTGTAATCCCAATCAACACCATCATAGAATATGCTCCTCTGAATACCCATGATGAGGAAAATCTCCGGAAAGTTGTTTGAAGGTAGCAATCTTATTCCGCAAAGTGGATGTCTTCGACTTGATGTAGAAGTGGTCTAGAAATGCGGCTCTGCATTCAACCCAAGACCTCAAAGAACCAGGGGTAAAAACTTAAGCCACCTCAAATCCTTGTCCGCTAAAGAGAAAGAAAACAACTTACATTTAAGGTAATCATCGGGTACCTTATTAGACTTTGTTATGCTGCAGATTTTCTCTAAGTTCTCTATATGATACATTGGGTTCTCAGCCAGTAATCCATGGAAGAGATGTTGCTTCACCAATGCATTTAGCTGAGACTTGATCTCATAATCCTACCTCATAATCTTTGGTGGACAGATAACAGGTTCTGATAGAACGTATGAGGAGTGTCGACATCCCCAATTGTATGTTGTTGAGCTTGTTGTTGTTGTTGCTATTGACGCAACTGATGTTGTAAGTTTTGGAGTTGAGCAACTACAACGGCTTGAGTATCAGCAAGTGCGTTGTTGTCGATGTTATCACACATGTTGGCTAGTTTTGACTTTTCTTTCCTTGCTCTTTTGTTAGTGCACTCTATTTTTGCTAGCTCTTGATTACTTAGATGCATGTGATCTTCCAGAACGGTCACTTTTTCTTTGCATGCAAGAAGTAGATTTCTTTGTGGTTGTGAATTTTAAGCTAAGCTTCAGTTTTAGATTCGAAGGCAAAAATTGGTCCCCTGGAACGGTGCCAAAAACTTAATACACATGTTTTAAATCTAAGAATAGAACTGTAGATGTACAGACACACGCAGTAGTATAGGTGGGATTGAATCCACAAAGACCAAGTTACAATTCGATTCTTATAGAATGAAAAGCTAAGCTAAGAAGAAAAATAGATTCTTTGTGGTTGTGAATTCAAGAAAGTAAATAACAAGTAAATAAACGATTTAAACTATTGGGTTAAAGCGTTAGGTCAAGGAATTTTTTTGGGAATCAGAGATCATGAACCAGACAACTATTCAGGGAATGGATTAAATACCTATCTCGAACTCAAACATAATGTACAACCAATCCATTGTCTTAGCATCAATTACTTTATCTAGCAACCTAAGTATCTAAACTGTCATTTCAATTTCGAATTCTAAACAAGCATTTATGATTAGGTTTGATATGTTCATGTATCGCAATAATATCAGCTTTTGTTGGCTTAGGACAATACACTCACCTATAAGCTTTTGGAGAATAGGTTCAACCTAAAATCATAAACTAGGTGATCAATCTAGTCTAAGAAATTAGAACAATAATAGACGAATATATGACAAGATGATTCCCTATATATGATTAGTTCAATGATTCATAATCCCTTTGAAAACACTAAATCTAATTAGAAAACTACTCAGACATGGAAGTAGTTAAACAACTCATGATAAAATAAGATCTCATAAAAATACAATAGAAAACAATCCAAACTATCTCTTAACAAGGTCTCAAGTAAAGCAATAGAAAAATAAAGCATAACCTAAATAATGGTTCAAAAATAAGTATTTATAGAGTAGAAGTCATCTAGGTCGAATCCAAATCTAATTAAGAAAAAAACATAATTTCCCTTTTTCTCGGGTAGAAGATTTGATCTGGATCGATCAATCTGGTTTCTTCCTGTAATTGAGATCGATCGTGCTTGATGTTGGATTGATTGGTCCAAAGCTGGATCGATCGATCTGAAGCCATCTGATCAATCTGGTTCTTTACGGTAATGTGTTATTAAAGATGGATCGATCGATCCAAGTAGGATCGATTGATTTGGATATATATGGCAATCTCCAAGGATATGGGATCGATCGATCTGGTTAGACACTGTAAATTCCTCTGATCGACGGATCGATCGATCCAAATGGGGATCGATCAATCTAAGCTCTCTAATCGGCTCATTTTTGCTCTTTTTGTCCAAACTTCATTCCAATCGATTAAAACTTCTTCCAAGGGACTTTGTACCTGACAAGACTCTAAAAACAAAGAAAAAAACTATAAAACACACACTAATCCTAAGTAAAAATACGTTTAAAATCTAACATATCAATTACCTAAAAAAACTTGATCGCATTGATTTCCAACCAAGGAGTCATTGGCACCATATTTTATTGGACACCATATCTCACCAATAGCTTCTTGTATCAAAAACAACAACAACAAAATCCACAATGATTTTTCCAACAATTCTCGTAAAGTATATATATATAAAACTAAAAATTAAGGCTGACGATTTATTTCTACATGATAACTATCTATACGATCACATCTACACAAAATTAAGCTTTCTTTTATATCTATCCAAAACGAAAGTTTAATTGTTTAATACACACAATACGAAATATCATATTCCAACTCCACATATATTCAAAGTTCGAATTTTAATTACACATAATTAGTGTTTAACATTGATTTTATGATAACCAGAAAATAATTAACCGTTAAATTGATACTGTAAACCAATTTCAAATCTATTTTAACCCAATTTCAATAAGATTTCAACTAAACCAAACCAAAATCCATCTCCAACCCGATTTCAACCCAATCGGATCAGTTTCTGGGTTTAATTCCAATTCCATAAGAAGCCAATTTCTTTATTCTTGTCTTTTTGAGCAGTCAGATTTGATATCTGTTACCAAATCATATGGAATATTGAAAATTCCAAGGAATAACAGTTACCAATTAATAGAAAAAGCACCCAAATCTTTCTTGTTTTTGAGAGAGATTGAAAACGGAAGAACCAAGTCCCACACTCAAGTGTTAATTCCTTTGGTTCTAATGCTATAACGTTGATAAGATGATGCAAGAAGTTCAGCTAGCAGTTCAAAAGGTTAACCTATTTAGGAATCTCCGGATCTACGCTTATTTTCAAGGTATTAAACTTATCTTCCCTCTTTGTTCAATTTTTTTTTTTTTTTGAATAAATGTTAAACTTATATTCAAAGAAAATCCTTTGTACACATGTGTGCTAAATTTTGATAGTGATCTAGTTGCTTAGCTCTTATAGATGTTCAAGGGTGGTGGCCTCGTTAAAACCCACGGCTGGAAAACCCATTGGGACAAAACCAGCGCATGGGAAAAAGAGTACCTCCACCCTCGATCGAGCTGAAATTTAGAAGAGAGAGAAACTGAAAATTACAACATGAAATTAAACACGTAATGCAAACCATTGATGTATTCCGTCCTGCCATATTCCTTGCGTCTGAAGCGTTGAGAGCTTAAGTCGAATTGTCTTGTCCACTCTTCTTATTATACCAGCAATGCTCAATGGGACTTCTCCATGCCTTCTTTGATTTCTTTCTCTCCATAAGAAGTAGATACAAGTTTGAAAAACATACCTCTTCAGGAACAGCCTGTGATTTCCTCGTGTTGTTGTTGATAGATGGGCTAGTATGGTGGTGAAATTTCCGTGAAGTCTTGGTTGAACAGCTGGGAAGCAACATTATTCCAGACCTGCTTGGTGATGGGACAAAGGAAGAACAAGTGGTCCCTTGTTTCCATGTGATTTGAACAGAACACACATCCCGCAGCCGCATTTGCATTCCATACTAGCATTCTATTTCCCATAGATAAGCGATCCTGAACCGCTAACCATACAATAAACGAGTGCTTCGGGGTTTCATGTGAGAACCATACCGCTTTTGCCCAGGTTTTCTCCGTGGTGCTGGCTTTGATTTGATTCCATGTATCCTTGGTTGAAAACCGGGGAATGTATTTGTCTGCCTTATTGCGCCACAAAGCTATATCATCATTTGAGAAAACCTTTTCCCGAGCTTTTTGAATTTCCTCTTCAATCTGAGCTAGAATATGAAACCTCCTATGCCTTGGCCTATGGTTTTTTATCACTTCCTCCAACGTGGCTGATCCTGGGATACCCATGTCAATGCTTCCCCGACTACCTAATATCTCAAATAGTCTTCCAAGAGAGCTCCAATCGTCATGCCAGAACGATGTTTGAGCCCCCCCTCGTACTCGCATCTTATGGAAATTTTTTGCCATTTCCTTGTGTTTGAGGAGTCTTTTCCATATCCATGAACCCGCATTTGTATTTGAGCTTGCCGACCAAAAGGAGCCTCGTCGAATCAGATTCTTTTGGACCCAGTCCACCCATAGACTATGTTTTGCTGAATTTACTCGCCAAATCAACTTGTAACAGCTCACTCTATTTGCTTCGACTAGAGATTTTAGACCAAGACCTCCTTCCGCTTTTGGTTTCCATACATCTGTCCAAGCCACTTTCGCTTTATTTTTATTTAGGACCAGTCCTGACCATAGAAATGCTGAGCTTAATTGGTCTATTTCTCGGATACAAGCACGGGGTAGGCGAAATGCAGACATCCAGAAGTTGTTAGGCTGACTATTATCGAGGAGAGAAGTTGAAGGCGTCCTGCAAAAGAAAGAAAACGATTCTTCCAAGAACTGATTTTACCTCGGATCTTCTCTATTAGTGGCTGGTAGTCTGAGATAGTCATTTTTTTTGTCAACAACGGCAGACCCAAGTACCTTACCGGAAGTTCTCCAATGGTGAAAGGAAACCCCGAAAGGGTTTGTCTCCCTGCATTTGATATCCCCGCCGCGAATAGGGTTGTTTTTTCCAGACTTATTTTCAGACCTGAAAGCTCCGCAAACTCATCAAACACTTCAATAATACCTTTTATCGATCTGCCTCGTCCATCAGCAAAGACCATTATGTTGTCCGCAAAGCATAGGTGTGTGATGTTTAAGCTTTTGCATCCCGGGTGGTAACCAAATCTCCCTGCCCTAGCTGCCTTGTCAAGCATTAAAGACAAAATATTCATTGTTATGACAAATAAATAAGGCGATAGGGAGCAGCCTTGTCTCAAACCACGCTCTCTCCTGAAAACTCTGTTAGCTCTCCATTTATCTGAACTGAGAATGATGGCGTCGTAACACACAGTTCAATCCAGTGAATAAATTCAGCCGGTATATCGATTACCTTTAAAACCATTATGAGAAACAACCAGTCCACTGAATCAAAGCTTTCGATAAGTCTATTTTCATCGCACTTCGGGGCGCTACATTCAGTCTGTGATAATCCTTCACAAGTTCAGATGCTAACAACAAGTTTTCCAGCATATAACGGTCCTTGACAAATGCTGACTGATTCGGCTTTATAAAATCTGGGAGAATCCACTTCAGACGATTAGCCAAGATTTTCGATATTACCTTGTAGATAACGTTGCAGCAGGATATCGGTCTGTAATCCTTGATGCCTATTGTTCCCGTTTTCTTTGGGATCAATGCCAAAATGGTTGTGTTAATACCTTTCGGGAGGAAGCCAAATCTGAAAAAAGCTTGGATTGCGATTGTGAACTCTTTCTCAACTATAGGCCAAACTTCTTTGAAGAACTCTACCATATATCCATCCGGTCCTGGAGCTTTATTTGCTGGCATTGTAAATAACACTTCTTTTATTTCCTCCGCCAAGACAGCTCTCGTCAAGCTCCCCTTGATCTGATCCGAGCAGCGAAATTCTAGGAGACCACTTATTTTTTCACGCATAATCTGTTCCGGAGCTGAATCTCCCATCGGCCTTGCTGAAAACAGATCTGAAAAAAAACTTACCGCCTCTGTTTTTATTGCTTCTCTTTCAGCTATAAGTCCCCCCTCTGCATCTCTAATCACATGAATAGAATTTCGCATTTGTCTCTCCTTTATGGCATGGTGAAAGTACCTGTTATTTTTGTCCCCGATATTCATCCAATGGAGTTTTGATATTTGCTTTAGGTACTCTTCCTCCAAGGCCGAGATTCTGTCCCATTACTCATAGGCTGCTGCTTCACCTAATATATTGTCTGAGTTTGGGTTCAGCAATGTTTCCTCTTGCCTCTTACATAACTCCATGAACGCTTCTTCCGTTCGTCGAGACAGTTGATGGATTTTTCTGCGGCTAAGGCCTCTAATGATAGGCTTTAACCCCTTTAGCTTCTTTGAAAATCTGAATAATGCTGTTGTCGACGAATAAATTTCCCCCGTGGCATTCCAATATACTTCAACTGCTGTTTTGAATTCTTCCATCTTCAGAACCGCATTTACCACCTTAAACGGACATTTTGGTTTGTAGGAAGAACCCAACATGTATATCACACAACAGAGGTGATCTGAGCATCCTTTAGCCTCAAAAACACAATAAGAATTATTGTTTTGCTGCAGCCATTCATCATTTATCAACACACGGTCTAGCTTCTTGCATATTAGCCCAGCCTCCCTCTTATTACACCATGTGAACCGCGGTCCATGGTGAGCCATATCAATTAATGAGCAGTGTCTTATCATGTCTTGGAAATCAGCCATACCTGATGAGACCCCGTGCAGTACAGAGTGTTCCGAGATCTCCAATATTTCATTAAAATCGCCTAGGCACAACCATTTCTTCCCCCTATAATGAGTTGTGTCTTGATGATGCTTTAAATCCCGTCAGAGCTCGCGGCGCTCTTCCAATGAGTTAGATGCGTAAACGAAAGTACATAGGAATTCTTCTTCTATACCATTCATCTTAATAAGACATGAGATAAGGTGCCTTGTCTTGGACTCAACTCTTAGATTCACCTTATTGTTCCACACCACCCAAATTCTCCCTAACGGATCGTGTTCATAATTTGACACCATAGACCAGCCTCCTAAAATCCTCTTTGTGACTTGATCAGACTTGTACTCTTTGACTCTTGTTTCCAACAGCCCGCCAAAACACATTGTGGTTGAACTTACCATATCCTTGACTATCGAATGTTTTTTCTTTTTGTTCAACCCCCTTATATTCCAAGAGAAACTTGTCATTGATGTTTTTTCTTTTGGCTCCTTTTACCGATAGCACTTGACTGGCTTCCTGCTGAAAAGTATGTATGTGCGACTTTCGACGAACAAGGCAAAGGAACCCGAGTTCCCATCTCAGCTCTGCTTATTCCCAGAATGCTCGATTTCCCTACCTCCCCTTCCGGAACAGATTCACCAGCCTTGTCCTTTTCACTTAAACCCCCAACTGGTGACTTTACTGCTTCCTTTAGTGTTCCTGCTTCCTCTCCTTGAACATCCAACACTGCATATCTAGATGGAGATGCAATGATTACTTCCCCATAAACTAGAGACTTTTGTTTTTTCTTTTTCCCTCCCGAGTTTGGGACCACAGACCATTCCGTGACTTCTCCTTTTTCAGATCCATTTTTTCCAGCTTCCCGAGAACCCAAAGCTAACCTCTCCGTCGAAACCTCACTCTCAATCCCTCCCAACAACGGACCTAGCTTTTCCGATTCAGGCATTACCCTCTCCGGGCCAGAGCTCCCTAAATTTATCAACTCTTTACTCCTCGTCGTAACCCATGTCTCTCCCTTGTTCTAAACTAAAGCCGAGTTAATTGCAGCTGAGACTTTCATTGAAATCTTAGGGCAGCTCTCAGCCTCTTTTTGCAACGTATGCTTCTCCAAGGCCGAGTCTTCTCAGACTAACCTAGACTTTTCTTGATCCCTCCTCGCCTCAACAGAAGACGAAACCCGCTGATTGTTCCTTATTTCTTTGAATTTTAAAAGGCAATCAGCCTCCAGGTGACCCCATTTCCCACAAGATGTGCATCGAGGAGGTAGCCAAGGGAATTCAAAGGTCACTTTAAATTTTTCTCCTTTGACTTCATAGAAATAAAAGGATGGTAGTTTCCGCGAGAGGTCAATGTCGACCAGCACCTTTGCTTCATCAAATTCTTTAACTAGCTCTGTGTCTCGATGTAAACGGATAGGACTTCCTAGCGGGCATGCTAAGAAGCTTAAACCTTTCCATGAGTACATAGCCTGCGGAACATTCTTCATTACCACCCACATAGGCATCGATGTGATATCCGGTTGAGCTTCCTCCGCATTTGGCGTCCATTTTGAAACCAACAAAGGAACATCACATATGTTCCACATACCACGACGAAGCACGCGTTGTCTAGCCCTCTCATTTCGAATTCGGAATTTTATCGTCTTTTCATCAACCTCAAAAGCATCTATTTTTTTTGTCCTATCGTCCAAATTCCAAATTTTGTTGACAATGAGATGCACTTTCGCTATATGGGGAGCCTTTGCTGCGAATCGACCTACAAGAAATTCCTCCCAAAGTGGAGGTGCATCACGCAAAACGTTTTCCGGAACTGAAATGACTTCTTCTCCTTCTATTATCACGATATCACAAGTATACTGAGTTAGCCCATGTTTGCTCGCCACCTGAGCCCACGTTTTCTTCAAAGGCTCCCTCTCCGGTTCTCTGATTTGTGGTGTTTGATTCTGCGTCAAGCCCTCTACAGCGGCCACACGGACAGGACCTGCTTCAACCTCCGGCACGAGGGCAGCCTCTCCTGCTCCAGATCGCAGAGGAGATCGTCTGATGTCTAAACCTCCCAGATGGTCTTCTTCCCTGACTTCTCCATCTCTCACTTCTCCATGGGAAACCCAAGATTCCCTTACAGCAGAGTTTCTCACGGGTTGAGAGTTTTCCTATCCCAAAACCTCTGAGGCTTTTCTGATCGATGCCCCCGCTGAACCAACAACCAATCCTGTCAACTCTGGAAGCCCTTGTGAAGCCGCCTCCCCCGTCTCTGAACCGCATGTAGCTCCTGCTATCACTGAGTCTCCGATCAATGAAGCTCTTTTTTTTGCGTTAATCTCCTGGAGCTGCTTCCCCTCCTTTGAACGGACCCCTCCCTTTCGAAATCCCAGACCTGAACCAGTAGGCTCCTCCGCTTGCCCTGTCGCACCCCTCTGAGACACCACCGGCGCCGGTGGCTGATCCATCGTGACCCTAAATTGAAAAACTTGTTACCTTTTTTTGCAGTATGCTCTTTACTTTTTATTGGTTGGTGCTGCAATCTGGGCTTCTTCTTGGGCAATTTAGAAGAAGAAGAAAGATATAATTTTATACTGTGTTCTTGATCTGATTTAGATTTAGATTTTATTTTTATTTTTTTCTGCAGAGATTTCGTTGTTGGATGTGGAATGGAGAGAGACAAACAACAAAGATGAGGATAAAGTACTTAGAAGCAGCTTTAAATCAAGATTCAGTTCTTTAACACAGAAGTTCGAATTTCTGATGTTGTCTTCGCCATTAACACCGATGCTGTCATGGTTCAAGAGCCATTAGCGAAAAATTTAGAAACTTCAATTTAAAACTTCATTCTTCTTCTCCATCTGATCTAGTTTTTCAATTTTGAAATCTTAGTTAGGTAATTTCATCCATAACATGACTTTTGTATCCGGATTCATAGTTGGTTTCACGGCGGTCAACTGGCTTTAGTAACTCTCGCGGTGGTTCCGTTGATAGTTGTGATCGAAGGAATTCACACCACTACTCTCCACAAGTCTTGAACAGCATCTTCATCGGAGCTTTGTTGCTCTTCCCACAAGTCTTGAACAGCATCTCTATCCCTGCAAAATTTCAACCAGGCCGGTCTAAATTGGTTAAAAGACCAAACCTAAATCAAAACTCCCCCAGTTCATCTCTGGAACTTGCTCCGGAACAACTTGAATCTGACATCTTGAGAATTTTTTATTTGAATTTAAGAATTTTTTTTGTTTTGTTTGTTTTGTTGTAATCGGTTTAAATCTGGTTTATTTTTGTATTAGATGATTAAAAATAATTTGGTAAACAGTAAATTGAATAAAACCGATTAAAACCAGCATTTGTATAGATTTCAATTTCAAACTTTTAAATTGTGATTAAACAATTAAATTTTTGTTTAGAGTGGATATAGGATGAAAGGTTAAATTTGTGTAAATGTGATCATATACAATAGTTATCGTGTGAAAATGGATCATTGAAAACTTGTGTTAACAAAAAAACGGGAAATATAATTTTTTTTACATTTGTATAATAAATATTATCTAGTATGCAGATAAGAAAACAAGTAATTGTGTAAGCCATGACTTCATGCTCCCCTAAAGAAAATAAAACCTTGAATAGTTGGTTAGGAAAATTGAATATAGAGGTACTGAATGAAAGAGAACTATATTTATTGCTACTTAAAGCATTTCCATTAAGGAGTTTTAGAGGAAGGGTTTTAAAAAATTATAATAACAAAATAATAGATATATATTAGAAGGATTCTTAAAAGATGAGAGAGGCCGTCTAAAAGTTCTCATTTGAGAAATTTTCTCTCTATTTTAAGAACCTTTCCTCAATATTTTTGATTTTTTATATTTTAAGAACCCCTCCTCTAGAACTTTAGATGGAGATGGTTTTATCCGCTACGAGAAAATTACAAATGAACTTGTTTTCTTCGAAAGTGAGAAACTATGGTATATTGTCGGACCATCGATATTTACCGGGCTCGCAACTTACTCAATCCTCATTATTACTCAAGCCTTCGCTGGCCATCTCAGGGATCTTGAACTTGCAGCCATCTCCATTATCAACAACTTCACACTCGGCTTCAACTACGGCTTCCTTGTATGTTTACATTTAAAATCATTTTCTAGCTTACATTATAATGTTTTAATTTATAGGAAATAAATTTATGTAGCTTGGGATGGTAAGTGCGTTCGAAACATTATGCGGTCAAGCGTTTGACGCGAGGAAATACTACATGTTGGGAGTGTATATGCAGCGATATGGGATCATTCTGTTTTTATGTTGCATCTTGCTTCTTCCTACATACGTCTTCGCGACGCCAATTCTTAAGTTTATTGGCCAGAGTGATGATACTGCGGAGGTCACCGGGACCATTGCCCTTTGTGTCATCCCTGTCCACTTTGCATTTGCTTTCTTTTTTCCTCTCAACCGATTCCTACAATGTCAACTCAATAACAAGGTATGCTACTTATAGATTGTTAAGAATCTTTTGAAAGTGATCGTGGTCCATACTAAATATGTTTGATCGCTCATTTTTAAAATTTTTATAACTAGGTTATCGGACTTTCAGCTGGAGTATCACTTGTAGCTCATATTCTAGTGTGCTGGTTCTTCGTGTATGGCTATAAACTAGGAATCATAGGGAGCGTGGTTAGTGTTAACGTGCCATGGTGGTTGAACATCATCATCTTATTTGTGTACAGCACACGTGGCGGTTGTTCCCTCACTTGGAACGGTTTCTCCTCCGAAGCTTTCACCGGACTTTGGGAATTCACTAAACTCTCTATCTCCTCCGGAATCATGCTTTGGTACATTCACTAATTTCACATTTTTTAAAGTTAGTTATACGAGTCCGAGAAAAATTCTTACAGTTGTTTTCTTTTTCTTTTCGATCGAGATAGCTTAGAGAATTGGTATTATAAAATATTAGTCGTGATACCGGAAACCTAATAAATGCCAAAATCGCGGTGGACTCTTTGTCGATATATTCTTTTCTTATAATCATAATGTCATATTTTATTTATTAGTAGATCAGGGCGAAATAAATTAAGCAAAATATTAAATTAAAGATTTTTTAATTATATATTTTAAAATTATCTTAAGAAAAAATTTGAAAACATGTTTTGTTTGAGTAGAGATTTATTTACATAAATTTATTTTTTTACATGAATAAATTAATTTATATTTTGATATTGTTTTATTATTAATTAACATGCCGAAATCTTTTGCAATTCATTGTCTTTTATTTCTTTTATGAAGATGAAGATGTTTGGTTTTCCGAAGAAAAGAAAGAAAGGAATACAATACTCCTATTTCGGGATCTATATCCAAAGATATTTGGTTTTTGCGGTTTTCTTTCTCTTCCATTATCGGATTCTCATCTGCATGAATTTTTTCTACATGAATAAATTTAATTCAAATGTCTATATTAAAAAAATTATTTTTAGCATATTGAAAATCTAGATCACGTTCGGTAAATTTTGGTTGCATATCGTAAATTTTTCTGACCACCGTTTGAGATATGGAAAACGGATAGAAGGAACGACGGCTATGATCTCGCTCATATCTGAGCGAGACATTCTTCCATCAAGATCTTTGTTGTATCTCTACTCTCTTCTGCTTCACTCACCAAAATCTTTCGTTATTCTTTGCCTCCTGACGTTTTCCGAAACATCCTCTAAATCAACCTCTCTGTCACCAACTCTTGATTTTCTGCCTATATCTGGGTATATACCTGAAGATGTTTGATTTTTGAGGCTTCCTTTCTTTTTCGTCGTTGGATTCCCATCCACCATCATCTTTAATTTCTAGCAAAAGCTTTGCCGCCTTTCTCCCTCCTCCGGATCCATATTTTTGTATGAGAATATGCTCCAATGGAAGCAACTCTCTCTCTCTGAGTGAATTTCCACCTCTTGTTTCGACTTCTTCCCTTTGGGGGAGAACAATTCTGACTTTTTTTGGGAGAGATCATTTACACATTATTATTCCTCTATATAGAGAACATTTCTTTCAATTTCCATGTCCAATAGATGTGTTGTTTCTTTGATTCGTAAACCGAGAATAATATGTATTTTTCTAACCAATTTGTTATCTTATGCTAATTATATGTAATTCTTATCGATGAATTAGACAAAACTGCTTCGTAATCAGTCTTGAATCTCATTTTAATACTCCTAATATTCTGTATATGAAATTAGTTCTTGACACTTTTGGTACCACTGGTTTGTCTATTTGGCTCATTGAGTTGATGTTCATGATCCTTTCATGTCTATTCATAACTTATATTCTCTTATAAGTTGCAAGTATGCAATAATCTTCATTTTAGAATTTTCATTTCTTTGTTTTCTCCAAAATATATCGTCTCAAATTCTTTTTCTCATCCCTATTTATTTGGAGTTTTTAGTACATATAACTTGCTTGATGTTCGGTTCTTTACATTCGGACAAATATTTCTCATTAAAAATCTAATTCTATAATTTTATGTGTAAATTGTGATTATGTAGTTTATTAAATTTAATGCAATTAATTATTTTTTATTATTTTATGTTCATTAATTTATTATAAAAATTATGTGTTCATGGGTCGATCTATTTAACCATTTGATCCATAAAATTAAATAGATTTATGTGTTAATTTGATTTATTAAATTTGATAGATTATGGGTTTATCCATTCAATTTACTCTAAGATTTGTTCAACATCTAACCAATTAGAATAATGTAGGTTCGATTATACTCAATCAATTTTTTCGTTCAAATAATTAGAAGTGTGTGAAATTTTTTATTGGAGCTTATATAATATAAACTATATAAAAATCTAACTTTGAAATAGAAAGTTTAAATTTATTGAAATAATAAAATTTAATCTATATTAGAAAAATAGAAAGTAAAAATATCCATTTTATTATTAATTTATTTATCAAAGAAAATAAAAATAATATAATTTTTTTTACATGTATTAGTATCTAATCGATCAAGTGATCATGATATTTTTAATTATAATTTTCATGCATATCGAGCTCTCTCACGTATCATAATTTTTGTTAATTATAATTTTAATATATGTCTAACTTCTAAGAATTAAGTATTCTTTTTTTGTAGTTTTTAGTGGGATGTATATACTAGATCTTGTTTCCCCAAAGAATAGACTTTTATGTTGACCAAAAACCAACACGTTATAAAAATAGAACTTTAGGTTAATAATTAAAATACGCTTTTTCTTCTTTTTTCAGCATGTCGTTAAATGGTTGGGAGATGCTGATTCCACTCGCTTTCTTTGCCGGAACCGAGTAAAAGATCTCAATATTCATTACATATTACTATATTGGTAACATATATCTTATTAAACATATATCTTATTCATGATAATTCCACTTGCCTTCTTCGGAATATACGTTGTGAAAGAGAATCAGTGGCGGATTCAAAGAAACCGCTCACCACTATTTCAAGAGATTGTCAAAGAAGTCCAAGTTCACACTATGCCTTGTCCTCAGGCTGGACCAGACATCTTTTTGTGGGGCCACGCCTGATGATTATCGAGTAAATTTCTCTGCTTGATATGTTGGGAACCAAATCTGTCAGGTTTGGTGTGAGGTCTCTTGGCACATAACAGTCTAATTTTTCCAAGCAATTACGAGATATTCCTTTATTATTTGATTAGCGATTTGTAATTGACTCTCCAAAGGTACTCACACTCGTCTATGGATCAAGTTCATGTATGTTTATTATGTGATGAGCCGGAAAAATCTCGAGACTATCTATTTTTTGCTTGTCCTGTTTTTTATACTATTTGGACTAAGGTTGCTGGAGTTCTCTTAGAAAACCTAATCACCCCTAACTTGACAACAACATTAAGAAGGCATTAAAAAGGCTAAGTTCCACTCGTCTCCGTTTACATGACAAAAAAACTTTCCGTATGACTTTCTAATTCACAATCTACCATATATGGAGAGAAATGAATGGAACATATCATGGACAAGTAAGCAGTATTCTAGTCCATCTAGCTCGAAGTATCTCCAAAGGTATATAAGACCGACTCATACCTCTTCAGTACACCGATAACAACAAGTTTAGTGGGCTTCTTCAACGTTGGAGCTCAACATACGTTTAATGTCATTTTTTCTAATTTCTGTAAGGTAAATTTCAGCTTTGCTCCTTGTAATTAAACTTCTAGTATTAATATTAATTTCACATTTAAACAAAAAAATATATACGTATACGACTTAATATTCGAACGCATATGTATCTCGTACATATTTCCGAATTCTGAAAAAATTTAAGATCCATACAGTTACAGTTAAACATTTTTTTTTTGATAATACAGTTAAACTTTATCTCGGATGATAGTTTACAGTTGTGTCTGAAGTTAGTCGATTTTTTTTTCCCTTTAGAACATACATGGGTGTTTTTTGCTCGACAACTTGATGGGCTCAGTTCATAATTATTTATTTATGGGTAATATCTACCCGATTGAGGATAATAAATGCATTCGTTTTTCTAGATGGTTCGACGGCTTTAAGCTTGAACTCCAGATATGTTCTTAAAATCCATTAAACATGTTACATATTGCTAGTTAGGCCGACAACTAAAAATTATTTGGAAAAGAGATATATTTGTGTTTTGGGAAAACAGGACAAGAAGACAAAGGAATACGAACAATTTGGACTATTTTGATTGGGTTTAGCGAATATTAACAGCTAAAATTCGAATACATATGCACATAAACGTCTCTGAAGAATATAATTATTGTACATATGATCTTCTTCTTTTTTCTGATAAATATGATATTTTTTTGTTTTCTTAGAGTTCGAGTGGCGAACGAACTAGGAGCAAAATATGCAACGATTGTGTCAATCACACTATCGTTAATAGTTGGATTAGTCTTCACAGTGCTAATTGTGTTTCTCCATGATCAAATTAGTTCGATCTTTACTTCAAGTGAAGCTGTCCTAAACGAAGTCGACAATCTTTCTGTTCCCTTAGCTTTCACAATTCTTCTCAACAGGGTGCAGCCAGTTCTTTCTGGAACACTTCAAAATAAAATTTATTTTCACAAACCGGGTCAATGAAAATGTGTTGACTTTTAACATTTGATTAAGGTGTTGCTATTGGTTCGGGTTGGCAATCCTACGTGGCATATATAAATTTGGGATGTTATTACCTTATCGGTCTTGGGATGGATTTTCAAATTTGGAGTCAAGGTTTGCCAATTTTTCACCCAAACTTTAACACTAATCATTACTTTTAAAATCATTTTTTGTCGCCAAATTATTTTTTGTTTAATATTAATATTTGTGGGGATGAATTAATATGTATACTGTAATTTGTAATGATGGTAGGGAATATGGGGCGGTATGATATTCGGAGGAACCGCAATTCGGACATTGATATTGATTATTATTATCATAAGGGAAAATGAGGTAAAATGGAGAATATTACAAAATATCATTTTATCTAAAATTGTAGTGATTTTTTCATTATTAATATCTGTAAATTTGTTGAAGAAAATTACAATAATTTTTTTTTGAGTTTTTAAGTTTTATATAAAATTTCTGAAAACAGTGTTCTAGTTATAAAATTATTTTGTTAACTTTTCAAAATTCCGATAAAAGTAAACGACTTTATTAATTTTTCAAAATTGATATCTGTCATGAGTCTCATGACTACTGTTTTGTTTGTTACCTCTCGTTCATTTTTTTTACCGGCACCTCTCGTTCATCTTGAGGGTTTATATATGACACAAAAATATTTATTTAACAGGCATATAAAGTAGGCTTGAGCGTTAATTCCGGACCGAATTTGCCGAACTGGGGTTTTGGTATTTCGGTTTATATTCAGATTAGCCTGAAGACCCAATTGGAAGCTTCAATTTTTTCATTCGGTAACTGGTTTATCTCGGTTCGGTATTCGGATACCGATCGGTTTTTGAGAAAGCCCTAAAAAGGTTTTTATCCATTCAATTTGTTTTCACTCTCGTTACTCTCTCGATTATTTCCTCTGTGTGCGGCTCCGATCTCAACTTGGTAAAAATCTCAGAGGATTCACCAACTCAAAAGGTAATTTTGACTCCGATCTCAATTTTAATCTTTTTACTTCTTAGTTTAATAACTTTAGTTCTCGATCTCAAGTCTAAACCCTTAGTTCTCGACTCGATCTCAAGTCTCAACCCTTAGTTCTCAACTCGATCTCAACCTTCTTTTTTACTTTACTCGTTATCAATCTCAACTCCTTCTTAGTTTCTCAGTTTTTCTTACTTCTTAGTTCTCAATTTCGAATGTTTATAGCGATTTTGTTATGAAAGTCCAATGTTTATTGCGATTTTCTACAGAATGTTCATCATTCATGGCGATTTTGTGGTTCTGAACTTTCATGGTAGATGTCTCTATCTTCTATGGAATTTTGTTGAACAGATTGTGCCAAATTAAGGGGGAGTTCTCGATCTCTAGGGAGTAGGATAGATTTGGGAGCTTGTGTTAGTTTTTGATAGGATGTGGACTTAATGATAAGTTGAGTTTTAAGGTCTGGTTGGAAACTGTTGTTTGGGAGGTCGGATTTGGTTTTTTTTTGCCTTTGCAAATGTTTTATATTAAAAACTGAAAGTTGAATTTTCATGGTAGATACTAGATAGATGTCTCTAACTTCTGTCTATATCGGAAGTTTTCTTCCTTAGTTTTGCTGTTTCACTTTACCGACTGAAGTTTTCGGATTCTATGGATTTTAGGTTCATACTTCATATAGTCTTGAGATTTTGCATTTGGATTTTTATTTTTTCTTCTATTAGAAATAGAGAAATCGAGGTTTGATTAGAATCAGGAAAGTGAGATTATGATATGACAATACAATGATCTAAATTATGTATAATGTATTCAAACTTTAGGTATAATGTATTCAAACTTGAAAGTTGCTCTCTTGATGTAAAAATTTTATGCTTCTAAATGTTAAATTACGTATAAGCTCTTGTTGATTCAGGTATAGTATGATATAATACTCTTGTTGGAAACTGTTGTTTGATTTGTAACTTATTCGGATGTGGTCTTGTTCTTTTGTGATCTTTGAACTAATTTTGTTTGTAATTCAAGCTAATTTTTCTTTTGCGTATGTTTCATATAAAAAGCAGATAGTTGAATTATGTTTTTGTAGATGTCTCTGCCTTCTGTTGAGAAGATCAACTTGTTTGATGAAGGACCAGATATAACAGCTGCAGAAGGATTAGAACGTTCGTCTGCTGGAACCAAAAGGCCAACGATAGAGAAGCCTAATTTTGCTGATGTTCCAAAGAAGCCAAGAAAGCTAATTCCTCCAAGGTCTAAGGTATGGAAGCACTTTACTCAGAATGTAGAGGATTACAACCAGTGAAGATGTAATTATTGTGGGAAGTTGTTTAATTGTGACTTAGTATCAGTAGGAACTAGCTCAATAAGAGGCATATTAGTAGGCGTATTCTGTACAAGATGACACTAGATAGTAATAGTCAGAAGGTCTTAGCTGGTGATAGCTCTAGTAATCTCACAGACATTAAGTATGTTCCAGAGTTGTTTACACTATCTATTAATGAGATGATTGTCTTGAATGAGCTGCCTTTTTCATTTGTTGAAAGTGAGGGATTTAGGCGATTCTGTTTTAATGTTGTACCTGTGTATAAGAATATATCATGAAGAACATCCACCAAGGAAATAGTTGCTATGTATTTGCAACATAAGACTTGTTTGCAGAGGTTGCTTATTGATGGCAATACAAGAGTGTATCTCACAACCGACATTTGGACAGCTCCTACAACTTCCTATAGCTATATGGTTGTTACAACGCATTGGATTGATGCAAATTGGCAACTACATAAGAGGATCATTAGTCTTAGGCCAATTATTGATCATAGAGGAGTTACAATCGCTGCTCAGTTTCTGGAGTGTCAAGATGAATGGGGAATTAAGAAGATCTTCAATATCACAGTAGATAATGCTAGTGGGAATACTACAGCTTTAAATATAGTGAAAGATGCATTGAGGATGAGAGGAATGATTCAAGATGGAGCCTTTCTGAATATGCATTGTTGTTCCCATATTCTAAATTTGATTGTGCGAGATGGTATGGAGCATGTTAATGAAAGTGTTGTTGCTGTGTGGAGTGCAGTCAAGTATATTAGGTCTTCTTATGCAAGACTTAAATCCTTTGAGTTATGTGTGGAGAGTGAAAAGTTAAACTGAGGAAGCTTGGCTTTAAATTGTTGTACTAGATGGAACTCCACCTATTTAATGCTGACTTCTGCTCTGAAACTAAGAGTAGCTTTTGAGAAGATGGTGGTGGAGGACAAACTATATGCTGATTACTTCCTTGAAAAGGAAGATGGTGATAGAAGTGGCAGAAAAAGGATTGGACCTCCATCTTCAAGTGATTGGGATGAAGTGGAAAGGTTGGTTAAATTTCTCAAGATCTTTCACAAGTGTACTTTGGCATTTTCTGCATCTATAACAAATACATCTACCATATGTTATAATGAGATATGCACCATTGAAAGAAATCTGATTTCTTTGGGTGGAAACAGAGATGAAACTGTCAGGTTTAAGGCTGAAAGTATGAGGGAGAAGTTCAATAAGTATTGGGATGGGTTGTCTAATATGAATGGATTAGTAATAGCTGCTAGTGTGTTTGACCCGAGGCGAAAGATGCAGTTTGTATCATCTGTTTTGACTCCATTTACGGTAAGGATACTACAGAAAACATCTAAGCTAAGAGATCCAATGCTGACTGTTCTAAGGAACTTGTATGAGGAATACAACATACTTTTGAAGCCATCTGAGGATGATGCGAACACTACTAGTGCCTCTGAAGTTCCTGCATCAAGTTTTCAGTCATATCTATCAGACGATGAAGATGGTTATGAGAGCATGGATTTTTTGTATACTCATATGGTTAATGAGAAAAGAACTGAAGAAGGTAGTAGAGAGTTGGAAATGTACTTGATGGAAAAGGTAGAGCTTCAAGCGAGTAACAATCTAGGAATGAATTATGATGTTTTGTCTTGGTGGAGGAAGAACACACCAAGATATCTGGTCTTGGCAGAATTAGCTAGAGATGTTCTAGCTATTCAAGTGTCTACAATTGATTCTGAATCGGCTTTTTGCACGAGTGGTAGACTATTGGATCCATATAGGAGCTCTTTGACTCCATATATGATTGAAGCACTCATATGCACACAACAATGGCTAAGAGTGTCTGTGAAGACTGAGATAAGTTTGGCTACCATGACACAGATGTTAGAGGAACTTGATTTCCATGAATCACTTGGTAAGCTCTCTCAAGTTTTATGAATTTTGAATTTTGTTTTTGATGAATATTAATGACTTATTTTCTATCTATAGATTCAAGGAGACAATTAGGCCAGTAAGCTCCTGCTTAAATCCTTAAATGTCTCCAATTGCAAGTAAGCAATAGTGTAAGTTTCACTGAAAATTTCAGGTTGAAATGAAATTTCTGAGAATATTAGGATTATAGTGAATCTACAATTTTCTTTTTGTTTCAGGTACTTGAAGGAATTCAAGCAACCTCCTCGAATTCATTTCTATCTTTTTGGTTAACTGTCTCCAACTCCAAGTATGAACTTGTTTATTTTGTTTTTAAACCAACTACTATGTAAGAGACTACTTGTTTGATTATGTTTCTCATTGGAGCATTTGTCTGGCTTCGTAGATGTTTATGTTTCTTATGATATTGTTACTAGAATATGATACTATATGTTGATGCTATTATGAATTTTTCAGCTTTGATAGGCTCACTTGTTTTCTTTGATATCTTTCCTTATGATTGCCGCAAACACTGATGCAGAGATATGCTATAGAAAATTTGTTTACTTCAAGCACTTTTAGCAAATTTCAAACTTCTATTGTGTTGGTGTTTGCATTGATATTTTTTTTTTTGGTTTTTTAGATGTTTTGTGTTTACTTTGATCTTATCGTCATATGATTGCCGTAGATGTTTTTTTGCTGTTTTACATGTATTGATTTAACTTAAACTAAAGTAAACAGAAATAAACCAAAGTAAACCATAGTAAACCGAAATAAACCGAAATAACCCAAAATTATTAGGAAAATTTCAGTGTTTTATACTCTAAACCAAACCGAATTAAATTTTTGGTTTAACTTTGACCACCACAATCATTAAGAGATCCAAACCAAACCGAAGAAATTTACACCGAACTAAACCGAATAGTATGATCGGTTCAATTTGGAAATTCTTTCTTCAAGCCAAACAACCCAAACAACCCAAACATCCGAACTTCCAAACCGACCCAAACCAAATTTTTCGATTGCCCAGGCCTAATATAAAGCAAACGTGCGCATTGGAATTTGGGTCTCGGACACAAGAAATTGGAAGATAGTCTGTATAAAATGAAATAAAAAATAAACTGATAGTATATTAGCTGTTAAATAAATTAATTTTGGAGCATATGTTTCATGAATTATTTCTTGTTAAGGATATGTTTCACAAATTTAGATCGTTTTTATTAAATAAAACAATTGTTCAATAAAATATTAGGCATTAAGTGGAGAAAAACCCTTCATCTAGCGTATAGAATATTTAGTCGGAGTCTACGCAATGTTAAACAAATTACCAACGATGTTTCCGGGAGAAGGGTAGCAGGTTAGGTTAGTGGCATGGCCAGTTTTGTAGCCGAGGACTGATATTTTGGTGATTTTGTTTCTGGATCCAGTTACTTTATCTGGAATCTCTCTTCTTTTATCCATCGGATTTATCATCACGGGTACCGTTAAATCTCAACGCGAATCCAGTTTTTTGTTGTTGTATCCATTGTATTATTTTGCTATGTTTTTTCTTGATTTTCCGACGATATTTTGGTCCATCTCAACCACCATGTAACCTTCTTCTGATCTCCTTTTTCGGGGTTGAAATTATTTATTATTAATTACATTAACCAAAAAAAGATGGTATGAATAGATATTTTTGCATAGTTTGTGACAATCATTGCATATTCCCTTCCTTTCTTAAGGCTACTGCTTCTATCCATTTGAGATCATTTGTAAACAGTTCTATTCACTTGTAAAAAGAAATGTGCATACTATGGCTACTTGTTGACTAATGCACTAAGATTTCAAATCAAACTGGAAGAAGGTTGAGGTCTGGTTACTTAAAGAAAATGTAGTAATTAAGGTTATGATTAAAGTATGTAAGGTGACGTGCAACAATACGCTATGATTTAGAGTGAATGAGGTCCAGTGAGAGTTAGTAAGTAGTGGTTAGAGGGTAGGTAGTCCACTTTCTACTTAAGTATGGTTTTGTGTCATTGTTGAAGAAGATCAATGAATGATGTTTTAAACTCACCTTTTATCTAACACACACCAAAATAGAAAGTTGCAGAGTGACTCAGTGTCTTTTACACCAAATTCCACCAATGCCAATATGGTATCAGAGATTCAATTGATTCATGGAGTCGATGCAAACAAAACCAAGAAGCTGATGAATCAAGAAAGTCAATCAAGACAAGAGATAAATGCTGAGGTCAGAGACACCAAGGCCATGACTCAAAGAAATGAAGATATGGTCGAGGTAAGAGACACCAAGACCATGATCCAAAGAAATGAAGGGGTGGATAGAGAGGACACCAAACTAAAGAAAATAGGAACAAGGAAGGAAAGTTTCGCAAGAAGAGAAAGTCAAGAGAAACGTGAAGAGAAAGTCAAGAGCAACGTGAAGAAAAAAATCACATGTTCACGGCAAGACAAGAAGATAAGAACAAAATGAAGAAAACACATGGCTTATCGACAGTGGTTGCACAAATCACATAGCATTAAATGAGAAATTCTTAATCAAAATTGACACAAACATCAAAACTCCTATACGTGTGGGCAATGGAGTTGTGGTAATGTCTAAAGGGAAGGGAGACATTGAAGCTAGGACCAAGAAAGGTAAGAGAATCATAAAATATGTTTTTCTGGTACCAAATCTTGGCAAAAATTTTATTAGTGTACCTCAAATGATCTCAAATGGATATGAAGTCAGTTTCAAGAAGAAAAGTTACATCATACTAGACAAAGTTGAACTAAAAATAGGAGAAGTACCAATGATAAACAAAACCTTTCACATCAAATGGGCATCTAATGAAGAGAATGCAATGGTTGTTAAAGACAAAGTTGCTGAGTTATGGCATAAACGGCTGGGGCACAGTGGATACTCCAACCTGAAGACAATGCAGTCAAAAGAAATGGTAGTTGGGTTACCAAAGTTCTCATTAAACAAAGAAGTATGTGAATGTTGTATCATGAGCAAGCACAACCGAGATTCTTATCCAAAGGAATCGGAAACCAGAGCCACACATAAACTAGAGCTCATACATAGAGATGTATGCGGACCAATGCAGAACACCTCAATGATTGAAAGCAGGTATATGCTTACCTTTATTGATGATGCTACAAGAATGGTGTGGGTATACTTCTTAAAGGCCAAGTCAAATGTTCTTGCAACCTTCAAGAGATTCAAAAATCTCGTTGAAAATCAATCAAGCTTTAAAATCAAGAAACTTAGAATCAACAGAGGAACTGAGTAACTGTCTGGAGAATTCATCAAAATACTAGAAGAAAGTAGGTATGAAAGACAACTCAAAATAGCATATTCACCACATCAAAATGGAGTGTCAGATAGAAGAAACAAAATTTTGGTAGAAATGGCAAGAACCATGCTTAATGCCAAAGATTTACCACTGAAATTATGGGCTGAAGCAGTGTACGCTCCAACATATATACAGAATAGAACTTCTACAAGGGATCTCAAAATCAAGACACCTTATGAATCCTAGAACGGAACTAAACCTCAAATAAACCACATGAGGATGTTCGGATGTATGTGTTATGTGCATATACCAGATGAGAAAAGAAGGAAATGGGATATATCTCTCAAACAAAGGGATACATAGCGTATCTAATAGAAGAAGACAAATTAGAAATTTCCAGAGATGTCATATTCGAAGAAGGAAGCAAGTGGGACTGGAGCAACAACAAAGTAATAAGACAATATGACATCTCAATAGCGGTAGATGTCTTATAAAAAGGTCATGGAGCTGATGATTCTAGGTCTATTGATGATGAAGTTGCAGAGATGCAGCGTTTAAACAAAATCTATACAGCCCTGGTAGAGACACCAGTCATCCAAATAAAAAAAACTTGCTCATTAATGATATTCTTCTTAATACTCCCTATGCGAACATTGAATCTTCTGCTGTATGTGAAGTATGTTATACAAGTGTTGAAGAGCCTGCATTATTTGAAGAACCCACCAAACACACCAAGTGGATAGATGCTATGGAAGAAGAGATACAAATGATAGAGAAAAATTAGACATGGGAACTGGTAGAGCGGCCACACAACAAAAATGTAGTGGGAGTAAAATAGCTTTACAGGTTGAAGACCGATGCTAAAGAAAATACTATGAGATACAAGGAATAACTTGTTGCAAAAGGATTTACACAACAATATAGTGTAGATTACCATGGAACCTTTGCTCTTGTGTCAAGGCATGAAACCATTAGACTGTTACTTGTAGTGGCTGCTCAAAGAAGGTGGAAACTGTTTCAACTTGATGTCAAGTCAGCATTTTTAAATAGGAAGCTGGATGAAGAGATATATGATAAACAACCCCCTGGTTTTGAAGAAGAAAGGAAAGAAGATTATGTTCTACGCTTACAAAAAGCTCTTTACGGCCTAAAAAAGCCCCTAGAGCATGGTACATCAGGATAAATGAGTTCTTTCAACAAGAACATTTCAAGAGAAGCGATAATGATCCTACACTCTATACAAAAGAAAATAATGGCAATCTACTGGTAGTGTGTGTCTATGTGGACGATCTCATAATGACTGGTGATGATGAAAAATATGGTGGAAGAATTTAAGAAGTCCATGAAGAGTGAGTTTGAGATGTTAGACTTAGGCTTGCTCAATTACTTCCAGGGCATGGAAATCAAACAAAGTAAAAATTGAATTTCTCTGTCTTAAGAATGTTATGCAAAGAAACTCCTAAAGATATTTCACATGGAGGACTGTAAGACAATGTCGACTCCATTGGTGCCTTAGATGAAGAACCAAGAATAAGATGAGAGTCAAGTGGACATCACTCTGTATCGAAGTCTTGTTATAGGGCTATTGTATTTAACAACAACAAGACATGAAATCATATTTTTTGTATCATACTTATCAAGGTATTTGAAGGAACCCAAGTCAAAACACTAAAAAGATGCTAAGAGAGTGCTCATGTACACCAAAGGAACCATTGATGCAGGACTGGATATTTCAGCTACGAGAGACTCATAATTGATTGGTTATTCAGACAGTGATTGGAGAGGATGCATTGAAGATTAAAAGTCAACTATTGGGTATTGCTTCACTATTGGTTATTGGTTATGCGGTATTTTCTTGACAAATGAACAAGTAAGACACCATAGCTCAATCTACTGCAGAAGCTGAGTATATGGCTCTGTGGCTACTACTAATCAAGGCATTTGGCTGAAGAGATTATTAGATGAACTAAACTTCAAAATACAAGATGGATTTCCCATCTACTGTGACAATCAATTCGCCATAGCCATTGGAAAAAATCTCGTGCAGCACAGAAGAACTAAGCATATACAAATCAAATATCACTTTTTCTGAGAATCAAAGAGAAATGGAGACATTCAGTTGAAGTACTGCAAAGGGAAGATCAAGTGGCTCACTTATTCACCAAAGCATTGGGAGGAGCAAGCTTTGGAAGACTTCGACATAAGCTCGGTTTGAGTTTCAAAATGGCAAGTAGGAGTGTTGACTAATGTCACTTTGATGTCAAACCAAACTAGAAGAAGGTTAAGGTCTGGTTACTTAAAGACAATGTAGTAGTTAAAGTTATGATTAAAGTATGTAAGGTGACATGCAACAATAGGCTATGATCTAGAGTGAATGAGGTCTAGTGGGAGTTAGTAAGTAGTGGTTAGAGGGTAGGTAGACTACTTTCTACTTAAGTATGTTTTTGTGTCATTGTTGAAGAAGATCGATGAATGATGTTTTAAGCTCAATTCTCATCTAACAAATACCAAAACAGAAAGTTGCAGAGTGATTCAGTGTCTTTTACACCAAATTCCACCAATGCCAACACTACTAGAGGTATGGAATTAAATAGGGTTTCTGCAAATAAACCATCAAGATTTTTATTTTTTGCAAGATCAATCCTCACCCGAAAGTTGTTCAGTTTAATCCTACCAACTCAAAAGTCACCCGCTATATAGCCCTTTCCCATATCGTCGACGTGGCCATGTTTGTGTCTATTAGAAAACTAACGGACGGACCAAAACGACTTTGTTTTGACACTCTAAAATTACATGTGTTTTGATTATTATTTGTCATTTTTCTATGGCTAAAACGATATGATTTTCAAAGATTTTTCAAAACAACAAAGCATTTTCTTTTATTTAATATTTTTTTTAAAACTCTAATTGTCATCTTCTTCTTCGTTGTTCTTCATCCTCTCTTCCTATTGATCTTCTTCTTCGTTGTTCTTCATCTTCTCTTCCTACCAATCTTCTTCTTTGTTGTTATTCTTCCTCTCCTCCAACCAACCAAGTTGCCGAGTCCAGATTCTCAAATTCGCCAAATTTCCTCAGATTCCAGCTGAATTAGGTTTGGAATTAGGGAAAATTGATCTGGAGAAAATTAAAATTATGTTTATCATTTTTTGGGTTTCTTATTACATGATAGAGATTAAACAATTCTCAGGAAAAAAAAATTGAAGTTACACATCTCACTGAAATGATTAGCAAAACCACAATGATTAACAAAATTTGAAACTCATAGAGACATGTTGAGAGATTTCCTCGGCTCTGGTTTTGTTCTTCAGTTCAGCTCAATTCGAAGAACATCTCATGTTAAACCGGTCAATTAGATTTGGTCCATATAATGCCTTTGAATAGTTGAAGCTAAATGTTCTTAATCTCAACGTTTCAAATAAAAATAGAAATTTCCACAACATAATATATTCAATCATATAAAAATTTCCATAAATCGTTGACTTTGATATCTATGAATATGTTTTGAAAATTTGAAAAATTACATAAAAACAAAGGAAAGTAAGAAAAACTTTTAGCTTCACGCCTATGCTGCAAGTCCAAATAGTTTCAGAGGTTCCTCTTTCTTCTCAATGGCATTACGATTTGCTGCAGAAGCTCTTAGAGGAGGCTCAAAGAGCATGCTCGCAACATCAGGAGTCAATGCATCTTCACCGGGAAGAATAAAAATCCCTTTCTCTCTCAAAGAAGAAGGCTCATTGTAGCAAATACTCCACAGTGAATCCACCAATTTTCTCTCTTCTTTAACTGTTTCAAGATCCTCTTGTGACATTGAGCTGATTCCTTTAATCAGTTCTTCAAGAAGCTGCCTCAGTTTCTCATCACTTTCTCTATGCTGCTACATCTGATTCTATCTTTTTCTCTCTTGCACGCTCGAGCAATCCGCGTAGGTATCGAAGTATCGATGTTCCATGACTCATCTAAAGGATCTACAACGACAATATAAGGACCATCATCTTTTATCCAAGTGAGACTATGGTTTTCTTCAGAAACCATTACATCTACTTTTCCTGAGTTTCTAAGAGAGGACAAGACAATATCGTTTTGCAAAACAAAACATGAATTATAAGATTTCAATCTTTTTATGAACCATGAAAAAGAGGTTAAATAAAAACACAGACCGAGAAAATATCAAGTGACTTAAGCACATCTTGGTCTGATCCACTAGAAGAGTTAACATAAAGCTTTCCGAGTGACGAGTTGAATGGAGAAGCGACAAGAGAAGCGATTCTTTTGCATGCATGTTGTAAGTGGTAAAGCAACACCACAAGATCATCTCCTATATTTTTTCCTTCTCCTCCTCCTACCATAGAAAATTTCATAAGAAATTTAAAACACACAAAATTGAAACTTCAATCAAAGCTGTATATAAAGAGGAACCCTCAAAACACATCCATAGTTTTGGTCTCAATTATAGATTTTTCAGGACTTATCTTACTCTATTAAGCACATCTTAGATGCTAAAGTTATGATATTTTCAATAAAGTCCGGTTTTGGCAGACATAGATTTAAAGTGAATAAAAAAATTTAGTTGAATTATCGAGAGAGGGGCTAAGTTCGCTCAGACAGAGCAGCTTGTTACCTACAAAGTCAACGAGAGTATAGTATTCATCATCATTTTCTCTGGTAGAAGTCTGACCGACAGCAAGGGACTTAAAGGAAGAAGATTCACGGCGAGATGCCATCCCATGATGGTCGATGGCAGTGGTCGGAGGAGAGAGAATAGAAGATGTGATTTGTCTTAGCGGATAAACATCTAATCTTGGCGAGGAAATTGGAGTTTGGTATCGAGTTATGGTGGAAAGAGAGATTGAGGTCCATGTCTGAGATCAATAACCCAAGATCAACAAGACGGGAATCTAAGGGAGTTTGGAGAATTTGGGAATCTGGCTCGGCTGCTTGGTTGGTTGGAGGAGAGGAAGAAAAACAATGAAGAATAAGATTGGTTGGAGGAGAGGATGAAGAACAACAAATAACAAGATGACAATTTGATTTTTTTAAAAATATATTAAATAAAAGAAACAGGTTTGTTGTTTTGGATAAATATTTGAAAATTATGTCGTTTTGGAAATAGAAAAATTATAAGAAATAATCCAAACATTGTGTAGTTTTTGAGTGTCAAAACGACGTTGTCTTGATCAGTACATTAATTTTCTAACAAACACAAACGTGGTCACGTCAACGATATGAGAAAAGGCTATATAGCGGATAACTTTTAAATTGGTAGGATTAACAAGCACAACTTTAATATGAGAGTTGATCTTACAAAAAATAAAAATTTTGAAGGTTTATTTACAGAAAACTCAATTAATATTGAGTATTTCTCAAAAGTCCACGAGGCACAGAAAAGCAGGGTTTTCAGCTCATTCCCCCACAAACTTTATTACTTTATTTTCCAACTACCCAAAACTTTCTGGCGTGCTTAAAACCTTAAAACCTCTAATTTTCATATTATTTAGCTTAATTTTAAGGTCAGTTTAGCTCAAATTTTAGTTTTTTTTTGATGCAATGATAACGACGAAGAGTGTGTGACTAATTTCGCATGTTATCATAGTGGAAAATTCATAAAGGTTGGTAGGAAAATCTACTATGATGGTGGTGGTGTTCGGTTTTTGCAATCAAAACCGAGTGAGTTGTTTGCTTAGATGGTGAATCAGCTTCCAGTGAGTTTGTATGGTCAGAAAGTGTGGTTAAGTATCCTTTTGAAGGACAAGAGGAGCGGAAAGCAATGACAATGGTGATGAAATTTCAAGAAAATGTGTATTGTCGAAATATGGACGAAAGCTATAGACATCTTCGTGGAGCCTGATGGCGGTGAAGAACTAAGAAGCCGATGAAGAAGCGAGTATTGAAAGTCGACAGTTTGATGAAAAGATAAGAGTGGAAAAATGTGGCTGATTTTGTTGATGTCAATGATGAGTTCGATGAGTATGTGACACCTATAGAATCAAGTGATGAAGAGCATGTTAATATTGATTATGCCCAATACGTCAAAGGTAGTGGTGAATTGAGATTAGGCAAGTTTTCGACAGTTTGGATGCATTCAAAAAGGCAATTGTGGAGTATGTGCTGCATTCAGGAAGGAATATCAAATATGTGCAATGGAAAAAAAGACAAATCGGAACTGAAATGTGCAAGTAGAGAGACAACCGAGAGAGAAGATCCTGAGAAACCCGAAAAATGTTCATGGAAGATATAATGTTCTTATGAACCAACAGTGCAAAAGTGGATGGTGAAAATTTACAATGATGAGCATATTTGTATGAAGACTGGGTATAGAAAGATACTTACACAAGATGTGATTGCTCGGTTGTTTGTGAGTGATGTTAGAGATAATCCAAAGCTTAAAACTAAAACCATTCAAGAGGAAATCCAGAAGCGGTTGAGCTTAATTGCATCAAATGATCAGTGCAGAAAAACAAAGGAAAGAGCATTGGAGATGATCCAAGAAGAGCATGATGAGCAATACTCAAGACTCAAAGACTATCGGCTGGAGCTACTAGAGTAAGACTCATAAATTTTAATTGTTTAGTTTTAGTTACACTTAGCATGTATTGATGGCTGATTTTACTTTTTGCTAGTTAAAATGAAGGTTCAACTGTTGAACTAGAGACATTTGAGGTAGATAGGAACCTCGATATCTTCCACAGATTTTATGTCTGCTTTGGCAGGATTAAGAGAACGTGGTGCAGCTCCTCTCGACCAATTAACGACATTGATGACTGCTTTTTGAAGTTCTATATAGAGGGTCAGTTGTTGGCTACAGTTGGAAGAGATTCAAACAACCAAATGTATCCTATTGCATGGGCTATTGTAGACAAAGAGAATGAGGACAATTGGAAGTGGTTCCTCGAGAAACTACAACTAGATTTGAACTTCCAAGATGGTGTTGGTTTTACTATCATTTCAGATAGACAGAAGATAATTATGTTGCGTTCGATTCTTTGATTAAATTCTGTAACTCTCTGATTATTTGGTTTAATGCTTTGTTTGTAATGTCATTTCAGGGCTTATTGAATGTTGTTTCTCAGCTATTGTCACATTGTGAGCATTGAATGTATGAAAGAAGAATCATCCACATAGGGTTGACATGAAAGGGTTATTCTGGAAGGTTGCCAAGAGCTACAACATCGCAGATTATGAAAAAAACTTGGAGAAGTTGAAGATGTATGACATGGGTGTCTATGACTCAGTGATGCAGAAGAATCCAACAAACTGTAGTCTTGTCTCCTTCAAACCAAAATCCTCTTGTGATGATGTAAGTAACAATATCTCAGAGTCATTTAACCATGCCATTAACCCTACTAGAGAGATGCCTTTGGTGGAAATATTGGAAACTATCCGCAGAAGAGCAATGATGCGAATAGATCTTAGGAGAACGAAGGCAAATAATCACATGGACAAATTTACTCCAAAGGCGATGGCAAAGCTGGAATTGGAGCAGACTCATATCATCTTCTATAAGTCATGGTCTGCTGGTCCAGGGGAGTTTGAGGTTAAGGAGAAGAGTTGCTCATTTAAGGTTCATATGGCCATGCATTCTTGCACATGTCGGAGATGGGACATGTTAGGCATTCCTTGCCGTCATGCTTTGAAGATGATTTCAGACAAGAAAATGGATCAAGAGAACTATATATCATCTTGGTTTCTGACTTCTAGGTGGAGGACTGAGTACGATGCACATATAGATACGGTTAGAGGCTTGAATTTCTGGAGGAAATTGGGTGAGGCTGAGGTTTTGCCACCGCTAAGGCCGACAACACAAGGTAAAAAGCGAATCCCCAAGAGATTAAAGGAGAGGAATGAGTCACCAACGAAGAAAACGACTAAGGAGAATAAGATTTCAAGACAAAACAGAATCAAAGATGTGGTGGAGAAGGCCATAACACAAGAAGGTGTAAGAACATTGGAGTTACGGTTTATAGACCTCCAAAGAAAGATCAGGAGAATATCGTAGAGGAAGGATGCATCGGATCAAGTCAACCAACTCAAAGCCAAGTCATTGACTAATGGGATAAATGGTTTTTGTTGCTTTAGAACCTATGGTTTTTGTATTTTGGATGTTTTTGTTTAGAACCGATGGTCCCTTTAGAACCTATGGTTTCGGATGCTTATGTAAGAACTTATGGTTTTAGTGCTTATGAAACATTTAACATTTTAAAATATTTTTGGATTAATGTTAACACTACAACCCACACAAACAATGTTTAACATCCCAACAAAAAAGGGTTATCGGTAACAAACATCAAGACGACAACACATACATCAAGACTAGAACACAAACATATAAGCAATAACAATCAATACAAGACACACAACAATGTTCTTCATACCACACAATTGAATCTTATATCTTTCAATCTCCTTCTCAAAATCCTCTAACTTTTTCTCAAACCCGCAGAACACAGATTCATATGTACGAGTTTCCATTGCAAGAGTTTCCATGTCTGATTCACAAGCTTGTATACCTTTTTATAAAGTCAATGAAGCTTCTTCTAGATCATCAATTCTCGGAATCATATCTTCAATCTCTTCAACCATTGATTCATCTGTCCATTTGAACAAGTGATTACCACTCTGCAACATACAAAAATAACAATTCAATAGGAGACCCACATTTTAAGTTGATCAAAAACAACAAAGAATAAAGATATCATTACCTCTTCCCCATATCAACATGAATAAAAGAGTCTCCCTGGATTTTTCACTATCTTTGATGTTCGCAAGACTACACTTTCTCCACATCTACATCTACTTGGCATCCCTATGCCTCTATCACTCATTTTGCCAAATTCTTGGGATCTCAGAACACTGAGCTTAATTCATCGAAATACTTAGCTCAATTGAACGACGAAACTATGAAATTTAACTACATTGACTCGCATTTACCTCATTCTCGGATTCTTGGGATCTCGAGCATGCAAAGGGAATAGCCTCTCATCTCACTCTCTAGCCTCTCGTCTCACTCTCCTCTCCTTTAAATCGAACCTCTCGTCTCACTCTAGCTTCCGATTGTGATGTTGCTAAATCCAGAATCGAATTGAATTATGAACCATAAATTGAATTTTTCCCCAAATCATCAAACGACGTCGTGCGGTGTTGTGTGTGATTTGGATTTGAGAAACGAGAGAAACACAGAACGACATCGTATCACGGATGACTTGTCGTCCTAGTCAACACTTGCTAACGGAATCGTAACACCATTTGGCCATTTGTTGGTTTTAAACGGAAATCGTTAGTTGATGGTGCAAATTCAAATTTCAAACAAATTTATGAGATTTTAAGCATGCCAGAAAGTTTTGGATAGTTGAGAGATAAAATAACAAATTTTGTGAAAAAATAAGCCGAAAACCTCAGAAAAAAGTCAAAACAGAAACCCAAAAAACTCCTATTTTCAGAAAACGGGAGCTATATGCTGTTTGCTTCATATATATTTTCCTTATCCTTTTTTTAATAATTCTATTAGAACTTGTATGAGGGTCGGGTTCATAGATAGGATCTATTTTCTTCCATGTAATTGGAGAGTCTACCAGTGTGATGGCAGTCAACATTTGATCACAGCTCCAAATTTGGTTACTAGGAGTAGGTGTCTAGGTGAGCCGTTAGAAAATGATAGAAAGCGATATTTTAGGTTCATTTGGACTTAGAGAATTTTCTCAACATTTTGATTTTTAATTAAAAGTTATTATATGGTAGAAATGTAATAAGAGGTCTACATAAGGAGTCTTTAATAAAATTGTCTCATGCATGATTGAGTAAGTCATGCATGAAAAAAAGATAGAAAATAATCAAAGTCTCCTTACATTGACAATAATCATTGAAATATACCGGACAATTCAAAACATTTTGGTTAATTTTTTGAGGGGACTAAACTAGTCAATGAAAATAAAGACAATTAATTTACATTCTAAATCCGTACATAGTTTATTCTAAATAAAAGAAAACATAAAAGCATCATTGTATTGGCAACAAAATCTTTGAAATGTGCTGGTCAATAAAAACTAATTCAATCAATTTTTGCTTGAGTCTAAATATCTATAAAAAGGGCTCGCAACAACATTTTTAGAAACATCTATAAAACATTTTTCGAGACACATGAGAGTGATATATTGACAATACAACAAAAATGAACTACAAAATTGAATTCATGAGCTTGCTTGTTATTACATCATTAATCTTTCTTTTTTTCTCTTGGTTCAAGGTTAAGCTGACTATAAACTGCAAATTTCATTTTGCCTAGTCTAATAGCATATTATGAGAAATACTAATATTGTGTCATTTCATTCATTTTTTTTATTTTTTTTGGTTTTTCAAATGAAATATAGTTAAAGTAAAAGCGTAAATAGAATGCCTTGAATTATGTGAATTGATTAGGAATTGTAATGTCGCTTACATCAACAAAAGATACAAGGTTGGCCAGTGTGTCGATTGGGACGATCCTAATACATGTTGTTGCATCAATTACTAATCATGTTTTGAAGGTGTTTAATAAAAAATTAATAAATGTATCTGAATAAATAATATGTGTTGGTTGTTGATAATTTTGATTGTTTTTTTTTCTTTCCCCAAAACTCATAAATTGTACTTTTTTAATAGCCCATGTATCTAAAGTTTGGGTCGAGTAGTTTAAGATTGAGATAACGTATCTTAATTTATCTATTGTATCATTGATTCTAAAATAAAACTAGAGCAATGAGCCAATGGCTCTTAGTTACCAATGGATAATGGGAGAGATATTAACTCCTTGACCTTCTCATTTGCTAACTTTCGAAACCAAACATTTGGATAAGTCACAGTAAAAGGAATTTTTAACCTCACGATGTCAAAGTCTTCTTTCGAAATATCAACGATAATTATATTCCATAATCATGTATTTAAAAAAAAACTCATTTTGTGAAAAGAGAAAAAGAAATTAAAAACCTTTGCAATAAAATCGACCGGAAGTTTCACCTTTGTTGGGTTACAAACTTTTATTATCTGGGCCAAAAAAGTTTATCTATTGGGCTTTTATTAGTAAGCCCGTTATAACTTTAGTTGGAACAACTGTTTCGTCTCTATAGCTTAGTCTCCCCTAAATCTTATACGAGTTTCGTCCTCTTTCTTTCAATTTTGCCTCTCAAAAATTGAACTTTGTTTCAGAACAGAGCCGAACTAAATAACCTCCGCTCAAAGCTTCATTCGTTAATTAGTTCGTGTTTACGTGAGTATTTTGTGATGAACATGGTGGTTTAGAAGATGTTGGAAAACGATTTGTGTCTAGAGTAGCTTTATCAGAGATGGAAATGTCAAAGTTTGGATATTTGATTGATACTATTAGTTGGGGATGACCGAGTGTAGGACGCGAAAATCTGGATTATGAAAACTGCAAATAAAACTTAGAATTACGGAAAGAAACGAGTTGAAAACGTTTTTCAGAAACCAAAAAAACGTGGTGGCGAGATTTGATCTCTTTCCTTAATTCTTATAATCGCCCGTACTGTGATGGTTTTCAACGATTAAGAATCCCAGGATACAACCACGAAGAAACCGTAATCGCGACACTCGATAAACAGAGTATACGAACTCAGAACTACGGTATACTCTCGAGACAACTTACGTTTGAATGAAGAGAAAGACGAGAGGGAGTTTGGATGTTTCTGTGAATTTTTTCGTACGAGTTTTTTCGTTGAAAACGATGAACTCGAAGAAAGAAAGACTGCGAAAAAATATAGGGGAGAGATCGTGCGAGATCACGAACTCAGTTGACCGAGATTTGGGGCAAAAAAACCGGAGCAGTTTTGACTCGGTTTTATTCGAGTTTGAACTCGAGTTTGGTATGCAAAAATGTTGACTAATTGGGTCCAAAAAGAATATCTTTGACGTGGGCCAAAGGCCCACATTCACCAAGACCAAGACCCAAGACCCGAGCTTGTCTCGGCACGGCACGGTGCACGCGCGTGTGTGGTATTTTGCATAACCCCTTTTGTGTCTCCATAACATGTTAAACTATGTTGGAGACTCACCTATATTTATACTTGAGGAAAAAAATTTCAAGTTCCAATGTGGGACAATTTCATGTTTTGTCATGAAACCACATTGGGCCTCAAATTCTTATTCACATTATAGACCCATAACCATATGAATATGGGTCCAACAAAAGTGATACCCATTTATGTAAATTATGGGTCCAACAATTCCCCACATGAATAAGAATTACTCTAAACATATGAAGACTCGACTAACTCTACTGACTAGACAGACTTGACAGACTGGACAGACTAGACAGACTCGATAAAAGGACTTTTCGAGAGTATAAACGAAAATTTACTGTGTTTGAGATTGTAGCATATTTCAGCCTTGAACCACTCATTTTTAATATCTGTCGGGTTTACTGGCCAGGAGGTGAACATGATGTCTTGAATCACCCGGATATTTATGTAAACCGAGACAACAGTTATAACGCATCTCATTTTCTCGTAGAACTTTGTTCTCTATTGTGTTTATTTTTTGCCGTGAACTTGCCTGGTTATTCGTGAGTGAACTTAGAGAATATAACCTGAACTTCATTCTCCTAGAAACGGCCTCATTTCACACTCACTAGGTGTTCCCCATAAGTCGTTGTTTTAAGAAGTATCTTGTAATACTCCACATACAAAACTATGGACTCGAATCATTAAAAGCTAACGTTTATCCTTATTTATTTACAGGAAGCACTGTTTATCATCTTGGGAATTGAGTAATGACATAAAAGTCTATCAGTGCTTTTAGATTTTGTTTAATTAGTTATCTCTTTGAACCTACATCTTGGGATCTCCAGTAATGTAGGTGGAGTTTCCATCAAACATCATCTTTAGTTTGTAGACAATAAACCCATTTCTTTTGATGATTTTAAAACTTGATCACGGGCCAAACCTTTAGTAAATGGATCTGCTAGGTTGTCGGCTGATTTGATGTAATTGATCGTTATTACACCACTTGAGATCAAGTGTCTAATGGTTTTGTGTCGTCTTCTGATGTGACGAGATTTACCATTATAGAGGTTACTCAGTGCCCGGGCTATAGCCGATTGACTATAACAGTGTACACGTAATGCCAGGACTGGTTTCTCCCACAGTGGAATATCTTCCAAGAAGTTTCGAAGCCATTCTGCTTCTTCTGCGGCTTTGTCAAGAGCTATGAACTCTGACTCCATGGTTGATCTAGCCAGCAGGGTTTGTTTGGAAGATTTCCAAGATACCGCTGCACCTCCTAAAGTAAAGACGTATCCACTCGTGGATTTCGAGTTCTTGGAATCTGAAATCCAGTTTGCGTCACTGTATCCTTCAAGAACTGCTGGTTCTTTACCGTAGTGCAACCCATAACTTTTTGTATATTGTAAGTAATTTAATACTCTTGTTATGGCTTTCCAGTGTTTATGACCTAGATTACTTGTGTAGCGACTTTATACGTTTACCGCATGTGCTAAATCGGGTCTTGTGCAATTCGTTAAGTACATTAGACTTCTGATTACACGAGCATATTCCACTTGAGAAACTGCTTCACCCGAGTTTTTGGTCAAGTAAAGTTGAGAATCAACAGGAGTTTTTGTAGTTCCGGTTGTGTATTTCTTGAATCTATCAAGAATCTTTTCAGCATAATGAGTTTGAGACAAGGTGATTCCATCAAAAGTTCTAGTGATCTTGATCCCTAGGATTACATCTGCGAGACTCATGTCTTTAATGTCGAACTGGCCGCTAAGCATGTTCTTAGTTTGTTGGATTATGTCTTTATTGCTACCAATAATAAGCATGTCATCCATGTATAGGCATAACAAAATATACCCGCTAGGAGTAACTTTGATGTAAATGCACTTATCACATTCATTAATGTTGAAACCATTTGACATCATTACGTAGTCAAATTTTTCATGCCATTGTTTTGGCGCTTGTTTAAGTCCATATATTGACTTCACAAGTCTACAGACTTTGTATTCTTGTCCAGGAACGACAAACCCTTCAAGTTGTTTCATGTAAATTTTTTCTTCTAAATCACCATTTAGAAAAGTGGTTTTAACATCCATTTGATGTATCTCTAGGTTTCTCAATGCTGAAATTCCTATCAGCATTCTGATGGAGGTTATTCTCGTCAGTGGAGAATAAGTGTCAAAGAAATCCATGCCTTCTTTTTGCCGGAAACCTTGCACCATAAGCCTTGTATTTATCAATTGAACCATCGATTTTCAACTTGGATTTAAAAATCTATTTACACCCTATTGATTTAAACCCTTGGGGTAGATCGGTTATTTCCCATGTATGATTTTGCATAATGGAGTCAATCTCACTATTGATGGCTTCCTTCCATGAAGGTGCGTCCGGAGTAGACATGGCTTCTATGAATGTTTTTGGCTCATTCTCTGCGAGAAATGCCATTAAAAAATCGTCACCAAAAGATTTTTCCTTTTGAGCTCTTTTGCTCCGTCGAGGTTCATCTTCAACCTCTTCTGATTCATTAAATGAAGTACCAGAAGTGCTTTCCACGTTCGTTGGTTCAACCTCTTCGTGAGTTCGTTTTGGATTTTGTTTATCCTTACACGGAAACACGTTTTCAAAAAATGAAACGTTTCTTGATTCCATAATTGTGTTTACATGAATATCTGGTATATCCGATTTATGAACCAGAAACTGGTAAGCACTGCTATTGTGTGCATATCCGATGAAAATACAATCTATGGTTTTAGGTCCTATTGAAACCTTATTCGGAGGCGGCACTGCGACTTTTGCGAGGCACCCCCACACTTTCAGGTATTTGAACGAAGGTACTTTACCCGTCCAGAGTTCATATGGCGTTTTGCCAGTTATTTTATGCAGTATTTTGTTGAGGATATAATTTGTGGTAAGGAGTGCTTCCCCCCATAGGTTCTGGGGTAACCCAGATTCCTGCAATATTGCATTCATCATTTCTTTCAGAGTTTGGTTTTTTCGTTCCGCAACTCCGTTAGATTCCGGTGAGTAGGGAACGGTTGTTTGATGAATAATGCCTTGTTCTTGACAAAATGCATTAAATGGGCCATCATATTCGCCTCCTCTATCACTTCGAACTATTATAACAGTTTTCTGAAGTTGATTTTCGACTTCAAGTTTATATTGTCTGAATTTTTCCAAGACTTCATCTTTACTATGTAGTAAGTATACATAGTAGTATCTTGTACAATCGTCTATGAAAGTTACAAAATACTTTTTACCGCCTATGGTTTGTATAAATTTTAAATCACACAAATCTGTGTGGATTAATCCGAGAGGTTTGGTTGTTCTTTCGACTTGAGGTGAAGGTGTTTTAGTGAGTTTCGCTTGAACGCATAATTCACATTTATCTTTAATAAATTTGTATTTTGGAATTAAGTTCAAATTAATTAATCTTTGTAAAGATTTATAATTCACATGTCATAACCGTTCATGCCAAATATTAAAAGACTCGACCAAGTAAGCAACTGGTTTCTTATTCATTGAAACTTCAGAAACATATACATCAGAGTTCTTACATACTGTGATACAACACATTTTCACAAGTCCTTCCTTAACATATCCTTTACTCAGAAACACCCCATTCTTCCTAAAAATCAGCTGGTCGGACTCAAAGCTCGTGGCGAAGCCATGCTTGCTTAGTAGAGATCCGGAGATGAGATTTTTCCTCATGTCTGGCACGTGCCTCACGTTAGTGAGAGTTATGGCATGTCCAGAGGTGAACTTCAACACCACTTTGCCAGTGCCTTCAATCTTGGAGACAGACTTGTTTACCATCTTCATACCGACATCAGACTTGGTCTTTTGATAGGTGCTGAACATTATTTTGTCAAAACAGGTGTGAGTAGTTGCACCCGTGTCATAAAACCACTATTTTGTTTCTTCATCAACCACATTTGCTTCCATAACCACCGCACATAGGTCATTTTCCGTCAAATTGGCTTGATTAAGCGTTTTAACCGTTTTGAAGCACTCATGGGCTTTGTGCCCCTTCTTGTGGCAATAAGAGCATTATCCGGTGAACTTATTAGGTGCACCTTGCTTCTTGAAGCTCGTGGAGGCTTGAGGTGCAACCTTTTTAGGCGGCCCCTTGCTTGAATTAGGCACAAAATTTTCCTTTGCCTTTGTTCTTGTACTCAGCTACATTAGCATTGTGAGTGAATGTCGGTTCAACCTTGCGTTTGAACGACTCATTTTGCAGCCTGGAAATGAGATTTGCCAAAGTTAAAGCCTTTTGCTTATGGCCGAGATAATTTTTGAAATCGACCCAGCACGGAGGTAGCTTTTCCATGATGCAGTTCACTGTGAATGTTTCACAGATCTTCATGCCCTCATCATCTATCTCTGGGATTATCAGTTGCAGCTCATAAACTTGCTCCATGATGGGCCTAGAGTCCACCATTTTGAAGTTAAGGAATTTTGCCGTAGCGGAGCTTTCCCGAGCCTACATTGAAAGACTTGTACTTCTTATCCAACGAATCCCAAATTTCCTTGAAAGTTTTGGCCTCACTGTAAACGTTGTACAGCTGATCCACCAGGCGAGCTTTAATATAGCCTCTGCACAGATAGTCCCCATGGAGCTACGTATCGACACTAGGCAAAACGTGTACATCAGTATTCCCGGGAGGCAAAACAGGTTGAACCTCGGTGAGATACCTCTCCAATTTTAGCGTAGTCAGAAAGAAATGTATTTTTTGCTATTAAGCGATTTTCAAAATGTATTTAATTTTAAATATATTTATTTATTTTTCCAGAAAAAATAACGTTTGTTTATATTGCTAATAATAGCGTTACAAATCGTTAATTATTTTTCCTTTTTTCCGAGAATAAATAACGTTTTTAGAATTCGCAATAAAGCGTAATTCAAACGAATATTTTTTTTCTCTTTGAAAAATAAATAAATAAATATCGTTTTCAAATTCGAAATTAAGCGTAATTCTAACGATAATAATATTTATATTATTATTATTATTATTATTATTATTATTATTATTATTATTATTATTATTATTATTATTTTCCACAGATCACGAAGATTCTATTTTGAGAATGCGTTTCGCGAAACAAACCGCGTAAACCGTTTCACCAAAATAAATAGTAACGTTTACGATTTATAACGTTCCACCAAATGGCTAAAAAGCAACCGCATAAGTGTTGAATCGATTTAAAATCCGAATAAAAATTTGTTTTGGGATTTCAAAATAACCACCAATTAAATTGAACCCCAGAAACATTATGAAAATCCATAAATAAACCAAAGTAAATCGTATTAGAAAACGTTTTTGTAAAACCGTAAGAAAATTTTATAAAAAAAATCTCTTTTAGTAAAACTTGGAAGAATTGTTCGCGATTCTCAATCCGTTTTAAGCGATAAGCAGAAAGCGGATTTATAAGAATTAAGATTGTAGGACGCGAAAATCTGGATTATGAAAACTACGAATAAAACTTAAAATTACGGAAAGGAACGAGTTGAAAACGTTTTTCAGAAACCGAAAAAACATGGAGGTGAGATTTGATCTCTTTCCTTAATTCGTATAATCCCCCGTAGTGTAACGATTTTCAACGATTAAGAATCCCAGGATACAACCACGAAGAAACCGTAATCACGACACTCGATAAACAGAGTATGCGAACTCAGAACTACGGTATACTCTCGTGACAACTTACGTTTGGATGAAGAGAAAGACGAGAGGGAGTTTGGATGTTTTTGTGAATTTTTTCGTACGAGTTTTTTCGTTGGAAACAATGAACTCGAAGAAATAAAGGCTGCGAAAAAATATAGGGGAGAGATCGTGCGAGATTACGAACTCGGTTGACCGAGATTTGGGGCAAAAAACCGGAGCATTTTTGACTCGGTTTTATTCGAGTTTGAACTCGAGTTTGGTATGAAAAAATATTGACTAATTGGATCCAAAATTTGGCCCAAAAAGAATATCTTTGACGTGGGCCAAAGGCCCACACTCACCAAGACCCAAGACCCAAGCCCGAGTTCGGCACGGCGCGCGCGCGCATGTGTGGTATTTTGCATAACCCCCTTTGTGTCTCCATAACATGTTAAACTATGTTGGAGACTCACCTATATTTATACTTGAGGAAAAATTTCTCAAGTTCCAATGTGGGACAATTTCATGTTTTGTCATGAAACCACATTAAGCCTCCAATTCTTATTCACATTTTAGACCCATAACCATATGAATATAGATCCAACAAAAGCGATACCCATTTATGTAAATTATGGGTCCAACAGCAAGTTCTATTCAGGTTTTTTCTATTCAGGTTAAGCATTTTGAATTTGGTAGCGTTTTCTAGGGACTATTATGTGACTGCTTGGTGTGAATTTTTGTGCTACTCTACTGGTATGTCTCGAAGACGAAGAGCTAGAACTGTTTATAGCTCAAGGTATATGTTGTTGGAGTAGTAGTGTCTTTAGATTCAAGCATCCGTTCAGCAGATAGATAATAAAGTGGGAATAAGAGAATCTTGGCTTAAAACTGTCAAACATCTTCTTTGTTTAAGATCACATTTTAAGGGAAGGTATGTTCCATTAGCATCTTTGAAAAAGTGGTTAGGTAGAAAGAATTTATTAGATAATGAGCTCTGACCTATTGTTTGAGATGGCAAATGTATATATTGATGATGATGTCTGCTGTGCTGTTACATAATTTATAACTTGTTTCCTTGAAATTTTGCTTGATGAATGTTGAGGTAGCGAAGGTGTTGACCAGGTTATGCGCGTTATCGAGAACATTGGCCTCTTTTTCTATACGGGCTTGCTTCTAGCATATCGAAACTCAGGTCCAATCTAAATACTTATCTTTTAGAAATTATGTTTCTTAATTTGTGTTTGCTTGAGGATATGGATTCAAGATTTAAATATATTCAATCAAACACCGACTTACTTTTAATAAGAATCCCTCTCTTATTATATATGTTTAAAAACTCTCTCAAAACTAAACATTCAAAACTCTCTTTCTTAGAACTTGCTTTAACTCTTAGAGCTCTTATTTTCTCGTGGAACTCTCGTTTTCTCATAGAACTCTCATTCTCTCTTAAGACTCTTCATAACTCTCATACAATTATCATAACCCAACAATTGTATTTATACTAGTTTAGGCACCACATATTTCTAATAGAATTAGATAACCTTATTAGATAACTCCTAATATATATATAGATAACTCTTAAATATAAATCATATTCTTATCCTAATCTCCTAAATCCATACTCGGTTAGGATTAGTTTTACTTGTGGATCAAGCTATCTTCAAGCTTACTCCAACATTCACCACCTTAAGCTTCAAGTTAGTCTTGGTGAGGTCTTGAACTCCTATCAATTTTCTCATCTCCTTGAAATTTATCTTTGCTAGGTCTTTAATCAATATGTCCGCACATTGTTCTTCTTCGAATACATGTTCCACCTTGATTTGATCATCTTCAACCCTCTTTCGGATTAAATGATATCACTTATGGATATGTTCGCTTCGGCCATGGAACACGGGATTCTTTTTTTATGCGATTATAGACTCGTTTTTTATTCTCATGACAACCTTCTCGTTAGTCGTCGACTTGACAAGTTTCAAGTGTTGCTGCCATAAACTTGTCCTCACACGAGCTTAGTCAACTTGACGATATGTTGGACATACTTCTGACTTGGATTTAAGTCTTCTTATGTTTCTCACGCTTCTCGTCTTAGGTAACCTTCTCAACTTTCCAGCTCGTTCTCTTTGTTTCTCTCCGTTCGACAATGAAGAAGAAATGATGCTCTTCTTCTTTTCTTCTCCGATGACTAAACAAGATGCATGAACCTTGCATCCACCAACAATTTCTCCGGTGAGCGCAACCACCGCTTTCGCCGCCGTTCAAAGCTTTTTCCAAAAACATGAGTTGCGCCTCTTCCTCGATGCGAGCTTCAACGATGTAATCTTTGATGTGAGTCTTTGCATCTTCCTGCAATTTCTCTGTAATCTCAAGTACCCTTGATACTCACTTAGTCTCTTTGTTGTGGTGAATCAAAACTTGTCTTCATCTGAGATTTTGAAACTTCATTTCTGAAAATTTCAAATTTTATTCCTGCAAGTTCTCCGATGATCCACAACCTAATTTCATGCTACTTTGAAGACTTCATGTAAACTTCTTAACATGATCAACTCTTCATGTTTAGACTTTTCACCTTGCTGCATTTCCGGTGAACCGTTATGCCTCTTCTGATGCGTTGATGATTACAAGTAACCATCATAACATGAATAATCTTTTCCATGCCTTGTTTCTTCTAAACTTAGAAACACTGTGTAATTCTTACTTGATTTCTTCATTCCTCACGACAGCTCCACCTAGAGTCAAAAACCATTTCTTCAACTTCATCTTATCTCAGGTAATTCCTATTCCTCTGAATTATTCACTCTCGACTTATACCTTTAGATTCAATAACACACACCAAAGAAATGACTTTTCTTCTCTTGAATCTCTTTCAACATATGCTCCACCTGGAATCACTACTCTTTATTGCAATTCCAGATTCCCGTTTCTCTGTACTTCCTGTGAGAATGTAATATTGATAATTGAGTTACCTGAAGCTGCACAATTCTTCAAGCAGTGTTGAGAAGATCACATCAATCTTGAAGCTTTTGTTCAGGTATTGCTTCCTTTTTCTTTTTTTGATTGAATTTGACAATCTATGTCTTCAGTTTCCTCCAATGAACTTCCCCTACATGATTGGTCCAATTCATTCAAAAATTCTTGTAAATCAAAGAACGCTTGATCTTCCTCTGATTGCTTCTCTACATGACCATCATTATTCCTCTTAAACGTCTGGTCATTTTGTTTTAGCTTTGGAACAATAAACTCTAGATTCTCCGTCTTCACCATACTTTCATCCTCTTTTGTGCATCTTTCCAAGGAATTTTGATCTCTCATCAAAATCTTAGGTTTTCTATTGTCACAAAATCTTGGCTGCCAATCAACTGAGCTCCTTGATGTGTAACTGTGCTTCTTCCTTTGATATAGATCATTCTTTCTCATATAACCATGTGAAGAGTCATCATGACATTGATAATACATTTTCTCATTCATCAACGTCCTCACCCTAGCTTGAAACCTATAGCAAAACCTCTTGATATGTCCAAGTTTCCCATAGTAATAACACCTACGTGGGGTTCTCCTCTTAGTCTCAGTTTTCTGAAATTTTGTTGGAACAGGTTCTAGGTTGTTAACTCTAACAAACTGGATAGATTTCTTATCACTCATGGACGTACCTCCTTGATATCCAAGACCATAAGTAGTCTTCTCAGTCCTTCCCATTGACAAAATCTTGTTCAGATCCTTAGAACCATTGTTGAGCATATACATATAAGTCTTCTTCCTAATATTAGCGAGTTCTTGTTCCAACAACTTGTTTTTTTTCTTTTTCTTTTTCCTTGCCAATTTCTTCACAATTCGAGAGTTAAATATATTCAATCAAACACAAACTTGTTTTTAATAAGAATCACTCTCTTATTATTTATGTTTAGAAACTCTCTCAAAACTAAACATACAAAGCTCTCTCTTTTAGAAGTTTCTCTAACTCTTAGAGCTTTTGTTCTCTCGTAAAACTCTCGTTCTCTCATAAAACTCTCATTCTCTCTTAAGACTCTTCATAACTCTCATACAATTGTCACAACCCAACAATTGTATTTATACTAGTTTGGACACCATCTATTTCTAATAGAAATAGAAAGTCTTATTAGATAACTCCTAATATATATTTAAATAACTGCTAAATATAAATCATATTCTTATCCTAATCTCCTAAATTCATACTCTGTTAGGATTAGTTTTACTTGTGGATCAAACTATCTTTAACAACATGGATGACATAATAGATGATGATAATTTCTTGTCAGATGTTCAAGATGATCCAGCCGCTATTCTCTCAGAGGACACAATAATATATATCCAAAACTTATGCATGAAACAAAACAATCAGAACAAGTAGTTATGGTTGGTTGCTGGCTCACTATGAAGGAGGTATGGATTATGTCATCTTTTTGAATAATTATCCTATTAATTTCTTGGTGTAACATTCTAAGATAATCTAGTTTCTTTCTTTAGCTGATTCTCCTTTTAAAGACCATTATAAGAAAGTCTTACGCATTTAGAAAATGGTGATTTGGATTTTGTAGTCCCTGGTGATTCAGTGATAGGAAATTCTTAATCACTGCTTGACCTGAAGCAACTTGAAAAGATTAGAGATCACTTCTTAGAAGTACTTTTGTTTATTGGAACAAGCAAAGCTCATTGGTCCTCTTGTCTCAAATCACCAAATTACCTCTGAAACTACACATATCAAATTCTGGAGATGTGGTTCATTTTTATCAAACTGTAGAGTACGAAGACGATCTCATCAGGTCAAAACTCGCCACAGATGTTCAAAAATGTTTCTCCACTGCCATATATAGAAGTCTTGGAACTGAGCTTCAACTATTTACCTTCCATCTTTGGGCATTGGAATTAGTATTTCCAATATCTAGCGAGACTGGTTTTCATCAGAAGAAATCCATAAACACCATGAAGAAAAGCTTCTCATCTTACAGTTATGCTGTTACCATCTACAGAAACTACAAAACAAAGACTTGTCGCGGTCACAACTACTAGAATGGTGGAGTAAATTCCACAATCAGTTGCTTTCTTTCCCCAAAGACCATGTCAGAAAACTAAGAGTGAGTTGAGAAACCTCAAGGATGTGTTTTTGTAACTCCTCGGTCTCTACGCCTTCTCCAACTAGATTTTCAAATTCTCAACTGATATCAATGAGAAGAAAGCTCTGTTTTCTGATATGGTTGAAGTCTTGAAAACGTTTTTTGAGGAACCCTTTGGTGTTTAAATATGTTCTGACTAGTTGTGAGATTACATGAGATGTCGTCGTTGGATTATGATGATTCATTGGTGGACTAATCTATACCTATTTTTTTATGGAGAGATTTGGGAAGGTTTTAATCCATATTTTTCTTCTTAGATAGATTAGATAATGAAGTTTAGGTCTCTCTGTGTTGGTGTTGTAAGTTGTACGTTGTAAATTGTAACAATATTTTTATGGTATATCAAAACTTGAAATTTTTATTGAAAAGCAAACGCTTGATCTAGCGTTTGAAACTTAAAGGGTTAGTTATTGCATATAGACTTATACTTTTTCTTTTTGTAAAATAGTAAATATTCGTTTTCCTTTCTTGATGGAACAAAACGTACAATAGTGAATGCTATTGACGAGGTTATCACAATGATTTTGGTTTTTTTTCTTCTTTAATATGGATAGACAAATAATCCAAACCAAACCGAAATTTATGGATCTAAAATCCTAACCGTTATAATCTGACGGTATAGAAAATTTCTATACTGAAATATCTAAACTGAGCAGTAGGAACAAACTTTCAAAAAAATTAAAGGTTTATTAGTGCTCACACATTCTTTTGATCTTTTCAGTAAATATTGATTGTCATTTACAAAGTGAATCAATAATAGTATGATACTAATTAAAAAAAAAAGCGAACTAAACCAAAATTTATTAATTTGAACATACACCAGCTTTTTTATTATAATTCGGATGGTAAAAAATTTTTTATAACAAAAGACCTAAACTAAACCGCAGATGCTTGATCTTGCGTTTGAAAATTAAGGGTTCGTGAGGCCTAAAATTAAGGATTTTACTAGTAGTTGTTATTTACGAGATTATGCGACAACAATGATTTTAAATAAAAGAGTACGAAACTAGATTGCATGGAATCTTAAATGGTACATAAACCAAAGTATTTGGAAATGCGGAAGCAATTTTTAAAAAAAGACTAATAATTGGATCCGTGTTGGAAATACGTATATATATATAATTCAATTGTGTTATGATTCAACGTAAAAAATATTTTTTTAAAAATATTAGATCACCGATACACCATCTTCATTCTCATTTTCCTAACTCCAAAAAGCTGCCTCAAACTCTGCTTCTTTTAGATAAAAATTTCTAACTAAAAAATTCCCCCAAATCAATCAACTAATAACTTTCTCAACATATCACATATGATTCATACAATTTTTGTAAGTAATATTTTTTTATAGATAGAAAATTAAGATTAGTATACACAAATACTAAATCACTAAATTAGTTTTAAAATTAATAAAAAATGAAACTAACTCACGTTTCTTATTTGTTTACGACACCAATTTTTAAAATGGAATAGCAAGCTTAGTATGTGCCAGCAAAGTGGTATTTTTAAAAAAAAACAAAAAAAACGTCATGTAAGCAAGCTGCCAAAAAATTATGAGATCTTCCGATTGGATTCCAATTCTGAAATGCGAAGCAAAGTTTTTGTGCAACCTAAAAACAAAACTGAGATTAGCTGCCGAAAAGTATTTTGAATTGTAATTAATTATTATATACGCATTTTGTAAGGAGTACATATCGGATCTGTTAAGGGTGGAATTTGACGTCTTTTGTTTATAAATATTTTGTTTTGGGAAGAAGAGAGTAGAAGCTAGGATTTCGAAAAACAAAATTGTTTAGGTAAAATATGAAGACGAAACCATTATCTGGACACGAGATGATCAGTGAGGAGGACTTGTACGATGAGCAAATGGACCGATACCTCATTCTCTTCCGCCTCTTATTGAGTGTGCCAAAGAAATAAACACATCGGTGATGGATTTGGTGTAAATTTTATTGAATAAATGTCCTAGTTTTACTGTTTTCTCACACATCGGTGTTGGATTTGGTGTAAATTGTTGAATAAATGTGCCTAGTTTTACTGTTTTCTCAACTTTTTGTGTGTTGTTCTTTGTTTTAATTTTTAGGAAGTTTTAGCTCAATAAATGTCATGATTAGTTCAAGTAAGTTCAGAGTTGAAAAACTGTAAGTAGTCCTGGACAAAATACCGAACTGATCCAGAAAAGGAGTAATTGAACCAAACTGAAACTGACCAAATACTCTAACGGTACAATTATATATATAATATTATTTATATTTAATCTAATCCAATTACAAATATAAATCAGAACATATTAATTATATTTAGATCATGCTAACTAGAATATCTGAAATAATCAAAATTTTTGAAAACTTTTTAGTTATATTTGTTAAGATTTAATCATAACTAATTTTTTTAGTTATTTTCAATATTTCGGATACCCGAATCTGATCCGAATAAAGATAAAACTGAAACAAAACCGGAACCAAAATTCTAAAATACTCGAATGGCTTCTAAACATCTAAAACCCAAATACTCGAAATTCGGAAAAACCAATCTAAATCTGAACTAAAATCCGAACATTGAGGCCTAACTATAAAGTTAATAAATTTTATATAATAAAGTAAAATTTTTCTTATCAAAAATTCTGAGACGTTGAGATGTGTCACCTACAAACCATTTTTTGTTCTTTCTTAATGTTTTATCTTTTTGTAACCAAAACTTCAAAAAAAATTAAAAAACCGAACTAAAAATTGAAATCGTATTATTTTCCCTCACCAAAACCACAAAAAACATCTCCAAAAAACATAATTAAATCAAATGAAATCTTATTATCTTATTCTAATCAAAATCCTAACAAATATCTCCCAAAAAACAGAACTAAAAAAACTATTAAAAATGTATTTTACTATAACTATATTCCCACCATCTCAACAACCGTTTCGAGATAATTTTTCTTAACCATGAAATATACATAACTAAATTATAGCAGTACAAAAAATTAATCCATAAAGAAGTTAAAGGAATGCAAGGCATGATCTGAAAAACAGTGAATAATCAAATATTATATAAATATTGTTTTACATAGAAACACCAGAATTTTAGTTTTTATTAAGAATTAGTTATTTCAATAAGGCTATACACTGCAACGAACAAAAGAGCACGCCCTAAACCCTCAAAAACAATTTGGGAGAATAATATATTTTAACTCATGTGTAACTTTACATTTAAATTCATGTGTAACTCATACTAATTTAAAATCAAAATCAGTAACTCCTACGACCAAGAAATAAACAAAATCAGTATCTCCTACAAATCTCTAACTCAAAATAATTCCACAAAATCTATTTAATTTCACCAAGCAATTAGGTTTGTTTTTCATTGGTTATATCATACAACTGTCTTTTATATCGTCTTCTCTCCAATATATCATACAGTTGTCGATACAAACATCTATCGTCTGATACGGCAAAGCAAGACTAGCAACTAGTTTCTGTACCTCATAGTATGATGCTGATGAAAGATTATCTTCAAGCAAAATATCTTTAACAAAATCTGTTATTGCATCAACACATTCTTCCGCCAAATTGTAGTTCATCTTTATAGTAATTATTCTACTTGCAGATGATAACAGTGAATGGCCTTCTCTACAACCACTAGATAGTGTCTGTTTTGTTGCATCTAATATATCAAAAAAATTTGTATTTCTACATTTGGTTCTTCAGCCCTATTTCCATCATAACCAGCCGACGACATGTTCTCCCTAAACACATCATTCACCATCTCAACCGTACTGGTACCTATATCTACTTCTCTTCTATCTCCTATGCTATCCGCAATATTTGGTTCACTATTACTACCATAATCATAATTTGTTTCTCCATGTAAATACCAAAACTTATAACCGGACATAAACTCATTACTATACAAGTGATGCCAAACTAACTCAAACTTAACATTATGGGAATTCCGGCATATAATACACAGAAATTTAATCTTACCAGTTTTTTTGCTTCCCATTGATTTTCGGGCAATCACATAAACTCGCAGATTTCTCGTGCATAATCATCTTTCAGTAAGTTGACTCTGGATCCATCATATGTTCGTCCATTCATGATCGAAAATAATTACCAAAAGACATATTTTAACTTTTGCTACAAAGAGATTAAATGAGTAAGTGAGTGGTGTGAATGAATGAAGAAATGTGGAAACATATATATATATAGAAGTCATGTCTGTAGAAAATCTGTCTGAATACAACTTTTTCAAACGACTATACAACAGTCATATTAACGTTTTTATGAATCGACAACTTTCTGATGAAATTCCGATAGTTTTCTGACGGATTTCCGACCGATGTTCGTCGAAAATCCGTCATAACATAACGTATACTATTGCAACGGATTTTCGATGGATTTGTGCTTGTCTGTCGGAAATCTGTCTGTTTTTTCCGATGGGTAGTCTGTCCGTCGGAAATCCGTTAGTTATTCTGTCAGAAATTGGCAGTCGTAAAACCGTCGGAATTTTCCAATGGATTTTGATTCCGTCAATTTTCCGACTGCTTTCTTGTAGTGTGTATAGAATTTGATGACAAAAAAATTTTTTTAAAAATGAGAAAGTTATAGAAATAAGTTCCCAACCAATATTTGATGTATCACAACAACTCATTTCATGGTATTCAATCAAAACGTCATAGAGAATATCCGATGATCTAAGAAGTATAATGTTGTATTTTGAAAAAATAACCTAAAAACTATTTTAGAGTTTTTTAATTGTGTATTTAAATTAAACTATTCGTCTTAAAAATAACTTCAAAATTTAAGGAATTTAATGATTTTCAATTAGTAGATATATAAAAATTTATGTTGATATTTTTAATAAATATTACTAATTACACAAAATTTGTACCAAAAAGTTTTAGATATATCTGCGCATAGTACGAGCTCAAAACCTAGTTTTTCTAAAATCTCATAATAAAATAAAATTTCCAATAAAATATCAATTATGAATAAATTAATAAAATATCATCTTTTCCTCCACGTCACACCTATAAATGAAACAAAAATGACAACATTTTTCCCTCTCTCTTACAGTTTCCCCTATTTCTCTCTTCTTTCTTCTTGGTCACCAGAACGAAAAAAAAAAAAGAATCGTCACAATACTATCATCTCAGAAATGAAACTCATACCAAAGTCTCAAACTTTAAGCTTCTTTGATCTTTCTCTCGTCCTCTTTTACTTAACCAAAGATATTTTACAAACTTTTAGTTAAAAAATGACATTTCTTTTTTGTAATTTCTCTTCTTAAAAACCTTTTCATCTTCTTCAACGATCTTTAGCATCAACAATGGATTTCGATTTCACAGAGATTTTCGACTCCTACACAGCTTACTCCACCGGGAAAATCTCTCCTCCTCCTCCTCTTCCGACTACTACTACGACTTCATTCAACGCCGAGAGTTACGCATATATAGATTCCGTTCTAAAAGACGACAAATCGGAGTTTATTTCCCACGCAAAACGACTTTTCATCGGAGAAGATTTAGAATATGAAAGAAAGGAAGCTTTAAAGCTTCTTAGTGCTTGTTGTGGTTACGATTCTATAAACTGTGCTTCTTCCATTATCAACGGCGACGTTGGATCGGTTCCGTACATAAACGATGTTTGTTCCGATACTGGCCTTTCGCCGTTACATACGGCGGCTGAAGCTCACGCGCCACGGTGTATTGAAATGTTGTTTAAACGACGCGCTCGTACTGATATGAGAACTAAAGATGAACGCGCTTTGCTTCCTCTAGAACTAGCTCTCAACAATGGCAGGTAGAAGAAATTGAGAATTCACATTGACCTTTTGATAAATCAGGAAATAAAGCTTTAATCGTCTATTTGAATCATAATGCTTGAACATGTGTAACTCTACCATATCTGGAAAAATCTTGAAAAATCTTGAAATTGATTATGTATAGTGATTGTTTTGTTTTCTATATCAATTTGGCAGCATTAATGTGACTTGGAATCCTAGTAGTGACTCCATTGAAGACTTGATCCTTATGCTTGGTGACAAGGTCTAACACTATACACTTCCTTTTACGCGTAATTTGGTCGCTTGGAGAAACTATCTAGATGTAAATTTGAGTGTTTTGGTTATGTGTTTTAGGATTTTATGGTTGTGAAACTACTTGTTGAGAAGACGAAAGAAGTGGATATTGTGGCTTATACGTATGCTAAGGCTGGTGAAATAGTTCCTTTGACTGTGTTGTTGATATTAGCAATTGAGAAGATTAGAGAAGCACGTGTAGTGTTACAGGATGATGATGATTCTGTGCCAAAGCGGAAAAGGAAGACGATTTATGAGTGTGTTATTCAAGAAGCGTTGCGTAGTAATAGCTCGATGCAATACAGTGAGAAAAGAATTGTTTTGCTTAGAGAGATTGAGCTTCTTCAGCTCTTTGGCGCTGCGGTTTTTAGTGAAGCGGGGGGTAAGCAAACTTCATCGCTTATCTCTATTGTACAGGTGAGTGTTTTGGTTACTTCATTAGCATTGTTATGTGAATTACTCATTACAATTATTGAGAGTTGTAATGTGATCTGTAGGCTGGAGATGAAGCTGTTCTTGAGCTGCTTATAAACACCAACATAGATGTTAACGAAACAGATGCAGAAGGGAATACTGTTCTTCAATGTAGCTTGAAGGGATCATCTGTGCCGCATAAGCAGCAAACAAGGTATAATTTCTCCCTATTACCTTAATCATTTATAATAAGGTCGCATGATGATTATTTCCGTACGTGAATAGTAACATTTGTGTATCCAGAATCATGCAGCTACTTATTTCACACGGTGCCCGAGTTAGCCAAAAGAACAAGTTGGGTTTATCTGCAGTACACTTTGCTGCTGCAAATGGCAATTTATCTGCACTTGAGGTATAAATTTTCTTGTCTTTCCTGTTTGTGTTTCTCAAGCTGAAACAATATTATGACGCTTGTGATGAATTTTGATCTTACAGATTCTACTAACGGCCAACCCTGACTTGGTTCACGTCAAGACAGTAATCAAAGAGACCCCACTATTCTTTGCAGTGAAGAATAACCATCTTGACTGTGTTGAGTTGCTTCTTAGATGTGGTGCAAGTACAGAGATTCATAATCTAAGGTGAGGCAATACACTTTTACCAAACTCATTGCTATGGATCCCTCATGTGATCCCATTAATTTGATGTTTCATTCATTTTGTGCAGAAAACAAAGACCAATAGAGCTGACACAGTCACAAGATATACGGTTCCTCCTTAACCCAACAAATATCAATTGCTGTAAGGATTTGTACTTCTATATGGAAAAAAAAATACAAGCTTTGTGCTTTTCTTCTCACATAAACAACCGTGAAAATGCAGTTAGCAAAGAAACAGAACTTTCACAGTCACATAGTGCAAGTCCAACAAAAGCAGAATGTGAAGTAACTGCTAGAAACCTCGGCAAATCCGTACCACCATGGCTCAAAAAGTTCGTGAACTGGCTTCCTCAGTACCTCCAAGATACATCAAAGAACTACAAACAAAGTGGATATCCCCTCTCATCACTCAAAGCCGATTTCCGCACTATTTGTAGGATGGATATCGATCATGCCTCTCTTGGTTTCCCAAAGCTCATCGACTTCATCAAATCATTTCCAAAACTCTGTCAAATGAAAGTCGTCCCCATAGGTAGACACGGAGCTGCAACCCACTGGGTGATGTTACCTGCCAAGTCCAAGTGTTCTCATCTCAAAGGAAGACCTCCTGAGCCACTCATGATCAATAAGGTTGACTCTGTTGCTTCTCCCATCAAACCAAAAGCCTCATCAACTCCTCCAGATGTTAAATTCCAACAAGCACATGACTTTAAAACTCCTCCAGATGTTAAGTTCATACCACAAGCACATGATTCTAAAACTCCTCCAGATGTTGAATTCATACAAGAACCACATGGCTCTAAAACCTGTAAGGCAGCGCCAGAACCAGAACCGCAACCTCAACCTCCCTTGGCTGTATCATCTTACATCCACCGTCATAAACTAAAACATCCGGTTTTAGAAACACTTGCACGGATCAGAAACAGCACTTCTGTATTCTTTCTCCGCGAGTTCGACTTTTATCAAGTAAGCAAACAAATCCCACTCTTTACACTTTTGTCTTTTACAATATTTGTTTCTCACCTGGTGGAGCCATCTATATATTTTTGCAGAGCTATGAGACATGTTTAAGAGAAGGGATATGTTTCTGGTGCAAGAAGAACATGCTTCTATGGGCTAACTTCCCATGCCGACACAAACTTTGGTGCACCTCTTGTAAACAAGAGGTTACTCAATCTGCTTCAATACTGAAGAGCTTTGAAGAAGATCACCACAGGTGTGTGATCTGTGATGCAAGAGTGGAACGTTTTATCTTATCTTCACCGTTTGGATTCGATCACCATAGGCTTTCAAGTGGTCTCCTTAACGACGCTGAGTTAGCTACTTCATTCCTTCAGTTCCTCAGTATAAGAAAGTAATAATCTTTCTTCCACTTTCTCTTCTAATTCACTAAATCCTCTTTAAAACTTCTAACTTTTTGCATTACCTTTAGTGCAGTTCACTGAATACGGAGCATTGCTCGGATGATGGATACGCATAGTACATAGAGAAAGAAAGTAACAAACTTACCCTCAACAACTCTTTGTGAAGTAAGTTGATTTTACTATAACCTTTTGCTTAACAACATTTGAAAACTTTTCTGATGTCTACCTCTCTATTTCTCTCTTAATCCAAATTCCGCCACGAACTCGTAAATGAATGTAGTTACCAAATTTGAACAAGTCAAGATGGTTTAGTTGAGTTGGTTTAAAACTCATGTCTATTGATCCCTAGTTTAGTTTTATGCGACAATTATAGAACGTAAAAATACCAAATATCGTGTTTTTGCATGTCTATCGGTGGGTTAAGGTTACCGAAATAATCTGAACAATCGGTTCAGTTCAGTTTGGATACCGATTTTAAAAGAAATTTTTTGTGTAAATTCGGCTTAATCTAGTTAAAATTAGTTTAAAAAATTGAAAAAAAAAGAAAGAGTATAACCGTTCAGTTCATCAAACCGATAACCGAATCTATTTCGAAATGTTGCCGATCGGTTCACTCTTCTTAACCGACCGGTCAACCAAGCCTCAAAATTTCCGTTCAGTTTGGGTTCTGTTTATTATCCAAGGCCTACATCCTTGAGTCCCAAGGAATATAAATCCGCTTTCAATTCATCCACCGCAATAGTAAACCCATTTCTGTTCCGATCGAAAAGGTTGAACGCTTCCTTAATTCTTCTTCTACCTCTACCTCGTCCTCGACCCTTATCGTCTTGTAAAACTCTCACAACAATCATCTGCGGTTAGCTCATTTTATGAGAATTATGATCCTAAGGTTCTTTATTGACTCGTTTAACTCGTTTAAGGCATTTCATTTGCACCAAATCAAACGAAGCATTTCATTTGCACCAAATCACATTTTACATTTTCGGAACGAATTATATCGATAAACCAATGATCAAAAACCAAGACAATTCGAGAAAGTAAAATCCGAATGGAGCAAAACTGAATCCAAAATTTAGTAAAGTCAAACATCGATTTTTCCGTGCTCAAAAAACTCAAATCTATCTATTGATGATGCCTACAAGATACGTTCCTTTCCATCATTCTTATAATGTATTGTAAAATACCAAAAGGTTTTCTAATTCTTTGGCGCAGTCTTCTCCTTTGCCTTCTGAAGCTTCAAAACCTTCTTAACAATTTTCTGCTCTTCAACCAAGAAAGCCCTGACAATCCTGCAACAGTGAAAAGTCACAGATTAGTTGCAAATTCTCTAAGAACCAAAATTTCAAGAAATCTTTACAATACACACTTACCTCTCCCTAACTGCTACTCCAGATAGAACACCACCATATGCACGATTCACTGTCCTCTCGTTCCTTGACAACCTTGACCTTTTGTACTCAGCGGGTCTCAAATGCGGAATCTGCAAAAATAAACATTTAAAGTACAACTTAAGAAATCATGTTAATAATGTAAGAAGGATACTGATTTTGAGATTCTGTTAAGATTATCAAGTTAGTCATTTTTGAGATTCATCTGCTTAAGCACCAGTGTAACCCTTGGTTATTCAATTGGAACCAGAGACCGGAATCCAAGTAAACTACCAACTCATTCTTTACCAGGTACTAGTTTTCAACAAACACGAGAGAAACAGAGAAAGCCCAATGATGCTTAACTTCATTGCAGGCTATCAAGTTAATGTAAGAATTAGCTGAGATGAATCAAGTCTCATATACAAAAACGAGACACCAAGCAAACATTGTTTCTCTGGATCAATGTATGAAACTTTTCACTATTTTACCAAGCTTAGACAAACACTTTAACTCCAAGACATTCTTAAATTGAACCCCTAAAGTGTCTAAATTCCAGGTCTATGTTTAAGCACCCTTGTAACCTTGACTACTCAATTAGAACTGAAACCAGATCCAAGTAACTACCAACTAATTATATACCAGGTGCTAGTCTTCAACAGACAGGGGAGAAACATAGAAAGCCTATGATACTTTTCTTTTGTGCAGGCTTTCAAATCTATATCAAGGGCTATAAAGTATGACAATTTCTCACTACTTTGCCAAGATATAGACAAGCCTGCAACTATAAAATTCCTGAATTCAACCCCTAAAATGTCTACATTTTGGTTTTAAGTTCCAGATTTTGTCTCACTGCCAAAAAAAGTTGTTACACGTATAACCAGAGAACAGATGGCCAAATCAAGACACACTGTTCAAGACATAAATTAACATTTTTTAGCACATAAGCATAAACCCTAAACACGAAATTCACAAAACTTTTTGCAGATTAGTTGAGATGAGAAAGCAGCTAAGGGACTGACCGAATTTGAAACAGATCATCCAAACAGATAAGAAATGAAATAAAATAGATTTAACAATTTCACTCTTTCAACCAAAAAATCCTTTAAATTAACCCTTAAAGTGTTTAAATTACAAATCAACGTTTTGATTTGAGTTCCAAAATTTGTCTCAATACCAAAGAAGTTGTTATCAGTATAATCATACTACAGATGACCAAAACCAAGACACATTGTGCACTACACATAAACAAGAGCCTTAACACCAAAACTAAGACATATTGTCTACACATAAAAACAAACAATAATCAAAAAAATTATCCACTAAAGACGGGTCACCATAGAAATCTTGTTTCTCTATATCAATGGCCATAAAGTATAAAACTTTTCACTATTTTACCAAGCTTAGACAAACCTACAACCAACAAAAAATTGAATTCATTCAATATTCAATATTTTGAATGTGTCTATGCCAAACAAGTTGTTATCAGTATAATAAGACCCAAAACTGAGACACATTATTCACTACATAAACACAAACCCTAACACCAAAATTCACAAACTTTTTTCCCAAATTAATTGAGATAAGAAACCAGCAAACACACACAACAAGGGACAACAACCGATTTTGAAAACAGATAAAAACTGAAATTGAATAGAATAAGCAAAAAAAAAAAAGCTTACTCCTTGGATTCTCTTGCCAGTGACAGGACACTTAGGTCCATTAGCTCTCTTCTTCGTCGTCTGGTAAGTCAATTTCCCACCTTTAAGGAAAAAAAAAACCATCTTTCAAGATCCCAAATTTTGGATGATATTTTATGAATTCACTACTACAGTATTAGAGAGTTTGGTATTTTACCAGGAGTTTTGACGATGCGGTGTTGGTTGGATTTGGTGGCGTAAGAGCCGCGAGATCGGTAAACAAGACGTTGAACCATTTTTGTGAAGCTCTGAGTCAGAAATGGAGGGACGGCCAAAGGAGATGAATTGTGTTGATTCGAGATTTTATTGGAGATGATGTGTTGAGCCCTAGATCCAACCGATGTGGAGCTTACAAATCGACGGCTTGGATTGGTTTATATTTATTTTTATTTTCTTTTGGTTCTTTTTTTTTGTAGTGGAACGGGCTGACGTAGTGGAATAGACTTACGAACTATAAAAATTTAGAAAAACTAATTTTCAGCTACATAACTAATTTAATGTTTTTAACTACACAACTATTAACTTCATTAAATCATCTGCATAGTTACATTAAGTATTAGTATTGCATAGTAACATGGATGAAGTATAAACTATGTGCACAACACCATAATTATTTTTTATTATTTTAATAAAAAAATCATAATATCTGATTCAGATCTGTTTTTACACATACATTTTTGTTGATATTTTGACCAATTATTCTATTCATTATATAATATATAAAATATTATAAGTATTAATAATATATATATATGTTATTAATACTTATAATATTTTATATATTATATAATGAATAGAATAATTGGTCAAAATATCAACAAAAATAAGTTTTGTTAAAAAAATTTATGTATTATTTTAGAAATCACATAATAAATATGTTATGATATTTTTATAAAAAATCAACTTAATATGTTTTATACCTTTTATTTTATATATTTTAAAATAAAATTTATAAATTTATATTACTATTTTGATATCCTAGAATATTAGGAAACCAAATTCAGTATGTCGAATCCAAAAATAATTATTGAATTTGTCCAAAATATATAAAAACTAAAATAGTAATATAAATATGTAAAAGAGATCAGATGATCCGGATATTATGGTCCAATTAAAATGGATATTTAAGCAAAGTGTATTAGAATTTTCCAGTCATTGGAATGTCCCCGAGATTGTCAGCTGTTATAACAGAGAAGTAAAAATGATGGCTGGGATGTTGTGCACATAACTCATAATACTTCGTGTTTGTCATTATGTGAAGTCAATAGTTCGTATAGTTATGAGAACATTTAATTAGTTCGTATGTGTAGTTATGTCGTAACCTATAGTTCGCGTAGCTGAGAATCAATTGACGTGGATACCAATACTTTTTTATTTAAAGAAATGGCAAAAAATAACTAACTGGTAAGTGAACTATGTCATGATTTATTTTTCTAAATGCATAGGAACTAAACTAAACAAGGCATATGGTGAAGAGAAACTCAACATCACATTATTATATACAATTGTTGCCGACATTGATATGGATACCGATCCTTTTCTTATTTGAAGACATTGAAGTTATATGATTTTAGCTTCAGCGACACTATCACAGAAAAAGTGTTGTTTTTTAATCTCGGTCAGACTCAATGCATCGTAGAAAGAAAACAGATACTGAATTTAAAGATTGCTAAGTTGTGGAGTAAAATTATGGCTGATTTCACTCTAGCACCCTTTTTAGAAAAGTTGATCTTTAAACATCTTTTTTGCACTAGGCACCCTTTTTAGTTGAACAGTGATCTATTGACATTTTTTGCCTTAAAGAAATGCGGAACTGTTGACATTTTTCTCTTTTTTTTCTTTACTTTCTTTTTTTCGAGATTCGAATATTTCATTAGGTTGCATTTCCAAAGTTATCCAACAACACATCAATCTGCGAGAACAAGTATTTTTTCTTCACTGTTACCCGATTCATCTTCTGGTAATTAATACATAACCGGAAACTTTTATCTTTATTTTTCACAAACAAGACCGGTACACCCCATGTGAATTTATTGGCCGTATGAATCTTTTATCCAAAAATTCCTCCAATTGTTTCTTTAACTCGACCATTTCTGCCGGTGCCATCCAGTAAAGAGCCTAAGAAATAAAATTTGTGTCTGGTTCAACCTCAATAGTGAATAGATCAGACCAATCCGGTAGTAACCCACTCACGGCCTCAAACACATCCATAAACTCATTTCCAATCGGATATCTTTCAACTCAGTATCTATCCCAACTTTCGTTATTATGATTGTGGTTAAGTACGCCTCACACCCTTTCTCGAGCATCCGTTCTGACTGGATTGCCGAGATTGCTAAACTTCCCGAAGTTGTTTTAATTTCTTGGAATTTTAACATTCCTTATCCCTTCTTAAATTGTACTCGGTCTCAGTGACAATCAATATGAGCCTTGTACTTTCCCAACCAGTCCATTTCCAAGATAACAATGTGTTTCTTGAGTTTCACAATGATTAGATCGGTAGACATATTGACACCATTGACCACAATTGAGATATCCCAAACAATATTGGACGGGTGCCTGCCCGTCGGCTGCTCTAACCATTCCAAATTTGGTGTTCGGTTCTTCGATGAACCCACCTTTTTAATCATCTCGGAACTCACAAAACAATGTGTAGCTCCCGAATCAAATAAAGTGTGTGTTTCTACACCACCAATAACCAAGGTCCCTACACATTCCTCTAGAATGCTAAGTACCTAATCCTTTTTATTCTTGATGCAATATGATGCAAGTATTGAATAGATTAGACCCTAGTGACTTACGAGTGATCGCTTTGAAGTTTCTGGCGTTTCTAGTTTCTAGCTCATGTCTCTATGTCCCGCTTGCCTTTCTGCTTCAAGTTTCGGACACTCCCTCTTAAAGTGCCCAGCTTTTCCACAATAGTAATAAGTCATGGCTTCGTCACCGATAGCATTCCTTTGTCCTTGATCTATTCGTGGATATTTCCTCACTCCCACATCGACCACATGCACCAATGGCCTTCCAACAAGTTTCACAATGATTTTTCTCAAAAGTCTTACATTCCCATGCTTCACATCCGACTTGATATATTCATCTTGTCTCACTTCCCCTTTCTGTCAACATGTTTGACTTGGTTATTAGAACGAGTTGGGAACTTCTCACATTTCATACGCTTCTTTTCCTCGATCCTAGCTTTGATCATTTTCGCTCTCTCCACTAATTCGGAAACCGAGTTAAAGGTACATATCAAGTAAAGAGTGTGGATCTCGATCCTTATTCTCCGAATGAAACGCCAAACCTGAGTTTGTTCCTCCTCAAGCTCTCTCCCAACATAATGCCTATGGTGATTGAAGTCCTCATTATATTCCCCTACGGTTTTGTCTCTTTGTACCAATTAAAGGTAAACACACTCAAGTCTATCCCAAGCTTCTGGTGGGAAAAACTTTTTGTTGAACTCGCCTTCAAAATTCGCAAAGGATCAGATTTGATCACCCTTGTGCTTCTCGACGGTCAACCACCAATTATGTTCATCACCTTCAAGGGAACCACAATATATTTTTGGTAATCTTTCGGGAAACGATTGGAGTTAAAGTTTATGACTAAACCAAATTGGTGACATGCTCCAATAGACCTAAGTAGTCTCCTCTCTTTCTCACAGAACTTGATTTCAGACTTATTTCGATCATTTCTGTATTCGCACCAATTTGTTTCTCTTCCACCTGCACCACATGAGCTGGTACAAGCGCTTGAGGCAACACGGCCATTTCAGCCATCATTGTATCCACTGTTCCTGGGTGGATGGAATCACACTCGGGTTTTCCATCGTTACATCATTTTTAGTTACTACCGGCACCGATTGACAGCTTGCATTTGAAGTCTTGGCCGTATTATCTTGCAAGTTTATATTACGACCATCTTGTTGCTTATCCGGAGTTTAAAGAACTGACGAGTTTTGATTCTGCCCAGCCACAGGTCTGACTGAGTTTTGTTCTTCCATTTCCGCATGTGATACCTCGACCCTTGTTTCCTCGGCAAAACCCTTGTCCTTCTTTCTTTTTCTCGATTTTCTGCTCTTACATATATGCAAAACTCGATGTTAATTCTGGTAATAATAAATTTCTTATTTATTAAAACTGTTAGTGAGTAAGGCGACACTAGCACGAGATCCCATAAGCCGATGAGTGGTGATCCCCAACCCGCACTAATAATCCTAGGAACAAGCATGTTATGATTCCAACTTAAAAGAACCCATCCAAGACTACCGAGTCCAAGAAGGTTTTCCCGATGCTTAATCCATTTTAGGGTCTATTCCTTAGTTAAATTCATTCGAAGTTGATTTCGTGATTCATTTACTTAGAGTCGATATGATAGAATTAGAGTAAACAAACAAACCATATATTTTATTTATAAAACAGAGGACTCTATACAACTTATGTGTTTGCATATAAGTTATTACAAGTCATATGATCCTATCTACCCGATTTCATCACCACCCATCTTCCCTGCCTTGAGTCTCGTGCCTAAGCCAAATCCTTTTCACAATCACCTTCTTTTCCTGAAAGCCACAATGACATAAGTATTCACTAAGTACTTAGTAAAAATCGGATGAATGCATATGCAGAGTATGAATGTTAAACATGTTTTAACCCTACCCCAATAACCCCTTAGTCATTTCCGACTTATGGTGAAATAGAGGTCCAAGCACGAAGCCATGGACTCGTACTTACTTTGATCACTCAGATTGATTTGGGTGTTTGTTCTGTTATTCCTCTGAACCGCCAATCCTCTTGTTTTGCATCGATTCTTCTCTGATACTAGCTTTTGGATTCACAATTCCTTAGTGTTTTTCTCAGAGATTGTCTTTGGGAATCTTCTCCAGTTTTCCTTGTTGTGTTTTCTGTGTTTTAATCGTGTTTTAGGATGTTCTTATATAGATTTCTCGGTGAAAAACCGCTTGGAACCGTTTTTGTAACTGCTCGGGTATATTCATTGAATTCTCGGTAATCGCTCGGTAGTTACCATGCATGCTCCAATTCATGCATGTTCGACCAATTCTTGGTATCGGTCACTAATAACCATCCTTGACAAGCCGAGCTACTTAGCTAGACACCTAGATCAGTCACCAGCTCACTTGACTGACTAGTTGTCTCAACTGCCGAACAGTCTTTCCAACTAGTTCGAGCTAGCCGGCAGCTGGTCCAGCTAGGTTGAGCTACCCAGTAGCTGGTCTAGCTAGGTCGAGCTACCTGGTAGCTGGTCCAGCTAGGTCGAGCTACCCGACAGCTGGTCCAACTATCTTACCTTGGTTAGTCAGCTCATTCCAGCTCAATTCTCGGGTTTAGGATGTAATTCCTTATGTTTTCCCCATCTTTTCTTTATTTCTCGCGATCAAGTATTAAATTTCCCCTTTAATCCAATATTTCCCCAATTTAGTTCGTGATTCCTCAATTGTCACCGGTGATTCCCCAACTTAATTTTTGATTCTCCAAGTTCCACTCGGTGATCTTATTAAGGATCCTAAAGGAGGCCTCATTTACATCCTAAAACATTTCGTCACGAATTAAAAATCTCCTCACCCATGCAACCTAAAGATAACCAGACATGGTGAACAACTTCCATATAAGGCTCAAAGCAAAAACCCAAGAAACCACATCTAATCTTTGGAATCCTAACCCACCTTTTTTTTACAGCAATACCTCTTACCATGCCACCTTTGATTTACTATGAATATTTGGGACGTCACTCCATAAAAATGCCGCAAAAATAAATTTTCCGGAAACAATGCTTTGGTAAGCGAGAAGCCAAATACCAAAATTTGATATACTCAAGATCACTGAATTTATTAGTTGCATGTGCCTTGTGAATAATAAGTGCTTGTCCATCTCAACATTTTAGAACGAATTTTGTCAATCAATGGTTCATAATCAAGCCTCGTCATAGATTTTGTAGTTAGTGGAAGCTCCAAATACCTAATAAGGAAGCTACTACATGATAATCCAAGTCTAGCAACTTCAATTTTAAGCCTCGCTTTCCAACGCCGAGCATCGAAGAAAGTAGATTTGGAGACATCAATAGCAAGCCATGAAAATTTCGCAAAGTCATAAAACACTTTCAAAGTTTCACAAAGGAAATGAGGAGTACCATCCGTGAAGACTATATCATCCACAAAATTAAGATGAGTCATTTTAACCGCCTCACAAGTCGGATGATAGTCAATCTTACCCTCAACACCTGCTTTGTTTAGCATTTTGACAAGACATTATTGATGATAACATATAAGTATAGAGAAAAAGAGCATTATCGACAAATTTCCCGGTTACTTGAGAAAAAAACTTATAATTCTCTATTTATTGAAAATGAGAATGATGTTGTAGACACACATACATATATCCAATGAATGAACAATTCAAGATAGTTCATGGCTTGCAGTGTAGCAACAATAAATGATCATTGTACTGTATCAAAAGCTTTCGAGATGTCCAGTTTAACTGCACTACAGAAAGTGATAGACGGTTTATGATAATTTTCACCAGTTTTGTAGTTAACAAAACATTCTCCAAAAGCTAACGACCTTTGATAAAAAGCGGATTGGTTGGGTTCTATGGAATATGGAAGAGTGGCTTTGAGCATCTTCTCTATAATCTTAGAGATAATCTTGTATAGTAAATTGCAGCAAGCAAACGGTCTAAACTCCTTCATTTGCTATGAACATACAAACTTAGGCACCAAAAATAATTTAGTATCATTTATTATTCTAGGCATGAACCATTGAGAAAAATACTGAACCGCGATTACAAAATCATGTCCCACCACTGGCCATGCTGCCTTGTAAAATTCCATGGGATAACCATCCGGCCCAGGAGCTTTATCCCTTGGCAATAAAAATACAACCCACCTTATCTCTTCCTCAAAAACCGGTTTCCGACGAGCAACTATAATTAATGAGCTTTGATAAGTACTGAGTTGATACCTCTTTAAATTCCTCAGGATGGTGCTAAAGAAATCGATGATATTATTCCACCACTTCAGCCTTTATCTCACCTGGATCAGTTAGTAACACTCATGCATCATTTTTCAAACTCTTTATTGCATTTTTTGAGTTTCTTCCTTTCGCCACCTTATGCAACTTGTACGCGATTCGTTCGATAACTTTATAACGCCCGATATATCTTAGACTTAGCTTTTTCCTCTTGGTGAATCACTTTTTTCCTTTGTAAATCACCGCCTTAAGATATACCAAGTCACCTACATAGAACTTCAATTCCTTTCGTCGCTTGTCGGAATTACTTTTCTGTCGATCTTGTGTTTCCCCTAATCTTTCTGTAAGGAATTTGATATTCTTGATGATTTTATCCACTATTTCCGGTCCAAAGATACTCATTTCACCCACTTGTGTCCAACACAATGGTGTTCTGCATGGTCGACCGTATAATACTTCATAAGGTGACATCTCTGTGCTCTTATGATAGTTATTATTATAAGCGAACTCGGCCAACTTTAGATATTTCTCCCAATTACCGCCCCAATCCAAAGCGCAAGCCCATAACATATCCCTAAGCGTTTGAATCGTTCTTTCTGATTGACCATTCGTTTATGGGTGGTGAGCAGTATTCATGTTTACTCTCGTCCCTAAGGCTTTTTGGAAAGCCTTCCAGAAATGCAAAGTAAACCTAGTATCGATCAGAGACAATGCTTACCAGAATTTCATGTAGTTAGACGATCTCGTCTATGTACTAGTAAGTTATTTCCTCAGCACCATCCGTACCATAATTTCTAGGAAGTGAGCCATTTGGTTAGTCTATCCACGACCACCCAAACCGTATTTCGCTTAGACCTTCTCCTAGGCAACCCTGTCACAAAACCTATTGTAACATGATCACATTTCCACTCTGCTATTGGCAAGTTTTTCATCAACCCACTCGGGTTTTGATGTTCTGCTTTAAACTTTTGACAGGTTGGACATCTCGCAATCCATTTAGTCACGTTTTTCTTCATTCCAACCCAATGATAGTACCTTTTCAAATCCTGGTACATTTTGTTAATTCCCGGGTGAATCAAGAATCGTGACTTATGTGCCTCCCTAAATATTTTTTCCCTTAATTCTTGGAGATTTGGAACGCTAACAAGCCCCTTAACAATGACCGTGCCATTGTTAAAGATTTGGTACTCGGTCTGGTCTTTAAGAGCATCTTGGTTTAGTTTCTCATGTTTTCCTTAGGCAGTCCGCTTGGTCGGCCTCCACCAATCCTAGTGGTTCAACTTCCTCAAAAAATGCATTTAGACGTAATGTTTTAAGCATGTTAACTAGTCTTTCTTGATCTTTCTCCGCCTCTATACCAAACTGTCTTTGACTTAAGGCATCAACGACTTGGTTTGCTTTACCGAGATGATGGGCAATATCCAGATCGTAATCCGCAACTAACTTTATCCATCTCCATTGCCTTAAATTCAATTATGTCTGAGTAAATATGCACTTGAGACTTTTATGGTCAGTAAAGATTTTCACTTGCACCATATAAATATGAACACTAAGTCTTTAATATGAATACTACCACATCCATTTCTAAGTTATGCATTGGGTAATTCCCCTTGTGTTTCCACAACTGCCTCGAGGCATATGCGATTACACTTCTCTTCTGCATTAGCACACACCCCAAGCTAGTGATGGATGCATCCGTATAAAACACATAGGACTTATTCGATTCAGGTAATACTAATACCGATGCGCTTGTGAACATCGTCTTTAACCTAGAAAAACTCGTCTCACATTCCTACGATCATTCAAACTTGGTGTTCTTCCTAGTTAAGCAAGTCAATGGATGTGTCATACTTGCAAACCCTTTTACAAATCTTCTATAATACCCTGCTAAGCCGAGGAAACTCCTTATCTCGATGGCATTTCTCGGTCGTCACCATTCCTTGATGGATCTGATTTTTTTTGGATCTACGGATACCCCTTTTCCCGATACCACATGGCCAAGGAATTCAATACTCCTTTGCTAAAAAATGCATTTACTTAGTTTTGCAAAGAGTTTATGTTCCCTTAGTCTTTCCAAGACCGTCCTTAGATGACCTTAGTGGGTTTCCCAATCCTTTGAATAAACAAGGATGTCAACAATGATGATGATAAAAAAATTTGTCTAGGAATTCCCAGAAAATACCGTTCATCATTTTTATGAATGATGTCCGCGCATTGGTGAGTCCAAAAGGCATTTCCACAAACTCGTAATGGCCATATCTTGTCCAGAAAGCCGTTTTCTGGACATCTGAGGGTTCTATTGGGATTTGATGGTATCCTGAGGCCAAGTATATCTTTGAGAATCATGTTGTGCCTACAAGTTGATCTAGCAGTTCATCAATCCTTGGTAAAGGGTATTTTTTCTTTACTGTTACCCGATTCAATCCCCAGTAATCAATACACAACTGGAAGCTTCTATCATTTTTTTTACGAACAAGACCGGTGCACCCCAGGATGAACTACTTGGCCGTATAAATCTCTTATCCAACAATTCCGCTAATTGTTTCTTTAACTCGATCATTTCTGCTAGTGTTATCCGATAAAGAGCCTTAAAGACAGGCTTTGTGCCCCGCTTAAGCTCTATGGTGAACGGGTCAGACCGATCTAGTGTTAATCAATTCATAGCCTCAAACACATTCGTAAACTCGTTGGCGATCATTATGTCTTACAACTCTGCATTTGCCCCTATATCTGTTGTAGTGATTGTGGTTAATTATGCCTCATATCTTTTCTCCGTCATCCATTCTGCATGGATTGCCAAGATTACTAGATTCCCTGAAATGGATCATATTCCTTCGAATTCCAACTTCCATTTTTCCTTTTCAAATTGTACTCGGTCCCAGTGAAAATCAAGATGTGCTTTATACTTGGTCAACCAATCCATACCCAGGATGACATCGTACTTCTTGAGTTAAAAGATGATCCGGTTGGTCGGCATATTAACATCCTTGATAATCACAGAGGCATTATGTACCCAACTTTTGATGAACATCTTTTGCCCACCGGCTGCTCTTACTAGTTCATGCTCCGGATCTAATTCCTTGAGAATTCCTCCTTTACCTGCCATTTCCAAGCTCACAAAACTATGTGTACCCTCTGAATTAATCAAAGTATGAGTCAGAATTCCCTCAATTTCCAAGGTCCCTACACATTTCTCCAAAATGCAAGTACCCAACCCCTTTTATGCGTGATGCTTATGCAATGCATGTATTTAACAAGAACTGGCTAGGAAACGTACCAGTGATTGCCTTGTAGTTGTCGGCATTACTATCCTCTTCCGATATTTTGTAAACACACAGTGCCCTTGCCTGCCTCTTTGGAGGTGGCTGTAAGATTTCCACTCCACGGTTACTCTTCTGTCCCACTAGTCTTTATGCGTTGAGCTTTGGACACTCCCCGCTTTCCCACAGTAGTAACAAGTCCTTGATTCCTCCCCGGACCTTTTCTGGGTTCCATGTTCCATCTGAGGACAGCTTTAGATTCCATGATCCTTGCTTCCGCATCGAGCGCATGTATCCAATGCCTTCCAGCGTTCCCTTCTATGCATTTAGCCATAAGTCGTGCAACCGGTCTGCTTCCCGTCTGACTTGTTATGCTCAACCTTGTCCCATTTTTTTTTCTTATCCAGAATTCTGATAGTTTGGTTGGTACGGGATTAAAACAGTGCACGGTTTACCCGTTTCTCTTCTTCTATCCCGTCTTCGATCATTGCAACCTCCGGTGGGTAGAATTTCTTGTTGAATTCCAGTTCAAAATCGGCAAAAGACCAAATTTGATCACCCTTCCGTTTCTTGGCGGTCAGCCACCAATTATAAGCATCTCCTTCTGGGAAATGAACGGTAATATCCTTCTGGTAATCCTCTAAACAACAGGTGGAGTTAAAATTCCTTACCAATCTGCTCCTCCACTCATCCGCTATAATTGGGTCGGAACAACCGATGAAATGCCTCGTTACCAACCGGGAGATATGCTCTAACAAACTAAGGTGGTCACTCATTTTCTTTAAAGAGTTTGTTGTTGGACTTATCTTGATTACTTCTGCATCCAAACCCGCATGTCTTTCTTCAACTTGTACCACAGGAGCCGGTACCGATACTTGGGTTAAGACGACCAGTTAAGCCATCATTGCGTTCATTGTGTCTCATTTCTCTTGGGCCGATGGTAATGCACTCGGATTTTTAATTGTTGCACCATTCCTAGTTTTTCTCAGTATAGATTGACATATTGTGTTTGATGTTTTGGCCGCATCATCCCAAACAAATTGTTGCCTTCCGGAGTTTGTAGAACCGGTGGGTTTTAATTTTTCCTAGCCACAGGTTCGGCTAGGAACAAGCATGCTCTGATACCAACTTGTAAAGACCCGTCCTGAACCCTTAATATTTTGATGTTTCTCTGTTCTTTCCTTGAACCGTCAATTCTTTCATTAGCGAAGAATTCCTCTCTGATACTCACTATCGACTCACAATTCTTTAGTATTTCCTCCGATATGATCCTCAGATTCTTCTGTGGTTTTTCCCGTATTTTTCCTCCTTTTTTAAAAAAGCGAGTCCAAACAGCCCCTTTTATAGGTGTTATCAATAAATAACGGTTATCGGACACGAAATACATATTCATTGTATTTTGGTAACCGCCCAATAGTTATACAACTATTCATCGCTCGCACCCATTTGGTCATCGACCGAGTAACCGCCTTAATCATTCTAGATGGTCGGTAAGACCTTAGTTGGTCCAGCTGATCTTCATTACTTCCAGCTTGGTCGAGGTACCAAGTAGCTAACCTAACTGGATTGTCCATCTTCGTTTCCCCTTTCTAGCTGACTAAGCTACTGACAGTTGGTTAGCTCGATTCTAGCTTGATTCCAGTTTTCCTTCATGATCCTCGTATTGGGTTTGTCTAAACCGAATACCTTTTTACGTAGTCCGAGTTCTTCTTTCCCTTTTACTCAGACCAAGTCCACTCAATGATCCTATTGAGGATCATAGATGCTACATAAACCAAAAGACGTATGAACCCCATTCCTCACCTCAACTTTATAGAAATCTTTTGCTAAATCTCGACACTTCAGAAGCTTTCTCCACATCCAAGAGCCCTTTCAGATTTTGGCTTATAAACATCCGCCCATGTCACGTTCGATTTCTTTGAGTTTAGAGCAGGTTCCGACTATAAAAAGCCAAACTTATCGTCTCAATCTCATTGATGCAAGCTCGAGGAAGTCTAAAAATAGCTATATATTTTTTTAACAAATTTGCGATCACCAAGAAAAGTAATTACAAACGACCCGCAAAAGATAGGAAACGGTTCTTCCATATCCAATACGAGCTCGATTTTTTTCTATTAATGGCTGGAAGTCAGAGCTAGTCATCCGTTTAGTGAGAAAATGTAAGCCCAGATAACTCACAGGCAGATTGGTCATCCATTTAGCTCTTATGGTAAACAGACAACTCAAAAGAGAACCCCGATAACATAGGAGATTCCCGTGATAAACAAAGTAGTTTTCTCCAAACTAATAATCAGCCCAGAAATAGTTGTAAAATCATCAAAGACAGCAAGTACCTCTTATAGAGCTAATTCTTCCATCGGCGAACACCAGGATATCGTCCGCAAAGCACAAGTAAGTAAGATTTAAACTTTTACAGCCCGGATAAAAACCATATTTGCCTTCAATGGTTGCCTTGTCCAGCATGTGAAATAAAACATTCATACAGATTACAAGCAAATAGGGAGATAGAGAAAAAGTTTGACGCAGTCCCCTCTCACTTTGGAAAAACCCTGCTAGCTCACTGCTAATCTGAACCGAGAATGATGGAGTAGTAACACACAAATTAATCCATCTAACAAACTAAGTTGGTAATTCATAGCCTTCAAAACATTAATTAGAAACTCCCAACGAACTGAGTCAAAAGCCTTGATATGTCAATTTTTAGAACACAACGAGATGCGACATTAGGCTTATGATAATCCTTCACTAATTCAAAGGGAAGGAGAATTTTTTCCATCATATAACGATCATTTATAAAAGCAGACTGATTTTGCATAATAAAACTAGGAAGAATCATCTTAAGACAGTTCACCTACAGTTTCGAAAAAACCTTATAAATAACGTTACAACATGATATTGGATAGTAATTCTTCATTCCAATGGTGCCAATTTTCTTAGGAATTAAAGCGAGGATCGTAGTATTGATTCCTTTCAGCAAAAAAACATAAGAGAAAAAGGATTGAACAGCCACAATAAAATCATTTCCAACAATATGCCAAACTTCCTTAAAAAATTCAACCGTGTAGCCATCCGGACCCGAAGATTTATTAGAAGGCATAGTTTATAATACCCTTTTGCTTTCAGGCTCTATCACCTCCGCCAATACACTTGTCTTCTCCTCCTCCAAGCAACGATAGTTAAAAATGTTAGAAATCTCATCCGTAGTCATGCCTGAGTAACCTTGAGAACTCTTACTAAACAAGTCCGAATAATAGGGAATGGCTTCCGAGTGAATATCATCCCAACAAGTTAGCAACTCGCCATTATTTGACATAACCACATTTATAGAATTTTGAGCCTCCCTCTCTTTAACTGCATTGTGAAAATATCGTTTATTCTTGCCCCCACATTAATCCAATGTAATTTTGCCTTTTGCCTCAAATAACTTTCCTCTAGAACCGCATAAGCAAGGGATTCTTCTGAGATAGATAAATCATCAGGTGAAGTTACAGTAGCATTCTGCTTCTCACAAAGCACAACATAAGCTTTTGTAGTCCGCTTAGCAAGGTGGTGAAACTTTTTACGACTAAGCACTCGAATCGCAAGCTTGAGAAGCTTCAGCTTCTTGGAGAATCTATATAAAACAGAGGTGGACATAAAAAATCCGGAGTAGTGTTCCAATACGTCTCAACAAGAGGCTTAAAATCATCCATTTTAACAATAGCATTGATAATCTTAAAAGGAGACTTTGGTTTACGAGGAGCTTCAGCCAAAGAGATAATTCTGCATAAGTGATCCGAACAACCTTTGGCTTCAAACAAATAATAAGATTGATAAGGCCGCTAGAACCAATGATGATTAACTAGCACTCAGTCCAACTTCTTACACACTAAACCCTCACCACGCTTGTTACACCAAGTGTAACGGGTACCATGGTATGCCATATCCACCAATGACCAATACCTCACTGTGTCTTGAAAATCATCCATACCCAGTAAATAGACATGAGATATAGAGGGGAGAGAGTGATCAGCCACGTCTAACACCACATTAAAGTCACCCACACACATCCACGGTTTCCCTCTAAATTGAGACAAGACTTGATGGGACTTAAGATCCTTCCACAACAACCTACGTTCTTCCAAATCATTAGAGGCATAAACAAAAGTACAAAGAATCTCCTCTGAGGCATCAAGAAGAGTAACCAAAAACGAAATCAACTGCTCTGTTTTAAAAACCACTTGTAACTAAACTTTTTTACTCCACACCACCCAGATCCTCCCTAAAGGATTGTGTTCGTATTTTGAAACCATTGACCAATCTCTAAAAGCAGTACTAGCAATGTGACTCGTCTTGCTTTTGGAAACTCGAGTTTCAATTAAACCACAAAACTCCATAGATTTAGAATGAATCATATCCCTGAAAACTAAATGCTTCCTTGATTTATTGAACCCACGAACCTTTCAAGCGAAAGATAACATTAATTATTTTTTTAAGAAGTCTTATTTTCGATACCGCTTGGAATAGAGTTCCCATCTTTCTGAGATTTTTTTGCAAAGTATTGTGGGATACTTTAGATGATCTCTGTAATGTAGATCTAGTCGATGTCTCATTTTTTCCTTTAAAATCCTTAAGGTGACATGAACCCGAGGCTTTATATTGATAACTAACATCAGCCAGACTTAAAGAAAAAATAATCTCCTCCTTGATATCCAAGCTTACGCCAACCGTAACAGAACCTAGAGCTTGCTTAACCTCTAATAGCAACTTTTCCTCCTTCTCCTCCTCCTTTGTTTCCTCTTCTTCATCTCTTAACATTAAAAAATCAAGAAGGTGTTGTTATTATAACCTTGCCATAAACCAAACATGGAGAGGGTTGTGTGGACTCCCCCCCCCCCAAGAATGTGAGACCTTAGACCATTCATTATCCGTTGTTTTTAGAACTAGTGAGAGTAAACTAATCTCTCCCTCTTCAACCTCCGAAACATCACCGACTTGAGAATCTAAAATTTTAGCTCAAACGACTCCATCTTCAAACATTTTCTCACTTACATCAGCAGCAGAAACTATAATCTTGTCAATATACCCATTTATAATTTCAATCTCATTTACGGGAGAATCAGAATGTTGCATCATTACGCCTGCATCAATGCTCTGTTTCAGATGATTCCCTGTAAACTATGTTTGTCGAATCTTAATCACACACCCCTCATCGGTGTGTCCCCCAATTTCGACAAATACTACAACGTGGAGGTAACCACGGGAATTCATAAGATACACAGACCTCTTCGCCTTTAATATGAAAAAATAATGTTGTGGAAGTTTCTTCGATAAATCCACTTCAACAAAAAAATTTGTTTCCTCAAAGTTCGAAACAAGCTCCATATCGCGATGAAGACATATGGGAATTCCGAGAGGAATGGCAAGGAATCTAAGTCCTTTCCACAAGAACATGGAGTGTGGAATGTTCTTCATTTCGATCCACATTAGCATAGACGTAATCTCATGCTGAGATTTTTCTTCTATAGGAGTCCACCGGGGAATATAATCATCAGAATATTGCAAATATTCCACATTCTCCGATGGAGAACACGACGTTGCACGACTAGATTTTGAATATGAAATGTGATAGTACTATCATTAACTTTCAAAGCATCTATTTTGATGTTTTTATCACCCAAATTCCAAATCTTATTGACAATGAAATGAATTTTGGCCACATGTGGAGCACTTGATGCAAAACGGCCAACCAAAAATTCCTCCCAAATCGGTGGAGGGTAGATCAACAAATTCTCTAGAACAACCACAACATCATGACCATCAATTGAAACCACCTCACAATCGAACTTAGACAGACTTGGCTTTGCAGCGATTTGAGCCCAAGAATTCTTCTCCAAGGAACCAACCTCCCGTTGGACTGAAACCTGCTAAAAACCTCCTTTGGCTTCAATAACCCGTCAAGCTTAGAAATCTCCATCGTCTCTATTTCCAACGCTGCAACAGAGCAGTTCTTCCTCAAATCATAAACCAAGTTATTAACCCGCACGACATCCAAATCATGATCAAAACCCTTAACGCTAGCCTTAACACCAACAACAGAAACATGAACAGAACCCCCATGCTCTGAGCCTTCCGCCAAAACAGAGCCTCCACGATTATAGAGCTTTCAGGAGGGAGATGTTCGATCCCCATCGTCTAATCACTCATAGTTAATGATGTTGAAATAGCATGTGATGTTGCGCCCTTCAAACATAAAACTATAAGTGTTAGTCCGACTTTTGTGAGTAACATCAGGATCAAAATGCCATGTTCATCCCAGTAATAAATGACAAGCATCCATTGGAAAAACGTTACAACTGAGAGAATCTTTGTAAGAACCGATAGAGAATGATATCAACAAATTTTTAAAGACACTAATCTCTTTACATGTATTCCACCACACAAGCTTATACGGCAAATGATGCATCTATGTCTTGAGTCCCAAATTTTGAACAACTTCTCTCAAAATCACATTGGTGCAACTACCCTAATCAATAATCAATTTGCAAACTTTGTTGTTGATCGTACATGTAGTGCAAAACAGAGTTTACCGCAACTATGATTCATTGGACGCTTTTGGTAGTAGAAAATGTGATGGAGAACCAGGCTATGCCCCATATCACCACGAATAACTTCTTCAGCACGCTCCTCATAAAATGATGTGTACTCATCAACATGAGGGTCACCCTCAAACTCTGTATCTTGGGTTATGAGGCCAAGTTCACCAAAGCTGAAACAACGCAAAGTTCCAATACGAGGGAGGCGTGAAGCTGTTACTGAATCTTGTGGCACATTACTTTTTGCGGCAGTGTAGTATGGTGCAACAAAGTCTGGGACTTGGAGACCACCAGGCTTGTGGTTTGGGTTTGAGTAGGAAAACATGACGAAGAAGAAGACTAGATGGGTTTATATTGAAGCTCCATACTCATAGCTCGTTGATGTGCTTTAGAGACAGAACTCGGATTAAATTGTTGCATCAGAAGCTGTAGTTGTGTGCACAGGCCACCAATAAACCGAGAAACCAACTGATCCTCTATTTCCAACAATGTTGTTCATGCAATTATCTCAAAAACTCAGAGGCGTATTCATCAATTGTGCGTGATCCTTGGCGAAGATTCTGTACCTTATTGTATAAAGTTCGTTCATAGTTATAAGGAAGAAAAGCTCGACGCATATGTTTCTTCAATCTGTCCCACGTATTTATCCAAGATTTTCATGCACGACGTCGAGTTTCCTTGGTCTGTGTCCACCAAGCCGAGGCACAACTCTTGAATCGTGTTGACACCAATGGAACACGCATCGTATGGAGAACTTGTTCCTAGCGATTATTAGGGACGTGATCGTGATGAGGTTGATTATGCTGGTGAAGTCTCTGTTTTGCAAAAAGATTCTCATCGTTGACAGCGTCAACAATGGGAACGTCATCATCGTGTTGCACCCTCTGTTTGCGTCGGTTGAGTTGTTGCTGGAGATGTTGTTCCTGTTGATTATGTAAAGTAGTTGTCAAAGCATTCTCCACGACGTTTAGGAGAGAATCGTGGAGTCCCATGGTGAAATTTTCCCAGGTGAGACGCAGCTCTTCTTGGTGTTCTTTGACAGAAATCTTACGAAGAGTCCTTGATAGAACGTGTGAGTAGCGATGGATCGAGCTTTAATTGAGAAATTAAAGTGTTTAGCTCTGATACCAACTGATGTAGATGTAACTATGATAATGCAAAGAACTTGTTTAGTCTGAACATACCCAAGAATCTAAGCCTTCTTGTTTCGTTGAGAACCTTGAGTTCTAGCCGTAATAAGGTTTTTAGAGAAGAAACTATATTTATAAATTCAATAAGTCATGATCTTTACAACACCAAAAGAAAGATTTATATAGATCCCAACACCAATTCTAAATTTAATAGGAAACTTGTTTATGTAAGTAAAAAAAATCCCAAATTAAAAAGAAAACACCAATTAATGTAAAAGGAAATAACAATAAAAATAAAACACAAGTAAAAACATCATGATAAGTTCCCTGCATCAAAAAGATATCAGTTCTTTGTCCAGGAAAAATTCGCGAAATAGTAGACAACTTCAAACCTTTTTTTTCTCAGTGTGACAACCAAAAAAATGTTGTTTCAACCGAAACTTTTTTAGGATTAAGGAAAACAATTTATCAGATTTTTATTCCATTATCCTATTGATCAAAGTATTCTTTTATTTTCCAAACTGCAAGGATTAGTGTTGTTTTTTTAATGGATCTGTACACTAAAGGATTACATATTGTTGATGTACAATTTCGATGAATTAAAACTGAGAAGAACAAATTTGAGATGACAAAAAGTTAGCTTTCCATTTATTTGCCAACGGCTAGTCTTAACACCAACCAAACAAAGACTAGACGGCCGACCAAAAAAACGAAATATCTGTCCGAGGAGTTAACTTCAAAAGTTAATGGGGCCCATTTTTGGAAACTTGGCCCGTTATTCACTTACAACTTACAAGGCCCAACAATTTAATAGCCTTATCGTAATTTAACAACCTCATAACCAAACCAAAACAAACCGGTCTAGTCTTGTTAAGCAAATCATACCAAACGCATGCACTGTCCTGATAATAAATATGGACTGAAACCTTCATTTGTTCTTATGTATCAACTGCATGTGCGCTTGCAGTGCTTTAACTTCTCTTCATTGACAAAATAAATATTTGTTTTATTTTATTATTTTTTTCAAAAAATTAGTACCTAATATTTATTTTAGTGCCTACGTTTTTTTCTTTTTCTTTTTTTTCTCTCTTTTATCTTAATCAAAATAGGTATTTACGCTGGAAAATGTGCTTGGCCCGTCCCTACATCACAAGCACCATCCATACATCACACATGCATTCCATGTTATTAAGTTGTCATTCAATAAATCGCAATCGGAAATCATATATATGTATTTATAAGAATATTATGCCTCTTATATTCCACCACCATACTTCTTATGATTCGTCCCTATACTTGAATGCGTTATGTGATATATTGTATAGTAAAGAAAAATACCAAATCTACCATTTATTGTAAAGTATACATCTCCCATTGTTTGTGGCCGTCAAATTTCCATACTACTTTAGTTTTTCTTTTTAGGATTTGTGACATATACTAAAATATTATATATATGGCTCCGAGTGATGGATCAACGAAATGATGAAACGGTAGAAAAAAATTGGAATGTAACAAAAAAATCTTGAGTTAATTTATTTATTTTTTCCTTTAAAAATAAATAAATATAGGATTCAACTAGTGATACCAAACGCTACTAAAACTTTTTTACTGTTTAAGATAATTGTAAGAAATAATAGTACAATTAAAAACGATAAAAAATAATGGTAAAAAATGCGGTAGGTAAAAAATAACAATAATACTGAATGGTTATATATAGAAAAAGCGGTATATGTTGTACCGACTAATTAAAACCATATTCTTTTTATTATTATTTTTCGTTTATACCAGTCGAATGACTCGAATCCTATATTTATTTTTCGAATGGAAAGAAAATTAAATTTAACTTCAAAATTTAAAGCCATGTTCTTATAGTTCTGTTTATTTTTTGTTAGATGTAAACAAAAACCTTCTTTTTGTCAAATAAACAAAAACCTTCTTCAATCTCAATGGTATGTAAACAAAAACATTTTTCAGTTTCAATCCATATGATTAATAAACAGCCTGTTAACACGATTTTACAATCTAACGTATTCGATAAACTTTCCACAAAGTGAAACTTCACACTTGTACAAATTATCGTTCAAATTTCCTACCTGTATACATAAATAGTTATAGCACAACATTGACAAAAGAGAAGAAATTAAAGAAGTCCCGTGTCTCTCCTTCTTCCTTTTCTTCCGGCCTCGTGAAAACCAAATTGATTTCATCTTTATTTTGTTGATATATTTACATACATACACATGTTCACATAAATAGATATGGTTGTATGACTTGTGTCTATCAAATCCGAAAATCGTCGTTATCTTATATATCACATTCTCATACGAATATCTCTTAATCTCTTTTCACCACCTACGATAAATGACATATATATATATATATAACGTACAATTAATTTCATCTAAAGCTCTTTAATTAATATGGTTGTATGACTTGTGTCTATCAAATCCAAAAATCTTCATTATCTTATACCAAATTCTCAACAAATATCTCTTAATCTTTTTTCACCACCTACGATAACGACATATGTAACGTACAATTAATTTCATCTATAAGTCATATAACTATGTTTACCCAAAATCTAGATGTGGTCCATTAACACTAATCGCGAACCTTACCCGAATAAAACGTTCAACATCATGTATTCATATATCTTTATGTAAAGATATAGACGCATGCATATATATACCAATATATATCTATAAAGAAGTCCCTAACATCATCAATGACGTAGTCCATAATGTATTTTGACAAATGCCAAAGACCCACTGGTTCAATCCAAAACAGCAATTCTATCCTTTTTCATTTTTCTCTATTATTATTTTTCGTTTTCGTGGAAAACTGAAACACCAAATCATGACGCAGAGAAAATCTCGTTCGTCAAAAGACCCTTTCATCAATTTCTATTATTAACAAAGCCTATGCATAACACATAAATGCAATAGCCACTATTCAATTCTTAAAATTATCATAGCAATAAATCAAAAGTGAGAGAAGGAGATATCATATCATATATCATTATCATGTTATCATTCATGTCCCCGTTATTCTTTAATTTTTAATGAGATAAATAATAAAATTATATAGTCTAATATTATTTTTCTGATATTAGGGTTTTTGAAAGGAGCAAACCCACATTGAATGCCACGCGGTTTTGTATAGAGGGTAGAGACTTTTCCATTTGCCACACAGCTGACTTAGGATCTCCACTTTTGTAGTTAATGCTTCAAACATTTTTTATTATTTTATTTTTATTTTATTTTTATTTATTAATATACAATTTGAGAGACCCAAGAGTCCAGACCAAGAGGGGTCAGCAAATTTCTCTTTCTCTTTATATATATATATATAAGAAGTGGACATAGACCTTTCTCGCTCAGCTTAACCATTAGATTCTATCCAAAGCTAAGCGTACTAATTAGTGAACTAAGGGTAGTGTGACTCATTACCAAAGTTGTTCAAATTTTCTTCTATTTTTCTTGGCAAAGATTTTGTAGTGGGAAATTAAGAGAGGCAAAAGAGAGTGATTAATTAATTGATTAAATAAGAGAGAGATCAAGATAATGGTGAGACCTCCTTGTTGTGACAAAGGAGGAGTGAAGAAAGGGCCATGGACTCCTGAAGAAGATATCATTTTAGTTACTTATATCCAAGAACATGGTCCTGGTAATTGGAGAGCTGTTCCCACTAATACTGGTATGTAATATATATATCTATGTCATCTCTCAAGATTTGTTTGTAGATCTTATTTGCGTTAACTTTGAGAGTGAGAGATAGAAGACGAATCAGAATATTATGGAGTAGTTTTGGTTGATATATATTCGATGTTCTCCAAATGGATTTTGATTTTCATATGTTTTTTCTTTAGGTCTATAAGATTGTGGAATTAGCTTACTCCAAACTATATTTTGAAATTAAGGTTTTGTTTATTTACCTAAGGATTAAAAACTAGCTAATGCATGAGATCTTGTTTTTATTTTTATTCTTATATAAAGCTTAGAACTTTACTCATCGGTTGTCATCTTTTTGTTTTTGTATTTTTTCAGGGTTACTTAGATGCAGCAAGAGTTGTAGACTAAGATGGACAAACTACTTAAGGCCAGGGATTACAAGAGGCAACTTCACAGAACATGAAGAAAAGATGATTGTTCATCTACAAGCCCTCTTAGGCAATAGGTAAAAATAATTTTAATTACCCTTTACTTAACCCTTTGATCCTCTAATTTTATCTCTCACATCTTTTTGAAATTAGAAAAACAAAAATTAATAGAAGGCATTAAATTGTTTGGTGTAGATGGGCTGCAATTGCGTCATATCTTCCACAGAGGACAGACAATGACATTAAGAACTATTGGAACACTCATTTGAAGAAGAAACTCAAAAAACTCAATCAAGATTCTCATCAAGAACTTGACCATTCCTCGCTCTCTTCTTCACCATCGTCTTCTTCTGCTAATTCCAACTCAAACATCTCAAGAGGCCAATGGGAAAGAAGGCTTCAAACTGATATTCACTTGGCTAAAAAGGCCCTCTCTGAGGCTTTGTCTCCTGCTGTAGCACCGATCATCACTTCTACAGTGACAACATCTTCAGCTGAATCAAGACGCTCTACTTCCTCAGCTTGTGGGTTACTTAGGACACAAGAAACATCTACAACCTATGCCTCGAGCACCGAGAATATAGCGAAATTGCTTAAAGGGTGGGTGAAGAACTCGCCAAAGACTCAGAATTCCGTGGATCATATTGCTTCCGAGACTAAGGAAGTGATCAAGAATGATGATGGAAAGGACTGTGAAGGGGCATTTAAGTCATTTCCAGGGATTGATCACTCATATCATCAGGATGGAGTTTCACCTGATCATGAGACCAAACCAGACATAACTGGATGCAGTAACCAAAGTCAATGGTCTTTGTTCGAGAAGTGGTTGTTTGAGGATTCTGGTGGACAGATTGGTGATATTCTATTGGATGAAAACACTAATTTCTTCTGAAGAATTTGCTTAATCACATGGTTCTAATTTAGGATGCTCATCTCTATTTTTTATTTATAGTTTTTTTTCTTTTGGGTTTCCGAATTAACTCGCTTAGATTATTGTGAGATAAATCATTAATAATTTTATTTTCCCTCGTTAATTACAATTAATGATGGTGTTGTTTTACATTCTCCTTATGAATTCTAAAGGGGCCTGAAATATGTCCACCCAATGATTTTAATATTGGTGTAAAATCCTTTATTTATATATAAAAATTCTTTTTATCAAAATGTTACAATTGTTTGAATTTTTTTTGATTATTTTTAAGTATAAGATGTTAGCATAAAAAGAATGTGCTACAAAATTAAAGTTAAACCTAAACGCTGACATAAAAAATTTGACGTAAATTGGGATAAAAAAATTAGCGTATAGAACTAATTAGCCACTTGTTAGTTACTGCTAAAATCGGGATTAGTTAGTCTAAAATCGATGTAAATGTAAGGTGCCCTCAGTGTAGTGGATGAAAACTATTCTTATAATCAATACTAGAGAGTATTGCATGAAGTATTTGATATTATTTGAGTTTTAACGAAGATTTGAGATTATTTGGTTGAATTTTGATGAATAGAAATTTTATTATTAAATTTTTTAAAATTTTTAAAATTTTTTTATTTTTGTATTTTTATTTAAAAAATTTCTTAAAATTTTATCTAAAACTTTTAAATTCAATTGTTATATTGTTTTCAACAATTTAATTATACATTTTAAAATTATTAATCCAATAATATTAAATTTTAAAAATATTTTAAAATTAATATTCAACAACACATAATTTATTATTTTAAACTAAATCTCTCTAAATGATCATCTCAAATACCCTTTACAACTTGTCCTTTTAATTTCCTTACATTAACTGATAACTCACTAAGAAAAACAGTGCATTTATTTTAAGAGTGTCAAATGGCGCCGCTCAATAAAAGAAAACTTATATTTAAAGACAGCCTTACTATTGGTGAATTTGAAATGCCTACTAATAAAGAAAATAGTACTAGTAAAGAAAATTAAACGAAATATTTATTGCGTGAAATAAATAGGGCCGACAAGGTTTAAAATAATAAGTATAAAAATACTATTATTTTTCAAACGGGATGGATTGCCACCATTAATATTGAAAGTGACGAAGAATTAAAGTTTGACTTTATTTCTTGTGACTTTGTGACTTACATTACATAGTTACTAAGTATGAAAAAGTCAATGTCACCATTAATTCAGCTTCTCCTTTGGTTTTAAGATAAGGCCAGTTGTTATTTGACGGTGAAAAACATAGTAGAATTATGTTAGAGATTAGAGATTAGAACTATGTTATTAACCAAAAAAAACTATGTTAGAGATTATATTGAACTAGTTTGCGTGTTATTGTTGGATTATGGTTCAATTGGCCTAGCCGATCGATTAAAACGGGTTTTGTATGTACTTTTCATCATTGAAACGAACGTATTTATATAACTTTGAAACAAAATCTTTCTAAAATGAATAAAACAAAAGTTAGCTTTAACAAAAAAACATAACTTTAGAGAAATGAATATCAAATTAATAAACATAAGTTTAGAGAAATGAATATCAATTCAAAAACTTTATCATAGTAAAAAGGTATTGGCATCTCACATAATTTTATAAACAAACAACAAAATCGCCGAGAAATTGGAGACCTGTAATATCATCGGCTAGTAACCGGAGTCCTGAATCTTGATTAGAATGTAAGCATCACTCTAGCTAATTTTTTATTTTTATTTTTTGGGTAAGAAACTCTACCTTTTGTTAATTCCAAATTCCGTTTGCAGGATGCAACGTGTCATATATAAACATATGTAAATCTAAGAAATTTTTAGTACTAGATGATTGTGCTCTGTAAAGTATAAATATATATTTTATTTAATATGAAAGATAACTAAAAATAAAAAAATAGTAATATAGTTTTACCTCTTAGTGGGTATGATATATGTCACCTAAAGTGGAAATAAAGTGTTCTACTAAAAATATAATATATATTATGGAAAACTAATTTTAAAAATCAGAAGTATTTGTTTAGTACGGATCTCTAGAATTTTAGTTTTAAAAAAGAATTATAAACATTTTAGTGAATTTCTAATTAATGTATGTTTTAAAAAAAATCATAAGTTCTTGAAGTGTTTTTAATAGGTTCCCTTTCAGGGGGAATAATTTGAGCTTCTTTCCAAATCAAAAACTCACTTAAGGTGGGACTAATGATGTCCGCTGGATCCGGTTTTAACCCTTCAAAGACTTTTTGGTTCCTTATTTTCAATATAAACCACATAATCCAAGGAAAAACTTCATGATTAATGTCACATTCCAACCGCTTTATATTTCTCCAAAAAAGAAAATCAAAATTGTAATATACTGACTGTGATGGAAAGACATCCGCGACCGAAGTAATCGGTGATAAGGCCAATGTTTGAGCTGAGTGGAGATATAGAAAAAGCATATGATCAATCGTTTCATCCTCAACACCACATCTCTTACAAATTGTTCCACAATTGATTTCTCGATGGGCTAACTTAGAAGTAACTACCAATGAACATGTAATCACTTGCTATATAAAGTGTTTTATTTTTTTGGACAATGAATTTTCCAAACCTTTCCTTGTAATGCATTAAAATTTGGACCCCAACCACTATTTTGTCATGCCAAATGTAAATTGTCTTCTTTAAAAGTATGGGCTAATATCAAGACCACAAATAAGTTGAATATCCAGTGTATCCATAAATTCCTGGAGTAATAGAAGATTCCATCAGTGTCCTAAGATTAATTAAGTGGTTCACCTTTAAATTAGGGTGTAAATATTTTTCTCTCCCTTTTACCGCTCTAGGAAAATCATCAGGGATCCACGGATCTTTCCAGACCGTGATATTAAATCCTGACCTCAACCGTAAGCGACATCCTTGTAATAACAAATCTTTTGACGAACAAATGCTCTTCCATTCAAAAGATAGTGATCTAGGTTTTTTTTGCCTTGAAAGAGTGTGTATTCTTAAAATATCGACTTTTTAGAACCCGTGCTAATAGAGAGTTTGGATATTGGTACAATCTCCAAAGTTTCTTAGGTAGCAAAGCCAAATTATATTTTTCCAAAGATCAAAATCCAATCCCATCCTCATTTTTTATGTGCATAATTTTTCCCATGCAATCCAATGGAGAGCACGGTAACATTCATCGGAACTCCACTAGAATTTTGCTATTGCGCTGGTTAACTTTGTAGTTCACGACTGGAAAAGTGTAAAGCATGACATTACATACTTCGGTAGAGGCAAAGCCACTTACTTAATTAGGACCTCTTTACCTCCTTTCGAGAGGAATTTTGCAGACCAACTATTTATCCGATCATTTAATCTTTCTGTACAATAATTAATTATTTTACTCTTTGATCCACCTAAGCTTTCAGGTATTCTTAAATAGGAACCCATACCTCTTTCTTTTGTTATGTTCAGAATCTTTTTTAGATGATCCTTTGTGTCAGACGGAATATTTTTCCCAAACATTACTCATGATTTAAGGTAATTTATTTCTTGGTCTGATGCTTCCCAACATTTGCCTAAAATGTGTTCTATAGTTAATTTTTTTACATTTATTTAAAACAAATCAACCGAAATGTTTACTTATGCGTCTAAAACATTAAAAATTAATACAGTACTAGGTGTTAAACCAGATTTTCCAACAAAAAAATCTCCTAGAATTAAACATGATCGTTGAAACGACTCAGTTACTCATTCTACCTGCATATATGGGGTATTAGACTATTAGGTACGCGAAATACAAACTTTGGATTCAGATATTTATGTCTAATTCAAATTGTGTTATTAATATTTAGATTAATCAATATTGTAGAAATTGTTTTAACAAATTTATTATTTAGTAAATTTGTGTTTACTACGTTATATAAAAAAAATCAACGAGTTAATTTAATAAAAAATCTTGGTAACATAAAATTTATTAACTTACTAAGATTTTCATTCACTAATAACTTTTACAGGAAAACTGAATTATATGTCAATATCTACGAGTAATAGGTGTCAGAAATCCGAACCGGATCCTCAAAATGTTTGGCTCATGTACTGGCAATTGTTTTATGAGACATTTTCACCCATTGTGCCATTAAATTCGACATTCTAGGGCATTTGATACAAAAAGTGGTCATTTATTATGGAGGTCCTTGAAACGATGAGTGTACATAATATCTTCATTCACTGGATTTCTATTTGTATCTCCACTGCTTCTTACTTTGTCAAGATCAATGGTAAACTTGAAGGGTTTTTTCTTCAGCTCCCACAGGATTATACATAGTTGCTCTTTATCTCCTTGTCTATATGTTATCATTGCCAACGTACTCTCCAAGCTTTTAGACAAGGAAGCAGAACATGCTTTTTTTGGATATCATCTACGATGCAAGGCTATCATGCTCACTCATTTATGTTTTGCAGATGATTGGTTTTCACCGATGGATCTTCATCTTCTTTGAGTAATGTTTTTCAGGTTATGAAGGAGTTTGCAGCCACGTCTGGCTTACATATAAATGTTAAGAAATCTTTAGTTTATGATGCGGGTGAGGGAAGAAATATCTTGAACCAGGCTGCTGCTACTAAGGGAATGTCAGTGGGTTTTTTGCCTATAAGATACCTTGGGCTACCTCTTACAACAAAATCTTAACAAAGTTGGATTATGAGCCTCTTATCGATAAAATCTTGAACATATTCTTATCTTGGACCAAAAAGTCTCTATCTTTTGTTGGGCATTTGCAACTCATAAAATCTGTAATTTCAAGTATTACCAACTTATGTGTGCAGCTTTCAGGTTATTAATTCAGTGTGTGAAACTTCCCATGTCTTTGCTTTGTCTTTGATTTGGCGCCTCTTCTCACTCTCGGGATCCCTATGGGTAGCTTGGACGCGTCACTATCTTTTGAATAATAGCTCATTTTGGGACGTTAGGGATGGAAATAAGGAATCGTGGGTTTGGAGAAAACTACTAAAAATTCGAGATCAAGCATCTCATTTCCTTTCTGTTGATGTATACAATGGGAAAGATGCTTCCTTTTGGTTTGATGTGGAAAATTATGGGCCGTTACCGGTGAAGCAGGTACTCGCAATTTGGGAGTACTGCATAGCTGCGAATGCAGTCACGAGATCTGACTAGGTTATCCGTCGCTTATGCTGTAGAAAATTCCACTCTATAGTTTCACAGATTCAGGCAGTTCCGATACCCCATATTGATGCATGACTTGATGTCTACTTATGGAAGCATGGTGAGGACTCTTATTGAAGTAGCTTCTCTGCCTTAGCAATATGGGAGCTGATTCGGAAACATCGAGAAAAGGTTCCATGGAGTCTAGTTTGGTTCACTCAGGGAGTTCCACATTTCTCCTTCATTACGTGGTTGGTACTGAGAAACCGTTTGTCTACAAGAGATCGCACTCAAGCTTGGGGAACGGTCCAGCATTGTGTTTTTTGTGGAGAAAAAGATGAATCTCATAACCATCATTTTTTTGCCTGCCCTTATACGCTCACAGTGTGGCTTTCCTTAGTTGAAAAGCTCATTGGTGGGCTGCAATTCAGGATTGGAATGAGACTCTAAGCTATGCTTTAGCGGCTGGCATAGGTATATGGATTCTATCCTTATTCGTATGTGTTTTTAGTCTTGTATCTACTACTTATGGCTAGAACGGAACTCTAGTATCCATCAAGGAGGCTCGTTAGTGATGGCACAAATCTCTCGCATGATTTAGAAAGCAGTGAGAAACAGGATCTGCTATTTTAAATACAGATACCCTCACAAGTTAGAGGGTTTGCTTTAGAGATGGTTTAAAGTGAGATCGACATAATTCATTTTTGTTCAGCAATAGATTTTTCTGGTCAAATTATTGCTTCTTTTTTTGTTTACCCCTATAAATTACACTTTTGTTGATTACTAAATTTCAAATTTCAACAACAAATTTTTTTGTTTATTTTATGAGACAATTTGCAAAAAGACAATTGATTTTTCATAAATTAGGTGAGACAATTGGTATTTTTCTTAGCAAAATATGCAAAGGATACCCATATGTGTCTAATCAGAGGAGAATATTTGCAAAAAACACAGCTCATTACGTGAGCAAAAAACCAGTGAAATGAAGATGGTGTGGACATCCATTTCTCTGTTTTTTTAAATCTGACATTCTCTTCTTTTTTATCTTTTCTTTTATCTCATCTTTCTTCCTTTCTTTCATGGCTTCTCTTCTTTCATGGCTTCTTCTTCTCTCTCTCTTCTCTTTTATCTCTTCTTATTAGTTTTTCTCTTCTTTTTCATCTCATCCGCTTCTTCTTCTCTGTTTTTTCTTCTTCATCTTCCTTTTTCTTTCATCTTCTATTTATCTTTCTTCTTCATTTTATTTTCTGTCTCTCACCTACTATTTCTCTTTCTTCTTCATTTTTGTTTCTCTTTCATCTTCTTTTTCTCTTTCTTGAAACACAAACTCAAAATTAGATCGATTAAATCCAGTTCACTAATCAAAGAAAAAATCACATATCAGATCAGAGCCACTAAAACCATCATACCATCAAATATAAGAGCAAATTGCATGTGTTTATCATTCTTATTTAAAATTTTAGCATGCCAAATATTTTAATGTTTTATTGTAACGCGCTAAACTTAAATACAATAGTATGACATTTAACATATAATAATTTAGTTACCATCTTATATAGAAAGTAAAAGTATATTTTATGCGTATATGATACAAAAAGTATTTTTACATGTTACAAAAGCATATAACATGTTATTTACCTATACATACATGCCTTATTCATTGTCTATTATTTTACACATTTACTTTTATAGGTAAAGTATTAATTTATAGTATGAATATATATTGCATTATAATGATTATAATTTATAGATATCTATGTTTATACTTAGATATAAAAAGTGTTTTAATATGGTCTAAAAATATATGTACAGATTTGACAAAATCCAACGCAAAAGAAAAGAAAGAAGCTGATTGTCATCGAAACTTCGCCGGATTTTTGATTGATCTTCGTAAGATTGTCACCGGATTTGTACTAGATCTGTGTCGGATTGTCACCAAGTCTTTATTCATCGTGATTGTTGTTTTCTTTTAATTGGGAAAAAAAGAAAAAAATAATAAAGAAAAAAAGAGAAAAACATCAATGGTGAAAAAATATAAGTAAGAGATGAATGAACGAGAAAGTCAATAAACGCGTGAAGATAAATTTTGACAAAATAAGATGGAATGTTCTATTATTTAGACCTAAATGTTGCACACTACAAGAAAACATCAGAAAACCGATGGCCATATCCATCGGAATACCGTTGGAGATGGCCAATTCTGACGGCATTCCAATGGATATGGTCATTGGTTCTAGATCGTTAGAAAACAATAATCCGTCAAAAATCCATTATAGAGTTTAGAAGGATAGTCTTTTATCAAAAAGTCTGTAATCCGTTGGAACGTGTTCCGACAGATTACCGACAAATTACCGATGAACTACAACGATGGAGTTACCGATGGATTTACGATAGCTACGTTTCCGACGGACCTCTTTCCAATAGATTTTTTACGGAAAAGATATTGACGGATTTCCGACGGACCTGTTTCTGATGGATTTTCGACGGACCTGTTTCTGATGGATTTCCGACGGACCTGTTTCTGATGGATTTCCGACGGACCTGTTTCTGATAGATTTCCGACGGATCATTGATTTTTATATTTTAAATATAATTAATTTAATTAAATTTAAATTAAAAATAAATTAAAATTAAAGAAATTAAATTTGAAATTAAATAAAATGATTTAAATAGACAGAAAATTGTTGCTGCAAATTTTTAAATTTTTTATAAAAAATGAAATTAAATTAACAAACACAAAATATTTAATTTGAAATTACAAAATAAAGAAAGTGAAAAACTTACCACAAACATCCTAAACCACATCTCGCGATCTACGACATGGTCGAAAACTTCTCATACGGATGCTTTAACATCCCGATCATCATGTTGTTTATTGCTTTCAAAATCTCATTATTGGAAAAATTAAATATGTAAGGAATAAATTTGAAGATATAATCAAACCTATAAAGCTTAAAAAACTTATAAAATACAAATTATTAAGTCAAAATTTAAACTGTCAGCACGAGATGTCAGATGAAGTGTGATGGTGTGATCTCGGCCCGATTGAGAAGCGAAGTCTTCCACGGACATTTCGGTTAGCTCTAGAGTCGTGTTCCTCGATGGTACAGTCTCCAGTATATGTTTCGATTTGGTTTGCGAGGTACTAGTTCTTTGCCTTGCACGACGAGCTTCCGGTGAAGCAACGTAATTACTGTAATCCCTGAAAAATATAAACAATTAAAATTAGAAAAAATATAATCCATAAATTTCTAAATAAAATTTCTGAATTCAAAATAATCAATCACAAATTTTCTAAATTCACAATAAAATTTCTAAAATTGACAGTAAAATTTTAAAAAATCCAGAAATCAATCCATATAAAATTTCATAATTCACAATTAAATTTCTAAAATTAACAATAATCAATAATAAATTTTCTAAATTCACAATAAAAATTTTAAAGTTCACCATAAAAATTCTAAAAAATATATAACATCCATAAATCAATTCTAAATATAAATCCATTTCTAATTTCAAATAATTCCATCAAAATCCATAAATCAATTGCAGAAACATAAACCCTAAATCTAAATCAAAAAGCTAAATCTAACAATCCAATCCCTAAATCTAACTATCAAAACCCTAAATCTGACAATCCTGAATCTAACAATCTAACCATTTAAATCAAAATTCTAACTTGAAAATATCTAAGTCTTCCATAAAAATCTAACTCTTCCATAAATCAATTTGAAAATCAAAGGAACTTAGATATTAGGAGGGAGATTGGGCATTGGTGTTGAGTTTTGAGAGAAATCCAGAGTTTTTGTGAGATTTGAGAGAGCTTTTGTATATTTTCTTTCGATTTTTTGCATTTCATCGCGAAGAAGACGACCTATGATATTTATAACAGGTTTCATCGGATATGAGTCAGTTTCTCAGAAAATTAAATCACGTGTGGTCTTTGATATTTCTCAGAAATGCTTGTAACCGCGGGTGTCGAAAAGTGATTTTGCTGGTTAATAATAAATACAGATATTGTATTTGATACAAAATAAGTTTTGATACAACTTATTATTATTTGATACAAATAAGTTTGATACAAAATAATTTTTATAAAAAATAAGCTTCATAAACTACTATGAATCTGATGAGGATCCATCAAAAAGAATTGAGTATGAATTTCCAGAAAACTCGCCGTGTGATTCCTCTGAGGCTGAATGCACTCTATCGGTGATGATATGTATGAAAATGATAACAATATCGACATCAAATGAAGGATAAACTGGAGGTATTTGCCCACTTATGGTTGGTTGCAAAGTATCATGTTCATGAACTCCATAAATTCTTCGTCTTGGGTTAATTGATGTTACTTTGATTCAAGAGTCTGACAGACGTGTAACTCGAAGGTAAGGAATATAGCAAACCTAAAAAAATACTGAAAATGCTTGTGATGCAAGGATGAATATTACAAATATTAAAAATATCAATAAAAACTAATTGAAACATACTTGGTCTGCTTGTGACGCAAGAATGAATGGATCGTATTTGACAAGTCTCTGTCTTGAATGTACTAATGTAATACCAAAATTTTCAACTTGACCACCATGTGCAATGAATAGATCATACCAATCACACATAAATACATGCATCTTAAGTTCAATATTCTTGGGTAGCAGACTTCCAATATTTGTTAAAGAATACCTTAGTAAACAATATCACTATATTTCCTAGAAATCTTGGAATCAGAAGTATGCATGGGCGTTAATTCCGGACCAAACCGGACTGAACTGGAGTTTTGGCATTTTGGTTCATATTTGGTTTTGCCTGAAGACCCGATCGGAAGCTTCAATAGATTCATTCGGTAATCGGTTTATATCAGTTTGGTATTTGGATACTGATCATTTTTTTAGGTAAACCCTAAATTTCTGTTTACCCATTCACTTAGTTTTTCACTCTCATTATTCTCTCTTGATTATTTCTTCTATGTGCAGCGAGACGAACAACTCAGTAAAAATCTCAGAGGATTCACCGATTCAAGAGGTAATTTGGCTCCAATCTCAACCTTTGTCTTTTTACTTTCTTAGTTTAGTAACTTTAGTTCTCGATCTAAACCCTTTTTTACTTTACTCGACCTCGATCTTGATCTAAACCCTTAGTTCTCGATGTCAACCCTTTTTTTCTTTACTCTTTATTGATCTACACTCTTCCTTAGTTTCTCAGTTTTTTTACTTCTTAGTTCTCGATCTTGAATGTTTATGGCGAATTTTTTTTGAAAGTCCATTGTTTATGGCAATTTTCTTCAGAATGTTCATCATTCATGGCGATTTTGTGGTTCTGAACTTTCATGGTAGATGTCTCTACCTTCTGTGGAATTTTGTTGAACATATTGTGCCAAATTAAGAGGGAGTTCTCGATCTCTGGGGGAGTAGGATAGATTTGGGAGCTTGTGTTAGTTTTTGATAGGATGTGGAGTTAATGATAATTTGGGTTTAAAGGTCGGGTTTTGGAAACTGTTGTTTGGGGGTCAGATTTGGTTTTTTTGCCTTTGCAAATGTTTTATATTGAAAGCTGAAAGTTGAATTTCATGGTAGATACTAGATACTAGATAGATGTCTCTACCTTCTGTTGAATTATATCATATCAGAAGTTTCTATATCGGAAGTTTTCTTCCTTAGTTTTGCTGTTTCACTTTATCAACTGAAGTTTTAAGTTTCTTAATGAGAATTTATGAGATTTTAGTATTTTACATTTACTATAGATGGCATGTAAATGTGTAATCATCATGATAAAATTGGTTCTAAGATCTTCTTCCGGTGATGTTTTCTTTCGGACTCTATGAATTTAAGGTTCATATAGTCTTGAGATTTTGCATTTGAGTTTTTATTTTTCCTTCTATTAGAAATAGAGAAATCGAGGTTTGAATGTTTATATCTTAAATTTTGTGAAATTTATAGTTTGATTAGAATCAGGAAAGTGAGATTATGATATGACAATACAATGATCAAAATTATGTATAATGTATTCAAATGTTATGTATAATGTATTCAAACTTGAAATTTGCTCTCTTGATGTAAAATTTTTCTGCTTCTAAATGCTAATTTACATACAAGATCTTGTTGATTCAGGTATAGTATGATATAATACTCCGGTTGGAAACTGTTGTTTGGTTTTTAACTTATTCAGATTTGGTTTTGTTCTTTTGTGATCTTTGAACTAATTTTGTTGGTAATTCAAGCTAATTTTTCCTTTGCGTATGTTTCATATAAAAAGCTGATAGTTGAATTATGTTTTGTAGATGACTCTAATTTCTGTTGAGGAGAACAACTTGTTTGATGAAGGACCATATATAACAGCTGCAGAAGGACCAGAACGCTCATCTATTGGAACGAAAAGGCCAATAATAGAGAAGCTTAATTCTGCTGATGTTCCAAAGAAGACAAGGAAGCTAATTCTTCCAAGGTCTAAGGTATAGAAGCACTTCACACGGAATATAGAGGATTACAATCATTGCAGATGTAATTATTGTGGGTAGTTTTTTAATTGTGACTCAGTATCAGTAGGAACTAGCTCAATAAGAAATCATATTAGTAGGTGTAGTCTGTACAAGATGACGCTAGATGGTAACAGTCAAAAGGTATTAGCTGGTGATAGCTCTAGTAATCTCTCATCCATTAAGTATTATCCAGAGTTGTGTACACAATCTATCAATGAGATGATTGTCTTGAATGAGCTGTTTTTTTCATTTGTTGAAATGAGGGATTTAGGCGATTATGTTTTAATGGTGTACATATGTACAAGAATATATCACAAAGGACAGTCACCAAGGAAATAGTTGCCATGTATTTGCAACAGAAGACTTGTTTGCAGAGGTTGCTTATTGATGGCAATACAAGAGTGTCTCTCACAACTGACATTTGGACAGCTTCTACAACTTCTTACAGCTATATGGTTGTTACAGCGCATTGGATTGATGCAAATTAGCAACTATAGAAAAGGATCATTAGTTTCAGGCCAACTATTGATCATAGAGGAGGTACAATTGTTGTTCACTTTCTGGAGTGTCTAGATGAATGGGGAATTAAGAAGATCTTCACTATCAGAATAGATAATGCTAGTGGGAATACTACAGCTCTAAACATAGTGAAAAATGCATTGAGGATGAGAGGAAGTGATAGGATGATTCAAGATGGAGCCTTTCTGCTTATGCGTTGTTGTTCCCATATTCTAAATTTTATTGTGCGAGATGGTATGGAACATGTTAATGAAAGTGTTGTTGCTGTGCGGAATGCAGTCAAGTATATTAGGTCTTCTTATGCAAGACTTAAATCCTTTGAGTTGCATGTGAAGAGTGGAAAGTTAAACAGAGGAATCTTGGTTTTAGATTGTTGTACTAAATGGAACTCCACCTATTTAATGCTGACTTCTGCTCTGAAACTAAGAGTGGCTTTTGAGAAGATGGTGGTGGAGGAAAAATTATATGCTGATTACTTTCTTGAAAAGGAAGATGGTGATATGAGTGGCAGAAAAAGGATTGGACCTCCATCTTCAAATGATTGGGATGAAGTGGAAAGGTTGGTTAAATTTCTCAAGATCTTTCACAAGTATACTTTGGCATTTTCTGCATCTACAATAATTACATATACCTTATGTTATAATGAGATATGCACCATTGAAAGAAATCTGATTTCTTTGGGTAGAAACAGAGATGAAACTATTAGGTTTAAGGCTGAAAGCATGAGGGAGAAGTTCAACAAGTATTGGGATAGGTTGTCTAATATGAATGGATTAGTAATAGCTGTTAGTGTGTTTGAACCGCGACGAAAGATCCAGTTTGTATCACTCTGTTTTGACTCTATCTACGGTAAGGATACTATAGAAAACATCCAAGCTAAAGAATCAGTGCTAACTATTCTAAGGAACTTGTATAAGGAATACAATATACTTGTGAAGCCATATGCTGCAAACACTACTAGTGCCTCTGAAGTTATTGCATCAAGTTTTCAGTCATATCTATTAGACGATGAAGATGGTTATAAGAGAATGAATTTTTTGTATACTCATATGGTTAATGAGAAAGGAACTGAAGAAGGTAGTAGTGAGTTGGAAATTTACTTAATGGAAAAGGTAGAGCTTCAAGAAAGTAACAATCTAGGAATGAATTAAGATGTTTTGTCTTGGTGGAAAAAGAACACACCAAAATATCCGGTCTTGGCAGAATTAGCTAGATATGTTCTAGCTATTCAAGTGTCTACAGTTGCTTTTGAATCAGCTTTTAGCACGAGTGGTAGAATATTGGATCCATATAAGAGCTCTTTGACTCCATATATGATTGAAGCACTCATATGCACACAACAATGGCTAAGAGCATCTGTGAAGACTGACACAAGTTTGGCTACAATGACATAGATGTTAGAGGAACTTGATTTCCATGAATCACTTGGTAAGTTCTCTCAAGTTTTTTGAATTTTTTGAATAGTAATCTTCTTTTCTATCTACAGATTCAAAGAGACAATTAGGCTAGTAAGTTCATGCTTAAATCCTTAAATGTCTCCAAGTTGCAGGTAAGCAATAGTGTAAGTTTCACTGAAAGTTTCAGGTTGAAATGAAATGTCTGAGAATATTAGGATTATAGTGAATCTACAATTGTCTATTTGTTTTAGGTACTTGAAGGAATTCAAGCAACCTCCTCGGATTCATTTATATCCTTTTGCTTAAATGTCTCCAACTCCAAGTATGAACTTGTTTATTTTGTTTTTAAGCCAACTACTATGTAAGAGACTGCTTGTTTTATTCTGTTTCTCATTGGAGCATTTGTCTGGCTTCGTAAATGTTTAAGTTTCTTATGATATTGTTACTGGAGTATGATACTATATGTTTATGATATTATGAAGTTTTCAACTTTGATAGGCTCACTTGTTTTTTTTGATATCTATGCATATGATTGCTGCAAACACTGATGAAGAGATATGCTATAGAAAACTTGTTTACTTCAAGCACTTTTTAGCAAATTTCAAACTTCTGTTGTGGTGGTGTTTGCATTGATACTGTTTTTTAGATGTTTTGTGTTTACTTTGATCTTATCGTCATCATCGTGCCCATGAAAGAGTATTTATATGAACTGCTAAGCTTTACATGTATTGATTTAACTCAGACCAAAGTAAACCAAAATAAACAGAAATAAACCAAAGTAACTCGAAATTATTAGGAAAATTTCAGTGTTTCATACTCTAAACCGAACCGAATTAAATTTTTGGTTTAACTTCAAGCACAATCATTAAAAGATCCTAACCAAACCAAATAAATTTACACCAAACTGAACCAAATAGTCTGATCGGTTCAATTCATAAATGCTTTCTTTAACCCGAACATCGGAACTTCCGAACCGGACCGAACCGAATATTCCGATTGCCCAGGTCTAATCAGAAGTTATCCTCGTACTTCCTTCATCATAAATCCTAAACGCATATCCTCGAGTGTAATACCTAGGGTATGAAGTCGCAATGTAGTTTAGATTATTAACGAATTCCACTAACCATGATGGAAATGTTTGCTCATTGTTTATTCCTTCAGTAACCTAAAACAAATAGTAACAAGTCAGTAAAAGTACAAAAAATGTTTATACTCCAAATTAGCATGCTTACATAATATAGCAACCAATGCGCAAAATCATTCTCTTTTAAAATTTCAAGTTCTTTTTCTGTCTTATATAGATAGTAACTACGAACTATCTCCATGTAAAGCTTGTAAGAAAAATAATAATTCAATAATAACATCTTACATCAACGGATAAATTAAAAAAAAATTCAATTTTACATACTTTTCATATTCCATAATATCTTCACGATTTGTGAGAATATACATATCCAAGTGTACATGCTCCTGCTCTACAATTTTTTGTTTCTTTCTTTTCCACTAAGCCGACCAACTTGGACAAACAAATTTATATACTTTTCATATTCCATAATATCTTCATAATTTGTGAGAGTATACATATGCAAGTGTGCATGCTCATGCTCTATAATTTTTTGTTTCTTCCTTTTCCACTAAGCCGACCAACTTGGAAAAATAACTGAGAGACAACCACGGCATAAGTCGGTCTCTCTCCTCTATCAATTTGGGTGTCGACTCTTCGTACGAATTTCCGATGGAAAGTAATATTCAGCAAAGTGATATGCTTCTTTGTTGATGCATGTGCGACAATAGATCTCTCAACTCTGCTTAAATTTTTAACTTTTTCTTTAGATGGACAATATAACACTTAAACAAATACATCCACCGGTATTGAACAGGGGCGCCTACTGCTGCTTCTCGTGGGAGGTGGACTGGAAGATGTTTTGTAACATCAAAGAAAGATGGGATAAATATCTTCTCAAGATTGCAAATGATCATTGATATATTTTCTTCTAAATTTTGAATACCCTCAACTGTAAGTGATATCGTGCATAAATCTTGAAAGAAACCACCAACTCATGCATTTAAACATTTTGGACATTAATAAATAGATATAAGCATGATTAATTATTAAAATTATAGAAAATAATATACCTGCAATTGCTTGGTGGACATCTTCTCGAATAAGTTTGACATCACAACATGACAATCATGACTCTTTATTCCAATAAATTTTTATTCTCCATAATCAACGCAATTACACATATTTGATGTGTATCCATCAGTGAATTTAACATCTTTACGAATTCAATAAAAGCAAACTTTTTTCTTATCTGGATCCAACCGGAACGCATGTATAACACATTTACCATTTGGTAGAACTTCAAGTACATCCCGATAACAAATCAATAGCAAGTCTAGTCTAAACTTCAGATTATCTTTTGTTTTTCCTTAAACGTTTAATACATTTTCCATGATGTTTTCAAAGAAGTACTACTGTCGTCTATCTCAGAAGGTGGACCATCAAACACTTGCTTATCTTTTATAAACATTACCGTAGACCAACGATAATGACGATCACTTGGTATAAACCTTCTATGGCAATAAAACAAAGACGTCTTTCTTTTGTGCTTCAGTTGAAATGCATCAGTGTTATCTTGGCAATACGGACACGATAATCTTCCATGAGTTGTCCATCCAGATAATATACCATATGATGGAAAGTCGCTAATGGTCCACATAAAAACCACACATAGCTTAAAATTATGCTGCCATGATACATCATGCGCTTCAATACCATGATTCCATAGCATTTGTAACTCATATGTCAATGCCTGGAAGAATACATCAAATGGTCTCTTTTGATCCTCTGGGCCTAAAACAAGCACGTATAGGAACAAAAACTCTCTACGCATACACAAATATGGAGGCAAGTTGTAAGGTGTAACGATTACGGGCCATAATGAATACTGCTTTACATGTTTTCCATATGGGTTGAAACTGTTTGTAAATAATCCGAGGTATACATTTATTCGCTCAAACGCAAAATTGGATACATTGATTGAAAATGTTTTCATGCTTCTGCGTCTGAAGGACTCTCCTTCTTGTCTATGCTCTCTATGTCATCTCATTGCCTCTATAGTGCGTTGAGATTGATATAACATTTTCAACCTCTCTGTTAATGGTAAATACCACATCTGTTTATATGAAATTTGAACTCTGCCATTAGTCTCATGATACCGGGATTTACGACAGAATCAACATCTTTTGCATTTTTTTATATCTTTTTCCAATATATCGTACAGTTGTTGATACACACATATATTTTCTAATATGGTAAACCAAGACCAGTTACAAGTTTATGTAGCTCACAGTACGATGCTGGTGAAAGATTGTATTCGAGCAATATATCTTTCACAAAATTGGCAATCGCATCAACACATTCCTCTGCCAAATTGTAATTCGTCTTAATGGTCATCACTCTACTAGCATATGATAAAGGCGAATGACTTTCTCTACAAACGCTATATAGCGGCTGCTTTGCTGCATCTAACATATCAAAAAGCATTTGCGCTCTAAATTTGGTTTTTTAGCACTATCTCCATCTACAGTTGTCAACTGTATATTCTCTCTAAATGCATCATTCACCATCTCCACGATAGGTACACCAAAATCTACTTCTGTTCTATGTTCTTGTAAGTTATGTGCAACATATTGTTCACTAGTACTACCATAATCATAATTTGTTTCTCTGTGTAGATATCAAATCGTGTAACTCGGCATAAACTCATTGTAATACAAATGCCTCCAAACAATCTCAATCTTAATATTATATAAATTCACACAAATATAACATGGAAATTTCAACTTACGAGTTTTTTTTACTTCTGGTTGATTTACAGCCAATTCCATGAATTCGCTTATACCTCGTACATACTCGTCTTTCAATATGTTTGACTCTGGATCTATCATTGGTTCGTCCATCAATAACCGAAAACTATTAGAAGATGACATCTCTTTTCAAATTTTTGGTTTTAAGTTAGATATTGTGTTGTGAATGAATTTAGGAGTGTGGAAACATATATATAAGATCGCCAGCCATCAAAATCTGTCAGAATCTGTCGGCAAGTTTTGAATTCCAAACGGCTATATACAAAGACTGTATTAACATTCATATATTCTTACACATTTCTTACGGACGTACCGACAGTCCATCGGAAATCCGTCAAAAAATTTTGACGGATGTTTTTCTATTGGAAAATCCGACGGATTTCTGAGAACTATGTTTGTATATACAACGGTTGTATTAACATTAATATTTTTTGATGTATTTTTGACGGACTGTCTGCACGTTTGTCGAAAATCCGTCGAAAACTTTCGACGACTAAATTTTTGTTAAAAGTTTCCGACGGATCATTTGTGTCAATATTCCATCCAAAAATTTTGACATCATAAAAATTTTTTAGAATATCCATCAAAATTACGGTAATTTTTTTATAGTGGCAATTGCCTTTTATTGTATATCTTGTTTTATCCAGTCGGATATGAGTCATATGATATAGGTTTGATTAGTCTTTAGGATACTCGACATGTGCAATCATTATTTGGATAAAGTAATGACATGTGTACATTAATTTTAGTTTTAAACAGACTAATGCTCAACAAACATCAGTTTCTAAATCATATATGCATTTCTTATCAAAAAAGTAAACCATATATGTATGAGGTTGTGGAATATTTTCCACTGCCGTCTTGAAAATATTCACTTACAGATAAATTAAAACATGTCAAAACGCGTGTATTGAGGGAACGAAGATTATTAACCCAATCCCTAGATCAAAAGATGGGAAATGTAGTAGTCTAATCCTAAGCATCTAAGATGGTTTATCTTTTCTTTCATGATTCAAGACATGCTCCGTCTTCTCTATGTATGGGAATGCATATATTAGTTGTTGTAAGTTTAAGGAAACAATCTATGAAGACAATCTTTTCTTTCATGAAATAAAATTTGTTCCGTCGTCTATATGTATGGGATTATGGGAATGCTTATATTAGTTGTAAGTTTAAGAAAACAATTTATCAAAACAAAAAAAAAGTTTAAGAAAACAGATAAGTATTCATGTGCTCTCGGCTATATATTAGTTGTTGTAAGTTATTCAAATGGTTTACAGTTCTTGTTGCTCTTTCTATATATTTTCTTTTGTAGGCCATATCTTCCATTCTAATATCTAGACTGAAAGGACCTGGAAGGTCCATGTAAAACTTGTTATTAGTTTATTTTTTTATTTTGGTTTTAACAAAAATAAATTATTTTTTGACAGTAACACTATTGACCAAAAACTGATGACCCATGTACTGTATATGCATTAGATATATGAGATATGATTATATAAATGTAATGCATTTTCTATATATAGGTTCTTGTCTATAAAATTTTATAAAGTATAAAACGGCTGGAGAGACTTAAATCAAAAGCCAATAAGCGACATACGGTTCTTGTCGTACGTTAGCTTTACAGCTAAGGAGTTGCTGCTAATAATCTGTTATTTTGTCTCTCTCTATTTAACTTTCCTTTTCATGTTTAAATTAATCTTTTCATGAATAAATTTATGGTGGTTTTATAAATGTTGGTTATCCTCACAAAAATTCGATTCGTATTAAAATTATAGTTAGTAAGATCATAACGTGTTGATTAATTGATTAGATTTTGATACGTGTAAAAAACTATGTTATTTTGGTTTTCAAAAACTATGTTATTTTAGTTTTCCTTGATAAAAAAGAAACGAACAAGAAATAATAATAAAATATTTACTTTTTATTTTCTAATTTCTAATATATGTAAATATTTTTATTTCAGTAAAATTTAAATTTTTCTTTTCAAATTTAGATTTGTAATATTTTTATATTATTTAAACTCAAATAAAAAAAATTCCACAATTCTAATTATTTGAAGAAAAAAAATTAATTGAATGTAATTCAACCTAAATCATTAACCTAATTGGTTAAATGTTAAATAAATTATAGAGTAAATTGATTGAATTAACCGATAATTATGTCAAATTTAATGAATCAAATTAACATATAAATCTATTTAATTTTATGGATTAAATGGTTAAATATATTGATACCCATGAAGACATAAAAAATTTTTGGATAATAATTTTATCATCACAATTTAATAATAAATAAAGAATTGCATGGAATTCAATAAATTATGGAATTATAATTTTTACAGGAAATAATATAATTATATTTTTAGTAAAAAATATTTCTTTTCCTTGGATTAAATTGATTGGATTAACCAATGAATATAGCAAATTTAATGAATCAAATTAATATATAAATATAATTAATTTTGTGTATCAAATGGTTAAATATATTTACAAATGAACACATAATTTTTTTTGTAATAATTTTATCATCACAATTTAATAATAATTAAATAATTACATGAAATTCAATAAATTACATAATCATAATTTTTAAAGAAAATAATAAAATTATAATTTTACTAAATATATATATATATATATATTTCTTTTGCATGTAAGATCTGTACGTCAAACAAATTATAAGTGCAAAAATCTCCCCTGCCCAAAAAAATAGACAAAATTTATTGTATGAAAAACAAAGAAATAAGAATTCGAAAAATGATTATTGTTGTTTATTTACAACTTATAAAAAAATATAAGTTACTCATGAACACGGATTCAACTCAATGAACCAAATAGAAAAACCAATGGCAACAAAATTGTTAAAAGTGTCAAGATAAAACGAAAAGCTAACTGTCGTGATATAGATTATTAATATGTTAATAATGAAATTGTACTATAAAAACGTAAATCAATTTATTCATGTAGAAAAATAAATTTACGTAAATAAATCTTTTCTGCACCAAATGATACTTTTTACTTCTTATCTATTTTTTTTTTAAGATTTATCATTAACAACAAAATTTTAATTTAATATTTTTACTTGAATTTAATTAATTTTAAAATTTGGAAACTCGTCCATCCAGTGGGTCTTAATCTAATAAATGTATAAATGTGTGTCCTATTTTAATGAGAAAATAATATAAATATATGAAATAAATTATTTTTAGAAAATTTAGACAAAATTCAGGTGTATCATTTAGGACAACTTGTTTTTAGTCTCGTAACTAGTATCAGTGATACGATAAACTGTTTTCAGAAGTAAACATAATAACAAACACATGAATTCTGAATTTAATATTCACATAATATTTTTTTTTAATCTCTCTATAAAAAACGTAAACAGATTTTTTATTTATATATATTTTTTTGGATACCACGAGCGTGCCTATAGCCAAAAATATTTTCAAATAAAAAAAATCAAGCAGATAAAATTAGTTTTCTCCTGACATCCAGTTTCAACTTCTTAAAAGTAGAGTTTCTTACCCAAAAATAAAAAAATGTAGGGAGCTAGAGTTTCTTACCCAAAAAAATATTTCCTTCAAGGACACAATCTCTAAAACGCCAAATTGACGGATCTTGGCAAAATACAGACACTACATCAGGACATGGATGAAATTGTCTCCACGAAAATGATAGAATAGTGTTGTTAGGTGCTAGATGTCAAAGATGAAGTTTGTCACTTCTTCACTCGGAGATTGAAGCTTTGTTATGGGCAATGTCGACTATTCTTTAAGAAGGAATAGATTGTCAGGATTTTCGAGACAGATTATTCAGAATTAATCAAAATTACTCAACTCCCTGACAATTGGCCAGCCTTCTTGATAAGTTTGGGTTACTCTGAACTTCTTTTCCTAATTTTTTACTGTCGTTAATTTCTCGCTCTCTCAATTTGAAGGCAAACTGTTTAGCCCGTTCTTATAGATTGAGATTTGATGATGTTTCTTTTGTAAACTCTTTCCCTCCTGATTAAGAAATCAATCATGGAGTTCTATTTTAACATTAATATGTGGTTGTAGAAAAAAAAAACGAACACATTTTCTCCCAAACGGTTTTCAAACACTAGATTTATAAACAAAATTTCAACGTATAAAATAGTTTTTTGGATCATTATAAGTTAGCAAAAACAAGTGTCCTAATATTTTGTGAGCTTATTTTGGGGCCCATAAAAACAAGGAGCCGAAGAATCAAGTACCGTTGTATGAGGTCTCAAAGCCCAACTTAATGCATACATTTATTGCAATCATGTGGTTATCTCACATTTTGATTGAAACATTAAATTTGATTTGAGGTACTAGCATAGTGCTTAATGATTACATTCGGAGGTGTATTGGATGAAAAATTTAGAGTGATTTGAGTTTTGAGATAATTTTGATGAATTTTGATGAATTAGGAGTTTTGTTATTAAATTATCTGAAATCTCACCTTAAACCATGAGATTTTGAACTTTATATTTTAAACTAATAAATTCCTTAATATTTCATCTAAAACTTTCAAATTCAATGCTTAAATTTTTTTTCAATAACTGTGGATTTGATTGTTCATTTAAAAGATATTTTAAAATTCATGTTTCAATAAAATATGATTTGTTATTTTAATAAAATATCTCCAAATGTTCATTTTAATAAAATCTCTCCAAATGCTCATTTCAAATGAAAATCTCCAAAATCAAAATCTAATGCCCAAATTCGATATTTCAGATGAGGACAGATTTTTTTGATGATGGTTGTTTTTTGGTGGTTTTCTTCCACGTGATTCTCTGATATGTGGGTGGTTGGCCGGTGCATCGACAATAATCTCTTTTTTTTCGTGTTTGCAAATTTTGCTGCAAATTTGTTCATTTGTGTTGATGTTCTTCTTTTCTTTTAAGTTAAAATTTTCTTGGATTATTTGTAGGTAATTTCTGAGAAATATTTGATCTTATCGTATCTCTATATCAGTTTCTCTTTTATTTAAAATTTTCTATAATCTAATATAAAACCAACCTTGAAATTTGGAATTTTGTATTTTTAACTAAAAAATTCATTAAAATAATATTTTTCCAAAATAATGTAAAACCTTTGTAAATTAATAATGTCAGGATGAAGTATTTTATTAATTTATAGAGAATAATAATTTACCAATATTTATCAATAAATTAATAATTATTAATTTATAGAGAGATTTGTCTAATTTTATATAAAAAATCCTATTTAAAATAAGATGATGAAAACAATATTTTGATAGTTTTATAGGCAGTTACATATTAGGAAACAATTATCGTATCTAAAATTTTTAATAACTTTTTGATGTAATTTTAGAAGATAATACCATGTTTTTGATATAGTAAGAAAAAAATACAGATGAGCTCTAATAAAAATACAAATTTACGAATAAATAAACAACACTAGAATCATATTTCACTAAATTATCTTAGTTATATTTCATAAGTTTATATGATTATTAATTTCTGATATTTATGAGGCCATATATTTACATTGGATTTTAATTTATGATTATTAATTTATGATATTTATGGGGCCTTCTCTAATAAATTAAATAATTTCTATTTTCTTTTAGTTTCAAATTACATAAAAACAAAAAAATTCTAGCCATTTTATTTTATAATGGGTTTCTTAATTATAAATTCATTTTGGAATTTTCCCAAATCATTTTTTGGTGAATAATTGTTTTTGGAAATTTCCCAAATCTAATCGTACTTTTGGTAGCCATGACTCGTGACTCTGTTTGCTTGTTTGTTTTCTCTTTTATTCTACGGTTTTCATTATCAAATCTAAATCTAAATTCCACAAACCCATTATATTATATTTATATTCTAATTAAATTATGTTCGTTAAACATGCTGGTTTGATTGGTTATAAATTTTGATTTTCTTTTAGTTGAGTTGAGTGTCTGTTTTTACAAGTAAAAAGAATAATAACAAATTAAAATTATGATAATTGTTTTTGACCTTATTATATGTGGTTGTTTTTGTTTTACCAAAAATTTTATAATAATTTTTTTTCTTTTGAATACTGATTGTAATATTATTTTGATACTTTTGGTGTGATAATAATTTTAAAACTTTTAGAATCACACATATGCCTAATTTTGTATTTTATATTTTGTATGGTTCATATAAGTTCAGTGTAATACTAAATAAATTGATAAATAAATTCAAATGAATTTATTGAACTAACTTTATGGACATTACATTATATCTACCATATAAGAAATTATGTATTGTTTTGTAAAAAAAAACAAAAAAGAAATTGAAAAGTCATATCATTGATATTTAATAAAATATTATAGTGCAATAAAAGAAAGATTATTTGTCACTCCACATGACACTCTATGGGAAGTTCTCTTTAACCATTATATATAGGATGCTTTATCAAATATAAATGACGTTAATGAAACCTCGAAGAGGACTTAGTTCATAGAGGTGAGTATTAAAACTAGCATTTAAGTTAGAAATATTTGTAGAAGACAGGTGATTTGAGACGAAATCATTCATAACTACGTATTTATAGCTACGGATTTGGAAACAATTATGGCATCTAAAATTCTTAATAATTTTTTGATGTAATTTTAGAAGATAATACCATATTTTTGTTATAGTAAGAAAAAAATATATAGATGAGCTCTAATAAAAATACAAATTTATGAATAAATAAACAACATTAGAATCATATTTCACTAAATTATCTTAGTTATATTTCATAAGTTTATATGATTATTAATTTATGATATTTATAGGACCATGTATTTACATAAAAATTTCAAAAACAAAGATTTATTATTTTACTGAATTATCTTAATTATTACACTGACATAACACGGAATTGGAAAAATTTACTAATTTATAGATATTATTAATTTATTGAATATTAATTTATAGAGGTTCTACTGTATATATTGAATTTGTTTGAACTATTTTTCTCTTTTTTGCAAAATATATGATATTGATACGATTATTGGTATGATCAACATGATGTACCCTTTTTGTTTTGTTTTAACATCTATTTACGTGGTTTTTTATATTTTGTTGTTACTATATATTTTGTTGTTTTAACATCCATTTACGTTCCCTTGCAAAATTTGCGAGGGACAAAAACAGTACCTCCGTCACGAAAGAGGGGTTAGTAATTCCATCTCAAAGTTTGTGATGGATTTGTGTGTAACACCAAAGCCGTAGCAAATCCATCTCAAAGTCGTAGCAAATTTTACGAGGTTGAATGTTTTAGAACTCGCAGCAAGGTCGTCGCAAATCAATAGTCACAGTTCCCTACCATAATTTTCTGGATTGCAAGAAATTGTAGTCGCAGTTCTCTCGCAACATTGCTATGGATTTACGAAGGGCTTTATGTGGTTGGTTACAAATCCCTCGCAAATTTGCTACGGATTTTCGAGGGATTTTAAATTATAATATTTAAATTTCATTAATAATATTTATCAAATTTATATATTTAAAATATTTCATAACTTTAAAGTATTAGATTTTTTTGAACGGAAAAATATTAGATATAAAAACTAAAAATACAATTGTAATTAAATATTCAAAATACAAAAGACATATTCAAAATAAAATTTGTTTAGATTTGCAAATTGTAAAAAACAATACTAATTGTTCTGGGTTTTGTCAAGGTTTGATGTTCCGGTTCCGCTCTGGTCCCGGATGGTGTTACGATTAGGGATGTTAAAATGGGTTTTAAAACCCCTTTGAAGTTTCGCCATGTTTAAGTCATAACCCTATATGAACTATGCATATTATATAAAACACTAAACCCTATACAAGCTCTATATAAGCTATGTACAAACCAAAAGTTCATTTATTTCATGCTTGTTAATTAGAGCATGCATATTAACTTTTTTTAATTACATTTTTACATCAATTTGATGATTTTTTTTACAGAAAAACATAATTTCATGATTTTCTCGTTAAAAGTGTGATTCACGGTTTTGGTTGAAAAATATAATTATGAAGTTTTGTGGTTTTGGCGAAAAATCATGATTTTGCGATTTTTCGCCAAAAAGTGCAATTTCACGATTTTGACAGAAAAACGTTATTTCGAAATTTTGTGGTTTTGGCAGAAAAACGTAATTATAAAATTTCACGGTTTTGGCAGAAAAACTTACGATATATGATTATGAATTATTTATCTTTATCGACCATGGATTGAAAAGATATCATAGCTATTGAGCTTCTCGGTAGTGTCTTGCAGTTTTGCTTGGGTGTCCAATAGCTCCTGACGAAGTATTATATCTTCACGAGGAGGCCGGTGGAGCAGTAGACAATTCAAACGTCTCAACTTGTAAGGAACCAACTCCCAAAAAACCTCTCTTTCTCTGGGGAGTAACCTAAAAACAACACCGTTAATATACTTATAAATAAGATAAAATTTAATTTAACCTTCGAAAGCTTACCTTGCAAAAGATTTTGTTCTTCTCAATAGGAGTCAATGCAGATGCAGTGCTCTCCAAACAATCACTTTGAGAAAGCTGAGTTAGACACTCTTGTATCTTCGAAGTGCATTCGTTGTAGACGCGACCCGACCAGCCATCAATGAACAATCCATCAGATTTTCAATGAGTCTCTTCCAGAACCGCTAAGAAATATGGTGTCAACTCACCGGTCTTCTGAGCCTAAAAATTAGATTAAAATTAATATACCATTAATATTGTAATAAAAATAAGTAAATTACTAAAAGAAAATTAAATACTTATTTGTTTTCGAGCCTGAGCTTTAAATGAAATTTGACCGGAATGATGTTTATGTGTTTCGTAGGACTGTAGCCATGTGGATCAGAATATTGTCTGCCCGACTATTTGCACTCCTGGCTTCGGTGGTAGGATCTTGGCAATACCAAATAAGGCCGGCCCACACATCACCATCTAACCACCTCGGTTTTGCTTTGTTGCCTTGTTTCTTCCACTTTGACTTCCATGGGCTTACTTGGTTGGTCATACGTGTCTTCACTTTGTCTTCGAAGGGTAAGCAAACCCTCGTAGTAATGGCAAGATCCCAGTAATAAGTTTGCTTAAAAACAAATTAAATTAGTAGAAAATATAACTAATAAAAAACTATTGTAATATAGTTTATAAATTATAGTAAACTTATCGCAAATTTTCCAAACCAAACCATCGCTCAATCAGAGGGCTTGGTGTCTCTGTCCAGTTGGCGTGAGGTTCTTTGAAATCTCTTTCAAAGATAGCTCGAACAGAAGCTGCAACGGAAGGGTCCTCGTCAAACCTAGGAAAAATTTAACTTATGTTAGATCAATCATTAAGAGGCAAACTTAATACATTTTAGATAAATATGGAAAACTTACCAATAAGTGTTCGCTGGCTGATTGGGATCGATCTACGGTAAATTCAGACGTGAGGAAAGTTGAAGTAGCTCCTCCAACGAATAATCCGAACTGTGTCTCCGAAATAGTGGTAGGGGTTGCCTGAGAAGAACTAGCACTAGTAGACAGAGGTGGTACACCGCTGCTCGATAGATAATGACTATATGAATTAAATTCTGCAATTTACACAAAATAATCCAATTAATCGCAAATAAAACAAAATAATAACAAAAAAAATCAATTAATCACAAAAAAGAAATACAAAAAATTTATTTATATAACTTAAATATACCAAAAATATAAAGTACATTTAACTTTAATATATGGTAATAAAATCCAATAAACCGCAAATAATATAACTTTATATATTTAACAAAATACTCAAAAAATATACATAATCAATAAAATTTAATATATTAACATATCAATGCACTTCTAATCCTAAATTGTAACTTCAACATATACATATCAAAAAATAACATATAAACAATAAATCCTAAATTGCTAATCTAAAGTATACATAATCTAAAAATATATAAATCCAAATGCAAAATTAACAAACCAAATCCAGATCTAAATACAAAATTCATAACCAAATCCAAATCTAGAACATACATAAAAATCCAAATCCAAATACAAAATTCACAATCCAAATCCATATTCACAACCAAATCCAAATCCAAAACTAAGGTTTAGAGAAGACATACAATGGAGAGAGGAGGGAGAAGGAGGTAGCAAGGGAGGATGAAGGAATTGGCGATAGAAGAGCAAATCGGTGAGAGGCAGAAGGAAGCATCGAGAGAGAGAGGAAGTGTTCGCGAAAGAGAAACAAATCGCGAATATAAATTACTAGCCATCACAATTCCATCGCAATTTGCAAGGGATTTGCGATAGATCACTCGCAAGCCTATCACAAACCACACCGAAAATAGAAACGATTATTTCAAGGCAAAACTACGAGGGATTGTGAGGGATCCCTTGCAAAGTTTACGAGTTTTTTTATCTATGTTTTGCAAGAGATTTGTGATGACCTCTTAAAATTTCCTCCCATATCTCAAAGTTTGCTAGGGATTTGCGAGAAATCTCATTTAATATGAATTGTTTTCAGATAAATATGAATGCTCATTAGACTCATCAGAGTTCTCCGTCATTGGACTCTTCAAATTCGTTCGATTTTGCATCTTCCTCTGATTTGTCCAAGATGTTTTTTACTTATCTATTAAGTGGATCAATGTATGTAATAGCTTCTGTTTTTTCTATTGGGATGGAGACATTTCCCCTTCTATCTTGTTGCATAGCCACATCGTCAACTAAACCGACTATACGCTCCCTTAGATTCACACTGCTGAATTTCCTCGCAAATCCCGCGAGGGACTATTTTCATTGCAAATTTATGTTGCAAATCGAATGTTATCTTGTACTGTTATGCCATTTTTAATATAGTAACAAGTAAACTTCAAAATATCATGAATACTATATAATCTATGACATGCATCAATAGCTACATTTTTTTGTCTAGAAGTCTTGACAATAATTAAGAATGTTGGAACTATTTATAATATTCAAAAATATGTACACCTTATTGCCAAATTCTACCCCTTTTTCTTTTCAAAACTCTACTTTCTTATTTGTAAAAAGGAAGAATCATAAAATCAAATAGTTTTTTATGCAATTTAATTTTTTCAGCAAAAATGTGAATATATATACCCAATTAACAAATGTTACATGAGTTTGGCAAACTAAAAGTTTCTTAAGGCCCAAAAATAATAAAAAGGTCTAACTGAAACATGAAAGGGTGAGGATATGACAAATCATTAAGGCAACTTATATAGTCGATTTTTATATGCTTGCGTAAAGCATATGACAGTGATAATGAAGCTAAATGTTCGTTGTTGAGGATGGTAAAACAAAAGTGGGAGATATTAGCACTGATGGGATTGGTAGTTTCGAGACCAGTTATAAAATTTGGAGAGCTAATGTGGAGCTTCGACATCCGTTATCTAAAATGTCTTGATCTATAAATTACAGAAACATAAAGAAAAAAAAACAATACACTTGCTCTTAGAGGGAAGCTCGCTGGACTTGACAGTAATCCGCAAGCTCCCGGTAAGGCCAGCTACAACTTCATCTTCTCACAGCCATCTTCAAAAGACATACCTCTCCACTTGGTTCAGGTTCGTCCAACCTTAGTTCTCCTTCAATCTGGTTTCAATTATGCCTCATGTAACTTTCACACCTTTGTTTCTTCTGTGTATTTTTATATTGTTTCATATTTACAATTATCTCCACTCTCAAATGTAAACTCTAAATGATGCGTCTTTAAAGAAGGCTTGAGATGAATAAAGAATATGTTCAAAAACAAAAACAAAAGAAAAAAATACACATGATGCCTTCTAAAATCATGGGAAACTATTAGAGTATGGTTTACTTAAACCATACATTTAGATAAATTGAGTCTGTAAATCAATCTGGGTATGATGTAAACCGGATTGATGATTGAGATATAAAGAAAGCATCTGTAACAGAATCGATTAACACATTCAATACAATAACAAACTTTTTTTCTTCTTTCCCTCTCAAATCGATCTTTTCTAATATGGTATCAGAACATTGAATTTAAAAATTCAATTGATTTCTTCACTCTTTTGTACTTATTGATCTTCGATCGCCGATGAAATGGTTTAATTGATCTTCATTTTGCTTTTTTCGTCGGAGTTCTTGTTCGTTTCATCGAAATTCTTGAAATTACGGTCATTTCGCCAATTAAACAAGTTTTTTGATGGTTTATACTTGCAAGATGAAACATCGCACGGTCCGAGTAGCTCCCTCAGCTCGAAGATCGATGAATCGCGATAGCTCCTCTACCGAAGGTTCGCTGAAAACTTCTCGAACTCAAGAAACTTATGCTTCATCAATTGAGTCTCTTGATAGCATTCACTTCCTGTATTACCTCAGTAATGGTGATAATCTAGGTCATTCTATCATCTCTAAAATTTTTGATGGAACGAACTATGACGATTGGTGCATTGCTATGAAAATTGCTTTAGATGCGAAGAATAAATTGGCTTTATTGATGGTTCTATATTAAGACCTAATGAATCAGATAGTATCTTTAGATTGTATAATGAAGTTGTGGATTCTTCATTCTGTTGTAAAACAAATTTATAAAAGTGTTTTGTGTTTTGATGATGCATCTGCAATATGGAAGGATCTGTTAACTAGATTTTATATCACAAATCTTCCTAGATCATACCAATTGTCTCAACATATTTGGTCTTTGTAGGAAGGTTCAATGGATCTTGCCACATACTACACCACTTTGAAGACTTTTTGGAATAAATTGGAAGAGCAGATTGTGTGAAGCACTGTCAAAACTGTGATTGTTGTAGAGCCATGGATAAGAAAGCAAAAAAATCTAAAGTGATTAAGTTTTTGGCTGGCCTAAATGAATCTTATGCCGTCATAAGGAGTCAAATCATCATGAAAAACAATCTTCCGAAGTTAGCAGAAATATATAATTTGCTAGACCAAGATCATAGTCAATGAAGCATCGTTCTTGTACCAAATGCTGCTGCTTTTAATGTTTCAGCATCGAAAAATACTCAAGCTGCAGTGAATGCAACTTACAACAAACCACATAAATTCATCTGCTCACATTGTGGTTATACAGGCCATACCGTGGCTAAGTGTTACAAGATACATGGCTATTCGATTGGTTTCAAGCACAAGAACAAGACACAGCGAGACAAATTTATTCAACCAAAGAAACAATTAACTAAACCTCTAGTGGCCTTTGGCTTTAACTGATTCATCCTATAATGAAACATTTGCAGGGATGGCTAAAACTCTTACTAAAGATCAAATAAATGGAGTTATAGCTTATTTCAACTCTCAACTTCAGGTTGATACAAATCCATTAGTTGCTTCTACTTCTGAAGCTACCATCACTACCTTACCGGGTATGGCTTTCTCTTCTTCAACTTTATGTTTTGTTGGAGCTTTGAAAGCTATTGGAACTGTGTTGTCTTCTGATAACTGGGTAGTTGATAGTGGCTTTACAAGTTTGAGGTTTTATATGTCTTTCTTGATTTCTTGAAGATGATTGAAACACAATATTAGGCCACAGTCAAAGGTGTCCGATCCGATAATGCTCATGAGCTGAAGTTTGTTGATTTTTTTCAGGGCAAAAGGCATTGTCTCTTACAACTCCTACCCTGAAACCCCAGAGCAGAAGTTGGTGGTTGAACGTAAACACCAACATATTTTAAATGTGGCATGATCACTTATGTTTCAGGCTAAAGCTCTTATGGAATTTTGGGGAGATTGTGTTTTTACTACTGTCTTCCTTATCAACCGGTTACCTACATCACTCCTCAAAGATAAGTCTCCTTTTGAGCTTCTTATTTCTAAGAAGCCTGATTATAATGGTCTTCGTGTGTTTGGTAGCTTATGTTATAGCTCCACTTCTTCTAAAAATCGAAATAAATTTCAACTCCGTGCAAAGGTTTGTGTATTTCTTGGTTAGCATGCAGGATTTAAGGGGTATAAGCTTTTAAATTTGGCAACAAACACTATGGTCATCTCGAGAAATGTAGTTTTTCATGAGACAATCTTCCCATTTACAAAAGGTACTTCTGAATTTTCTTTACCAGATTGTTTTGGTGGCATTAATGATATTGCAGAGGATGATTATGAGGATATTGATAGTAATATTCCTGTAGTTGTGAATGATCTTCCTACAGTAGTGAATAATTCTCATCATTCTTCTATTGATTCTTCCCCTATGATATCCGCTCCAAACTACAATTTTACTGGTAAACAAAATTCTAAAGTACCCGTATATTTGGATGATTATTACTGTAATTTGACAACATCTGGTATTCAACATCCTTTGTCTAACTACATGAGCTATGATCATCTATCTATGCCTTATCGAGCTTATGTATGTACTATTACTAAGTATGCAGAACCAAACTCCTTTGCCCAAGCCAAGAAATCGGATAACTGGTTACAAGACATGAATGCAGAGTTGCAGGATTTAGAAGGGACAGCCACGTGGGAGGTATGTTCTTTACCACCAGATAAACTAGCTATAGGTTGTCGTTGGGTTTACAAAGTTAAACTCAATGCTGATGGAAGTTTGGAACGTTATAAAACATGTTTAGTTGCTAAAAGCTATACACAAAAAGAGAACATTGACTTTGTGGACACTTTCTCCCATATAGCTAAAATGACTACTATCAAAACATTATTAGTAGTGGCAGCTGCAAAGAGATGGAGTCTTTACCAATTGGACATTTCCAATGCGTTTCTTAATGGTGATCTCCAAGAAGAAATATACATGACTCTTCCTCCGGGTTATATGCCAAAGAAAGGAGATTCTTTGTCTCCTAATGCAGTCTGTAAGTTACACAAATCTCTCTATGGACTAAAACAAGCCTCTAGACAGTGGTTTTTGAAATTTAGTTCCACATTGATGTCTCTAGATTTTCAAAAATCTCATGCTGATCACACTTTGTTTGTGAGAAATCTTAATGGGAAATATCTTGCGGTTCTTGTCTATGTTGATGATATTGTTATTGCTAGCAATAATGATGATGAAGTAATGCAGGTGAAAGAAGACTTGAAGCAAGTTTTTAACCTTCGAGATTTGGGACATTTTACAGTATTTCCTTGGTTTGGAAATTGCTCGATCAAGTTCTGGAATTTCTATTGTCAACGAAAATATGCTTTGGAACTTTTGGAAGAAACTGGTTTATTGGGATGTAAGACATCTAATATTCCTATGGAACCAAGCATAAAACTGATACTGGATGGTTATGAACCAGTTCTTGATGATTTTGCTTCATATCGTCGCCTTGTTGGTAAAGTGATGTATCTCACTATAACCCGTCCTGATATTACTTATGTAGTGAATCAGCTATGTTAGTTTACTTCAGCACCAAATGCATCTCATATGCAAGCATCACACAATATAATGCATTACATCAAAGGAACAGTTGGCAACGGTTTGTTTTATTCCACTACTTCCAATTTGATTCTCGCTGGCTTTATGGATGCAGATTGGGGATCATGTCCTTAAACAAGATGCTCTACACCCGGATTCTATACGTTTCTTGGTGAATCTTTAATATCCTCGAAGTCTAAGAAACAGAGCACAATTTCTCATTTCTCTGCAAAGTCCGAGTATAGAGCTATGCAATTTGCTATGAAAGAAATAGCTTGGCTTGTGAATTTGCTCAAGGAATTTGATTCATTACAGGTTAAACCAGTTGCTCTATTTTGCGATTCTACCGCTGCCAGTCATATTGCCAATAATCCTGTTTTTCATGAATGTACAAAACATGTTGAAATGGATTGTCATATTATGCGTGATCGGATAGTTAGTGGTTTGATCAAGACTCTTCATTTCAAGACTAACTTGCAGCTTGCGGATGTGTTTACTAAGCTGCTGTTTCTTGCTTTGTTTCAGTCTCTCGTGGGCAAGATGACATTGAAGTCTACATACTTGCCATATTGAGGGAGGCTATTAGAGTATGGTTTACTTAAACCATACATTTAAATCAATTGAGTTTGTAAATCAATCTTGGTATGATGTAAACCAAGATTGATGATTGAGATATAAAGAAAACATCTGTAACAGACTCGATTAACACATTCAATACAATAACAAACTTATTTTCTTGTTTCCCTCTCAAATCGATCTTCTCTAATAGAAACCAAAGGTGAATGGTTAAAATTTGCGTTTATTTGCTTCATTCTGATAGGTTATTTTAATAATTAGGCGGCGGCATAAATACATAATAGGATTAGAGCCGCATGCCAAAGCGTATATTGCTTAGACTTAGGAGCAGTACTGCTTAGTCTTTATACGCAGAAATGATAAAGATTCCCTTCTGAACAAGTATGTTTATATAGTGAAGCATGTAACTTAGCATGGCCTGCATTTAATAAGTGTCATACATGTCGACAGTTAACGGTATGAAATTATGAATATTTTTATATGAGCTCTGGAGGTTTTTAGACGCGTAAATGTCATCTTGAGTGTGGTCTTTCGAGAAGGTCTGGATATAGGAAGACCCATATGGAGGAAACTTTTGGTATGTAGCGTCACTGGGAGGCCATATAAACCAGATGAGAAGAAAAACACCCAACATTTAACGTTGTGGGTGCTCTGCAAAAGTTATATACTAAATGTAAATGTAAGTATAAATGTAAACACAAACAAATCTGAAGGTGTAAGCAGAGCCGTGCAAGTGTTAACAGATGCCGAAATAAAAAAAATGCCCCAATTCATTAAGAAATAACTTCTTTGTTTACCCTAATTTATATAGTAGGTATAAACTATAGTAATAGAGGATAAAAATTTATCTTTAAAAATTTTTACATTGTACAAAACTATATGTTTTCATGCAAATTATAGAACAACATTTATTATAAAACGGAGTATATTTTAATTTGTAATAAATATTACATGTGTTGTGAAACATAAGATTCCTTATCCTGATTAAACACGAGCGAATGACCCTTGACTAGCCAAAGATTACACATCACTAATGGAAGCTGGGGAAATAGAGTTGGGTTGTTGAGAAACATAAAGTCGCTTAATTTGCTTTTTAATTAAATCTTTCTCCTTATCATAAATCATAAACATCATTACTCCACTAACCACATTGGTCTTCGTCGTTAACAAACTAGTAATCTTTTTCTTTTTTTAGTAGATGCACATATTTCAGATTTCATTCACTTTGGTTTAATATTTTACTTTTTTGGAATCAGGATAATTTTTCCAATAATTAAAATTTGAAATGTGTTTGGGTTACGTAAGATATGCCATAGAAATAAAATATCACAATTTACACAAAATGAAATGTCGACAAAAGTAAAACTTTTCAATACTTCACATCGGAACACTACAAGAAAGTAGGTCATAAGTGATGTGTATATCCACGAAAAATGCCGTCAGTTATAAAGAGAAAGAAATTTGTCGGAATTTCCGACGGTTAGTATTGCAATGGATATGTATGTCGATAAAAACCATCAGAAATCCATCAAAATACTAACCGTTGGATATCTTTCGGAAACATATTCTCGACGGATTTAAGACGGCTTCCCGACGGTTTTTTTTCCAACGGATTTCTGACGAGATTTATTCTGATGGATTTCTGATATACTCTATTTCGAATGATTAATTCTGACCGATATTCCGATGGTTTTTTGTGATGGAATTCTGACGGTAATATGACGAAATTAATATATATTTTATTAATTAATATTAATTATTTACATAAATTAAATTATTATAATTAGTAATTATAATTATTTAAATAAATATAAAAGTTGAAATAAAAGTTAATTCAATTTAAAATATTTAAAATCCAAAACATAATATAAAAATAAAATAAAATAAAATAAAATAAAAACAGAAAATCCAAAACAATCAATGAAGACGATCTCGCATCTCAGCCATAAAAACTTCCATCAAAGCTTTCGTTGCTTCCATCTCCACTTTCATCATTTCCATCTCGGCCTTTGTCGTTGCCTTTGTGGTAGTCAATTCTTCATATATTTCATTATTTTGTAGAGAAACTTTTTTGATGGTGTGAAAATTCTTCATATATTTTGTTTCCAACGGATTCACCTGTCAGAATCCATCAGAAATTCAGTAAAATGTTTAGGCAGTTTGCTTAAAACATTTGGCAAAACGTAATTGCGCTTTTAATTTTGCTTAGCTATCGGAAATCTGTCAGAAATTTTTGAAAGATTTCCGACGGCCAAACAAAATTAAAGGCTCGAGTACGTTACAAAAATGCATGATAGACACGTGTAAAACCTATACTTCCGACGGGTTTGGGGTTTCAGCCACCAATCGACTTTGTTTCACTTTGAATCAGCATGTAATGTGATTTACATGTAATATTAACATTATAATCATTTTTAATGTACAATAAATGATTAAATCCCAAATTTTCATTTTTGATTCATCTGTTTTAAAAAGTGTGTTGTTAATGTATATGTAATGTTATTAGTCGATGTACTCGTATTCTATTATAATCTGTCAAACATCATTAAATCTGTTTATATTATTAATCTGGGAACTATGATTTTTGAATAAGCTATAACATTGTCTATCGTAATCGTCAGTATCAATAATTATGGAATATAATCACGAAACCCCAAACCCGAAGGAAATCCCTTGGAATTAGAAGATGACACTTGTCATGTTTGTTTCATGGAGTACAAGGTTATATATATATATATATAATTATTATTTTTTCGTCGAAAATATGTCAGAAATTTCTGTCGGAAATCATCGCTAAATTTATGGTTCAAACTAAACCCTTTACAATTTTATGGTCAAAGAAATTATTTTATACAACAAAGTGCTATTGTTTTTTAACCTTCTTTAGAAATGAACAAAAGCTCTAATATTAGAAGATCGATAAGTGGTGGCTTTGTTAAAACTCAAAAATTTGAAAATCCATTTGGGACAAAAACAGTTCTTGGGAGAAAGAGTACACATCAATTATCTAGATAAGTAAACTCATTTATAAGATACACAAAGTTAACTACTCATATTGTGAAGATGACCCGTCTGAACAAATTGAGTATGTATCGTCATCAAAATCTCCACGTGAGTCCTATGAATCAGGATGTATTGTTGTATCATCTCCGAATTGTGTGAAATCAACCACAAGATCAACATCAAAGGAAGGCTCAACTTGACTCAAAGGAATATTTCCGTTTGGCTGCAAATGATCGTGTTCAGAAATTCCATATATTCTTCCTCTTGGGTTAGTTGATGTCACAGTAATCCATGAGTCATTCCGAGCTGTGACGCGAGGATAGCGGATATAGTAAACCTAAAGTAATTAATGATTAGTATTTTCAAAATAATGGTAACAAATTTTACTCTCAAATAATTTTAACTTACTTGGTTAGCTTGTGACGCATGGATGAATGGATCGTAAAATAATTTATTTCAAAAATTTGGTTATTTAAACATTTACATAAAATTTCAACCAAGGAGCAAAATCTTTCTCTTTTAAATTCTCAAGGTCTTGCTCGGTGTAATCCGTATAGTAAGTTCGTACAAGATCCATGTAAATACTATAAATAAATAAAGTTAAAATTAAAATATCCAAAAGTAACGAATTATATAAAATTGATATTATCACAAAAAAGATTACCTTTCATATTGCATTATATCCTCACAATTTGTGAGAATATACATTTGCAAGTGTGTGAACCCCTGCCCAGATAGAATTCGGTTCTTTCCCTTTCCACATACAAAACCAACTTGGGTAAACAATGCAGGAGCATACAAGGGATATATCGGTCTCTCACCTCTATCATTTTTGATGGAAAGTAATATTCGGTAAAGTGTGAAACTTCTTTGTTGAGGCTCTGTGCGAAAATAGATCTCTCAACTTTGCTTAAAATTTTAACCTTCTTCTTCAGATGGAACATGTACCACTCAAATGGATACATCCACGGGTATTAAACAGGACCTCCTAGTGATGCTTTTCGTGGGAGGTGGATTGGAAAATTTTCCATAACATAAGAACGACGGGAGAAATATCTTCTCCAAATTGCAAATTATCACCAATATATTCGCTTCTAAATTGTGAATGCCCTCAGCTGTAAATGTTCTCGAATACAAATCTCAGAAAAAACACAATTTCCTGCAAAAGGAAGTAGAACATTCAACAAATAAATATATACCCTTAGTAAATTAATAAAATCGAGGAAGTAATGAAATTTACCTACAATTCTTTGGTGGACATTTTTGTCAAGAAGATTGGCAAATGCAGATGGAAGTAGTCATTGCATGACAACATGATAGTCATGACTCTTCCTTCCACTAAACTTTCTTTCTCCATAATCAACAGAATTACATAGATTAGATGCATATCCATCTGTGAATTTAACATCTTCCCGAATCCAACGCAATTCTTGTTTCTTATTTTGTGTCTACCCGGTAGGCATGCATCTGACATCTACCATTCTTCATAACTTTAAGAACATCTAGAGCACAAATCAGTGACAATTCTGATCTAGACTTTCATCTTCCCTTGGAGGTTTAAAACAGTGTTTATGATGTTGTCAAATAAGTTCTTCTCAATGTGCATGACATCTAGATTGTGTCTCAATAAATGGTATTTCCAATAAGCAAAATCCCAAAAAATACTCTTTTGTGCCAATTATAATTTACACTGACACCGTCAATGGGATCATGCCCATTACCCTCATAGTAAGAAGTCCTCTCAGCACCAAAATCTCTTAATTGATCCAATATAAAAATATTGTCTATCTAAGGAGGTGGACCGTCAAAAAATTGTTAATCTTTCGTAAACAATGTCTTCGATCGACGATAAGGATGACTACTCGGTAGGAATCTTATATAACAGTCAAACCAACAACTTTTTCTTCCATTAACTAATTGGAATGCATCAGTGTTATCTTGGAAATAGGAGCACGATAATCTTCCATGGGTAGTCCATCCAGATAACATATCATATGTTAGAGAAATCGCTTATGGTCTACATAAGAACTGCACGCATCTGAAAAATTATGTTGGCATGAAACATCATACGCTTCAACACCATCATTCCATAACATTTGTAACTCATAGATCAATGTTTGTAGGGATATATCTAGTGATCTCTTAGGATGTTCTGGGCCAGTAATAAGCATAGAGAGAAACAAAAACTCTCTACGCATGCACATAGATGGAGGCAAATTGTAAGGAGTTACGATTACATGCCACAACGAATATTTCCTTCCATGTTTCCAAACCATCAGTACATAATTTGAATTATACATTCCTTCACTCAAACGCAAAATCAGGATAAATTGATTGAAAATGTTTTCACGCTTCTGCATCTGAAGGATGTATAATCTCTCCTCTTGACTATGCTCTGCATGTCATCTCATTGGCTCTGCCGTGTGCTGTGATTGATATATCCTCTTCAACCTCTCAGTTAACGGTAAATACCATATTTGTTTATATTGGAACTCTCCCACTTGTTTTCAGAAACCGCAATTTACGATAAAATTTACATCTTCTGCGGTTTTTGTCTTCTCTTTAATATATCATACAATTATCGATAAATATATCTAATATTTGATATGGCAACCCAAGATCAGCTACAAGCTTATGAACCTCATAGTATAATGCTGGTGAAATATTATCTTCTGGCAAAACATCTTTCACAAAATCTTCTATCGCATCGATACATTCTTCCACCAAATTGTAATTCTTCTTAATAGTCATCATTCTACTTACATATGATAAAAGTGAATGACCTTTTCTACACCATTTATATAGAGGCTGCTTTGATGCGTCTAACATATCAAAAAGAATTTGTGCTTCTAAATTAGGTTCTTCAACCCTATCTCCATCTACAACGTCCGATGGCATATTCTCTTTAAACGCATCGTTCACCATCTCAATGGTACATACATAAAAATCTACGTCCTTCTATGTTCTCCTAAGGTTTCTAGAACATATAGTTCACTAGTACTACCATGATCATAATTTGTTTTCCCATGTAAATACCAAATCTTTTAAACCAGCATAAACTCATTCATATTTCATATACAAGTGATTCCAAACAAATTCTATCTTAACATTATTCGAGTTCTGACAATTAAAACATAGACATTTTTACTTACGACTTTTTTGCAACTTGTTGATTTGTTGCCAATTCCATGAACTCACATATATCTTGTGCATATTCTTCTTTCATTAAGTTCGACTTCAGATCCATCATCGGTTCATCCATGATCAAAAATATGTAGAAGAATACATCTATTTCTGATTTCAAAGAATTTTTAGTAATGTATTGAGTTATAACCTCGTTATCCGTCGGAAATATGTCACAAATTTTTAAAATATCAAACAGTTATATAACGGATATATAAAAGTATCTATTTTCCGACGGATTTTTGATAGCAAGTGAAAAATCCACTGGAAATCAGTTAGAAATATCGTAATCTGAAACGCTATATAACAGATATATTAACGTACATAATTTTTGACGGTTTTCTGATGGAATCTTCACCTGCCATCAGAAATCCGTCGGAATTTCGTCAGTTACCCGTCAAAAATATTTTACGTTAACTACACCTGTCAAAAAATCCATCCGTTTCCGATTAGTTTTCTTGTAGTAGAAGGTTTTAGCTATATTTGATCAGAAGGTAACAAATGTGTAAAGGCTTTTTTAGCATTCATTATTAATTTCTGCCTAATCCGAATGAGGTGGTCCGACTATAAATCTATGTGTAAATTGATTAAATCTCAACCCACGCCAGAAATGGTAAAATGGAATAATACATGATTGCCATGAATTTTAATCATAATACGTATAATAAAACATTAAATAAAACTACCAAAAAGGGTTTGTTTGGCCTATAATTTCATTACTAACTTATAGCGCATATGTGTTGTACGACTCCTAATTATCGTTAGACAGAAACAAACTTATCAAATCATAGAATAATGGGTTTGTACATTGTCTTTGGTCTATACATTTATATGCGCATGCATGCGTGCATTTTACGTCCTAAAAATCCAAATTAATATATAAAATTCCATCGAATTAAAATTAAATAAGATTGTTTTTCCGCAATCGTGTCGCAAGGGTAGATCGATTTCAGAATTTGCAGATGTGAAGTGAGCATGCATTAACTGTATTGATTGCCACTATAAATCTTTGGTGAAGCAACCCAACTATATATAACAAGCAGTGCGGGACAACGGAAGTGCTTTTGTTTGCGACTGTTCTTTTAATAATATATGTCGAATTCGAATTTTGATTTATATATATATATATATATCAAGGTATTTTTATGTAATTATCCGAGATTGATGGAGCACATGAAATAAGAACATTTGTTGTCTAACTGAAATGAATTAATGTATGCACGTGTAACTGAAAAATATCATACGTAATTGCAAAGGAGCAAAAGATTGTGAACGATTGCATTGTCCTCATAATGTACAAAATAGGTTTGGTAGCCCAACTTATCAGACGTCCCACGTTTTTAGGTCCAAATGTATATACTTTTATACACACACTTCTATTTTTGCTCATGCATTATTATTAAGGGTGTCTAAATAATTCGAAATCCATAAATTAATTTGGTTTACATATTATTTTAGTGGGTTTAGGTTAAACTTTTATACTCATATAAATAAATGTATTTTTGCGGGTTAATCCTAATGAATTTGTAGGTTTATTGGGTCAACCCATTTGGACTCTATCAGTAAAACAGAAAAATTAATAAATTTATAATAAATATGTAAAATATCTTAACTATAAAACATTTTTCAATATTGATTATCATGTTCTTAACAAATATCGGAGTCGACCTCTTCTTCAAATTTTATTTTATGGTTTTATGAATTTGTGGTTTTAGGATTTTATGATGTTTTATTTATTTTAATAATTATATATTTTAATTTAACCTTTTTTTTAGAAATTCTTGTTAATTTTATAATTATATGGCATGCTTTGAATTTTTTTAAATTAGATTTAACTTTTATATGGATAACCTATATGATCCATTTAACAAATGAGATTAATAATTATGTGTTTAGTTATAAATTTTAAACGGATTAAATATGTCCACATAAATCTCAAACTCAAATAGATTTGGGTTAGATTGGTCGAGTTACCCATTTTTACATCCATATGCATTGTGATCATGCAATCTAAGATATATTGATTGGTACTTAGATTACAACAAAAATTGATTTTTTTTTAAGTCCGTACATTTTCTCGGGTAGAAACTGAAGTGGGCCGGTTTCATACATAACCATTTTTTTTTGCTCTATCCAGAGTATTATACTCGAACTCGATACTAAGTCAGATACTTTATGATATGTATAAATAATTTCGTACCCAAGGTTGGTCCAACGATTTCAAAATTCTATCTTTAGTGAAAATTAATTATATGTTTTTCAATATATATTTTACCTATGCTCTGAATCGGGTCCGTTTGTAACATCACGTCTAATATAATAAAATGGAAGAAAAAAGAAGCTGATTGAAAGGGATGAAGGTTAAGGGGCCACCACAGTACATATTAGGCCTTAAAAAGACAAGCTTAGCTGTTTCCTTCCTTTTTAAACCAATCACTTTGTTTGGTCTTAAAGAAAAGCTTTCTCATCATTTTAGGGTTTTCTTGCAAAAGTTGCATCCACACACTTATACACATGATAAATTAGCTTTCCTAAATATCTCTACTGTTGCAAGTTGTAATTCTGAATCCACTTCTTTATACATAAATCTATTATTATATTGTTATGATTATAGTGCCGGCCCTTGCCATAAACAAGGGAAGCGGCAGCTTAGGGGCTTTTTTTTTTTTTGGGTTCAAAGAGCCTATCTTAAATGCATGAATTATTCTTATGTAATATTTGAGATTTGGGCATTTCTTTCAGGTTATATTGTAGTGTTTATTTTTTTCTATGTAAATATTTATCTGTTTTTTATATTTTTCTAAAATTGTTATACGTTTTAAATTTTGAGGTATATATTCCTTAAAATGATCAAGTGAGTTCACCATTTTATCTTAAAATAGGTGTAAGTGTATGAGATTAAAAAAACAATATTAGTTGTGTAATTTTTAATATATGTATATATATATATTTATATAATTTTATCATCTAAATGATCATTATAGTGTGCTAACTTACTGTTGAAAATTTGTGACAACTAAATTATATATTTATATTTGATAATATAATTAAAATTTTGTAATGGTTATTTTTTAAAAATAATTTTTTTGTTAATAAATATAGTCATATTTTTTGTTTACTTAGGGCCCTGAAATGTTTGGACCGGCACTGTATGATTATTATGTTAGGGCACAATATATCTTCGTTGGAATGTAAAAAATATATTTTGCGAAAGTTGTATATAACAGAATTTTTGGAAGATCCGAATGTATAAGGGAGATATTTATCATTCATACCGACGATCTAACTAATGCATAGTTGTGGACGTCAAAAGAAATTTAAAATGAAAAACATATATGCTTACATGTATGATATACCCATGTAAAGCTTTTTTCTGGTAAAATTAGCTATAGGTAGGTTTGATTGGTTGTGATGATGCATCAATATATACCATGGACATGTTCACACACACATATATATACACACATACATCATAAAAATATCTAAGGTTGGTTGTCGATTGCCATCAGAAATGCTATAAATATCTTATCTAGGGTTAGGGTTAACAACTGAGGTCTTCTTCTAATTGTCTTGATCTTTCACTCCCTAACTATCTCCAACCGTAGAAATTAAGAGTAAAAGAAAAAAAAAATTATATTTTCCTCTTCTTCTTTAATATATATCAAACTATTACATTATTACAAGTTTAGATTTCATAAAAGAGTCAAGAAAAAAATAAGCTGAGAGGAGAATTGAAGGGAGAAAGTATGAGGAAGCGTCAGGTGGTGTTGAGGAGAGCCTCGCCGGAGGAACCTTCTAGAAGCTCTTCGACGGCTTCGTCTCTGACGGTGAGAAGTGTGAGATACGGCGAGTGTCAGAAGAACCACGCAGCTGCGGTCGGAGGTTACGCCGTAGACGGCTGCCGTGAGTTCATGGCAAGCCGCGGCGAGGAAGGTACGGTGGCAGCGTTAACGTGCGCCGCTTGTGGCTGTCACCGCAGTTTCCATCGGAGAGAAATCGAAACCGAGGTTGTTTGTGACTGTGATTCACCTCCTTCAACTGGTAATTAGACCAGAAGAATCTAGAGCTAGTTAAGTGTTTGTTTGTGTCTTTGTGTTTGTTAATTATATATATATACATATGAAACTGAAAATATTATATTGGGTTTTTTTTTCCTTCTACTATGTCAAGGGTTGTGTTTGTTTGAGAATTTAAGAAGAAAATGTAAGAGAAAATTTGATAATAATTGGATGCTTTGGGGGGGGGGGGGGGGGGGGGGTTGAAAATGTTTTGGAAAAGGTTAGGGTTATGAAGTGAAATATTAAGATTATGGTTGTTTTTATGTATTAATACTGTTTGATCTGTTTTTTGTTTTGGTCAAAGAAATGTATTTTGATTGTTGTCGGAGCATATGTCGATTCCATTTAATGTTCACTTAAGACAATATGTTAAGTGTATTGTGAAAGGAATTGTAACGAATTCGTCTATGTATATTTCTTGATGAATGAATGAGATTGATTGTTCCTATACATATACGGAAGGTTCTTCTCTTGTGATAAGGTTGCATGAATATAGTAATACAATTATTGGTTCTCTGAATTACTAAATTATTCAGATATATTAGAATAATAATGATAAAAAAAATTTATTAAACTAATGGGGAGGTAATGAAAGAAAGGCTAAATTTGATTCTTTTGAGACCATTGCTTTAGCTTCTATTTTTTTGTATATAAAAAAATCGAAATTATAGAATTAAGCCTCACACTAATTCCCATGGTTGTCTACAGCATTATATCATATTAATGTAAAGTTTTAGAAGTACATGTTTAACTCGAGACTGATTAAATTGATTTAGCTCATTAATTATCTCTTGATTATGCAATGATAAGAACCACTTCCTTCAAGGATATGGCTTCTACGTTTTCAATTTTAAAATAATATATATTTAAATATTCTAATATGCTTGCTTTTAAGATGGATTTTTCAAATTTTATATAACATGACAAAAGAGATAGGAAAATAACTTTTAACAGGGAGCCAAAGGCCCACAAATCTAATCTTTGTTCGTGGCTAACTTGTTATCATGGAGAAAAAAAATAGTTTTAATTCATTTATTAAACCTGTTATAACTAATGATCGTTCATGATAACAACTTATGATTTTCTAATGTTTAGTCTTTTGGAAAATAAGAAGCAGGTGGCAATTAATCTAATTAAATACTCTAAAATAAATTACATTAAAGAAATAATTATCTGAGTGAAAAACTAATAAATAAATAAACCGAAGGAATGCCAAAAAGAAATGAACGAAATTCTTACTTCCAAAAGAGATTTTTACTCCTGAAAAGACAACATTTTTTAATAAATTTAATTTGTTAATAAAATTTGAAACTAACGAAAATAAATGAGGAAATATGATATATTCATACGAAAAAGTTAGATATTTTTGGCCGGTTAATAGATTTGAAATGATGTATCATCATGAACGTACATTGTTAGGTATTTGAGTATGGAGAGAAACAATTCCTTTTCATAAGTTTTAGCAAAAAAAAAAAAAAAAAACTTCCTAACAATTTACCGAATTAGGTCTGGCCAATGTCGATTTTAATTTCCCAAACTTTTCATATATATCGACAAATTAAATAATATATTATATATATTATTTTCTATATAGGAGAACATGTACTTTTTTGTAACGGCTATAGGAGAATATGTACTATATAGTCAAATTGTACACTTTATTTGTAAATCCGACCGGCTAGCAAAATTATAAATAAGTTAGTTTATTTTGACTGAAAAATAGTATTTTCTTTGTGTGTGTGTTTAACAAATATCATATTATTCTATCTTATAAGAAGTTATTTGTATCACACATAAAAGTTTTTAGTTATTTAAGGTTTTGTCATTGTATATTGTTTTTGTCAAGGTTTTTTTGTTTTTGCTTGTTTGGTTATTTAGCAAATAAACCATATATATTAATAGGTCAATTTGCAAAATGAGCATGGATCTAAAAACAAGTAAGAAAATAGACTCTGTCATAATTTATTTGTTAAATAACTATAGGTCCACGTCTAAAACAAAGAGAATTGACAAACCCACCCTTCCCAATTGATTTTACAAAATCTTCTCGGAATTAAAAATAACATGAATTAAAATAAAATAGGTGATGTATGAAGAAACTGTTTGGGATTTGAAAAAAAGCTATTGAAAATTTTCAAAAATAACATGTTCTAAAAAACAATAGCGTGACATAATGAAAAATGGGTTATCTCGCGAATATGATATGCTGATTGAAACGGAGAAATCCAACAAAAATCTAAAATCGACTTTGCAAAATCCTCTCTGAACTAAAAATAACACGAATTAAAATAAAATTAGGTGATATATGAAGAAATTGTATGGGACTGAAAAAAACTATTGAACTTTTTCAAAATAACATATTCTAAAAAATAACAGCATGACATTTTGAAAAACCAGGTTATCTTGGGAATAAGATATGCTGACAAAAATGGAGAAATTCAACAGAAAAAAAAAAAAAAAACGAAAATAGCAAGGTTTTTGAAAAAAAATAACATGAAATAGAGATGAGTGACATGTGATAAAGCGAAGGACTCCAATATCATTTTTTTTTTGCCCTCTAACATATCACTGTAGCATGCATGGTTATTTTCTTAATTAATTTTTGTTTCATCTATTGCTATTAACCTATATTAATTGAAAAACATTTTAGCTGTCTTTTTGTAGTAGATTTCTCAACAAAAATGCAGAAAAAAATTTGAACTTAACTGGAACTAAAATCAAGATTAAACACTATAAGTTCTAATACAAAAAATTATACTATTAAATTAGAAAAAAATAATAAAGGAAAATAATTGGTGATTGACCTAAAGACGAGGGTTTTCGTCTTAAATCTGGCCGCGATGGCTGCAATGCTGCCTGACGATGCCGGCGTGGTCGTCCATAGGCGAGATACAGGGGGCGACATTGCAGAACTAGTGGCGAGAACTGATACGGTTTTCAGACATGTTCCGAAAGTTTCATCGCAACACTCTGATTCGGAGAAGATGTCTGATGTTGTCATCCATCGGCGGGACGCAAGGGGAGTCACAGCCGACCTAGGAGGAGTAGTCGCGCGAGCTGCGATGATTTCAAACTCTGTTCCGAAAACTCTATCACCACACTCTGACAAAATATCGGACACTGCAGCACATCAGACTATGGTGAACTCCGACACTGATACAACAAAAGGGTCTGCTGCTGCGATAAGCCCAAAATTTTCAGATATTCGGAAGAAAACATGGACGCAAGTTTCAGGTCGTTTATCGAAATTTAGTTTCGAAGCTCAGACGGTCGACGGGAAACAGGTAGTAACAGTCCCGGAGGAAATCCTTGAAGCCACTACACCCCTTTGGGAAGATTTTCTAGTTGGACTTTGCCTCCACTCACATAGCGAAGGTCCATGTCGTAGTTAACAAATTCCGGAACCTTAGAGACAAAACAATCAAAATCGACTCACATGTTGTCAATGAGACCACAATCAAATTCAGAATCCATAACACTAATGCAAGAACACGTGTACAGCGTCGGGGTATGTAGAATATCTGTGAGATCCCAATGTTAGTATCAAAATGGACTCCGGTGGTAGAAGACGCCCAACATGTGCTAAACTCTATGCCGATGTGGGTTAAGCTCGGGAATATTCCGCCAGCACTCTTTTCGTGGAAGGGGATCAGTTTCATTGCTAGCAACGTGGGGACACCTATAAGGTACACTCTGACACTGAACTTATGACCTCTTTCGATGAAGCAAAGGTTTTCATTGATGTCTCTCTAACAAAGGAGTTGCCTAAAAGCTATGTGTTTCAAATTCAAAATGAAGAAGTCACTGTATCTTTCGAATATCCTTGGTTACCTATGCGGTGTGTTTGCTGTGGGAAATGGGGGCATACAGAGGCTGGCTGCCTCTTGAAGTTTCAAGGTTCTCAATCTCTTGCACGAATCAAAAACTCTGAGAACTCCAATGAAAAAAACACAGTAGCTCTAATCAACTTACGGTCAGTAGATGTCTGCTCAATCTCCACAACTCCAATGCTGGTCGGGGCAAAAGACGGAAGACATGTGCCTTTGGTATCTACAAACCGGAGTCCAAAAAAGAAGGCAGTACGGAACAAAGTGGCAAAGATTTCTTCACCTTCCCCGAACCTGTAACTTCTAGAGACTGAAAACTAGACCATTAAACATATTTCTTTCGAACCTGTGAAATAGAGTAACTTAAGTTCAGTCTAGACCTTCACTGTTCTGGCGAATCAAGGCGATTTTAAAAGGCCACAATCATCACAACCTGAAGAGCTAGAAGGCCAGATTAATGAGTCTCAATCTCAGGTTTGGGTAACTGAGAAAATTCATGCAGTGAAACGGAGCAAAGACAATTTAGCTAAGGCCAAAAGAAAATTTTCTACAAAGCCTAATGAAAGTGGATCGCTTTTGGAAGTAGAAGAAGGAGAAATCAGTCTTCTATCCCAAGTCCTCAAGACTTCAGAAAACGAGTGGGCTATTGTATCACACTCGGACAGCAAGCAGAAATCACCACAACTTCACTATGGTCAGGTATTGATAGCTTCTCCCTCTCGGTTTTCTGTTTTGCAGGTCCAGGATGATGCAAAGAACTCTATAATTCCGGCTAGTTCCTCAAATTTGTTCAGAAAAGGCTATGACGCAGGATGTGAACTGTGTTGTCTTGCACCCCGGAAAACACACGCCCAGATCACCACAGCTTCACTATGGTTAGGTATCGATAGTTTCTCCCTCTCGGTTTTCTGTTTTGCAGGTCTAGGATTAATACAGAAAGCTCTAAAATTCCAGAAATTACTTATATTTCATCAACAAATAAGGTTGAGAAACAGGTTGTGAATTGTGAAATGGCTGCCGGTTCTCTTGATCTTTTGGTTGAAAGCACTATTACCAGTTCATCAGTTAAACAGTTTAGCATTCCCGAAAAAACAAAACACCCTCTGTCAAACCTGGAAACCACTTCCCAGGTATTCGAAAGTCACACACAAGTACTTCGCCAAACCTTCTCAGAAAGCTGGAGATTCAGTAAGCAATGGTATCGGCAAAAGGTTATCTCATCGGAAACATTAATGTCATGTTTTTCATGGAACATTCATGGCTTCAACAAAACAAAGAAGCATTCAGTCATAAAAATTTTAATTCAATCTCATTCAATGGAGTTCGAGGGTTTATTGGAAACAAGGATTTCAGAAACTAAGGCGAGCTCTATAACGAGCTCAGTGTTTCGATACTGGTCTATGATTTCAAACTATGAGCATAAACCTCTAGGGAGAATTTGGGTGGTATGGAGTCAATTCAGATGATTACATGCTTAATTAAGTGTAAGGGAACAACGGATGAATTCGTTTGCTCTTTCATCTATGCTTCAAATGATCTGATCCACCATCGAAATATGTGGAGTGAGCTCAAATGTTTGCAGGACTCAACTCAGTTTAGAGGGAAGTAGTGGCTATGTCTAGGGGACTTTAATAAGGTTTTATCGCGCGATGATCATTCTCTCTCTGCTACGTCTAATATTCATCTCCCGGGTATGATTGAATTCCAAGATGTAGTTCGCTATTGCTCGTCTAGTGACATGGCTTACCATGGCCTTCGCTACACTTGGTGTAACAAACGGGAGGAGGGTCTTCTCTACAAAAAACATGACCATGTGCTTGTTAATCGTCATTGGATTAACCGGCCTTCAAGGTCTTTTTGTATGTTTGAGGCGAAGGGGTGCTCTGATCATCTTTGTGGAATCATTCAGTTAGGCTCCGGAACGTATAAGCCGTGAGGTCTTTTCAAGATGGTAAACGCTATAATTTCTATGGTTGATTTTAAGCCGACAGTTCAGGCTTACTGGAAGGACACCCCGGCTTTATTTGTCTCAACGTCAGCTTTGTTCAGATTTGCAAAGAAGCTTAAGTTTCTCAAGCCAACGATTCGAGAGCTCAGTCGCCATAGGCTTCACCACCTCTCGAAGTGGACTGAGGAAGCTTTTAAGATTCTTTGCGACAAGCAGAATACCACTCTCACCACCCCGACACAACAGGCTATTTCCGAAGAAGCAGCGGCTTATGAGGCTTGGGAGAGTGTGGCTTCTCTCGATGAGAGCTACCTTAGACAGAAGGCTAAAATTCACTGGATTGAAGTGGGCAACCATAATAATTGTTTTTTCATTGTGTCATTAAAGAAAGGGAAACAAGAAACTCTATCAATATAGTCAAGACTCCCACTGGCGATACTCTCACACAACCGGAAGACATTAAACTAGAAGCTATCTGCTATCTCTCCGAGTTGTTTACCTCTCATCCTCTTGATTTTACAGGTTTGTCGGAGGCTCATATCTCTGCATATCTACCTTACATTTGCTCTGATGAGGACATGTTTTCTATGTTGACCGAGATCACTGAAGATGAAATAAAAAAAGTTCTGTTTTCGATGCCTTCCAACAAATCGCTGGAGCCGGATGGCTATACGGTTGAATTTTATAAGGAGGTCTAGAGCATAATCAGAGCGGATTTCTGTGTGGCTATTCAATCTTTCTTCATGTTTGGGTTTCTGCCCAAAGGTTTCAATACCACCATTTTGGCATTGATACCTAAGAGGAGTGGCACTATTGGTATGAAGGACTATCGGCCTATTTCATGCTGTAACGTGATCTACAAAGTCATCTTTAAGCTCCTGGCAAATCGTCTTAAGGTCATCCTTCCTTGTTTTATAATCCCGAATCAGTCAGCTTTTATTGAAGATCGATATATGATGGAGTATCACAAACCACAAATAGCTCATCGTTCTGTGATGAAGATCGATATCTCTAAACCCTTCGACTTGGTCCAATGGGGTTTTTTGAAGAACATATTATTAGCTATGAAGCTCCCAGTAGCCTTTGTCACATGGATTGAGCTTTGTGTGACTACGCTTTCTTTCTCAGTCCAAATAAACGGTGAGCTTACGGGATTTTTCAGAAGCAAGCGGGGGTTACGGAAAAGTTGTTCTCTTTCACCTTATCTATTTGTTATATGCATGAATTTTTTATCTTTAATGTTGGATAAGACAGCGACGGAGGGCAAGTATGGTTTCCACCCGGGTTATAAACTCACCTTTTTGTTGCGGATGACATAATGGTATTTTTGGATGGATGGCCACGCTCTATCAAAGGTATCATTGATGTTTTTGATGAATTTTCTCGGTTTTCTGGACTAACTATTAGTTTGGAGAAGACATCTCTGTTTATCACAGGAATTTCTGCAGGAACTAGAGACAACCTATCTGAGTTTCGTTTTCTCATATGCACTTTGCCGGTGCGTTATATGGGCTTGCCTTTGCTCAAAAAGCGAATTACAAGTTCAGATTATCAGCCACTAATTGACAAAATCTGAGGTCGTATTGGTTCTTGGAAGAATCATTTTTTATCTTTTGCAGGTCGCCTCCAGCTTCTCTCTTCAGTAATATTTAGCTTGACAAACTTTTGGATAAGAGCATTTCGGCTGCCTCGGGCTTGTATTAGCGAGATTGAGAAGATTAGTTCTGCTTTCCTTTGGTCTGGAATTGATTTAAATACAAGAAAAGCTAAAGTTGCTTGGAGTGATGTGTGTAAGCCAAAAGCAGAAGGGGGCCTTGGTTTAAAGCCGATATCAATTGCAAACACTGTTTCCTGCTACAAGTTGATTTGGCGCCTAGTTTCGGCTCAATCTTCCCTTTGGGCCAATTGGATACAAAAAAATCTGATTCATAAAGGCTCATTCTGGTCAACAAACACAAGAGAACAAGTTGGTTCATGGATGTGGTGAAAACTTCTCAAATATCGCGATCATGCAAAGGAGTTCCATAAAGTCGAGGTTAGGAATGTATTTAATACCTCTTTTTAGTTTGATAGATGGTATTCTCTTGGTAGGTTGATCGAGATCCTAGGTGAACGTGGATGCACTGACATGGGAATTCAACTTTCGTATACCCTAGGGGATGTTTTTGCTACTCACCGTCGTAGGAGACATCCTAACCCTACTCTTACTCAGATTCTAGAGGAAAAGAAGATAGATTCAAGAACTCATTCTCCTCAAAGGAGACGTGGAACCATCTACAACTAGTGAATCCGGTTCAGCCATGGTCAAAGGGAGTTTGGTTCTCGCACGCTACCCCGAAGTTCTCATTTATCATTTGGTTGGCAGCGCTCGACTGCCTCTCCACGGGTCAAAGAATGGTTCTTTGGTCTTCAAACTTGGTCCATAATTATGTCTTCTGCAGATTCCCGATGGAAACAAGGGACCACCAATTTTTTGATTGCTCGTTCACCTCCAGCCTATGGTTCCGCCTTACATCTGGCATCCTACAACACATGTACACTCATCACTTCTCCAACATTTTACTCACAATTTCGGTTTCAGGTGATACGAGGACTCGGGACTTCCTGGTCAAATATGTGTTCCAAGTGGTTGTGTACTTCATCTTCTAGGAGAGAAATCTGCGAAGGCATGGAGAGCCTGCATCTTCTATTGACCGGCTGGCTCGGGAGATGGACAAGATAGTAAGAAATTGACTCTCAGCGTTGCAACGTCGGGGAATCATGCTGATGGGTTTACAAGATTGGTTTGACGCAAGAGTTTAGCGATTATTGTTTATCCCACTTTTTCGAATGACTTTACACTTCAGCTCTGTCGCCGGCGTTTGGATGTACTCTTTTTCCCAACTTCTGGTTTTGTCCCAAATGGATTTTCTATTTGTTGGATTTTATCGAGGCATCCATCCCGAGACTCCATCATTTTATGAGCTACTAGATCAATTATGATTTTATTTTTAATTTTTTTCTTTCTATAAAACATCATTATAAAAAAAAGTTATTTGTTGAATATAATTTTACATATTATTCAGAAAAAGATAAAAAAAAAAAAAAAAGAATGACAGAAAGTGTATGAAAAAAATCTACATAATTATGGGTTTAGCTCTCATGTCCAAAATATTACAAACTCGGAAGTAAACTTCCACCAACGCAGGTGGTATTCTTAGACCTGTCCATTTTGGGACGGAACTTGTCTTATTCCGTACTCGTCAGAAACTTTCCATCATATCACCGATCACTTTTATATAATTATCTATTTTGGATTGATTATTATAATCCATTTGTATTAAAAATAATTTTTTTAATAAGTAAATTTTAATTATTATAAATAAGTATTTATAATATTGAAGATATATATATATATATATATAATCAGCTATCCAATATTTGTTTTTAACATGTCCATTTTGGAATAATATTTTTAAAAAATTATAAAATTTAAATATCTATAATATTTGAAACGTTTTAAAATTTAAAATATTTATAATATTTTGAACTCTTAAAATATAAATTCATTCAACTAAAGAATCAGATTAACCAAATAATTTTTTAATTTGGACGCCTAATAAGTCAAGCTTCTTGTTCATTCATATTTGGAATTATTTTGGTTTTTTTATAATATGACTCTCAACTATTGCCCAAATGTTTTAGCCGATGTGGGACATTGAACAAATATAATTTTTTCTTCACTGATTGAGTAATATATATTCGTTTTAAAAAATTCGAATCATAACATATGCAGAAAAAATTGAAAACTTAATTAATTATATGTATTATATAATAATTCAAAATAATTTTAAAATAAGATCAAATAAAGGTAAAAGGAGAATCATAATTTTTTCCAATATATTGATTTAAATTAGATAGAAATATTTTAAGAAATTTAAAATTAGTATTAATTTCTATTCTATTAAATTATATAGAGATTGTTTGGATATATGAATAAGTAAAGAGATGTTTGGATAAAATGATTATTTATTTGTACTTATGTTTTAATAGTTAGAGATTCTTACACTAGTTCTAAGGAATAATCTTAGGACCAAATGGATTAAAGAAAGTGAACTCAATCGAAGACACATTTTTTATAAAGCGGGACTAATCAAATATACTTTACCATTTAATAGATTATGATACATGCTGTCATGAATGTCTGAAAGGTTTTATGTGTGTTATTGTTAAGCTCAAAATGACTAACGTATATACAATCAATAAACTCTAACTGGTGTCCTAATTGATATATTAACAAAATACTAATATATCATTATGTCATAAATACAATATGGCATATGGTTCAATATTTATCTCAAATTGAAGCAGGAAGATCTCGAATGTCTAACTTAAAAAGAAGATAGTGAAATCTCGTCTTCCTAATGCCTTTGTGAAAATGTCTGGAAGTTGGTTTTTGGTTGAGACATGAGAAGTTGTAACATTTCCAACTTGAATCTCACCACGAATGAAGTGACAATCAACTTCAATATGTTTCGTGCGCTCATGAAAGACATGATTGGTGGAAATGCGCAAAGCTGCTTAGCTGTCACAATATAGATGCATCAAAGAGCTGTGAGCAACACACCCAAAGACAACAACAAACCATTTGTCCTTTTCAACTTAGACATTTAATCAACCAAGAAGCGATATTTAGCCTCTGCCGACGAACAAGAATTAACTTTTTGTTTCCTAATCTTCCACGAGATGGAAGATCCACCAAGTGTCACAAGCCAACCAGTCAAGGAACGTTTTGTCGAGGCATATAAACTCAATTTTTTACTAAAGCAAAAACATATACCCCAAAATTCAACAACCAAGTTCGCTTGAAATATCAACGCACATGCCACATTTAATATATGACGATGTTTACGCTCACCTCGTCTATTTTATTGAGGTATCTTCACACACGATGTTCGGTGCAATATTTCATATTTTGCAAATATAATCTTGCACACATAGAAACTTGTTGCCATTATCACTACGTCACCATTAGATCTTATCAAACTGTTTATCAATCACTGTGAAGAAACTCTTGAGTGTTTTTTCACTTGCGTTTTGTCATGCAACAAGTAAACCAATACTGATACAAATAATCATTCACAATTGTAAAAAAATATGAAGATACGCACAACCTCAAAGATTGAATGGACCCCAAAGATCAACATGAATCATATAAAAGATCTAAGTACCTTTATAGAACTTGAAACAAAATCATTTCAACATTTTTAGCACAAAAAAATATATCACAACTCACAAGATCTAAATCACAATCACTATCAACTACTGATAACTACTTTGTTATATTCTATGAAGGATTCCCATCCTCCGATGCCACGAACTCCATCACCACCTCCTTATATTGTCTTCAAGGCACACACCCGCTTTGATTCTTTAAGAAAATATAACCCACGTGCAATTCACCCGTTCCAATCATTGTCTTCGACATGCGGTCATGTGCAACACACACATCCATGTCAAACAAAATAGTACACTTCAAATCACGAACTAATTGACACATATATTAAACTGCAATCTAATTCTAGTACATACAGAACACAATTTATCTCAAACCCGACATCAAAATCATTTTTCCTTCTTTAGAAGAAACAACAGATTTTACGTTTGGCAAACCAATCCGACACAGAGTTACATACAAATTCTATCAAACAAATCAATCTATCCAAATATATGATTTACTGCACCATTATCAAACACCCATTTATAAGTAAGATACCTACCACTCAGATGAGGCTTTGTGTCATTGTCTAGAAATCTAACCGGCATTTCCCACTACTCTAGTTTCAAACCTGTGTGAGCCAAGTTTTCTAAATAGACTTAATGCTCAGAATTTGAATCAACAACAACCACAATGTTAGGTCTGATATTTTTTCCACGACCACATCCTGAGGCCCGTCCAGAGTGTTGTACTGCATCATGTCCACGACTAGGACCAAACCATGTGTTCTATACTGAATCACGAGCACAACCAACACCAAGACTTCCATGTCTATATCTCTCAAGCCACCAATCTTGAAACCCGTGTTTTCGATAAAAAGAACATGCATCATGACTAGGTTTAGCAAATACACACCTGATTCTTGTATAATTCTCAAAATAGAGAGCTATTTCTTGAGATTGTCCCACAGTTCCTTTGCAACCACTCAATCCGCAATAGTTGAGCGAATCAAGGAGTCAACTATGTTTTAAATCCATGATACAATCATTAAAGTTACCATCATCGAATCATCTTCCTTTTCTGAATCTTTTGTTGGTGCAGTCACAATCCCATTGAATAGACCAAGTTTCTTCTTTGCCCGAAGAACGGTTCGCATCCAACGAGACCACTCATCGTAATTCATTCATATCAAAACAACTTTGCTGATGATGTTTTCGGGTTCATCATTTGTCGAATGAACATACACAATGTGTTCGTCTTCATCATTTTCAGTTTCAAGAATCGTTTTGCACTGATACCAGGTCAGAAATGTGTGAAAGTTTTTCTGAGAATTATTGATCTAAGCTCAGAATGGCTAACATATACTCGCTTGGTCAGGTACTTTTGTTTTTCTTATCTCTCACTAACGAGAAAGTTCTCCTCTCAAAATTTCTGACCTTGATCAATTACCCGACTTCGCTTTTAATTCGCATGTTGGGCAAGAAGCACACCAACAGCGTGCGTTGTATGATTCTACTGTGTTTTTTGCACTTGACTTGGTGGATCAATCTCCTTTGTAATAGAAATCGGACTCTGGTATCTCAGTCGTTTCTATTTCCAACTGTGAGTGTCAACTTTCTAGTTCTTCTTCTTTTTCTATTTTTTAGAATCCCCTCTTCTCTTTCCTTTATTGATTCCAAAGTAACACGATCTAATTCAAAAATCTCACCCAATTGAGCTCGTCTTGCATATTTAGCCAGTAAGGGGGAACACTCCTGCTTAGTACAACCAGAAAGAAAGAATGCAGAGTACGGCCAAGAAATTTAAAACTGTTCATAGGGTTCCAACCATGCCGGACAGATTTGCTCCACGCAATAGCTACTTTTATCAAGGCTCCTTCAGACATAAGTTTTGTTTTGGCCGAAGATAAAGATACTTCGAAGACGATAAAGATAAAGATACTCCCAACACATTCTTCCTCAACTACTGCCTCTACTTTCCCCTCCTCAAGATATTGGTGGAGTACTCCCATGCGCTTGGGCTTGCTATTTCACAACTCACACTAAATTTCATTCGCATAATTCTTACCGTGTATACACTTGTTTATGAATGTGGCGAATATGTATAGGTAAACGATCTCATTCGCCTTTTTGTTGTGAAGAAAAGCCATGCTCTCAGAAATTTCTACATCGGGAAGAGACCGATACTTGCTCTTACTAAGGAGCTTCCGAATACGAGATCTAATCTCGGCTTACAAGGAACAAAGTACAAACGCACTTTGTATGGTTTTACTTAATGTGTTTGGGAATGCGAGATCTGATCTTGGCTTATGAAGAACAAATTATAAACTCGTCTTGCAAATTTTACTTGATCTGTTTGAGGATTAGTGTTCCCTTGTGCGAGATTCGATCTCGACTTAAAGGTCGAATTATAAATTTGTCTTGTTAAGTAAACCCGATTCATGCAGGGAACCATTGGCTTTTGTGCGAGATCCAACCTCAGTTTTGTGGAGATTGAGTTATTGACTCATTCTATAGGATTTGTCTTGCCCGAGAGTCAAGAGTTCTCTTTGAACCAGCTCAAAGGATTATTTATGATTCATAGGGCTTACATTTTATAACGGATTACATTTAATGCAACAATTTGGTAATTAATTGTATTAATTTTGTTTGATTTGCCGTTAATTTGAATTCAATTTTTTGGTTTTGATTTTCTGCATTGACTTCCCGAGCTCCTCTTTAATTTGCCGAATTGTCTCGCAGCTCACCAATTTGCCATATAGACAAAGTGACAATTAACTCGCTTTATTTTCTTAATGTATCATGAGCTTTCCTTATGGGCCAACTACAAGGTGGTGGCTTAGTACCTGCTTTCCTTATGGGCCCAACTACAAGGTGGTGGCTTAGTACCTGCCTTTGGCCAAATTAAAGAAATTCTGGCAATTTTCGGTTGTTAAAAAGCCTACTTATTCTTTTTCTACTAGCATCAGACGAAAAAACAATAAATTAGGTTCTTTTTGAATGTTTTTTAGTGCTACAACTATGGACATTATCCAATGTATTTTCAAGAATAGGATTATTCTGGGAACATTGATTTTTATAAATTTGGATCACTTGTCTTAGATAATATCTGCTATTTACCAAAATTAGAGTTTTTCATGGATTATATGGTATATATAGAAAACTAGAAATGACAAGATTTATAAGAATTTGGATAGAAAACCACACAATATTTTGAAATTAACAGAAAGTGAAGATATAACTTTACCATATGTTTATAAAATATATTTTCTATGATATTTTACGGTATTTTCTATTATATATTTAACCATATTTAATTTTTTATAAAAAAGCATTGTATATATCCCGTGTATACGGTTATACGCTATTGGTGGTTCGTCTCCCGGCTAGCATATAGAGTATTTTAGAACATTGATTTTTACCAAATTTGCATTAAAATTATTTATTATAAATATAAGTTAACTTTATTTCCATTTTTAGTGAATAATTTTTATTCCATATCTATCATCTATTCAATGCTTTTCTTATTTTTAAATGGTTTGTATACATTTTCCTTCAAAAAATAAATCGAGTTAAATTTTCTTTGAATGAAATTTGTTAATGTGTTTTAGGTTAGAAAAAATTGAATATAAAAGCCCATATGAACATTCAATATTTGGGAGAGGAGTAAATTTACTTGTTTGAATTCTAAGCCCAAAAACTTACTAGTCAAAAGTCTATAAATTTTTGGTAGATGGAAAAGTAAAAAGCCCAATATGAAATCCAATTTTTTACTTCTTTCTTTTTTTAGCTTCTCTTACCGGTTTATTAGTCTAAAAATTACATTTGTACAATCACAATTATAACAAATCCATGTCGGCGTTAGAACATGGTTTCAATCGAATCATGCTCAAGTCAGATTCTGCACAACTGATTCGTGTCATAACGACAGGATCAACCCTATCGGAACTTCACGGTGTTCTGGAGGACATCGAAACAATTTCAGCTTTGTTTGAGTTTATTTATTTCCGTAATATCCCTAGAGAAGGTAATGAAGTAGCAGATCATTATGCAAAACAGGCCCTGAGCCTTTATGTTGTATGCCCATAAAATTTATGATATAAAATGCATGTGATTGACAACAAATAATCCATAGCAATCATCATCCATCTGTTTCTAGACATTCATCTATAAATTCAAGACACAAAAGCAATACACAATCAACTGTAGCTCAAATTGTAGACCAGCAAATAGAAGTATTGTTGTTTATCATATGTAAAAAAACTTGCATTACAAGTCAACAGTAGAAGCTCTCTACACATGCTCCGACTGATATGATTCTAACGCATATGACAACACTATTTTTAAATGGATATTGACCCCACAAAACTAGAACTAACGATCTATACCCCTCCCAGTTTCAAATATCGGGGCTTAGACCACACAGACCTTTGAAAGGTTGTTTTAATTCATTCACTTTCCAAATTCCAGTATACCATTTTGTTAACATTAACCATTAGATTCATTTAATTGACTTAAATCACTTATTAACATGTTCAATTTGGATTTCATTTTATTTGTTTACTTGGCACTTAAAAGGGTTAACTAATTGAATACCTTATCTTTGTGTTACTCTCCATTGAGTTTTGATGATGAAAGCGTCATACACAATTAAAAACCATTGATAAAATGATATTTTAAAAAATATTATTTTTATTTTTTATCAGTCTTTCATCGCCTCTTCTCTTCAATTTTGATGGTTCTTTGATTCGCCGGTGTTAGTATGCTTTAGTTTATTTTGATTTTGTTTTTATTCTCATCATTAAGCTATAAGGATAAGTAAAGTATCTTTTTCTCTCCTCGCTCGATTGCTATTTTGGATTTTTGTTGACTTCTTATTCTTTCGATTTGGATTTTGTTTACCTACCAAATTGTGAAATTTTCAGCAAAATTTTAATATTTCGATTAATTGATCTGCAAACTCTATGGATCTGAAGGCGGTCTAATTTTCCTATCTAATTGTTAATTTTTCAAATATGTTTTTGTACTTAAGCAAAATTTTGAATTTCACTCAAATGTATCTAATGGACGGTAGAATTCGCCTAATCAAGTTTTGATGACTAATGTATGATTTAACAATTTTTTAGTCAGTGACATTTTTGATGAAGATGTAATTACGAGAAAAAAAATATTTTTTCGATAACGTTTTATGGTGAGAGTACGAGAGTTCCGGATAATCCATCGAAAATATATATTATTTTTTATATATGTGTATAGTTGTAAATCTATAAAACTTAATAAAAATCTGAGATAAATATAAAAATTGTAAATTCAAAAAAAATGTACAAAATGACGTGGCAGTGATGTCGCATCTACATCTTCAGAAATCTTGCATGGGAATAACGTCATTGCATATATGGCATCTAAAATCATGGTTAATGTATAATGTTATACAATTTTAAAAATTAAAATACTAAATTAAATGTTTGAATTTTTGGAATATGTTAATTCACGGTGATATAATCCGTGTATGAATTGAACACGTCGACATACTGGAGATATGGAAAAACTGATCCATAAGTGAATGCTCCACAATAAAAGATTTTGAGATCAAGCAAGTATCACTATCTATAAGCAAATAAGATAAACAAATTGTGAGCAAGTAGAAAGTCATAAGTTATTGATTTCATGAATAACGAAGAATATGGTTGTCATAAATTGTCTGTTTTGTTGTAATGAATTTGCACAAATTTGCACACTTAATAAAGAAAAGCAAGAGCGTGTACATAGGACTGGTGCTGAGCATTAGTGGGCCGCATGCAAAATAGTTTTATGGGCCACTAACATATGGTGGATTAAAAGTTTTAGGTTTTCGTTTTTTTGATGAAGAAGGTTTTAGTTTCTTAAAGAATTGTATCTCATTGGAGATTCAAATCTTGACAAGACAAAAATAAGGTATAAGTGGTTTGAGGAACAGGACCACATAAAAGTGAATTTAATCTTTATTCCCAAAGATAGATCGGAAAAAGTCTTCAAATTAAATAAGTATTCTTTTATTTACCAATCAAATCAATAATTTTATTTCTGTTAAAGGGGAAAAATTATATTACATGATATATAAACAGCATATTTTAAAATTAAATTTGAATATAAACTTTGACAAATAAAATCATTTTTAATACTTAAATACAAATTTATTAGTTTTTTAATACCACAAGGTCCACAACGCAAATTTTTGGTTACATCAATAATTTTTGAAGTTTTGTATTATTCTAAATTTAATTTCATTTATGAACCAGAGAAATAGTGAAGGAAATTTTAAATGACTTTATTTTATAATTATGTGGCCCTCTAGTAGATTTTCAACTAGGGGATGTTATCAAGATAATACTCATAGGTTCTTTTGTATTTTATTTTCAAACAATAATCATTTTATTTATATAACAAAAGGAGTGGGAAAACGATGCACACAATTTGGTCTTTTGATTCTCCGAATCTCAACTTTCTTCGAATAAGCATTTTCCAGTTTATGCTATCCCACTTAGTTTTTGCCAGAATTTCTTATATAACTTAGTTTTTTTTTCTACATCTAAATTTTTGCCAGATTTTGTTATCATGTGGCACAAATTTGAAGACATGAACCGGTAGATTTTTTGCGAAAAAGAACCGGTAGATTTTATTTATAGCATTATTATTGTTAAATTCTATTGTTAAACAAAGGTAGACCAAATCTGTTATTTTGTTTTTTAATCTACCACCATGCTAAAACGGTTAAAACATCGTTACACCAACAACTAATAGCATTGTAAATTGCAAAATCGGAAAAAATACGCAGAGAATATAACAAGCAAAAATTCAATTGATAACTCGCAACATTTTTCAAAATTTCGTCATAAGTTTTTCAATGACTTTGACTGTTAATTTTGAATGTGATTAATATTTACGGTTTTAATAAATACTTATCACAAAACGATACTATCAACACCTAATCTTTTAATCTTTTTAAATAATTTGTTTTTACTTATCATTTGTTCTTTATGGAGTATTTGCACTTCAGAGCAAAATGATCAAAAATAGTTAAAGAGAACGTGTTATTTTCGTAATTTTTAAAAATGTCAAAAAGATAAAATAACTTATTTGCCTTCATCACGTATATCTTGTATGTGACTTTTATTTTCACTTTGTGCATTCTTCTATCTTTTTCATTGTAAATAAAAAATCTCAGATTATTATTATTATTATTTTCAATTTGGTTGAATTTTAAGTAATAATGTTTTTTTTTGGTTTTTTAAGTTGCTTTGGATTTCACTAATCCCTATAATACTGGTATTTGATTTTTTAGAGCTTCGAATTTTATCGTATTACTGGTATAATTAGACTTTCAAATTTCAAAAATAATAGATCTGAGAGTAAAAGAAGCCTTACAAAAATAAAACAGACAAAACATGATAATTTTATAGTATTCAATTATTTTTTTGAAGTTTACGATTTATCATCAATAATTAATAAAAAATGCATTAAAATAGAGAAATTACAACTTTTTGAAACAGTTTTTTTTACAAAGAGGATTAATAAGGAACAGAGAGAGTATATTTATTTATCATATTATATATCTTAATATTATGTTATATATTCATATATTATGTGAAAATATCATTAATATAATACGAAGATATATATGAATCACAAGCAAACAAGAGATAAAATTAAAACAAACATGTCCCCATCATATCGGAAAATATATTAATATTTCGCTAAATACTGTGATGTCATGCTAAATTGTTGTAGGATAAACATATTGTGAGATCACAAGTAAAAGTAAGAGATAAACTTAAAAGAAATCGAGACATGATTATCATGATACCACGCTAAATTGTTGTAGGATGATATTTAAGAGAATATAATAAATTTAATAGCGAGATATTAATGAAACATATCATTTAAACCAAGTTGTAATCGGACGCGGCAATTTTTGTATTTGGCCAATTCACTTTTCTTTATAAACTTTTATTGTTTTGTGTCACCAAATGAGTTAATGTATACAGCAACCCTGCACATCCCAAAAATCATTTTCACATTTTGGATCTTTCCAATCAAAGTATATCCCACTAAAATTAAATTTGTCAGAGTTTAGGTCGACCTATGCTACATATTAAAAATCAGATATTGAAATTTGGAAAAACTTATATACAATAAAATAAAATAAAATGAACGATTTTGTTAGCATTAGTTACGTCAGGAAAAAATCAAATTAGTAAGTGGTGCACTGCGCACATGGTAGATGGCAGTTAGGGCCATAACCTCAGCCTGTGTTAAAGTTTGTCCCCACCACGAAAAAGAGATTTGTGACTTCACCAAATGTTTAAATAATAGCAATATTTTTTTTCTGTTTACCAATATTATTTTAACACTTAACGTTTTTTTTATCAACGATCACATGCACTATTTAAATCTAATTTAACTTTTAATTCTGTTTGTTGTTTGGTGACCCGACATTTGTTAATCACGACTAGTATCTAATTGTCTTAAGACTACGTTTCCCAAATGGAAAGTTATTTAGATTATTCGTAAAGCTAATGATTGGTTCCTCGCCCTAAACCCCTATTATCACTTTAATAATAGTAGTTAGATTCCAGTTATATAACATTTAAGAATAATGAAAGACTTGAGCATATATACCAAAAACAGATAGTGGGAATGTAAGGATTAGAGGAAAATTGATTAATGAGGAAATTATATGGATTATACGATGAATCTTGGGTTTATCAGAAGCCGGTGACTAATCATTGGAAATTATAATATCAAAATTATTCATATATATTAAAAAATAAACCTGCTTCTTTTCTCAAAGAATAATGAGAGATTTACGAAAAGGACACCTAGATCTTAGTTTGATCGCATATTAAATTAAGCGACAAAGTTACTTTCAAGATAAGAAGTCAACAAATATTATTATATTAAATTGCATTAATTTACTATTTTTTGGGAATTTAGGGTTCGTTTGATTGCCATAATGGACTTATTAAAACATCACCGAATGATTACGTGTAGTTACTACTAATTCGGGTGATTACTTGATATAAACTTCCCATTAGTGGAAAATTCTTATAAAACCTTTTGGAACGTTATATTAAGCGAGAGTACTTTCAAGATAAGAATCCAGAAAGTATTATTATATAAAAAAAAAAAACTAACTAAATTCCACTAAGTTGATAATAACTTTGGAAAATCCGCACTTTCATCATTAGGAATTCATTTTATTTACCAAAATTTTGACTTATTAAATCATCACCGAATGAATATACAAACAGTGTAGTGACTAATTCGGTTTAGTTGAAATAAAATTCCCTTTAAAGGAAAAATTTAATGAACTCTTTGAGAACGTAATATTATTACCTCCTTAAGACAACGTCGTGGTACTAAAATTGGAAACCAAACTATAATAAAAACGTAAAAAGAAAAGGCTAAAAAGAGTTTAATTAATAAACGTATTAACGATGACAATACAAGTGCTTACTCTCTATAATCTAAAGCTAAACAAAGCTTAAGCTTCTTTATTACTTTTTCCCTGCAAAACGACAAGATTTTTTCTTCTTCACGACGAAGACGACGAGGCGTTTACATTTCCTCCGCCGTCAGCTCCGCCACTATCACTCTCAAATCTCCCACCACCAAGCTCGTTTCCTCCACCGCGAACGCCGCCAACATCGTCTGCGTTGTGGATATTATTCTCACCGCCGGAAACCGCAATTCCGTTATCGTTCCTCTGCACGGCGGCGCTACCGCCGGAGAATTTGAAGGTGTTTTTGTTATTATGCATCCAGACTTTAAGAACACCTTTATCAACTCCGATCTCACGACAAAAATCACGAACCTCATCTTCATCGCGTTTCTGAATCTTCCAACCGATTCGATCGGCGAATTCATGCATCTTCTCTTTCTGATTTGAGCTAAATTTCGTCCTGAATCGTTTCCGTGAGCCAGGCGTCGTGGACAGATGATTATTAGCGGCGGCGAAGTTTAGATCTGAGAACTGTGCGGTTTTATTGTTACCGGAGAGAGCTAAGAGCATGTAAGATGACGAAATAGGCGGCGGAGAAGATGAATTAGGACTACAAGGTAGTGGAGGTGGCGGATGGTGACGGTGATGTGGCTGATACTCAATTGCGGTAGTAGTGATTGAAGATGGAGGAAGAGACGGTGGTGGAACTTTCGAGATGAGTAAAGAATCGTCAGGGTCACGGCGGTGGAAGTTACGGTGACAACCACAAGCGGCACACTTGAGAGAAGTAGGATCGGAAGGTGTTGAAGAAAGAGACGGCATGAATTCGCCGCAACCGTCAAGCGCGTGACCTCCAATCGCCGCCGCGTGGTTTTTGAGACAGTCTTTGTAAGTAACGGTTAGAGGATGGTGGTGATGGTGGCGTTTGATGATTCCGTTACTGAAGGAGATTGGTTTAGCTGGTTGGATCCGGGTTGGAGTTTCGGATTCGGGTTCAGGTGATTTAGGAGTCATATCCATTGCTCTAAGTTCAAGCATCTGTAACTGTAAAATTCAAAAAAAATATTGTGGGAAAAGAAACGAAAATTAGGGTTTATGTTTAAGCTGAAAAGAAAAAAATGATATTCAAGAACGACGAAGATGGATATCAAAAGAGGTATTCAACTTTTGGAGATCGTATTTTTTCTAATATGTATTAAGAAAATAACTTATTGGAAGAGGAAGAAGATGTTATAAGATGATAGTGAATCTGGTGATGAGTGCTGGTAAGACAGAATAAATTAAATTAATAGGGAGAAACAAATAATTAATAAATATTGTAAATTAAATAAATAATATAAATTCATAGGACAGGGCTTGAGGATGTTTAACTATGGTTAGATAAGTATAGTTAAAAGTGGGAAAGGAGGACCCACAATAGGGAGTGGGGAAATATATAAGAGTAATAAATGTATTAAACCTAAAGATAGTCCAATTACAATAAATATTCTCATGCATTTAGTCACTTCTAATTATACTTTTTATCAAAAAAAAAAAAATTTAGATGCAAGAACATAAATTTTATTAAATAATTTTAACATTGTATGTATGATGAAGATGATAATTGTGTATATATTTTAGTAGTCTTCATATGTCAGATTTTTTAAATGCGAAATTTCTAAATTTGAATTATACAGGTACCCTATCAAACTTATTTGGTTGAACGATTGAATTGTTTTTTTTTTCCGTATAAGCCTACGTTTTTATCAATATTTTTTCAAAATAAAGTTGGAAAAAATCACCAAAAAAATATCATCCTACGTAAAATTTAATAGTTTGAATAGTTTCAAATGTATAATTTTAGATTAGGCATTAGATATTCCGATTTTGGTCAAAAAAAAGTCAAATTAATTTTGGGGAACGCGCTTATGAGAAAAGTTTCCACAAATTCACCATACATATAATCTGAAATAAAGGTTTAGTGGTATTGGCCAAGTAATCCACACTGTGTTTTCTCATGATAAAATCGAATCCAAAGCTGTATCAAATTTACGCACGAGACCATCGCAACACCACATCTGAGTTAGTAATTGTAAGTATATATTTCAATATTTTCGTATGACACAACATGAAAATTACCAAAAATATTTATATTTTTGTCAACCACTAGTTCTAATATACTTGAAAAATATATATTAAATACTAGGAAGACACCGACAAGCTAAGAAGACATTATCAAATACATTTTTAAACTTTGTGTAGTTGTTGAAGTTTCAAAAAATAAATAAAAATTTGCTTAGTTGTTCCACAAACAATTTGGAAATATCTACAATTTTTTTACTTTTTCTGTTTTGATAATGTATGAAGCATCAAATACAAATTTGACTCTCATTCCAGTTAGCACACCTTCAATCAAATTTTAATCAAGTGGTACGTGAGATATAAAACCATACAATTGAATGTATTACTTATCGTTATCAAGGTGTTAAAAATAATATATTTAAAACCTAATAGTCTTTGAGCGGCGTTAAAGGGCGTTATTCGATCTCCCTTTCCGCCCGCCGGAAAAGGGACCCCCTCCGTCTCTATTTCATTCCTCGGCTACTAGCTCCTGGAGATTTCTCAAAGATCTTGGTTTTAGCTTAGCTCGTGGTGACTTGGAAGCGGTGGGGTTCATTTAGCTTGGTGCCTTCGGAGGTGTGGTTCGTCACTCGCTTCTCCCTCTCCTGGATTCTCGAGGACGGAGTCTCAATGTGGGTTCGAATAGGCTTGCTTTGCTTCTGAAGCTCTCGGCATTTCACCTCCTCTCTTCCCCTTTAGTGAGTTCCTGTTTGGGACTCGGAATTCATATGGGATTTGGCTGGTTATGGGGTTATGTACTTAGGTCTCGTCTATCCTAAGCTAGAGGACGGCTTCAGGTGCGTATCTACCTCTAATCTCCGCATTATCCCTTACCTCTATTTCTCTAAGTAGGGCACAAGGTCCAAGATTATCTCTGGTTGTAGCTCCGGTTCTTCGTTACTTCCTCTCTAGGCTAGTTATTGTTTTCCTCTGCTTAAGCCCTCGGAATTTGTCTAGTTATACTCTAGTTTCTAGTCTGGTGTAGTATGCTTCGCTATGTGAGTTGTATCAGCGAGGTTCCGTCAAGATACTTCTTTCTCTTCTTCTTCGTATCTTGATGTGGCTTCAATGATGTGACTGTTGATTCGGCTGATGGTTTTTTCTAACTCGACTTGAGCACTCTCTTCTTCTCTCCTGCCTTCCCGTTTTGGAAGCTTCTCTCCTTCGAGCTCGACAATGTGCAATGCATTTCTATTTCAGGTCAGTTAAATGTCGTCGAAGGTGCCTCCTATCAATCAGTTGAGTCTGGAGTAGTTTGGGGCTTATGGTTCGCAGTGGCTCACTTCTTGGAAAGCTCCTCTTTCCACCTCTTGCTCTACTAGTTGTGGTGTGACATTAGTCCCTCTCCGGATTGCATTCCTTCGTCTCTGGTTGATTAGGTTCTCTCCCTCTGCGGTTTGCTAGGTTCTTCTTGGCTGTTCTTCGTATATCATAGCCAGAGAGCTGGTTGTTATTGCTTGACTAGCTGAGTTAGATTAAGGGTCCTCTGTCTTGTCTTGCACGTATGCTTTTTGGGACTTGAAGTCTCGGCATTGTGGTGGTCCAACTTGAGTTTGATCTTGGAGTGATATGTGGAATCACGGGTTATTTTTTTTCTCTGGTTCGTTGATCAGCACGACTAGCTACTCATCGACTCGTTTGAGGTGAGGATCTATCTCGTGTTTTTATAGCCGCCAATTTAAGCATCGGATGAGTGAAGCTTCCCATTGCTACTCCAAGCTTCGACCATCCCTTAGCTGAGGTTTGACATTAACATAGTATCCTTTGTGTATCATTCTCTTCTATTTATATTTGTTTCAATCACTTCTCTTGCTTAACTAAGTTGATCTTATGTTGTAATTTCACCTTCATGTAACACTCCCATTGTCTTTCATAGAAGATCTTTTATCAATATATATATATATATATATAACAAACAGTAAATAACTGACTATAAGACCATCTCCATTGGTAAGAACTTCTTATGGAGTTCTTACCAATTTTTTTATTATAAATTGTATCGGTAAACGTGTTTTAAGACACTTTTATTAAAAGCCGATTCTAAAAATTTTTATTTAATAACCAGTTTTTAAGAAAAGTTTTTTTAAATATGTTTATCGGTGCATTTTATATTTTTTTAATCTTTAGAATCCTTCTTAATAATTTCTCTAGAGCCTCCAACAAAGGTGGTATGTCTTTAACACTATTCAAAATCCTACTTCGAGCAGTATTTTAAAAAGGAATTGCTTTTCTTAATAGTCTTGATTTATTTGCAGCTCCAAAATAGAGTTATAATTAGTATTACTCGAAATCGCTTCATTTTTGAGTTAGATTTTATGATTTACAAAAATAATCTAAAAACTTTATATGTTTTTTAGTAATATTTTTGAAATTAATTATTGTAGAAATAAAAAAAATAAAAGATAAAAACTCAAAGAAAAATGATAATAATTCTTTTAACAAGATATTTACAGTCTTTTGACTCATAATTTTCCTCGACCCATAACCAACAGTTAATAATACATGTTAAGACGTAAAAAATATTTTTATGGAGAGAAGTAAAAGCTCAACTTCCCTCAAAAAAAATCTTTGTTAAGCAAGTGACTTCGGTATGGTTATTGGGAGATGGAGTTTTGAATATTGTTAGAAATTTTAGATTCCACTGTTATTGATTTATAATTTTATAAATGGATTCTCACATTTTAAATAAAATTCACTTTTATTGATTTATGAATACTGACATCCGTTACAAATCAACAGTTATTGATTTGTTGTTTTTATATTCCATTCAAAATCTATTGCTATTAAAAAAGTTTAATTTTTATAAATTCTACATTTCTATTAATTAAAATTAGTATTATTGGGATATTGATTCTTAACAATTTAACACATACAACACATCTTTTAAAATAATATAGATATTCTAGAATTCTTTCATATATTTATGAATTTCCAAAATTCTGTGCAAATCTAACAGAATTCTATAAAAATATAACAAATCTAACTCTTCAAATCAAGCAGTCCAATCCTCTCTCAAAACAAACAAACCCTAGTCGCCGCAAATCTACTCCGATCTCCCTTTCCGGTCGGAGGTGGCTCTCACCGCCGCCGGAAAAGGGACCCCCGTTTCTCGTTCTACTATCCTTCGGTGTTTGCAAGGTGGTGGCTCTAGATCTGGAATTTGCTTCGCTCGTTGTTTGCTTGGGGTTTTTGATGATTCTGCTGCTCGCGCCTCTGGGTTCGTGGGTTTACTCTGGTCTCTCCTCTACTGAGATTCTAGAGGATGGGGTCTTCAATTTGAGGTTAGGTTGGGTCTGAAGTTTCGCTCCCGGAGTTCTCGACAATTGGTCTCTTCGTTGTTTTCTCGTGGTAAGTTCCTACTCGTAGGTTTGGTAAATTGATGGGTACTTGGCTCAGTTATCGATTCCGCTTTAGCTCGAGGATAGCTTAGGATTGATGCTTTGATATTCCTCCTCCTTCTTCCTTGTTACTGTTGCCAGATGTAGCGTACTAGGCCCATGTTTTATGGCTAGTGTTTAGCTCTCATTCTTCGTCTACTGCTTCACTGAGAATAGTTTAAGTTTATCTCAATATAAGGTTCTCCGGAATCTGCATTGGTGCTCTCGGGTTTCTAGTTTCTGTAGTTGATTGTGTTGCTCAGTGTGTTGTGTCTACTAGCTTTGTATGGATGCTTCTTTCTTCTCCTCCCTACATCTTCTGAGTCTAGTTGATGTGGTTGTCATATTGGTTTGCTCTGGCCTCTCTCGTTGTGAGCTTCTCTTCTATTCCCCTGCCTCCTCGCTAGAGTATAGCTCCACTTTGGTTATGACAACAGGGCCTTTTGCATCTCTACATAAGCTAGTTCATTGCCGCGAGGTAGCCTCCTCTCTACCTGATGGGCTCGCATTGGGTGAGGTTTTGTTGATGTTTCAATACTCGGACACAGCCTTCTATCACCTCTTTGCATTCAAGTATTGGTGTATCTCCAGACTTTGCTTCTTCGTGTGGCCCTTGTCACAGGTTAGTTGGGTTCTCATCCCTCGGTAAGCTAGTTTTGGCTGAGCAAATTTCTTGTTGTCATCTACAAATCGATTGTTGCTGACTATTGTGCGAATGCGTTTGATGCTTTGGGTAAACAAGTTGGTTAGTTTGATGTTGGCTGGTTATGCGTTGAAGCTGACTAGTTAGTTTGGCTTTGTTGGTCTCCTTGCTTTGGCTCGGGGTTAAGATTTTGGTTTTGCTTGAGCTTGATTTGAAGGATTGTTTGGGATCACGGATACAACCCCTTCCTGGCCTCTCCTCGGCTAGCCTCTCTTAGAACCATTAAGGACTAGAATCCGCCAATGCACTCATATAGCCACCATCTCAAGTCTCCGTAATTGTGGCTTCAATCAAGAGTAAGGGTCTCTGAGTTCCACTTTCTAAAGACTCGCCAACATCATTATCCTCGGTATCTTTTCGTTTCACTCAATTATGCAATATTTGGTCTCTTGTTAGTGTTATGTTTCTGATAGGTATGAAGCACTGAGACCGCCATTTCTATTCACTTATGGAAAGAAGAAGAAGAAGAAGAATCAAAGTGACTAAGAAGAAGATCATGAAAAGAAGCTAAGGTGCAGACAATGCATTTGTGGACTCAGTGGGTCAGATGTGTTGTGCTCTCACTAAAGATATTAGTTAAGTAGAATAACCACTATAATGCTTTCTATTTACTGTTTTACTTAGTGACTAGGATTGGCAACCTAGGTCAGTAAGAGAGATGACTATATAAGTTGTAAGAGGAGGAGAGTTAGAGGCTATCAATCTGAGAAGAGAACTTGTAGGGGGAGGGAGAGGGCTCTATAAAACCTCCTCTAAGTTACTTGTAATTCTCGAATTTTCAATAAAGCAAATCATTTCCTCTATTACGTTGTTTGTTACATTGAAAACGTAACAAGTTGGTATCAGAGCGAGTAAGATCTTTGTGTGACTGTGGCAGATAATGGAGAAAGAGGTGGCAGATCTCCGGTCCAATGTCTCTTCCATTGAGCGGACACTAGCAGCGATGCAGAAACAAATGGAAAGGCTGAAAGTATTGGATTTCTTGGAGGAAAAATTTCAGAGAGAAGAAGAATTGCAAGGGGCTCGGTTAGAGAAGGATGTGGTGAACGATACGCTGATGTCAGGGAGACTCGAAAGTGACGTGTTCCTTCGCCAAGGTTTAACAAAGATCCACTGGAGTGACTGAAACCAGAGCCCGTTGGGAAGAGAAGAGAGTGTCGAGCCGCTGACTCGGAAAGTGGAGCTGTCGGTGTTTGACGGAAGCAACGCTGAGAGTTGGGTCCTCCAAAAGACCAATATTTCCAGCTCGGCGGTCACTCGGAGAGGGAAAAGCTTCACGCTGTAAGAGTTTGCTTTGAAGACGACACACTCTTTTGTATAGATGGGAAAAGGATAGGAACCCGTTCCGTACTTGGGAAGAGATGAAAAGGAGGGTGTTGCAGAATTTTGCAGCACATAAAGCAAATCCTTGCGAAAAGCTGATGAAGCTGAGGCAAACCAATACGGTGAGGGAGTACAACCATGATTTTATCTCATTGGCGGCCAATAACCATCAATTGTCGGAGCAAGTACTAGAGTCAGCATACATGATAGGGCTGAGCTTGGAGGTGGCGGTGCGTGTCCGACTTCACGAGTTCAGAAACCTAGAGAAAATGATGATGTTAGCACTGGGTGTCGAGGATTATCTTGTAGTGGAAAAAAAGGGAGAGAGAGTACTGGGGGCATAATAGAAAGAACTTTTCTAAGCAGTTACCCCAGCCCACGTGGCAATTATTCGAGTCAAGATTGGTCAAAGGTGAAAATGAATGAAATCTCGATTAAACAAATATCGTCGTTTGAGAAAAGAGGAAAAATCATGAACAACCCTAATCGCAACACAGGAAACCAAATGCCTTACCGACAATTAACGCCAGAGGAGATGCAGGATAAGAAGACAAAGGGAATCTGCTTCCGATGTGACGGTCGCTTCGTTAAGGGTCATAAGTAAACTCTACAAGCTCTCCAGGTCTACGAACTACAAGAAAATTGAAGCGAGATCCTTATCGAGGACGAAGAGGAGGATCCCGACGTTGCAGAGGTGATGGTTGGGCCAGAACTCGCCGAGCTCTCCCTGAAGTCGGTGGTGGGGATCTCTTCGCCGAGAACAATGAAAGTCTTAGGGAAGGCGATGGAGCAGGAGGTGGTTGTTCTATTGATTCTGGGGCATCACATAACTTCATCTCCAATAATCTAGTGAGGATGCTGGCTTTCCCCTTACAAGGGACCACTGGTTACGGAGTGAATATGGGAGTAGGCTTGACGGTGCAGGGAGAAGGAATATGCAAAAAATGAAGCTCCAAATCCGGAATTTGACCATAGTTAACGATTTTTACCTCTTGAACTAGGCAATGCAGATGTTATACTTGGTACGCAATGGCTGGAAACGCTTGGGGATATGACAGTAAATTGGAAGCTTCATGTGATGAGGTTCAAGGTTGGAGAAGTTACAGTAATGATTCAGGAGGATCCCAGCCTATGCAACTATGTTGTATCCCTCCAGACAATGTTAAAGGCTCTAAAAGAAGGTAGAAAAGGGTTGATGGTTGAGCTAGGAGGAATGGAGATGATTTCCGCTGTAACGGAAGAGGCCACAGTCTCTGAGGCTTTATAGAAAGTAGTGAAAAGGTATGAGGAAGTTTTTGAAGAACCAAAAGGGCTACCTCCATCTAGAGGCAAGGAGCATGCTATCATATTGAAGACTGGAACTGAGCCAGTGAGTGTGAGGCCCTTTAAGTATCCTCATGCACAGAAAGAGGAGATTGAAAAATAGGTGACAACTATGTTGGGAGCGAGCCTGATCCAAAGTTGGAGATCGTTCTCTATTCCGGTTCTGCTAGTGAAGAAAAAATATGGGAGCTGGAGATTCTGCGTAGACTACTGGGCTTTGAACAAAATTACAGTCCCAGATAGCTAGCCCATTCCAATGATTGAAAAAAGCTAAGGTGCAGACAATGCATTTGTGGACTCAGTGGATCAAGTGTGTTGTGCTGTCACTAAAGATATTACTTAAGTAAAATAACCACTGTAATGTTTTTTATTTACTGTTTTATTTAGGACTAGGATTGACAACTTAGGTCAGTAAGAGAAATGATTATATAAATTGTAAGAGAAGAAAAATTAGAAATTATGAGAAGAGAACTTGTAGGGGAAGGAAGAAAGCTCCATAAAACCTCCTCTAAATTACTTGTAATTCTCGAATTTTCAATAAAACAAATCATATTTTCATCATCATGTACTTCATCTCCGTTGCAATTTAATAGAAAACCCTTTATAAAAAAAACAAGCAGTCCAACTCCTACTAACACCCTTTTATTGATGGTGGGTTAAAAAGAAGTGGAATGGCTTTTCATTTATCGGTTAATCTTTGTAACAACAAAACATATGCATCCATGTTTTCCATCTATCAAATAGTATAGAATCGCTTTGCAGTTGGGGAAAATTCGAAGATCATGTGTTGTAATTAATAAAGAAAATGTTATCGTATCTATTTATTTTAGGCTAAACGTTTGATCTTTTCGTGCAAGTTGATTAGCTAAATCATTATGTTCTTATATGAAGCATGATGCAGGTTATCTAGATATTTAGATATAATAGTTTCTAGCCATTCACTTAGACGGTTAGAGATTAAGGAAACAGAGTTGACAATCGACTTGTAGTGGCGCAATGGACCGCATTCAAAATACCATTTGTGCATCTACAAGGACCAATTCGTGATTCTTTTTTCTTTTTCATCGACGTCTACAAGAACATGTTCTTTATCTACAAGAAACAATAGATAGCATGATATTCGACGTTTGGGTTCTCTCCTCATGTTAGGCTTTGACTCATATTGAGTTAAAGGGTTCTCTCTGTTGCCTCTCCTCTTTGCACGCTGAACTGGAGTATCTCCTTTGGACAATGATTTGTAATCATTACCTTCACGTAATGACATTTTTTTTTAAATCGATTGCCAAAATCTTTTAGCTTTAATCGATTAATTTACCGGATGATTGACTTTCATGATTTTAAGAATATTAAGTTATTTTTTCTTACTTTATTTATTTATTTATATTATACGTTCTAATAATGTTCGTGCGGATTATCTTAAAACAAAAGAGGTCGAACACGAAGTTTTTATTTTTCAATATATTGCTCTTTCTAATAACTTAATGGGATAATTTGTTTTTGCTACAAAAAAATGATAGCATGATATTTGACGTAAAAATAACATGATATTTATGTAATGTGTTTACCATCGATATATACCAAATTTACTTTACAAATTGTCACTTATAGAGCTACCCTTCCATAAAACACATGAATCATGTGATTAGGTACTTTACTTATGGAGGCCATACCCATATTTTCAGAATTCTCTTGGTTGTGTGATGGCTATCGTTTTAAAATACCGTCCACTCTTCATCTTCTTCATAAATTAAATTCTATTGTGTCATGTCCAACTTTTTATTTTCCTTCAACCTTTTTAACTTTTTTACCCCATGTATATTTTTCAACTTCATTTCCACCATATTTTTTCTGTCAGCTTCATTTTCGCCATTTTTAACGATTTCATTTTTAATTATATATTAAAAATACACCTATAGAACAATAAATGTTATTATTGACAAAAAAACAAATAATGCTATATATACAAGATACATAAAGTCTAAAATATCTAAGACCACATATTTAAAATTTTGATTTAAGCTAAATTATTAGGACCGACCACACTGACTTTTAAATTTATTTGAATCAAATTTGTAAAAATCACTAGATAAAATGTATTTTGAGCGGCATTTCGAATTATATTTTCTATAAATAATTATTTAATGAGTTTTTTTAACTATGTTAATGCTGCAAAACTAAAATATGTTCGTGAAAACACATTCTCAAGATTAGATGTAATAGGTACAATTATATCCTCCTCCTCCTAGCTGGCCCTTTAAACATCAATTTATCATTTTGCTTTTCCTCCATATCGAGAAAATTGCATCTTCTCAATCCAGCATCACTCTTCTTCTTGCAACTAACAGCTCATGAAAAAAAAAAAAAGTTTGCAAGAGGATCCCTGAGAAGCCATATTGCAAGCTAGGTTTGTTTATGCTTTTTTATGCATAGACATACCTTTCTCAAGTTTATGAAAAGTTTTTTTTTTCTGTAAGTAGACATTTTTGTTGAGAAATAAAATTATTTGAAAAATAAAAGCATATTCTATTAAAAAAACTATTTGCTAAGAATCTCTTATAGAAAAGCTTGTTCTTTATAATTTGTTTCTAGTTCTCTATATTTGATAATCCTTACTATTAAAATCTGTACTAGTAATTTTAACCACCTTATTATTCAAATAACTATTCAAAAATAGTAGTTGTGCATAATTATAGGAATTAATCATCTTGTTTTCAGAAATCGATAACAATGAAGTAAATAAATGTGCACCATAAAAAGACGGTCGATATCATTTAAGATAATATGTGCTTTATACGGATATCGGTTCATATTTGGATCGTTTCGAGTTTTGGATATATCAGATATAGGTGTTTTAAAACGATTAGGATATTCTAAAATTTCTGCTCAGATTCGGTTATGTTCCTTTTTCAGTTCAGGTTAGTTCGAATATTTGAATGGAGAATTGGTCTAAAACCAAAAAAATTCAAATTTGTTTGATTCAATTATTTTTATCCGACTACCTAAAATGATCCAAAAATTTTGAAATACACGAAAAAATAAAATGTTTAATCAGTTTTAATAAAATTTGATTAAATTATAACAAATATAACTAAATTTTTTAGATATTTTGGTTATTTTGGGCATTTTGGTATAAAAATAACTAATATTTTTAAATTTATAATTATATTTTTGGATATTTGTATTATTTCAAATCTTGATATAACTAAGATTTTAGATATATAACTTTATTTTGGGTATTTAATATAGTAGATCAGTTCAGATTCGATTTGGATTTAATTTAAATATAAAAATATACAATTCATTCAAATATTTATGTAGATTTTGGTTCGGTTTTTTGGATCCGAATATGTTACCGAGCCTAGGCTTAGTCTTCCGTAAATTTTCTGATGCTCAGATCAAAATAAAGTTGTGGTAATTTGCAGTAAAAAGTGACCAAATTAATTGATTCAAACTATAGTTGAAGGCAGCCATAGTTTATGGGGATTTAACCATCACCAACACAAATATTCCACGTCTTTGTCCGACCGTTTCCTTTACTTACAGCTAAAAGACATCGGTCCAGTTCGTAACAACGCAACTCTCTGAAACCGAACATTGATTTCCTCGAGGGTTCTTGTTATTTGACTAATCTACCCTCATGAGGTCAACAATATTTACAATCAACTCTAAGAGCCGTGTCGTTAGGCTTGAAACCTTCTGTGCGGTTCTTGTCACTAGACACGACCAAAGATTTTAAAAGTATATATTTAAATGATGATTACTACTAACGATAAATATGGTTTTCTTATTTTCTTAAATAGAACTTGTCAACAAACGACGTAATCACAATTAACACGCTAAGATATAAGTTCTAAATGTGACATGTATCGAAAAAACTCCACGCGTCACTCTATAACATCATCGTCATAGTTTAGGAGCTCGCCACGTAAACTAAGTGGTCTTGGGAGAATCATCATTCCAATAGTCAAAACACTGATTTTTCTTCTAATTTATCGAACATTTTAAGCAAATTCAAAGTTAATAAATATTTTCAATAATTTTGTTCAAGTGAAATCCAACGTGGTTGACAAGCAATTAATTAATACTATTACAGCTCACAACTTGACCAAGTGATGTATTAGCAAAAAAGATTGTTAGTTTAAATTTTATGTTTTGGATAGATGATAAAGACGGAACATAAAAACTAGGATCCTTTTATTTATTTTCTTGGGCATAGAATCATGAATTGCATGGTTGGTCCATAATAAAGATAAAGTTTTGTTGCCTTTTTTTTTTTCTTTGCATAAGTATGTGGTCCTAAATACGCAAGAATGATTTATCAGTGGAGTTAAAAAGAAAAGAAAAACCCTGAAAACAACATTTTTATTATTGATTGTATCCTCATGTTAATTGATGTTTTTTGGGTGTAAATTCCGTTTTTCCGTAAACAATTTACTAAAATCATAGTATATAGTATGGTGTTGATGTTGAGGTCAACAAAGCCCATAGTTGGAGCTAAAAATTTGAACTAAACATGGTCATCCTTAAAATTTGATCAGTTCAAGATTTTAACCAAATTTGGAAAACTAGAGAAATTCCTAGTAACTGGAGTTTCAAGATTTGGTTATATATTTTATATTTATATTCAAATCTAAGAAATGATGAAATATACGAGAGATTAGTACAAATTTTAATGGGATCAATGACCGTATCACCCAAGACTTGGACTACAAAATCTTTTGTGGGTCCAAAATTGTTCATCACCACACCACCAATTTCATATATCTTATGTTACTGTTAGTATATATATATATATATATATATATATATATATATATATATAGCTTGGAGGCATAACTTACATACTTACGCACTATTCATTTCTTATGTTTATATGATAATTGTTTTTACAAATGCATTTAAAATAGAAAGTGAAAAAATGATTCTCTGCAATTTCAATTAATGGGGAAAACCCCGACCAATTTTTTTTTTTTTTGATATAAAAATTGCTTTTTAAGTGCTAGTCAGATCACACAAAATTTCAGAAAATAACACACCGAAGTATCGTACTATTTTAAACTTTCATTATTTTAAATTAAGCTTTATCTGAAAATATGAGGTCGGTCTTCAAATCAGTAAAAGAAAGAAAAATAAACGAATCTGTACGAGAGCCAGTATTCTTTTATTATGAGCATAATCTTTAGGGGGTCTGATTAATAATTTTGAGTTGAAATTGGGCAAAACTAGAAATATGGTAAAGTTAGGGGGTGGGATCTGACGAGTTGTTGGGGCTTTAAACCACTTCAAATAATGGTCTGGTTTTTTTTTGTCAACGAATTCAAATAATGGTCTGTTTTGTAGGGTACAATGTGCCCTATGTTAGGTGTAATCGAAACTTCTTTCATAGAGAACTTTGAGTAAAAATTATGATGTCCTAATATTTAGTTCCCATTATTCTTTATGGTAAACAAACATATTCAAACCAATGTAACACCACTCATAATCTTTTATATTACATTTTTTTTGAATGTATAAAATTTATTTAACTCAAAAACCCGTTTGTACATTATATGCATCTTTTTGCAGAATGTTTAGAAAGAGAAGGAGATAAAGTAAAGCAACAACTTAAGTTAAAATCCAAAAAGATGATTTAGATTCTGGAACCAAACCAAATGGTAAGCCCATCTCCCAGCTTAGAGATAATTATGGTTTCAAAAATGAAGATATTATGTTACGGACAGTACGGTCGATGAATGAGGTAAGCTGGGCAGAGGGACAGAGAGGCTCGTCATGTCTTCGCCGATTGCGCTCAAGCCTACAACACATTTTTTAATTGCAATGAAAACTAGATGTATTAAGGAAAACTATATGTAATTTCAATTTGGTTAATAGTTTTTCTTTTCAGATAGAAATCGAATATAAAATCAGACGAGAGATTCTTTTTATCCCAAACTCTGCAATTTAAAAATTAATAGCAATGTCTATATAGCAGACTGTGAATTCATAAGTTTTGAAGTAGTTTGAGTGTGAATAGACCCGCACAAATATAATTCAATATGTCATTCATTATTACACTTAAAAATCTTAATGGGTCCAAAAGTTTTTGAAAGTGGATCTTGCAAATAAATAAGTCAGATTTCCCATGATTTATGTGTTTACAAGCATTTAGAGATTTCACTTTATGTGAGTATATAAGGCTAACGTTGGTGTACTCCTTTTTATTTTAAAAGCAATTATTCGTTTTAAAATAGAATGCAAATCAAAATCCAAATAAAATTTTGATATTTTCTACCATGATATTAAAACTCGGCTGATCCAAAATTCTCTGATTAAATATGAGATGCTTTTGGAAGTGGCCATTTTATTACAAAATTGATAAAGGTCCTATTGTTCCTTTTGGCGTTTAATGTTGTATAATTCAAATATTATCATAATATGAAGACACAAAAAAAAAAAAATTAAGACCTAACACAACTTGGTTATAGTTACACATGATTTTTTTCAACATTTTCATAATCTTGTTTCAGAATTTCTTGTCTTTGCATGACAAAGAATTTTCATAGAGAAGTTAAGTTTAATAAGGTTAGAAACTTAAACAACTAAGAGAAATCTAAAAAGCATGTAAATGCGTTATGAAAAGAAAAACTTTTGAAAGATTAATTGGAAAGATACTTAAACGGTGAAAAATGTTTGATTTATGTAAATGATATTTCCCCCACATCCGCATCTAATTCCTGACTTAATCGGAGTCAAAATTCATCCTGAACCAAGATACATGTTTTGGTTTGACGCTTCCATTTAAATATTTTACACAAGACTTGTTAATTATCCCATCCATTCTTCTAAATTCCAAATCATCACCCATCCTTATAATTCTCAATCATATATACCTAAATATCTCTTCGTAAGCATGTGTAATTGGTTACCGTGATTACACAAACGCGTTATTTCCCTCATATAGAAACCAGTTTGAAGATTATATACATATTAAATAACGGAGCCTAATTGATCCGGAAATGTTCGATTTCCACACAAATTATACCTTATACGATTAGATCCATACAAATTTAAGTTTCCATTATATTTCTATAAACCACAACAGTTCGCGAAATTACCCAATCAAAGTCTAATTAATCAGAGTCCAATTGAAACCAATCGTTCTAGAAGCTTCCTCGATGATGTCTAGGTAATTATGGTCAAAAATCTGGGAACAATGTCTTGACCAAAAATCTGGGTGATTTGGTCAAAAATATGTGAAAATCTGATGATGATGATGATGGTTGACTGATTCGAAGCTCGTTTTTTTCTTATCTACCGATAATGATGGTTAATTGATTCGAAACTCTCTTAATGTACGAACGAGCTTCATTGAGTACGATGTCGATGGTGGCGGAGATGAAACAATCGACGACGACGACATCGCTTCGAACTTTGGTTTGATTTCCAAACTCGTGCGATTCGGTTATCGAAAGTACAAGGTTGAGTAAACGGAATCAATCTCCACCGTCCGTTCTTCTTCCTCCTCGTCTCGATGAGGAGCTCAAGGCGCAATGAAGAGATGCGAAGCTTTGTCTTCAGAGGCTGTTGGAGGAGCAGGAGCGTTGATCCATCTTGGAGATGAAGAGCTTCGGCAGCCGTCTCAGACTAAGTTTCGGTAGGCGGGGAATTGTTGATTTCAAATAAATTTTTTTGTCGTCATTGATTTTAAGTGATTATGAATCGAAATTGAAGAGTTTATTAGAAATGATTTCATATGAAGAGGTTTTGTCATTAAATAAAAAAGAAGAAAATCGATGAAGAAAAAATAGATAAATGAAAAGAAGAAGACAATTTGTTTTTTATAAATATATTAAATAAAAATAAAATAATTAAAATTAATTAAATATCAGTTTGTGTGTTTAGAATCGGTTAATTATTTTTTTGTTACTATTAAACCAATATTAACCATAGATTATGGGTAATTACGATTCGAACTCCGAATTTATGTGGATATGGAATTCGATCTTTAGTTAGTGTGTATTAAGCGATTAAACTGTTGTGGTGTGTGAAATTATAGCGGGGGGGGGGGATTAAGTTTGTGTGAATTTAATCGTATAGGGTATAGTTTGTGCGGAAATTGAACGTTTCCCCAATTGATCCACTATGAACTTTTGGGGGCTCATTTTAACCATTTTAACCTTTTAGTTCGAAATATTGGATTCCTCCTAAAATTAATACACTTATCTAATCCATGTTGCACAAAAAAAGAACAACTATATCCCTAACTCGAAAAAGAACAAATTCAAATATTGATGAATCGTTTCTTTAAGCCAAATTTCTTAAGTCTCTCTCCAACAAATAGAATCGAGCAGTGTCATCGGAAGTTACATAAAAAGAAGAAGTGTGAAAATGAAGCAGAAGAGTGAAACTGAGTATTATGGAAGTGTGAAGTAGATGAATCAGAGGGCGAGACGTGGTTATCTCTTGCTCATAAATATTTAATCAAAGAAGATACATGGACGATGGACGATGAAGATTGATGCAAGCTGGAAAAGTTTGTTACGGTTAAAGCTTATTAAATATAGGAGCCGACGGGTAACAACAATTACTTTTGGTTGTAAATACTTTTCACTGTAAAAACTTTTATTATACTGTAAAATTCACTGAAAGACTTTCACAATATGAACTTTCATTTTAGAAACTTTAAAGCTAATTTGTAAGTACTATGATTGTAAAAATCATTGATTTAAATAACATAAATTATACTGAATTTAAACTGAACAATGAAAAATGACGAATTTCGTACAAACTATTATTTTATATGTTCTAATTAAATTTAATTAGTAATTAATAAACGTTAAACAATACAACAACATATAATTTTTTCTAGAAATTTGTTTATTGATCTAAATGATTGAATTTAGCGTACTAGTATACCTACTAATATAGGTAGAAGACTAACATATTTGTTGCTGAAAATTTTTAAAACTAAAAAATATAAAATTGGGATAAACCAAAAAATAAAATTTAGTACTATTCTTAATTATATTATTTTATTTATAAAATAAAAATTTTTATCACCTAAAAATATGAAAGTTTAATACAGATAAAAATCATGATTTTAACAATAAAATTAGTTAATAATAAAAATAATAATTTGAAAAAGATATTGTACAACTTGCAAGCATATTAAAAAATTATACATACCATAATAATCTATGTTTTAGTATGTAACCATAATTATAAAATATATGTCCACAAGATAACTCTTACATTTTCCTAAATTTTTTGTTAAAAATTTCTATCATTTCATATTGCTGTTAATATTTTGATATAAAAATAAAGAAAATAGTAAAAAATGAGAAAAATAACAATTGATTGATTATTTCTAAGATTTTTAATATTCTATTCTTTAAACTTCAAAAATATAATTTAAACTAATCACCTAGATTTTATTTTGATTATGTGGATTTTTTTTAAATTTTCAGTAGTAAATCATTGACTTCTTTGCAATAAGGAGAAATAGATTTTAACAAAAAATATAGTTGAAAAATAAGTATACAACCGTTGTAATATATACTTTATTATCGAATGTAATAATTACAACTGTATTTTTTTTACAATATTGTATAACTAATTAAAACTTAAAACCATCCAAATAAAACTGTGTACAATGGGAAATACAACTCGCAAATTGGGTACAACTAAGCCTGAGCATTTGAGTATCGGATCGAATTTGGTTCAGATTCGGGCAGGAGAGATTAGTATTCGTTCAGGTTTTATGACTATTCGGTTCGGTTTTGGTTCGGATAGATGCGGTTTAAATCAGTTTTTGTTCGGTTTTCAAGAAAAAAAACTAAAAATTTGTTCAAATTCCATAAATATTGGTTCAATTTTAATAAAATTTGGTTAAATTTTGCAAAAACATGTATAATTTTGAAAAATATAAATAAGGATTTTTGGATATTTAGGTTATTGAATAGATTTTGGATATTTAGGTTATTGAATAGATTTTTGTTATTTGTTATTTTTGGGTATAAAATTATTTAAAATATACCTAATATTTTTAGATATATACTTTATTTTGGATTTTCGGGTATAGTTCCAGTTCGGATTCAGTTCGAGTAATACGGGTAGAAACATTTAGAATCCGTTCAGATTTTATGACTATTCGATTTTGTTTAAGAACCGGATTTTTTGGTTTAGTATTTAGGTTTTGGGTTTTACGCTCAGACCTAAGTACAAGTATGGTAGACCATCTTGAATACTTTTTATAGGATCATATGTGTCAAAATGTACTTTTTTTGGTTTTAGGTTTCAAAAATGTACTTTTGTTGGTTTTAGGTTTCAGAAAATGTACTTTTGTTGGTCCAATGTTTAATTTTTAATTTTTAATTCCTGTTTAGTTATTATAATCAATTTAAATTATTATAATTAATTACTTTAAATTTAATTATTTTAAAATTTAATTATTAATTCACATTAAAATTTAACTATACTTAGACATTTATAAAAAAAACTAGTTATACAAAACTTAGACATTGTACTTCAGTGGCCTCTAAACACCAAACTTGTTATTGCTATCTTAAATTCATAATCATTCACCGTTGAAAAAAAGGTCTGCAATAGTGTTAGTATCCGAAGTTTTTAAATCCAGATGCTTTGAGTACATAGAAGAGATGATCCATAAACAGGAGCTTCTCACTAATGTTTTACATCTATTAGTCGTATTTTCTGTTACAAACTCGGGATCTACAGGTTCTATATTCAACCAAACACAAAAACAAAAACAAAAACAAAATTTTGTTTAACATTTTAACAAATTACAAGTTCAATATCAAAGCATAAAGTATGTAAACTTTCTTCTGCTTCTTCCCTTTTGTATAAGAAAATTTTCGGAGCTTTGACGGTTCGATTTTCCTTTTCGGCTCGTGCTGACATTGCTTCTTACCACATATTTTTCCACCTTTGTAGCTTCTTCTTTGGATCAGGCTGAGGATCAAGGGCATTTTTTCTTCCAATCCCATCTTCAGACACAATATTCAATTAAAAGTCCAAAATATGACTTCCAATCCATTAATTTCAAACTCGATTTCTATGACCTTTGATTTTTTAGAGATGACACAAACCGTAATTAATATACATAACCCTAAGTAATAGAATTCTGTAAACCTTACATTTTTCCAAAAACTAACATATTTGTAAACCCTTTCTAAAACTGAAGTTCAAAGGAGAAGAGTTAGAGGAGACAAATCTTACAGAGGATGGTGGATGAACGGTGGTTACAATTAGCGGCAGAAGAGCACCATAATAGGAAAAGTCGCTGAAGAGAAAGAGTCACTGAAGAGAAAGAGCTATGATCGTCGACGAACAAGAAGAAAATATGAATAACTAAAGATGGAAAAAGAGAGAGACGACGGAGGTTCAAAGGAGGAAAAATAAATATTGAATTTGTAAACGGAATTATGGTTTTTGCATGAAAAACAAACGATTCGAAGGAGAAAAATAGATAAAAGAAAACGATGAAAATGAGATGATTTGATCGATTAAGTTTTTTTTAATATATATTTTTCTTTAGTTTTAAAACAGTTGGATTGGGCTTCACTAATGATTTTGTTTACTTTGTTGCTAATGAGCTTTATTTGGTCCAATAAAATTATGGGTTATAGATTCATCAGGTTTGTATGTAAATATCTAACATTCTTAATGGTTTTAAGTAATTATATCAATTTTAGATTAAAAAGAAAAATTAAAAGAAATTATATGTTATAGCAAAGCTATCTCGGCATAGATTTTTGAGGAGAAGGGTATATGAGAATTTCATCCGAGACTGGTGGCGATGGAAGAAGAAGTAGCTGATAAAAGCAGAGAGTTATAAAGGGAAGAGATATCAAAAAAGAAAATAACAAGTGAAAGGTTAATCTCAAGGAGAAGGAGATCTGAGCATACACGTGTACGTGAGAGATGGATTGCAAGATAGAAGAGGTTGTTATGAATAAAAGTAATTAGATTCATTCATTGAAGTTGTTTTCTTGATTTGCAATTCTCTCAATCTCTCTGTAATTCTGTTTTACCATTGTTGGAGCTTGATTTGGGTTAATCGAATTGGTCTTTTATGTAAACATTAGTTCGTTCCTTATCAATAAAATTGAATTTGAGGTTTTACTGTATCACAATTAGAAAAAGTCTAGAACTCCGAGATAGGCTGTTTGTTTGTCAACTTTCTACGACATGCGGTCAAACGATGTTTGTTTGTCAGCCGCAGCATGTGCGGCCAAACGCAGTGGCAGATACAAATCGTTGCGTCAGGAATTTTCAGACGCTGAAGAAATCTGGCAATGCGTCTGGTACTGTTGTGTTTGTACTGTTGCGACTGCGATTGCGGCTAATTGGTATTCGTTTGCCTGCCGCTGCAACCAGACGCGCGGCTGTTAAACGAACAAGAACTGTAGTATATGGTCGCAGATCGCAATCCGCAGCCGCAACTGTCTGCGACTGTCAAACGAACATGCTCTATACATCAAAGAGGTTGTGATGAGAAACTTCAAATCCTATGCTAATTAGGTGAACAACACGTCGGACCTTTCCACAAGGTTAGAGTTTCACTTTCACTTTTCTCTTTTTCATTTCCGGAAATTGGGTTTTCATACGCTAATTAGGTTAAATTTGTATCGGAGTTTCTTGAATTTGAGCATTAGTTCAGGAAATTTCAATTGAATTCATATGTCTGTGAACTCTGAAATTGATGATTATTCAGAGTTTTTCTGCGGAGTCTGTACAGTTCGAAGAGATTATCGACTTGGTAAAGTTGTTGTTTGCTTTATTTTTATTGTAATTTTGATTGACATTGGAAAAGCTTTGTAGTAATGTGAGTTGTTATTTTGATCCAATATAGGAGGAAGTGATTTCATGATTACAAGCAATTTCACTCAAGTTACCAAAAAACTGAAGTCTATATATTGTTGAATTTACATGCGTCCCCTGCTAATGTTGTACAATGAGTAATCCATACATTCTACTGTTTCTTTAAATGACCAATGCTCAAGAGCTGTGTTTGAGACTCTGAGGCACATTTCTTGAATAGAAAATGCAATATCACCTGCTTTCTTCTTGTTGCATATGCATATCTACTATTATTCTACTGTTTCTTTTAAATGACCAATGCTCAAGAGTTGTGTTTCCTGTTTGTTTAATGCTATTTTTGTAATTGCAGTTACCTCTCTGAAATTTAGGCTTGAAACTCTCCATGAAAATCCGTCTGGAGTTGTACAAATGGTGAAAATAGCAGAGAAAGAAGAGACAATTTATAGGTTTGTAGACGTTTTTCCTTCTTGTATGTGATCCTATTATTTTCTGTACTTGTTGTTAATGTGTTTTTGGAACAGAAAGAGATGAAGGCGGAGACCTACATGGTGAAGGAGCTATCACATCTTAAATGGCAAGAAAAGGCTACAAAAATTGCATATGAAAATACTAGCTAAAATTACTGATCAGAAAGAAAGCTTGCAGAGTTTGGAAAATAATCTAAAAGATGAGAGGTAAGCACTACCTTGGTTGTAAAAAGTGCGCCTCAGGCGCGCCATGCTGTGTGGCCCACCAAGGCGCTAGATCTGCGCTTCAGGAGGTAATGGCGACGCTTCTTCCATGATTCGCATGCCACGGGGTGAACCACGAACGAGGTGATGTTGCACGAGGCGAGGGCTACAGAGACTTGTGGCGCAAACAAGGTAAGATACACTTAGATAATCTCTAATTTTTATTTATAAAATATAGTACTAACACAAACTAATGCAACAAGTAAACATCAAATAAAAAACCCCAGAGTATCACACTTTAAAACCAAGAATCCAAAGAGTCACGCTTTTAAAACCAAGAGTCTAAAGAGTCTTTGTGTTTGTTCACAAACACAAGGCTTTGATGCTGAAGCAAACCCGTTCTTAGATCTTTTGACTCCAATTTTGTCATAGTTGCATTCAGCGCCTTGGATCCATGATGCGGTGCATCTCGTGCGCCATGGCGCATGGCGCGCTGAGAGGACAATGGAGCCACAGTGCGCCTTGCGACATTTACAACCAAGAGCACTGCTAAATTTTCTTCAAAGAAGTTTAATAAAATCATTTGTAACAAATGTCGTCACATTTATGTTTCAGAGTGAAAATGGATGAATACCATAAGAAGAGACAAGAGGTATGTCTGAAATCATTGTTTCCTTTCCTACGTTTCTAGAAATGGGGAGTAACCTTGTCTTCCTTTGCAATGATTAGGGTCTTGATAATGAACTTAGAGACTGTAAGGAGAAGTTCAAAGAGTGTGAAAGGCAGGACCGAAAGCATAGGGAGGACTTCAAGCATGTGAAGCAAAAAATCAAGAAACTGAGGATAAATTTGAAAAGGTTGGTAGTTAAAGCAGGTTGGTTTAACTTTTTTATGTGAATATATACATTACCTGTGTTTTATACAGGACACATCCAAAATCAGTGATTTGACAAAGGAGTGTAAGGACACGAGAAATCCAATACCTAGACTTCAGGAAAATATACCAAAGCTTCAGACGGTCTTGCTAGATGAGGAGAAGGCATTGGAGGAAATCAAAGAGAAAGCTAAAGGTGTGTTATGCTTTAGGATCTAATACCCAAATTATGATGTCCTTGTTACCCTGACAGTTTCTTTAACAACATTGCGGTAAAAGGACTTGGAAATGGCAACTTGTTAAACATGCTTGTACCCATCTATCTGTTGATTATTTTTGTCTATTTTGTTACAACTTGGACATGTTGGACGGAAAAATACATGACGGCTTATAAATTTTTTTGATATCAATGGCTTAGAAAAATATTTGCACAAAGAAATACATGTTGGATTTGGACACGTTCGACGGAAAAATACCTAACGACTGTAATACCAACAGCTGGAAATATATTCATACAGTAGTACGAGACGGTTTTGGACATATTGGTTGGAAAAATATGGCTTAAAAGTCGTTTTAATACCGACTTAGAAAAATATTTAGATAAAGAATACGGATAACTTTGAACATATTGGACGAAAAATGTGTACGGGCTTAAAAATCCCTTTAATACCAACAGTTTAGAAAAATATTCAAACAAATAATACGAAACGACTTTGGACATTAATGATGGAAAAATATCTAACGGTTTTAATAGCAATGACTTATAATATTTAGACAAATAATACCTAACGACTAAAAAGTCGCTTTAATACCAACAGCTAAGAAAAATGTTCGGACAAATAATACAGGACGACTTTGGATATATTGGACGGAAATAACCTAACAGCTTAAAAGTCCCTTTAATACCAACAACTTAGAAAAACATTCAGATAAAGAATACTTTTTGATTTTGGACATATTAGACGGAAAAATACTTAACGGTTTTAGTACCAATGGCTCAGAAAAATATTCAGACAAAGAATATATGTCAGCTTTTGAAATATTGGACGGAAAAATACCTAACAGCTTTAATACTAACAGTTTAGAAAAATATTCAGACAAATAATACATGACGGCTTTGGACATGTCGGACAGAAAAATACTTGACGGCTTAAAAGTCCCTTTAATACAAACGCTTTAGAAAAATATTCCAACAAAGAATACGGGTCGAATTTGGACATATTAGACAGCAAAATACCTAACGGCTTTAATACCAACGACTTAGAAAATTTTCAGACAATAATACGAGATGGCAATGGACATATTGGACAGAAAAATACCTGACGACTTAAAATTCAATTTACTACTAACAGTTGAGAAAAATATTCAGAATGAATACAGTTCGGTTTTGGACATATTGGACGGAAAAATACCTGATGGCTTAAAAATCAATTTACTACTAATGTTTGAGAAAAATATTCACATAATGAATACGGTTCAGTACTGGAAAAATGGGACGGAAAAATACCTAACGGCTTTAATACCAATGGCTTAGGAAAATATTCATACAAGACAAAGAATACGAGTTGGCTTTGGACATATTTGACGGAAAAATACCTAACTGCTTAAATACCAAGGGCTTAGAAAAATATTCAGACAAATAATACAAGACGACTTTGGACATGTTGGACGGAAAAATATCAGACGGCTTATAAATCTCTTTCTATACCAACGGCTTATAAAAATATTCAGAAAAAGAATACGAGTCTGCTTTAGACATGTTGGAAGAAAAACATCCTGACCGAATTTAATAACAATGGCTTAGAAAAATATTCAGACAAAGAATACGGAGGCTTTGGACAGATTTGAAGGAAAATACCTAATGACTTTAATACCAACAGCGTAGAAAAATATTCAGACAACGAATGTAGAATACGGGTCGAGTTTTGACATATTGGAAGAAAAAATACCAACGGCTTAAAAAAATATTCATACAAATAATACAGGATGGCTTTGGACATGTTGGAAGAAAAATACCTAATGGCTATAATACCAACAACTTAGAAAAATATTTAGACAAAGAAATACGAACGACTTTGGAGATAGTGGACGGAAAAATAATTAATGGCTTTAAAACAAACGACTTAGAAATACATTCATAAAATAGTACGAGACGACTTTGGAGATAGTGGACGGAAAAATAATTAATGGTTTTAAAACGAACGACTTAGAAATACATTCATAAAATAGTACGAGACGACTTTGGACATGTTGGACGGAAAAATACATGAATGCTTATAAATATCTATGATACCAACGGCTTAGAAAAATATTCAGACAATGAAATAAGGTTCGGCTTTGGACATAATGGACGGACAAATACTGCTTTAATACCAACGACTTAGAAATATATTCATACAATAGTACGAGCCGGCTTTGGACATGTTGAATTGAAAAATACCTGACGGCTTATAAATCTTTTTGAGTTGGTTTAGAAAAATATTTATGCAAAGAATACGAGATTACTTTGGACATATTGGACAAAAAATGCGTAACGGATTAAAAATTCCTTTAATACCAACGACTTAGAAAAATATTCAGACAAAAAATACGTGACGACTTTGGACATATTGGACGAAAAAATACCTGACAGCATAAAAGGCCCTTAAATACCAACGGTTAAAAAAAATATTCATGCAAAGAATACGGGATAACTTTGGACATATTGAATGAAAAAATGTGTAGTGGCATAAATAATTCCTTTAATACCAACGACTTAGAAAAATATTTAGACAAAGAATACATGATGACTTTGGACATTTATGACGGAAAAATACCTAATGGCTTTAATACCTACGACTTAGAATATTTAGACAAAAAATGTTGGTTGGCTTTGGACATGTTGAAAAAAATAAACGAACGACTTTGATACCAATGGCTTAGAAAAATTATTTACTCAAAAAATATGTTTTGATTATGAACATATTAGACGGAAAAGTACATAATGGCTTTAAGACAAACGACTTAGCAAAAATATTCAGATAACGAATACAAATTGGCTTTTGACATATTGGACGGAAAAAGACCTAACGACTTTAAAACCAACGGCTTAGAAAAATATTCAGACAAATAATGCATGACGGCTTTGGACACGTTGAAGGGAAAAATACCTGACGGCTTAAAAGTCCCTTTAATACCAACGATTTTGAACATATTGGACAGAAAATTCAGGCAAGACATAGAATACAGGTCAGCTTTAGACATATTTGACGAAAAATACCTAACGACTTTAATACCAACTCTTAAAAAAAAATTTCAGACAAATAATACAGGGTGGCTTTGGATATGTTAGACGGAATAATACCTTACGGCTTATAAATATCATTGATACTAATGGTTTATAAAAATATTCAGACAAAAAATACGGGTCGGTTTTGGACATGTTGGACAGAATAATACCTGACGGCTTTAATAACAACGACTTAGAAAAATATTCTGACAAAGAATACAGAGTCTTTGCACATATTAGATGGAGAAATACCTAATGACTTTAATACCAATGGCATAGAAAAATATTTAGATAACGAATACCAACGGCTTAGGAAAATAATAGAGGACGGTTATGGACATGTTTGAAGAAAAATACCTAATGGCTATAATACCAACGACTTAGAAAAATATTCACATAAAGAAATACGAGTCGGCTTTGGACATATTGGATGGAAAATACCGAATGACTTTAATACCAAAGGCTTAGAAATATAATCATAAAAAAGTACGATACGGTTTTGGACATGTTGAACGGGAAAATACCCGAAGGCTTATAAATCTCTTTGATACCAACGACTTAGAAAAATATTCAGACAAAGAAATATGGGCCAGATTTGGACATATTGGACGGAAAATACCTAATGACTTTAATACCAACGGCTTAGAAATATATTCATACAATAGTACAAGACATCTTTGGACATATTGGATGGAAAAATTCCAGACGACTTACAAGTTGCTTTAATACCAACGACTTTGAAATATATTCAGACAAAGAATACGGGATAAATTTGGACATATTGGACGAAAAAATACTTAGCGGCATAAAAATCCCTTTAATACCAACGACTTAGAAAAATATTCAGACAAAAATACAAGAAGACTTTAGACATTTTTGACGGAAAAATACCTAGCGGCTTTGGATCAACGGCTTAGAAAATTCCGATAAATAATGTTGGTTGGCTTTGGACATGTTGGACAGAAAAATACCTAACGGCTTTGATACCAACGGTTTAGAAAAGTATTCTGACAAAGAATACGGAGACGGTTTGGGACATGTTGGATGGAAAAAATACCTACAGATTAAAAGTTGCCTAAATACCAACGGCTTAAAATATTCAGACAAATAATACGGGACAGCTTTGGATAATTGGATGGAAAAATACCTAACGGCTTAAAAGTCTCTTTAAAACCAAAGGTTTAGAAAAACATTTAGACAAAAAATACTTTTCGATTTTGGACATATTTAACGGAAAAATACCTAACGGCTTTAGTACCAATGGGTTAGAAAAATATTCAGACAAAGAATACATGTCGGCTTTTGAAATATTGGACGGAAAAATACCTAACAGCTTTAATACTAATGGCTTAGAAAAATATTCAGAAAAATAATACATGACGACTTAGGACATGTTGGACGGAAAAATACCTGATGGCTTAAAAGTCTCTTTAATACCAACGGTTTAGAAAAATATTCCGACATAGAATACGGGTCGGATTTGGACATATTAGACGGAAAAATACCTAATGGGTTTAATACCAATGACTTAGAAATACATTTAGACAATAATACGAGACGGCTATGGAAATATTGTATGGAAAATACTTGATGGCTTAAGAATCAATTGACTACTACCTGTTGAGAAAAATATTCTGATAATGAATATGGTTTGGTTTTAGACATATTGGATGGAAAAATACCTAACAGCATTACCAATGGATTAGAAAATTATTCAGACAAGACAAAGAATACAAGTTGGCTTTGGACATATATGACGGAAAAATACCTAACTGCTTAAATACCAAGGGCTCAGAAAAATATTCAGAAAAATAATATAGGACGACTTTGGACATGTTGAATGGAAAATACCTAACGGCTTATAAATCACTTTGATACCAACGACTTAGAAATATATTCAGACAAAGAATACGAATCTGCTTTGGACATCTTGGAAAGAAAAAACTCAAACGGTTTTAATAACAATGGGTTAGAAAAATATTCAGACAAAAAATACATAGGTTTTGGACATATTTAACGGAAAATGCCTAGTGGCTTTAATACCAACGGCGTAGAAAAATATTTAGATAACAGATACATAATACGGGTTGACTTTTGACATATTGGAAGGAAAAATACCAACGGCTTAAAAACATATTCAGACAAATAATACAAGACGGTTTTGGACATGTTGGACAAAAAAATACCTAATTGCTATTATACCAACGACTTAGAAAAATATTCAGATAAAAAATTACGGGTAAACTCTGGAGATATTGGACGGAAAAATACCTAATGGCTTTAATACCAACGTCTTAGAAATATATTCATACAATAGTACGAGATGAATTTGGACATGTTGGACGGAAAAATACATTAAGGCTTATAAATTTCTTTGATACCAACGGCTTAAAAAATATTCAGAAAAAGAAATAAGAGTCAGATTTGGACATATTGGACGGAAAAATACCTAATGGATTTAATACCAATGACTTAGAAATATATTCATACAATAGTACAAGACGGCTTTGGATGTTTGACGGAAAAATACATGACGGCTTATAAATCTCTTTGATACCACCGAATTAGAAAAATATTCAAACAAAGAAATACGGATTGGCTTTGGATATATTGGATGGAAAAATACCTAACAATTTTAATACCAACGGCTTAGAAATATACTCGTACAATAGTAAGAGACACTTTGGACGTATTGGACTGAAAAATACATGACATCATAAAAGTCTCTTAAATACCAATGGTTTAGAAAACTATTCATGCAAATAATACGGGATAACTCTGGACATATTGGACGAAAAAATACGTAATGGCATAAAAGTCCTTTTAATACCAACGGCTTAGATAAATATTCAGACTAAGAAAACGGGATGACTTTGGACATTTATGACGGAAAAATACCTAACAACTTTAATACCAATGACTTAGAATATTCAGACAAATAATGGTTGTTGGCTTTGGACATGTTTGACAGAAAAAGAACTAACGGATTTGATATCAACAGTTTAGAAAAAATATCCACACAATAAATACGGTTTGATTTTGAACATTTTGGACGGGAAAATATGTAACGGCTTTAATACCAATGGCTTAGAAAACTATTCAGATAAAGAATATGGGTTGACTTTTGACATATTGGATGGAAAAGACCTAACACCTTTAAAACCAAAGGCTTAGAAAGATTTTCAGACAAATAATACATGACGGCTTTCGACATGTTGGAGGGAAAAATACCTAACGGCTTAGAAAAATATTCAACAAATAATACATATTGGATTCGGACATGTTGGACGAAAAAATACCTGACAACTTAAAATTCCCTCTAATACCAACGGTTTAGAAAATTATTCAGATAAAATATAAGGGTCAACTTTGGACATGTTAGACAGAATTCATGTACTGGCGCTTTAAGAGAGTTTTGGAGAATGGTAAGGACTGTTTGGTCTTCTTGGAACCATTTGGTTTCCTTGGCAAGCTTGACCACTTCTTCCTTTTCTTTGATAGTTTTTTTCCATCTTCTTGCATAGTTTCCTTTGCAGCTTGAGATGTCTTAGCATGGCTCCAAAGCTCGTGGCCACAAAGGGTTGTTCTTGTGGTTCTAGAACACATCAAGTAGTTTCCTCCTTTGAGAACAACCTGAATCACCACTGGATTTGAGTTTTCCATGGTTCAAACTGAAAAAATGGAAAGAGAGAGGATTAAAAAAACATAGAAGAAGAAACGGATTGAGAAAATGAAGATTAGATAGATGAAACTAGAATAATTTGGAAAAATGCTCGGATACCATGTTAGAATATGCGGAATATCAAAGAGAATAATCAAATAGTGACAAGAAGAACACTCCCAAGTTCGGCCCATAGAAACCTATACATTCCAACGTGCTTGGTGAAATCGATGTCTTCTTGGCTTAAGTCGTTGATAGCCTTCTTTACCTCAAACACGCGAGTTAGATTTGAGACATTTACAAACACATTTTTTAGTGTCTCCCACAAATCCTTGTGGTTTCACAGTAGAAGTAGAATTCATGTACTGGCGCTTTAAGAGAGTTTTGGAGAATGGTAAGGACTGTTTGGTCTTCTTGGAACCATTTGGTTTCCTTGGCAAGCTTGACCACTTCTTCCTTCTTAATCATTTAATATATGATTAAAACAGATATAGTTAAAAACAGTTACGATTGTGTATGGTTAAATACGAGTTGTATTTGCTAATTTTGACAAAAATTTAATATCAATGATGTTTATATATATATAAAAGAATTTAACTTCTATTGAAAAAATAGATTATGATATATGTATACTTATTATTATAGTTGAATATATATATATTTGTTCAATTTGTAAAATGGTTACAACTATAATTTTAAGATTACAGTTAACTAATAATTTTTATACGGTTATATTTTATTAACATTTACAATTAATAATTTGTTGTAACCATAACTAATATATTTTACGATTAACGGTTATGGTTATAACCATTTATTATAGTTATAATTAAAAATATAACTATTACAGTGTAAAATACAGTTACGATTGAATTTTGACCATACCTAAATATAATAATAGTATAACTACATACATGTGTGAACTTAGCCGATACAAAATTATATAATAGCACCCAATTTTTTCAATTAGACAGTTCGATACTTACAGTCTAATACAATATTTGTGCGTCAGTATTAATATAAAATAATGGTATCAAATGTTTTCATATGTCTAAATAGTTGTGTGTTTCTTTTTCTTTCGCAGGTTACAATTACTCTCCATGGAATACTCATTTGAGCAAGATGTTGGCATGAAATTGCAGTGGTGAAGGACGAGCTGAATCTATATTGATACTGCCTCGACCTCGATCCTTCACCTTGTTATTTTTGTTTTCACTCGTTATTAAAATCATAGTTTGAATTTTATTGTTGACTATATAAGTTAATATAACGAACGATGTCTTTTTTTTTTTTTCATTTACATTGATTTTGCTAATGTATTTATATTCTATGTATAAGTCCGTTGAGAAGTTGAATTTCTGTTAATTTGAAGAAAAAATTCTAACATTAAAAGTTGTATTATATTATTATTTTCATTGAAGACAATTTGTTGTATGTGTACAAACAACTTTTTAATAAGAAAATATTTCCGGCAATTGCCATTCTTTTGTGAATTGCAGACTCTATGTAAGTGGACAATGCCAAATAAAAAACATAGGGTTCTTGGTGTATTGACAAGTGAAACTTATAATTATTATATGATAACCAAAATTTATTTGGATTTTTTGTTCCACCATCAACGTTTTATCGTCCAAGATTGTCGGCAAAACGTGAAATAATTTCTTAACGCTATATTATCTAGGTGGTTGTTTTATAGGTATTTTACAATTTCCATTCACTAAAGTCAATTTTCAAATTTCAGATTTTCAATAACTTATAAGTTTTTGGGAATATATATACGAAAGTAACCGAGCGGAATCTTATCTTCGGGGACTAGAAACGGGCTTGGTCCATTTCGGATACTTTCCGGGCTCACAGCCCAAATCGTGTGCAAATGTTAAGAGCAGCACTCAAAGTCGAAATAATGAGATTTCATCCTTTCTTTTCTACTGATAAGAGAAGAATGATGATGCAGTGAGATTTCATCCTTGCTTGAATTCCAAAATGATTTAATTTTACAGATTTAATATTTAAAAAAAATTAATAAACTTTACTTATAATACAATATTAGGATTTTGTTATTCTATGTAAAATAATGAAACATGCTGTGGCCACTAGGAAAATAGTAAATAAATATCACATAATATCTTACAGCTGTGTAACCATTTGTATCGTTTAATTTATAATTATTTTCTATTATAAAGAAAACATATGTAATGTTGAAAATTTTGTTTCCCTTTCGACATATGTAATGTTGAAAACATATTAGTCTTCGTGTATAGAAGAAGTATCCTTGAAAGCTTGATTTAATATTTCACTCCTATAAGACTAATACACAATGTCAAACTTGGTTGATCAATCCTAATCTCATTTGAGAGAAGATTAAAACAAGATCAGCACGTACTTTCATTAATATTGTCCACTTCAGATATATGTTTATGCACAAATGTTGATAAATTTGGAAGGAACTAACATTATACAATTACTAATTAGGTCTAGTCGAATATTCCATACGGATATAACATTAGTTAATCTGAGAAGTAAAGACCAAAAAACAATTTTGCTGCTTAATTATTTGCTTATTTCCCATGTTTTGATCTCATACTGGTCCTAAAGTAGGTATCAAGAGCTGTTTAGGCTTTTAGTGACTGCGAAAGGTCACATAAGATCCTGCTTTTAATTGCTTAACCCATCCCAATCTATTATTTAATCATATCTTAAGGAACCCATAATCCGATTCCTATTCTTTTGGATCTATCGTCAAACTATTAAGTTATTATCACACCAATAGAATCAAAGAAATATTTAAAATATTGCATTATTAAAGATTTGAAATAGATCAAAGCGCTAAATGGGGAACGCGAATAGCATTTCTCCCAAGTTCAAGTTTCCCAATGCTCTTCGGCTCTTTCTATTTCAATACAAAGAAATAGCAGATGAAGAATCATTGAAAAGGAAAAAGAAAAAGAAAGAAAAATAATTGAAAAATGATTGAATAAGAGTTAGCTTCGGTCTTCGGCTCTTCCTATATTCATTGAATCTTTTTAAAAAAATTCTTAACAATATAATTTAGTTATATAACTAGTTTTAAATTTGAAAAAGGAATTGAACCACTTGTAGAAAGACAAATGTTATTAGAGCATCTTCGTTGCATAGAACCCCTTACCGTCTCTCATATATATTACTTTAACCATTTTAATATAATTTAATTATTTATTTAAATTTTAAATTAAAGGCAAAAACAAAACCAATTATATTAATACATGTGTCAAATGACTCTTTACATGATCTCTCAAATGAGTATCGATTCTCATTTCTTTTTCCTACTTTTTAATATTTTACCCTTTTTTTAATTAGTGAAAACTTCACTTAGAATCTCCTACTGCAGATGCTCTTAAAATCTCTTATGAATCTCTTAAATGAGAGATCCAATTCATTCTCTCTTTCTTTTGTATTATTTTTCTTATTTTTAATTTAAGAAATTCATGTGAGAGACTATTGATAAAAGTGTTCTAAAGGTCTAATCATCAAGATTACAAAGAAATATAAACATTTTTCAAAATTTCTTTTGCAATCTACAGCAGATCACCGCTTGGAGAAAGTAGAAGCCGAGGTCTTCGCGCAGCCAATAGGACCGGTTCGGTTCTTTGTACCTAGCTTTGGTTTGCAAAATGCGGATGAATTTGAAAAGTGCAACAAAATTATTAATAAAATAAAATAAAATTGCTATTTTCAATTCTTTTGCAATATCATTATTTTTAAACCGTATACCAAACATATTAAGAAACCAAATACTATTAATTTCAATCTAACCAAAATCTGAGTAAATAATTGTTTCCAGTCTTCAACAAAAAAATATTATAAGTTAGTTAATATTTAAAAATAATTTTAATCATCTTTTCATAGACATCCAAAATGATAATACAGAGAAGACTAGCATGGTTTATGCGCACGCACAAATAAAAGCAGTTCAAAGTTTTTAAAAATGTTAACAAAAAATTATTAATAATAATTTTAATCCTATGTGCAGATCATTATCTAGCTAATTTATATATGTTCTATAAATCTTGCTACAATATCTTTCCCCGCCCCTTCACGTCCTGATGTTCTGAGTGATCTTGACCGTTTTTTTGGTGCAAACTCTTCTCCTACAATAAATTTTCACACGATTCAAAAATCTTGCATAGAATAGTGTTGAAACAAGTTTTTGCATGAATAGCATCTAATAAACAAACAGTTGAGACTCAAGAATATAAAAAAAAGTAAAAAATGTTTTATACATCAATAAAACAAATGTTCTTGTCAAAGAAAATGGGTAATAAATCAGGAGGCAGTGGTCTAGTAATGAGTTTGAATGGTTAGCAATTTTTATGCGGCTCTAGGCCATGGTTCTAATTGCACTAACCAATTAGGATCCTCAATTTTGTGACTATTCTTAGCCACTAAACAAAATTAAGTGGCAAAGAAACCTGACTATTAACATTTTTTGGTTTAAGATTTCGCAGTTATACACTAATTTGGTTGTAATTGGAAAGGTAAGGCAACGAATAAAGAATAATACATTCTACAAAAAGGGTCGACGGATTTTATCTTTACCGAAGTTTTAATTAACTGTATGTCTGCATAAAACTTTAATTTTAAGGCGTAGTTACTCAATAAAATTTTGACGGAGTAAATTCTTATCCAAAGGTTTAGTTAAAGTTAAGTATGTGTTGTCATACAACTTCAGTTTTGGAGTGTAGGTATACCATAAAATTTAGACGAGATCAATTTTCACACAAATTTTAGTTTTGTATTTTATCTCCATCGTCGTTAATGAGTAACAATATCCATTTAATTTTATATTAAATCGGATTAAAATCATAATCTACCAATAATATATTTTCAGAGATTTTATATTCAAAACTCAAATGCTTATCACTATCAATTTTTTTATATCAAAATTTTCAAAAATAAATAAAATAATAATAAATCTAAAACCACGGAAACGAAGAAAGAAAAAGACGATAGAAGGACAAGAAAAATAGAAGTGAGAAGAACTCGAATATAATGATGACAATCATATAATGGCGTTAATGTTATTCTTCATGAGAAACTGCATACTGACAATTGGAATGTCAACAAAGAATTATGGTTATTTGAATCTCTTACCTCATCACAATTCATGAATCTAAATTTTTTTCTTCAAATCAACAAATGCAAAGAAATCTCTATTTCTATGTTCTTTGTTTCGTTGTATTCTCCGTTTCGTTGTGTTCTTCGTCTTCGTTATGAAAAAATCACGATGAATAGGCATGAAACTTTAATTAGTTGATTTTGATTTTAGTTGGATTTAATGTCAAATTAAACAGACATTGTTACTCATTAACAATGATGGAAATATAATCCTAAATTAATGTTGTGTGAAGATTTACCCCATCAAAAATTGATGGTGTACCTACACTTAGAAACTAAAGTTTCATAGAGACATAAATTTAAATGAAACTTTGGATGAAAATTTATCCTGTCAAAGTTTTGTGATGTAGCTATACTTCAAGACATCTCGAAGCTTAACTTTCATTATATTTGAGTTTTTTAGTGACATTTAATTTGGTGGCTGAAGTTTTCTAAAAATATGTTGATAATGTATAAATCTAAATTATTACGATCTACGATTCTTCTTGCCGGGTTTAATGGACGGACTCCACCTCAAAATAATTTAGAACATTTTATCACTATGTTAAAGTCTGGAAGCGTCAAAACGCTGAGGTCAAATAATACAATCGTTATCAAAATGCATTAGCTTAATCATTAAAAAATTACACATATCATAGTAGATTTAAAAAAAAAAATCTTTGTCAGATTCAAAAGTTAATTTAATTATATGGATCTTTGATCAAAAACATCCCAGCTAATAACAAAACAGCCATAAAACTAAAGAAACTAAAAGAAACAGATATTTTTCTGTATATACATATATAATTACCAATGTGAAAAAGAACAGTCAAAATTACATTTATCCTGTGTAGTAGTAATATATAGAGTCTCGATCCAAACATCTATACATACATTCTTTCATCACAATATCAATGTCTATGACTTCTTTTTTTCCTTAATTAATTAATCAAAAAGAATTTTAAAAAATAAAATTATGATATTTTTGCATCTTTCGTCTTTGTACGAGTAGAAGAAGACATCGCTGGTGAGCTACACCGAATAATTCCTTTGTTAGAGCCTCTTGATCTATCTTCCGAAATGGTACGACCAAAATTGTGATGACTCGGCCAATCTGAGGGCAACGGACTGACCATAGGCCCGTAAATCCCGGTGGTGGTCTCAGCCGATGTGACAGCGTTGGCCGTGGAGTTGTTAGTCTGAGGGACCCATATTCCACCGACGACCACGAAATGTTGCGTTTGAGAGTTTCTGTCGTTAGCAATTGTTTGGCTATGCCGTCTTGTATGCAGCCTATATTTCTATTTATTATCCAAGAAAAAAATGAAATAATATATACTTTTTAGTTCGTTGCCAAATACAAAAATTTTATTTAGAATAATTTATATATTAATATTTTGAAGAAAAAAAGGTTTATACCAACAAACTTTTACTGTACTCTTCAAAATTCACGTGCGCAAAAGTGTCTTAATTTGGCATAAAACATAGTTTTAATTCTTTTACCAATTATGGAAATTACTATTTACTAACCTGTAGATGACTTTTGACTTCATCGTTGGTTAATCCATCAATCTTCAGTAGCTCTCTTATCTGTTTTGGCGTAGCTACTTCAAAATTACATTGAGAAAACATTGATACGAATTAATTAACATTCCATGAACCCTAATAAAAAAAATTTGATGAGAAAAATATTTAATAAAATCAAGAAACGCACCATAAGGACCACCAAGTTGTTTAAGAGCGTTCAAGAAGCGTCTGTGCAACTCCTGTGACCAACACCGCCTCAGCTTTCTCTGCCCTCTTCTGCTGCCTCCACCACCACTATCTTTCTCCGCCTTCTTCTTCTGTCCACCTCCACTGCTAATAGTCGCCGGAGATTTTATGATTTCGTTCTTCCCGTTGCTCGTTTCATAACACGGCGACTTGTGACGAGATGCTGCTCTATTATTTTCTTTGATCACCTCTACCACCGTTTCTGTCTCCTGTTGTGTTCGATCCTGAAAATGCAAAACGCTATAAACTTGAGATTTTTCGCTTTATTAGTTAATATAGGCATCAATTTTTGTTTTCGTTTGTGTTTGCGGTATCCCTATTATATATTCTTTAGCATCTTAAACAATTTTTGTTGTTAATTTGTAAACGTAAATCTTTTGTTTGCATTTTGAGTTTTATGTTTGTACTTTATAAATAGAATAATTCATAAATAAAATTGAAAATGTTATCTATAATAAATTATTATTTTCCAATGTAATTAAACGCAAAAGCAAAAACTGAGTTTGAAAGAACCAATTTTTAATATAATTATCAAAACAAAACGATTTTTTTTATCAAGAAAAACAAAAGAACAAAACGAAGTTTAGTTATTCAGATTCCCAAATATTTTTGTTTGCTTTTTAAACTCAAAATATTGTGTTTATTAGTTTATATATTTTTAAAAACATATATCTGTCAATTTATTTATCAAAAAGGAATTATCAAACAACTTTCAAATTGTACTAAATGCACTAAACAAAATATATCAAGATTCAACCCGTTAATTAGAATCTTACCGATTTATTAGAAAGAAGTGCGTCTGATTGGTTCCAGAGCTGAACAGACTTGAGCCATTCAGATTTCATGTTCTTGTCATCAAAATCTATGTCGGTTTCGTGAGATTCGTGCTCATCTTCTTCATCATCTTTGTCATCAACCTCTTCTTCTACCTCTTCCATAGAGGTTGAAGAGTGTTTGATGGGTATGAACAGATCCAAGACGGGCCCACATTCTCCGGTGGTCTGCTCCGAGCACTCCGATTGTCCGTACAAGTTCTCAGTCGTCGTCCCTGATATCTCCCTCTTGTATGCCTCAATCGCTAAATTCCCCAATCCATAAAAAAAATTTAATCTTTAAATCTAATATTGATCGATACACATAGATATCATTAATATTTTAAATCAAGAAAATTAAAACTCCGACTCATATACGTATTCAGATTTTTATTTTAAATCAAATGTAAACTCCGATTCATATACATATTCAAAATTTTATTTTAGAAAGGATATTCTTAAAATTGAAGATATACTTTGAGAATAATATCCATATGTATGCATAGATTTATACCTTGAGTAACGAGCTCTAAGCAAAGAGGAAGCTCACGTTGGAAGACATTGATCTTGCGGCGTTCTTCTTCTAGAGCTTCGATATACTCACAACATCTTTCACGTTTCTGATGGTAATTCTTCATATTGCTTAAGTTCTTAATCATGGTGGTTTGAGGGACTAATCCACTTTTTTTTTTTGGATAAATAATTACAAGTATACAGTTAAGCAAGAAGATTGGTCATGTCTCTTTATAAATACAACATATATATGGCTCTATAGGGTTTCTCAAGGATCATTATTTTGAGAGGAGAAGTCGGGCCGTCGCATTACAAGGCGAATCTTGCTTTTGTTTATATAATATGTATATCCCTTGATCCCTAAATTAATACAATATATGATTGCCAAGTTAGATAGAAATTATTTTCTTGTTATTATTAGTAGTATAGATGGGGAGTGGTGAATATTCGTCCGATGTGATTCCAAGTTTTTCGTAGGAATTTTATAAGATCAATTTGAAATTTCATATATAGTAAACTTGTCCAATTGTCCATGTTTTTTTTGCTGTATATATGTATTATACGGAGGGCATGTTACGTTAAGAATTCCACATTTGAGATAATGGACATGAACCGATTACTTTTTGCCAATTGGGTTTTGAATAGAAAGTCAATAAATTTTGACATGTAACTGGAGTCCACCTGATCTGATATGTGTATATTGGCTGAGATGGATATTGCCGATTCAGTAGTAGGATTTGGTTTAAGATAGATCGAGGAAATAAAATTTAGAAAATACATATATAACATAAGTTAAATCCATCATTTTGCTAATTGATTTGGAATTTAAATGCTAAACATTATTATGTTACATAAGAATTTTAAAGTTATACATCGATCGCTGGTTTTGTTGTGATCTAAAGTTGTCTTACAACAGCATTGAAACCATAAAAAAAACTTTTGGGATTCCTGTGGACATGTTTTAAACATTGATAAATTAACTGAAATCAAACTTTAGAAAAGTATATTTTTACATACAAATTTTGCTTTTTGATCTAATCTTTTTCAAGTTTGATTCTTTTAGACTATTATGTCGTTTGTAAATGCAATACGTGAGAAAAAAATATGCAAATCTTAGATCAGCCGGCAAAAATAAAACCCAAACGTGCATGAGCTCTTTTGTTTTATAAGTATTAATTTCACCCACAAAATAATATGTACAAAACGACGTTGAAAATATATGTGTAACAACCCAATATGAAAAGCCAAATGTCTCTTCGTAGATATAGCCCGAACATGGGAGAAGAAAAGCCTTGCATAAAACCTCTCTATATTAGTATATTTATAATTTAAAAAAAATTAAAATTAAAATGTCATAAGACTTTGACACTTGGTTGAATTCGTTATAACCTTATCCATAAATGCACTGCCTATACTCTTCTGTTTACCGGTGATTTTGATTATGTCAATGACCAAGTAAACCCATTTGTGAATGTATCTTTCCAATATATTGGCACCAATGCCTTTCCCAATCAAATACAGATATTAATGGTATAATATTCATATGCTATGCTGTTGTTATATCCATCTTGTTTCAATTTTATATGAAGTTGAATGTGATATTAAAACTAAGATCTCTAATAGCTGTCAGATTTAGTGATAAAATTGGTCGTCTCCTTCCACAAACTGAAAGTAGTGTTTAATGAGCTTATCCTTTTGGGTTATGTTTTTGATAACCATCCGCATTAGCCTTTCTTTTTTGGACAGTCCCAAAATTCTGAATCGAATTATTTTTTATTTAGTATCAGATCCTAGATCAAATATTCCTAATACAAACCTTTTTTGGTAATGTTTTTATTTGGGTCTAGGAGTGCACTTCTACGGGTCACGGACAGGGGATGCTTGGAGAGGGCTCATGACCGGTGCTTTGGTCTTTAGGTGTTTTGGCCGGGCAGATGGATTCCAGCAGGTGTGCTCTTGCTCGTTCGCGGACCTCTGCTTATGACTGGTTTTTTGGATGTTCTTGTGTTTTAGCCGAGAAAATTGATTCCACCGGTCACTGGCTGTTATCCCAATACTATATTCTCATCATTTTTGCTCAATTTTCTGTCCTTTTAGACTATTTAAAAAGACCTTAGACATTAGAAATACTTTAAAAACATAGAAAAATATTAAAACTAAATAAACATGGTTAAAAGTCCTAAAATTCTCAATACATCAAAGCTTCTGATTAAAAAGTAACAATGTAATTCAAAGCAAGGAAAAATATTTGTGGCTTCAATATAAGGAAAGGGATCATTGGAATTTAAAGCAAGAGATCTTGTAGATTGGGTAGGAAACATTAGCTTGTCAGTGATCTTTTAAGCCCTTTAAACCTTCTAAATATAATTAAAAAAACATCATTGGCTTCTTTCAAAGCCTCTAGTGCGACTCACATGGCAGAGATTGGTGAGAAGTCAAACAACGAAAGGCCCTTAATTCCTTGGTTAAACGGCAAGTCAAATGGCTGGATTCTGTAATGGGATCCTTGGCATCTCAGATTTTTATGGCTTCCTCAAGTCAGCCAAACTGGTTCTAAATAAGAATGATTGAGGCTTGGGCTGTGGGCTTCATTATTGGGCTCATGCTCGGCATCCGGCTGAATGCTTTTGATCTGCGTCTCTCCAAATTAGGTAAGTCTTCTTTACTTTTGTTTGCTTGGGATTATCTTATATAAGGAGAGAGTCTTTGGTCTTGTGAAACTCTAAGCAAGTAGAGTCTTCATATTGGTTGTTGGATCTCGTTGGTTTCATTATTTGATCTGATAAAGAATCATCGTTTTGTGTGTGCATCTCCGGTCAGGTCTTAAGCGGTCTCGGCGTGTTCACCGGTGGTCTTGGCACCTAGAGGTCCATAATAAGCGTGGCCAATCTTTTCTCTTGCTTATAAGGCTTGGCTCGTCTTTGTTTTGGCTCCGTTCTCTACATGGGTTTTCTCAAGGTCAACTAGCTCAGTTGCCATTATGACCTCATCACAAAAGGTTCATGCAAGCGTACATGTATGCACTATTATAGTAGTTAAGAACTGCAAAGTCAATGAAAAAAATATATTATATATGTATGAATCTCTCTCTGAAGTGTTTTAGATATTCAGACTTATGACCATGGAGGTGTTGGCCAAGTGTTAACAGACTTAAAACTTTAACAACCATAGTTTGGGTTTTTTTTTTTCATAATCCTTTGGGTGACATACCTCATAGGTTCGACCATCAGGTAATAAACCAAGAATATATGCATTTACAAATTCAATTGTGAGAGTATATAAATTTTATCAGTAATAAAAGAATATTACACTATATATATGCCTTAATCAAACGTAAGAATATTTCAATAGAAGAAAGATGAACAAGTTATTCTAGATATTCGGTTACAAGTTATTTCAGATATCTCGAGGACACCCACAATACATGATATTTGTTACTGGTATATCTGAATATATATCATTTACTACTCTATAACCACGAGTGTTATCGGAGTATGCCTCTCTATCTGTTACCCGCTCATCAATTTTAAAGTTTTCTTGTATTAATTTTATATTATAGATAACAGAATCGTATTTCACATACCTTACTGGAAAATAACCACACCCCATTTGAGGACTCGGCATATGTGTACCATATAATTCTCCTCTCCATTCGACATTGTTAGCCAAACTTTGTTGAAATTTTTTTGCTGGCCAAAAACCAATTTCTTTTTCTGAAATCTCGAGTCACCAGTTACCGTTTTTCTTATCCTTGATAAATAGTCACAGAAAAACGAAGACATATTATATTATGCAGTTATTCATGAAACTTGTTACATTTACTTTTTGACAAAAACAATTTGTTAAATACTCATATAAATTTCAAATAAAATACAATTGAGTTTCTTGTTCTATGTCAATTAGTGATATTTATTAAATATTCTAGTTTTTTCATATACATTCTATCGTTCTATTTGTTAGTAGAAAAAACTGTGAAGTATAAAACTTTAGTTATATATAAATATAACAATCTTATAAAACGTCAAAGGAAGAAACTAATAACCAACAAACCTTGAGTAAGCCATATGTTTTTTTGACATAACCTTTTTTAGCACCACGAATACATGTTTTTTCAACTGAACCAAGTGGAAAATCTGAATGGACAAGTATGATCCCATCTCGACACATGCTATTATAACATTGATTTTCACCTGTCTGTTGTATATCAAAAAAAACAAGCTCTAAAAATATGATGGTTAATTAATATATATTAGAACTATATAAATTAATAATAAACTTACTTTAGTGTACAAGAAAGTCCGAATTTTGGTTTGGATTTGCCTAAATGTTAATTTTTTGTGGTAATAATATTAGAGTATATTAAAATTTTAAATTATTATAAACGCATCTAATTATCGTGAACTTTTTATTCTAATATCATTTAGGGCCTAAATTAAATCAAATATAAGATATGATAACAAACTTACAGTGTAACCAGCTTGAATAAAATCATTTCCAAGCTGAATATGTATACGAGTAGAACTATATTGTGGAAATTTAACTTTAGGATTATATGTATTAGCTATCATTGTTGCTCTATTATACCCTTTTCCTTTTTCTCCGTTGATGCGGGACACCGCAAACTAATCATCGTCATCATTCGTAATCAACATTTTTTCTATGAGTTTGACAGAATAATATTATTATATATGATTCGACCTTTATTTGATACATAACAAGAAATATATTACTACATGATGTTGATTATCATCATTATATTGATTATAAGTGAAATTTCAAGAATCTTGAGGTTTATATTTGTTAGAGAACGAATTTAATTTCGATAGTTGTCTTTGGTAAAAAATTTTAATTGGTACGGTACCAATAGGACATCCTATACCATTTTTCCACAAGTAACCAAAATTTTCATTATTTGTTCTTGAGTTATTTAGGGATGATGTCCGACGCATCTACATTTCAAAATCAATTTGGTGTTAATGAATGTAATAATGATCCAGTTCACATATACTATAAATAATACCTCATAATGGAACAAGTGATTTTTCATTGATGGATGGTCAAATGCTGGTTGTCTGTAGAAATCCACACATTTATAAACAAAATAGATTAGAAAATACTTTGTAAACTTCATATACTGTGGTGTAAAATATGCATTTATATAGAAGTACAAATCAAGGTGAATATATATATTATGGCTTTAGAAAAGAGTTTAAGATGAATTAAACAAACTTTGATGATTTTAGTAGCAGCTTTGTTGACAACTTTAAATTGTTCTTCATTTTTAATATTGATGAAATACTGCAATGCTTCTACATCAACAAAACTATTATGAGACTCGCCATCTCGCCGAAACACACAATATAACCGAGCAAGAATAACAGCATCATGATAATACTTGATTCCATATCCTTAAAGAATAAAGTAATTAGGATAATAATGAAAGAGCAATGTGATACTTCTACAATAATAATTATATATAACAATATTGAACAGAAAAGACAAAGAAAACCATAAATGAAATTAATATTTATTAGATATTTGTAAGTTTTTTTCATACAAATTTAAATATATAATTAATTCATCTGATTTTCTTGTATTTATGCGTTATGGTATATTATTCCATTATGATGTGTATTGTGTATCTATATTAAGGAGGTGTAAATTTGGGTTACCAGCTCATGAATTAAGGTCAATACAATATCATATATAATAATAACTATACATAATAATATCAAAATAAATGAGAAAAGAAAAAAAAGAAAGAAGATTAATGTCTAGTAGATATCTGTGAAATTTTTTCATAAAAAAATTAATATATAATTAATTCATTTTATTTTATTTATGTTTATGTTATATTAGTACCATTATCATCATGTGTATCTATAATATTTGATTGCCAAGGTAGAATAGAACATAGTTTTTCTTCTCTTGTTGTGTAGTTATAGATATGGAGTGGTGAATAGTTGTCGATGTGATTCCAAACTTTTTTGTAGGAATTTTGTAAAACCAATTTAAATATATCCAACCAAGGGTGGGTTTTCATGTATATTATACATGTCTATATTTTTAATATATTATAGGGAGGATTTGTTATGTTTAAAATTCCTCATTTAACATAAGAGAGATGAACTAAAATAAGACAATACTTAGTTAAGTGATTAACAGTTTATTTATGTGACATTTTCACTAGAGTTTAATTTTAATAGATTACGTTTTCTCGCAAATAAGAATTTAGTTATAAATCGAGCTTTATCGATTCAAACAATGTTTAAAAAGAGAATAAAATAAAAAAAAATCAACCGATTTATTTTTTGCCGATTGGATTTTAAATGGAAAATCAATAAGTTTTGATATGTGAGTGGAGTCACCCTGATCCGATATGTATATATTGGCTGAGATGGATGGATATTGCCGATTCAGTAGTAAGATTTTATTCAGGATTGATCAAGAAAATAAGATTTTAAATAATACATACATAACATAAGTTAATCCATCATTTTGATACTTAATTTTGAGATTCAATGCTAAACATTATCACGTTACATAAGAATTTTGAAGTTATACGTCGATCTTACGTTTAGTTGGAATGTAAAATTGTCTTATAACAGCTTCGGAAAAAGAATTAGTTGGCAAATAAAGTGTACAGATGTGTATAAGTCTATTAGAATTGAGTTAATATCGTCCCTTCGGAGTTTAAAAGGATTCACCACCGACCACGGCCAGACGAAACGACGTCCATAATCCTAATATATCGAATCTCAACAGGCCCACTCTATAAGACTATAATGCTTTATGTATATTTCTTACTTGAGTTTTATTTATTTAAAATTCTCATATATTTATGCAAAAATACCAATAGTTTCAGGTAGGCCTAGTAAACATTATTTGAAAATCCGTCGAATATCTGGGGTTATGAATCCAGACTCGAATAATAAAATTTTTAAAATAGATATTCATGGATATCCATAACCAATCTAAATTAATATATATATATATATACCGGATATCCGTATTTTTACACCATATTTTATTTAAAATTTTTTGGTTTGGATCCGGATATTGGATACGGATACGGATTCAGATATCTCCAAAAACTCTGGATATCCAGATCCGTAACAGGGTTAGTTTCATGGAGTCTAGTGAACTAAGCATTTGGAGATATTTGAGTTAAAATGAAAAATCATGTTATTGAAACATGAAATTTAAAATATTCTTTAAAATTTAGTGTTATTAGATTAGTAATTTTAAAATATATAATCAAATTCACTGTTATTAAAAATATTTTAATAATTAAATTTAAAAATTTTATGTGAGAATTTTAGGGAATTTATAAGTTAAAAATACAAAACATCAAAATCTCATGATTTAAAATAACATTTTAAAGAATTTTAATAATAAATTTTCTAATTCATCAAAATCATCTTAAAACTCAACTAAACTCAAATTATTCCAAATTTTTCATCCAATACATCCTTTTAATAAAAAAAATTTCCATATTGATTACTAGATCAATAAAAAGAAAAACAACTATATCGTAAAATTGATTATTGACTTACTACATTCAATTCTTACTAAATAGTCTAACTTGTTTATACCAACTTGCTCAATCCATGCTAATGACTCAAACCAGATAGCTCATCGTTATTTTTAAGAGTCTAAGAGTAACTTTAAAGCTTTTAAGAAAGAAAGAAAAAGGAAAAAAAAGAGAGTAAATTTAAGGAGGACAAGGCATTTTAGTTGTCATAAATCATAACTATCTATATTTATCTAATCTTCTTCGCAATCGCACGCAATAACGGATAACATGAAACAAAAAATAACTCAATAAATAATGGGATAATTACTGAAACTGGCACATTTTAAGAGAGAGATTCGAAAAACTTCACTTGCTACAGTAACGTCAAGCAAGATACTACAATGAATAGTAAAAAAATTGTGATGAATTTACCCTTGTTAGATGAAGAAAAAATTATTGTACACTCAACAGTATTTGGTACATGAAAATATAATTTATTCCTGAACAAAACGTAATATAGAAAATGACGTTCATGGTATATTATAAACGAAAATATAAAATAAAATTTGTATAACTTACATAAAAATAATAATGGACAATAAAAAAGATATTGTTATTAGGCGTCAACCAATTACTGAAATTTATATCCTAAATTTAGGTATGAGAACCCAAACCACCTCCGCAAAACAGGGAAAAAACAAAGTAACAAAACGAACAGAATAAAACATGTATTGTGTATGTGAAAATCGAAGTGTTGGAGTAATAGCGAAAAATTGATGTCATTATGGTTGAATAAATGGCAAAGAACTATATCCTAATTTTGAACTTATGATTTTATAGTATATATTTCGTAACAAAGTTACAAAAGAAAGATATTATACTTTACACCCACATAGAATCGATAACTCAAACATATGATTTTACAGTATTTATTTTGTAACAAAGTTATAATGGAATGAATATATACTCTAAACACATATAATTGAACCCAAACATATAATTTTATATTGTTTATTTTGTAATAAGATTACAAAAGAATGATATTATATCATATACCAAAATTAGGAACCCAAACATTAGATTTAACAATATCTTGTGACAAGGTTACAAAATAACTATATTATTACCTTACACCCAAATGAAATAAAAAAACTAAAAATATATGATTTTACGGTTTTTATTAGGTGACTAAATTATAAACGAAGGAATCTATACCGTAAATACATTAGGGATCCCAAACAAATAATTTTACAGTATTTTATTCTGTGACAAAATTACAAGAGAATGATATTATATCTTACACCCAAATGGGTATGGAGAACCCAAACATATAATTTTTTACAGTATTTATTCCATAACAATGTTACAAAAGAATGATAATATATCCTACATCCACATGGAATGAAGAATTCAAACATGTGATCTTACAGTATTTATTCTGTAAGAAGGTTATATATAAATGAAATATATAACCTAAACACATAGTAGTGGACAAAACGCATTGCATATATTTGTTTACAAAAACATAGAAAAAATAAAAAAGTTAAAACATAATTTTTTATGGACAAAACATATAAACAAAATAAAAATAAAATCGAAATCCTAGAGTACAAACAAAAAAAGTTGATGTCATTATATTTGAATAAATTATTAAAATCTATATCCTAATAAAATTAAATCCTAAATTATAAAAATAAAAATCAAACATAAATATGTAGCTAGTCAAACATAATTGTGTAATATACAAAATAAATATAGATTTTTAAAAAATAAGTTTCAGCAGACTATAGTATTTACTAAGACAAAAGAAAGTCAAATACTATAACAAAGTGGCTTTTGTCAATAAAACTGATTGAAACGTCAAAAAATAAATGACAATACCGAAATGTTTTAGACTTAATTGGTCTGATTTTTAACTCATTATATTACTTCGCGAATAGCATATTCTATAATTCGATCCTTTTTTTCATTTAAAAGGATATCAAATCCGAATTTTGCGGGTTTTTCTAATCTCTCTCTCTTGTAGCAAAAACTATCTTCGCTCTTGATTTCATGAAGAAACCAGCACCCTTTTCTTTTCTTATCAAAATAAATACATAATTAATGGTGTAATTGATCTGTTTACTGCTTGGCGAAATTTTACCCTCTCTTTTTAGTGGTGCCCGATTAAGTCTCATACTCAAAAATAAGTAGGTGTCGAAAATTATTACACCGATGTTTGCTTATTACTAGTAAAAATATAGTCTTACAGTTAATGGACCCACAAATAGTTTTTTCCTCCAACCTGTTGCCTGGTGGACGCATTAAAATTGGTATTAGCTTTAGTGTCTAATTTCACATTATTAACACAATAAGATGTTAACTTACGCATATTACATTACTTCTCAAATTAATGCTAGCTAGTTACATAAACGGGTCGCTTTCTAGTTTCAAATATTAGTGCCGACAAACAAAATGGCTTTTATAGTATCATACTAGCATTAAGAAACTTATTTTAAAAAACTAAAAGTTTAATATATTTTTAACTAGTAAATTTTTTTATATGAACAATACTTTTATAAACCGGAATGAATACTTTTATACGATTTTTGTAGTCGTAGAAGACCTCTCGTAGTCAACAAAAAAAAGTCACATTTAAATAAATAATTTTATTCCCCCGAAAACAGCATTAACTACAAACTCATGCAACTCATCATAAGATTCGATTACAAAACAAAACATATTAGTACTAAAAAGATTTATTAAAAAAAAAAACAATTATTATGTGACCACGAGAAAAACAGAGTAACTAATTGGTAAAGTTACTAATGGTTGCTCCTGGCTCCGTCGCCTTAGCCGCCGGCGTCGGTTTCACATCTTTCAACGGCGTAACCGCAGTTCCGGTAAGCTCCACCGGTATATCAGCAGCAATACCCTTAAGGTAAAAAGTGTAGAACAATTTTGTCGGATACACAAGCTGTTGAAGCTTGACTTCTCCGTACGCGCCTTCAAAGATTCCGGAGCCGCCGATGACGGCGAGTAACGTGTCTTCGTAAGTCAAGTACGGTCCTTGTACGGACAAGTGACCATAGTCACCGAAGTAGAAGCTGTAGTTAGCTTCGAATCTGTCACCGTTCTTTTCAGGAACGTGTTGGATCAAGACACAGAGACCGGCGGTGATTCCCACGCGCTTTTTGAGATCACCGGTGTAGAGTTTGTTTGTGAATGGGACAAGATCGCCGAGACCGAGCTCTGTTGGTTTTTTGCCGAGTTTTAGAATTGCTGGACTGTTTCTATCTCCTTCGTTGAACTCGTACACGTTCAGTTCGTGAATTTTAGCTGAATTAAAGGGAAAAAAAGAGAAAATTTGTAATTAATATTTTATTTTGACCTTAAAGGTCGCACATTTACACGAAAATTTGATCTCAATTTCTCAAATTAATGAATTTTCAGAAGTAGAAAAGTCAATTTTCAATTTCTTAATTATTGGTAGCACAAAAAAATTTGTTAAGAGTATATTTGTGAATTTAATAGTTCAAAATTTTATCTCAATTTCTCAAATTTATGAATTTTCAGAAGAATAAAAGTCAATTATTTAAGATCTGAATTATATGAAAGAAAAAAAAAGATCTAAATTATTTTTTAGATAAATCACTTTTGCAAATTTATGAAGTGGACATTTTTAATGCTTTGTGAGCTAAAACATTGATTCTCAAATCTGAAAAACTCAGTTCATATGAATTGGTGTTTGATTTTTAAGATCTAAGATCACACTTAGATAATTGATTTTGCTTATGAAGTAGGTATTTTGATTTTTGATCTGAATATCTGATTAACATACGTTGACTTGATCACAGTGTACTAAAAGATATAAACATTATTATCTGTAAACTTACTTGGTCTGGAGTTATCGGTCTTCTTTGCCCAATTCCAGAAGAAAGCTCGAGTAACGTTGAGATTCTTGGAAGTAGATCTTGATCGAGAGAAGAAATCTGGACCGTTAGATGAGATCCCAAAGTTTTGGAAAGATCTGGAGAAGCCTAAAAGAGAGCTTCGATGAAAGTGATGATTACGAGAGAGATTGTTGAGAGTTGTCATAGAGATGGATTCGAAAGACATAGCAGAAGAAGCCATTTGATCAAGAAGACTTTTGAAACTCTGATGTGATTGGTTCCAGGCTAGTAAAGAAGAGTTTGGCCTTTGATTTATGGTTGTTGAGCTGAGTAAATGAGTGTACGCATGTGTGTATATACTGGATGTTGATAAAGTTGCACGTGCGTATATTACAAATGTTGCTTTGAGGAATTTCGACTCGGTTTCGAATGATCTCTAAGCGTAAGCTAGAGAATTTACGTATTAAATATTGTTTGTTGTAATTTATGTATTAAATATTGACCAAAAACCCGTGTTATATAAAATACTATAAACTTATGATATTGAGGACTAAAGAGTTCTCTACAAGTGAACATACGTATACACATAAGACTAGTCTTGAGAATTATTCACTTTGGATTCATTTTGGGTTTTTTTTTTTTTTTTTTTTGGGTTTTTGAATTTAGAATCCATTTGGTATTAAAAATTTTTGGTTTGTATTTGGTTTGGTTCCATCGGAATTCAAATCAGATTCGAATATCCAAAATATCAGAAAAAAAAACTAAAAATTTGGTTACATTTGACCAAAATTTGGTTAAATTTCTATAAGTATAACTAAAAAATTTATGATATTTCGATTATTTTGATTATTTTGGATATTTTAGTCTAAAAATAACTTATACTTTTGGATTTATAATTGTAATTTTGGGTAACTAGGTTATATTAAACCTAAATATATTTAATATTTTTTAATATATAACTATATTTTGGATATTCATACACACATCGATTTTTCGGTTCTGTTCGGATTAGGTTTTTGTTTTTCAGATATTTTATCAATTCCATTTCGGTTTGGTATCCTTTTTCTGGATTAGTTCCGGTTTGGTTTTTCAGTTTTGGGTATTTTACTTCCTCTATTTTACAGAAGTGTCGTTCTAGAGTAAATTTTTTGTTTTACATTTTCAGTGCACTTTAAAAACATTTTCTAGAGTTTTTCTTTATTCAAAATGAACAACTTTTAGTTTGCTTTTTGTCATCTGTTACATCATTATATTTGATATAACCCTAGTATGATGATAACTAACTACCTACAACATATGTGATTATTGATGTGTTGTGTTTTTAGTGTCCTAACCCTTTTTGTTTTGTCCATTATTTTGAGTTTTTTTTTTGTTTTGTTTAAGTCTGTTTTGTTGTCGTGTTTCGAGTCGTGTCAAAGTTGTAGGACTGCATGGTTGAGATTGGAGCTTAGAGCTGCATTTTGGATCAAAAGGAGTGAGAAAATAAGAGACTTGGAGCGGATATTGTTTAATCCTTGTTAAAGTATCTTAACGTCTGCAGATTATATTCTGAAGTTTGTTGAAGTCTGCAGATTCTATGCTGAAGTCTGCAGACTATATGCTGAAGTCTGCAGACTATATGTTTTCCATTTATTTTATTTTGTGAGGGTATAAATACTCCTAAAATCTATAACTCTATGACGCTTTTTTTTTTTCAATTCAGACTTTTGGTTTTTGCAATTTGTAAGCTTTGGAGAAACGAATCTCTTGACTATACATCTCTTGAAAAAATTTATGAACCCTTTTGGATTTCTTATCTTATGATCATGAGTCTTTCTTCATCTCTCTGTGTTTTCTACTGCATCCATGTCTGAGTAGATTCATAGTTAGGTCTTAGGGTTTCAATAGAATCTAAAAATTATTGAATCAAACATAGATATGGATTTATCATATATTATCTTCACCTATCATTGTTCTAGTTGCTTAGGCTAAATTGATCACTTAGTCTCTGATTTAGGGTTTAATCTATTCATCAAAAGTGTTGTAGATTGCTTGATAGAACATAGATGAGCGAATTTTCCTTAACCAACGAAAGTTGATGCTAAGGCGATTCGTGAACAAATCAAACTTGCTCGTTAATGCTTGTCTAGAATTTTAAGTTCAAACAACAATTTAGAATCTTAAGCTGCTAGATAAAGTGATTGATATCAAGATTATGCTTATTCGTTTCTTGAATAATTGTTTGGTTTATAATCTTTGATTTCCTGCTAATATCCCTAAAGGCTGACACTTTTAATCCATAAGTTATATCGTTTTAATTGCTATTTTTGTTTACACCACAGCCAAAAATTATATCAATTTCTTAGCTTAGTTTCACTCTCAAAGAATCGTAGTATAATCTTAGTGTTTTGTGGATTCAATCTCATCTATACTACTATGATTGGTTGTGCACTTGTAGTCTTTTATTTGGCTTAAAACCTTTGTGTATCAATTACGATGAACAATTTCCTTAAACAATGTTTTCCCAACTCAAACTCTCTCCAACGAATAGTTCTATATGTACGACATTCTCATGATAAATAGGTTCTTTCTACAACACTCGAGACCATAACGGATGATTTTCTTTGCAGTATTCTGAAATCTTTGATCAATTTTGCATCCATTAATCTGCAAAAATTGGTATTCTCTAGTGTTTGAATCCCAAATTTGGTTTAGAAACCTTTAAATCTTTAATTAATGGAGCAAGAATGCTTCTACTAACCTTTGTATTTGATTAGTTATAATTTAATTAGAAGTACATTAATTAGAGATATGTTTATATATTTATATAATTTCTTAATTTGTGTAAAAAAATGTTAAAATCACATATTTTATAAAAAGGATGAGGTATTATTAAATAGCACCACGATAAATAGGTGCCGAGCTGAGTCGAGTCTGGCCGGTTTGAGATTTGGGATTTAAAAAATATGAAATGGATCTAATACTTAAATGATTATTTTTATTTACCCAAATGTGTTTAAGGTTTAATGTTGTAAAAGTCAACAATTATTTTCTTTAGTTGTGAGTTTGGTAACAGCAAAATCAATTCATACAAGGGTGGAATAATGACTTTGAAAGTTGAAAATAATTTTCATAACTCCTCTTGATTGCTTCAGATAGAACGTTGAAGGCTTTGTCTTTATATCCAATGTTCCCTCTTCTCATTTACATGATCGATGATAAAACATAAAAGGGAAAAACAATCTTCTGTCTCTTCTCTTCTCTTTTTTTGTATATCTCAGAGTGCAACACAGTTTTAAGTTTGTTACCTTTAAATTTTGAGTGTTGTGAATCAAAAGAAGGTACAATTGTATTATAGAATTCTGATTGCATAACATTGTTACATTATGGGCAATTAAAACATTAAAAAAATGTTTCGCTTTCGCATAAACCGTTATTCGTTCATAAAAATTTGGTAACGATTATTTTATTTTTCGGTTCTGTTTATATATATATCAATAGAAATTATTTAGTTTATCATATCGTGGAAATTAAAGTTATAAATACTATTCTCTTTAAATTTTAGTAGGTGAAGTTTTCTTTGTTTTTTAGTATATTGAATTTTAGTATCATCTATTTTGCTTGGTAAAATTATGTTTATTCGGAACTTTTAGATTGAGACAAATAAAACATATAGCAAATATTTTGTCGGGCCACAAAGTATTCTTATTGAGCAAACAAAGAAGTAGATGTTTTTTCAGTAAAATGTTAAGATTTTTTTATCATTTTCAGATTTTTTACAGAATATAGAGGTAATACAAAAAAAAAGAAAAAAAACTATAGACAATAAAATCAAATAAGAAAAAAAAATTAAGGAGACAAGGAACTACACCACACCACATAAGAACAGAAAACCAAATAACTCTATCACCAGAAACAGCTCCCCAATTCAATATGCCGTCAATGTTGCCACGAGCGACCATGGTCCGAAACCAGCCTTCAATACTTCAGACCAAGTGGTGTCTATAGCTTAACCAATATATGCACGCTTGAAACCTGCAAAAAATAATTTAAAAAAAATCCCTTCAATAATCAGTGGCTTCCGCCAAAAGCAACTCTCCATCTCAATATACCATTTTTAGTGGTAGCGGCCACTGATTGAAAGGTGTGTGTTAAGATTTATGGGTTTTCAATTCAAAACCAATTAGTAATGAGTGGATTAGTCTATATCCCATATATATTAGTCAAGTTCCTTTTAGTTCCCAATGTGGAATATTCTTCGTATGCTCTTTCGAGATTATGGTCTTTTTAACTATTGATCTCGATAATATCCTACTTTATGATTAATTTATGTTTTTTTCTTAATAGATGTTGTTGTTTGTAATATAGTATAAATTTTAATAATTTACCAAAAAAGGAAAAAAAAATGTAGATGTTTTATTCCGGACGAAATTGAAACTAGATATTTTATTCCCCCAAAACTCATTATCAAAGATTCGACTACAGATAAGAAGACTATAATTATTTATAAATAAAAAATATCAGCATACAGAAAGACACAAGAAACATAGGACAACTTTTATGAATTTAATTAGTAAAGTTACTTATAACTCCGTTTGGTTCCAACTTCTTAGCTTCCGGTGCCGGCTTCACATCCTTAGTCGGTGGAACCGGTGTTCCGGTAAGCTCCTTCGGCAACTCAGCAATGCCCTTAAGGTAAAAAGTGTAGAACAGTTTTGTCGGGTACACAAGCTGTTGAAGCTTAACCTGTCCGTACGCACCTTCGAAGATTCCCGTGCCGCCGGTAATAGCGAGGAACGAGTCTTCGTAAGTCAAGTACGGTCCTTGTACAGACAAGTGACCATAGTCTCCGAAGTAGAAGCTGTAAGTAGCTTCGAATCTGTCACCGTTCTTCTCTGGGACGTGTTCGATCACAACGCAGAGACCGGCGGTGATGCCCACGCGCTTCTTGAGATCACCGGTGTAGAGTTTGTTGGTAAATGGGACGAGGTCGCCGATACCGAACATTAGGCTGAAGGCGTTTTTAAGAATTTTTGGGCTGTGTCTATCTCCTTCGTTGAGCTCGTACACGCTTAGTTCTTGAACTTTACCTAAAAATAAAATATTCAATTTGTGAATTTGGTTGTTAGTTTTGAGATTTGGGATTATGTTTTGGTGATTAAGTTTGCAAATTATGAAATGGGTAATTTTTTTTTCATCTTTGGGATAATGTTTAGGTAATCAAGTTTTAAAATTTATGAAATGGGTATTTGGTCTTGAGGCTCTCAAATCAATATATAAATATATACATATATTTATTTAGATGTTTAATCAAGTTTACAAATTTATGAAATGGGTAGTGAAACTTACTTGGTCTGGAGCTTTCGGTGTTCCCCAAGTTCTGGGAGAGAGCTCGACAAGGAGTAAGGTTCTTCTTGGGAGTGAAACTTGATCGAGAGGAGAAATTTGGACCGTTGGATGAGATACCAATATTTTGGAATGATTTAGAGAAACCTAGAAGAGAGCTTCGGCGAGATTGGTGATTACAAGAGAGATTGTTTAGAGTTGTCATAGAGATAGATTGGAGAGACATTGCAGAAGAAGCCATTGATCAAAAAATACTTAAGAGGATACTTTGGTTGATTGGTTTTAAGAATATTATGAAGAAATAGGACTTTGGTTTATCTGATGAGTGAGCTGAGTTGTACGAAATGTCTGTATTTATAGTTGAGAATGTTGAGATGATATTATATGATGAATGGTGATGAAGTAGTGCGTATATCGCCCAAAATAGCTTTCGGGGAATTTGGAATTGGCTTCCATGGCCGGCACGTGGTTTAACTTTTAGCAAATGTGAAATGGTCCAAGCTTTGGGTCTTGATTTTAAGTTGAATCTACTTTATATGGCCGGTCCCTAAACTACCAAAAGAAAAATCAAAAACTTGCGACTCGTGAAGCTTTGAATTCGTTATTTCTAACTACATATTTGTCCCACTTTTAAAGAAGAAATATATATATATATATATATATATATATATTTCATCATGTCACATGTGTTAGGCTCGATCCGAGCTTCTCTTATGGGACGCGTTAGCGCTACAAGCTTCATCGGATCCCAACGAGACGAGAGTATCCTTTTATGACGAAACGAGAATAATATAATAAATCCATTCTATCGAATCCACATAGAAAAATTGTAGAATTTGTAGGATATTAAGGTAATTTAGTTTCATTAAAACGTGAGGATCACGAATTTTGGCAGATATGGAAGAAACTTGAAAATTCAGAATTAAACAAACAAAAATATCAAGAATTAAGGATTAAGATTAAACAAAAAGAATTAAGAATTAAGGAAAAATATACAAATTATTCATCACAAAAATAAAATATATAAATTCCTGAAATGACGTCGGTCCACTTTCAAAGCCATCACTAGTTTTATAAACGATGTCGTGTAAAATTTTCTTATTTGAAAGGGAATTTATTGGAAAAAAAATCCTCAATATTGGTAGTTCTATTTTTTAATCCTTAACTATTATTTTAGTAAAAAAAACTCTTTAATTAAAGTCTGTTAATAAATTTGACTATCCCTATATATAAATATTTATATTCTTAACAATTTCCATTTATAGTAACAGAGATTGTTTTAAATGATATAAAATGACGAAGTACTCGTATCTACCACAAAACAACAAAATTTTAAAAAATTATGAAAACAAGAAATGTCGCTTGGCATTACCATAGTAATGTGGCATCATTTCTTAAATGAAAAACAACAGGTGATTTTCATATTTAGAAGATAAATAATAAATATTTTCATGTTGTTTAACTCATAAAGTAGATTTAGCATAAAATCTAAAATAATGAGAAATCCAGAATTCAAAATGGATAAGAACAAACAAAGATATCATCTTCGAAAAGAAATCAAAAAATTGATTTGGTAGTTATGGTTCTTACCTACTGATAGATGGAAAAGAAAATGTCATTTTTATTGTTTAATTTGAAAAAATTGATGATTTGGCAAAATAAACTAATATTTTGTAGATAAAAAAATCTTTCGTTTTATTTTTGTGCTAGTTCTTGCTGATTTGTCCTGTAATTTAATTATTTTCCTCTTCTTTTTAATAGGAAACAGCATAAAAACATTTTGTTGTTCACTTCTAAATCCGATAATTATATGTTATTTTTTAATTTAAAATTGATGCAATATTACTGTTATAATAATAAGCAAACGTCTTGTTTTTTTATTTATTAAAAGTCATATAGTTTGTATGACACATACAAATGCCTCGTCATGTTTATCATTTAAAACAAACCTCTATTACTTTAGACAAAAATTGTTAAAACGTAGAAATGTTTATGTACATGAAAAGTCAAAATTATTAATAGATTTTAGTTGAAGATATTTTTTACTAAAAAAAATTGTTAAGAGTTTTAAAATAAATCTGATTAACGTGAAGGTTTTATCATTAAATTCCCTATTTTAAACTCTCCAAACAATGGACCCGCTCCAAGTGATACTATAATCTGTTTAAAACCAAAATCATTTATATACAGATACTAATTACGGGTCTAGACTCGAATTGAGTGGCACGATACAATATAATCAATTTGAGTGTAGAATCTAAGACTTCCTCGTACACTTTTTTTCTCTTGTTTTTGCATCTTTCTTGATGGATTGTTTCCATTATACAGATTGACATATTCCTACAAGTTTTACAAACTGATGAAGGTAAAAAGTAACTGTCTCTCTGTTCCGCCAAACGAGCTTTTAAGCTCTTTCAATCTCTGAATCCATCATTAGTGTTATGTTCTGTAATCAGGAACAAGATCAGCTTATATCAATGCTAGCAGATTCTGGGATTCCAATGCTTGATCTTGCTGTTTCATGGAGTGCTAGATACTTAAACTGTACTCCTCTTCTTGATCTGAACTATGTTGAAGATAGCGCTGGAGGAGCTGATGTAACAGTCTGTATTCTACCTAAATTAGACAAAGTGACACTCCTTCAGGTTCTTCTTCTTCTCTCTATGTCACATTTCTCTACATTCGCAGTCATATGGTTCTAAATGTTTATGTATTGGGGGTCAAAATGTAGATGGATGCGTAGTTACCGATGTAAACATTTGAAACGGGGTTTGCATTGGCTACTGAAAGGCTTGCAAGGCAATTGCAGAGAGAATACGCGAGGTAACAATGGAGTTCTGAATCTCTCTAGTACTTTCTTTTTCCGCCATTAAAGAGCCTTTCTTTTTTTTATAAATCTTTGATTCTTCTTTCCCTGTGAAGGTATTTCAAGGAAACACCAAACAGCTTGAGTATTGTAGAGCCGCATAAACTCAAAAGCTAATACGAACCACTATAAAAATTCGAATTTTCTAGAAGATCTGGATAGTGAAATTACAGATCTATATATATCGAGATATAATGATTTTGAAGTCTGAATCCGTTAAACATGAAACAAAACATAAGCTGAACACAAACCTAAGTTGATAAAATCAATTTTCATGAAATGGAGAGAGTAACAACAATGAATCAACATTCTGGATTAATTTGAATGTTCATGAAACTGATTTTTCGCAGAACCAAACAGGCTTATGGTTTTTCACAGTATAACCTGTTTCAGCAACTGTAAAACTGAAAACATAAGTCTTATCTGATCTTTATATGTGTTAGCTCCTGATAATACATTCTCCTATGTGATTTGTATGATGTAGAAGATGAAGTGATGGGTAGAAACACAATCAAACAAAACCTTGAAACTATTAAAAATGGTTAAGTTACCTTTTTTGACCCAGAGAAATGAATGGTTAATAATGTTAAGTTCTTGAACATTGTGATATATATATATATATATATATATATATAGTTTATGATGTGGTGAGAAAATCTGCACCAGTTTCGGTAATAAGAATTGTATGCTCAAACTGTGCGGCTGGACCACCATCCGCTGTCAAAATTGTCCATTTGTCTGGCCATGTTACAAACTCGGTGGATCCAATGGTGAGAATTGGTTCTGTGCAAAAAGGAACCAATCAGTTTATAATAGAATACAATGCATTTCATCATATTGATTATAGAGAAAGCTCACCGAGCGTAAAAGTTTGACCCTCAATCATAATATTCAAGCCTCTTTTCTACTTACGGTTATGATGAAGATATATAAGAGGTTCTGAATGTAATACCGTTCCTACACCATGACCGATGAAAGTCTCCATATTATAACCATACTTTTCAGCATGCTCACTGTTGGAAAATTGGAAATTCACTAAAACTGTTCCATTCAACTTCACTTTGTGTTTTATTGAATATGGTTAGTACCTAATTATCTTCCCAATTTGTTTGGAACTTGCTCCATCCTTACAAACCGATATACCTTTCTCCAAGCATTCTTCTGTAACCTTTTAAGAACAATAATCAAATCAGCCACTAATATAAATGTTTAGAAGTAATGCAAAGAGGAGAATCCATTAACCTTCACAAGTTGTATAAGGCTTTCATTAACGTCTCCACCTAAGAAAGTCTTTGATATATCTCCAGGATATCCCTGATTCAAAGTGTTAAACCCCCAAAAACAAAGTGTTACATCCAAAGTTTAAAATTGATTTTCAGATTAGCAAAAGAAGACTTACATCCAAGTAAACTGCAACATCGATGTTTATTATATGCCCCTTCTGAAAACAATGGATTATCAGTGACATACTACAAGAGAAGTCTCATACTGAAAATGCAGTTTCATAGTCATAGTCCAGACCTGAAGCTGACGGGAATCAGGAATACCGTGAAACATACATTCATTAACAGATGTACAAACACTTTTAGGAAATCCTCCATAACCAAGAGGTGAAGGATAAGCACTAGACTCGATTACCATTTGATGCACTGCCTTGTCAATTTCATCAGTTGTAACAAATGGCTGCAAAACCAAAGTGATTCAATAGAAAAATAGAAGAAACCCACAAGTAAAAATCCAATCTTTACTTACTCTAACCAAAGTTCCTGCATAGTCTAATACATGAGACGCGAGCTTTCTTCATTTTAACAATGCCTATAGAGTCAGGAATCTGATATTCACTTGATATCTTTGGTAATTTTGTAGACTCAACATATGAAGGCTTTGGTATGTGATCAGGAACATGAAGACGAGGGGATACTTTTCCACATATTAGAGGTTGATTTCTGCTATCTTCTAATGTGTTTTGAAGTTTTTGAATCCTATAAAATGCATTAAATTGGATATGAATTTGGTGAATACTATATATTAAAAAATCTCACCTTTATGAGTAAAAAGATGTCTTAAATTCAATTTTGTTATATACCTTCTTATACTCAGAGAATATGATTTCTTCTTGCCTACAACAAAACAATACATTACACATAATTCAAATTATGATTCAACGAATTCAAAAATTTCATATTTTAACACTTAAACAATGCGAATTGTGTTTTACTAATTCCTTCATCATCAATTTTTCCCGAAACTTAAACAAACATGAACTTGGAACAAATAGAGCAAGTAGAGAATCTGAGAGCGGGAAAGAGGAGAACTTGGTCGGAGCTCCGGTGAAGTATTTCGACGGGTTAATTTATCGCCGTTAATTAACGAACAGGATTGAGAATTCCTCAACAACATTTTTTCGTTGGTGAATAACCAACGGGCCAAAGATGTTGAGGAAGACAAACTTAAATGGGCTTGTAAATCAATAAGGCCCACTATAATTACAAACCAGGCCCACAAGAAAATAGGTTACTACAGTAATTAACTAGCTCATCCTTAAATTATTAGTAAAATTCGCTTAACACTTAATACCTAATTAATTTTTCCATTTTGTTTCTTACAACATTATTAATCTGGGCAAGAAGTAGAAATTAAATAAAAAGAAAATTAAAAAGCTTCTTTTTTTCCCAAGAAATTACAAAAAACAAATAAAGATGTTAAATTGTTATTACAAGACTCGTTGTTTCTTATTACACCTTAACGACAACATCTCCGTTTCTTCCTTCACTACAACGGCGTCGTTGAAAGAAATGTCAGCGCCAAATAATCTCACAACCCGACCCGTATCCTGATCCGACCCGGATTTCGATTTCCACCCAATATATAACTGTTTATCCTGACCGTTGGATCTTTTAAAACCGATCAAATCACCGGCACAGAGTCTCGTCTCTTTAACGAACCTGCTCCAACCTTTAGTCAACACATAGCTTTGACTACTATTCCAATACGAGTAACGGAACCTCCACACCTTCCCGTTAACGTCTTCAAAATTCAATAGCATATCTTTCACGGAGACGTTATTATAACCTAACGGTAACGGAAAATGTTTCTCCGCTTGGTGTTTCGGTATAACTAAACGGTTTAGTTTCCCGACGTCACTTGGCGTTACCGCTTTCTCAAACAGTGACTCCGCCGTTTTAAACCCCGTCACCACCGTAACGGAATCAAACGCCGTCTTCATCTTCTCCTTCGTGTTTCCGTTACCGTTACGATTCCGTTTCCTCTGCTCTAGTTCTTCGTTGTAAGTGTGTTTTCTCAACATATCAACGATCTCAGATTTCGAATGTGCGTTTAAGAAATCAACCTCTTCATCATCACCGCTACCTAACGTCGTCTCTTTGAAATTCGTAACGGCGTCACGACCACGGAAACGGTGAGCAGCGACGTCGTAAGCACGCGCCGCTTCGTCTTCTTCGTTAAAAGTGCCGAGCCACACGCGCTGATGCTTCTCGTAAATCTGAGCTCCCCATTTTCCGTTTGGCTGAGGAACAACGCCTTTGAATCTTGACGATGGAAGCTTTCTTGATTCAGCTTCGACTCCGTTCTCTGAATCCAAAACTACGCTTGATCCGCTTCCCATTCTGTATAATAAACTCATCGGAGACGATGACTTTCTCGCCGGAATCTTGGTTGGAGTGTGAATCGAATCTGTACGTGTTGAGCTCTCGTCTACGCTACTCATAGTCTCCATTTATGAAGAAGTTTAAGAAATCACAAGAAAATTGTGAAAATTTGAGAGAGATTAATTATTTTTGTATGTATGTAAGTGTGAACGTGTGTGAATATATGCGTGTATATATAGAGAGACAAGAGGGAAATAAGAAAACATCAAGTGCATGTATGTTATTATCAAATTTTGTTTTTATTTATTCCCTTCCTTTTTTTGTAGTGTGTTTTAAGGAGATAAGTATAATAATATATGGGTAGGTGTATGGGACATGGGTTTATGTGTGTATATGTTGTGGGTCAACTTAAATTCATTGGAAGGTTCATGCAAAAGATTACAGAATATTTTTTCCTTTTAAGTTAAATTCCCATATTAACATAATATGGTACATCAATAATTAACGTTTTGAAATATGATTCCACTATTTGCTTTTACTATTTATAATATTTATCAATTTTTTACCTTCACAATTTGTTAAGAAAGTGATTCAACACATGATACATGTGTTAAGAATATAACTAAAATATATATTTTGCTAAACATTAATCTACAAAAATATATTACCTTTTAACCTTTATAATTAAACAAGAATATATAGCTTCACATTCTTATTCACTTGACATACCAATTATCTACTTTGTGAGATAGTTAAAACAAAGAAAAATATGGTTAATTAGCGAGAGCATATTTACTGTTAGGTTTTGTTATATTACCACACTGTATCTTACATAAGAAATCAATTTTTTCTTAACAAAAAATCAATTTTATATATTTTTAAAAAAAGTTATATTCACGATGAATAAAAGGTTATATGAATATGTTGTGGGCTGCATGGGAAAGTGGGGTCGACAAGTGGGCCAAGATTGGATAAAAGAGATTCACATGAGAAATAGAATATTATTTTGGTGAAGTTCATTCCCCCTGAGCTTTAATTTGCTTATTTACAAGCATGCTTATCAAAAATAATTAATTTGTTATTATACTGAGATGCAAAAGATTCAAAAAAAGAAGTAGGAGATTGGAGAATTCATAATTTTCTTAAGAGATACCATAGAGATGTTAATAAATTGTTAAGATATTATTCTTTTCTCACTGAATATGTTTTCAATTTAAATCTCAATAAATTTTGTTCCCTGGCATCTTTTTTGGAAGCATGAATCCTTCATGTATATAAAATGCAATGGTCAATGCTCTTGAGTCTTGAGATATAGTACCTTTTTATTTCATTTTTTGCATATAAAGCAATAAAGCATCTTTCTTCCATTTCTTATAATAACCGACATGATTTGGCTAAATGTGGAATCTTGTAAATTCTTTGTGATTTTTTGTTGAATTTAGCCCCATAACCAAGGACTTAAATGGTAATAGAAGATTCTCACCGACAAATATGAAGAAGGAAAAAAATACAATATATAGACAAATAATTACGAATACTAACATAATAACTGAAAATTGAAATAAACAAAAAGATCAGATGGTTTAATAACTAGTAAATTAGTAAATAAAAATATCAAAACTATTTAAAATTAATAGCAGTATGAATTATGTTATGATAGGTAAAACATATAAAAATAAATAAATAAAAATCTTAGTAAGAAGATAACTGAAAATTTGACTTTTAAACCAAAGCCACGATCTTATATGGTTTTCAATATTATCATCTGTGTTAGCTTTGGGACTTTCTCAAAGTCTACTTGTGCCGTTATTTTAAATGGGACCAATTGGAACACCAAACTACTGGACGGCGGAGAATGAGATGGGCTACAATTAAAGTAATTTTAAACTTAGCTACAATTAACATTAGTTTTAAACTACAATTAAAATTAACAGTAATTTAAGACAGAACAAAAAGTGATGTCAGAAAAACACAAAAAAAATGATAATTAATTATCCGCATGGAAAAAGACTAATGTAAGTTTTAGTGTTAACTGTAATAGGTGGAAATTAAAATCTTAATTGATTCGAAAATCTTCTAGGATTTGTTTACGTCATGCGACTTTCCCCATTTAGATCGGTATTCGCTATGTGTCCAATCACACAAACAATGATTTAATATTATTATTTTATTATAAATATTTCACCCGAATCATTAATAGGCTACATGTTTTATTATTTTATTATAAATAAATATAGATGGATTTAAAATAACATTTTATACATCATTGTCCATTGAACCCGGTATTTTTAATATGCTGAATATTAGGTAGCTAAATACATTACACTTGATAATAGATACAACATTAGTTGGTTTTAATCACAAGTCATGTTCCTGTACTCGTTGCTGAGCCACCACAAAATTTATGTATATATAAGTTATTTGGAGTCCAAAAGTTATGGAGAGCATGAGGCCATTGTTAATTTTAGAGATATCAACGTTCCCAATTACTTCACCTTTGTTACATTCAAAACAACATTTATCCATTTTATCACATGACCTATGATTGCAGTATAAAGAATAGAATTCCTTTGCCTTTTTTTCCTTAAATTATCCATTTGTCCCTCTTATTTTAAGTTATATTATCTATTTTTTACTTTGTTATCTACATATCATAGATAATGTTTTAAGTTGAAACTTAATTACATAGTTATCATGAAATTTATGGATTCGAGTTATGTATTGCTGAATCATATGCCGAGTGCGTTAAAAACTTATTTCCATTAAATGAATTTCTTTTTATTTAAATTATTTTTATTATAACACCTACATATAGAAGTTAATTATTTTAAAAAATTGTAAGGTTCAAAATGGTCAGAACATGAAAGCAAAAAATTTGTAGACCTTCTTTTTAACTTCCACATAGAAGTTAGAACATTGGTGAAAAATGTTAACAAGACTAATCAATTCAAATCGTTCTTCAAGAACAAGTATAATAATCTACACTTGTAATTTTTCCTACAAGTCTACAACTATGCACTCTAATCTCATTACATCAACTTAGAGTAATTTATATTATCTTCTACGAAAATTAATATAGTTGAGAGGAGTGACGACAAACAACATAAACGTCGACAAAGCAACTTGTTAGATTAAAGTAACAAAAGAAAACTCGTCAGTTTAAGGAAAAAAAAAAGAGAATACTAATGATATTAATTAACCACCCAAAATCGGCTAATATCACATGTGTTTATATATTGATCGAGCATCGGCTGATAATGAACCTATTAATTCAGTGTGGTTCCACATTTTGTAACCTTTTGGTTAGCTATGTACTTTTAAAAAACATTCTTCTAGTTAAGAAAAATCAGAATCAAAACGTGATTACTGACCCAAAAGTAATACACTCCAAAAAGTATAATTTATGTTATCGATGGATTGTGATGAATAAAGCAAAGCGAATGTTTATCCACATTAATCTTGTTTGGATTAGATTAATAGCCCTCGGTATTATCTTAACTTCTTTAGTTTGTTGTCTAATTAACCAAAAAAAAAAAAAAACTTCTTTAGTGTTAGGCATCATATACATGACACTCAATAGTTTATTTTTGGTGCGACGTAAAGCTTGTTCAGGTAAATGACAATATATTATGACACTTAATAATGACTAATATGTCTGCGCAAAGTCATACCTTACATCTACTGTCGGCAGACGCGTAATATGCTAAAATTATTTAATCGTATATCTGATTTCGGCATATTAAAGCAAGTAGCATTATTTCTATCATAGATAAATGTAATAGGAATCAGGACTAATATACTCCCAAATTACACTTCTATATGGAGGGGTCGATCGTATTCTTACCTTGTTTCACTTTTTCTCAGATCAATACGAATATTACATCAAAGATCGATCTCATAACATATTTACATAAACTTAGGAGTATATTTATTTAGCATATACATTCATTGTCCTTTGTCTGTCGTGGCTAGATAAGTGTTTGGATAAGAACTATTAAAAGAAATACCTATCACTCTTTTTCCGAGAGTTTAGATAACGATGATTACTAAGCGAATAAGCTTCACGTTGTCGAAAAGGATTGAACTAAATTCACAAAATGCAACGTGTATAATATATATCGTTCTATATCCCTGATAAATAATTTACATTTTTAAGAAACAAAAATCAAGACATCAGTAAATATAAATCGAAAATAAGAAACATCAATTATGCTAATATGTAATACAGATTTATATATTTTCCATTTGATGTATTTAGTTTAATTTAAGAAATAAGTACGTTCAATTCTAAGTATGCATCTTACTTTGTTGGGCATATTATGTTACTCTTTACTTAAATGTATTAATTAATTAATTAATTACGATGAGTTTCCATATGTTTAGTTTATTCTAATTAAAGGTTTTAAAATAATAAAATGAAAATGGTTTACAAATGTTGTAAATTTGTAATACCAATTACATCATATAAATTATATGGAAATAAGACACTTCGGACAGTTAAAAAGAAAACATTTATCTTATTAAAGGTGAGGCAGCGTTAGGTGTAAATATAATAATGTTTTCTTGTTTTTCTGTCAACAATAGTATTCTTCTCATCAAAAGAAATAATTTTTAATGCTATCTTTATGGGAGAGATCTTATCTTTGTTCACGACCAAATTAATTTCGTTTTTAATTAGAACTTAGAAGAAAAAAGAAAGAAGGAAAGGGATAGTATTTTGGAGACATGGAAGCTTTGTGCCACGTCAAAATCACGCAATTTATTCCCATTTATGTGTTTTCGATTAGCCAACTTGACTCTTCAGGCTGTTCGGTGTTCACATTTAAACAAAATTTCGTATTTTTAACTAGGATTGCAATCTTACAAGAGAGCTTATTGATCAAATAATTTTCTTCGATGATCTCCTTTTGTTTTATACTAAACAATGGCTTTTGCCTTATTTCTATAGCTCCCGGTGTAAATTCAACTATCTCACACATAAATCTAACCAAGATCAGTTCTTATTTATTTTGCTTTTTTCTTAATTTTCTTACTTTCGTAGTCTTAAAAAATTTGTTTCTAATATGTGAAATCTCATTAACCCAAACAAAATATTATTTATATTAAAACATAAGAAAATGGTAACAAACCCTTCTTTAACAAACAAGAAAAAGTTTTATACTAAACTAATCTACTTAACTAACTAAGGGCATCTTTGTTTCTTCATTTACATGTTAAAATGAGAATTGATGGTTATTTAATGTCAAAAATTATTTATTCAGATGGTTCATATAATTGGAAGATATGAATAAGTTTTAAAATTTAGGCAAAATTTTTAACAAAAATAACAAATGACAAATATATCTCTAACAAATTTTATTTTCTTTATTGGTCTAATTTGTATTATAAAAATTTACATCAATATATAAAATAGAAATGTATATTTTCAAACATTTAAAATCATAAATAAAAGTATATTTATTTATTGAATTAGATTAATAAATATTGAGATAATTATTTTCATAAATATTGAAATAAATTTTTGTTAAATATGTAAAAACATAAATAAAAGTATATTTAATTTTTGAATTATTTTTTATAAATATTGATATAATTTTTATACATATTGATATAATTATTTTATAAATAATGATATAATTATTTTCATAAATATTGATATACTTTTCTTATAAAATTTATAAATGTATTAGATATTACGTTTGTTGATCTTGTTTTTCCGCCATAATTGTGATTTCACGGTTTTGGCAAAAAACCGTAATTTTGAGATTTTATGGTTTTATCGCAAAATGTAATTCTGAGACTCCATTTCAAGATTTTGGAAAATATGTAATTCTGAGATTTTGCGGTTTTGGCCGGAAACGTCATTTTACGTTTTTTGCAAAATTGTGATTATAAAGTTTTGGCGGAAAAACTTCATTTTGTGATTTTACGTCGAAATTGCGATTTTACGAGTTTTGTGGAAAATCCAATTACGAGATTTTATGGTTTTATCGCAAAAACGTAATTCCGCAATTTTGCGTTTTAGCTAGAAAATTGTCGTTTCACGATTTTTCGAAAAAAACTTGATTTCACGATTTTTCGAAAAAAACTCGATTTCACGATTTTGGAAAATATAATTTTGAGATTTTGTGGTTTTGGCAGGAAACACCATTTTGCGAATTTTGCTAAAATTTTAATTTCACGGTTTTTGCTAAAAACGTCATTTTGTGATTTTTCATCAAAATTTCGATTTCACGGGTTTTGCGGAAAACTCTAATTCCAAGATTTTATTGTTTATGGCAAAAATGTAATTTTGCGATTTTACGTTTTTAGCAGAAAATCGTCATTTCATGATTTTGAAAAATTTAATTCCGAGATTTTACGGTTTTGGCCGGAAACACCATTTTGTGATTTTTGCTAAAATTGTGATTTCACGGTTTTGGCAGAAAAACGTCGTTTTGTAGACAAACCCAATTCCGAGATTTTACATTTTTTGCGGTAAACTTTATTTCATGAATTTTTCTCAAAATTTTCAATCCACTATTTTGGCAAAAAATCTAACTCCAAGATTTTGACATTTTGGCAAAAAACGTCAATTCACGATTTTATGGTTTAGTGCAAAAATATAATTCCGTGATTATACGTTTTTGTGGAAAAATATTATTTTACATATTTTTGTAAAAATACTCAATTTTACGGTTATTTAGCTTTAAAATGTATTATGTGATTTTGCAGTTCTAAATATTATCTTTTAAGAATATAATTAAAATTCAAATATATTAGATTAAATCGTGGACATTTTAGTTATTTCTTGTTAAAGTATCTAAATGGATATGAAAATTTACAAAAACTAACCGAATAATCAAAAATTCATTCAAATAGATTATCGAGATGAACAACCCAAATAAAAACAAACAATAAGTATTTGAACTAATTATTTGGATGGAAATAATAAATTAGCAAACAAACTAACGTTAACTAAACTAAGTGGTAATAGATTAATAGTTTCCACTCGAGAGAAAGTTGTTAATTGATCTAGATGATAAATCATTAATTTCAAACATGTAATTATCTAAATTACGTTTATTTGACCAGTTAAAATAATGTCATGTTTTAAATCCAAAATTTGGTGAATTGACTATTTGAAAACTACATTTGTCTATAAAATATTAGTCAGGTGGTAAAAATTTGAATCACTTTCTTATTATTAAAATAAATTTTTTTAAAAACCTAACTAACGAAAATGTATGAAATTTGGCTTGAACTAACTGAAGTTCGTGATACATATTTGACTCATCGATTCTTTTGTTGATAAAACCCTCCATTTGAATCAGAAAAATCTATCATACCTAGGTGATTTTAAATTTAAAACACATGTACTATAATCTAAATACAACAAGGAACTATTTTACCGCTAACTCAAACGACTCTAAACAAATTAGGTCATATTAGTTATAAATAAAAGATAGGAAAAAAACACTAGGTCATATGCTTTTCACGTATTATACGAACCATGATGACATTTCAAGAATCTTATTACTCGGTCAAATACAAATTTATTTTTGTTTAAGAATCACTATATATATATATTTAGAAATTCTTTCAAAACTAAAAAACTAAACATTCAAAACTCTTAAAACTTTTTAACCTATTGTTATATAACTCAACAATAGTTTTTTTTTATGAATCTTGACTTTTAATCAATGTTACAACTCAACATTTATATTTATAGAGATAACATACCTTTGCGAAAATTATTCCTAGTAGAATTAGATACCCTCTAAATTCTACGTAACTTATTTTTAACTAACAATCATCTTATCCTTACACATATATGATTCCTTATATTGCAAGTTATCCTAAACTTTAAACTTTATCCAACACACCCCCTTAAGCTTCAAGTTAGTCATGATGAGGTCTTGAACTCCTATCAAACTTCTCATCTCTTTGAACTTGATCCTTTTTACGGTTTTAGTCAATATATCCGCACATTGTTCTTCTCCGGATATATGTTCCACCTCGATTTGATCATCTTCAATCCTCTCTCGGATGAAATGATATCACTTGTGGATATGTTTATTATTTTGTCTAGAACTTCTTTAAGACAAACAACTTGACAAACTTCAAGTGTTGTTGCCATAAACTCGGCTGCACACTTCCATATGTTGGGGCATGCATTAGACTTGGATTTAACCCTTCTTATGTTACTCATGTTTCTTAGGCAACCTCCTCAAGTTGATCGATTAACTAAGGCCTATTACTTGATAATCTCCACCTTAGGCTTTAGTGAATCCATCCCAAACTTTCCAGCCCTTTCTCTTTGTCTCTTTCCTTTCGACAATGAAGAAGAAATGATGCTCTTCTTCTCCGATGGCCAAACCAGATGCACGAACATTACATCCAACAAAATTTTCTCCAGCGAGCTTGACCGCCACTATCACCGCCATTTAAAATCAATGCCCACAAAACTTCTACCAAAATCGTGAGTCGCATCTCTTCCTTGACGCAAGCTTCAACGATGTAATCTATGACTGAAACCTCTGCAATTTTCAGTGAGATCTCTTGTCGCCATTCTTTTGAGATTTTGAATTCACGAAATTCTGAAAATTTCAACTTTTATTCTCGCAGCTTCTCTGATGAACCACAACTTGAGTTCATGCTGCTTTGAGAATTACATGTAACTCTCTTGACTTGTATCATCTATTCTTCACAGCTCCACCTGGCACCAAAATCAACGTCATTTAAATTTTGATTCCTTCACATTTAACATCCGTACCGATCCATCTCCTTGGATCCTTTTCCCATTAGATACTCCACCCGAAGCTTGAATTTCCTTTTCATAGATTCAGAACTCCATAGGTAACTCCATGTTTTCTAGCAACCGTAGAACCTGGCTCAATCATCTCCCATATCTTGTGAACATGCAAGTTCACTGTCATTCTCATCGACCAAACTGTGTAGTTTAATGAGTTGAGCATTGGACATTAAATCGATGAATGTCCAAACTCCTTCGACCTTGTCGTCGGATTGCTAACATCTCTCATGACTCAGATATGTTTCTAGTGATTAACAGATTGATAACAATAACTCTAATACCAATTCAAAAATCTTATTATTCGTCAAACACAAACTTAACTTTGTATAAGAATCACTATTATATATATATATATATATATTTAAATACTCTTTCAAAACTAAACATCCAAAACTCTTAAGACATTTTAATATATTGTTATAACTCAATAATAGTTCTCTTTTATGAGTCTTGATTCTTAATCAATATCACAATTCAATATTGATATTTATAGGATTATCACACCTTTATTAAATGTATTCCTAATAAAATTAAATAACTCTTAATTTTACTTGACTTATCTTTAACTAACAATCTTCTTATCTTAAGACATATATTCTTTCTTATATTACAAACTATCATAAACTTTAAAATTTATCAAACATTGTTTGCCACATTTCGAGTTTTGATGCTCAGAATTCAAAAACTCCCGTAATACTTCCACTAAAGTTTTTTGTTGTGAAAATTATTGAAAGTACAACAGATAAAAATATTTAAAAACAACTATGATATTAAATCGACAAAAAAACGAGTTGATCAATAAGTTAATTAGTAGGAGAGAAACCTGAAAACTGCCCAACTTCGCTATTTTTGTCCCAATACAACATCAGTTAATTAGGTAATGCCGTAATGCAGTACTTTTGACAAAAAATAAAATAAAATTAGGTAATACTTAACGTTTAGAATTTAAAAACTAAAAAATTATCAATCAAGTCACGGATTTTGCAAGATTCTTCTATATCACAGGAAAGAAAAGTATCAGAGCATGGGCCACTTGTGGACCAGACGTAGTCATACACCTCATTCCAAGTCATAAATCAAATCGTCATTGAAAAAGAAAATAGTAATTAAAGAATAACTCAATCAATTAATAAATGACTAATTAAGTTCAAGAGCTCGTTATACGTATTAACTTAATCAAGATACTGACTAGTTCCTCGTGTTATCACTCCAAGTTGCTTTTGTTGACTAAAAAAGAAAAAGATAATTGGTAGAAACTATGGGACTAACTACCCCATACATATATATTGCCATTGGTTGAGAAGCTGATATCAAAGTAGCCACATTATTGTCAGAAATTAATGAGGTTTCCATAGTTCTCTAACATTTAATCATTGTTTTTGTGTAGATTGATCATGTCATAAGTTTAAAATAAATTTTCAAAAATAATTTAATTCATATGTTTATTATTTTGATGTCATGTAATATACAGTGTATTCTATCCACTTAACTTATATTATTTTGTTAATTAAAATGTGTTTCTAATTTTTCTAACCTAAAAATTGTAAAAGAATAATGTTTATTATATATAAATTTTTAATTAATACTGTCTTTGACAATTTGTAATAAGTAGATTCACGTTCCCGACATGACACCCCATGAATGAAATACAGCCAACTAGCTATTAGCAAACTTTTTTTTTTTGGGTTGGATTTTTATTTAAATTGCATATGCATATAAATTATAATGACCTTGTTTTAGATATTTACGAAAGGAATTTTTTCTGTTGTAAACGAGCTCATAAAAAATCCGTACTCCCACTAACTTGTAACTGAAAAAGCTATACACACACATATAAGCATATATATCATATTTGTCGTTATTCTTTAACTATTTTATATTTCTATTTGATAAATAATGACGAACGCAGTGGCGTCACCACAAGAGAAAGTGTAAGTTGAAGGTCAACCAAGTCAACGAGCTCTATATATAGTATTTACCAAATATGTACGTAACTCCGTACAAATGGACCGACATGTTTTAACTTCTTAAGATATCACAATATGTTACGCCACTGACTTTCTATAAGCTCAAAACGTATTGTTTACAATACTACTTACAACAAATCGTAGTTGATTAATTGAAATGAGACAGATATAAAATGATAATTAATGAAATTTTAGACTATAAGGATTTTCCAGATCATAAAATTTGTTATACAGCAAGGATTCAGACTCAATACTACAAACAGATTTGAAATTAAATCATATAATGATTCATATGATTCATTAATTAATCTATACGACCAATGGCACATATAGATATAGTTCTTCTCTACTCTATATGATTAATAACCGTCATTAATTAATCTGCAGCCGTAATAACTATTTTGGTACCTCTGTTAAACTGATAAATATTCAAAACAATTCCATATAAAGTTATAAACACACATGCATATATATATATATATATGTATGTCTTTTTGTGTGGATATGTATATCAACAAACCGTTGGATATTTTCGAGCCAGCATCATCAGAAAAGAAATTGTAAGCTACAAGTATATTTAGGCTGATTTAATGGGCTAACCTATGTCGGCGTTAATGGGCCATACTTAACTTTATATCTAAAAATCCCAAACCTGGAAAGTGCTTTTGTAATTTTGATATTACTTTTTTTTTGTCATATTACCAACTTAAGAGTTTAATTGGTATGAATACAGATATGTAGATATGGATATAAAAGTTGACAGAAATGGATTAGGTGCAATTTGAGATTGAGTTATATATATGACTGGCAACATCTACGTTTTAGAGGCATTATGACTTCATGTTTCGATATATATATATATCTCAACAAAATCCACCTCTATTACCAAGTATATGTATTATGTCAACTCTAAAAAATTGTTAACTGGAGATTGTGGTGATATAATTTGTGGATCCATTTTCCCAAATAATTACATTCCACAAGCCATATTTATTTCGACAGATTACTATAAAATGATAATTGTTGTCGATGCTTATCACTTGTGATAGAAATTCTAGTAGAGCATATTTGGTCTGTGTATCATCTAATGTCCTACTAACGTAATAGATCACATGTACCTATTTATCATTTCGTTATTTCAAGACTGCACCTACCGCATAATCGTTACCATCTTACACATATTTGATAACTGTTAAACATAAAAATACCAAAACTACATAACTTATATTTAGGAAACAAAATGATATTATCATATAAATTTGATAGTTTAAAATAAATCGTTGAATAATTCACTAATAACATTTTAAGAGATTTGAAATATTTTTATGTATATTAAATCTGTTTATTATTACAAATATATTTTAGTTAACTTAATACATCTATCAGATATATAAAGGTTTAATGTGATCATAGTTTCTAGAAGATAACAAATTTTCATTTTAAATACTTTGATATTTTGGTAAAGTTTTATAACTATTCAAGATAAATGTGTAAAAATAACAAAAGCCGAGATGTGTTCAGTTAAGTTAAGCGGTGTTGAAGGTGAACGTAAGCCCAAGATAATTTTTAATCAAAGTCAATGAATTAATTCGGCATTGTTCTCAAATTGTTTACGTGTAGGAGTACGTACCTCTTCTCTGATATAGCGACACTATAGATTCGTTTCTTCATAAACTAGAACCTAAACCATACATATTTTATCTGATTAGTCATGTTCATTCGGATATTTGAGTCGGTTCGATTTCAAATTGGATACTTTTGAGTTACAGATTTTTAAGTTTTAGAAAATAGACTAACCAGAATCAAAACCGAATGCCAGCGAATCAGTTTTTACTAACTTAGTACAGTTCGTCATAATAGTTATTATTATATCGGCTTCTAAGTTTTTTAACAATCAGAACATGATCCACTAATGTCTTTTATCTATGCAATGAAGGGAAAATAAACGTCTGCATAATTTTTTTGGTCTCTAAGAAAAATCCCACTGCATTTTATTGCATACGAAACTATCATAGACCTGCTCTTTCCAAAAGCCATCAATGAAAAACTTGTGTCCACTAAAAGAGCAAGAGTTTTAAAAACGTACAAATTGGGTTTAGTTGAACTAATTTTAATTATATATATAATGAATGTTTTTTTCGGTTACAAGTCATACAACTAATTTTCAAATTTAAGTCGCACGTGTGTTATGATATAACATTAAAGAAAAAGTAATTGTAATTAATAGCACCCACTTTTTGCTTTAGCAACTATCTAGGAACCATGTCATATTACAAAATCATCATTTCCACGTCGTCTAGGAACCATATGTTTTCAACTCGAATGGAAGGGCTAACTGTACTGACGTGGATCCAACACACCAATAAATTATTATTCATAAACTATATTCTTAAAATAAAGGCACAATTATTTCATGCTATGCAAAAGAAAGTACAGAAATGATAAATCCTTTCAAATAAATGGAAAAAAACTACATATTATTACATTATATTATAGAATTGATATTGTAAACATAAAGAATTACTCTTTTATTAATTCAAGGAAAATAACTCAAAACCTTAAACTTCCAATCTCACAAGTTGTGCCACATCTTAGCACCTTCTTATATAGAGAAACATAATTCCAAAACTCAATAGGAAAACTAACTTTAGATCATTCCTAACAAAGGAAAACTCACATATTAGATAATTCCTAAACGAATATTTAGATTTCTCCTAAATATACTTGACGTGGGAAAAGCTATTTCAAGCTTACAACAACATTCTCCCCCTTAAGCTTGAAATTACCTTTTCCCACATCTTGAACTCCAATGAGACTCCTCATCTCTTTAAACTTGGTCCTTCCAAGTGTTTTCGTTAGGATATCCGCCTTTTGTTCAATTCCGGAAACATGCTCTACTTCCACTTGTTCATTCTCAACACACTCCCGTATAAAGTGATACCTCCTGTGTATATGCTTGCTACGTCCATGGAACACCGAATTTTTTGTAAGTGCAATTGCTGATTTATTATCAATTCGTAGAGTCACTTTCTCACAAGCCTTACCCACGACCTCACTCAAAAGCTCTTGAAGCCAGATGGCTTGTTTAGCTGCCTCCGTAGTAGCCATAAACTCAGCTTCACACGATGACAATGCCACAGTTTCTTGCTTTTGTGAACACCAAGTGATTGGAAAATCATCCAAATAGAAAATATGGCATGTTGTGCTTTTACCATCATCCACATCAACATTATGTGAACTATCACTATATTCCACCAATTTTACTTTATTCGAACGTGCAAACGAGAGACCAAAAGAAGTTGTTCCACGTAAATACCTTAAGACTTGCTTCAATGCTGCTCCATGGGATTCTTTAGGCTCGTGCATGTATCTACTCAGCACCCTAACACTATAAGATAAATCTGGACGTGTGTGAAGTAAATATTGTAGACATCCAATGCTTCTTTAGTATTCCCTTTCATCGATGATGTTCTCCTCTTGAGATTTCGACAGTTTCAAGTTCAAATCCATTGGTACATGGCACAGGTTACAACCTTCCATTCTAATTTCTCTTAGTATTTTCTGTGCATATCTCTCTTGCTTTAAGACAATACCTCCCTCAAATTGATGCACTTCGATCCCAAGATAAAATGTCAATTTTCCAAGATCATTCATCTCAAATTTGGTTGCCATCTCTCTTTTAAACTCAAGTATCAACTTCAACGATGAACCTGTAACAAGTAAGTCATCAACATACACAACCACGATTAGGAGATGCTTTTTATCTTCCTTTTGATATAACGATGGCTCTTTGGAACATCTATGAAACTTCAATTCTCTAAGGATTTTCTTCAATTTGTCATTTCATGCTCTAGGTGCTTGCTTTAAGCCATATAGAGTTTTTTTTTCAATTTGTAGACCTTGTCTTCACTTCCCTAGTTCACAAATCCTTCCGGTTGAGTGACATAGACTTCTTCTTTCAATTCACCGTGAAGAAATGCGGTTTTTACATTAAGATGATGTATTTTCCAACCACTTAAGGCTGCTAGAGCAATGATGAAACGAATAGTTTCAATGCGTGCCACTAGAGCAAATACTTCATCATAATCAATGCCATGTCGTTGAACATATCCTTTTGCCACTAATCGTGTTTTGTACTTGTTGATACTTCCATTGGAATTGTGTTTTATCTTGAATACCCATTTTAATCCGATAGGCTTGACTCCAATGGGAAGATCAACCAAACTCCATGTTTTATTTTTTTCTATAGAAAAAAGTTCATCCTCATATGCATCTATCCACACCTTTAACTCTCTTGCTTCATTAAAATCCCATGGTTCCTCATTCATCGTCAATAAGAGACGTTCACTTTCGTATTCTGCGATATGAATATAATCATTCAAGTATGCTGGCTTCACACTTGGTCTTGTTGATCTCCTTAGTTGTGGTACATTCTGTTCTAGTTCATTATCACTATCATCTTCGTCTACGTTTTTTGCATCTCCATTTCCAACATTTTCTTCTTCTACATCAACCATTTTTTTGTTTACCACAACCTCACTCATTTCTCGAGTGTCGTGATTATTCTCCTCTGTCTCTTCATAAGTTTCGATTCCTCTTATGCTTCTGTTTCCAAATTCTCCCAAATCAATAAAAAATGTTTCGGAGTTTTTACCCTTTTTCCTTTTAGCATTGTTCCAATTCCAGCTTTTTTCTTCATCAAAGATCACGTCTCGACTGACTATTATCTTCTTGGTCGTATGATCAAATAAACGATAAGCCTTCAAACCGGGTTCTGTTCCCAGATGTACCGAAGTTCTCGACCTATCATCTAGTTTTCTTCTCCCAATAGTTTCCGTTCTTGCATATCCGACACAACCAAATACTCTAAGATGGTCGAGTCTTGGTTTCTTCCCCTTAAGCATCTCGTATGGAGTTGATTTAGTCAGCGATCTCGTTGCTACTCTGTTGATTAAATAGGTAGCGTGCCTCACAGCCTCTCCCCATAGATAATTAGGTACATTCATGTGCTTCAAGATATTCCTCGTCATTTCCAAGAGCGTTCTATTACGACTTTTGACGACTCCATTTTGTTGAGGAGAATATTGTGTCGTTAAATGTCTCTTGATTCCATATCTATCACAAGAAGTTTGAAACTCATGAGATACAAACTCTCCACCTCTATCCGTTCGGAATGTCTTGACCATAGCCCTTGTTTCTTGTTCCACAAGCAATTTGAATTTTTTAAATTTATCAAAAGCTTCACTTTTCTCTTTCAACAAAACAGTCCACATATAACGTGAGTAATCATGAATGATCACAAAGACGTACTTCTTATGAGCTGCAGTGGGAGGTGTGATAGGCCCACAAAGATCTCCATGAATGAGCTCGAGAGGTTGAGAAGCTTGATATGTGGTTGCTTGAGGAAAGGATTTTCTTGTTTGTTTCCCAAGGAGGCATACCACACACGTTTCCTTTTCTACTATGATCCTTGGTATACCATCCACTAGCTCTTCGTTAATCATCATCTTCATTGTCTTCAAGTTAACATGGCCCAAACGTGCATGCCACTTTGATGATTCAGTCGAAGTCATTAACTGTAAGCATTTAATATTTTCAACATCCAGAATAACTTTGTACAAACGATTCTTTGATCTTGTTGTTCTCACAAACAATTGACCCGATCGATCATAGAGCATCAGTAAATTTTCTTTCATTCGAACCTCACACCCTGCTTCTGTAGCTTGACCAAGACTTATTATGTTGCTCTTCAAGTCTGGTATGTAATACACATTATGTAAGACTTTCTTCTCACCATTCTTGAACACAAATCGAATAGAGCCTTTTCCTTTTATATCGATGCGGGAATCATCTCTGAATCTCACCATTCCTATCACACTCTCATCAATCTCTAAGAAGAACGTTCGATTTCCACTCATATGGTTGCTCACACCATTATCAAGGTACCACACATTTTTTGTATCTAGGTTCGATTCAAAAATGTTTGGTTTCACCTTTCTCTCGTTGAGATACACCACTTCGTGCATCATCAATTCATCAGCTTCTTGTGTGTCATCTTTCTTCTTCTCGACTGCTTCTTGGAGCTTAAGCAGCCTATCATGATAGTTAGATGCGTAATGGCTCTGTTTATCGCATCGGTAACAAGTTATCATTGCCTCTCTTTCCTTATCTCGTCCTTGTCTGTAGGATAAATTTTGATAATTTCCATAACGTCCACGACTTCTTCCTCTCCAATTGAAACGACCACCTTGTCCTCTACCTCTATTTCCACTGTAACTTTCATGATAGGGCCCTTGTGAGTCTGTATTGGCATACATCAGCTTGTTCTGTTCTTCCTGTTCTTCTTCTTCCTCTTCAACAATTCTCTCTTCGTATGCTTTTAGCCTTCCAACAATATCTTCAAAGCTAGTTGTTTTTAGGTCAAGCACCTGCTCTAGAGCTGCGATGATATGAATGTATCTTATCCTTGGTAAAATTTTCAAAAATTTACGAGTTTTGGCTCTTCAATAGTTTCTCCAAGAGAGGCTGATTTGGATGAAATTTCTGAGAGTTTTCCAACAAAAGCATCGATTGTATCGGTTTCTTTCATCTTGATTCTATCAAATTCCGCCATTAGGGTTTGTAGTCTAGCCTCCTTTACTCGCTCAGCTCCAACATGTCTTGCCTTTATTGCTTCCCCAACTGCTTTCGATGTGTCCAGGTCTCCAACTTGTAGGATCAAAGCTTCTGGTATGAATTGAAACAATAAAGCAATTGCCATGTTGTTCTTATTTTCGTTCTTACTTCCAGGTTGTATAGTTTCCCACACTTTGTTTACCTTGAGAGCAATTTTCATTCGCATAGACCAGACAGTGTAGTTAGAAGAATTTAGCATTGGACATTTAATAGAGGAGGGTCCGATCTCCTTGGACTTCATCTCAGCATCTTCCTCCTTTATGTCGCCCATGATGATCTCTCTTTAATGGCTCTGATACCAAATATAGAATTGATATTGTAAACACAAAACGTTAATAAGAATTACTCTCTTATTAATTCAAAGAAAATAACTCAAAACCTTTAGCTCCCAATCTCACAAGTTGTGTCATATCTTTAACATCTCCTTACATAGAGAAACATAATTCCAAAACTCAATAAAAAAACTAATTTTAGATAATTTCTAAATAAAGAAAAACTCACATGTTAGATAATTCCTAAACGTATATTTAGATTTCTCCTAAATATATTTGACAACTAATATTTTGATCCTGTTGTCCAACTTAGATCAAATTTTAAAAGTCGGTTCCAAAGTTCAAATTGTTTATGATTTAACTAAGTTTTGACACATGGTCTTCAATTGAGTAAAAACGAGATTTTAATTTAAGAGCTTTAATATTTTGTATTTTAGCAATCTATTATAATTAAAGGTCTCAAAAATATTTGGTGGATAATAAAAGAGGGAACAAAGAGGGCATACATATTCGCGGTTTGTGACCGTATAAAAATTGAAAATGATTGGCTTATAGATGTTTCACACTCACCATGTTGAGCATGTCTAAACCTAAAGTAGATAACCATTCAGTCTGATTCACAATACTTGCATAAAATTAACTTATAGGAAAAAGGAAATTTCAATAAATCATCGAACATCCACACTCACCAGACCGGCTAGAGTCATGTCTACTCCTAACGTAGATAAGTATTCATTCTGATCCACACAATACTGAATATATATAAAAATTATAGGAAAGAGGAAAATTTTGAAAAAGCATTATATATATATATATATTATTATTTATCGGAAACAATAGAATCATTAAAATATGTAACATGAAAGAATCAAAATAGCAATATATCGGAACATAAATCATGGTTACAATGTAATCATAAGTTTGCACAAACACAAAAAAAAATCATGGTTAAAACATAATCATATGATTCAACTTAATTATAATCGTACAATAATTCATACTATTGTCGTCTTGTGGACAACCAATAAGAACTTCGATATTATGAAATTCGAGATTTTTAGTTCAAAAATCACACGTGCATTTTTACCGGATTTAAATTCTTCTAAAAATTTGATGAAAAAAAAATCTTCTAATAATATTTTTGAGTTGTGGAGCATAAGATTTTGCCGTTTTGGTGATGATGCGGAGATGTGAAAATGCGATAATTGGTTTTATATTGATTGACATCTATCTGTCCGTCCTAACATTTTCTCGTTTTTGACTTCTCTTTTTTTTCTGTCGCCGGCGACCCATAAAAACAAAGTTATAGTAAAAACTTCATATTTATCTAATTAGTTATAATAAATTGTCTATTTGCCAAATAATGTTAAAAAATTGTCCATTGAACCAATTCACCCAAAAAAAATGTAATCTTTCGAAAAAATTATAAGTAACTCTCACAACTAAAAATGTTCGAGTATTGTATCGATTTTTGTGTTTAATCGTAATTTAAAACTTAGTTTTGCAATCCATATCCTAATATATACTATGTCGGTAACACCAATACAAACCGCCCAATTATAATCATCTAATTTAAATTGAAAAAAAATATAATTATTTTAAAAGATTGAAAATGATGTGTGACATCTGACACAAGTGGATGGTGAAAGACAGTGTCGGGTGGGCTGGGGTGCACTTCCACGCGCGACTTCGACTTATTGTCCCTACACAACTCTAGTCTTCTTCTATAAAATACCTTTCTTTGCTCATCTCACTTTCTCTTATCTTCACAACTAAACCTCTTAAACCATCAAAGAAAACCCCTAAAAGAAAATCTCTATATCGAAAATGGGAGTTTTGAAGAGAAGAGTATCGAGTAGCAGAGGTCTTGGTGGTGTTCTTAGAGAGCAAAGAGCTAAGCTTTACATTATCAAACGATGTGTTGTGATGCTCCTATGTTGGCAAGATTGATCTTGGTTGATTCAGAGTAGTGATACTTTGAAGCTCAACCGGAACAAACCGACGATTGCTAGAAGATACAAAGGAGAATACCGATTTAGGTTTTTCTTGCCAATCGTTGATCTTAGGGGATGAAAGTTGAACACTTTCGATATGTGTATATGTTTTTTGGTTTCGGAGGGTAAACTTGTAAATATCGACAAAATAAAGATTCGGGATAAATTTTGTAATGGCTTTTACCTTAGTTCTATAGCTCCCGGTGTAAATTCAACTATCTCACACATAAATCAAACCAAGATCAGTTCTTATTTATTTTACGTTTTTATTAATTTTCGTACTTTCGTAGTTTATGAGCTTATGACTATATTGGGTTTATTAAATGATTTTGTTTTCTAATATGTGAAACCGTATTAACCCAAACATAATTTAATTTATATAAAAACATAAGAAAATGGTAGCAATCCCTCGAAAATTCGACTTAAAATTTCCTAACTCCTAATGTTTCAAAAGAATATATTCTATTAAATATTTTTTAAAGTCGGTTGAGCCCCTCCATAAATAATCCAACAAAATAGAGGACCATGTTATATTTTCAACCAACTAACTTTTCAGTTTAACAGAAAAGGCTACATACTATGTATTTGTGTAAGCAAGTGATATATCTCATTAATTACATGAATTATTACATTTTAAATCGCCGTTATTTGTTAGTCTTAGTTCATAAAACCCCATTATTACTAATATTAAATATACAAATAACCATTTGAGAGAGAGTACAAGTTTGCATAACACCTGCTTTTTATTGCATGTTTCGATACTCCGAAGGTCCAAATATGAAGAAAAACTCTGATTATTAGTCAAACCAACAACCACTTCCTAGTTCAAATGATTAGCCAACTGATTTGAAGATAAATTAAACAATTAAAATTAAATATTATTTGGTTACTTGTCTAATCATTTGGTATGTTGGTGCTCCACGTAGGGGATAACTCTACTTTTCTTTGGACTCACATCATAGTTCAACATTTTATAAAACTAAAATCAAAACTTTGTCATTATGATGTGTGCTGTTTAGTTTCTATTTGAATTAATAAATTATCAAACTAAATTAGTCAAGTTTTAATGACTATAGATATAAATCAAGGGACACAGTATTAGAATTATTGTGTGGTTCCTCTTATTTATTCTGACGTGACCATTAGGTGCCAAATTATTTATGAGTTATGATAGAAGACATGTATGAGGTGACGTCAAATTTATTCAATTAAATAAATAAAAATGAATTTCCTTCTTTTCTTTTGCCTTCTTCTTTTAATTGCGTTAATATAGTCTGAAGACTAAACCTGATTACAACCAATCACGCTATGGGACCAATATTACGGCCCATCGATGTTCAAAATTATTTGCAAATCTCTTCATCTCAAATAAATTTGTACTTTGAATTAAATTAGCAAGAATATCGACTGAATTTATCAAAAAAGGAATATCGACTGAAAACAAGGTTTTTGAATGAGAGCTTTGCGGTTGGGGTATTACATTATCTTCAACCACAAAATCTCTATATTATTAAAAGATAAATTTTATCAATATATTCGAAAACTATTAAAAAAATATATTTTTATCATCATACCAAACACTATTAAAAGAGAAGTATATTTAAATTTTTATCTTCGTACCAAACACTATTAAATATTTAAATTTATAAAATTTATAAAATTTTAAAATATTATAAATATATATCCAAACTCTATAAAATGTTTAGAATAATATTAATATTTAAACTCTATAGAGTTTAAAATATTAATATTATTTAAACTTTATAAAAATTTTAAAATATTAATAATATTTAAGCTCTATAAAGTTTAAAATATTATTAATATTTAAATTATATAAAATATTAATAATATTTAAAATCTATAAAATAAGAAATTTCTATATTATTATTTGAGAAGTACATTAAGAAAATTAATTTATATGTGCTAGTTACTATAAAATGTAACTAAGATATACTAATTTTTTTAATACACTAATAATAGATATGAGATTCAGAATAATTTAAAACATTGACCGGGTCATAATAATTAACAAGTTGGTAAAATCTCTACACGAGTATCCCATTCTCTTACTCAATCCCTTATCCGTTGGATTAAATTAATCAAATTCAAAACATTTAATTATATGAAAGGAATTGGATACAAGACGGAAAGTTTCTGACGGACATGTAAATGACAAATATTAGATAACTAATTTTATAATATAGACTAATAAATGTATATATATATATATATATCTTCAATATTAGAATTACTTATTTATAATAATTAAAATTTACTTATTAAAATTTATTTTTAATACAAATTGACTAAAATAATCAATACAATAAGGATAATTATATAATAATGATAGGTTAGATGATTACGGGACGAGTACGAGACAAGACGGATTTCTAGTCTAAAATGGACAAATCTAAAACAAATGTTGCATGACTAATCATATAATATACTAATGTAATATATATCTTCAATATTAGAATTACTTACAAAAGACTAAAAAGAGTATAATTACGTTAAACAAACAACAACACTAACACCTTACAAATTTATGAAGTTGAAAGTATATATATTATAAAAGAAAAATAATTATAAATATTAAATGAACAAAATCTATATATATATATATATATTATCTGGAAAACTGAACTCAAAACATTAAATCGTAAACAATAAATAGGATTAAAATCACATTTCCTTCAAATTTAAATTTTAATGAGGATATTTATTTATGTGATGAAAATTAATTATACATATGATTGACAATTGTAATGGTTTTCATTTAGTTAGGAATTTTTTTTATTTTGATTAATTTAATATCTAATTCAGTAATATTTGCTCTAAATTATTTTAGTAAGAGTAAAAAACATGATTCATTTGGAGTAGGTTTGATTCAACTAATAAAAATTTGCTATTATTACATAAAAATAAAATTTTGTAATAAAACACGTTAAATATATTATAAATAATAAAAAATAAAAAAATCAAGTTAAAATTACGCAAACAAAATACAAATATTTATTAAAAAAAACAAATTTATATTAAAATAATTGACATACACCGCATGTTCGAATCTAATACCTTCGTTATAACATAAAGTTTATTAGTATTTGAACACTACATTTATTATTATTATTATTCTTTTATTTTCATGAAAATTAAAGATTATTGATAAAGAAACCAAGAAAATGGGGTCAAAGTGTCAGGTGGGAAGAAACTAAACTTGCATCATTGTCTCATTGAAATTCTGTTGTCGGCCAACTTAAACTATGCAGTTCATTTGTGTTATGTACTCATCTAGTCATCTGCACTACACTCCACCTTTTATATAGTTATTTTTTTGGCTGTCATGTTCAAAATATTTATTTATTTATGAATGATAGAGTTTCATAGCCATATATATATAAACTGAGAAATCCTAGAAAACTGATAACATATTTTTCAACTAAATATAAAAAATCTGTATGGTTGAAAATAGGACTGGACAAAAAACCCAAATCCGCATACCTGAACCAAATCTGAACCGATAAGACGTATCCGACCAAATTATTCCATTGGGTACGAGATCTCTAAACCCAAAAATCCGAACCCGAATCCGTTCTGAATCCGAAAATCTGAAACCCAAAAGCGTACCCGAAATACATAATTACCCATAAAAAAATACATAACTACCCATAAGAAAATACCCTAACTCAAAGATTCGATCCTATAAATGTGAAATTTTTTATGTTTAATATACACAAATCGAGCCGAATGCGAACTCAAAAATGTAAAAAACCCAAAAATCCAAAGAAACCCTGAAAAACCCCAGAATCCGACCCAAAAACCCAACCTGAAAACTAAAAAAACCCGAAAAATATGAAAACCCGATCCGTACCCGAACCAAAAACCCAAAAAACCCAAAAAAAACCCGAAAAACCCGAAAACCGAACCGAATCCGACCCGAAAACACGAAAAAACCCAAAACCCAAAAAATCCGAACCCGAACCCGAACCGAATCAATACCCGAATTTTTTGGGTTTTTTCCGGGTATCAAGTCTTGTACCCGAACCTGACCCGAACCCGAAACTTTTTACCCGAACCCGAAAAATTATTCTATTGGATATAAACTTTCTATATCCGAATACCCAAACCCGAACCCGAATCCGATACCCAATTATCCACCCCTAATTGAAAATATGAATATGAATATTAACCCGATTAAAAATCTTTGAAAGTTAAAATAAGTAAAAGCCGTCTCTTGTTGTTTTGCGCATCTATCTATTATTAATCGTTGGAGACTATTAGGAAAAGTCTATGTACACTGTGTAGTAATAAAAAATCTATCAGCAGTAAGAAAATCTTGACGCATAAAGACAAACGAAGTTGAACAGTCAAAAAGACAAGAGGATGAGTTCGACCATGTGCGGCGGTCCTACCACCGTCGCAGTCGTGGCCACAACAGGCGTCCTCTTCTCTTGTCACTTTCTCACATTAGGGTCCAAAATTTATTTATTGATTACTGATGCTCGCATGATGGAGTTTCCAATTAAATGGGTTTTTATGCTCATCCAATGGTTTCTTTTACATACCCAATTAAGCTAAACATTCCTATGTAATATTTTTCAACTGTTTCTTATTTCCATTTTTAGTTTGTTTCAAGAACTCGATATCTTGATTTTTGAAAACATATATGCAATCTTGATACTATGTAAAAGCTTTCCTAAGACTATTTCAAGCATCTATTATAAACTTAAATTAAAAAATTAATAGAATTTTAATCAATTTTCATGAAAAACATGGAGTAATTCACAAAATAAGAAATGATGTAATATCCGAAGAAAAAAACAATTAACAGAATGATTCTTAAGTTTTACTAATCATAAACTTTAGTCGAATCGTGATCTATGTTATTCTAACGAAAAATCTAAAAAGAAAATTTCGATACTACATGTTTTATAACTAAGTTACATTTTGTTCCATTAATGATTCCATTACTTCATTGTTCATACCAATGGTTTTATTTTATAACCAAAAAATTCTGCTCTATGTCTATACAATCTTTGCGGGCCGAGGTTCTTATGGTCTCTCCAACAAATCACAAGTTCCAACTAGCTAAAGTGTTTTTGGTCTGCATGTGAATACTTTTTTGTCTTCGGCCTCGTGCATTGTTTGTTTGAGATATATTTTTATATGTTGGCTCGACATTTGTAAAATGAGATTAAGTAGTGTAGATAAACAGGTTAGTAACCGAGTAAAATAGATTTTCAGTCATATGTAAACCGGATCACTATGACTATAAAAAAAAGTTCACTGTAACAAACTCCATTAATAACAATAACAAACTTCTTCCATCATTTTTTTTTTTGATCTTTCTTCTGAAAACTAACATGGTATCAGAGTTTTTGTTACATTTTCCTTTGCAAAATTAATTGATTGATTGAAACCTTTCAACAGAGCGCAGATTCATCCTTATTTTTATTAATTTATTCCGATATTCAAGAATCGAATCAAACCGGTCAATACGATGGTTTCCATCAAGAAGATACGGCGTCGCACGGTTAGAATAAGTTCTCCGGTACCGGAATCACCTCCACAACAAGAACCAGAGCAGATTTCACTCTGAAATCCTCCAATTTTTTTAATCGGTGTTGCAGAAGGGATACATTCGCCGTTCAATCTCACGAATGGTGATAATCCTGGCAACGTCATAATATCTGAGGTACTCGATGGAACAAACTTTTCTTCCTGGAAAATAGCAATGACAATTGCATTAGATGCTAAGAATAAAATAGCTTTTATTGATGGATCCTTGTCGAGGCCTCAAGAAATGCATTCTAGTTTTCGAATATGGTCTATATGTAATTCGATGGTCAAATCTTGGCTACTTTCATCAGTCACGAAGCAGATTTATCGAAGTATATTGCGGTTCAACGACGCATCCCAAATTTGGAATGATTTGATAATGAGGTTTCATATCACGAGTTTGCCTCGTTCATATTCATTAACTCAACAAGTTTGGTCTCTGCAACAAGACAACATGAATCTTTCTTAGTAGTATACCACATTGAAGACTCTTTGGGATGATCTTGATGGAGCTGATTGTGAAGTGGCTTGTCATAATTGCAAATGTTGCAAATACAAAGATATAACATTCAAGGATTATTAAGTTTTTAGCCGGCCTGAATGAGTCTTATGCTACGATTTAAAGCAACAATGTTATGAAGAAACCGGTTTCATCATTTGGTGAGATCTATAACCTTCTAGATCAAGACTATAGTCAACGGAATTTTAGTTCCACCTCAAGTGTGCTTACTGCTACAACTTTTCATCGGATCAGTTCTTGGTTAATGCTACTCAATCTTATCATAACAATCCAAAGCAGAATAAAATTTTATGCTCTCAGTGTGGTTATACAGGACACACTATTGACAAGTGTTATAAAATCCATGGATATCCACCAGGTTTTAAACACAAGATGAGAGGCATTACATCTCAAGACAAGCCTCCTCCTCAGCCTAAACCTGTAGTTGCAAGTCTATCATTTGAAGACAATAATGCACTTACTGGAAAATGTTTGAATTCTGATGATATATCTAACCTTGTTTCTGGTATGTCTAAGAATCAAATACATGATGTAATTGCATACTTCAGTACACAACTTCAAGCTAAACCAGTCACCTTTGCTTCTTCATCGCATAGTGACACTAATGGTTGTGCTCCTAATGGTATTGTATTCTCGTTCTCTACCCTCTGCTTCATTGGAATTTTGCAAGTCTCTAGGAATGAAATGTCTTATAACACATGGATAATAGATAGTGGAGCAACACATCATTTTTCATGATTTAAATTTGTTCTCTACTATCTCTCATGATTTAAAGCATCAGTTACACTTCCTAGTGGTTTAAATATTAAGATTACAGGCGTGGGGGTCGTGAAATTAAATGACAGACTTATACTCAACAATGTGCTGTATATTCTGGATTTTAAGCTCAATCTTCTCAGCATTACATATAGCTAACAATTCGGTGTTTCACGAACGTACGAAACATATTGAACAAAATTGTCACACGACACGAGAACGGATTGGAAGTGGTTTGCTGAAGACATTACATGTATGCACACACAATCAGCTCGAGGACGTTTTCACCAAACCCTCCAATTCTGTTCAAAGCTCTCATTTATTGTCTATTTTTGACTTATCTTAAGGGAGAATGTAAAATGAGATAAAGTAGTGTATATAAACCAGTCAATAACCGAGTAGATAGATTCTCGGTCACATGTAAACTGGATCACTTTCACTATAAAAGAGAGTTTATAGTAACAAACTCCATTAATAACAATAACGAACTTTTTCGATCATCTATATTTTCTTGATCTTTCTTCTGAAAGCTAACAACATTATTGGTCCACTGTATTATATATTGACTTCCTTATACTTCAACACTTATGGACTTCTGCTCCAGGTGCATTCATATTTGTGTTCTTCTAATCTATACATTGCACATGACTATCTCATATTATTATATATTTTATCTGTATATATAATCATCATTTTATTTTCTCCAGCTTATATATAGTTATCATATGGAAATGTTCTTACTTCATGTCAACTGTTTCAAATTTCAACAATTTATCGTCAGTTTGATTATCTTCTTGTCTAACCCTCACAATTTCATCAACTACAACAGGTCAAAGTTTTGAAACCTATCTTGTATCCTTCTTTCTTATGTCAACTATGTTTTAATAAAATAAACGAGCTCAATTGTCAAATTGGCCTATTAGCTCAGTTGGTTAGAGCGTCGTGCTAATAACGCGAAGGTCACAGGTTCGATCCCTGTATAGGCCACTCTTTTAGCTTTTTCATATTGGGCCTCAACAGCAGCCCAGTGCCATAAAGACATCTTACCCACCGCCTTAAACTTTTTCTTAAAAGGAAAGCACATCACTAATCTAGAAAATACTGGATTTATTGGGCCAAAATTGGATCTACGAGTTTTCATACAGGACCTTAGGTCAAGGAAAAAACTCATTACCACTGGCCTTCAACTAGTAATTCTTAATCGTTACGTTTTTTTTTTCTCCACTGAAGTACAAAAGATATTTTGGGTCTTTTTTGGTTTTATATTTTGGGTCTTTTTTGCTAATCAATAGATATCGTCGGAATTTTGTGAGTTCTATGTAGCTGTAACCTTGTAATATTTTGATGCATTAATAATAATAACAGACGGAAAAAAAGATATTGTCGAAATTTGTGATATATATTTAAAAAATTGAAGACTAGTCAAAATTAGTAACCCCCGTCTAGAAGAACAACAAATTACACGTTATTTTGATAATAATATAATTTTAATTTTCTTAGATTTTTGTTGTTGTTATCTTTCTTTGCATAAGAACAACAACTAGAAGTCTAAAAATCTGAAAAATAAAATAAAAACCATATTAAAATCAAAATATCGTGTAGTTTGATCTAGGCAACAAAAGAAAGCCATTTCTGTTGAAAAATAAAAAAAGAAAGCCATTTCTTTTGGTTATATGTTGAAATTGGGAGAAAATGGAACTGAAGGAAAAACCTATAGAGATACACAAGTGACGAGATCATGATGTAATGTGGTTGTGGAAGCAACTGTATCTGTAATAATAATAAATAACGCAAGTCAGTAACGGCGAAAGAGATAATATTGTAAGAGATCCCGAAAGAGTTTCCATAAATAGAACAATGATCTAAGTTTTCTCTTCCCACGAAAAAGATTCGATCTACTCCTCTCGATTTCACTTGTTATCTTCCATCACATAACTCTCTACCTCAACCTAATTTAGGATATACCGCATTAAATGTTTATCAGTGTAAATATATATATATATATATATATGATGTAAAAATGAGTTTTGACGAGTGTCTGTGTATTAGAAACTAACAAAGAAACTATGGAACGAGTACGATATACACGATTTTTTCCCATGCAACATTTAAAAACTGATTTCGACTTAATTGTTAAAGATTTGTCAGAAATATAACGATGGAGATATACAAAGAGATTTTTCTGTCTTTATAGATAAATGAAATCTCTTATATTAGTCGTAATTGATAATTAGAGCACTATAGTACTATACTTAAATACAACAAAAAGATTAATGCACTTGATAATCAGAATAAAAAAAAAGAAAAACCTTCTTGATTCCACTCCTTCATTATACAAACCCAAACTCTTTACATTTCCTATTTTAATTAAGACGAGAAAATGTCTTTAACTATAATAAAATATATAAACCAAAAGTACCATAACTATAAAACCCTAAACCAAAGGGTTCTTCATAGATAAAAAGCATAGAAGAAGAAACCCAAGCCAAAAAAACCACAAAAGATACTAAATATAAATACCACCAACCCATAATACTCAATCCCATTTTGCAAGTCTAATTAACTAACCCTAATTAATTAAAGACTTAATTTAGTTTAACTAATTATAACATCGATTCACCATCTTACTAGTCCTTTGCCTCTTGATACTCCCTGAAGATGATTTCTCCAAGTTATTGTTATCATTATTATGAACACACTTCTCTATAACCGCCTTTAACGCTTCTTCTATTGAACTCACACGATTATTCATCATCCTCTCTTCATCATAACCTTCCACGTCATCACCATCGAAGTTTCTACGATATTGATCATGATCTTCTTCTTCGTACTCTCGGCTCAAGAACAAGATGTTCTTGACTCGACCACCTACAGTTGCGATCTCAGATTTGAGAGTTCGAAGTCGAAGAGACTTTAAGGCATCGATGACGTCATGCATGAGGTCAGTCCTGTCTTGGCAGCAAAAGGTAGCTCTTATCACCAAGTTTCCTTCTTCGTCGTTGTAAGACGAATCCACAGTCAGATCATCGGACTCTGTTGGGACTTGACACGTGTCGGTGATCAGAGATGTCTGTCGTTTTAGTTCCTTCATGTGTTGGATCACTTCTGCTAGCAACGAAGCTTTGTCCGTCTATAAAAAAAACAAAACGAATAATCACTATTTAATCATAATGATGGTAAATACAAAAATACCACAACTATGAACTATGATTACATACCAAAAGTATCGTTTTGATGCGTTTATTGTTTAAAAAATGGAAAAATACAACTACTAAACGATAATAATTGAATAAAGATAAATTTACTTTAATTTATGTTTTTCATAGATTTTAAATAAATAAATGAAAATGAAAAACAAAACAAAAACAAAAATACCACATATATATGATCTATGATTACACACTAGGCAAATAGTTTTGATAAACTTATCGTTTTTGAAAATTGAACAATAATAAGTTAATAACTGAATAAAGATAATTTTTGAACTATCAGTAATCAATTTTAAAGTTTTTTGGTTTCCATAGATTTTCAAAAATATACATTAGATTTCAAAAATATCAAACGATAGTGAAATGGGAAAAATTATTAATTTACAACAACTTACTTTGGTTGTATTTGGTAAAATACTACGCAACTTAGCAAGATGAGTGTTGATTCTCTCGCGTCTTCTTCTCTCAGCTTGGCTATGACTCTTTGAAGCAGCTAAAGCCTTAGCATCCATGACTTCTTGAGCACTCAATTTCCCCATGATCTCACCATCGAACCCAAAAGACGAGCCACGACGCATGATGGGTCCAAGAGCTTCGGATAAAATCCTTAAATGGTTCTGATGATCCATAGAAGGAGGAGGAGAGACGAAACCGTCGTTATAGTCAAAGGAAGGAGAAGAAGAAGAAGCTCTTCTGTTGAAGTAGTGTACCGGATCAGGATAACGGGTCGGATTGGATGGGAAATGGGTGGGGTCAAAAGAAGGTAAAGATGACCAAGGGAGGATTTGAGAATGGTGATGAAGAAGAAACTGGTCTTGATAGTCTTGTAAGTTGTGAAAAGTTTGAAGGCAGTCTTCTTCTTTCATTGCATACATTTTTCGTTTTTTTGTTTTTGGGAAGAAGAAAGAAAAGAGAATTAGAGAAGAAGAGACAAAAGGTCACAAACATCCCATCTGATAATGCTTACACATATATAGTGCTATATAATGTGCCCTTATACTTTAAAGAAAAGTGACTTAATATTTTTATATTAGAGATTTATTTCCAAATAAATAGTTCATTTATGAAAAAAACTTTTCACCGGTTTGTACAATCAGACCGCCATTATCTTTGATAAATATACAAATTGAGGGAAAATGTTTTGTAAGAAATATGTGTTTATATAATGTTATGATTTATAATTTTTCACTTTAGTTCCATTTACTGGCAGAAGAGTCTAATGATTACGTGGTCGCAGTTTATTTTCAACTATCTGTACTGTTAATGGAACTTTTCTTTTAAATGTTGTAGTTAACTTAGTAATAATAGTCTTTTTCTGTTTAAGAAATTATATTAATTTGGGTATTCTTCATTTTCTTTTTATTTAAAAATGTCATCCATTTACAAAAGAAAAAGTTTGGGACCACGATTTTTTTTTTGGGATATATTTACTATGAATATTTAACAAATCAAATGAATCTGTAAATGCTGCACATCTTCTTTACTTTTCTTCTACGACTTCTAAATGGGGAGCTGTCATCATCTTGTGGATTTCTCTGATGGATTTGGCATCATATGAACGTTTATTATTATATGTTTTTAAGAATATATATTGATTTAATGTTAATAATTGTGTGTACATTTCTACTTGGTAATAGAAGAATTTTGGTTCCTTTTTCCACTTAATTTAATTGTGTTTTAGGAGAAACGTTTTCGCCATTTGAAAATGAGGAATATAGCACGTCACTACCTTCCTGCTAAGTGCTAACTATGTCAAAATATGTTATTAAGATTTCGAATAATCGTAACTGCTGAAGATATATAGTTATTTTCTGTACAAATACAGTGTGTATAAAATATTAAGATATACGAAATGTGATCAATAATATATATATATATATATATATAATACACTAGTAGAATAATTTCTCATGTGGCATTGACTCAAAACTGGTAGAATATCTTGCGTTTTATTAAGAGAATGTTTCTGGTCAGGACTCAGAACGTTCACAAGTTACATTATAGACAAATACATATATATAATTGAAATTATTATTTGTTTCCTTTTCAAACAACTTTCTTAGCAGTTAGAAGTTAGAATGGTCAAATAGACACAATCATGTTTACTTATATTATGCACTTGAGCATGATCAGAGCTCAACAAAATGTTGTCTAAATTTTTTAAAAAGAAAATCATCTCAGATGCTACTCTTGAAAATAAAAGTTTGTCACATTGTGAAAAACAAATTACATAACAAAAATTTGGAAATATATGGGAACATTTAGAAAATCATAGAGTGGGTCTTTCACATTTATATCATAAACTTATAAACTTATTTGCATTTTGTTTTGTGTACCGTTAATATACATAGAATAAATTAAAAAGAAGAAGAAACTGTATACATAATAGAAGTATACTATAAAAACAGATCACGGATAATGTTTTTTAAAGGGTATTCCACGTAGTGTATATTCCTAGCTTCGAGCTAATCGTCAATAGACAATAGAAATACTATAATTTCTGAAATTTTCAAGTTATGCCACAACTACAAGGAAGAGAAGATTAAAGCTGATTTATATAATCAATATAATTTGACATGCATTTAAAGGGGAAGAAGGAAGAGGTCATGATTATTGTTTTCATCAGGTTCTGAAACAACGCGTTAAAAGAATTTCATTTGGCTACTTAATGTTTTTTTCAATGGAAAGCATAATAATATAAAAACTCTAAAATTAAACTAAAAGAATTAAAAACAAACACTGACCACAGGACACACGGATTGTCGACCGACCAGAGACCAAAAAGACTTTACTTTTAATCATTAATAATCCCACTCGTTTCTTATAGCCAAACCCACTTTCATTTTTTTCTTTTCTTCTTTAATCTAATCAAAATTTTTATGTTATAGATTTGTCTTAAGTGCACCGAAGAGGTTCTGTTCATTTGATCTATTATAATATATCCAACCAATATCTTTGATTATTTGATATAATCATCCGAAAGATTATTCAAATATTAGAATGATTCAACCTTATTCCAAATTATATAAAATTATGAGTTTGATGAAAAAAGTCAGTATCGCCGAATAATTCAAAAACTCCAGTTGAATTAGTAATCAGAACTTCTTTTCTTTTTTAAGGGTGAATTTACGATATGACTATATGGAGTTTATTTGCAATAAAAAAAAAACAAATGTGTAATTTTAAATAAGTAGAATATTGTTTTCTGCCAGCTTTCAACTAAAATAATACGCTATTTATTGATAAACTATACTCGATAAATGATCCAACTTATTTACAAATTTCTAAAATGTTTGTTTTTCAACAGAAATGAAAAAATAGCAAAAAGTTATATAATAAGATGTCGTTAAAGTCCTAAATCAAGTTTTTAAGTGGCATACTTAGTTATATAATAAGAAGAACAATTTCCGTTTGTGGACCCTATTATCAAAAACTGATTATCAGATCTAGAAATATCATAGGTAAAAAATCCGGAACTTTTTATATTATAATAGGAATAATAATAAATATATAAGAAATAGTAGGATTTATTTTTGGTATAAATTATAAATAAGATAAATAGGATAGGGTACGAACTAGGGTTTTGGGGGTGGTGGTGGTGCAGAGTGAAGCCCACACGACGTTCAACATTCTGGGCTCTTTCTCCACGCTGTCTTCATCTTTTTCCTTCTCCAAGAATTTCAAATCATTTTGTCTTTGAATTTACTCCTCTTCTTGTTTGTTTCCAATAATACTTCTATTTTATCAGTACTTGATTGATTTAAATACATGATTCTTTTCTGTTTTTTCTTGTTGAAACTTGAAACAGAACATCGCTATAATTCTTCTCTCGAAAACTTTGTTACATAGGTCCTATTGAAAAGACATTTTAACAATTTACATGATTTATTCGCTCCAATCTAATTTTTTTACATTATTTTTGATTTGCTAGTCTAAACTCTTTCAGTCCGAAATTAATTAATATAATAAATATTTGTTTAAAGAAATGTATATTTATTTCTGGATACATATACTTATAAATATGCGTATGTGGATTTTTACTATTTTTGATTTGCTATGTTGGGTGTTTCAAGCATATTTATTAGTTTGGCTACACAGCGTACTAGCTTTAACTAACTTACCTAGAAGACTTAACTAAATAAAAAATATGAAGGAAAAGAATGAACGATGCATCAAGATCAAGTATACGAAAGGTATATCATGAAAGCCATTTTTTATACACTGAAAAAGTGATAAACAGCATATCAAAAGCAACAATAATAATAGTAGTAGTTTCTAATGACTATGGACATAACCTGATAATTTTCACGGTATCCAATACTATATAACAAAATACATTTTTTGTATCAATAATATAATATTGTCACGAGACCATGCTCTTCAGCGAGTATGTGCTTTACTGTTGGTCCATATACTGTCGCAGTTTTATGGTGAAGAATTATATGACAAGAAACCATTGTTGGAAGAAACCTATAATCATTACCTTTAAATTAAAGTCAGTGTTCATGTTCAAAAGGCCTTTGAAAAAGATAAAATCATTTTCATCTTGACAAGCATGGCTCATTGAAACCCAAATCAGTTAGTTACTTTGGCTGTAATACAGTGTGATAAAAAAAAATTGTCTAATATAAAATAAATCAGCAAAACTGAATGAAACTTATATAGTAAAGTTGATGAAAAGAAACTATGAAGTGAAATGAACTCTTATAAAATTAGAAAAAATTAAATACACAATTATATTTTCTCAATTTTCATAAATAAAAACTCAGATATCCATGCTTTACTTGTATCTTGTAATTCTATGAAACAAATATTAGTGAAAATACACTAATATGTCTTAGTAATTAGTATTATTTTGTGATTTTGCCGGTGTCAAATATACACCCTGATCTAATTTTGTAATAATTTAAAATTTAAATTATATTGGAATTTTTCTCTATAACTCATGTATTTCAAACCTTTGGTCTAAACAGTGGCGACGTGAGTCATTTTGTTAAGAGGATTTCAAAGTGATGAAGTGGCTCATATTTTGAATTTTATAATATCGGTGGAACGATTTCTGGTTAAAAACTATTTATTTAAACATTAATCATGTTGTCGATCCGGTTGCATGGATAATTGGATGTAAAACACATACATATTTTATAATTTATACATTTTTTCTTTTTTCTTATATATAATTAGGAAATTTGGGTCCATTAGATCTTAATCTGTCTAAAATATGTGATGCACCATATTAATTGTAGTGACAAAATGGAATCTATTGACAGTACTTTACATCTTCAACAACCAGTCGAGTTACTATCAGTGGTCATATTTTATACCTAAATATGAATAACCAGAAGTTGTCCTTTTACGTGAATCTGTGACTACGCAGTATATTTGTGTAAAGGTCTTCACGACCACATCATTACATATGTATGTGAAAACTTATACATATCTATGTGCAAGAGTCTTCAAGCGTGTGTGCGTTAGCGTTAGGCCATGATTCATTACAAAAGTGTCTACGAATTTTAGGTGTTATGTAATATTTTTATTATTTTGTGTCTACTGGCTTTATATTTGTATCCCATGATACATATAAGGTAGAACTTCTGTACCACCGGAAGCCATAAGAGTATCCTAACAATCTCTTATAAGACGTTTTTCGAAAGTTCATTTAGTATAAGAGAAACCAAAGTATCCAGAAATAAATTTCGTTTTTTCAAGCATATAAGTATTTATGTTTCTAAATGGTTAATTAATATATTAATTATATTTCCTTTAATTAGTAATGAAGTGTGTTTGCGACAAAAAGATAAAATAAATAACTGGAGCTCAGAGTTCAGACTGATTTATGGGGGCATGCAACTTCTATATATAGTATTGACAATAAATTACTAATAAAACAAAAAATCCTCTTATTTCGATCAACAGAATGGGAAATAGTATATTAGCATTACTTGATTAGTTCCTCATTATAAAATTACTTAACCGCAGTTTTTGTAATATTTATATATATAACAGATAAAAAATCATCAAATCTTGCAAATATAAGCCTGAGCTTACATATCTTCTAGTTAGCGTATGAAAACATAATCTCAATTATCTGAATTAAATACACATTACAAACTGTTAATGTATAACGTGCTCATTGCCCCCACTATGCCGGGATTTTATAATTGTATGAATATTTAATACGAGTATATATGACTAGTTACACATTCACTAGCTGACATCCATTATATATCATGGTTAAATGAATCAAAACATAAATTTTGTGGAAGCATCTTTGGTCAATTAGTTAAAATTTTAAAGGTTTTTATACCAAATCTAAGATTCGAACTCTACAAAACGCAGTTTATTGCCAGATTAAAAAATACAAAAAATTTCAGAAGTTGCAGAGTACTACAAATATAGTTGTATATCGTGTGTTGCAGAAAAACTTGTCAATTATAAAAATGTCATATCTGTAACACCGTCTGTCGTATATTCAAATATTGCGGAGAAAACATGTTCATCATAAATATGCCGTATACGCAAAACTGCTTATCAAAAAAAATTTACATCGTATAATCGTTGTTTAAAAAAATTGTTTTCGTAATCGTATATATTATATATAATCGAATAATTATTATATTAAGATTATATCAGATATCTCTAATAATAATAATGTAATAAACGATTAGAGAAAAAAAAAACTGTTACCAATAAGGCAATAATACTAGCTAAATTAGAAAATGTATGTGAGAAGAAGCTTACCACATATTTTTGAACTCGAGTATCTTAGAATAGCTTAGTTTGTTAAATAGGTACCTTTGAATACCGTATATTTCCCTGTATTAGGGAAGTAGTGTCCACTTTTCCGTATATTTTTGGCTAAAACTGATGATAAGTGTAATATTCTTTCATTTCATCGGTCTAAGTTATATATATATTTAGGTACAAATTACCATAAGATTGAAGATTTTTGGAAAGTTTAAGTAGCAAAATCACATACGGCCCTTTTTTTTTCTTTGGTCGGCAATCATATACAGCCGTTAAATATTTTAAATAATAATTTTCAATACATAGTCGCCATCGCTTAAAACAATCAGACCAAAAAATATGATATGAAATTAGTTAGAAAATTTCTGACCACCTGGAAACGATGATCAGAATTTTGATTGTTTTCGTGTAGTGTTATCGTTGCTATGGCATCATATAAATTCAAATCCGATAGAATGCATGTTACTGATATAAAAAAACAACTTAAAACAATCAATAAAGAAAAAAAAAATCTTAAATCCGCTCTTACAAAAGCAGCATTAATTTTTTTGGTTTAATTTTTTCAGTTTACTTTGTATTTCTTCTACTTTAATATAGAAAGGAATAACATATATAACATGGTATTAAACTAGAGTAATTGTGCCATTTAGCAAAAAGTGGACCTATTTTATGATTTTGTTTTGTTAAAAAACCCATTTGATAAATTGGATGGCCATATAAATAATAAGTTGCGAAAACATTATTCCCTGCAACATTTTAAAATTTACATGGAAATATCCCATTTATTAAATAAATTTTAGGGTTTATATATTTTGGATTAAACTGTTAGAAATTCGTATGATTAACGAGATATACACAGTCCATAAAAAAGGAACATATTATAACAAAATAAACCATTTGCCGCGTAACAGTTACATCAAATATGAAATCGGAATAAGAAAATATTTACTTTGCTTTCGTTAATATTTACCTAAATACACAGCCACCAGTTACCATTAACTTAATTTTTTCCCTATTTTTCTGTCATCTACCAGATTCACTCTACATTAAGGAGTAACTTTACATTCACTAACTAACATTCAATATATGTCATGTTGAAATAAATAAAGATAATATTAATTAATCGGTAACTCAGTCGACCATAACTTAATTATCAGATGAAGTTTACTGTCCGAGATTCAAACACCACAAAAAAGATTCCTTCATCATTTCGTAAGAATAAAGCACATACTTATATATACTTGGTCTATGATCCGAAGAAATGTAGATATCTCGAAAATTATTGCAATTTCGGAAAGTTGTTTTCCAACTTCCAAGTTGTACAACAAACCAAAGATGCAATATTGACAATATGAAACGGTGACGTGGGATGAGGTAGGTCTTATGGAAGCAAATATGAAATATAATTATAAATTAGTTTGCTTGTAATTGTATGTGGAAGTGCTTGCCCATGTGTATGTATGTGATCTTTGTATGCTAATAAATATTGTGTATTTTTGAGGATTATAAACAAATAAATCTATATAAGCATAAAGCATAAGTAAGCATCAGTTTGTGGTCACACGCATGGGTTGTCTCTGGTCCCTTTGCGTTTCCTTTTTTCACATTTGTGGCCATTTGTAGCCTTCTTATGTCACCCCTTTACATATATATTATATACACATATATGAGTGTGTTTGCACTTTCTTAATATTTTAAGGTTTTTTAAAGTGAATATAAATTCTTTAATAGAAAAAAGTTTCATTGCGATTTGTGAACATTATCCCGGGCGGTGGGTGCTCTTTTAGGGCTTTGATCATCATGACGCCATGCTTACTCCTTTCTTTATGTCTTAGAATTACATATCATATTCATGATTATAAATCTCAACATTTTGCAGTTATAATAGTCTACTGTTTACAATATATTAAATAGACAAGTTAACTCGTATAATACATATTTAATCTATATCTAGAGCTTTCAAGTAACATGTCTTCATAATCTACAAAATTTCATGTTATCAAGTTTAACTCTAATTAGTCTTGTGTTAAAATACCAAATTTGCTTATACGAAATATTCCTCGTAGCTATAAATTTCATAAGAAATATAACGCTGTCTAACTCTAGCCCGCGCGTATCAATCAGCCTTGAAAAATATATCATATATAATACTAAATACTTATTTGATACCTATGTAGACTATCGGCCAAACAAAATATCGGATAAAGTGATTAAAATAACTGTTAATTAATTTGAGTGTTTCTTTATTAGCGGAGAGATCTCGAACCCCATATTAGTCCCAAAGCTTTGAAGAACCGGTTATTCTAATCATTAAAAATATATACAATGGTTATTGGGAATTTGTGATTAAAATCGCATTGAAAAGACTCAACATTGATCTCAGCCCTTTAATTTTAAGTTTATAGTTGAATGATCATACCAAAACGCATTATATACAATCATTCGTAGGTTATTTTGTAATTTAGTCGTATATTATCGTCTATTTGTCTTGTGCTAAAGAAAATGGTTTTATGTGAAAATTTCTAGTATTAAATCTTGAAACTTAACTTTGCTAGTTTTATTCACAGCCTCATAGGACATTTTCGTAATTTGGCCAGTATCTGTTCGACTCGAATGAAATCTAGTGTATCCGAATAAACAAATTATAAGAAAGAAAATCACATTTCACGGTTACACCTGTTGATAAGGCCTTAGTTGGTCTTAACGGCTCTTTATGGGCAAAGAAGTCATTTTGGGCTTAGAAATCATTTTGGACTAAGTATTAATTTAGGCCAAAATATATGTAATTTTCATTTTGGACTAAGTATTCATTTGGGCCAATATGATTTTGAGAGTCGCGAAGATCGATAATTCGATGCACATGTGTGACTTTAGTTAACTCTTACATGAAAATTACATAGTACATTTTCAAGAATTAACTGTCGGTGGCTGTAAACAAAAAAAAGAATAAATAGTTGTACTGTAATCTTAACTGGATTCAGATTTTTAGTAATTGGTTTTAAAAGGGACAAAGAGTATCTTAATCTTTATCTAAGAAATGCATTGTTTTATTAAATATCTAATCTCACATCAAATAGATGGAGACTTTAGTTCGGAAATTTTTGAAACTTAAATTAAGAGAATATTTAAATTATAGACGTAATATTTTGGAAAATCAGAATTTATTTACAATTATTTCCCTTAATTTGTTTGACTATGAAAAAAAAATTATGAATACGTCAATATAAATTCAATTACTATACAAATCATCCCTAAAATTTCACTTATCATTTCTAACCTCAATTACTAAAAAGTAGGGATAGGGATAGTAGTTTAACTATTTTATAAAAAAAGATAATTTCATGCATTTAGTAAAAACATCATATAAAATAATACATAAAAGTATAAAACTATAATAGAAACTCGATTATATGTGAAATATTAAAAAAAAAACATTTTACTTCTAACAATAGGTGTTTTTTTCTCTTTCTATTTTTCATAGAGTACAGTAATACTTCTTTTTTATAGCAGTACTTTTTGTTTTTCCTCGGACAATTACTTTTTTTTTTTAATATTTCAAATCGAAAATATTCAAACTCCAAAAATATTATTTTATTTCTATTTTCGGTACCAGTGAACCGTCATCCAATTTGCGTATTTCCAAGAAGGAAAAAAAGAAGTGAAAACGATAAAAAGAATTTTTGAGCGCGTCGAAACAAAATATTCCGGTGAGAATCTTCACGGCAAAGCACAACCGCGGCGAGAAAAGCCTAGCCGTGATCTATCTCTATCGAATTCAAACAAAAATCCTTGTTGCATCAAATTTCCGATCACCGAAAATCCAACTTTCGGATTCACGGATTGAATCGCCAAACATTGGATTTGTTCCTCCGTCTCGATAAAGTAATTCCTCGGCGGCGGAACAAACACTGCACCGCCGGCGAATTCAAATTTTAACCTCGGCATGATCTTTTCCGGCTTCGCAAAGCCGGAGATGTTAACGCATAAATCAAATCCCGGAGTCGGCTCCACGGCGTTTGGGAGCTTGATCCGTCGACTCACCGCGGCGACGAGCAATCGATACGCTGGATCAGCGAGAAAGGCTAAGGTTGTACCGGAATCCACGACGGTTCCGCCGTTACCTAATTCATCAATTTCCCAAACGGAAGGATCGATTCGTAATTTTGCACTGTTAACAAAAACAGATTTCAATCGAACGTAGTAAAAAGTCGGCGAGAAAGGATTCGTGAGCAACGGAGTGAAGAAAAGCTTCGGAACGGCGTTGGATCGATCTCCATCACTGCCGTCGCCTATGATGAGGTAACTCGTCGGCGGCGGAGAAAGAGTGTAATCCATTAAGCAATACGAAAACTTGTTACCAAAACGACGACCTAACTGAGAGGCAAACGAAATAGGCCCACGGCCCAAGCCCATAACTCCATGGGCTCCATTAAAACTCGAACCTGATACACTTTGACCCGAGATCCGAAACCCGCATCCAAAAGCAATGCTCTTAAGATTCGCTTCTTTACCGGAGCTCGTCTTCAACGACGTCGTTTCTCTAGCGAATAAACCGGAAGTTAATGAACCGTCCGCGTAACCGTACTCGTAATGACACGTGGAATGGATCCGAGTATGGTTACATTTCGAAGCCCGACCCGGTTTAGGAACTAAACGACAAATCGGGTCGTAGCAATGAGTAGGAGAAAATGTGGTGGAGTGACGTGGGAAGAAGACGCTGGCCGGAGAATGATGAGAACAGTTCCGGCAAGCTGAGCATTTCACCCAAACGAGATCGCTTCCTGTATCAGCGATTAGAAGTAGCGACTGAGGCGGTTGGCCTATTCGAAGATCCACGAAGTATTGACCCGACCCGGAAGATGCGCCGGAGAACACCGGTGATTTAACGAAAGGGATGGGTTTTTGAGTTTTCCGGCGGAGAGAAAGAAAATCTAGACGGCGAGTGTCTAAAGCTAAAGCTTGCGTCGGAGAAGGAAACGGTGATTTACGTAGTAACGGAAGCTTTAGGTAGTTTTCGCCGCCACTCACGGCGGCGAGATTTGCCGGCGGGAGGAGGAAGAGAGAGAGGAAAGAGCAGAGAAGGATAAGAGGAAACATTGAGAGAGACAGAAGAGACATAGGGTGAGAAGAGGTTTTAGTTATTTCTGTCTGTGTGTTTTTAAGAGATGAAGAAGAAGAATGTATAAAAATACGGTATTTATACGTATAATATGTATACGATTTTGTCAGTTTGTTGTAAAATATGTTAATACTTTGCAACGTGAAGACTGAAAGATTTCTGTTTTTGGGGGCATCAAAAGAAAGCTTTGGCTTTTGCAATAAAAACGCTTAGCTGTCTAAATGTGTTTTTGTTTTGTTTCTTTGTTCTTTCTTTCACTTTTAAACTTTTTTTTTTAATCATTGATAATTGATTCGATTATTTCCATCACAAATATTTGTAATCGTGTTTGCGTTTACTTAAAAACATGTTTTGAAGAAAACACAGTATACAACTTTTAGTTTTAAATACTAGAGGAGTGTGATAATAGTAAAAAAAAAAAAGAATTGATTTTGCCTTTTGGAGTAATCCAAAAATGTTGTACATCTATGGACTATAGTTGTTTTCTAGTGAGTTGTAATCTTAGTCTTAGATCCGTGAATTTATTTCATTTATTATTTAGGGTCGGATGATATAAATTACTATTGTGATAATAATTCATAATTATACAATACAATAATAAATGTGTAGATCTTGTTTGGACGTGAAAAGTACTAAGCCCAAGAAATGGACCCTGTTTGTTAGGTGGTGGCAGAAATACTTTAATTTCCAAAATATATAAACATTATAGATTTTCTATTATACGATTGCATAAAATTACAAAGAAAAAAAATGAAACTAGTCCTTGTTGTTATATGCTGTAAATCTAACCAATAATAATTATTATAATTTTATTTTTGTACGTAAATCTAACGAGCCATTATTATCTTTTTATTATTGTACTTTACTAACATGAAAATGAGGTTCAACCAAAAATATTGTGACCCTAAATTTAAATGATAAAATTCATAAATAATGTAAAGTATGAAAGTGTGAAGAAGATTCGGGCGATACTTTGCATGTTATGAAACATGTGACTTTTAAGACAAACCACAATTATTTTATCTTTTTGCAGTAGTTTGGGAGATTACAAATTTATTGCGAATTTATTATCTAACAAATAATAAAAAGAAAAAAATAGTTGCAAAACTAACAAAAAATGCATTTCATTTTTTACAACAATCTATCAATTTCACTGTACTATAAATCATTTCCAATTTTTGACAAGTATGTAATACAATGATACAGAGAAACATAAAACTCAGTTTACAGATTCTTCTCCATTGTTATTATTATTATTGTCTCCTCCAGATTCAGTTTTGGCTCTGCTTCTAAGTTCTTCAAATGCTTTCATGCTTTCTGCATCAAACCCTCCAGCAAACTACAAAATTTCATCCACACATAACAAAATAAACATTTATCAGTTATATATCCAAATAAATTAAGAAATCTGCATTGAGTTTTTGTTAACCTGATGGACTCTAAAGGCGAAACGAACGCCTTGGAGAAGCAAGAATTCTCTGTTAGGATCTTTATCAGAACCACTCACTGAATCAAGCTCATAAGCTACTCGTTTCATGTACTTCTTCGCAAGCTGGACTGACGAAAGCTTGATCTGTATTGTGATGCAAACAAACCAAGAATCAAAACAGAGCCTTTTCAAGATTGTTTTAAGGAAACAAAAAGACGGTTTTCTGAACAAATGTTTTACCTTTCCTACGACGCCAGAATCGGATAACCAATCAACTGGAATACCAAATTCTTTATATCGTGAAATCGCCATGTCTCTTGTACGTAAAAGCGCATAAACACTTTGTTCAACCCTGTGAAGAATGCAGAAAATCAAACATTAGTAGTGTTAAAAAGTAGTCTGTTTTCGGGTTTCGATAACTTACCTCTCTAGCAATTTGTACATCTTCTTCAAAGCAGGTTCACAAGGGAGATTAGGATCATCGACAAAGGAAGTAACTTGTTTCTCCAGTTTCATGAGATCTTGATATTCAAATGCTGCTTCTCGTAACGCATCAGCTTTACCTTCTGGCCAATCAAAGTGTTTAAGAACTGCTCTTTCATCAACCTATTCAAAAAGATATCGATTTAACTGTGAGTTAAAAGAAACCAAAATAGCGGTTAGAAAGTAATGTTGAAAAGATGAGATAATGACCAAGAAAGAGAGCTCTTCATCTAGCCAGCTAACAAACGCCAAGAGATCTTCTATATTGGTGAAAGAAGCAGCTCGAACTTCGGTTGCTAACGACTGAACAAAGTCACCTTGTGTCTCCACATCCGCTTTTACCTGTAATCAAGTTTAAAACAAATGATTCTTTGTTTGAAATCGCAATTGTATCGAAGATTGCATTGAAAAGTATGAACTTACTGCTAAGAGGAATGTTGATCGATTCTCGATTTCTCCAATCATATTGCTCCTAGCTTCTGATGAATTACCAGTTCCTGAAGAGATCAAAGAAGGTGTACCATCTTTCTTCGCTTCACGTTTCATCAATGATTGATAAAACTCAACAAGCTCAGGAGCTCGGTGAACTTTGTTCCCGCTTCCCGCTCCTCTTCCAAGTACTCCACAAGGTGGTGGTGGTGGAGGCGGACCACCACCAGGAGGCGGAGGAGGCCCACCACCAGGTGGCAGAGGAGGTGGTGGTGGACCACCACCAGGTAAAGGAGGTCTTGGGGACGGAAAATTGGTACCTTTACCATCTCCAGATGACCTTGGAGGCGGGCGAGGTACTCTAGGGGGTCGTTTCTCAATGTCTACAAGCTTCATTTTGGTAACGGTTTGAGCGTTTTCGCTTGCTTTACCTTCGTTCGACTGATCGGTAGACTGATCACCTGTGATCGCAGAGGGAACCACAACTTTTTTCTCCTTTAGTTGAGCAAGTTTAGGAGGCAATGCCACATTATTGCCAAATCTCTGTGCTCTTGCTTGATCTGCTTTATGCTTAATATGCTTCTCTCTTTCAACCGCCAACTTATGCCTGTCTTTGTACGCGGGATACTTCTCATCCAAAACATTATCAACCGATTTAGACATCACTTGAAACGATGCTGCAACGGAATTCAAAGCCTCACCAGGAGAAGAAGCTTGTTGTTGTGTTCTGATTCTTGGAAGATTTGGAGTTTCAGGAGTACTAGGACTTTCTTGATCCGCTTTACCAAATGATGTTATGGCTACTGATTCGCCTGCATTTCTAATCATCAAAGATTCTAAAGGACCTCTTTGTTTATTCATGCTCACGCTAAGTCTTCCTGGTGATCCTCCATAGAATGATCTTGAAGGCGATGATTGAACGCTTGAATCGTCCTTGCTTTTGCCCCATCTCTTGAGTTTCTGAATCAATCCCGGTTTCTTGCTAAAACTACTAAACCTACTAGTGGAACTATCCATCGAAGCATTATCGAAATCATCGCTTCCCGGAGATGAAGGTTGAGAATAGTTGCTCTCTAAATCAGTATCTCCTTGGCCACGCTCTGAACCAGCATACTCTAGCATTAACCGTTTAGCTTTGGCTTGAGACTTGGGGCTTAGATTCTTGCTTAAGTCACGAGCCGAGATTTTACCAGCTGGTGTCTGGTAATTTCTTAACTCATACCGTAAACACGCATTAACCCAACGGAGATAAACCAGTTCCTCAACTTCACTAAACCTATTCATTTGAAGCCCTTCCACTTGCTTTAACAAATCTTCATTGTTATGCTTCAAATTGTTAACCTCTTCTCTAACTTTCGCCACTTTATCGCTCTACGAAAACAAGAAAGAAAATTTTAGTCTAAGCAAGAAAGAAACTAACATGGAGGAATCATTTCACACTTACCTCAGTCATGTTTGAAAGAGTTGCAATTCTTGTTTCCGCTGAATCGAGTTTAATGGTTAACTCTCTCTTCTCATGTTGAAGCTCTCTATTTTTTCTCTTGAGTTCCATAACTTCCACTTCCAAATCCTGTACAGCTTTTAGCTTCCTCTCAACTTCAGTATCTTTATTCATTGCTTCTTCTTCTTTCATTTGAAGACTTGAGACATGCTGCTTAAGCAACAGTAACTGTCCTTTCGTCTGGTTAGCATCAAGCTGGATTTGCCTCTGCAACTCCTTAATCTTGTTTCTCGCAACCTCAAGCTCTTTTCTTACAATACCGTTTTGCGTAATCTCTTCTTGAAGCTTTTTCCTCTCAGCTTGCAGAGAATTAATAGTGATGTTCAACATATCAATCTCAACAGTCTTGATCTTGAGCTGTCTCTGTAACTCAACAATATCCGATTCTTGCTCTTTAAGTCCATAATACTCGAGCAATTCGCCTTCAAGTTTCACTTCTCTTTCTTCTAACTCCTTAACTAATTGTTTTAACCGTTCGAGCTCACCATCGTTATAAGCCATCTCACTGTTATATTTCCTCTCTTTCTCAGCTTTCTCCAAGTTATTATCATCATCAGGTAATGGATACTCAATCTCACCAGCTAAAAGATCTTCAAACTCGGGTAAAATATCATCATCTAAATAATCCGAGAAACTTCCACGAGTCTGATTAATTACGCTGTTGATCAGTTTCACCTCTTCTTCTTCTTCCTCCTCTTCCTCCACCTGCAAATATTATCCCATTTGTCAACAAACATTTCAATCAACCACATGAAAAAAAACAAAAACACTTACATTCTTATCACTGAGATTGTTGTCGGGATACACAGCCTGTTCTTTCTCGCGTCCTTCGCCATTATCTTAGAACAAAAATGCAGAAAACAAACAAAGTCAGATTCTATATATGAAGTGAAAAATGCAATCAAATGGAGAACCTCCACTACCTGTGGGTTTGCTCGGTATGGATGGTTTAACGTTGAGCCGCTTAACAGTAACTGCTGCAATGGAAGCAGCAACAACAAACCCTATCCGGACAAACATATATTAAAATCTTGAATGAGACTAAACTCCCTTCCCCGTCTCATCTACAGAAGTGAAAATCTCCTTAAAAATCTCACTACTGATAATAACTCAACCCATAGTTCATCCAAGAAAAATCTTTATTCCAAATCCTGTTCATGAACCTTAAAACATATGGATAAACACACTTTGTTCTGTAAGAAAAACTCTCAGATACTGACAAAACTTTAAAGAACTATGCCCACCAAAGAAAAGAAGGAAAAAAAAAGACAATTATCATCTAGAAAATTCGATCTTATCAGCTTTATGGACCTCTCAAGTCTCATGAAATTTTAGCAATAAATTAAATGATAACAACCAAAAAATAGTGACTGTACTTAGCTCAAGACAGATGAGGAAATAGACATGTATGGTTAATATATGGGGTCTTAAAGCCATGACCAAGAAGCAACATACATGTGTTAATCTAGGCAGGTGTAAAAGAAGAAAAAAAGCTCAAACAATTTCCTGAAATTACCCTCTTTTGTCTCATATTGGTCAAAGCAAAAGATTAAGAGTTGTGTCTCATTTGTCAAAGCATTTTACCAAACTAGACGGTGAACTAAACATAAAAGACGATAAGATAAGACATTCATTGATTTGTCCATCAAGACCAATCTGCTCAATATAAAGATTAGTGATCTAAATTTGGTAGAGGTGATTCAAGAAATATGTTTGGTCCACTTCATAATAAGAAAAACGTGAGATCTTAGTTTATGTTGTGATGTTTGGGACCAGTTACAAGTAGAGGTGTATTGGCACACTACATAGCAATAAACCAATTACAAGAAAAGAGAAATATTGAAAATTTTAATTCTAATTGTCATTTCTTTTGGTCAAATCAGCCAAATAAGAAAACCAAGATTGGCCTTTTCATTATCTTATCAAAATCCTTTTTTATAAGCCATAGATTTTCACATGTTTTTGCCTATCTTTTTAGCCTTATCTTAAGATAACAAACTTTTTGTCTGTGTGAATGAGAAAGAGATAATAGAGAACAAGTTCTTCTAGAGATGTAAGAATCTTACACGATATGGTGTGAAAACTCATATTAGGACCTTCACTGGATTCTGATTCTTTTTTACCAGTCTGCACAAACAGTTACAGATTTCAGATCAGGACAAGTGGAGAAACAAGTTTATTTATTCACTGTTTTATTGTATGGCAGAGGAATTATTTTCTGGTGTGAACAGCTCACAAAGGATATTTCTCTCAGAACACACTTGCAAAACAAAAAGACAAGAACAGCTTTAATTGTTTTGTTGTCTGAGAAATTTTTGGAAGTGATCAAAGATATAAACTTAGAATTGCATAGCTGAGAAACTTTCTTTTCTAAAATAATAGACGTAACTCTAAAATATGACCCAGTTATTTTGTTTGACTGGTACATTGTAACTGTAACTACAAACCCCTAAAAAAACTGAATGTCTAAAGGAAGAAGAAGCTAATTCGATCAGATAAACTCAAAAGATTCGATTTTTAAGCAAACCCAGTTTGGTAAAATGGAGTAGAAGCTTACCAGACTTCAAATTAGCGAAAGATTTAGATCTGTCTTGCTTTTCAGTTTCTTGATTTTTCTTCCTTCGTTGATGACAGTGTTGAATGTTTGAGATAGAGAAAGCACTGGGCGTTGATACTAGACAATGGCGTGAAGATTCCATTCGTAAATCGCTCTTCAAATTTTGAATTTCTAATGCTAAAGTGTGAGAATAGGTTCGAAACCAATGATTAGATTCGTAGTAAGTATACTAATATTCTCACTTTTTTGGCATTTTGAAAATTATGAATTTAAAAATGCCATTTTCTTTGGTTTTGTTTCCAATTTTAAACAAAGGTTGAATTGAATCAATTGAGGGCTTAATTGTTTTCCCCCAAATAAACCAACAAAACCAAATATCTGGATTTGCTTAATTTAAGATTTCAACACTCTTGTAACACAAAATCACCCAACAATTTTGTACAATCTGAAGAATTCAACAGAAGGATTAGAGTTTTCTTAAGAATTGTGTCCTCCATAGATTCAAGCATTGTCGTTCCATTTCCATCTTCGTCCTGCTTCCTCGAGCACCTTAGCTCTTGCTTGGCTTGCCTTAGCTTCATCCTCTACCCAAGATCTGCATTTTCATCCACCACTCTTGTAACTGGTTAAAAGCTTATCAAAAGATCAAAACTTTACAATTATAATAGCCATTACCTGAGAATTCGAAGAGCTTCAATTTCAGCTTCAAGGATAGATCTTTTGTCAAGCAGAGATTCAAGTTTGGATTCTAAGTCACTTAGCATTTCTTGTAACTTGCTGTGCTCAGACAGATAAGCAGATTTATCAGATATTAGCCTTTGAGACATCTCATCAATATCTTCTCTCAAGCTATGAAGCAAATGTTTCTGACAATCTATGGCTGATTTTTCTTTCACACGCTCGGCAAACCATTTCTGCTGAGCTATTTTTTCTTCTTCTAATTCAGTAACTCTCGAGAGCTGCAGCTCTTCCATCTCAACTCCACGGGATCTCTCTACCTGAAGCTTCTCATCCCAAAGTTGCCTTATTTCGCCTTTTTCTAGCAACTCGGATCTGATTTCTTCCATCTCAGCTTTGTGCAAGTGGGACTCTGCTTCTAACCTTGATAACTCTGTTGAAATAGCTTTTACCATTTTACCGCTTGTTAATGCTACAGCCGCTTGTGCTTTTGTAACAGGTCTATTCGGTTGAAACCGCTTGATCCTACCTGTAAAATTGAAATCTTCAATATTTTTCTCGAAATTTCTAGTTTATATGTTATCAAAGTTTACAATCCTGTCCAACATGAAATAAGCCGTTCAATTTTCGCTGTAACAAAGAAAGATAAGGTCAAAATTAGACGGGTAGAGGAATACCAAAAACGTTTCTGATTGTACTCTTGTCACCCATCAAGAAGTCCAAGAAGAATCCGAGGGCCATATCGGGATCGATAGTCTTCGTGTCTATATAGTCTACCTTTTTCCTTGATATCTGGACTGTAAACAAGTCAGGGTTTTTAAGAGAGAAAATAATCTGATAAGCATCGCCTATCTGCACAAATGTTAAAACTTTATCACACCTCTTCCATAATTTCTGGATGGAAACCACACTCCAATTGAGCTTTCCAGTTTATCAAATTGAGTCGGGAAACAAAACTGCAGTCACCATATATATTAAAACAATTACCAATCAATGAACAAAGAAATCAATACAAGCAGATGAAGAAATCTACTCCCCTTTATACCTTTCAGGATAAAAATTATTGTTTCCCGAGTCATTTCGAGAACCTTCTCCGTAGAGTTTGCTGGAAGTAATGCCTGCCTCTGCCAGGGCTGAATGAAAAGTCGAAAAAAAAAAAATCAATTACAGACGTTCTAATAAGCTACTAAACCAAAGTCGAAATGTCTCTTATCGATTTTACCTTGTATGTACTCAAAGTCAGGATCTGCAGTATTTATATCGTCAAATGCAGGAATGGAAGAGCCAGCTAGAGCTACAGCTGGCACAATCCTATGCATTGGATTTCTAAAGGCAAGAGAAAGATTTTTATAACTCATTAACCACAAACACAAAGGGTTTATCATATCCACAGAAAAAAACTCATTACCTCTCTAATAAAACATTTGAACGAACGAGCCATCTAGCATACTCTCGTCTAGTACACAACTCGTCTGCCACTACATTGTCTTCAATTATCTGAACAACTTAATTACAAGTGACATGTTCATGATCAGAGCTGGACAATATGGTGCGTGCTTAAAGTCAAATTGTTGTGTGAGAGCAAGTTTCTCGAAACAAACCTTTAGTTTCTTCAAAATTGCTATTGCTTCTTGTTGAGTAGCATCAACAGAAACCAGACTGGTGACACGGTGAGTTTTTTTGGTTGATGCTAAAGTAAACAGTGAAAAATACAAATTACAGACTCGTTCGAGCAAATTACTAATAACAAGTTACGAATTCTTCAAAAATGTGCCTCAAAATTAATTAAATGAAAACTTACTTGAGTCAACAGTTTCTGGAACATAGTCAGCGGTTTCAGAGTTTGCCTCAGAAGCAGAATTGTTCTCATCAGTGAGGAACAAAGTAGTTCTTTCACTATCTTCATTCTCATTCTGATCCAAACCCACACTTAAACAATGCAATGGATTACTAAAACAAAACCTAAACCCTGTCAAATATACACAAAAACCGGAACTTCAGATTGAAGCATCCTATAAAATTCAGGAAAAACAAAGAGTTGAGAAATGTCATTCAACCTTTTCTGGAGATTGAGAAGTAAGCAATAGTAGCTAATACAATAGCAAGTGACGATCCAACACCACTGATTACAACATTCCTCCACTCTAAAACCCACAACAAAAAAGTCGAAATTTCATATCAAATTGCAATACAAAGTTATGAAACTCTTCAAATTTCCCTCAAAGATACTAACTTTTTTTAGTTTTCGAATGAGGAGAAGGAGGTTCATCATTTATTAGAGCCCAACCACCATAATTTTCTTTAGAAGAAGCTTGAGAGATCCATGAAGTGCCAGAGAGAGACGCACCGATGCGGAATCTCGCTGGTTTGTGAGGAGGAACAAGTAAAGGGAGAGTGAGACGATGTCGTATAAGTAAAGGCTCGATTTTTGGGAAGAGGAATGATGAATTTGGAGACTTTTTTACTGAAAAAGAGCACATTTCTTGTCTGCTTAATTTAGGGTTTTGTTTTCTAGGTGGATGCTTAAATCGAAGAAGCACAGAGAAGAAGATTGGGGAAGAGATGCTGTTGTGATACAGGTACAGCAACTATGCTTCTAAGTCAATCCGAGGGTTTTGGTTTGTGCTTTCTTCGCCGGTTCAGTTTTTAATCGTCCGGTTAATTCATTCTCCTTCATGAAAATCGGTTTGAAGGACTCTCTCCGTTGACACAGCAACATTCCTGCAAGACTGCAACCATGTCATTAAGTTTCAGTCACCTCATCTTTACAAACAAAATCTACCAAACCTTTTATTAGCTTTATATTCAGTGAAAATCAATGATTACAATGTTTAGTGAATTTATTATAATTGTTTATTAATGTTGAATGATTATGAGATTGCTAATAGAAATTATATTTATATTGATATTTAATTAGTGAACTGATTCGTGGCACAGAAATAGATTAGTTATAGTTGTGAATTCTATGTTCTAATATGGTGTTTAACTCAATCTATTGCATCATTATTTAATTGTTAATTTACTTTTAAGATAGCAGGATCTATGATCCAATGTTTTTATCTTATTTTTTTCTATTCTACTACGTTATTTGTTTTTTATAAAAACCAAAAACCACTTTGCTATATATTAGTTTGAATCTCACATCTCTATTGTGTAAAATTTAATCTTTTGAATTTGAATATAAAATGCTATACACAATAAATTTATTTGATAAACTGGTTAAAAACAAATTTATCAGTTAATCAAACTAAAACTCAAGAAGACCTAAGAATTTTTTAATTGAGATAACAAGAATTAATATTCTGTTAATAAACGAGAGATAAGACTTTTTTATTGAGATTGATATTACGTTATCTATTAGACTTATGGATTAACATACATCAAAATTTGATAAGACATGTTGTTACTCGCTCCATTTCCTATTATACGATATATAGAACTCGAGATTTTTGTTCTACTGTAAAATGAATATTTATGTATACTAAAATATTCAAATACTCGGATATCTGTAAAAAAATACATAATATAAAATACTCAATGACATCATTATCATCTCACCTCATCCAACTAATCTCAATGACCTTGACAAGCATGTACAAGATTCATCACACTAACATCCATGCATTCCTAGCGATCCTCCCACAACCAATAATTAGTGCAGTAAGCAGAAAAGTATGCGTCCTGCATGCCCTACAAAAGCAGAGAAGTTTTGTTACACAAAACCATCACACAAAAGATAGACATTGGGTTGGTTTTGGATTCACACAAGAAAAACAATACATATCCGCATAAACGAGTGGGACAACAAGAACATCTAACATCAAAGAACATCATCTTGACTCCAAATTGATTGACACGGTAACAGTTTCGGCACATTGTTTCTCCGTCCATCTATAATTCAAGAAAAAATTAGAACGTGAAATGAAATGGTATCAAATGGGCTTTCGAATCATAAATTAAAACCTTGCTAATTTATGATTTCAATGAAATGCTACTTACGGAGATAATTTTAGGGTTTATGAAATGCTACTCAAGAACAAAATGGTCTATCAAATCATAAAACGGGTCTAGTGAGAACGTGAAATTACCAAAGAACAAATGTGAACATAAAATGAAATGCTATCAAATGAGAACGTGAAATTACATAAGAACAATTTAAAACTTGCTAATTTAGATTTGAATGAAAATGCTACTCTGGGAGATGATTTTGGATGCTACCTCAAATGAAATGCTAAAAGATAGACAGCAGGCAAAGGGCACTCGTCGAATTATGTTTTTACCGAAAAACAAAAGAGTTTATGAGAAGAAGATCTAAGAACAATCGAATTGCCAAATAAATGAGTTGGCCATTCAAAAGGTCCGTGTAAGAAGCCCATGAGAAAATTGGGTTCATAAGAAAATGAAAACATTTTTAAGAAACTTTTAAGAAATGTATAAGAAAAAACAAAACAATTCTTTGATTGTTAAAAAAAAAATCATGTGATACAAGAATCTCATAAATATTAAAAGACTAGTTAAGATATCCGCGCATTGTCGGTGGTACATGATTTAGGAGAGCAAAGACAAGAGCTTTAACCAAGTGGTACATGATATAGGATTAGTGACGAGGATAATGTCGAAATCTTTAGCTTCAAAGCGTTTTTGGCAGATCAAGATTCCTTGTAAAAGATCTTGTGTGTGCCAACGTCCTTGGAATTGATACATTGCACTCACTAACCAACCTTTCTCTTTTGGAAGAGAAGAGATCAGATCTCTTGTGTCAGCTCTTCATCTCCCAAGTAATCAGGAACTGATGATGGTGACATTGTTAAGAGTTATAGATCGATCTTGAAAAGTGTTGAAAGCATGAGATCTTTTGCTTAAGCTCTCTTTGCATCAGTGAGGGTAATGCTTGTGTGTTTTTATATATGTATTGAGAAGTTTGCTCTACAAGTAAATAGCACAATACTTCCAATTTCTCTTTTGCTTCTAAGATATTATTTTGGGTGGAATTACTGGCCAACACATCCTATACTTGAAGAGCAGGTAGAATAATATCTAAAGAAAACAAAACAAGAAAGAAGGAGAATCACGACTCTAATGTCTAAAAATCAAAAATAATAGTCAATAATATTTCATTTGTTAACGTCATATTTTACTATCAACCTTGAATAAAAAATTACATAGTTTTATTTGTCAGACCAATTAAAATATCTCTCCTTTCTTTATTCTCCATTATTCTGGGACAGGATCCAAACCAACATTAAATTAATTTTTCTTCAGATAACAGATTTCTACCAACAAAAATCGAACTCGTGATCTTTTTTATCTTGACCCACAAAAAGTTACCACTATCCCAATTCCAAATTGGTAAACTATCCATTCTATTCACTAACTTACCCTTCTCATTAACCTCCAATTTATTCATATTCTCGGCAAAACCCACTCACCATCTCCTCCATTGTGCATCCAACCATCTCCTTACGAATCAAACTTTTTTGCGAAATGCCAAAGTGAGACAAAAGCGTCCTCCCAGTTCCTGCATCAATACACAACTTTACAGGACGAGTCCTTAACGGACTCTGGGACTGACCCTAGACAAATTCGATTTGGGGTAAATTTTATAAATTCAGCCAACTGCTATATCTAGCTGATGCGATTAATTGTGTTTAAACGAACATCATCCGTTATCTATATCCATATATATAAACGAACAACACTCTGGCCTTACAAAAAATTATACAAAAAAATACTTGTGTCTTTACATTTATTTTGTTTCCACTGCAAGAAAACATGTCAAATTCTAACCAACAAAATGGTCAAAAATTTATTGACAATTTTTTAACCAAAATACGATAAAAATTAGAAATGGTCAAAATTTTGTCTATATATTTTGACCAATGTATTTGGTTGAAATATGGTCAAAAAGTTTTGACCACTTATTGAACATTTTAAATTTTGTTCGAAAATTAGTTAACTCTTTATGACGAAAGATATTCAATGTAATATAGTCAAAAATTACCTATCATTTATCGATCACTTGTGTAACTGTTTATAACTGTTAAATAAAAATCAACCAAATCAGTCAAATATTTTTGACCAAATATATCTGATGCAAAATCGACGAAAAATATTGACCAGTTATTGATCAAATTATAGTCATTTAAGAGTGGTTAAAAAATAATCAAAAAATTATTGATCGTAAACTGACCAAATCAAGATAAATTTGTGATGTAAAATAAAGAAATAATAAATTTTAATTTATTAACTTATTTAAAAAATTTATTAAGTTTATTTTGCTCTAAATTCCGAACCAATATTATTATTCTGAGTATAAACTAATTTATGTTCTAACTTTCTTAATCTATATAATTTGAAATTTGTTTTAAAATATTATTTAATCTATAAAAATCTGATAAAATAAACGACTGTCAAAATTCAAAAGTATATTTATTATGTATTCAAATTTTTGTATGAATATATTTACTTTACTAAAACCAATTAAAACCCATGTTATTGAATAAAAATGTTTTGTCTGATCAAAGATTTTAATTATTAAAATAATAATAAGTCTGATTAAATATTGTCTAACCATTTTTTGACAATTCTTGACATTTAACCATCATCTCTACAACCGCAAAAAAATATTTAATCGTCTTGTTTAAACGAAGTTATTAATCAATTTTTGAACAAAATAATTTTACATTGCAAAAGAAAGAAAAATAATAATTTAAGAGCCATTTTCCTCTATGCGAGCGAAAGAGACAGACCGAAACGGCGTATAATTAGCATCATGGGCCAAAGGCCCGTTGAAGCCCACTCGGAGAGGGTTAAAACGATGTCGTTGAACTCTTAGCCTAGAAACGCAATACGCTATCTTTCGCCTAGTCTCTCTCTCCCTCGTAAAGCAAATTTCTCCGACTACAGTGGATAACTCTTTCTCTCTCAGTCTTCCTCCCGGTCTCGTTCTCTGTGAAGGCGCCATTAAAATTTGGTAATTCTTTAATCATTTCATTAAACTCTAAAGAATTTTCAAACGTATAGGAGAATTCAGATTCTAACTATTGTTTAGATCTTCTTTAATTGAGTGAAGCAATGTTATCAACATTGCACCCGCCTCGTTCTCTATCACTCCTTCCTCTCCGACGATTCCAAACCTCTAAACTCATTGTATCATCAGCTTCCTCCTCCACAGCTTCCGTTACTTCACCTCCACAATCTCAGATTCTCACTACCCGTCGTTCACTTCTCTCCGGCGAAACCACAGCTTCAGAAATCGCAAAATCTTACCTTTCTCGTATCCGTCTCACTGAACCACAACTCAAATGTTTCCTTCATGTATCTGAGAATGTTGTCAAAGATGCTGAAGAGATTGATCAACGAATCGCTAAAGGTGAAGAATTAGGTCCTCTCGCCGGAGTTTTGATCGGAGTTAAGGATAATATATGTACTCAAGGTATGCCTTCTACGGCAGCTTCGAGAATCTTAGAGCATTATCGTCCTCCGTTTGATGCTACGGCGATTAAGAAGATTAAAGATTTGGGTGGGATTGTTGTTGGTAAGACTAATATGGATGAGTTTGGAATGGGAAGTACCACTGAAGGTTCTGCTTTTCAGGTTTGTCTTATGAAATTTGTGATGGTTTAGGGTTTAATGAGTCCGCAATATTAATAAAGTGGAAGCCTTTATGTTTAGATTGTGAATATGGTCTTATTGGAGAAACTTGTGATGGTTTAGGATTTAATCTTTGGTTTGATTTTGATTAGGTGATTGCAATGTTTATAAAGTTGGAGCCTTTATGTTTAGATTGATATATATTGTCTTATTGGAGAAACTTGTGATGGTTTAGGATTTGATCTTTAGAGTTGGTTTTGGTTAGGTAATTACAATGTTAATAAAGTTGAAGCCTTTATGTTTAGATTGGTGAATATGGACGTATTTGGCAACCTTGTGATGGTTTAGGATTTAATCTTTGGTTAGATAGCTGCAATGTTAACAAAGTTGGAGCGTTTATGTTTAGATTGACGAATATGGTTTTAGTTGGTAAACTTGTGATGGTTTAAGATGTGATTCTCGGGTTGGTTTTGGTTTAAAGGTAACTGCGAATCCGTGGGATTTGAGCCGTGTACCGGGAGGTTCATCAGGAGGATCAGCAGCAGCTGTTGCAGCAAGACAATGTATGGTGTCACTTGGTAGTGATACTGGTGGAAGTGTGAGACAACCAGCTTCATTATGTGGTGTTGTTGGTTTTAAGCCAACTTATGGACGTGTCTCTAGGTTTGGACTTATGGCTTATGCATCTTCATTGGATGTGATTGGGTGTTTTGGCTCTACGGTTGCTGATGCTGGGATGCTTCTTCATGCTATTTCCGGGTATGATAGGTTCGACTCTACAAGTAGCAAACAAGTAAGATCTCTTGTGGTTGGTTTCTTGCATTGTAATGAGAACAGAAAGAAAGATCTTTCCTTTGAAACCTAAAAGCATTTTTTACTTTGTTCAGGATGTACCTGAGTTCCAATCTCAGTTTCTTTCTGTGGAACTTTTTGAATCTAAACCATTGAAAGGAGTGAAAGTTGGGATAATTCGCGAGACACTTGAAGACGGTGTTGATTCTGGAGTTAGATCTGCAACTCAGGAAGCTGCATCTCACTTAGAAGCATTGGGTTGTGTATTGACAGAGGTTTTTAATTTCAAATCCTTTGTCTCTGTTTATTCGTTTTGTAATGTTCTTTGTGTTCTGAGATTTAGGTTGCCAAATTTACAGGTCTCTCTTCCTTCGTTCTCTCTTGGACTACCAGCCTACTATGTGATTGCATCTTCTGAGTCTTCTTCAAATTTATCACGTTATGACGGTGTCAGGTATACAAATATTCCATAGTTCTTTGAATAAGCCAAGAACGTGTTTTAAGATTATATATATAGAAAAGATTGACTTGTGTTGGAAATGAAGATATGGTAATCAAGTTTTGGCTGAAGAGCTCAATAAGCTGTATGAATGTTCTCGTGGGGAAGGATTTGGAGGGGAGGTAAGATTTAATAAATTAATCCATCTGAGTTGATAAACTAGTTTGATTATAATGAAACATTTTTTTGTTTCTAAGGTGAAAATGAGAATTTTAATGGGAACATATGCACTCTCTGCGGGTTACTATGATGCTTACTACAAGCGAGCTCAACAGGTAAGCCGCATCTTCAAATGCAGTCGATAGAAATTTAACCGGTTTTGATTGATAAATATGTGTTTTTATTATAGGTGAGAACATTAATTCAAAAAGACTTCAAAGCCGCATTAGAACAGAACGATATCCTTATTTCTCCAGCAGCTCCATCTGCTGCATACAAGATTGGTGAAAAGAAAGATGATCCATTGGCAATGTATGCTGGAGACATTATGACGGTATAAAATGTTTCTAAGTTTTGTTTTTTCTCTCTTTACTCGAGTTTTTCGTCACACAAAACATAATTTGTATCATATGTGATTGTCGTTGCAGGTCAATGTGAATCTCGCGGGGCTTCCTGCAATGGTATTACCATGTGGATTAGTCGAAGGCGGTCCCTCGGGTCTTCCTGTTGGTCTTCAAATGATCGGTGCAGCGTTTGATGAGGTTAGTTCTAAACTCATGCTTGATCCTAAGATTGGATTAAGTTCGAATGGTTGATTTGTTGAGTTTTTGTTGATTGGTTTTAGGAGAAATTGCTAAAAGTGGGTCACATATTTGAGCAGACTCTCAAAGGTTCAAGCTTTGTTCCTCCATCAATGTAGCCTAGCCATGTAACCGACCAAGGCTCTGTTTTTGTGTTTACTTTCATGATTTGTATAAGCAAAGTGACTTAATTGTTTAATTTAACTTAATTTATTTTATAATATAAATGTAGATGTTCAATATAGTTTTCGCTTTATCAGTTTATATATTTATGTTCTTGCAATTGCAGTCATGCGCTCGAGTCTTTTTGAATATTATTGTTGTATGATTGTATCATGATTGGTTAACACATTTTTTAATATGTATATTATAGTAAATCAAGTAATAAATTGAAAAGAAAATAAAATGTCCACTTATACCAAACACGTATCTTAATAAAGGGTCAAAAGCGTTACACGTTTCAAGTAGATTGTTGGCACATTTTAAAATGAAACTATTTGGAGCTTGAGTATAAGTATAGCCCACTTTAATTTTCTAGAATAATTCAGAAAAAATCATATGTTAACGTATAATTATGCAAACATATTAAAATCTTGAAATCAATCTAGTGGTCCATCCGAATATATGTCTCCACTCGACGATCAAAACCAATGAGTGTGCGAAGTTTGACATTTTCGTCCACCTACCGCATGAAAATTGCGCATGATTTTATAATTATATACATTAAATATGTAAAACTTTCTTTTGTTTCTTCTCTGGTAACCAGTATGAATTATGCAAATGATTTTTTTTTGGTTAAAATCATGCAAATGATTTTCATTGGAAGAAATGTTAGTTGTAATAATAGAACAAATTATTTGTTAATAAATAATTTAAATATTAGTTGCCATAAATCATTTGCAGATGAATAAATAGATTAATTGTTTGGTGACCCCAGATAACGGAACTAATTTCAGTTTCTAACCATTCCTACAATAGTATCGTCAGTGTTTAAGATGTTATTATATGTGTTAAGCGCGTAGTAATCTAATGTTTTGTCTTCCGTTTAAAATGTCCATTAACGTTTGAAAGATTTTACGCGGTTTAAACATTTATAAAATAAAACCATATGTTAGTGTATAAATATAGCATAATGAAATAACATGATCCACAAATAAAAAAAAATCAAATATTCCAAATCTTAAAGTAGGTTTTAAACTCCGACTAATTAGAAATTCAAAAAACATTATTAATATATAAGCTAAATCTTTTATTTTTCCTTTCTTGAAAGCTAAATCTTTAAGAAATTATATTGACAAAAAAATAAGTATATGAAAAATCAAGAATGTTAAATGTCATGAGAACAAGATTCAATTTTTTTTTTGTCAAAACACAATCAACAGTAAATATTATAGTAATAAATATAAATACAATCGTTAAATCAATCTATATAGTTTCCATTAAATTCAACATATTATGATTTTGATAATCATATATTTATGAAGTCAAAACTTGAAACTTCAATTCTCCGTAAATAGAAATTGGAGAACTAAAAAAAAAAAGAATATAATTTAATTAAATGATGGTTTATTAACTTATGATCGTCCGGGATCCACCGTCTCAAACCGCATCAGCATCGTCTAAATCTGAATTATAATAAAAATGCTTAATTACAGAGTCTAAAAGATAATCACCATGATTTATAGACGCCTAAGTACCTAGACGGATGCCTATGACCAATCTTTAAAACATAGAGTGTATGGTGAGAAACTCAAAATGATTTATGTAAGCATTTCCAAAGAGATCATGTAAAAAGCTTGTAAGAAAGTTTGTTCTTGAAATTCGAAGAAGCAAAAGATTTGATAGTCATTGGCACCTAACTTTGGATTAACAATTCACTTCATTACACAATCACGTACATAATATATCGTGTTCTCACATAATCTTTATATATATATAAAGCCAACATAACAATCACAAAATAATGTGTTTTATACATATGATGAAATGAATATATAACTTGCATATAATACAAATATTTAATAATTTATTTTTGACAGACAACTTGAGGTAATCACGTACACCATCCTCCTCACGTAAAATCCAACTCGGCATTTCAAGCTTCGTAGCATTAGTAATATATTATTTGTTTGCGTTTCTATTCACTTTCGTTGACCTTTAAAATTCTCAAAATATATTAAAATTTAAAATTCCATTGCTTGCGCTTCACTTCTCCAGTTTCTTTGCTTGTTTTTTTCCTTTTAAAAAAATTTTCTTTGCTTTTCTTGTTTGACCAATTTATTCATACACAAATGTGCATACATAGTATCTACATATATTATGCACATAAATATACAGCTCAAAACTTAAACCTTCTAAAAATCCCACAATCTATAAAACCCTAGCTAGCAGCTAAATTACTGTTTATTCCTCCTCCTTTCTCCGAACACTATATGCATCTTTCTCACAAAACCACGTTTATGACTCTTTTTATTGTCTTCCTCTTGGTTTTTAGTTCCTGCAACGCCAAGGCGAAGATCAAACCAACTAAGGTTTCTGAAATGGACATAGTTCAAACAAGATCAAGATCATCAAGACAAGAGATCAAGAAGAGTTTTAGATTCAAAGGCCGTGTGTTCCATTTTCAATCTAAAAGGGTACTTGTGCCACCTTCGGGTCCTTCCAAGAGGCACAATTCTGTGGTGAATAATCTCAAACACTGATTGAATTTTTATTTTTTTGGTTCAATTAATTTCAATCTCTTAAACTTTCGCTTTTTTGTTTTTTGATAATTATGATCTGGATATATATTTCGAAGATTCTTGAAACTATGATGGGGTTTTGATTTTTTAATTTTTCTTCTTTTTGTTTTCATATATATATATATATATATATATATACTGAGTTCATTCACATTTGTAATACATCTTGGTTGGAAAGTTATACGTATATACATACAAAATATATCTTTATTTTTTTCACCATTGTGTCTCTCTTATATATAAATGGATGGACTAATCTAACTTCTTGATTAGAGTTTTTAATTATGATAGATATGTTGTGATTAAATAATTATCAATTTAACTTTTAGTCATTGACCATGACATGTAAACTAAAATTGTATGTTACTGCACATACCCAAACAACCTACACAATGCATATTGTTGAGAAATAAATATATTTAGTCATCACGCTCACTATAGCTTATATGAAGTTCTATTTTGTTATAATAAAACTTTTTTAAAAAAAGCTACACTAGTTTCAAGGAAATAAATCATATATGACTGTAGATGTTTTCATTTACATTTAAAACTCATTTAGGTTTATTCATGTGTACTTTTGAAATCGGTAGGCTAAAAAAATTCAGGGAAACTTTTTCTTTGTCAATAATTTATATTATATTGAATTTAAATTTAAGTGATAACAAAACGCATTAGTAAAAACAGTAAATTACATATTCTGATCAATGAGAACTCATTCACAGATCCGTTTAATAAATATATCAAAACATGCTATAAACAAGTGGTCTAAAGTTATAGTATCAAGTGGTTTTTCCGGATGAAAAAACCAAGATTAAAGTTACCAAAAACTAGATTATGGAGCTCGGGACCGTGGTTGTCAGACCATGGGTTTTGTGGATATGAAAGAGTCAGCATACAACCTATGTAAAGATCTTGAGGTTATACACGATAGTGAAAAAGGTCAAAGACAAGTTAATTTGCATTTTCATTGCAAATGATGCCTTTGAAAGAGGTTTTGACAAACACATTGGTGTTATCCATTTTCATGTCTTCCATTTGCCCTAAATTTGCTTAGTTATGCCCTCTTGGTCTGTTGCATGTTGATTTGGTTATCAATCCAACAATTCGGTATCTAAGTATTTGGCCCACACATCAGACAAAAACTTATAGGCTTTTAGGCCTGTATCTTATCTCTGGATTTAACATCTAGGACTGTTTGCACCTTGTAAAAACAACTATTTCAATACCGATTAATTACGATGATTCACATGAATTGATAGTAAACCAAAAATAATTAAAATTTGTGTGTCAAATTAACTAAAATCTACAATAATAATCACCACTTTCCAAATATTACCGACATCGTTAACACATCGACATACCACCTAACCACTGAAAAAAAATGTTAATGTGCCTTGAATTTAATTTAGGTTGAAACAATTTATACAACCGATAGAGATTCAGATTCAACTCATCGATACGTTCGCTTCATATGAACGCATATATTCCATGTACATTTTAATTGTGCAAAAAATTACATTTTATTGCATTTAAATGCATCTTCAACTATTAATAACTTTTTTGTTTTAAAATAAGTTTTGGTTTCACAAAATACATAAAATCATAATTACAAAAAAGAAAAGAAAAATTAGATTCAAATAATTGACCATATCTACAATGCTCCATAATTATTATTAAGGTTTCCGAGAGTTCATCAACTATCCATATATCACAACCGAAAGCTGATTTATTTTTTGTGACTAACTAACAAAGAACAAGAAATGTGTCCAATAAATGGGACTTTATGTATATGAGGTGAAGTTGATTTATTTTTCTTTGTCAAAAATTTTTACTTAATTTGGTTCTCTTTTAGGAATCACGCTTTGTTAGGGATGATTTATTCATTTTTGTTTAATTTACAAAAACCTAGTCATCTATTTCAACTAATTACGTTTCAAGACATATGAATGACATAAAGTCTAATCAGAGAGACAGGTCGCCGTTGAAGAATAATTTTTTTGATAAGTTTAAGCATATACTTAGTTATTATTTTTATTTTATTTTGGATAAGAGACTTGATATCTTCTTCTGTATTTGATACTATAAAATAAAATAAAAATCTAGTGTAGTGAACAAGTGGGGGATCGTATTACTGTCGACAAGTTAACACAAATGGGACGATTAGGCCTGTCTGATCCGCTCCGTGGGTTCCACGGGTTTTTATCTGCTGTGCATTGATAGATAGAAGAGAGTTTTGCAGATCGGTTACAGGTGTGGGTCAAAAGATTGAGATGTATGATGGATGCGGATCGCGGGATCAAAATCTATGGATTAGCAAATATTCTGCAATTAGAAATTTTTTTAATACATATTTTTATGGGTTTGGCGGATTGGAAAAACGGACTGGCGGATTGAAACCCATCAACCCGCAAATTAACTAGAAAACTTTATAAAAAAAGAACGCATTACCCAGTTATCCGTAAATTTTATGGTTTTTAAACGGAACGAATACAGTTAGAAGTTTTAAATCCGCAAATTGACGGATTAGTAAATTTTGTGAATAAAATTTTTAATAAAACTGCAGATTGGCAGATTGGCAAAACGAATCCATCCCGTTTGACGGGCCTAGGGACGACATGTACCACAAGTAGCTATACATGTTACTTAATTACTTACTTTCCAGTATACCTAGTTACTTTGTTTGATCGTTATTCTAGTTTCCCCGAACTTACAAAATTCTTGATTAATCTAGTTTCCCCTAACTTACAAAATTCCTGATTAACAAATTTCAACAGAGTTGCGATATCATTCTCTAAATAATGACTATAATCTTCAATAATAAATAAATGATTTAAAATTTTTGACATCATTGTTACTAATCTTTTGGTCAGTCATTTAACATCATTTAGATAATTCCAACTTGAACATCATTTAAACAAAATCCCAAAATCAAAACACATTCTTAAATATTCAAATATTACATTCTTAAAAAGTCATACTAATTTTATCTCCTTCAATTTCCTTAAACCCTTAGAAAATACACACTAAGCTCAGGCCCACCACTTGACCCATCAGGATTCATCATGTAAAAGGCCTCAGAATCTCTCGACCCAATAACCCTCTCGAACCGGGCTCTCATATACATGAGCTCACCTTTCTCGGACCACAACGCTTCATTCCCTTCTTCTCCCACCGTCGTCACCGCCGGTAAAACTCCGGCACCCATTGTAATGGGTCCCACCGCCTTCAACACTCTCCACTCTGCTTCTCCACATTCTTTCCTCGCCGCATAACCGCATTTTTTACCGTTACAATACGTTCGCCACGTGGACTCTTCTAGAAGCTTCTTAGAATCCGTCTTAAACGCTGCCGTTTCTAGAGCGATTCTTACAAGGCCCGAAGCCATTTCACGGACGAGAACGCTAGTTGGAGTTGGTAACTGGATCAAAACCGCGGGTAAACGGGTCGGGTCATCTTGTACGGCGAAATACACGTGTCCACGACGGTTACCGAATAATGTACCCACGACCCGGAAACCCAGACCCGATTTAGAGAACCCGAGAGCGTAACGGATCTTCTCTAAAGTTTTCTTCTTCTTTTTCTTCATTATCTGTTGAGTATTGAACTGATCGGATCGGGTCGGATCAGAGGAAAAATTGAAACGGGTTAAGATCTTTTGTTCGTTGTTGTTGTAATCGTTGTCTTCTTCTTCTTCTTCTTCTTCCTCGTCGTCTTCTTGAACTTTCTTCTTCTTCCAATTGAAGTAACGTTTCGAGAGAGAGAATGATGAGTCGAGAGAAGTGTTGGCTAAGATTGACTTCATCTCTTTAAATGAAAATACAAAATCTTTGGTTTCTTGGAACTGAGACTTGAATTGAATGAAGTTTGGAGTCTCGTGTGTTCTCTTATATTGGTCTTTAATGGAGTTTTTTAATGTGTTTGTTGGACTGATTTGATTTAAGTTAAAATCATTTAACTAATTTAATTTTTTAATTACATTTATTTGAAATTATATTTGACCTGCTGTGTAATAGCCTCCATGTCATTTCTACTGTTTATTTACTCTCTTTTTTTTCTCTTTTAATTATTTCGATCTCGATTCTCGACTGATTTTACGTATGATTATTTTAATAGTATTCCACGTAAATTTAATATATGCGTTTTAAATTAAACAAATTTCTTATAAACTACATTCAAAATATTAGTTTATGTCATTTCCACTGTTTTTTTTTTAAATTTTCATGTCTCGACAAAATTCACGTATGATTATTTTAATATACATTTGTTATCGTAGTTTTATAATTTCACATGTACGAGTGTTTACCATGGACGGACATATAAAGTAATTAGAAATGCCAATGACACTTCTAAATTATATAAAATTCACGTTTTTACTGTAAAATATATGAAAACGATAAGTATGTGAAATTAATATTCATTATTTAATCTGTTGTATAAATATAAATGGTTAAATACCAACATGCTAGTGAATGTAAAGATATGGCAGTTGACAAATTTCTGAATCACCCAATTAGATAGTAACCGAACTAAAGATAATTGGTCCGGTCTTCTTGGAATTTACTAACTTATGGGTATCATAAATTAGAAATAATCAGTCGATCAAAAATATTATTTAGATAAATTTGTTTATAAAAATTAACAGATGTGAGAGACGATAAGTCTACAACAAAAAGAAAGATGGATGTGAAAGCAGATAGAAAAAAGAAGAGAAAGAAGAAGGTGAGCAGCCACCACCTAATCGTAGATCTTAATCTCCATACACAATTTAAACTGTCTTCATTGGGACTTATGAATAAGACATATCACACACCAAATCGACATTTACATTTGTCTTTTTTACACGCACAAATACATATGCATATATATAATATTTGTGTATATATGGTTTAAGTTATTATTTAGTTAAAAATATAAGGGTGATAAGGATCTGAGTCATCTGACTCGAGTTAAAATCTGTTGTTTGGGTATGTGCGGAAACATAAAATTTAAAATCATTTTTGATCCTTAAAACCCTTAAAACCAGTTTTTTCTTCACACTAGAGAGGTTTGTCAGTTTCGATTTTTTTTTTGTTTTTTTTGGTGTCTACATAATTGTAATTAATGTGAAATCCAAATCTTAAAACTGAAAATATTAGAAAAGCTAGTACAACTTAATTTATTACTTTATTTTGCGCAAACTAAATCCAAAGAAAAATATTATAATTCATATCGCACTGAAGTAATTTATTTATTCTATAAACTACAGTACCAAAAACTTCAACAAAAAAAAATCAAACAGAAACCGAGATTTCTCACCATCAAAAAGTCTACGTTGCATCAAATAAATAGTCAATATATGTTTACACTTTATCAAAAATATACTAATGCACATATGTATCTATATGTATAGAGGAGACAAGAAAGTGTGCGATAAATCTCAATCAATGTCTCATCTATAGTGGAGCTAGAGAGTTGACAATTTAGTCTACCCTTTTTCACTCGAACACATATTAATTTGTTATAAAATCTTACCATTGCGTAAAACGTAAAATATTACCATAAAACGCAATGTTTGTTGTTCGTTTAAAACGCAAATTTTCTTATTATAGTACATTTGAGGTCGATGTCTTTCGCATATGACAGTGTTATAATGGTACATAATATGATTTTTCAATTCATTAGTTTGGTGTGGAAGATTCAACATCAAAACGAAATTACGTTACAATTGTGACTATATGTAACATTACTTTCTCTCATAGACGGTTCGTAGTAATTAATTATTTTACGTGCTTAGACGTCTGTTTTTTTTTGTGTAGGTTAGATCTTGATCACCAAATATTCGTATTATTTTTCAAAATTAAATTCAAAACCAACGATTTAATTAAGAAAATCTATATAAACACATCATTGTCACATCTTAGGAGAAAAAAAGGATAGGACATATTACGGCACATCGAACCAATCAAACGTTGTCTATGTGCTGTTTTTTCCACACACCTACACTAGACCAACAAGCATGCTTCTCTTTCTTTTATTTTTATTTTCGTGTTTTCTCTTCATATTACTGATTAAAATTTTCAAAATTTAACGTCCAAATCCTTGACTTTGTGAGGATAATATGATTGAATTTGATGTAACATTTTTGTGCTAATTATGACTTAACTAGGAGAAAGCTTGCGCGCTTCATCTTACCCAGCCTATGAATTGAGGGAGTAATGTACATAAATATACAAAATGAGCTCCCACAACTTTTATGGGAAAATCAATTTTATATGGGAATTAAATATTACAAAAAATAAAAATATATTACAAACCCATGTCAAGTAGTTTACATTGATTTATCTCGGAACTGGTTATGAATATTGTAACGAACTTTGGGTTTTATGTTTGTATATAATAAAGTAACTTTATGTATTTTACTATTGTCATTCGTTGTGTTTCAACAAAAAGAGAAAGGTTTTATCCAAAAAAGAGAAAAACATTTTGACTTATTTTACATTTTGTTGGATATTTCAGGAAAATGTATAAAACATGGTTCTCGAATTATTAATATTATTTAAATTATTCTACTAGATAGCCAAAATCATGTAAAAACAAAAAGAACACTGATTCAAAATTTGCCCCAGTAAGATAAAAATGAGAAAAACTATTGAAATAGATTATTTTAATACGAATCAAATTCTACTTCCGTTTGAACTGTTAATTAAACAAATTGATTAGAGGATAGCATTTTTACAGGAAAAATAATAATATGCTATCTCTTGCCAGTAGCTATCTTCTTCATACATAAAAATATGTTTCTTGAAGTAATGAAAAAATATTGTTGGTACGCTGTTAACTACAGTCTCAGAATTAAGTAGAGAACAATTTATAGATAAAATTTTGACTTTATTTTCTTTAAATCATGGTTAATCTTGCACAAAAATCATAAAAAAAAATTCTCTAGTTTGGAAAGGGTTGGTACACTGTTGATGACTGCAATAGTTGGCCGGCTTGCTCTGCCGTCCATAATTCCACAGCATTATACTTATTAGTGTCATTTCAACAAAATTAACAATTTTAGGTTATATTTATAAACAAGTCGGAAAAGATTACATAAATAATGTTTTTTCTTACTTTAATTCTTTGTTAATTTATTCTTGTTACAGCTAATTCTGAAAACTGGGACCGACCAAACTACATATCAACCAACTGCTGTACTAGTGCAAACAAATCCAACCAAATACGACTTTTGTGAAAACATATACTGTTAAAGTAACGATACGCAAATCAATGTAACCAAAGTAATTTTACCAATTGGTTTACTTACTCGTTCTCTAGACAGCCAAGTAAAAAACATAAAAACTATATAATATAAAATTTAATATTAGAATACATGATTGGAGATCCTCGCACGTTCGTTAGATTTGGGTATATATGTTTGGGTTAACGATACACCAATAACATCGAATGTCGTTTCATTGGCACAACAAACCGTGGCAACGTGAAATGCGACACGCTAACAAATCAGATACTAAAGGGAACTTAATAACACATCGTGCATCTTGTAAGTTACATGTACTAAGAGTTTTCGAATTTATCTATGAATTATAATATATATTTTAAAAATATGAACGTAAGATGTTGCCTGGTTAGAAACGAAACATTGTAAGTGATACTGCCAATAGACAGACCAACAAAAATAGTAAGTGATATTGCCAATAGACAGGCGGTTTCAGATCGGTTTTGCTTCCTTGGTTCAGATCCGGCGGCGATTCGTGGGATCCGACGCGAGAGGACGGCGTCGTTAGTCCGTAAGTCTCTGCCTCCTCTTCCTGGGTTCAGATCCGGTTTAGCTGCCATGGCACCTCCTCTTCAGCTTAGGTGCAGAGCTCTCGGCGTTGAGGCTTCAGTGGTAGAGTGGTCTCGTGGTTGGATGTTTCGGTGGTACGGAAGCTCCTCCACGCAGCAAGCTTCCGGTGAGACCTTGAGTTAGTACGGTTGGACGGAGACAATTGGACTTGGGCCTTAGTGGTTTTTGGCCCAAGTGTAGCCCTATTGCTTTTCTGTTGTGGCATCCGTTTTGCATCTTTGCTTTTTGTGCGCAATCTCTTTGCCGAGTTCGTTTATTCGTCTAAGGTGAATTTCGATGGGATGGATGCTATCTCGAGATTTCTTTGTCTCGACACTTTTGTTTGGTTCTCCGTTCTTGCGGGAGGCTTATTGGGAAGCTGTAGGTAAAAGCCTGCTTCTAGGTTTGGGGTGGTCTATCTCTCGCCTTTGCTCGTGGCAACTTGAGGAGTTTCTGGAGTTTGGAAGCTATGCTAAGTCGATCGGGTGTGCTGGTTCTCGAGCTGCAATGTCTCTTCCCATCTTTTCGTTTTTATGTCTTGCTCGGTTTGTGTGGTTTTTCAGAGTCTTGCTCGGTTTGTGGTTGTTGCTTTCTTTTAGTTTTTTAGTCTTTCTGTTTTCTTTATTTAATCTCTATGATTCTGTCAACAATTTTAAAATAATACAAATACTTATCATTGTTATCCAAAAAAAGAAAAACAAAACAAAAATTCCCAACATCTATATATCGTAAATGGACTTCACGGATTAATAAGAGAGTTAAGTCTGATTTTTTGGAGATTGATGATAGTAAGAACACAAAATGTATTTAGGAAGAATTATTCTTACTCTAATAATGTTACAAGATACATTCTCTTATACAGAGATTAAATATAAACATAAATGTAAAAAATATATTTAGAGATAAAGTTAAATTTCTTAAACAAAATATTAATATTTATCATAAATCTTCTAGATTTTTTTTTATTTTGGTTCATAATTTCGGTCGACTCGGTTTAGGTTGTTCTCATCGATTTTCCAATACTCTGACAAACTCATACGTGGTAACACATGTTAGATTGGATAAGTTTTAGAAATAACGGCTTTTTACCCGGCCATCGGGTCAAATTGGCTATAATATACGAGCCGTCGGATCATCGACGTTTATACCCGATCGTAGGATCAAAACGGCTATAACACTCAGCCATTAGATCATCGATGTTTATATCCGAAAGTAGGGTCAAAGCGACTACAATACCCAATCGTTAGGCCATCGATGTTTATACCCATTCGTAAAGTCATCATTTATCACCTTTGTCGTATATGTATTTCCATCGTTTTTAAATCACAAATCTGGATTGTTCTTCAAATTTCTTGTTCATAAAGAAACTTGTGTATTAGTTATGGTTGAGTTCAAGTTCTTCACCGCCGGATCAACATCATATCCATCGGAGTTATCTCCTTTAATATTATTTTCGTGGCTTTCATTTTGTTTATAATGTAGATGAATCCACATACAGACTGGTAAAAAAACACAATCACGTGCTATTTTTTTTTGGGCGAAAACCTTAATCCCATAACCAAGAAGGATTTGAATCATAATGGATGTCCAAACACATAACTAGAAAAGAACAAACAATGAAAGATGTGCCAATAAACTTGAAGAAGAACTTAGCTAGGACACAAACCAACAAGGTCTTTTCTTAATTGAAGCTTGCGCTAGAAAGCGACACTAGGTCAAAGAAAATAGGAATTTTTTTTTCATTGCATAAGCTAACATAACGAACCATAATCCATAGGATATAGATCAAGGCTATGATACTATAATAATTTGGTTTTATACCATGATAAATTGACGAGAGTAAGAATACAAAATCTATTTAAGAAAAAATATTATTAGACTTTCATAAAAATAAATATATAAATATAAATAATATATTTAGAATTAAAACTAAATTTTTTAAATTAAATATTAATATTTATCAATAATTTTTTTGTTCTTGGTTCATTATCTCGATCGATCTCGATTCAGTTTGAATTGATGTCATTGATCTCGTATTGATGCACAAATTAACCATGAAAATTCTAAGTAATCTCCCAATACTGATGCACAAATGAGCCATGAAAAGCCCAAGTAATTTTCAATTTATTGCTTAATTTAATTGAATAATTCGAATACAACAGGTCAGCATTCTGAAGATATACATTAACACATTTCCTTTAACTCATGTTAAAAGAATTGAGATAATGTCATGCATTTTTTATATTTTTTAATGATTTCATACATCGTAGACGCCAAATGCATGAAACTTCTTACCGAACTAATACAACATCACTTATCTTACGAGGTACTTTCACATGGAAGTGAGAGACATCCGTAACTCACTTGATTTGTTCTTTGTGTTGGCCCAAGCCAGTATTAAGACCAGTCTTGATTCAGATATTTGGGTTTATATACCATTTGGATATTCGAATTTAGTTTTGTTTGGTCGCTATATGTTTTCATTATGTTAGATTTTGCATTGTTGCGTCGTGGTTTTGTCATTTGCGAAGTTTGATGAAGTGTTTTTTATACAGTAAATTAAAAAAAAAATCAATCAAGGGTTAAACGCATTTACAAGTGGAGGTTTTGCCTTTGGAGCTGCTTTGTCTTTTTGGATTCTTAATGTTCTCTAAAAGCAAATGTCATTTATGGTCCCAAACATCAGTTAACCTCAGGCAAATACCATTTATGTAAACTGAACAAACCAAAAGTTATTTAAGTTGATATTTTTAATCATATAAATATAATCATTTGATATAAATATAATATAAATAAACCATGATTCTATTATTTTTAAAGTTAAAATTTGACTAAAAAACTGAACCACACAAATTAGACCAAGCCGAATTACAAATATATTGTTTTTTGGTGTTTTCAGTTTTTATAAAAACAAAAAGAAAACCAAAAACTAAAAAAGCCAAACCAAAATCAAAACGTAAACCAGATCTTACAAATAGTACATGTTAGTCAAATTCTTTTGCACATTGGTAGTAAAACTAGCTAAATCGATTAGTTTAATAAGTTTCACGTCAACAAATTATCTCAGAACCTAAAGTTTCACATTCAGAACAATGTGGGTACCCTTTGATACAAGTATATATTCAATGGATTAAGACTCTCTGGTTAAAGTAGTAAGTTCAAGTAGTTTCCGGCGACAAAAGAAAAAGCTTATAAACTATAATAATTGGTTCGTGTTTGCTTTGTTGTCGAATGGAATAACATATGAATATGTGCCTTTAAAGTTGCATTTGTATGCGACAATAATTGGTTCATTTTTTGTTTTTCCCTCTCTTTTTTGGGGTATGAAATGTTATTATTTTTTCATCAGCTTAGTTAGGTTATCGAGAGTATAGTATTAAAATGACTTACAAAAATTTAATTAATTATCTCATTTTGGGGGAGTCGGGGCTTTAACTTTGATGACAATGATGTATATCTAAGTATCTAAAACATATAAGCTTAAAGGAAGAGTGGAATTTCTTCTTGCGACAAGTCGGTACATGAAGATATGTTGGTAACCACTATACATAGGTTAATCTTTTTATTTATTTTGACAATAAAATATTCTAGCTGTTGACTAAATAAAAACACAGAAGCATACCAAAACAGTCGATAAATTCTCTAATCTGTAAGGAATATTTGTACTGCACGAGGATTTGATTTTTATTCGACTTCATAAATTTTCCCGCATCTATATATATGCATTCTTACCTAACTCGTATATCACAATCAACTTATTCGCGAAATTCAGCAAAACTTCCGCAGCAAACTTGCAAGCCTTGATCGTCTCACAGTTCACACAGCAACATCCTCAACTTCATATTTTTATCAACTTTGGTTTGGTTACATTCAATTTGGGAACCCTCCGGCTACACTTTGACATCTGTTTGGTTTTGTAACTCCAATGTCTTCTCTTTGATCCATCTGCGTGTGGCCTAACTTTATATTCAAATGTAACTTCAGTAACTGCTCTCAGTGCTTTGCCAATGCTCAAAATGGTATCCTAACAAAAAGATAAAACTTTTGTGTATTTGTGTCAGCATCGTTTAAAAATTATGGATGACGTATCACTGTCAGGGACGGACCTAGAGCTAGAGGGGGTGAGGCATGTGCCCCACCCCAATTTTTTTTTATAAATAATTAGTATTACATGTATTTAAATACCTCTAAACTAAACATTAGTTATAAAAATGATTATATGCTCCATACTAAATACGACGCTAGATCCGCCCCTGATCACTGTCTCCTGTCTCCTCTTAATATTTTTGTTCTTATTCGTACGGAAAATATGGATTAAAATAATTAGCCATAGATAGTGGAAACTGAAACAAAAAGTTGTCAAATGCACCATAATTCGTGAAGGACCGAATGAGCGCCATAAAATTATAAAACTATTTAAATCTTGAAAAAGAACTAGAAGTACGCCTTTTCGAAAAAATGGTTATTGTATCCATAGATTTTGGTATTTTTGAGTAAAGATTAGTAGAATAAATTTGGATCAGACTGATTGTGAATCTAGATAGATAATATAGAGATTGGACTCTGCTATTATATTAAATTATGAGTTTTTAATTTAAAACTAATTAGCAATGAATGAATTGATGATACCTATCCAATTTCCAATATAAAACATTATTCCCAATAATTACAACGTAGACACTTTCTTTTAGTAACAACGTACACATTTTATGGTGACATGGTAGTGCGATAATTTTTCTCGCGCATCTTATTTCACTATACTAATAAACAAAAGAAAAATTAAATTGAAAGCCAAAACATGTTAAAACATTCCTAATCAAAACAAGTGGCACACTTGTTCTCCACAACAGAAAAATAAATTATTTTCTACAATAATTTTTTTTTATCAACTGTTTAAAACCTATTAACTCTCCTTACAGGGTTGAGAGACACTCCAGATTTAGTTGTTCGATTTGGACGACACCAAATTCTACGTCAGCTACTAGTGCCACGTCACAAATCCTTTCTTGTTCCAACATATCACTTCTTTATTTCAGTAACTTAATATGCTTCCGGTCTAGGAGCAGGCACATACTTGTTATTTTTGTCAGGTTCGATGTTTGGTTTGTCTTGACAAATAATCCGCAAGTTCGACTTGATATTTGTCTTATTTGGAATGAGTATCTGTCCAAAATTCTTCGGCTTGTAAGTTACTTGCCCCGCTACGAGTACTTGCGGGTAACATGTACTTGATTTTTTTCTTTTTTCTTACAAGGAACGGATATTTTTTGCGAGTAACGAATATTTTTTTATGAACAACATGTATATTTTGCGGATAACAGATATTTTTTTGCGGGTAACAAGTATTTTTTGGCGAACAAAAAATATATTTTGTGGGTAATAAGTATAATTTATGGATAACGGTATGGGTACTTGCAGGTAACGAGTAGCACACAAATAACAGAAATTTTTTTTGCCTTAGCGAGTAATGGATCGGACCGGCTTGATACTTGGTTTGAACGGGACGAGTACTTGGCCGAACGGACCGAATACGAGTCAAACCGAGCGAGCCGGACAAATACCAAGTAATTATGCCCAAGCCTATTCCAATAATCTGCTCCACCTCCCATATTGCTCATACTTTCACTAATTATACACAAATTAAAAGTACGAGTGAGTGTTAATATATATATATATATATAACTTTGTTTTCAAATATAGCATATTTGTTTAGAAAAAAATTATTAATCATGAAAAAATTTCAACCGATTTAGGATGCTTACTAAATGTTTCAAAAAGAAATTCTGAATATTCAATGGTATCTCGAAAAAAGAGAGACTAAAATGATGTATTTTTAAGAATAGCCTTGAGTGCTCTTCTTCCGCGTTACCTCGTTTGGTGACAAAATATGTAAGGAAATATGATAATGATGTGTAGTCATTGTTTCTTGGACCCTAATTACTACGAGTGAAGAACAAAGTATGACCCTAATTACCATGATTCGTTTTGTGTATGTTTACGTGTAAACTGAGGAAACGACAAATAATGGCAATTGTAGTAATGAACCAAACTTATGGTGACCGACCGAAGATGCTCTAGAATCTAACGACACTTTCTTTTGTCAAGTTAAAATTCTAGTGTCATTTTCCTATTAATATAAAGTTTGTAAACATACATTTATTATGTGTTGATGTTATGAAGATCGAGTTTTAGAAGTTGTTGAGATACAACTGTTTCATATGTTTTTGTACCAGTCGTGGAATAGTAAATAAAGTAATACAAGAAGTGATATAGGAGGCGGAGCTGAAGATCTGATATTAATATAAGAAACTGATGATGTGGAGTTGGAATGGTCAATAGACGAGCAAAGAGGCGGATGTTAAGAAAAAGCCGGAAGTTTGGAGAAGATGTTGGAAGATTGAAGAATTTTTTTTTAATAAGAAAATGAAAGATGGGAAGAGTTTCTTTTTTCATGAGGAAAAGAGAAACATGGTAATTTTTATTTTGTAAAATGGAAAATAGGTTTGTATGACCAATATCTATCATATATAAATAGGCGTGCTAAACCTTTGTAAATGTTAGCACAACAAAGAGAAAGAATTCTTTGACACTAAAGTTATGTGTTTCTTGTAAGAAAGTATAATACTTAAAAGGGTTAAGGGATTTGTCTTGAGAGGTTTATGGATTGATTATAGATCTTTGAATATGAGAGAAACTAGATTATTGTTTGAGTGAAACTTGTAAGAGCACTAAACATATATTCTAGTAATGAAATTATTTTAAAGAAACCCCAGTTGCATTAGATTGTGTCTCAATTTCCATCTTGATAGCTCTTACATTTTCAATTGGTAGCAGAGCAAACACTTGTGCATATTGCAAACAGGTGAGATCCTATGGAGAAGATGGAGGGCTATCAAGGACTCGTGAAAAATTCAAGAGTAATATTGGATGATGGAAACTATGGATTTTGGAAATCTATGATGAAGTAGGTGATAAGAGGCATTGATGTTTTTGCCTGGAAAGTTATTTTGGAAAAGTGAGAAGAACCAAAAATCAAAAATAAATCAGGAGCACAAATTGCAAAGCCTGAGAAAGACTGGACAAATGATGAATTTAAGAAATCAAAGTATAACGTTAGGGCACTCACTACTATTCACTGCATTGTAGGAAGCAAGCAGTTTAAACTGATTCATGGATGTGAAACTGCCAAAGAAGCATGTGATATCCTGCAAACTCACTTTGAAGAAACCACGAAGGTACATAATTCAAGGAAAGACATGTTAGCTTCAAAGTTCAAAAATCTAAAGATGGAAGAACATGAATTGATTTTTTGATTTTAGTTCAAAGATCAGTTCTCTAGCTCAAGAAGCATCGACTCTCGGAAAAAATTACAAGGACAAGAAGCTAGTAAAGAAATTTCTGAGATGTTTGCCTCAAGATTCATGGCATATAAGGATGTCATGACTATGTCACCCAACACAGACGAACTTACCTTCGGAGATGTGGTTGGAATGCTTCAAACTCATGAGATGGAACTAGGAGCTGTGAAGAAACAAAAGGGTTTGGCATTAACATCGTTGAAAAAAAAATCAAGAAGCAGAAGAAGAGGATCCAGTCAGTATACTGGTTGGTAGGTTTGATTGTGCTCTGCAAAAAATAAAACTAGGACAAGGACAAAAAAAGGTTTAACTCAACTAAAAAAACAGAGATGCAGTGTTATGAATGCAATGGTTATGGGCATTTTAAAATGGAGTGTCCTATTGTCAAGAGGAGAGAAATTAAGTGTTTTGGCTTCAAAGGAGTTAAACACACTTAGGTGGAATATGTGACTGATCAGAAGTACACAACAAATCTTTTGAATCAGAAGAAGATAACGAAGAAGAGGAAGAGATAAAAAAAACTTTGTGGCATTCCTAGGAATCACTAAGTTTGAAGATGGTGAAAAAATGTTAGGGCTTGATTCTGAGAAAGAACATAAAGATGATCTTATTGAAAGTTACAAGGAGGTGCGTCAGGCACTGATTAAGATCAGACTCGAAAATATGGCATTGGTAAAAGAAAAGCTTCGTCTTGATGCATTTATTGTATCATTGTATAACAAGTTGAAAGCTGAAAAGAAGATCAGTTAAGAGAGTCCACAAATAATAAAGAAAAGGATTGATCTTGTTACTAAAGTAGAAAATCTAGAGAAGGATTTGCATGCTCGAAAGGAAATATTAGCTCGGCTTCAATCAGAGCTAGATCAACAACACATGAATATTCACCTGTTTGTTAGGACTAAGCAGGTTGATAAGATTATGAGTTATGGAAGAACAAAGAAATCAAACTCAGGTTTGGGGTACAATGGAAAAGGTGAGCGTGAAACTGAAAAGATTAATTTCGTTTATGGTGGTTTTTTTTCAACATGTGGAGAAGAAACATGAAAGTAGTACAACAAAGACTGTATGCCATTTATGTGGAAAGATTGATCACGTCAAGGCTCACTGCTACAAGCTCTGTGTAAGAGTAGATAGAATGGACTACATAAGGAAGTATGGATGAAGAAATCTGACTTGTACCCGACTTTATCAAAATATACATTAAGGACTACATCAGAACGTGGATACCATTGCAATATGGTTTCTAGCAGCAAAATCTGTGCATACAAGACATGAGGGCATTTGCAAAACATTAAATCACTCAAAGGATGAAAAGTCACGTTTGGAGGCGGAAATAATCAAGGAGTAAAAAAGGAGAACCATGAAAGAGATGTGAATGTGAGATATGATGATTCTGGCCAATGGAGGAATCAATTGGTCAGAAGATACTGATCTAATTGGTCTTGTCAACAAACAAGAACATAGGAGAAAAGGAAGGAAAAGAAAGAAACTTGTTTATTTTGACAGTTGTTGCAGATCATGTACTAAAGATTGTAGTAATGCATATAAGAGATTCTGTAATAACATAGAAACATTAGTCACTGATAATGTGATTCGAGGAAGTTCTAGTTTGGTGTTGTTTTTAATTTAGTTGTGCACTCAAGTAGGGGGAGATGAAACATGAGAGTAAGGATTGATGTTTTGGTTACAAATATGATACTTAGTTGCTTGATTTTCAAATTAAGTTAAAAAGGGAGAGAATGAAGATGTTAGATCAAATATTCATTTTGTTGAGTTAAACAAGTTAATGTCTATGTATCAGAGAGGGCTTACAAATTTGTTGAAGCATGATTGAGGGAAAGATTAAAGGTGTTAGATCTTTTGAGATATAACTCAAATTAAGTTTGATCTGAGCATTAAGTACATGCTTTGGTTCTTACACTCAAATATCAAGGAGAGATTGTTGATGTTATGAAGATCAAGTTTTAGAAGATGTTAAGATACAACTGTTTGATGTGTTTTTGTACCAGTCGTGAAGTAGTACATGGAGTAGTACAAGAAGTGATAAAGGAAGCGAAGCTGAAGAAAATGATAACGTGGAGTTAGAATGGTCAATAGATGACCCAAGAGGCGGTTGCTAAGAAGAAGCTGGAAGTTTGGAAAGGATGTTGGAAGATTGAAGAGTTTTTTTTAGTAAGAATAGGAAATGTGAGAAGAGTTTCCGGAAACATGGAAATTTCTATTTTGTATAATGAAAATTAGTCTTGTGTGGTCAAGGCCTATTATGTATAAATAGGTGTGTTAAGGTTATGTAGAGGTTAGCACAATAAAGGGAGATAACTCTTAGATATTAAGATTGTAAGTTTCTTGTAAAAAAGTATAATGTTTAAAGGGTTATGATATTTGTCTTGAAAGATTTTTAGATTGTGTATAGATCTTTGAACGTGAGAAAGAATCTAGATTATTGTTTAAGTGGAACTTGTAAGTGCGGTAAACAAATATTTTAGTAATGAAATTATTTTGAAGAAACTTTAGCTGCATCAGATTGTGTTTTAGTTTGTGTGTCACTTTCCATCTTGATAGCTGTTGCGTTTTCAATTATGTATATGTTTAGTTTTGTTTCAAATCTTGCTATGTATTTTAAAGGTACAAATATATATATATATATATAGTTACATTATAAATTTCTGATATTATATGATATGTATGAATAGTATACTTATATCATCACTTTCTAAAATTCAAATATTCAATTTTTTGGACCAATGAATACCAAAGCGAAGTGAAACTGATGGATAATTGCCCTTAGCTAGCATTGATGGGCCGATGGCCAAAGCATTGTAAGCAAATGCTTCACTTTACTACAACATTTGTATATGATTATACGCATTCAAGTAATGCTTTTGTAGTTATATGTACTAGAGGCTCTCAAGCTTTTTGAATCTTTTTTACTATATATATATATATATATATATAACTATCTTTTAGCAATATTACTTCGTGATTTTAAAGATATCACATTTACATCTACAAAGAAAGTTTATCCCATCAAATTAAAACTGTTTAGGAAGAAACAGACTGTACACTACTTGAAAATCAAATTTGATATTTGCTCATTTAGGGTGTGTTTATTTTGATGTCGCTACGATATTCTAATTTGTCTCCCCGTCATCAATTTAGAGTTACAAATTGACAAAAAAATGATATTTGTATAGTTATTACCTGTCCAACGTCATATATTCACAATTCATCAACGGAATTTACAAATGTGACACATATCCTCACAAAAATATATATAAGACATGCAAAAGTAAAAAAAAATAAACATATCCGAAATGTTGATGAATATGAAGAGCTTGCAGATTTATCCAGTACTATCGAGCTTTTAGAGTCTTTGCTTTAAGGAACATGCAAAAGTTTTTAACCTAATAATACATGGTCTTTAATAGAACATGCAAAAAGGAAACAACATAGATATTGTTTTGACAACATTTTAGTGACAACTTTATGTGCTCATTTTGTTTAGACCGATTGAAATATAAAGCTACTAAAAACTTTGAAACTTTATTTATCAAAAAAAAAAATGAAACTTTGACTAATGAAGAACTCCCCTGACATTTTTATAATGCTTACATACATACTTACCCTATGTATAGTCTTAATTAGTTCATACAAACGTAATTTGACTGAACTAAACAATGAACAGTACCGATCGCACGTGCTAGGAAGACTATATATGTTATCTCTAGATATATATATATATATATTCCGTTTTTGCTTTTCTTTTTTTTTGTAACGGTTTACACGAAAAATGAAAAATATCGTTTCTATTAAGGATCTATTAACCTGGAGGCAATTAAGCACGTTTTAGTAATTCATTAAACTTTATATATAATTCAACTGAACATCATACATAAGAGAATAGCGATGAATAAAAACATAGAAAATGGTGATGAATAGTTTTCTAAGTGCGAATTTTTATTTTGTGCTCTTTTGGCATCTAATTATTAATTTATATATGCGTCAAAGATCCGACACGTAAAGATAATATTTTTCTTGGAATTTTATCAAAATTAAATACTTGGCCAAAGGAAAATCAGGTGTCCAATTTATGTAAATTGAATGTCAAGGGTATACTTTTAAAAATAAAGCTATAGAATAATTTTCCGAATCAGGCGACGACCACATCTCTTGCGTTACTTGAAAATAAAAGGTTTGAAGAAGATAACTAAAAATGCTAGAATAAGTTTAATCGTTTAGATTAACACTAAACGCTTTTTTGTTAATTTTTTACAGAAAGTAAATAATTACAATGATTAATACTCTCTCTGTTTTATGATAAGTGTCATTTAAGATTTTTACACATAAATTTAAAAAAACAGTGAAATTCTCTCTTTCATCTTTCGTTAATATACTAAACAATTTTTTTATTAGTCATTACATTAAAATAATATGAGTAAAACTAAAAATTAAAAAAAAAATACATTAGTAACACAAAACAACATTTATAATAAAACAAATTTTAAAATCTAGAACTATACTTAATATAAAACAGAATGAGTATCAAATACCTCCAAATTGATAATAATCATTTGACAAAACATACATTGTTATGGACTGTGGACAGCTTAAAATGAGCTCTTTACAAAACGCACTTTTTATGGACTGACAGCTTTTAATCCTCTGACTGCTCCAGCGTTTTCCCTAGACCTAGCCTTAGCATCAGTCATCATCCTTCACATATCACATATAAACGTGAAATGCTATCTTGCCGACATTTAGTTTTGGAAAACTTTGGATTTAACTGGTTAATCAGATGAATGGTAAGTATAATAGATTTTTTGCATAATACGCATATTACGTTAAGTATTAGTAGATTAACACGTCCAAAATATATAGCAGAACTACTTTACAAAAATGTGGAAATGGGAAAACTTTATGAATGTTACGAGTGGTAAAATAGTGGAATCATGTCTAATTTTGAAACCTTTAACTTGGTTTATTTATTTATTTTGATTTTTTTTAAGGTGTCATCATTAAAGCTGAAATAGAATTATGAAGTCCCTTGAGTACATGATTAGTGTTTAGGATTTAGTTTGGCATAAAGCTATAGAATCCACTCTTCTTCTTTTGCATAAGAAGAAGAAGAAAAGGCGATTAATAAATTTTTTTGGAAAAATACAATTTATGACAACTCGATTTTAGTCGTCTCTTCTTATTTTACAGTGTTTTATCGTTATTCGTCGAACACCTAAACGAATAGACTTTCTGATTTAAGTAGGGAAATAAAATATCGACAATAGAAAAGGAAAATCGGGAAAGAAAAAAGGGTAAAATCGGGAAATATATAAAGAAATCATAAATTTTTTAGGGAAAAAGAAAACAATCAAAGTTTTGGAGCACATTATGAATCTATGATTCAACGGAGACTATCTTTTTCTTTAAGAAAGAGAAGACACAGTCTTACCCTAAATCGTTAGCATCAAACTAGCAAGTGCCACGTTTGGAAGAGCACCTATAATAATCACACACACAACACAAACAAGATTCCATTTTTATTTTTCTCTTTAAAAATGTATTAAAATGTTCTGAAAATCCTTAAGAAGAAAATCAGTATTAATTAAACGTATAACTCAGTGGTGCCATTAATATTTCCGAGAGAGCCTACATGACCTATACGAACTTTAATTATGATTATTGACATCTGATGGTAAATATATATAGTACATTTTATTAATTTTTTATATAATCCCCTTTTTATTCCATTTTGGATGAATAAAAATTACCTCATGCAGTGAGTCAGTGACTCGTATGCTCGGAAAATAAATAAAATACTTCACTGAATCAGATTCAAAGTGGAGTTTTTAACAACACCTCGCTCTGCATCCAAAATAACGATTTGGTAAATATTTTTTTATTTTTTTATTTTTTCGGAAAATAATAGAGTAAATGACGAGACTTTCTTTTCTTTTATTTTTATTGTTTTAAAAAAAATTTTAACCCATAGTAAAAGCATAGGGTTAAAGGATAAAGGTTAACCTGTGTGGTCAAATGATTTTCATTTTTTAGTACATTCATATTATTACCCCATATTAACGTGCAACAAAAATAGTAATTCTAGAAAGAAATAAACAATTTTGGTCATAGAAATGTAAATTTTAAATCAACCAGCACTTTCTATTATTTTACATCATGTCTCTTTAATAATATTAAATAAACAACATATTACAAAGGAGAAAGAATATCTCACTATATATATATATATATTTACTGCACAGTATAACAAAAAATAAAGATTATGAGAGATCATATAAAATAAATTTCTCTCAGTTATGTTTTATTTATTTTTAAAATATATAATTCATAACACTTGAATTTAACAATCTTAAGGTTACTTTTGGTTGTAATATGTAATCAGTTTTAGAATATTTATGATTGTTATAAGACATCAAGTTTTTTAACATGATAAAAATACATTTGTTTTCATCTTTTCTAAAACCTGAAAATTCACTGATCGACTATTGGATCGGATCAAACATATATGACCCCAAAATTGGAAAATAATTTTGTTCACATTTTTTTGTTAAAGAATAATTTTCTTCACATTATGATAAAGTCTTAGAATAATTGCTGTGATCCGATTTTGGACAAGGATTATGTAGATGCGTTATACATCAATATATACAGGTTTGATTTTTGACTCTATTTAATAATTTATTATGCTCATGTACATTATGTTTTAAATTCTCAAACAATAATGAATATTAAATAATTTTCTTTTCTGTATATGGTGCATGTAAACACTCAACGGGTAAATTGCTCTAACATGAGATAGTAAACATTTAGTATCTAATAATTTTTTTAGTTCATAAAAATAACATACTAATATTTAAGCTATAATATTAATTAAAATATTCTAAAAATTTTAAGTTATTATCACACGCATAGCCTTAGATAATACCTAATGTATCTTCCAAAAGCTCGGAAAACATACTATATGACATCAATCTACTTTATGTCGTCACATACATGTACATGTACATACATGTTGTGATTTATAGAGTGAAATGGCTTAGTCTCAAAAGGATTTTTCTTGTTTTCTCCTATTTCACATTCAAGGTAAAAAATATAAAATCATTATTTTTCATTTAGCTTGTATATAATATATATGGGAAAATTTGATCAAAATACATCAATTATTTATCAATTTCCATTAAAAAACTTGAATTTTATGTATACCCAAAAATACATGAAATTAATTATTTTTTCAATATAATACACAAAATTTTAAATTGTATCCATTTAACATAAAATATTTTTATTTGTATTGCTTTAATAAAATTAATATTTAAATAATAAATTATTTTATAAAACTCAAAAAAATAATTCCTAAAATTCCTTTGAAATCCTAAAAAATTCTGTAGAAAATTAGAAATTAAAATACTAAATTATCAACTTCATAAAAACCAAAATAAGTCTAAAATTTCACATGTTTATATATACAAAATATTTTCATATAGTATACCTTTTACGAAAATTTTAATTCATTAAATATTCAAATAATTTAAATTTTTTTTACCATATATAAAGTAAATAACATATATCAACTTTTTCAAAATCATATATTATATATATATTATATTATTTACATCCAAATCACAAATAAATACAACCTATATTATTATATTTACACACATTTTCACGATTTTATTTTTAAAAAATAATGATAACTTTATTATTGAAATTTTATGAACTTACATATTTATATTTAATTTTTTAAAAGTTTTAAGAGTTTTATCTGTTTTGAATTTTATTTTATTTTTTGAATTCTAAATTTTACAAATTAAATTTTTATTTAAGACTTATTTAGGTTTTTAAAAACTTTTAGAATTTTATTGGCTTTTTGGGGATTTTATCTAACATTTCACTTTATCTAAGATTTCATTTTTCTAGTGACCTATCATGTCTTGAATAATCTTTATCGGTTATTAGTGTATGAAACTGTATAAATAATTAATTAAGTTGACATTATTTCTATTTTAAAAGTGGAAAATTAATTAATTACGCTATGAATAAAGTATATACTCTCTCCTACTTAATTTTCCCTCCACAATAATAGTCCCCATTTCTTTCCTTTATATACACATCATATTACATGTGACCTTCTCAAATCTCTCTCTTTGTTCAATTTATCAAAAATAATAATCTATCTTTGTTGTCTCTCTCTCTCAAGATGATGCGTCCTAATGACCAAGAATCTAACTTTCCGATAACACCAGGTGCAAACCGAAACGAATCAAGTCCGGTTCAAGAAAACCGGTTTAGCTCTCCAAGTTATGTTATCCCATGCCTTGACGATGACCACGAAGGTCCAAGTCACCAATCTTCGGTTCTACGCCAATCTTTACATCCAATAATCCTCAAGGTCGTTAAATTAATATTCATACATATATATCTTAAATTATGTATCGTAATTTTTCTCATTTTTTCTTTAATTCGTGTATGTACTGCAGTTTGAAGAGTTGACCTACAGTATTAAATCACAAACCGGGAAAGGAAACTATTGGTTCGGTTCACAAGAACCAAAACCAAACCGGTTGATCCTTAACGGTGTAAGCGGTATAGTTAAACCAGGAGAGTTACTAGCAATGCTTGGTCCATCAGGGAGTGGCAAAACAACGCTAGTAACGGCGTTAGCCGGACGTTTACAAGGGAAGCTAACTGGAACCGTTAGTTATAACGGAACCCCGTTTACAAGCTCGGTTAAACGGAAAACGGGTTTCGTTACACAAGACGACGTTCTCTACCCACACTTAACGGTCATGGAAACACTAACGTACACAGCTTTACTCCGTTTACCGAAAAAACTGACCCGGAAAGAGAAAATCGAGCAAGCGGAGACGGTGGTTTCGGATCTTGGGTTGACCCGGTGTTGTAACAGTGTAATCGGAGGCGGGTTGATCCGAGGAATATCGGGTGGGGAAAGAAAACGGGTAAGTATTGGACAAGAAATGCTTGTGAATCCAAGTTTGTTGCTTCTTGATGAGCCAACGTCGGGTCTTGACTCGACCACGGCGACGCGTATAGTCGCCACCTTGAGATCGCTGGCACGTGGCGGTCGGACGGTGGTGACGACTATTCATCAGCCGTCGAGTCGGCTTTATCGGATGTTTGATAAAGTGTATGTTTTATCAGAAGGAAGTCCAATTTATAGTGGAGATTCGGGTCGGGTCATTGAGTATTTTGGTTCGATTGGGTTTCAACCCGGATCCAGTTTCGTTAACCCGGCTGATTTCGTGCTTGATCTTGCTAATGGTAAGTACTAAACTTTAGTTATAAAACATGTCACTAGTGCAAACCGTTACATGTCTTGATCCATGGTAGGTACAAAATGTATTCGAATTTTATTTATGTTTATAGTTTTAAAAGGTAAAAATATATAAACAGCTAACGTCGGGTGTAAAGTTAGAAATCTTCTCTTTGTTTGCTCTCATGCATCATGAGATATGTGACAACGACAATTTTATCCCATTCTTTGTATATATAGTTATTACACGTTCTGTCCTTTTTAAAATTTAAATCTGTCTTAAAGAGTTTGTTAATATAGTGGGAGAATATGTTGCTTTTGACTATATAGTATATAATTCCTTTTAAAAAATGTTTGGATATATTTTTGCAGGAATTACTTCGGATACAAAACAGTATGATCAAGTGGAAGTAAATGGAAGATTAGATCGGTTCGAAGAACAAAACTCGGTGAAACAATCGTTAATATCGTCTTACAAAAAGAACTTGTATCCACCTTTGAAAGAAGAAGTTTCTAGAACATTTCCACAAGATCAAACGGTCACTGGAACGAGAGCAAAGTCATTAACAAGTAAGTCTCAGCTCTGATCAGTCTCAAGTCATTAACATTTAATAGTATTAATACTTAATTAATTTTGTGTTGATTCACTTAACGACGATGTTTTTCGGGTTTATGAAGATCGATGGCCAACGAGTTGGTGGATGCAATTTTCAGTTCTATTGAAACGAGGTTTAAAAGAGAGAAGTCACGAATCATTTTCAGGACTTAGAATATTTATGGTCATGTCGGTTTCATTACTTTCTGGCCTCTTATGGTGGCAGTCTCGCGTTTCTCACATACAAGATCAGGTAAAAGACAATTATTATCTTAAACATAAATATTTGAATAACTGGTCTAAGAAACACATAATATATATTAATAAATTTATTTTAAAAATACATAAACAAACATGATTACACAAAGTATAATTATTTTCTCGTGTTTTGAGTTCACGATGTTTAAAACTAATGTTTCTTCCTGTTTTATAATGATTGATTGTTAAAGATTTTTTTCCAATGAAAATTTTTAATTTATTTATTTTGTTTCATTTGTTATTATATTGATCATTGGTTATAGCTAGATAAAGATAATATTGTCATATATTACATTTCTTTAGAACAAGTCCATTAAAAAAACATCATTTATAGTGAAATGGAAGATAAAGAAAAACATCAACTTATAAGTAAAATGGAACCTTTTTTCAACATATAATTAAACTATAGATCATCGTCAATACTCATGTAGTACCTAAGTAATATTTCTTGTTAATTATAACAGGTGAGTTTATTATTCTTCTTCTCGATATTCTGGGGATTCTTGCCTCTCTTCAATGCCATTTTTACATTCCCTCAAGAACGACCAATGCTTATAAAAGAGCGATCCTCCGGAATCTACAGACTCTCCTCTTACTACATTGCAAGAACAGTCGGTGATTTACCAATAGAACTCATTCTTCCAACGATCTTTGTCACAGTCACATATTGGATGGGAGGTCTCAAGCCATCTTTAACCACATTCCTCATGACCCTTTTGATCGTTTTCTTCAATGTTCTAGTGGCTCAAGGAGTAGGTTTAGCTCTAGGAGCAATCTTGATGGACGCGAAGAAAGCCGCGACATTGTCTTCGGTGTTAATGCTAGTGTTCTTACTAGCCGGAGGTTACTATATTCAACATATACCGGGTTTCATCGCGTGGTTGAAGTATGTTTCGTTTAGCCACTATTGCTATAAGCTTCTTGTTGGGGTTCAATACACATGGGATGAGGTTTATGAATGTGGATTAGGGTTGCATTGTAGTGTTATGGATTATGAAGGGATTAAGAATTTGAAGATTGGGAATATGATGTGGGATGTTTTGGCTCTTGCCCTTATGTTGTTTCTTTATAGGGTTCTTGCTTACTTAGCTCTAAGGAACTTGTGACACCTTTTAATCTATGTTTTTAATCTTTGATTAAGCCAAGTAACTGTAATATATATATATATATATATATAGCTGCTTTATTTTCATTCACTTGTCTTATTTTAGTATGTGTCCAGTTTACTATAGTTGCAGTTTCTTAAAATCCAAAAACAAACGCACTAGGAAAATCAAAGTGGGACTAAACTAACTCATGATATTTAAAATATAATTAAACCATTAATTAAAATAATCCATGAAATATTTTAAAAACATTAAAACTAACCTACAGAATCCTACAAAAATATTTAATGAAGTGTTACATATTAGTATTTTACTAACACGAATGGTTTTGTCCTTATTGATTTCGGATATCCCACTGGGCTTTCCACTGTCAATTATTGGAGCAGCAGCCCCATTTAATTCTAATATTGGGTCTCATGTATTATTACCATTTTTAAAATTTTCTCTCAGATGTTTTATGGGTATGTTTTATTATATGATCCAAAAGGGCACTTCCACTAGAATGACAAGTTTTTTATTTAAAGCTTTTGCTACAATAATAGTTGTAATGAATGAAAGAATGATTCTTAGAAAATGTTACATCGGAAATAATAAAAAAAAATCTCCAATGATAAAAGGGACTTTCAATGTTTTTCCCGCGGTACATATTACAATAGTTATGGAGTTACAAAAGTTATTATTATTTCAACTAGAGCTTATCATTGTAAAATATCCTCATATATTCCCTATTTTATCCCTCAAATATTTTGTTACATTAATGTCTAAACTACAACAACATAAATCTCCTATGTGAAATGAATATTATGGTAGAAAATAAAATATATGTGTGTGTGACCATTAGAAAAGGAGTTCATTAATGGTTGTCAGTTGATCTGAACCATTAAAAGATATCTAGAAGATTTGGTTCGGATCCTATTTTTTATTCCAAACAAGAAAGAATCATCGTGATATTAATGACAATTATGGATCTATGACGTCATGGATGATTATAAACTCACGTGTTAAGAAAATCAGGAATACTTCCAAAGTCAACTATTCACCCTATTAAATTGCTAGGAATAATTTATAGAATTCTAGATGACGAAACATGATTTTTTAAAAGTCATAAATAAAATTAAGTAGTTACATTGGTTGACAGAAAAAAAAAAAGTTGGTGACATGGTCTAATTTTGTTGAATTTTTTGGTTTTAGATTTTATTGAATTTATGTAAATCAAGATTAATAACCGACTTGGTGTCTTGGAGTTCTATTTAATTTGTTGAATCGACTCACTAAGTCACCATTGTTAAACTAGTTACTCCTTGATCGGTTAATGGTTTAGTTAAATTTTCATTATCCAAGAAACCTAATTTCAACAAAGCTAATAGTATTAAATGATTAAATTTAAAAAATTTCTAACAACTGTTATGATGCCGCACAAATTATAGTCAAACCAATAATGTGTTTATATTATATAATATTTACTCATTTATAAATGCATACATAGACGATGATGTTGGAAATTTGGAATGGTCGCGCAGCCAGACATATAATGGTCGATAATACAAGTTGGTGAATGGGATACATGTGTGATTGAAAAAGTATCACATGAACAACGTTTAATGAACTGGTTTCAATCTTATTGATATTGGGTTAACACTCTAATGAATCACGGGTCTACACATTGGTCCAACGAAATATAATATTGTTATCCCATTTTGTTTAAAAATAAATACATTTTAGGTTTTAAAGTAAAATAACCTTTTTAGCTTAGTTGTAAATTCTTCAAAAAGAATTAATAATATTTTTTTCACAATTTTCTTGCTAGTATTGGTATATTCTGTCGATAAAATCTCTTAAATAAATTTATTTTTCATACTTATTATGTTTTCTTAATAAACCACTTTTTATCCAATTTCATTGCTTCAAAATTCAAATATTACGATGTGTGTTGGACTTTATGCCAAATTAAATACACATAACATATTTCTTAAACTATGAGATAGTGTTCGTATACTAGAAGCCATCTAATTAAAAGCTTAATCCGCAACCATAAAACCGAATACTAAACAAAATTTCATTAAACTAATTTATAATGGTATAGTGATTAAAAAGTTTATCAGGAGGTTGAGAGACCAGAATTGGAAATTTCCGATTATAATTTGAAATATGATTGATCATTACGATCTCCTTCAGTTGTAATATATTCCACTCTTCACAGGTCCATTAATTAGTCTATAATTCGTTTTAGAATTTTTCGATTATTAAAAAACATGTAATTCCAAGAAGCTTCCATGTTTAGAGAAAGAAAAAGAAATAATAATTAAATATTCCCTCTCTTCTTTATTAATTTAATTTCTTCCATGTTTCAAAAATTTGCAATTTCTTTATTTTCAATGCAATCTTTATTAGTTACTGACGATGAATTGAAATTTTTTTTTTAAAATTGAATATGTGTAAAAATCCTATAAATTGAATTAATAAAGAACAGAAGGAATAAAAAAAAATTTGATAAGGAAAAATTAAATAAGCCAAACAATAAATTGCTACCATCCACGCCTCTTCCAACTTTTAATGTCAAATGGTCAGTTCTGTATATTTTAGAACCGTCTCAAATCAGAAGAACATGAAAACGAAGAAAAACCTGACATAATGAATTTATTAATAGTGATCGCTGCAGTGAATGCGATGAACTGGATTACAATTGACTCTTTGTGAATTTAAAACATTTTTTTCATTAGAATAGTTATACAACCAACCTCAATAGTATTTAAAACATTTTTTTTCATTAGAATAGTTATACAACCAACCTCAATATTATAAGCCAACATACTAAAAATCAGCTAAATCTTCTTTTACTATTTCATTTTTCTATCAATAGTCTAATTTCACCCTTTATTTGGGCAGGCTATCCATATTGCATTCTTTAAGTTTATCCCTATTCGATGTAACCATGCATTTAGTTTCTATGTAATCATCAAACAAAATTCTAAGGTAGAAAATTCTTATAAATCACCCCTTTTCTAGAAGAAACAATCTCTTTCATCTACGTGTCTAGTAAAATTTTTGGAAAATAAGATACCCGCGTACATTTTTTTTGGAATTTTTCGAAGCAAACAACAATCATGAAAAATATTTGTTATTTTTTTGTTTTAAAGAACCAAAGAAAAAACTCCGTCAAAAAGTCAAGAAACGAGCCAAATTTGTTACGTTCAGAGTCGTCGTTCAGAGTCGTCGTTCAAAGTTGGGTCTTTTTATAAAAACTATATAAAAAAATCTCTTAGCTTCACACATTTTTTAAATAAAAGACTCCAACTCCCGTTTTTATTCCTTAATTTCATATCTAATGATTCAACATTTCTACGTTCTTTAATTCGTTTTACCAAGTGTGTTCTCCAAGTATCTTTCCTTGGAGATTTCTTGTAGATTAAAATCCCCAAAAAACTTCTGAAATTTTCTCCACTTTCTTAAAATTTTCAGACAAAGAACTTAACTTAAACTTAGTTATGGCCGGTCCAAGTCGGAGAAGAAGAAGATTACATCTAAGCAAGATCTATTCATACACTTGTGGTAAATCAAGTTTCAAAGAAGATCACTCTAACATAGGAGGACCCGGTTTCTCTCGGGTCGTTTATTGTAACGAACCGGGTTCTCCGGCAGCTGAACGTCGGAATTATGCCGGAAATTACGTCCGATCAACAAAATACACCATTGCTTCTTTCTTCCCTAAATCTCTCTTTGAACAATTCCGTCGTGTTGCTAATTTCTATTTTTTAGTCACCGGAATCTTATCGTTGACTGCTTTATCTCCTTATGGAGCCGTTAGTGCTCTTTTACCTCTTGCCCTCGTCATCGCCGCCACAATGGTTAAAGAAGGTATCGAAGATTGGCGCCGGAAACAACAGGTTCGATCTTACAAAACTTAATATTTAGTTAAACAATACTTAAGATTTGTCTAGATTTGTCTTAAAACCGAATCTTTAGTTAAACAAAAAAAGTCAAACTTTCTAAAATTTTGGAGATTAGTTTAAAATTTGGTCCATGATCTATAAAGTCTAGAATTTTAACAAAGTTTGGGTCATTCATATTTGTTAATTGAGAATTATTAAACCCATTAATCGAAATTTAATTTATATGTTTTATTTTGGGAATTTTTTTCAGGATATTGAAGTTAATAACAGAAAGGTGAAAGTACACAACGGAAATGGAATATTCCGGCAAGAGGAATGGAGGAATCTAAGAGTAGGTGACATAGTAAGAGTTGAAAAAGACGAGTTTTTTCCGGCGGATCTTTTACTTCTATCATCAAGCTACGAAGATTCGATCTGTTATGTAGAAACAATGAATCTTGACGGTGAGACAAATCTAAAAGTGAAACAAGGACTTGAAGCAACTTCTTCATTATTACATGAAGATTCAGATTTCAAAGATTTTAGTGCCGTTGTTAGATGTGAAGATCCAAATGTGAATCTTTATATGTTCGTTGGAACTTTGGCTCTTGAAGAAGAGAGATTCCCATTGTCGATTCAACAGATTCTTCTTCGAGATTCGAAACTTAGAAACACAGAGTATGTGTACGGAGCTGTTGTTTTCACCGGACATGACACAAAGGTACAAAATTTGATAAGATCTTACTCTGTTCTGCTTTAAAAATTCAAACTTTTTTCAGACTCTGTTTCATGACATTTTATTCTGTTCTGTTTTAGAAATCTTACCTTTTTCTGATTCTGAGAAAACCCAAATGTTTTGAAAAACAGGTGATACAGAATTCAACTGATCCTCCATCAAAGAGAAGTAGGATTGAGAGGAAAATGGATAAGATCATCTATTTAATGTTTGGTTTGGTCTTTCTAATGTCATTCGTTGGATCAATCATCTTTGGAGTTGAAACAAGAGATGATAAAGTCAGAAATGGAAGAACAGAGAGATGGTATTTGAAACCAGATGATGCAGATATCTTCTTTGATCCAGAAAGAGCTCCAATGGCTGCAATTTACCATTTCTTCACTGCTGTAATGCTTTACAGTTACTTCATTCCGATTTCGCTTTACGTTTCGATTGAGATTGTTAAAGTTCTTCAGAGCATTTTCATCAATAGAGACATTCATATGTACTATGAAGAAATGGATAAACCCGCGCAGGCACGAACTTCGAATTTGAATGAAGAGCTTGGTATGGTTGATACAATTCTATCTGATAAAACCGGAACTTTAACGTGCAATTCGATGGAGTTTATCAAGTGTTCTATTGCGGGTACGGCTTATGGACGCGGTATAACTGAGGTTGAGAGAGCTATGGCTATGAGAAGTGGCGGTTCACCTTTGGTTAACGAAGATTTGGATGTTGTCGTGGACCGGTCTGCTCCTAAGGTTAAGGGGTTTAACTTTGAGGATGAAAGAGTTATGAATGGGAATTGGGTAAGGCAACCTCAAGCTTCCGTGTTGCAGAAGTTTTTCAGATTGCTTGCCGTGTGTCATACGGCAATACCTGAGACTGATGAAGAGTCTGGGAATGTCTCCTATGAAGCCGAGTCTCCAGATGAAGCTGCGTTTGTCGTTGCAGCTCGAGAGCTCGGTTTCGAGTTCTTTAACCGAACACAAAATGGGATCTCGTTTCGCGAATTGGATATTGTAACAGGGGAAAAAGTCGAAAGGTTCGTTTTTTAGTCTTACTTCTTTTCGATCTGAGGTAATTTCTGAAATTCCACGAGCTCACACTTTCCTCTGTTCTTGCAGGGCTTATAGATTACTAAACGTTCTTGAGTTCAATAGCACGAGGAAGAGAATGTCGGTTATTGTAAGAGACGATGATGGGAAGCTCTTGCTGTTATCTAAAGGAGCTGACAAGTAAGAAACTTGATACATTGAAACACATTTTTGTGAGTGAAAGATATTAACTTTACGTTTCTTTGTGCTATTTCTAGTGTAATGTTCGAAAGACTTGCAAAGAATGGTCGTCAATTCGAGGCGAAAACCCAAGAACATGTAAACCAATATGCAGATGCAGGTCTAAGGACTCTAATACTTGCATACCGCGAGGTTGATGAGAATGAATACATAGAGTTCAACAAGAGTTTCAATGAAGCTAAAGCTTCGGTGAGCGAGGATCGTGAAGCTTTAATAGACGAAATCACGGATAAGATGGAACGTGATCTCATTCTCCTTGGTGCTACTGCTGTTGAGGACAAACTTCAGAATGGGGTATGGCTATAATGAAAGACTAATATAAAGCTACAAATTTTTTTTTATAGTTTTTGGAAATTAATGGTTTTTTCGATTGATTGGTGTTTAGGTTCCAGAATGTATTGACAAGCTTGCTCAAGCTGGAATTAAGATTTGGGTTCTAACTGGAGACAAAATGGAAACAGCTATCAATATTGGGTATTGAATCTTGAATCTTCTTCTTATGTCGTCTGAACTCTTGAATGTTCTTGATCTTGTGTGTGTTTTCTTGGTTACTGATTTGAGAATCTTCTCTTGCAGATTTGCTTGTAGTTTACTAAGGCAAGAGATGAAACAGATCATCATCAATCTTGAGACACCACATATAAAATCCTTGGAGAAATCTGGAGGCAAAGATGAAATCGAATTGGCATCGAGGGAAAGCGTTGTGATGCAACTAGCAGAAGGAAAGGCCTTACTCGCTGCATCAGGCGCGAGCTCTGAAGCATTTGCCTTGATCATAGACGGGAAATCTCTAACCTACGCCCTTGAGGATGAAATCAAGAAAACGTTTCTTGATCTTGCCACTGGTTGTGCCTCTGTAATTTGTTGTAGATCGTCACCTAAACAAAAAGCATTGGTACAATCTTCAAATCTACATATCTCTTATTTTTTTCCGGTTTCTAATGTTTTCGGTTCTAACAAAAGAGGTTTATTTTTGGGTGCTCTAGGTTACACGACTGGTTAAGTCTGGAACTAGAAAAACAACCTTAGCGATTGGTGATGGAGCGAACGATGTAGGAATGCTTCAAGAAGCAGACATTGGTATAGGAATAAGCGGTGTTGAAGGAATGCAAGCAGTGATGTCTAGCGATATCGCCATTGCTCAATTCCGATATCTAGAGCGTCTATTGCTAGTCCATGGTCATTGGTGTTACAGCAGAATCTCATCCATGGTAAAATGACTAAAACTTTTCCCACAAAAACCTCTCTCTGATTTCATCATTCATCTCAATATTTCTCTACCTGGATTTTTCGCCTTTTGCAGATATGTTACTTCTTCTACAAAAACATCACCTTCGGGGTCACAGTGTTCTTATATGAAGCTTACGCTTCCTTCTCTGGACAACCTGCATACAACGATTGGTTCCTATCTCTTTTCAACGTCTTTTTCTCTTCTCTCCCTGTCATTGCCCTCGGAGTCTTTGATCAAGATGTCTCAGCTCGCTTCTGTTACAAGGTAGCTTTAGGGTTTAAGATTCTTGAAATCTGTCAAAAAATATTCAATCCGCAAAAGTTACTTAATTATCCTTTTTGTATCTGGCAGTTTCCATTGCTATACCAAGAAGGTGTGCAGAACATTCTCTTCAGCTGGAAAAGGATTATAGGTTGGATGTTCAATGGATTCATAAGCGCGCTCGCCATTTTCTTCATCTGCAAGGAATCTCTAAAACACCAGCTATTCGACCCTGATGGCAAAACCGCAGGCCGCGAAATCCTCGGTGGAACAATGTACACTTGCGTCGTGTGGGTCGTCAATCTCCAAATGGCTTTATCAATAAGTTACTTCACTTGGGTCCAACACATTGTGATTTGGGGATCAATCGCATTTTGGTACATCTTCCTTATGATCTATGGAGCTATGACTCCAAGTTTCTCTACCGATGCTTACATGGTCTTCATCGAAGCCCTAGCTCCTGCTCCTTCTTACTGGCTCACCACTCTGTTTGTTATGATCTTCGCTTTGATCCCTTACTTCGTCTACAAGTCAGTGCAAATGAGATTTTTCCCTAAATACCATCAAATGATTCAGTGGATTCGGTATGAGGGTCATTCTAATGATCCTGAGTTCGTTGAGATGGTGAGACAGAGATCGATTAGGCCCACCACAGTCGGATCCACAGCGAGAAGAGCCGCTAGTGTACGGCGCTCCGGTAGGTTTCACGATGAGATCCATAAGGATCTTGTCGCTTTCTCAAGAGTATAGAATTGTTTCTATGTAAATATTATATACGTATACCTGAAGATTAGGGTTTCTTTTATTGAAATTCCTTGCCAGGGAAGGCATCTGTAGTTCTTCATATACACACACGGAAATATTTTGTACATGATTTTTTCGTATATAATTATTTGTTTCTTAGCTAGATCCTTGTATCCTTTTTTTTTTTTTTTTTGGTTCTCTAGTTGTATTTAGAATTGATCGATTAATAAGCAAAAATTCATACGTTTACTTCCCAGCTCATGATTAATTCTAGATTTAGTTTTTTTCTGTCTCTTCTTATTTTATGAGTTTTACCTTTTATTCAAAATTATGATACATGGTTTAAACCGGTTAAATTCGGTTATCTGGGTCTTGGTTTAATATTGTAATTAGAGTTGTATATATACACTTAATTAAATGATTATTTGTGGGTTAAGTTGTAACAAAGATTTTGTGACTATTGAATAAAAGATTACTTATATCTCCGATATGTTCTCTCTTTCGCTCTCTTGATTCCGATACACTAGAGTTTAACATGGCATCAGAGTTTACTTGAGCTTCTGCTTTCTTCATCTTCATCATCATCATCGGAGATGAGTCTTCTAGTTGCTTCTCTTTTCTGATTTGTACAATTTCTCATCGTTGCGATTTACAATTTGTTCGCCGAAGATTTCTTCTTTGTTCTGATTCTTTTCTTTTTTCTTTGATTGACCTTTGTGTTGACGGATCTAGCCTTCTTTACCTAATTTTGTCTCACATTTCTTTCCAATTTCTTGATTCTTACTCAGAGAATGGGATCTTGTGCGAATTCTTCAAACCCGGTGAATCTATTTCCACCATCGCCTTATGTTTCTAATCAACCTCGTTATCAGACTTATCACTATGAAAATCCGTATCATCTACATCAGAATGATCATGCAGGTTTGGTTCTTGTTTATGATAGACTTGCTACGGCTTCAGACTTTCATTTTTGGAAACGTTCGATGTTGATGGCTTTGAATGTTAGGAATAAATTGGGGGTTGTTGATGAAACGATCACTAAACCTGTTTTAGATCATAGAGATTGTGGTGTTTGGTCTAGATGCAATGATATTGTTGTTACTTGGTTGATGAATTTTGTCTCTAAGAAGATTGGACAGAGCTTATTCTTCATATCTACTATTGAGAGTATATGGAAGAATTTGTTGTCTAGGTTTAAGCAAGATGATGCTTCTAGAGTTTAAGATAATGAACAACGTCTTAGCAAGATTGAGGAAGGTTCTATGGACATATGTACCTATTATACAGAATTGCTAACTTTATGGGAAAATCACAAGAACTATGTTGATCTTCCGGTTTGTACATGTGGTAGATGTGAGTGTGATGTTGCAGTTAAATGGGAAACTATAAAGCGAGACTAGTTGCACAAGGTTTACACAACAAGAAGGTATAGATTACCTTGATACTTTCTCACATGTTGCAAAATTAACCAGTGTGAATTTGTTTATGGGTCTTGCTTCTGCAAAAGGTTAGAGTTTGACACAGATGGATGTTTCAAATGCCTTTTTGCATGGTGAACTTGATGAGGAGATTTTCCTGAGTTTGCCACAAGGATACACTCCACCAGAGAATACTACTTTGCCTCCTCATCTGGTATGTCGTATGTTGAAATCTCTTTATGGCCTTAAACAGGCTTCTAGACAATGGTATAAACGACTTTCTTCAGTTTTTTTGGGTGCAAACTATATTCAATATCCTGCCGATAACATCTGTTTTTCAAAAAGGATGCACATTCCTTTATTGCAGTACTCATTTATGTGGATGATATTGCAAGTAATAATGATGTTGCAGTGGAGGATCTGAAAGCTTTATTGAGGTCTTAATTCAAGATAAAAGACCCTGGACCAGCAAAATTTTTCCTCATATGGGAAATTGCTAGGCTTTCTGCATGCATATATGTGTGTCCAAGGAAATATGCTCAAAAACTTGTTAGAAGATGCAAGTCTATTAGGTTGTAAGCCTAGCTCCATTCTGATGGATCCTAATCTTCATCTCACTAAGGATATGGGAACTCCATTGTCTAATCCTACTTCCTATAGAGAACTTATCGGTATACTACTTTATCTCACTATCACCATGCCGGATATAACATTTACAGGTCATCATTTAAGTCAATTCCTCTCTCCACCATCAAACATTCATGTTCAGGCTGCTCATAAGGTTTTAAGGTATATTAAGACTAATTCATGTCAAGGTTTAATATACTCTGATGATGATGATGTTGATGTTGAAGCTGATTGGGATGCTTGTAAAGATACTAGACGATCGGTTACATGCTTCTGCATTTATCTTGGTAACTCTTTGATTTCTTGGAAATCTAACAAGCAAACTGTTGTTAGTCGGAATAGTACTAAAGCAGAATATCGAAGCTAAGCTTTTGCTACTTGTGAGATGATTTGGTTGCAGCAATTACTCAAGGATTTACACATATAAATAACTTGTCCGGCCACACTCTTTTGTGATAACAAGTCTGCACTTCATCTTGCTATGAATCCAGTATTTCATAAGCGAATAAAGCATATCGAGATTGATTGTCATACAGTTAGAGATCAGATTAAAATAGAAAAACTCATCATGTCCCTACTGATAATCAATATGCCGACATTTTAACCAATCCTTTTCGTCCAGGTCCATTCCATGGTTTACTCCAGAAAATGTGCTTGTCAAATCTTTATCTTTTTAACCAAACACTTCGAAGCTAAAGACTTAAAAGAGAGTGTATTATGATACATGATTTGAATCGGTTATCTGAGTGTTAATTTAATATTGTAATAAGATGATTATTTGTAGGTAAGTTGTAACAAATATTTTTGTGACTATTGAATAAAAGATTAATTATATCTCTAATCTCTTCTCTCTTGATTCCGATACACTGGAATTTAACATTCAACAATATGGAAGTAAATTCCACATGTGTCTACTGTCCAGTGCAGTGTATTTAGACGACAGAAGAAAGAAAAGACAGCAAATTTTGGAATTTTCAAACTTCAGACAAAGACATAAAGAGGAAGGATCTTGTGAAGTTCGATGAGATCATTATTTAAGATATCTTCCAATTATGTTTGATAACACTTTTATCTAATCTATTTAATTTGGTCAACGATTTTAATTACACCATTGCAACTGGCTCGGTTAATCCAAATGCACTCTATATTTTTTTTTCTTCTAAATCTAAATGATTCAACACTTATACCATTCGAAGTCTACAAAATTGAAGTTTTAATTTAAATGAAATAAAAAATGTTGTCTGATGACCCATTTCGTTAGTTCTGGTTTTAGAGTTGCCATAGATTATAATATACTAATATATCACACTACAATCTAACACTTTTTTATGTCTTAACTAAAATATTTTCTAACTATATGAGCTTAATACATAGAGAAGACCTAGAAAGTCTCTAGATCAGCATGATATTACAATCTATGGCAACTCTAAAACGAGAGCTAACAAAGATTCATACTGATCAAGAGATTTTTCAAACTATTTTATGTATTAAGTTCATATGTTATGAGATTTTTTTTGTCTACATAATATCTCACATCAAAAATGGAACGTAATATTTTAGGATGTTAATGTAGAAAGTTGAATCTTGCTTATACTTTTTATTTTGTCATCAAACCTTGCTTATACTTAAATTAAATACATTTGCATCTTGAATATACTTTCTAATTTCGTCAAAAGTCAATCTTGATGTTACCAAATAAAATTTTATGTCACACCAATGGATTATAAATTAATGAATAGAAGATTAGGGCATTGTTTGTTAATTGCACAAGTTGCATGAAGAAAAAAAAAAGAAACAATTAAGACAAAACACTCAGAATTAGGAAGCTGTTAATCCAAGAAAATCAGCGGCAGATTTAGCCATGATATGTGCAAATTCATTGAAACTAATAACGCCGTCACCGTTAGAATCAGCTTCCGTCATCATTTCCGTTAATTCACGGTACGTCAACGGATGTCCCATTTTAGCCATTGACCCAGCAAGTTCCGCCGCCGTGATTGAACCGTTACCGTCACGATCAAACGAACGGAATACCTCCATAAGCTGTTCTTGATTAATCAAAACCTCTTCATTCAAATCCGGCAAAATCGCGACGACGAGCTCGTCGAATTCGACGGATCCGTTACCGTTACGGTCAATTTGGTTGAGGAGGAGAGAGATCTGATCGCCGCGTGGTTTGATCCCGAGAGAACGGAGGAGCGCGGCGAGTTCGAGCTGCGTTAGGCTTCCGTCTCCGTCCATGTCGAAGCGAGCGAAGATGTCTTTGAGTTGCTTAATCTGATCGGTGGGTTTCACAGTCGCCATTGAACGGAGGAAGAGGATTTGGGAATTATTTTCGATTTTTAGGGGTTTTTTTGAAATTTTGGGAATGAATAGTTCTTAAATGATAAGTCGAAGAAGCGCGTTAATGGAGAAGAAGTTGAAATTGTTAAATTAAAGATAATTATTTTTATTATATGTAAAATTGAATTGTATTCCCGCGTAAAATAAATATTATCTTTAAATTTTTTAGATTGGTACTATTTCAATTATTAGATAATATATTAATATGTGGAGACAAAAAGCGGATTGACGGTGAAATCACTAAATTGGAAATTGGGTAGGAAGCACATCGCACAGCTATATTCTTGTTTTATAATTATAATTTGTATTTTTTTCTTTTTGTGATAAATATATTCAAATGGACCGTTACTATTACTTTTCTTTTACATACGATGTTATTTGAGAAAAATCGTCGTGTTTATTAATTTGAAAAACTAATAAAAGTAACTATAACTAATCAACTAAAAGTGTGTTAAACTATCTCTAACATCTATAAAAATAGTTGAAGTTAGTATTTTTCATCAGTTTTTATCTACCTTAACAGAAAATTAGTTATACCGCTTAATGGCTTATATTATGCACAGTTCGCATTAAAGTCACCAATATTATTTGTTCTATATAAAAATGTTGTTTGTTGTGCTTAAATATTTGGAACTTAAATAGCAGATGTTAAAAAAATGGACCTTAAATCTTCCACGACCATATGAGAATATTTATTGACTCTAAAAATTCTTTATGATATTAAATTTTGTATGAGGCGGATATTAATAGAACAAGAACTTGTCAACTATATGAAGTTTTCTTGAAGCATATCATTTTGTTAAAAAAAGACATTTCTGATATAATATTATTTATATGGATTTCTTGAATTGGAATAAAGAAAAAAAAACCTGGTGGATATTTTTTCCCGTTAATTTCAACATAATTTATGTGAAGTTGTGAATATATAATCCAAGGAGTAGAAATTTTCTTCAACTCTCTCATAACGACTTACAAATCTTAGGTCAAAGTTGTCATTATTACAACTTGACATCGATGAAGAATTTTGAACCCTCTCTTGTCCCCAGAAGCTTCCAAACAAAAACTCACCACTCGTTGAAAACTCCTCTAAAACTTGTTCAACTTCTTCAATACACCCAAAACCTTCAATCTCCATACTCATAGACTCTTTTCTCCATTCCGAATCAACCCGGTTATTTTCTTGACATTCGCAACCCAGTCCCATTCTTTTTATTCTTCGATTTATCCCCCATTTTGTGTAACATTTTCTCGTGTTCTTGACCAGCTTTTGAGGAAGTCCAAGGAAGATGAAGATAGCGATCTGGAGAACAAGACAGTTGCAACAACATGATACAACAACGCAATCAGCTGCAAATGTGTTAAGATCTTCCATGGAATCCTGAAGGAGAGAGTCGAATAAGAAATAGAAAGACAATAGAAGAAATTAAAGATCAAACTAAATCCTAACATATTTTTTAGTAATCTTGGTTTGAAGGAACTCTTTTGTTCTTTGCTTCTTTCTATAAGAAAGACATTGGGAAAAGGCTAATCAAGGAAGCAAATATAATAAATGAAAGTTATATGGAGTATTGTTTTAGATAATATAATGTGTGAACAGAATTTGTGAGATTACGATAATCTTGGCTAATTTTCCTTTAATAACACTCTACATTAATTATTACCCTTTCGATCAAGATATTCCTTTTTGGTAGGGTATGGACGACGAAAATGGTTTTCCATCAAACTATAATAGCATTTCTTATTTTGTAAACAGTATATATATATATATATATAATATTGATAATTAAACTATTTATACATTAAATTCGAATAGTCCTCGAATCGGGAATGATCATGTGATTACAAATCTTTCTGGAAATTAGCAATTGAAGTACTGTATATGTTGAAATAAAATATAAAATAAGTCCATATGAATTGATAGAATAGATATGAATAAAAAGATATGACGTAAATCAAAACTCGTTGTAAAAAGTTGTCCATTGTGTACACGCTAAGTATCTTTTTATAAACATAAAAGCATAGGCTATGTGAATCGGAACATGAAGTTAGGATGACACATTGATACGTTTGGCAAAAATATGCATTGGCCTTTTTAATAGGACCATGCCGAAGTCATTTAATATGATCAAGATAAATATATACACATATATATATATATATATAACAAAACCATTATTATTCCCCAAGATTAAAATAAAAATATAATTGATAAGTAAGAAAAAACAGAAAACGTTAATAAAAAAATAAAAGAAAAGCTTTCCTCTTGAAGTATTAAACTTTCACAATATATAATAGTAAAGAGAAATAATATAACACTTTCATGAATATTTACATATTAATAACAAAAATTCTAAAATTCCACTTTCTTATACATCCGATTCAATATCAATACGTTTTTCATTCATATCGGGTGTGAAATATGCCAAAGTCTCTAACTTCAACCATGTTATCCGTTTTTAAAAATATCATGAAGTTCAACATGCCCATCAACAATCAAGCAAATATTGCATGATCAGAAACAATATGTCAATGTTCTATACTTTTTTCCCTTTCCTTTCTTTTGTTTCCACAGTAACCTAAAAAGAAATAGAGAAAATGAGAAAGCAAAGTCAACAATTTAGGGCTTGATTTCTTTTGTTCAATTTATATATATACCATATGAAGATTCTGGAATGCTTTTTAGTAGCCACGTATTCTAACTTTCAAGGGCCAAAATTTCATGAGGATGAGATTTGGGATTCAAGGCCCACAAATACTTAACTATTGAAAACGATGAGATGGGCTATATGAGAGGAACTCATGAAAACGATGACATTCTGAAAGCTGCTAGGTTCGGGCCCCATTCGATTCCTTTTCAAGATATCAAGATTTACATTTTCTTAGATTTCATGAGTTCGGCAAGGCCATGTAGTAGTTAGAATGTTGAAGCACAATAAATTAACACGATAGAATGAGAAATTATATGCGATAAGTTCTTTTGGAATCTACCAACCACTAGTCACGGTTCTTCTATGTGGAAACAACTGCTCAAGTTAAGGCATTTGGCTAAAAATTTACTGTCTTGCGAGGTAGGAAATGGGAAGCAATGCTCGTTTTGGTATGACAACTGGACCCCCTTTGGTCAGTTATACTCTTTCTTAGGAGAGGATGAGCACAGATTACTACGCTTAACTCTGGAGTCCAAAGTCTCTCAAGCTCGTTCAAGAGATGGATGGAACTTCAGAGGAGCCCGAAGCCAAAATGCTGAGCTCCTATTGAGTTACCTTACTACTGTTGAGCTAGTGGATGATCAAAGTGATATCTATCTATGGGATACTCCAACTGGCACGCCTAGAGACAAGTTTGTCTTCGCCAACACTTGGAAGATGATAAAATCGACTCAGCAAGTAGTTGTTTGGTATCCTCAGGTTTGGTTCTGTGGCTCTGTCCCGAAGCACTCTTTTACAATGTGGATGTGTTACCTAGATAGACTACCAACTCTCTCTAGGTTGTGATCTTGGGGAATGGTTGATGATGATACATGCTTCTTATGCGAGATCTATGGGGAATCAAGGGATCATTTGTTTCTGCGATGTCCATATAGTTATGACTTGTGGCGTTGGTGCTTAGCAAAGCTCCAAACTCCATTCATGGGTTTTCAGACTTGGAACGAGTTACTTGCATGGCTCAGGTCCCCCGCTAGGGAAAGGTCCTTTGCTTCTCTTCGATTGGTAGCGGCTCAAGCAGTCATCTACTCGCTATGGCGTGAACGAAATGCTAGGCATTTTTCTGGTAAACGCACACCGGTTGAAAATCTCTTCCCCGGCTCGATAAGATGATTTGCAACACGTGCTCAGCAAGGCGTCACCGAAAGCCTTTCAAGGACTCTCTTCAGCTCTGGTTCAGAGGTTCAACTTCCTCCTAATCTTTCTTTATTCTAGCTCTTGTACCAATCTATACTTATACCATGGTTGAAACAAGAGGTTTATGAACCAAATTGAAACTAAAGTTGATACCAAAGTTGGAGTTGAAAGGTGAAGACGAAGCTGGAACCAAGCTACAACCGGAAGTAAAGATATGATAACAAGCTTTAATACATACACAACGGTAATATACTAATATTTGTTTTCTATCTGAAAAACTAAAACCAAGCTCGAACAAAGTCAAAAATGAAAAATACCAAAACAAAGCTTAAAATAAATATATATTTGATTAAAACCCAAATCCGACCCTAAACTAAAATACATGACAACATGATCTTATACTAATGATGGTATTAGTCTAGCTTTAGAAACTATTTTTTAAACCATAAGTCTTAAAAACCGGTTCATCCGACCGAACTAGCAAAACTTGGAGTCTGATGTTTGGTCGTTGGATATATTCAGAAAAAAAAACAAATGATAATCAAATAAAATAAAATAAAAATGAAAGCTTTTTGACTAAGATTGATATCGGATCACACAAACCAGCTCAATGTTTCATTATTGGATCCAATAAAAATTGTCACTTTCATTTCATTCATCATGAATCTCAGTGATGATGATGAAGCTGATGATGTTGATGATGTCCAAATATCCATTTCCATCCTCTGAAACTTTTTCGACTCTTACGTATCTCTCCATCTTTCCGGCAAGACCCTCCTCCTACTACTCCATGTTCCAAAACGCCGTCGTTTACTTCTCCTCCACCAGAAGAATCAAATTTAAGATCTATAAAACCAGGCTCTTCTCCTCCGGTGAAGTAACTACTCTCTTTCATTGACATTACCCTTCTCGTAAAATTCATCGCCGCCGAATCACTTTTCCGATGCTGTTCCATCGTAGTCGTTGTTGTTTTCGCCGTTGAGGGATTATTCCCTCTCCGATTATACTCTGTTTCACTAAAATTACTTCTCCTCAGAGGATACTCTGTTTCACTAAAATTACTCTTCCTCGCTTCAAAACCACTCCTTCGCGGCGGCTCCGATTCGCTGAAATTACTTTTCCGATTCTCTGTCGTCGTCTCACTAAAATTACTCTTCCTTCCTCCTTCGAAATTACTCTTCCTATGCTCTGTAGTCTCACTGAAGTTACTCTTCCTACCTTCGAAATTACTCTTCCGAGGACACTCTGTTTCGCATAAACCTAATCCGCCATTAACACTCGAGCTTCTCGCGGCGGAGAACGCACCAGAATACGAAGATCCGTCTTCTTCTGATCCGATACAATACAAATCTTTTCCTCGGAAACTACAAAGCGATCTCGATCTTGAAACTCCCAGTTTCTTCACATCATCATTGTTATAATCCAAAACCCACGAATCATTATTGTTCTTCTCAAAATCTCTTTCCTTCTTCAGATTAATCTTTCTGAAAAACCTTCCGATTCTCGAGAATTTATGATTCTTCGTTCTCTTTATCTCAACACAACTGCTACTACTTCTTTTGAACACCACAACTTCCTCTGTTTTCCTCTGTTTCATTACTTTTTTCTGTTTCGTTGTCTCTTCGTCGATTAGAGAAGAGATCCGAACAACGTCTATGGCGGCGTTTGAGGGTCGATTAGGAGAGATATCGGAGCATGAGCAAGAGGAGAGTCGTTGCTCGCCGCATTCGGAGCAGACGAGGTTGATTAATCTGTCGCTGAGACAGTAGGGACAAATTCCGACGCCGGAGAAAACTGATGGATGTTTCCGGCAAGAGAATTCCGATGGAGTGCTGTAATATAATGAAACGTCGCCGTTTCTTCGATCCATTGCTGTTCTCTTTCCTCTTTCTTTCATTGCCAAAAACAAAATCAAGTAACAGAGCAAAACAGAGGAAAAGAAAGAAAAAGTTTCCAAATTTGGGAATATTTTGTTTGTTTGTTTGGTAATTGCAGATCCAGAGAAGTGGAGATGACGATCGGATCTTAAATTAGGGTTCCTTAAAACTTTATCTTTTTCTCAGATTTTGATAGATGAGAGGATTTTTTGAAAGTGTAGTGAGGCTTAGCTATAGGCTTCGAGAGGGTTTGCTTTACTTTACGTTTTCTTTTTCTTTTTAATATTTTTTTTGTTTTCTTTGATTTTTCTTACCCTTTTCAATTGCCCCACCAATTTTGTTCAAATTTATTTCATTTAAAAATGACAGGTTTATTACTTTTATTATTGTTTATATCTCAATTATTTCCATGATTATTGACATCATATCCTCAAATTTTGGCAAATTTTACGGTTAAAAAATAAAATATACTACATTGATTCATCAATATGGGAACTGATCTGCAGAATCAGCATTTGATTGTGAGAATCGAGAGAGAGTATTAGCATGGGGATTATGACATAATTAGAAAAATTAGATTGAGATGTTCCTTAGAAACGTATATTTAAACAAAAATTAAAGTTAGGGGAAGAAAAGGAAAAAGAAAAAGGGTATGATCAAGAAAGCACATTAGGGTTGTTTTTTCTTTTTGTTTTTTTTTCTGAATTTGTTAAAGCCGAGGAAAATTTCAAATATCAAACTCAGTTTTATAAAATTTGGAACAGAGATTTATGATTACAGTCGAAGTTATCGTTTCATGTGTAGGAATCAATAACCATAAGTAAATACTAATATTCAACCGAAATAGTTAATTTACCTATTAGTTTCCATGTTTACAGGTCGATTAATTTTAACTGTATTTTCTTTTAGTATATATTTATCAAATTCAATTGTATTGAAATTAATTTACGATATCAATAAATAAGACAAAACAAAAAGCCACAAAATTATTATACTGGAAACAAGTTTTTATTTATTTTAGTTTTAAGATAAAATTAGAGCTATTTGATTTAGACAAGATCGCATTTTCCATAATAAGTCGGTTCTAGTCATTTTGTATGGCTGCGATTCTATGCGAACATGTACGTCAATGTTTTAAATTGTCGGAGCATATCTACATGTAGCCAAAAACATTATTGCACAAATAAACGAAAAACAATAAAAACGATTACAAAAGGAAAAAAGAATATAAATAAAAAGAGAACGAGAACGAGAATAAGTACAAGAAAACTAACAAAAAAAATGAATACAAGAGGAAATATATGTGAAGATGAACGAACTCATGCAAATATATCATATATGTATGTGATTGATATCGTAACCTTATATTTTTTAAATCACACGATCCGATTTTTTCTTTGAAAATTTTCAGTCTATATATTTAAAATATTCTGAACCAAACTAAATATTGATTTTACGAATAATGATTATATATTTCTATCTAATTAAAACCAAAATCAAATTCAAATGAAGCTATAATAACTCCAAGGATACATTTTTTTTGCTAAGTAAGAATATATTATAAATTATTTAATCATAACTCAAGTTTAAGAACATTGATTTCGGTTTTGCGTTTTTAGTTATTTATTCTAAAAAGAAAACTAAAAAACTCGAATAGAAATCAAACTAAACATTACTATTTATAATTTATTAAACTCCAATACAGACAATCTTAATATAAACCCTCGCAAGAAATGCAGCAGGTAAAAGTAGATAATCGGTGTTATCGATTAGTGTTACAAAACATTAAGATCATAATGATTTAATTAACCAAAATTACATTAAAATAGAAAAAGTATTAGAAAGATGTCATGTAACCAAAATAAGTTTTATCAAGAGTTTTGAGAAAGAAACAGGATATGACTAGTTTCATAGGATCTATTTTTTCTTTTATCATAGTCTGTTTAATGATTAAAATTGTGCATGCTTTGTCCTTTTCAGTTTTACAATTTAATGTTTTCAGTTTTACAATTTAATGTTTTTCTTTTTATAACATTTATTTCGCTAACATCATCTAATCTTTTTATGCTGTGATCCAACATTAATAATTTTTGGTAACTTGATTATATATATATATATATATTGTGATAGACTGATAGTGGAAAAATATATTCGTAAATATATAATTACTATGGTCAAATCAAATACATTCTTTGGGTTGGGTGGTAGTGACGTAGAGTTGGGAATTGATAGTGCAACTTGCGGGTTATGTAGGTTTTAGTTCGTGTGGAGTATATAGATTTCTTTTGAGTATACATTTTAATGGGTTTAATGGGACGAGTTGAAATTTTTAGTAGGTAAATTCTGCAGGATTTGCATGTATCCGTGTAAAAATAGAATTTTGGTTTTTTTAAAAAAATAACATGATGTTTAAGACAAAAATGTTTGAACATCGTGACATTTTGAATTAAAACAGCAACATAACATTCATAATTGGGACAATTCATGCTTTATCCAGGTTTGGGTTTTATACGGAATTTTTTTATAGGTAAACCGCATGGTTCAAAGTAAACTGCATGGCTCAAGGTTAACTGCGGATTGACTGCGAAATTCTTTTAAAAAACCTGTTTTTTTGCGATGCGGATTTGAATTTTATAAATTTTGGCTAATATCCATAATTTTTTTGCGGATGTGACGGGTCGGCCCATCAACCAAAACTACGTGGTACAGTACATAGTAGAATCATATAAAAACATAAAACCAACAAAAAGAGTTTGATTTTCGTAAAAATAAATTAATTACCAATCATCAATTGAAAGCATAACATATAAGCGAAGGCATTCTATGTTGGTAGATTTTGGGTACATATATACATAAGAAGGGGTACATACTTCATAGATGTGTCTATTGTAAAACTCTCACGAAACGTAATAAAATAAATTAATTAATACTTGAATAGAAACGTGAAACTGTTGAGAATGTTGTGTCGCTATCGAGTTATGAGTCATGGATTCATCCCTTTAATGTTTAACGTGACGTGGTGGACTATGCAAAATATTGACTCCATTGTCTATAATCGTATAAAACTGTTGAATCAGTTAAAATATATTTTAATTGTAAAACCGTGAAAGAACATAATTTCTGTTTTATTTTTGTTATTAAACGGTTCAATATAAATATTGATTCCGTAGAATTATACCATTTTACGAAATATAAACAAGATGCTCCTCCATAAATTTAACTATAACGTCGGCAAAGAAATCACTAAACCATAACATTTTCTAAATTTGGCCAAATTGAGATGAAGAGAAATATAAAAGCATTTTGATAAATTTTAAAATAGAAGAGAAATGGGTGGGTAAAAAAGTGAGATAATGCAAAAGTCGGCACGCCCTAGGCAGCATGCTTGGGCAATAGACATCATTTGAGACATGTCAATGTTCTAAGGTATGTTTTGTCTCTTTTTAAATTATTCTTCATTTTTTTTCCAAAATATATAAAATTAATTTTATATTTTCTGCGTATCTCTAAGTTAAAATTAAAACTATATTCATAATCATTGTGTTGTATTGATCCGTTGTTGATTAATTATATTGTTTGTGTTTCATGATTGGATTATTCATTCCTAAAGAGAAGATCCTGCTTTATTCCATGTAATCTCAATTTTACTAGGTTGGTATCGACGTATTTACATGTGAGAACAAAAATTCTAAAAAGGTGAGAATTGAGAGTACATGGAATAAAGCTAAAAATTGGTGTCTAAGACCCAATGAACGAGAGAATTTTATGACCAAGAGAGTTCAATAGAGTTCCATGTACTTTATATACAACTCTACAAATCGTTTAACTTCCGATATGAGACAATTTTAACAAATTCCGAGGATCTAATCATTGGTGCAATCTATTTCGAGAGAGACGCGAGTCAAATAAAGATTCATAAGGCATCTTATTGCAAATTAGGAGTGGAGAGAGCCAATAAACATCGATGGGATCATTTCAATTCCAGCCAGTGAAGGTTGTACGAGCCTTCCTTCACACACCATCCAACTCCATGAGTATTAGTTTTGGTCATAAACGGACTTTATTTATCGATTATAGGAATATATATTGTTGTATTATTTAACCAATAAAGAATCAAAGTCCTATAATATTTTTAGCCCCACTCTCAAAAGATATAACCCAATATCAGTTTCAGATCCTCTTTAAATCCTTATAGGACTGTTTTATCAAACGTGATTGCTGATATTTTATAATTAATGAGCTTTCAATTATTTTTTGTTTGTTTTCCCTCTTAAATTTCTTATGTAATTTTAATTTTTAATGTTTTGCTTTTATTTATTTATTTGTTCCGACAAAGTTAGAGGTCCATACCTCTTATACCAACCCAGCCATGTGATTTCAAAAGATGGAATTTTGTTATGCAAAAGCAAAGACACAAATTAAGATGGCAACCAAACGTAACCACAATAACGAAATTCATCAATAAATAATCTCAAAAAAATCCGATATTTCTAAGGAACGTTACACAAAAAGGTTCTAACATGAGTTATACCTATTTCGACCAAACAAGAAAAACAAACAAAATAAAAACATTAGATGAGTATACATCCAAAAACATATCGATCAATCGTTTTTATTTCAGTAACAAAATATTCAGAATCGTGTTGGGATTTGCATTTGTCTTCCCTGAAAAAGCAAAATAAATAAATTAGAGCATATCAACTAATAATAACGAACACACAAGTTCTTGAGAGAACCTAACAAAAGCAAACCTATCAGGTTTTGTAATACATTGTTTTCCTTCAAGCTTCTTTACGAGTAATCCTGATGAAAATAAACAGATTAACTTGTCAAATTTTCGTAAAAGTAAAACAATAAAATGGTATTAAAAGAGAATAAATTATTCTAACCTGAAGCAGTAGATTCCAAGAGCAGTTGTGATCTCATGAATGACTGAAGTAGCAAAATGCATATATAGTGACAATGTGAATATACAATAACCAAGAAGAACCCAAAACTCATCCACAAGAGCAACCCTGAGAAGAGATTAATACAATCTTGATATATAAATCTGATGAAATCGAGAAATCAAAAACCAAAAAAAAAAGAAGGAACAAAACATACCCGTCGTTGAGTCTAGCGGTTAGAGCATTTGCTAGAGCAAAGGGAAGGTAAAGCAATGACTGTTGCAAGAGAGAAGGTTAATGAGAATTATGAAGAAAAAAATTGGATCGAAGCGAGATGAAAGTAATCATATTTTACCATACACATGTTTGTTTTTAGTCCTTTTGGTTCATCACATAAGTGAGCTAGAATCATTCTTCCCTGTAATCATAACCCATGACAAAATGCTTCAGCTTTCGATTCATTATTAAACAACGAATACTGATTTCGAAACCAGATTGCTTACCACAAGGAATCCAAATGCAAGACCAGTTCCCAATACAACTAAGTGAGGATAGTTTCTTATGAGATCAATTGGAGACAAGTAATCCCTGATTAAGACAAGATATACCGATAAGTCTCACTGTGTTAATGATAGCAAGTTAAAGAGAAAACTGGAATTAGACATACCAAATCAATACTCCTGCAACTAATGTGACAAAGGGATATAGCTGAACACACAAAAATATTAGTGTTACATATGGAAGTTAAAAAAGAGAAATATAAGTATTTAGTATCCATTGAATCGATTTGGTTTTAGGAGACAATACCATAGCTAATGCTAGAAGCATGCTTCCTTTTCTTGACTGTACAACTTTGTAAACATTAGACACACTGTAGAATGAAGCAGTGTACGTGTGAGCAGAGCAATGCATAGAAAAAAGATAACAATTTTTTCATCTCTAAAAAGACCATAAGACCGATGAATTATGAGAAGACTCACTTGATTGCAAGTGTTGGTATAACAGCGAAAAAAATCATCGTGAATAGTATTACTCTGGACATCAGAATCTCTGAAAAAACCCGAGAAAAGTTCCAATGGTATAAAACAAACTTGTAAGGAGAAAAGTTAAGAGAAAAAAAGGTTGAGATTTTTTACCGTTCAAAAATGGCACCCAACTAAACAAAGGAATTGACTTCCCAAACGGTTGAGCCCACCATTCAGCACCTGGAGATGAAAACAAATATAAAAGATTAGAAAAGAATTGTCAAAATAAAGATTTTTCTTAGATTGTTAAAGCTTACCAACAATGGCTGTGAAGAAGTGACCACAGTATATAAGTGCAAGACCTTCTGTAGGACCATTGACTACCGGAAGAGTAAGTGTATTGGTAAAATAGCTAACACACAAAAAAGAGTAAGAGAGCAAAGTTACTAAGAATGTTACAATGATAAAACAGAGTTACAAATTTGAAATCAAAACACTTACTGTTCCCATGTTGCTCCAAAAAATGGAACAGCTGAAATAACCCAAAACCAGAAAGTATCTCTTCCACACATAGCAGTGCTTCCATATGCCATTGTTTCAAATGCACAACCAAGTGCATCACAACCATGATCAAAAAGCTCTCCTAGTGGACTAGATGAATTTGTTCTTCTTGCTTGTTTCCCATCAACCGCATCAAATGTCTAATATTTCATCATAAGTGCTCAAAATATGTCAGCACAAAAGACTACATGACTCTTAACAAGAAGATAAAGAGAAAGGGCCAGACCTGATACAAAAACAGAAGTAGGCCGTGTGCGAAATGAACCCATCGAGGAGGAGGAGAATCCAACTTAGGTGAGTATATCTAAAGACAGTTTGAAGAAATCTATAAGAGCAAAGCAACAAGAAAGCTTCAAGAGAATAAAGAATTATGAAAAATGAAACCAATCTCACATAGCCTAACAGAGCAGATGTGAGAAGAAACATGAACCCTGTAAGTGTTATCTACAAAACCAAAAAGACACAAATCATAAGTATTATCTCCATTGTTACTACATACAAGTTTAAACTCAGAAATAGGATTCAATTATACCATGTTGGGTCTGAATATGGATCCCAAACGGAACACATGAAAAGAAAAAAAGGAAAGCTTTCATCAAACCAAGAGACTAAGAGATATCTGAATAACTAAAATCAACATCGATGTTAAAGGAGATTAGATAACTTACGGCATCCATAAAGGAAAGATTTTGACAAAACGGTTCCAAAAAGGTTGGAGAACGTATTTAGCAAGATACGAATGATCAACACCACTGTATTTATGTTTCTTTAGAGCAGCTACACCATGTGCTCCTATGTAACCCATTTTTTTCTAAATCCAAATTTGGGTCTCTCTCAAATCAAATCAACCTGTCAAAGATCAAACAACAACAAAAAACCAAATAAATAACATTAAAGCTTCGATCTTTTGTGTCAAAATGAGTACTTTTCAAATACCCTAAAGTCATAACCATGAAATACACATGACCCATCTGAAAAAAGAGATTTTTTTTTGTAAAAATGAAATTGATTCAAATTCAATAACATACACGAACTCAGAGAACCAATCTAAAGATTCAATAACATACGCGAACTAGTGTTAAAGATCGTAGATTTCAGTAAATGAGGAGCAGATTCGATCTAAAGATTCTCAAGAGAACAGAGGTAAAGAGAAGAAGAATAATTACGACGCTTCGGCGAAATGCTACAAAGCCGAAGACGACGTCGAGGAGGCTAGAATCAGAAGAATCAGCGATGTGTTAGAGAAGAAACTTGAAAGAAAGAGATGAGAGATATGGTTATTTATGTTTATCTCTCTTCTTAATTCTCTTCTCTCTCTTGTTGCGCCCTAAAAGAGTCGAAGCGGGACGAGAGTGGAAAGGAGAACTTTGCGTATCTGTAACGATCTTAAATTTATTATTTCCATTTTAACCTTCTTATTTATTTCAAATTTTTGTTTTTTATAAAATAAATAGTCTTAAAAAGTAGAGAATCTCCCCAAATTAATTAGTGTTATTCGTTTTCTAGAAGTTGAACTCAAGTAAAACCATTTCTAGTTTGGTTTAGTTTGATGTGAATTATTTGAATTTAGTTCGATCTCAATTAGAAAAACAAAATTTTAAACAGAAACTATAATTTAGGCTTGATCGATTACGGTAAACATGAATCCGACTTCAGTAATTTTAGGTTTCAAAATGATAAAACAGATCGGTTTATAAATAAATTCTGGTTCAATTTTGGTTATGTATTTTTATTAAGTTTTTAATCATTCTGAACTCAACCAGTTAATTTTATAGACAAAAACAATAAAATGAATTCAATTATTCTTATTCATTACTAATCTATAGGAGTGGCTAAAAAGACTTTATAAAATACACAATATGGAGTTTAAATAAGCTTCATATTATATGGAGTCATTTCCATAAATTAAGATAATTATGAGGACATAAGTTTGATTTTTGATCCTTTATTTACGATTTCAACGATAATTATGTGTATTAGACTAATATCCGCGCATATGTACTTTTACTTATTTAGATATATCTTGTGCTTTTTTCTAACAATTATCTTAAGTTTTATATATTGATCAAACATAGTAATTTATAGTTACATGTTAGTTACTTTTTCAATAATATATTATTTTATATTTGTATATTTAATTTAAATGTCCATAACTATTATTTAAATTATGGAATTTGTAAAAAATATTATTTAATGTACATATACTTTTAAAACAATTCTTGTTCTATGAACAGACTAATTTTTTGATTTTAGACATTTTTAAAATTTGCAAAGCTTAAATAAGTAAACCCACATTTATTTGCGTATTGCACTAAAAATAGAAAAAATATGAAAAATCACATGAATTTAAGAATTGATATTCAAATTTTTTTTTACCAATAGAGTTTAAAAAAAAAACTAAAATTAGTCATATAACAACAGAAAACAGATTGGCATTTTGTGAAAAATCCACAATCATGCAACTCTTACGTCTCTTAGTTACGGATTTGAAAGTACAAATGGAGATCGAATATAATTTCGGTCAATTGGGAGTCGTTTTTATTATTTCATTTTAAGATGCAAATGCATCTAAAGTGATAGAATGGACTATTCATTGAAAAACCGAAAACAAAAGTAAAAAGACATGAAAAATTAATATATTGATTTCATTTCTTTTTTAGAACATAAAAATAAAATTTTTATATATATTTTTATTTGTATGTTATGTTTAATATATAAAATTTTGAGATATAATTATTTAAACTAATTTTCTATTATAATATATAAAATATTGAGATAAATTATTTATCCCTAAAAAATTCAACAAAATTATTCAGAAAATATAAAAAAAATTAAAATATTGATTTCATTTCTTTTTTAGAACATAAAAATAAATCATAAATTTATTGATTTTATAAACTAATAAATAGTGTAAATATTTAAATATAATTTTAAAACGATAGTGAGAAATATGATTCAATATGTAAAAATGTAATGAGAAATATAATGAAAAATATAATTAAACATGTAAAAGAAGGTAATGAAAATGTAAGATAAGTTAAAGTGTCATATTATATAATATTTATATTTTATGGTGTTAAAAAATTCAATTTTAATTCTTTATTAACATATTTTAAAAATAATTAATTCCAAATTAATTGATTTGTTATATAAAATTACTAATTGTTCACAAGTATTGAGGTATATTGAATTTGCTGATGTGGTTATACAATAGGAAAAAGAAAGAGAGCTGATGTGTCAAACTTGGAGAAAGCCTCTTCTCCTATTATACATAGGATTTGGAGTATTTTTAGAGTAGTTAATTTTGATGTTTTGTTCCATTCGAGTACGGTTCCTACGCGATTGAGATTGGAAGAAACCAAAACTCGAGAATACGTGCAACATTAAATAAAATGCTCACGAACTTTGATATAGTTAAGATGATGATTATTTAAATATAAATAAAACTAATACTGCCTATTCAAACTTTATATTTATATAAATATAACAAAGAGAGACAGGCTGTTCTATAGTTTTTCTACATTTGAAAAGTTAAAAGAATTATATTCGTCTTTCTTCTATTAATTTTTGTTTTGGCATCATTTTTATCCCTCAAGGAATATGGCATCGGCATTTTATATTTGTAGACAAAAACAAAGTTGCTTTCTTTTGTGATGTCCACAAATTCTTACTTTTAAAGTATTGTATACGTTCAAAATAGATCATGACCAATTCATGACTTGTATTTATAGATCTTATATAATTGTATTAATAGTATGTGAAATTAGTATGTATATCATGTGATATTATTGCAATTTGAGAATAATTCTTTAAATCGAAATCGGGATATTTGATCATATATTTTAAAATATCGATGAAACCAAGAAGTTGCGCCATCATTAATTTGGATTATTGTCGAATAATTTAGTAGTATATCTTGCATCGAGAAGAATATTAATAAATTTGTTGTTGGAGTATTAGTTTAAGCAAGTTGAACAAAATGATCACTTGTCCTATTCAATAATATAACACAAGAAAATTTCAAGAGGAAACAATTTACATCCATTTCTCTTTCTTATGGTCAAATTATATTCGTCAATAATTATATGAATCATATAACCAAAGATTATTTTTAATTTTTAAGGATGGACTTGTAGGATATATGGACGATATGTGGCTCTAAGGCCCGGCCCACAAACTCTGCCAGTTTTTTTTGTTTTTTTATTTAATTCACAAGAATCACCTTAACGCTCTATGATATAGGATGTTTCTTATATTGCAGTTTTAGCTTAAGGTCTCCGACTTTTACTTGTGGACCCCATCTTATCATGGTTTTTTTTTATAACCCCACCTTATCATGGTTGATTAAAGTTTTTCTATATAACTCTTTTTTTTATCCTAATTTCTGTTGTATAATTAAATAATTTGCTATCACACCTCCCGTAAATATGAGACACCAATACCAAAAATATTAACATTCATCCGAAAAGATTATCTTATTATGGTCGAACATTGCCTCCACTTAATCATTATTCAAATAAAACACAACTTAAATGTAGCATGTAAATTTGGAAAACGTTATTTCTTAAATAAAAGAAACAACAAATCACTAATTGACACGTGAACAATCCCGTCGTATCTCACCGGAGTTACCAGTTTTAACTCCAACCCGACCCAACTTTGTAATAGCCGAAACAAAAGCTTGTCTAAAAGCTGTTTCTCTAGAAGCAAACGAGTTGACAGTCGATCTAGACCGTTGATCAGTAAACAAAACTTGATCAGACGTGAACAAACCCATCCCTTCTTGGAGGTTTTTGAAATAAGCATTGTCAAAGGTACGTGGAGAAGTCGGATCCATGTTAATCGCGATCCTCGGGTCGACCCGGATTGGACACATTTGTCTAAGTTGTAACGCGTAACGAATATTTAAAGTTGGATCAATCCGAGTTTTAGGGCTAAAATTGTAAATTCTCCTCGAAAATTTGCCACAATGTGCGAATCCAATAGTATGTGCTCCTAATAACATAACAAATTAACTGTTAGAATCAGTTCCAATATATGAAATTGAAACCGGTTTGGTTTACTTTAAATACCTGAGAGTGCGATCATATCAGTTTGGGATAGACCATGTTTAGCAAACATAGTGTTGAGCTGGTCCAATTTGAAACTAGGTTGAGGTAGACTGTGTTGAACACTCGCCACCGTTGATAATTTGCCGTCTCTTCTCCCTAGCTCTACCGGATAATTTGGTCCTCCGGTCTGCCAATATATTATCATTTTTAATTATGCCATCTTTTAATAACAATGACATAAACTGAATATAATTATATAAAACACACAAAAATAGAATTATAAGTAAACCGATGGTAAAATTTTAAGGATAAATTAGCTAACCAAACCAAAAAGTCGTAATCAAATAGAAGTTAAAATTTTCATGGTTTGATGAACTAGTGCATAATCATGATATTTTGTTATTTGCTAATGAAAACTGAAACTAATTTACCTAATTAAGCAAAACACTAAGGCGCTGTCAAAAAAAAGAAGAAGCAAAACAGTAATGTTACTTAGTACGAATACTTAATATTTTATTTCACAAAAGAAGAACTGCTAGAATTTTTTCCCATTTCAGCCTAGATTAATAATTGAATTTGAATAAGAAAAATAAGAAGATGTCAAAGGGAAAAAAATATCAGTAAGAGTTGAAATGTTCTTTGTATTGATAAAATAAGAGTTTAAAATATTTAAATACCAAAACGACGACGTCACGAGTGGCGAGAGCCAAAATGTCAGCACATGAAACTTTGTTACGGCAGTTGGGATCCCTATCAACGGCCTGCTTCGCCTTCACCACCGTTTCAAATCCATCTCCGGCGAGTGACATGTCATTAGGGTGATCCCTCTCCGACGGGGATGCCAGCAATATCGAAGCATCACATCCCTATACAACGTTCAGTAGTCAAATGTTAAATAATATATATACAAGATAATGAGTCTTAGGCCTAAGGATTATTGGTAGTTGATTTTGATAGAGTTTATTGATTAAACGCAAAGTAAAAAAAAATCTATATGATATTTAGATATCGGTTTAGATATTTCATCATATAGTAAATATAAAAATCTTACACGGACGAAACAGTCATGGAAGAAGAGGCGGAGGGTGGCTGGAGCGGTTACAAAAGTCTGTTGGAACTTCTGACTGACGGCGTTGCGGACAATGGTTTCGACGTTAGAACATGAGTTTTGGTAAAAATTTGTCCGAAGCTGAGCAGAGACAGATGAAGTAAAGAGAATGAGAAGAACAGCAACAATGGAGAAGCTGCTTTGGTTCTTCATGGCTTAGTAAATTAATGTTTTGTTTCTTGTGTGTTTGTTCTCTATTTATAGATGATCAAGTTTTAACCAAGGGTATGGTACATGCACTTTAGTTTAATTATAATTATGATGTATACCTATTATAATAATCATTCTGTTTCAAGCTGTAATGTCCAATCATAGATTTTGACAATTTTATGTGAGGCTAGGGTGAGGCTCACATAGTCATTTGTGCTTTATTTTTTTTTATTGTAAAGTTCAGTCTGTTCTAATTGTATTATCAAATTTTTTATGAAATTTCTATATAACTTATAGTATTAGTTTATTTGGTGAGTATTTGCATAAGCTTACTCTAACGTCCCATTGTTATATGACAAATAATGTTCATTCATAACTTGAGTGACCTTTCCGAGGTTATCGCGCAATAGACAGTTCCAATAAATCGTTATATACCTAACATTTTAATTTAAATTTACCACTTTATTAGTATCCTTAAATTGAACTTGTCGAAAAACGATGGAATCATGCAACTTTAGTCTTCAGTTATCTAAGTTTTGGTTGATTGATACACGATAAAGAAAATAATAAATATAAGTGGACGATCGATTGTGGAACAATAATACTTTGTTTTGGTCAACGATAAAAGTTTACCTGATGGTTCGTCGCATTAGAGAATTTTAAGTAATTGTTATTTAGATGTAATACAACGAAATAATTTGTTACTTTTATTTGGATTACTAGAAAACACGCTGAAAATACATCACTATTTTGCGTTTAAGAACTCAGATTTGATATCAACTTTTTTTTTTATGTAATTCACAATTTTTAAACTAATATAAGTATTTACAAACTTTTCATCATTAGTCAACTTTAGATCAATACCTCGTTGTAAACTTGGATCTTTAGAAGGATGCAATTTGGTAAGATTAGATCAAATCACATGAGTTGATCTTCTTATTCAAGTGGTTGCTAAGGAGTGGCAACATGGCTTTGAGTTGGCAAAGATAGATCAACGTAAATTTAAATTTGACATTGAGGTTGGTTTAGATTTAACCGGGTGACACCTTAGATTTTGCCTTTAGTTCATAAAGTTTGATTAATAAAAGATACTTCAAATTTTTGACCAAAAAAGAGATACTACAGAATTTTTTTACTTGTAATTCACAATACTTTTTCTTCGTAGTTATGGTTTCATTCAGTTAAACTCCTTAATGCATGATTTAAAATCAACTAGGATTGAATAACCATAATTATGTTTGAATAATATTTATTCTGTTTCTCAAAAAGTGTCATTCTGACATTTTTACATATATGAAAAAAACTAAGTAAATTTCCTTTATATTCTTTATAAATACATTAAAAAAATTATTTTTAATTAATAAACTGAAATAATAGAAACATAAATGAGATTTACTTTTAAAATCTGAACTGAAAACATAAAACGACAATTTTTGTAAAACAAAAATAAAACCTTAAAACAACACTTAAAAAAAAACGGAGGAAATAAAATACATGGCTGAATAACACTCCCTAAAAATTATAATATATAGTTCGGATTGACTCAAACAGCCAACAGGTAAACTTTTATCGTTGACCAAAACAAAAATATTATTGTTCCACAATCGATCGTCTACTTATATTTATTATTCTTTTTTCGTGTATCAGTCAACCACAACTTAGATAACTGAAGAATTGTTTGAGAAAAAGGAATGAGAAAGTATCACGGGACATGAGATACAGGCAGTAATTAGATTTATTGTCGTTATATGAAATTTCTCCAATAGATTAAGACAGATATTAATATAAATCTTGATAGCTCTAAACAATGACATCTCATCACATGGCATGAAACCTTGATTCAAGGAAGAAACTTGGCAGTCTGTGCCATAATCTATTGGCTGTTCTTAGTTTTCGTGTTTTGACCGATAAACACATTAAAGAAAAATAATGTAAAGCTCATTGTCTCATTGAATATATAGTATAATGGTAAGGTCCGGAGAAAAATACTGACTATAATCTATAGTATATAAAAATTGAAACTATTTGATGTTAAGATAATATGTGATTTAAAAAATAGATATTAGTAATACACGTAAGCACTTAATTTATTAATAAAAAAATTCTAAAGAAAATTAAAACTCAATGCTATTAATCCACATAATCTTTAATCATAAATTTTTTACAATAAATTTCACAAAAAATGGTACATTCTAAAACCTTAAAAAGAAAAATCGACGTCAGAATAATCAACAAAATAATTAAAATTAATTTCAAAAAAAAAAATTTACTTACTTTAGTCAAAAATAAAAAGAAAATATAATAATAAATAAAATTTATGCTCAATTATTTACGTTATTATTTATTTAAAACATAGAGGTTCAATTTAGTAAAAATAAATAAAACAGAGATGAGATAATATAAAAAGCTATCAGATAATATGATAGATTGAAACAAATTACTAGATAGTATTAATACTAAGAAATAGTCGCTGAAAAAAAGAAAATTGTCATGATTTTCTTAATGAAAATTAACTTAATATTAGAGTATAATTTTTTTATAATTCTATGATAATAATCTTAATTATCAATAATTACATTTGCATGTTATGAATGTATTTATTTAAATAATATATTTTATACGTTAAATTTAATTAAAAATTATTGTAGTTAGTTTTTAAATTTTAGAATTTGAATCAGAGACTTAATAGATTATTGTTAAAAAACGGTCAAGAGAAGTTATAGAGAATTTGGAAGGAAAAAAAAATGGTATAAAAATCATCATACCACATGTTAGAGATATTTTATGTATTATACTCTCATAGTATATATGACCCACTAATAATCATCATCAAATTTTTAAATATTATTATATAAAACTTTTAAATATTATTGGATATTGGGAAATGTGCAAAATTTCTATGAAACTAACATACATAAAATTGAAAGTGAAAATTTAAATATCACCGGTCTGAATTGAAACTCTATAATTCTGTATTAAAGGAAAATATATTTGTATTCGATTTATATGATTTATAACATTTGATTTAAATATTCTATATAAATTTGCAAAAAAGAAAGTAATTTTAAATCCATAGAATTTTAAGTCGTAACAGAATAATAAAAATTTCTAATAGTCACAAATTTTATTTTTTAAATAATTATTTATGCGTCGTTATGAAGTTGTTAGAGAAGAAAGTTTACTTAATATTTATTACTCAAAAGCATACATAAATACATAATCAAGATGATTTTTGGTTTCAATTTAAATTTTAAATGATTTTTAGTTAGTTGGGAAAAACTATCAATTTAAGAATATTCCTGAGAAAATTATAATTTTTTTTTAAACAATAATAATTTTATAGATTATTCGTATAAAAACTATTATTTGATGTTGATGATTTATCAATTTTGTTAGATTCTATAATAAATTACATTATAATATATATTTAAAATTTAAGAAATTCATGATTAAAACTCTAATAATTAGAAGTCAAAGAATACTTTAACTGAAAATCACAATTTTTATGTAAGAAAAATACTCCCTCAGTTTCAAATTAGTTGTTGTTTAAGGTTTTTCACGATATTAATAAATCATTTACTTTTTCTGTTTTACCCCTAATTAATGTATTGTTTTATTTGATATGAACAACTATTAAGTTAAATGAATAGGGATAAAATTGAAAAATCTGTCAAAAATAGGCATTGAAAACATAAAACGACAACTAATTTGAAAAAAAAAAAAAATTTCTAAACGACAACTAAATTGTAATGGAGGGAGTAATATTTATAAATTATTCGTAGATAAATTATTATTTGATGTTAAGGATAAAAATTTTTTAATTTGGTCAGAGTATATAATAATATTACATCATAGTGATTATTTTTAATTTGGAAAATATATCATTAAAACTCAAATAATTAGAAGGCAAGTAATATTGTAATTGAAATCGATAATATTTAAATATTAATTTTTTATCAGGGAAAAAAATATACAAAAATATAATTTTTTATAAAACCTAGTATAGAAAAAACCTCAAAGATATACTAGTTAAAAAATTTATTAGAACAAGAAATGAAAATTTGTTTAAGTAAATAATAAGTACAAGGGTTTTTAGCAAAAATACCAAAATGGTATAGTGATTTAATTGGGTAAAAATGTACCACGTTTTTTTTTTTTTTTTTGTAAATTAAGCTCTAACATATATAATTTCTCCGTTTCATTATAAGTCTTGCTTAAGGTTTTTCTTAATACATATTAAAAATTCAAATAAATTTTCATTTCAGCTCCTTATTAATGTACTATATAAATTATATTATTGGTTGATAAGTTACAGTAATAGGAATAAAATAAGAAATTTTATCAAAAATAAGTTAAAGTATTGATAGATGTTTCTTATGTTAGCATTGATCAAAACAATACATTACTACTTTGTATTACAAATAACAACACGATCCAAACGAATGAACCTTTGTTAAAAAAAAATTGGGACTTATTCGGAGTCAGAATCTGACTGAGCACTCTGCCTTACGCTTCTTTTGACTTGTGTAGACTTTGGTTTAAGAGATGACTCTCCTTCGTAATGGATAACTTGAGCTCTAGCTAATCTCTCTTCCAGATCCTCTGTGCTGAAATCATCTTTCCCTCCCAGCTCATTGAACCCAACCTATCAACCAACATGGCAACAACAACATTGATCGATCATCCATTAAAGCATAGATTCTAAGAAATTAACAAGAAGATGTGTCTTTGTTTTAAGCATTTATTGTTAGTATCATACCACATAATCATCCACTTTAGTGTTCTTTATGAGAGCAAGAGTGGGAAGAACAACAATCTTGAGCCTCTCAGCTAAGAATGGACTTTTTTCAGCTTGGATCTTCACAAAACGTGTCTCAATATGCTACTTTGCCAATATACTCATGTGTTTATCCATCACCTGCACATAGATAAACATCAATCATCCAAAAAAACATACGACAGTGATCCTCTTCATAGAGACATACGACAGTGGTCCTCTTCATAGAGCAAAGCAATACACAAGAGGCAGACAATGCAGACAAATTCAAAAACTTGAATCTTATGCTAAAAACGGGTCTAGTGGCTATAGACAAGAAGCAACATTTTTGGTTCTGTGCCTAACATCTCTTGTCCAGATCATAAGCATTGTTATTATTAATTATATCACTTATCAATAGCATTGTTAGTTATTGTTACATCATTTCTAAGATAAGAAACTCAGAGATCACACACATGGAAGAATCAGAAGACAAATCCACAATGTCTATATACACTTGAATCTTATGCTAAAACTGGTCTAGTGACTATGGAAGAAGAATCAACATTTTTGGAGAGACAAATTTCTGTGCTAACTTCTCTTATCACGATAGACCCAAAACCAGAAACACTAAACCAGCAGCAAAAATCTCCTGAAATTTGAATGAAACACGACAACAATCATCTTCATAGAGACAAGCAATACACCAAAAAAGCATTGTTAGTTATTATTACATCACTTTCAAGCTATAAGACATTCAGAGATCACAGGGAAGAATCAGGCAATGTAGAGTTGTAGACAAATCCCCAAGGCATATATAAACTTGAAGCTCTATACCTAAGCACAAAGAAGCACCAATTTTGAGCCTAACATCTCTTATCGAAAACAAGAAACAATCAAACCAACAAGTAACAAACTTTTCGAAACCCAGCAGAAAAATCTCCAACATTGATAGTCATTAATCACTTCCAAGCTCTAAGAAATTCAAAGATCACAAGGACGAATCAGGTAATGCAAGACAAATCCACAAACTTGAAACTTATTGCTAAAAACAGATCTACTGACTACGTACAAAGAATCATCATTTTTGGAGAAAAAAATCTCTAACTCCTAACATCTCAAATCTCTGTACCTAACATCTCTTATTAAGATCATGCATTAGAGCCAAAACCAGAAACAATCAGACCAAACAAAAGTGATAACTTTTCAAAGAAACAGAGGGAAATGTTGAAATGTTGAAACGTTGAAGCAAAAATGCATACTTTAACCTTATCCTAAAACAAGTCTAGTGGCTATGGGACAAGGAAGCACCAATTTTAAATTCTCTTATCAAAGATCATACATCAGACCCAGAACCAGAAACAATCGAACCACACAAAAGTGATAACTTTTCAAAGAAACAGAGGGAAATGACGAAATGTTGAAGCAAAAATGCATACTTTATAACCTTATGCTAAAACTAGTCTAGTGACTATGAAAAACAAAGCACCAATTTTTAGATTCTCTTATCAAAAATCATACATTAGACCCAAAAACCAGAAAGTATCAAATCAAACAAAAGTGATAACTTTTCAAAGAAACTCAGCGAAATGTTGAAGCAAAAAGGCATAATTTAACCTATTCTAGTTGCTACGAACAAAAAAGCACCAATTTTTAGATTCTCTAATCAAAGATCATACATACAAAGACCAAAATTTGAAATGGTTAAAGCAAGAATGTGTAAACATACTTTACAAGGCCAATTCTCACGGTAAAAATGGCAAACGACGCGTTCACTAGCTTTAACAGCTGAGAAGAAATCTTTCTCAGAAGGGATCTCAGAGTATTCTCCATGTCCAAGACTCATCCAACGTTTCTTCTTCTCAGCCATTTTCTTCATCTGCTTCAACCTTCTTTCTCTCAGAACTTCTAAATCGTCTTCGTCAAGCTTTTCTAAAGAGGCTATCTCGTCGTCTAGCTTATCTTCCATAGCTTTCGCTACCGTTAGAAGATTCTTCTCCAGAATCTTCATTTTATCAAAATCGAAAAAGTTACAGAAAAAAAAATCATCAATTAAAAGTGCATTATGTTGAATTCGTACCTCTTTAATTGGATTCTCCATTTCGTGATTTGCAGACTTCAGATTTCAGATCCAATTTCGATTTTACAGGAAAAACGAAGGATTGATGATGATTATGATGACGTCGACGAGACACAATGAGACAGTTTATTTTATTTATATTTATGTATATATTAATATAATTAAGATTTATTTTTAAAACAATAAATTTGATTTCAAAAATATATAAATATTTTTTTGAATTGGCGACACCGAGAGTTGTCTCTATGTGTTAATGTGTGCATACATGGCTATAGTGGTTATCGTTGGTTCACTCTCTACCGGACCAGTAGCACGAACAATTCAAGTGGAGATGTTTTGGCTAGAGTCCTAAATCTCGATTCTGAGCATGCCACGTGGCGGTTGGTTCTAGTATGTACGACATTGTTGTATCCAACTCCTCTAACGTCTCTTTTATGGATTGTCGTTCTCACACGTGGCACGAGACTCCAATCTTGCGGGTAGATATAGTGTCATTTTAGCGTTCTTGATCGAAATATATATATATATATATATATATAACAGGAATGTACATAGATGGCGATTACAAGAAGAACTATGTTAAAGTGTTTGACATGAAGAGCCGAATTTGCGATCATGTGCCTGTCACTTACAACGAAACAACAACAAAGATTTTTATTGGAGAAGCGCATGTATGGATGAAATTTTTTCCCTATCGAATCAAATCTTGTCGTCCTGTTCCGATATAATTAGGGTAAATCTCAATTATAGTTTCTTTAATATTTGGTTCTTGGTAATTGAAAATTCTTTGATCATCCTCTTATTCGTTCTTTTTGTTGGTATCGTCATTTTCAGGTTTTTGGCTCTCAAGGGTTTTCATCGAATTAGTTGGTTCGTTAACTTATACAATCTTTCTTGTCTTGTAAGTATCTTTCTTCTCTGAATCGCCTTTTATGAGTTTAGGGTTTTGTTCAAGTAAAATCCTTTTGAATTACTAACACAACTTTCAATATTTAGATCCATAATTCCAGATTTTTTTCAGCAATCTTGATCTTCCTTAGTTGTTTATGAGGTTTGAGGTCTTTGAGATGGTTTTTATGCATATCTATCTCTTTGCTCTGAGTTTTTATTTTTACTCTAAAACAGAGTTCTTGGTTTTTTAATTACTCTGTTCTTCTTATATGATTCATTGACAGGTGAATGAGAAATGGAGACTAAAGGTGGTAAAAAGAAGTCTAGTATTAGTAGTAACTGTCTTTTCTACGAAGCTCCTCTTGGATGCAGCATTGAAGACGTTCGACCAAACGGTGGTATCAAGAAATTCAGATCTGCTGCTTACTCAAACGTGAGTTTACTTTACTCTTTTCACATTCTTTTCTTGACAAAGAACTCGTAAAGCAATGTTTTTAATGATTCTGTTCTTATACACATTAACTCATTTTTGTTTGTTTTTTCTTATGCAGATCAGTCGCAAACCATCCTGATATTACTCAATACGTTTTCCTCCTTAACCACTTCTTAATCGTGGTTGATCGAAGTCCATAAATCTTCTTTCTTTCTTCTTCTGCTCCATCTTTACATTCGTGTTTTGAAAAATGGCGGTTTCTGCTATTGGTTTCGAAGGATTTGAGAAACGGCTCGAAATCTCATTCTTTGAGCCTAATGTTTTTCTTCATCCTGAGGGAAAGCGTCTCCGAGCTTTTACTCAATCTCAGTTAGATGAGATCTTGACTCCACCTGAATGCACGATTGTTTCATCTCTTTCGACCCCTTTTGTCGACTCTGAGTCTAGCTTCTTTGTCTATCCATACAAAATCATCATCAAAACATGTGGGACTACTAAGCTTCTCTTTTCGATCCCGCATATCCTTAGGCTGGCTGATTCACTTTCCCTTACAGTCAAATCTGTCCGCTACACTCGTGGTAGCTTTATTTTCCCGGGAGCACAATCTTACCCTCACCGTAGCTTCGCAGAGGAAGTTGCTTTAATCGATGGCTATTTCGGTAACCTCAAATCAGGAAAGCAAAGCTTTTGTGATGGGAGGATCAGCTAATAATCCTCAGATGGCATGTCTACTCTGCTTCGTCTACTGATGAAGCTGAGGCTTTCGATAAACCCGTGTACACATTAGAGATGTGCATGACTGGTCTAGACAAGAAAAAACTTTGGTGTTCTTTAAAACCCATTCGGTTTCAGCTTCTGAGATGACTATTAGCTCTGGGTCAGAAACATACTTCCAGGTTCTGAAATCTGCGATTTTGACTTGGACCCGTGGGGTTACTCGATGAATTCAATTGAAGGAGATGCGGTTTCGACCATCCATGTGACTCCAAAAGATGGTTTTAGCTATGCAAGCTTTGAAACAGTTGGGTATGATTTAAAAGATTTGAACTATAAGGAGTTGGTTGATAGGTTTCTGGATTGTTTTGAACCCAAAGAGTTCTCTGTTGCGGTACACGCTGATCTTCGAACAGGGCTATTGGCGCGCGACTATGTAGTTGATGTGAAGAGTTACTTGAGCCAAGAGAGAGGACTAGAGGAGCTTGAGCTTGGAGGTTCTGTTCTTTACCAGAAATTTGTCAAGATTTTTGAATGTGGCTCACCCAAATCAACTCTTGTGTTCTGTTGTGAAGAGCAAGAAGTAGTTAAAGAAGGAGAGTGATCTATTTATGCCTTTTTTTTCTAAAAAAGGATCTTTTGCGTTTTGTTTTCGAATAAGAGAGAACATATTATGTTCTGATGAAAGCAGTTCTTGTTTGTGTTTTTGAATTTTGTAATTGTTAGGTTTGTTGTGTTTGTGTATCATAATCCGAATCTAAAAGTGGTATTGAGCGACCAAACAAAAAAATGAATTATGGAAAACACAAACATGATTCATTTTATTCATAAAAAGACAGCAACAAGAAAACATTGACAACAACAACAAACTATAAAAACTCACAAGGAAACATAATTGAAGAAGCACAAAAACATAACGAGTTTAAAAGATTGATTCAACAAGAAAACTTCAGACCAGAACCTTGAAACTTCTCTTCCATAGTTTTGTCTATCTGGTCTGCCAAGGACTCACTCAAAGTATCTCTCCATCCTCCAATCTCTCCTTTTCTAAAGAAAGTTTTAGTCTCCATTCCATTTGGCAATTTCCCTTCTCTGTTAACTTCCAATTTACTTAAACTCTCAAAACTACACAATTTCACAATCTCACTCACTTCTTCTTCTTCAATAAAACCACATTTCAAGAACTCAGCAATTCGCTTAATCTCAACTCCGGTCTCCTTCTTGAGATCCTCGTAAGTAACAAACAAGACCTTGTTTGGATTCTCACGGCTTGCATTCCAATACTCCAACACATGATCCCAAAAGGGTCCACCTATAAACTTCCCTTTACAAAACGCTTCAACCGCTTTTTCAATTGGATAGTCCCCGGTTTCCTCAGGAGCTAACTTCTTTCCAAAATGCCATAAGGAGACAAACATGTCCTTAGGGTTCCTACAACAATACACAATCTTACAAGAAGAGCTCTTAACGGATTCGGGCAGCGAGAAATGTGATATGTGAGTGTTCATCAGTCTTGGAGAAGGCAACTCGGAGAAATCAAAATCTGGAGATTCGTAGTAAACTCCTTCCAAGAAGGGCACAAGAAGGTGTGGATTGGTAACAAGAAGAGGATGATCACCAGATGAAGAAACTGAAAACTTGTGTCGGTTAAGGAGAGCAAAAACAAGAGCTTTTAACCAAGTGGTACCTGATTTAGGATTAGTGACGAGGATAATGTCGGAATCTTTGGCTTCAAACTGTTTTTGGCAGTTCAAGATTCCTTGTAACAGAGCTTGTGTGTGCCAACGTCCTTGGAATTGATACATTTCACTCACTAACCAACCTTTTTCTTTTGGAAGAGAAGAGATTAGATATCTTGTTTCTTGTGTCACATCATCATCTTTCAAGTAATCAGGAACTGATGATGATGACATCGTTAAGAGTTAAAGATGAAAAATGTTGTACTATGAGATAGTTTTACTTATGCTCTATGCATCTATGTGGGTAATGCTTGTGTGCTTTTATATATGTATGAGAGTTTGCTGTACAAGTAAATATCACAATAATTCAATTTCTCTTTTGCTCCTAAGATATTATTTTCGGTGGAATGGTCAAGTCTCAACACATCCTTTACTTGAGGAGCACGTTGAATAATATCGAGAGAAAACAAAAGTAAAAGGAAAAAAGAAGGAGAATCGCGACTCTAATGTCGCCAGAATAGTTTAGTCAAATATATTTTTTTGTTTTTCTTCTGTGTTGACGCATTTTTTGGGGGCTAAAACTACGGATTCATGGTGTGTATAGTTGAATATTTAGTAGTTTTTTTGTTTAATATGTTGTATCTGCAATTTTCTAAAATCAATTTCTCTGTCTATGCATTTGGCTCTATCTAAGATTTTTCCGGAAAAGCTCAGTTACTAAAAAACTTGGTTATAAAATAAAAGCTTAAAACGCATTCAAATGTGTTGCCTAATATTCTCTAAAGTTAATCCTCAAATCCTATAATTAAGATCAAACCAAAACCGAACTGAATCAAGCCCGGATTCAAAACAAGTCAGACCAGTTAGGTTCATCACAACAACCCTACTTATTTGTATTGATGCATATTGAATCAAACAAAATCACAATAAAATCGAAGTTTTAAGTTTAATTAAGCAGATTCTTAACAAAAGAATCTAAAATCAGAACTAATTAGTTTTATCTATTTTCTCTACTAATAAAGGAGTCAAAGTATCTCTCCATCCTCCAATGTTTAAACAATTTTAGTTCACGAAAGAGAACCGTGAGTGAAGTTTGAACACGTGGATATCAAAGTATCAACTTAGCGTAGTTTTTTAAATTTTGTATAAGTTTGTCTTCCGTTTAATTGAGTTTTTTTTGTTTCCTAGGATAAATTTTTGTGGGTTTAAGGCTAAGAAAGTCACGTGTTCGATTTTTATTAAAAGGAATTTATTCTTCAAAAAAAAATTAATTTAACATTAGTCTGATTCTGCTTAAAAAGCTTATGGACCCACTGTTAATGTCTATGGAATTTCTGGTTTTTGTAAAATTCTTTCAATATCAAAATCAGATGAAAAGAAAGAAAAAAGAATTTGGAGATGAAAAGGAACAAATTCTTAGTTTTTTTTTTTTGTAAAAAGGGTTTTCTTAAAAAAGGAACAAATTCTTATAAGGTTTATTTTACGAAGATATTAATAAATATTAACGGGGGCGAGTCATTAAAAAAGGAAAAAGATTCCTTCCTTGGCCTCTCATTGGCTTTGGCACAACGAGTGTCCCACTATATAATTCACGGTGAATTTTAAATTGCGTTACATACAATATAATTTCACACTTTATTTGTTCGAGGCCACCTTATTATTCTTCCCGGAGAATGTATGCCTAAAATAAATAACAGATTAGGCTTACCATATGAATTCTATTGTACCTGCTCTAATTGATTATTTTACGATTATAATTTCTTTATTTCATCCCAAAATTTCCTAAATTTTTGTCTACAGCCGTCCTAGATCCGATACCACACGTATATTAATCCTCTAGACGTAGAACAACACGGCTTTGAATCCAAATACATTTTCATGTTACTAATCGAATACTCCTTAAAAAGGTTTAATGGATTAGCTACATACACAATAAATTAAGAGTTTTATTTTCCTCGAACGGATTTGATATGCTAAGATAAACCAATCGATCCACTCATTAGTCCATATACAACTAGAAGATTTTGTAGCTCATAACATTGTAGAAAACATAATTATTCATTTTAAGATAGGTGACTGATGATCGATATAAAATTTGTTTTTTCCAAAGCAAAAATACATAACTAAAAGTAGTCAATGTGACGATTTTTTTCCCGGGCAATTAATGAGGCATAACACTACAACAGACTGGTCCATTAGCACGAAATCCTCATATATAGAGGAAGGAGAGTCGAATCTTTGATGTCAAAGTCACACTTCGGAGCTTAAACCGCTGCACTACATGCGTGTTGGCCAATGAGACGATTAAACAAACTAAAGTTAGTTATTAATACTCTCTCTCTCTATATATATATAACACCCACATAAATCCTCCATATAAAGAATTGAAAAAGGAATATTTCATATACAAAAGCCTCAAAATTCTGCACCTTAGTAATTAATACTCTCAAAATTTTGAATGCAAGAAAACAAGTTTTGATTCAGACAAAGATGATACACAGAAGAAGAGAAGTAAAAAAATGTTATGGTTTGTCCTCTTCATCGTTCTTCTTCTTCATCTTTTTCCTCTCTTCTTCTTCCTATGCAGAGCTCACAGACAAAGATGTTAACTTTGAAGGTAATATTTATCAACAAAAGAAATTTAACTTTCTTTGCTTTCTTTTTTTCCTTCCTAAAACATGTTTTTTTGTTTCCTCTTTTTTTTTCTTCCTAAAATATGTTTTTTTCTCTCTTTAGTTCTTGCCTTAATAGGAATAAAAAGCTCACTGATTGATCCTCATGGAGTTCTAATGAATTGGGATGTCACAGTAGTTGATCCATGTAGCTGGAACATGGTCACTTGTTCTTCTGATGGTTTTGTCTTAAGCTTGTAAGCACTTTTACACACACACACATACATATGAACATGTGTTTACAGTCCTGACTTATGTGTGTATGTAGAGGACTTCCAAGCCAGAGCTTGTCAGGGACTCTTTCATCCAGTATTGGGAATTTAACAAATCTTCAGAGTGTGTAAGTGTTTTTAAATATTAAAAGATTGTTTCTTCATCTCTTATTAATTTTCTAATTATTTTGTTTGGATATAGGTTATTGCAAAACAATTATATAACAGGACATATCCCTCATGAGATTGGGAAATTGATGAAACTCAAAACACTTGATCTCTCTACCAATAACTTCACTGGCCAAATCCCATTGACTCTTTCCAATTCCAAAAATCTACAATAGTTGTAAGATTTTACCCGTTTATCCAAATCTTTTTAAAATAATATATAATATTATATATATATATATATGTATTTATGGATTATATTCTGTTGATTGTGGAACAGAAGGTTGAATAATAACAGCCTGACAGGAACAATTCCTAGCTCATTGGCAAACATGACCCTACATACTCTTTTGTACGTTCTCTCTCTCTCTTTTTTACAACAAAAATGCTTTAATTGACTTATATATATATTATACTATAAATAAAAATATACCAAATAAAATAGTGTAAAATTCTTCTGTGCATGATACATGTTTTTAATATTTTATACATATATCATGCACAGAAGAATTTTATACTATTTAATTCATTATATATTATTTATAGTATCATATAGATATCTTGATTAATATATTTTTATTTTTCATACTTTAAAGAAATAGTATCATATATACATTTTGATTAATATTTATTAAAAAATAGAAAAAACTAATAAAACATGTGTCATGCACGGAAGACTTTTATACTATTTAATTTATTATTTTATTTATAGTATAATATATATTATTTGATTGATATATTATTATTTTAAAAACTTTAAAGAAATAGTATAATATATAAATTTTGATTCATATTTATTCAAAATAGTCCAAAAATAATATATAATGATTTTATTTTTTATATAGAACATAAAATATAGGACATAAAATGAATAATAAATTCAATGATTTTAGAAACTAATATACATTGTGAGAAACGATAATGAAAAATAGAATTAAACTTGTAAAAGAAGATGATGAAAATGTAAGATAAGTTAAAGTTTCATATTGTAATGTTTATAGTTTATGGTTTTTAGAAATTTAATTTGAATAATTTATGCTATAGTGATTTTTAACATAATTTAATTTAAATTTATTGATTTGTTATATAGAATTAAAAGTTTGACACATGTCAAATTTTCTTATTTTCACAAATAATGAGGTGTCAATCAGTTGAGAATTCATTTCAAATTAATAGTTTTTGGTTTTAATTATCTAAATGCAATATAATTAAATGTTAATTGATGTAATTGTTAGTGTTTGACATATGAAATAAGACTAACCCAATAAGAAAGTTACTAATAACTGGTAAATGGAATAACTATATAATTTTTTTTAATTAATTAAATAAAAAATACTGAAAATAATTGTAGGCACCAGTTTTTTTCTTCTTTTAGTATAACTTGAGTGATTATTTTTCAGGGATTTTTCGTACAATAACTTGAGTGGGCCAGTTCCAAGATCCCTTACCAAACCATTCAAGTAAGTCTGTTTTTGAAAAAGAATATTTGTCTGCTCTGTTAAAAGAACAGGGTAAATGTAAATACTCTTATATTTTCTCTGCAATTTATCCACATTTATACGTTACCTTAAGTAGTTAAGTATTTTATCAAAAAAAAGAGTAGTTAAGTTAATAGTTTTTATTTTATACTTTTCTACTTGTTATGCAGTGTAATAGGAAATCCTCAGATTTGTCCAACTGGAACTGAGAAAGGCTGTTGGCCGATACCACTTACCTTGAACAGTTCTCAAAGTAAGTAAAATCTGAAATTTCAATCTTTAAACGAAAAAATATGTAATCTTTGAATTTTAGAGAATGTAAGCTAAAGTGGGTTTGTATTTACTTTCTTGTTGTTAGATGAATCATCTAATGGAGGCACAAAAACCCGGAAAATCGCCATAGCCTTTGGTGTTTTAACCATAGCCTTTGGTGTTTTAACCATAGCCTTTGGTTTAAGCCTATAATCAAAACCAAAACCGAACTGAATCTAAGCCCGGATTCAAAACAAGTCAGACCAGTTTGGTTCATCACAACAACCCTACTTATTTGTATTTGTGCATATTAAACCAACAAAATCACAATAAAGAGAAAAGCTCGATAAATTGAGAAAAATAAGTTTAATTAAAGCAGATTCTTAGCAAAAGAATCTAAAATCATAACCAATTAGTTTCTGCTCAATGGTTTTATCTATTTCCTCTGTTTATAAAGGAGTTAGAGTATCTCTCCTTTCCTAAAAAATGCCTAGTCTCCAGTTTACTAACTTTCCCTTCTCATTAACCTCCAATTTACACAGATTCTCAAGGCTACACAACTTTTATGATATCTTCCAAAACTCCATTCTCGATCTCTTCCTCTGTAAAAGAACATCCCAAGAACTCTGTGATCCGCATAACCCAATCCCGAGGCTGCTCTCTCATCTCTTCATACATAACAAACAAAACATTTTCCGGGTTTTCTCGGCTTTCTTGTCCTTAATGGACTCAGGGAGTGACTTCAGAGGAATGTGTGGAGAAGATTCTAGGAGAAGAATCTTTAGTGTAAAAGTTGAAACCTTCGATAAAGGGAATGCAGGTTGTCATCGAGCAGAAAATGAGATTCTAAAGGATTTTGGAATTTGTGTCTATGAATCAAAGCAAATACGAGTGTTTTCAACCAAGTTGTACCTTATTTAGGACTGCTTACAAGGATGATATCTGAATCTTTGGCCTGAAAATGCTTCTGACTGTATAGAACACCTTCTGAGAGATTTGGTTGATACCAAAAGCCTTGGTATTGACAGAGATACTCTACGACAAAGCTTCTGTCTTTCGGAAGAAAATGTTCTATGCTTTGTTGTGTTTGAGCTTTGAAGATCTTTTAATGTTGCACTTAAATTATAATCTTCTATGTTAATTTTGGTATTACCAATCATATTGTGTATTTTTTTTAATAGAAAAAAAACCAACGAAAAAAACTAAATAATAAAATAGATATTTTTTACTTTCCATTTTTAATATATATTAAATCTTATTATTTCCATAAAAAAAATTTCAAATTTCAAATTAAAATTTTTTTAATATTTTTATATTTAAGCTCTAATAATTGTTTTTATCATACATTTCTAATTATTTGAATGAAAAAATTGATTGAATATAATTCAACCTAATTTATTATTATAATTAGTTAAATGTTAAATAAATCTTACAGTAAATTGATTGGATTAACCCATGAATCTATCTAATTTAATGGATCGAACTAACACATAAATCTAATTAATTTCATGGATCAAATGATTAAATAAACGGACCCAGAAACATATAATTTTTTGTAACAAATTTATCATTATAAAATAATACATAGGGATAAACAAAGGAAAAATGAGATGATATATTGTGAGAAAACAAAGAAATGAGAATTCAAAAATAATAATTATTGCCTACTTGCAATTTATAAGAGAATATAAGCTATGCATTGACACGGAAAAGATCATCAACATCAAAGAGCTAAATAGGCAAACCAGTGGCAGCAAGAGTGTCAAGAACTAATCTCATATATAGAATGTTAGGAGTATTGAAAGAGATTTAAGATCGATCGCTATACAGTTTTGTCTGATTCGTCGATAAGAGTTACTTATAAATAGCATATTGGTAAGTAAATTTCATAATATTCTCGGTTTAAGAATAAAGAAACAACAATTCTATTAAACAGAGAAATTAAAGAAAATTCCATAGAGGAGAAAAAGTGTGTAAATGATTTTTCCAAAGAAAAAGAGTCATAATTGTTCTCTCACAAAAGAAAGAAGTCAAAACAAGAGGCAGAGATTCACTCAAACATTTGCTTTTGTTGGAACCAATTTTCATACACAAATTTAGATCCGGAGGAGGGAGAAAGGTTGTGGAAGTTTTGCTTATATTGAAGATGATTGTAAATGGGAATTCGAAGATGAAAAAGAAAGGAAACCGCAAAAACCAAATATCTTCATAAAAAGAACTCGAGATAGGAATAAAAAATTGAGAGTTGGTGACGGAAGGGCTGAGGTAGAGGATGTTGTCGAAAATCATCAAGATACAAGGAATGGCGAAAAACTGACGAGAAAGAAAACATATTCAGTTGGGAACCAAGATAAGATATAAACCAGATGAGAGATATGGATCCGGAGACGGGAGAAAGGCGGTGGAGTTTTTGCAAGAGACTGAAGATTAAGGTGGATGGAAATCCGAAGATGAAAAAAAACTGCAAAAACCAAACATCTTTATAAATAGAGTCCGAGATAGAAATAAAAAATCGAAAACTGGTGAGAGAATAAATAAGCTAAAGAATCTTGTCAGAAAACGCCAAAAGAAAAAGAATGACAAAAAAACTTTGGCCCGTGAAAATGCAAAGAAAAATATATAATTTATTTTAAAATTTTGAAACCCGTCCATCGGACGGATCCTAATATAGTAGTTTAATGATGCTTTAAGATATATACTGGTCTCATAATATTCAAAATGTAATTGCTACCCAGAAAAATCAAAATCAAAATATAACTAAACGATTTGCGAAAATTATAGATAATGTAACGGAAACTTATGCTATATATAATGTGCATGAAATTTTTAATACCTCTGTCAAAACCCAAATATTTTATCACAAAACTCTACATTAATGAATAGAAGTTATTAATTTTGAATTTAAACATTTAGTTTTGTATTTTGGAAATCAGAAAGGTTAAAATTTTAGAAAACTAACCATGGTATTAGCCAAATACGAAGAGAACAATCGAATTAATTAAGTTCAAATATATATGTGTTCCTTTTTTTGGATGTTCAGTAGGTGCAGAGCCCGTGGGTCCCTAATCTCTTTGGGGCGGGACCTATAACATGTTTAATTAATTTTTTTTTGGTGAATAAATCTCTTCCAACGCGAATCGAATTCGTGACATTTTCAGCCTTGATCCACAAGAAATTACCATTATTCCAACTGTATATTGGTTATATATGTGTTCCTTTCATTATAAAAAGAAAAGAAATGTCAATCACTCACTAAATTATATCCTACTTTTGTGTAATGAACTAGTGATAAAAGAGTATTGATATATGAACATGTTATAGTATATCCAAAGAAAGAAAAAACAAAGAACATGTAATAGACAACGGTAACACAAAGTCTAAAGAAACTGACGTTTTTGATGAATTACGATCAAACTAAAGTAATATCGTTTTGGTTTTAGCCAGACAACTTTTAACAATGACTCCGAAAGGCGAAAATATTTGATGCATGTACCCGTTTCACTTATATTAACCTGAAGGATCTTTAGGGGGGCCATTTTTAATGTCGATAATAAGAAAAAGTATTTTGGTTTGTTCTGTTTTGTTTTTTCTTTCAAATACTCTTAAAATTTGTAATCGGATGTGAAACGAACTTTGCTTGCTCCATTTGTTTTTATTTTTCTGTTAAAAGCTTTCTCCATTTATTTTAAGTGAATTTCAATGTTTCATTGAAATTTAAGATTGCAAAGCCTTTCTGCTATTTATTTTGACATTCTTTTTTTTTTTTAATTTTAGTTTTTTATGAACTTTAATATTTATAATATAAATTAATTGAGCTATGCATTACTCCCGAAATCAGTATGAGGTTTTTTCTTGTTCTTCCAAACACATATTAATTAGAATATGATTCATTGACTGGTTTCCCAAACAGAAAGAAAGTTGGTAAAGGAAAGTCGGTATGTGTTTAAAAAAGTCATGTAATTAACAAACACAAACCCTCAAAGCTTTCTTCAACCTTAGTTATATATCATAGAGTCCTATCTTAGTAAGTACGAATAATTGTTATTCTAAATAGTAAACAAAATATTTAAACTTAATTGTTATTCTAAACAGTAAACAAATATTTAAACCAAGTTGACAAGTTGAGTCGTAACTAGTAAGTTGACAGGAATATCAAAGTGTGAGTTGTCCTAATTGCTTATGCGTACATATGTTTTGCCTATATTTTTTTGTCAATTTATTTTTATATCAAAAAATTTAAATATATATTACATAAACCCAAAATAATGTTAGACCGTAAAGCTTTTAATTTCAGTATAGGGTCACATAATCTTGTTGTAGCACTAGTTCAATTATGATCAATTACATATTATAAATATTTTCCGTTACAGTTAACATTTAGTCTGGAGCTAGATATATTTTATATTCGTGTTTGGGTGTGTGGTTTATGTACATATAACTCCACTACAAAAAACAAAAATGAGACCACAGATGAGATTAGAAAAAATATATTAGGTATACATCATCGTTTACATTTTGGTATCTTGAACCACATGATGGTGATATGTTTACGGCACGTTTTTCCGTTTGCTATTTTAATGAAGATAAATTTTCAGCGTTAGGGAAAGAAATTAAAAAGTTCCAAAAAATATTACATGGTGCACACCGTTTTTTATTGTATCTTGATCTCCTAAACAATGTGAATTAGAAATTCAAAAAATTGTACATTTACAAAATATGACAAATCAACTACCAGATGCGTTCACTGATAGAAAAAAGGGTGACAAAATCATTTATGTCTGCTGCGAATGTTCCATCAAGAAGTAATATTCCGGAAGAACAAATTGATGAAAAATAACAAATGAACCCAAAGTTCAGTTGAAAAGGAGGATGTAAATGGGATCAAAAGATAAAAATGCCCGGAAGAAAAAAAAATGGTAGAACTGAATGAGAAGGGTCTAGCAGAACCACATTCATAGAAAAATTCTGAAGACGAAAATGACACTGAAAAAGATGAGATCTCCATTAAGTATGCCCAAAACGGAAAATTATAAGTTAGAAATGAGATAGAAGATGATGATAGAATTTTCTCATTCTCTGTATCCAAAGAAATTGATTATGAAAGTGATGATTCAGATCAAAGGTCCATATTAGAATGTCATAAAATATATTATTGGGAGAAATGGAAAATGTCCATGAAAACTGAGTTGAATTCCCTCAATAAAAAAAATTTACATATTGTCACAACACCAAAACATGGAAAACCTGTTGGGTACAAATGAGTTTTTGTTTGGGAAAACAATGAGGTAACAAGATACAAAGCCCGACTTATTGCCCAAAATTTTTCTAAAAGACTGGAAATTGATTATGAAAAACACATTCCCCAGTTATGGATGCAATTACCTTAAGATTTTTAATAAGCTTAACGACATCTAAAATGTAGAAATGTATCTAATGGATGTTGTGACAGCATATCTATATGGATCATTTGATAATGATATATAAATGAAAATCCTAGAAGGATTAAAAAAGCCTAATATATTAAGTTCAACATCTAAAGAAATATGTGCGGTCAAATTACAACGATTACTTTACGGATTAAAACAATCCGGACGCATGTGGTATAATCGCTTAAGTGAATATTTGTTAAAAAAAGATATACCACAATGTGATATGCCCTTGTGTATTTATTAAGAAACTTTTATCTGGATTTGTGATCATTGTTGTATACGTTGATGACCAGAACATAATTGGAACTCAAAAATAGATTAATGACGCAAGAACTCATATGAAAGAAGAGTTCGAAATAAAAGATCTTGGACAGACAAAATTTTGTCTTTGACTCTAAATCAAGCACTTTCGAGAAGAAATTTTGATACATCAATCAAATTATACGAAAGGGATCTTAAAACGTTTTTATATGGATAAAACGACTCTTTGAATACTCCAATGGTCAATAGATCGCTTGTTGTTGACAAAGATCTATTTTGACCTTGTGAAGATAACGAAGAAGTATTAGGTCCTGAACTACCTAATATGAGCGCTATTGGTGGACTTATATATTTTGCATGTTGTACCCTACCAGATATAACATTCGATACAAAACTACTTGTGAGATACGGTTCGTCTCCTATGCGTAGACACTGGAATGAAATAAATATATCTTCGTTATCTTCAAGGAACAATTGATTGGGGATTGTTTTACCTTAGAAACTCAAATTTCGATTTAGCTAGTTTTGCAAATGCAAACTATTTATCAAATCCATATAAAACGTGATCGCAAACCGGATATGTTTTCACAGTTAGAGGTATTGTAATCTCTTGGTGTTCCCAAAAACAGATTTTAGTTGCTACTTCCTCAAATCATGCAGAGACCATTTCACTTCACGAAGCATATAGAAAATGTGTATGGCTCAGATTAATGACTAAATACACAAGACAAACAAGTGGAATAATCATGGAATAATCATTAATAAAGAGCCAACAAAATTATTTGAAGACAATGTTGCATGTGTCGTCCAACTCAAAAAAGAATAGAACAAATCATATTCTCCTAAAAATTTTCTCATACATATGAGAACTAGAAAATAATCAAGAATTGGATATTCAATATATTCATTCAAATGATAATACAGTTCATTTGATTACAAAGGTGTTTTGTAATACAACATTCAGAAAATATATTTATAACATCAGGATGCATCACCTATGTAATTTATGAAAAATAAATTATATCCATCATCTCAAGAAAAACTTGTGTTACTGTACTTTCTTTCTTTGTCATGATTTTTATTCTAAATGTTTTTTCATAATTAGGTTTTTAATAAAACAATACATAATACATCATTAATAATAGATAATCAAGAATAAGTGTTATAATAGAATGATTATCCGCTCTCTTTTATATTATATCTTTTTCTTTGTGTCGGTAAATCTATGAACTTATCTTGTCTATAAATATAACTTGTACTGTAAAAGTAATTAAGTTTCACTCTTCTATTTCTCATGTACACGTTCATTACCACTCTCACCATCACATATATTATAATATAATATATTAGATACACATCTCTAAACATATATTTTATAACAAATCGCTTATTTTTGTAAACCGACTGATTTTTTTTTTTGTTAAAGTTATATAATTTTTTTTGGTAAAAGAACATCCAGACATATCCAAGAACTAGACTACAATTGAACAACACGTCGACGTCTTTTACAATGTCATAAATCAAATCGTGTTAAATATTATGATCTTGTCAAAAACAAAAACATTGGTTATAAGTTGAAATAAATAGGATCTAAAAATAAATTAGAAAATGAATTGTAAGGGATGAGTCCAAAGAATAATGATTTCCCACTCATTTGAGGGTATATAACTTTAATTAGTGGTAGAGATACTGATTATTTCCACTTTTGTTCTTGTTTTTTTTCACATAGGCGAATTCTATTTTACACTTTTGATCATGCTTTTAGATGAAATAGTTAATACTTATCTCAATTGGAGAGAAAATTAGGACGTTTTTCTGTTAATTAAGAAAATTAGGACATCATGAGATGACATAATACACCCATTAATAACTGATGAATAATATTATATATATAAACCATTATCATGTAAAACAGGTCTTTATTTATTGTTTTTTTTGTTGGGAGTGGCTGTGTTCCTAATTAGAGAGATGTGCAAGCTGATTTTGGACAAAAATATTTTTTTTTTATATCGAGCTTTTAGTTGGTTTATATACTGCGGTTTAGTTTGATTCTCGTTTTGGTCTATTTGGATATGAAAACTTAAAGAGGTAATGGTTTACCTAATCCTTTTTTTCTTTTCTTTTCTTTTTGGTTACTTGGTTTTTGTACGTTGTTTCATTTCTATACATATCAGTTTCACAGGTTTGGAAATCGTGATTGTCACCGTATTTTTTCTTAACTTCATATCTTCAATCTATTTATCAAATGAATATTTGATTTTTGTTAAACTTTCAGTTGTTATTTTTATTAGGCTATATCTGCATATACGGGTGAAATGTTGTATCCTTAGTTTTGTTTATACTTATTTAAATCAATTTCATTAATATTCTTAAAATTTAATAATGACTAACTAATTATTAGATTATAAAACATATACTTGAAAAAAATTGAATTGTATGTTTTGCTTATATTTTTTTTTTCTCATTTCTTGTTAATTTACTTTTCTATATTTGAAAAAACTTAATCATATATCACTTAAACATAAAATAATATAGATAAAATTATTTGAATATTTTTAGTCAGATGTAATATTCTTTTTAACATTATGGTGCATACTGCTTTCATTTTAAAATTAAATATGAATTGTACTAAATACGAATTATACTGATTTTATCTTTATACTTTTGTGATTCTTAAATTAATTAATTTAATAAAATTTAAAGTAATGATGAGATGTCAAACAATGTAGAGTTCCTTTATGCAAACCTTGATTTGTTGCAAATAAATGTATCATATTTCATTTTTTAATCGAAAGCAGTCGATTATAGCATTTTTAAAAAAAAAATTTGTTTATTCGAATGTTAAAATATAGTTATTAAAAAATTGTTATACTTCGGCTCTATATAATATTGTCACTATTCAATTTATAATTATTTTTTATCTTTTCATTTTACATCGCTGATACTAAAAATACTTGTTTCACTTATGAGCTCAGATTTATTTAGTCTGTACTGCTCATTTCATTTTTATCATTTGTATCTTACATTTAAACATAGATTTGCTATATATTTTCTAATGATGGAATTGATCACCATAACAGTTTGGAAGTCCATTGAACTACAACAAAATAATCAACAATCATACCTTTTGGTATTCAGCTGTCAGAGATTTCAATACAGAAATTAAAACTTTTTTTTTTGTCAAAAGCAGAAATCCCAACTTTATATCCATAAAGTACGATCGATCTTGATTTCTCATTACTATGCTCGTAAAATTTATGATGCGGCTTCAAGTTTATGAGAAGTGGTCACAAAATTGATGACGAAGAGGGAGAATTGAGCTTTTTGTTATGTTGTAACAGAAGAGATTAGTATCACGTGTATCCATGAACACCACATACAATACAAATCATAACATATTAATCTTTTCAGGTATTTATTTTTGCGAAAATTGTCCCAAAATAAATAGTATACGAAATCAGTGAATGCACTAAGAAATTGAAGTAATGATTAAGAAAGAGGAGAGAACAGCTTTTGCTTTATAAAGAAAGCTGTTTGCTTTTGTGGTTTCAAAAGTGACTTGTCTGTTGACTATCACTGTGTAGACGAAGATTTGGTTAAGTGTTTCTAAATAATTTAAGCTTATATATATTTCTTTTTTGATAAAGGATTTTTTTGTGTGTGTATCTATTTGATTAATCGTTGTTGGATTAGTTGCGTGCACCATCAATTTCTTAATCAATCGTTGATTGAAAAATAAATTGTGCAGTAGTATAAGTAGTAGACTTTGTAAAAAATAATTAGATAGAAATCTAACTGAAGTATTATATTATTTGATTGAAAACAATAGTAACAAAAAACACATGATATTTCTTTTTTTCTCAATTTCATAGTAAATATTATTTTCTAAATTAAATATCTTAAATATCATCGTATCATATATAACTATTAAATTAATTTGCAAAGTAAAATTAAAAATAATAACTAATAATGCGATTCAACTATTTTTTGGACAATTTTACTTTTAGTTAACTATTACGGAATTCATAATAAAAAATTTCCCATAATATGTTATTTTCTGTAGTTTGCTAATTTTTATAACGTCGTCTAATTTATACAATAGAAGTTAGTGAATGGAATTTCAGGATTATGGTTTAGATTCGTTAGAACATTATGTGAAAATAAGATGCTTATGTAAAAATAAAGATGTTCTAATCAAAAATTATGCTTTTCGTAACTATTAAGTGAATGATCAAATAGAAAAAGGCTGGTATTTAATGTAAGTATTTAATGTAAATAAATTACAGTTATTATTATTTTCTTAGTTAAAATTTTAGTTTTTGTTAAACTATTATTGCATTAGGTATGCTGTTTTCTAAATTTTTTCCTGTATATTCTTTTATGGTTTGGACCAATTTTTGTTAACCTGTCAATGATTGATTCATGTTGTGGCATTTTGAGTTTTGTAGTTTTCTCTGTTTAACTTCAATGCGACCATATGTGTTTTTCGTCTTATTAATTTGTTAAAGTACCTTATAATATTCCACCTCTTAAATGTGACATGACGAGAAAAACATGCATTTGACAATAGCACATGTCATCTGAAAAAACATAGATAAAAGAATTTTTATATTTCATGATTTATAAAAATGGTTAACAAAAAAAAACCTTAAATGAATTCAGAGAAAACTTTAAAGAGAAAAAAGGAACATATTCTATACAATTTAGTTACGAATATATTAATAAATATTAAGGGCGTTGAGTGGGAATAAAAACAGAGTTAAAGCAAGTCACTAAAGAAAAGAGAGTCATTAAAAAGGAAAAGAAAAAGAAAAATCCACTCGTCACATTGGCTCTCATCCCACTATATAATTTCACGGTGTATTTAAATTGCGTTACATACAAATAATGTCACACTTTTATTTGTTCGAGGCACCTTATTATTCGTTCCGGAGAATGTATGCCTAAAATAAATAACAGATTAATAATGGTGCTTACCATATGAATTCACTTTTTACCTGCTCTAATTGATTATTTTATTTATTATAATTTCTTTATTCTATCCTAAAGTTTCTAATTTTTTTTGTCTACTGCCGTCCTAGATCCGAGAACACAACTATATTAATCCTCTAGCCGTAGAACAACATGACTTCGAGTCCAAATACATTACCTACGGCTACAAGTCTACAATCAATCGAGTCAGTTACATGTTAATTATCGAACACTCGTTAAAAAAGGTTTAGTGGATTAGCTTCATACACAATAAATTAAGTGTTTTCTTTTCCTATAACGGATTTGATATGGTAAGATAAACCGATCGATCCACTCATTAGTCCATTTATACCACTAGAAGATTTTGTAGCACATAACATTAATTATTCATTTTAAGATAGTTGATGATTGATGATCGATGAAATTTTATTTTTAGAAAGCAGATATACATAACTCAAAGTGGTCAATAAGATGATTAAACAAACTAAAGTTACTTATTAAAAAGAAAAAAAAAGTTGATCTATATATATATATATATATTCTTTTGATTGTCCACTAAAACATTTTGTATTTTTATTATTATTATTTTGGGTCAACTGTATTTTTGTATTTTATGCATTACGGTATCAATTTAAACATAGTTTCTTCTTTTTTTAATTATTACTACAAAATGTCAATATTTGTATATATTACATTCTTTTTGAATATATATATATATGTTCCATTCTCATATATAATATAAATCAAGTTAGAATTTTTCATAGATAATTCTATTGGCTAATCAATGAAAACATATACAGTAGTACAACCTTATAGAACTATGTTTTCTCACATGATTGAAAACAATAAAAAAAAATAAAAAAACATTACCGGATTTTCTCCCTGGCCTTTTCCAGTTTACAATTTAAAGACCATAAGTTAATAATTGGCAGACAAATCTCTCACTTTCTCTTTCAATCTCAGTCACGAACACTTCCAAATCCAAAAATCCTCTGTTTCCTTCATTTTCTTGATAACCTCCAGACAAAGATATGGAAAAAAAGAATATTTCTTATACAAAATAAATAAACCTCAAATTCTGCACCTAAGAGATTAGCACTCCCAAGTCTGAATGCAAGAAAAACAAGTTTTGATCCAAACAAAGATGATACAGAGAAGAGAAATGAAGAACTGGTATGGTTTGTTCTCTTCAATCTTCTTCATCTTTTTCCTCTCATCTTCCTCTGCAGAGCTCACAGACAAAGGTGTTAACTTTGAAGGTAATATCCATCAACAAAATCTTCTTTCTTTCACAATTTCTTTCCTAAAACATGTTCTTTTCTTGTTTTTTCCTCTTTAGTTCTTGCCTTAATAGGAATCAAAAGCTCACTAATTGATCCTCGTGGAGTTCTAATGAATTGGGATGACACAGCAGTTGATCCATGTAGCTGGAACATGGTCACTTGTTCTTCTGATGGTTTTGTCTTAAGCTTGTAAGCACTTTTACACACACACACACACATACATATGAACATGTGTTTACAGTCTTGACTTATGTGTGTATGTAGAGGACTTCCAAGCCAGAGCTTGTCAGGAACTCTTTCATCCAGTATTGGCAATTTAACAAATCTTCAGAGTGTGTAAGTGTTTTTAAATATCAAAAAATTGTTTCTTCATCTCTTATTAATTTTCTAATTATTTTGTTTGGATATAGGTTATTGCAAAACAATTATATAACAGGACATATCCCTCATGAGATTGGGAAATTGATGAAACTCAAAACACTTGATCTCTCTACCAATAACTTCACTGGCCAAATCCCATTGACTCTTTCTTACTCCAAAAATCTTCAGTACTTGTAAGATTTTACCCATTTATCCAAATCTTTTTCATATAATATATAATATTTTTTATAATTATTTATTTATGGATTATATTGTGTTGAAAATTGTGGAGCAGGAGGTTGAATAATAATAGCCTGACAGGAACAATTCCTAGCTCATTGGCAAACATGACCCAACTTACATTTTTGTACGTCCTTTTTTTCCATTTTCTTTAATTCTCGATATATATAATATTAATATATACATATAATTTTTTGACATATTTCGTAATTATTTTTCAGGGATTTGTCGTACAATAACTTGAGTGGACCAGTTCCAAGATCACTTGCCAAAACATTCAAGTAAGTCTGTTTTTGAAAAAAAAACAGGGTAATTGTAAATATCCTTGTCTTTTATCTGCAATTTATCCACATTTATACGTTACCTTAAGTATATAGTTTTTATTTGATATTTTTCTACTTGTTTTGCAGTGTCATGGGAAATCCTCAGATTTGTCCAACTGGAACTGAGAAAGACTGTAATGGGACTCAACCTAAGCCAATGTCACTTACCTTGAACAGTTCTCAAAGTAAGTAAAATCTAAATTTTCAATATTTAAAAGAAAATAAAAAAATGTTATCTTTGAATTTTAGAGAATGTAAGCTAAAATGATTTGTTTTTTACTTTCTTGTTGTTAGCTGAATTATATAATGGAGGCACAAAAAACCGGAAAATAGCGATAGCCTTTGGTTTAAGCCTTACATGTGTTTGCCTGTTGATCACTGGTTTTGGTTTTCTTCTTTGGTGGAGAAGAAGACATAACCAACAAGTATTATTCTTTGACATAAACGGTAAAAAAAATTCACAATCAAAAATCAAATCCCTTTTAAAAAAACCGCAAACTATATGAATGTGAAATAACATCAATGTGTGTGTGAATTTTGGTTTTTCTACAGAGCAAAACAAGGAAGAATTATGTTTAGGGAATCTACGGAGGTTTAGTTTTAAAGAACTTCAATCAGCAACAAGTAACTTCAGTAGTAAGAATCTTGTTGGAAAAGGAGGGTTTGGTAATGTGTATAAAGGTTGTCTTCATGATGGAACCGTCATTGCGGTGAAGAGGTTAAAGGATATAAACAATGGCGGTGGAGAGATTCAGTTTCAAACGGAGGTTGAGATGATTAGCCTTGCCGTTCACCGGAATCTCCTCCGACTCTACGGTTTCTGTACTACTTCATTTGAACGGCTTCTTGTTTATCCTTACATGTCTAATGGCAGCGTCGCTTCTCGTCTCAAAGGTAATAAGTAGGAATGCTCTCTTACTTTTAGTTTCTTCATATAGTTAAACCGGTTTACGATTTGTGTGTTACAGCTAAACCGGTATTGGATTGGGGCACAAGAAAGCGAATAGCATTAGGAGCAGGAAGAGGTTTACTGTATTTGCACGAACAATGCGATCCAAAGATCATTCACCGTGACGTCAAAGCTGCAAACATACTTCTGGATGATTACTGTGAAGCGGTGGTCGGAGATTTTGGTTTGGCTAAGCTTTTGGATCACGAGGAATCGCACGTGACAACCGCCGTGAGAGGAACGGTTGGTCACATCGCACCTGAATATCTCTCAACCGGACAATCTTCTGAGAAGACAGATGTTTTCAGTTTTGGGATTCTTCTTCTCGAATTGATTACTGGATTGAGAGCTCTTGAGTTTGGGAAAGCTGCAAACCAAAGAGGAGCGATTCTTGATTGGGTAAGATGTAAAAGAGTAAAAACATATTTTCTTGTTTCAATTAGGTCAAATAACTCATTTCTAGGTTTTTGTTTTTGGGTTACTTGTAGGTTAAGAAACTACAACAAGAGAAGAAGCTAGAACAGATAGTAGACAAGGATTTGAAGAGCAACTACGATAGAATCGAAGTGGAAGAAATGGTTCAAGTGGCTTTGCTTTGTACACAGTATCTTCCGATTCATCGTCCTAAGATGTCTGAAGTTGTGAGAATGCTTGAAGGCGATGGTCTTGTTGAGAAATGGGAAGCTTCTTCTCAGAGAGGAGAAACCAACCGAAGTTACAGTAAACATAACGAGTTTTCGTCCTCTGAACGTTATTCGGATCTTACAGATGATTCCTCAGTGCTGGTTCAAGCCATGGAGTTGTCGGGTCCAAGATGACTTGAGTTTCTCATAAACATTATTATAAACTTGTGTATTTGTTTTGTTGTATGCTACGATGTTGTACAGGTTTTGGTGTCATAAAGACATATACTTTAGCAAGACAAATTATCCTTTAGATAAGTTTCGATTTGATGAGAAAGATTTGATATCCCTAAATGTTTAAAGAAAATTTATCCATTATATACTAGAAAACCCAACAGAAAAGCACCAAGATATAAGAGTTGTAGGATCAAATTCTTATATTCCAAGTTCCAAATAAGAGATTGCAACCTCATGTGAGTGAGATTAGGAAGACACCTAAAAAGGAAAAACTAAATCAAACGCAGTCGTCATGTTATGTACACAAGCAATGCAAGAAAAAGTAACAATCATCTAAACATATATCTTATATTTTTCGAAATTAGAATAGCTTTAAGTGCACGTAAAGAAGTGAAGTTTCATCACAAATAGTTTTTGTTTTCTCTCCACTTTAAAAACTTGAAATTAATTCACGAGAGAGAGGTTATACTTGGGAAATGAAGAACAAGGGCACTATTACTCGGACGGGATGGAGAATAAGAAAGGATGCGATTGTGAATGGAAGTAGGGTTTAGGGGTTGAAAGAGGAGGAGAATTTAAGCAATATTCATTCTGAATCTGTTGTTAGGCATCATCAACACCGTTCACACTTTCATCAGCACCATTGTTGGCATAATTTAATCAGTGTTTGATTATTAAATTTTCTTTTCTGTAAAAGAATGTATAAGCGACTAAATTTAATTGATTTTGCTAAATCAACTTGTTTTCTGAATTCGCTGAGTTTCTGTGAATATCACAAAAACTTGTCAATAGTCGTTCCCAGAAACCAGTAAAAGTGTTCTTAAACGCTATTTTCAGATTGCACAAATCTTTTAAGAAAAATGTTTCGTGAAGCTGCCAAAAGTTTTTGCGGAAACCTTTATTGCGGCTAGAGCTATAAACAGGACACAAATTCATTGAATTAAGATTGTATAACTGTGAAATCCCAGATCAAAAATTGTGAACAAAACCAATTAAGGAAAAAACAAACACACAGAGGCGAAATATTATTTGTTTCCTTAATTCAATCAATCTTTCGTAGTGTGGTGGTTTGATGAGATTTTGAATCTCAGGATACAACCGTGTTGAGACTATAATCACTATACTCGATTATAGAATTTGAGAACCAGATCTACGATATACTTTTGATACTTACTTTTAAAGAAAGAGACAAATGAGATTTTTTTTTGTTGGAAGCTTTTGTGTTTATAAATTCCATGATTTCAAAGAATGAGGCGAGACTTTATTTATACGAAAGAGTCGTTTGATCCCCAAAGAAGAAATAAGCTTGTGCGAAATTTACCTTTATCCGCAAGGCTAAAATATTTCGTGAATAATCTTTGTGGGCCTTTAAGCCCAAATCTACCCAAGCCCAGGCTCGGCCTGGCTCGGCTCAGCACGGCGGCGGCGGCACGTGTGTATGTGTGATTTTGCATAACGGTCAACCATCTCCTACACCATAGTGTCCACTTCCCACATTTAGTGAACCTTAGTGTAATTGTATCACTATATATATTAGTGAAAAAAATTTCCAAATTCCAATGTGGACATTTTTGGTCATTTTGATATTTAGTCAAAATTACAAATTTTTATAAGCCTTTTAAGCTACCCCACTTTGGACTCTTATTTTTTATTCATTTTAACTTCGATTTTGACATATAATTACATTATCTTATAGTGTTCATTAAAAAAATTCTAAAGACCCCAAAATCAGGTTATTTCGGTGACAGATTTCACCGGAAAAATTGCCGGGAATTTGGCCAAATACATTTTGTCAAAATTGAGTTCCAACATCGATGTGGTTATTGTTATGTAACCACACTAGTTTGTATATTCCTGTGACATAGTCTTTTCCGAATCCTAGGGAAGAGAACTCTACCTTGTTGTTGTCTAAAGAACTTTCTAGCTGAATCCTGGCAAGAGGAAGCGTTTGAGACCATCTCATGGCTGGGTCTATCACTTTAATTGGTATTGTCAAGTCATCGCCATAGAAGCACAAAAGACCATCCACACTCTTGGTAACTAGTATTCTCCCCCTTTTCTGTTCATTACTAGTATGATATTCATCTTCGTCAAGTCGAAGACCACTCCAATCTCATCGTCTTTAGAGCAATGTTTGGCCTCCACCTGTTTCTATCTTCATAGAGACAGAGAAATTTAGGTTCCAGGGTTTTCTGATGCAACATGTATCTATCTTTGAAAACTTCGACGTTATCATTAGTCTCCAATGTTTAGAAACCATTCGGACTCGAATTAGGGTTTTCAGTGGAAGCCTCACCATAATTTCTTCTAACACCTTTCTTCCTCTTTCGTGTCTCTTCTGCTCCTCCATCGCCGATGGGTTGTCTTCTACTTCTTCTTCGTGTCTTAAATACATCATATATCGTCTCTTATCTTTCGGTAAACACTTCCAAATCCAAAACCCTAATGAATTCTTATTTTCTTTTTCTTGAGCAACACGTTTCTTACTAAAATGTTGTTTTGTGAAGCTAGCAATGAGCGATTGTGCTCACGCGCGGACTTGGCTTGTCGAAGCTATTGGGCTTGTCATCTGGGCCGTGCTTATGTTGCTAGCCCAATGCTTTGTAGATGCTGATACCGTATAGCCCAAATTTATATCTTCTCTGTTTTTGACTAAAATGAAACAATAACTGTTTTTGCAATGAGAACAACACACACACACCTAAGGTCTCTGTTTTTTTATCCAAGAAAAACTAAGCTTTACATAGCAAAACAAGAAACAACTTTTTGAGACGCTTCCATAGCTGCCTTTGAATCTATGTATATAGATCAGACTCAAACCAAGTATCCTTTTTAAGACCTATTCTTGAAAAATTCTTCTCCAGATCTTTGTTCAGACTCGCGACATCCAAACTCGGGACAATGTTCTTCAGCAAAGCTCCGATAAATCTTATCACAGAAGGACCAAACTCAGGCCATGAGATCACCAATGTTCCTCTGATGTTCTTTAGCTGACACCGGCTCAAAAGGGAAGCACTCAGACCATCGATTACACTCCCTGATGGGAAGTAATCCAGATTCACCGAATGAGTAGTTGCTTTCTTCTCAGCTGATGTCTCGAGTTTAGCTGCCAATGTTTCGTCTTGTGAGAGTTTACCTCTGAAGTTACGACTCTGAATGGAATCCAAGATTATAACCCGCTCGGGGATTATGCCTTGGCCAATGAGCAATCTTGAGAATAGGTTAGACCGTTCAGGAGATACCGGAAGCTGAACAGAGACAAGGAGGATCGAGTTTTTATCATCGGTGCTACTCAAGGAATATATGTTGCAGGATTTGTCTTCTAAAGAAGGTTCCATGGTGTTTCCAGAAAACAGGACTTCAGGCATAATAAGACTTCCAATGAGAGTTTTTGAAGGTAAATTGTGGAAGATATAGAGTGAAGGTGAAGATATGGCCATGATGAGTAAAGATGGTCGGAGAGGCAGTTCTGGTTTCGGATTTGAAAATATGATGATAGGAGATGGAAGGGATTTGGGTGGTGGAACAAAGTTGTTAAGCTCTTCTTCAAAGAATCTTGAAGGTGGAGGATTCTCAGTAAGTACATCTTCCATTTCTTAGCTTCTATCAAAATCTCACAAACCTATACCAATACAAATATTAAAGATACGGTTAGCTTACACGAAGCACACATATCTGAAGAAGGATGTAAGAACTTAGATAACCATAAGAATTACAACAGCACCTAAACCCAATTAGGTGTTGCAAAGACAAACTGTGTTTTTTTGTTCTGATCAAATGTAATGTCAACTATTTCAACTTTATCCATTATCTACTATAAACCCAACAGGAAAACACCAAACTATAACAGTCTGATTCAAATATCTTATGTTCCAGACAAGACTAGTAGATTCGTGGACGTATAACGCAGACCTCTTAACGCAAGACTAGTTGATTCTTTGGATACAAAAACTAAATCTAACACAGACCTGCTGGTTCGTGGACATATAAGAACATCGACTCATCGTATATTCCACAAGCAATGCAAGAAAAGATAACAATCATCTAAACATATATCGAACATTCTTCAACTTAAGGTAGCTTTAAGATCCTGTAAAGAAGTAGACTTTAACAATCCCACATTATTTTCTTTCTCCAGTTTCATTTTCATTTAACCCTACCTAAAGAACACCCAAAAATTCATTTTTTTCCTAAACAGCTGATTCGGGCGGTAGATCAAACACAAACTGTTTTTTTTTTTTTGGTTTCGATCAAACTGAATGCATACAATTCGATTAATGGAATGGGGAATTCAAGATAAGTAATCTAACTACATTGTTTGTATCCATTACCTACAAAAGATAATAGTAATCATGGAATCACAGATCTTATTCAAAGAACTACTTAACTCAAGAGACTGTAGAATCCTCAGAACTGATGGAAGAACAAAAACTTGGTACAGATCTTATCTTATATCATTGAATTTATTCAATCTCCAGTTCCGGTCCAATCAATAACAACTGTGGAAACCCAAAAATCGATTCTTTTACAAACATTCGAATCATACTGATATGCCAAAATCAAGCTTCTTACAAATATACTGAACCAGATAGAGATTCAAACTCAAATCTATACGAACATGACAACAATTCCAACTTAAATCTCCAGAAAGTCTCAATATTTATACATTTCAAGAGTCGGGGAAGCAAATTAGAGAGTAATCAAATTGGAGGAAGATGTACAAAGAATCGAAGCTAGAAACGATTCAGAAAATTTAGGGTTTAGTGTAGAAAGGAAGTGATAAAACACGTACCTTTTTTTGCAGTACAATCGATGATGAACGGACGAAGAAGAGAGACTTTTTTTTGCTTTTTTGTTGCGATGGTGAGTCTTCTCGACCAAGCCAGCCTGAAAGCTAAAACCCCAAACGAACCTTAAAGGCCTGAGTCTATTGTGCGCTTACCTTAAATCTCAAAGGCGTGACTCTATTGTGCGCTTAAGTTAATGCTTATTTTTTTCTCTCTCTGCCAAAATATTTATTCGATTAAAAAAAATCCTTTCGCCTTTAACCCCAAAAAAAATCCTTTATTACATTTGGTAAACAGACTGATCCGATTAATCGGAACCTATTGGGACTGTTATGGTGCGCAGATACGTACTTGAATCTTTCGGATTGATTTAATGGATTTAACTGAGAGCTATGAGCTTTTATTACTGACAAATTGAGATCTCGATTAAGTGGTTAGTATGCTAACACTTTTTTTGGGAGACAAAAAAAGTTTTATTTAAATCGTGGTGACGGCATTCATGATGTATGTGATGTCGTATTTTTGGTTGACTAAACACTAATGTGAACAAATTACAAATGCTATATCGAGTTTTTGGTGGAACACTACTGAAGATAGTAAAAGATTTTTTGGGTTATTTAAAAAAAAAAAGTGTAAATCCAAGACTTACGGTGGGTTGGGATTTAGAAATAGACAAGATTTTGATCAACACATTGTTATCAAAAGTGTCAAAGACCATATACTTTGGGTGAAACTAGTTTTTTTTTTTATGTTTGTATTGGTTCTAAACCTTCTTATGTTTGGAAATATGGATGGGCATTGATCATCTATCCAAGAATTTCATTATATTCGGATCCGAGAAATAATTATCTTGATTCGTTATTATTCATGGATATCCGGATTCGTCTAAAATAGTTTAAAAATATTAAAATTATAATATAAAATTATTTTAAAAATAAATTTGAAAATAAAATTTAATAGAAAATATCATATAAAATGTTTCAAAGTAGTTTTTATAAAAAATTTGTAACACATTTACTATGTGATTTTTAAAAATACACTAAATTTTAAATATAAGCTGTTTAGTGATATTTTGGCTAATTTTTTTTATCTATAATTATATATATATATATGTATATTAAATAAAATATATATACAAAAACATATCCAAATCTTCAACTTAAAATATTCGGCGAATGGATCCGGAAGACCCCTAATATTCTATTTTACGGATCCGTTCTGAGAATCCCAGATCAGATCTTGGGTCCTAGATATTTTGTCCATTACTACTTGAAAGTATTCCTTATGGTAGAGAGTTATTAGATAAATGTTTGATGAAATCATTTGGTGATAGAACAAACACAAAAGCATAGACTAAAAATGGGTCCTTGGATGAAGTTCCTGAGAGACCGATTACCAAGCACATGCAAATAGATTTAAATCTTTTAGCTGCGTTGCTTATAATCTTTTAGTTACTTTTTTTTGTCTTTATGCTACTTATATCAGATTTAACATGGAATCATAAATTAGTGTTACTATAACAGAGAGACGTGATTTTGGGGAATGAGAATCAGATTAAGTTCACATTTAAACGCAAATATATTATATAATCTATACGTAAAAATAGGCATATACTTTATCAAAAAAACAATAAAAAAATAGGCATATATTCTATTTTATTTTTGTGGCGGAGATGGAGTCTTACCGGCCTAAGAAAAGCTATAACCATATAATTAGAAAGGACCAACCCGTCTTTCATTGTTTAAACAATAGATTTGTCTAGACTTAGATAACATTCTGAAGAACATTATAAAGTGTTTTTCTTTTGATGGAAATGAACATTATTAAAGTTATTTATTTATATGTTGACCCAAAAGAAAAAGGTTATTTCTTTATATAGATGGATTTGAGATTATATATATATATATTCAGATGTGTAGGTTTATGTGTGTGCACATAATATGATATGACTGAATATGCTTCTGCTCACTGAAAATGGGGAAGCAGGTTGATCTAATGCGTAATATTTTCTAGAGATTGTTTATTTTCGGATCTACCAAGTGGAAATTGATTTGCCTAGTGAAAAGAAAGAAGAAGAATATATTCGGATAATATTCTATAAATATGAAAAAGAAAAGACAAAAGAGTAGCTCAACTACTGTTTTTGATGAATTCAAATGCAACGTTGCATATTGAACAGATGATTTATTTTATATAAAAAAAAATCTTCGGCCAGATAAGTTAAATCTGAAAGATACACACACACACACAAAAAAAAAAAAGTTTACATATACCAAAAAACTACTACAACGATACAAAAATTAAATTTGCATTTGTTTCTTAATTATTCAGTAAATTGTATAACAAATTAACAACGAGTCTACGATAATTATAGCACAGTACATTTTTTTAGTTCAGTACATGGTATAAGCGTTAGACATCGATCAGAGATAACTTAGTTCTTAGTTTCTTACAATAATTGGTTTATGCAATCCTTCTACTTCATGAGCATATGCCTGATTTTTAATTATGTTAGAAAGAATTATTCTTTTTGTGTATTTTAGTAGAAATGTTTTATAAAAGTTCCCAACTTAATTTCCATTAAATTTAATATTAACTGTTAAGGGAACAAGTGTTATAGTTTTATGATAATATTAATTAAAGTAAGTTTAATGTTTAATGGTGTTTCTTCATGCGTATATAAATTTAAAGGATGTTATAATAAAACTGATTAGCATCTCCTACACTTTGAAGTTGACATTTGGTGACGCCATTTCGCAGCAGCCAGTTAGGTTTCATAAGTGCCAATGATATATTTCTTTGATTAATATATAACATCTAACTTTTTCTTTAATTTGTTATGGGTTCGTGTGGCTCTCCTTAACCGTAAAACAATTATATGATAATTCTTTCCTGTTTTCTTAATTTAATCGTTAATGATAAATTTTAGTATCATAAACTTGTGGTTTAATGCAATGGTTCGAGTTCGAAATAATATTCATCTTGAGTTCTTCACCTATATAGAAAAAGGACCTTTTATGCCCCTATTATTTATTGTAAATTTTTAAAATATATTTGATCATAGAACTGTTACATAGTAAATTGCACATTACTATACATATTTTCGTTCTAAATAACCAAAGAAAAAAAAGAATTTCCATTTATTCAAATATTGTTGAGTTTGCATGTCTATATTTTTGTCTATACTGTAAAATTGTATGAGATATTTTACAGATAAAATTTAGGAGTTTAATAAAGGTTTTGACAAGAAATATTTCATATATATATTCCTCTGTTATACAGAGGCGTGCCTATGAAGAAAATAAGGCATTCGTCTTATTTTTTACTATTAAACAAATTATGAAACCTTAAATTTTAAAAATTTGATTTCGTATATTGGTAAAATATGTGTGTTTAGTGTTATTTTGCTTGAATTTAAACTTTTATGATCACATATTAAGAAAATAGTATTAATTATTTCTAATATTTTACAAAATATATTTAAAATTTAGTTAATTTAAAATAGATTTAAAATAGTATAAACTAATTTTATAACTTAAGAAAATAGTATAAAATTTCATAGACTAAGAAAATAATGTTAACTATCTCTAATTTATTATGAAAACTATGTTAAGTTTTAGTTACTACACATATTTTACCACAAAAATATATAAAACAGTTTTTTCTTGTCTTAAGTCTATAAAATTCTAGGCATGGCTATGCTGTTATACAATTGATTAACGCCGAAGTCATTGATGTATAAAGAAAGAACCTAAAAATATTGTAAATTCTCTATTTGATTATATTAATGTGTTATATATAAGAAAAAATCATTTTTTTACGAAATGGATGGAGTATCTAACAAAAGTTATGATTAAAGGAAAATGACTTAGTATTTTTTGACCAAAATCTTTTATATCAAAAATTTAATAAAATATTTAGAAATTTAGTGGTAAAATATGTGTTAGATAACTCACAGTCTCACATCTACACCAAAAAAAACTATTAGATTATATCCGTGATTTACTTTACTTTCGCTAGTTTAGATAACTCATAGTCTCACATCCACAAACACAACCACAAGCTAAATTTAATTGGTGAGAAGATTAAATATGTTGGTTAATTATATGAAAAAGCAGAATACGGATGGATAGAGACGTATCGATCGGAACTCCTATGGTTACAAAATAGGAGAAAGCAACTCGAGATACTAGGATTAGGAAACATTCTTCTTATCCGCACCTTTCATCATTATTATAATTTAATCCTGCACTGCAATTATATGATGTTATAATCAATGTGTCAGCTAACCAAACTTCAGAAAAAATATTCCTAAATCTTAAATTTATTCGGTCGAGTCGATACGTGTACACAATAAATACAGGAGGGATTAGAAATGGCTTACGTAATCTAATAAGATAGGTTTAACGAGTGATTACTTAACTAATGTCAGAAGGGAGAGCGTGAGTGGATCACTACCTTAATTTGATTGCTTAATACTATGGTCTATAGTGGCACACTTTTATATTCTTTATCTTTTTGCAAAAATGATTTTGATTTAGATTAATAGAATGAAACCAATAGCATATAACCAATCATATAATTAGTAGAGATAGGATTACAAACCTTGAATACAACTAACAGGGATAATGAAAATAATATATTAAAACATAAACAAATTATATGGAAGTGTTATAAATTGGAGACATTGGTCATGCATCAAAATATCATATTGTTCCATACACACTTCTAGATTCAGCTCTTTAAATGATCATATTGTTGAAGCTTAAAATAGGTGAGGCATCACACTTCAGTTTGTACTGAAGTTTGAATTTCTTGCTACAGGAATGCTCCACAAGTAATTTGATTTTATGGCACATAAAAGTTACAATCTTTTATCGATTGTGAGAATATATTATCATATATAACTTACATCATATCAATAATTTTGTTTGTAAAGTTATCAATTTGAGCTTTAACTAAAATTTTACTTGTATATAATCTACATGTCATATTTTATAAACTTGAAATATATTTGTTGTCGCTGTCTAATGTGTTGCCAATTAAATAGTCTATAGTATAGATAAGTAGATGTTGTGATCCTATATATTGATGCAACATAAGAAAAAAAGAAACACATCAAATGTTCTAACTGGCCAGAGTCTAATCACTTAATGAGGAATTTAAAATGAATTAAAGTCATACAAAGTCAATGCAAGTGCGGCAAGCTTTTTGCAGCTTCCAACATTAGAAAAGATGGGCTGAAATAGCATTCCCCATCATATATTTTTCCAATCTTTTTTAGATAATTAAATCTTTCGATGGATATAAATTTATATGTACTTTTAGTGTTTATCAGCTGTATAGAGTTGTGGAGTCTAACCTTTTGTTAACGTGATGATCAAGTATAAATTTTAGATATTTCGGGACTTCGTGTGTGTATTAATTTGTTTTAAGATTTTTGTTCTTTCTTTTTTGTCACCATTTCGTCTAACATCGAGTAAAAAACACAAGACAATAGCAGCATGAATAGTAAATAATACTACAATTTTTTTTTAACTCGAACTATAAAAGCTAGTGTAATTACTATCAAAGATGGCATTAATCATCCTAATTCGACATTTTTGTATTTTTTCACTTCATTCAGATGATAATATTAACGGTGGAATGATTAACGAGGGTTGACCAAAAAACAAATGATTAACAAGAAACAGAAATAAAGCATGAAAATAAATGGTTAAATTGCATTATATATATAAAAAATAAATGGTTAAATTGTGTCTCGGAAATTGCAAGTACCTGGTGCAATGGCCACAATGGGTCACTAGAAAGTGTTTGGACCCACTCATTACAATTTTCATGAATTAATTATCAGATTAGCCACTAAAATCCAATTGGCTTCGAAGTACATACGTATATTTTGTATATGAATTTATGTATTTGAAAGTGAAGTAGCAAACAAAAAATCAAACTTGTCAAACAATGCATCTAAATGATTTTGTATTCCATAGATTCGCTAATTTTGTTAGATCTTTAACAAAGAATAATAGATTTGACGTATGTTGTCTCAGACACATTCGATAAGAATCTAGTGTCACTGATGGCCAAATACATCTTTTCTAAAATTCTTGTATTACTTAAAGTCATTTCTAAGAATTTCATGATAGTTTTTATTAATATATTTATTATAAATTATATCGATAAATATATTTTAAAAATTTATCTTTAAAATTTGTTTTTTAAATCTCTAAATTAAAAATCGATTTAAAAAAAATTTTCTAAGAATACATTTACCGATATAATTTATATTTTTTTAATTTTAAAAATCACTTTTAAGAAACCTCTTTATGTACATCTCTACTTTATTACCATCTCATCCGACGGGCAATTTGATATCTCAAAACAAGAAAAAATTGTCGAATTGTCATGCATATCACATCTATTCTTCGTCTTTTTTTTTTTTTGTGTGGTTGGTCTCTCTTACAGATGGATTCTAAGTCGAGTAAACTACAAATAATATCAAATTAAGGAAATATAAATAAGTCATAAGAATCAGTCTACTCTAAATTATCGATTATAATAGAAAACGAACGAGGGACAAATTAGTATTATTGTATAGTAAGCTATCATATATATAAACAGTGGGCATATAGATGCACATATATTAATGGATCTTTTGTACTTGGTGCTCAAACTTATCCAATCTTTTTATAAAAGTTTACCTCTCTCTTTTTGTTTAAGAAAAACTTTAACTTTATAAATGCTAAGTACTTAATTATAATGGTGGGGGAATAAATGCGTGACATAATATATGTTATAGTGGTTGATTAGAACTTTAAAAACTCAAACTAATAAAAATTTGATAAAATATTCAATCTAATTGTATATGCTAGTGTTATCGTTCTGTTATTATTTAGATTTAGATTTGCATGTTATTAATAAATAAATAAAACTATTAATACAGTATATACATACAAAAGTTTAAGCAATCATCCAACCTTTTTTTTTTGTTTGTAAAGATCAATCATTCAACCTATTAAATTATTGATTTTACGAAGGGGCGTGTAGTTTTACATTTTCGGTCACCGTCGTCCGTAAATTGTAGCTCTCGATTTCTAAATTGATTATACCAATTTCAAGTAAAATATTTAGGAAAAATGACAAAGTTACTCTTTTTTTTATAAAATTAAAAAGAAAACTGTAACGATTAAAATAGATGTACAACTTTTGCAAACTAAAACTATATTTCGTCAAACAGCACAATAAAACCTAGAGTTTCTGCTACTAAATATATATTTATTATATATATATATATATATGTATCAGTAGTATATAATTTACCCCCAAAAAAAAATATCAATAGTATATAAGATAAATAAATATATACTATATAAATGAGAGTTTGGGTCCTTTGAAATACACTTTCAACTGTCCACAAAAAAAAAATACACTTATAGCTAACGGCTTACAATTTACAAGTGATCCTAATAATTCCAATACCCAATATTAATGTGTTAAAGAATCTTGTTGAACACGCGTATGTAAAAGAGGTGCATATTAAATATTAGAACAAAGCCGCACGCAATTCTGTAATATTTTGTCTTGAATGATGGATTTAGCAGATCTAAATAGGCTAAGTTTTATGATGATGTCAAATATCGAGCTACTACAGTTATTGATAGGGAAATTAAGTGTACACAAAAATTGTTTTCGCTGTCGTTTCTTGATGATGTCACTAGACAATGTATAGTTTCAAAAGGTTAGCAAAAAGATTTAACATATCGATGTTGCAAGCCAAATTACTCTTTTAATCTTAATGTTCATAAATTATATATGTTTATACAAAACAAAGCATATGTATAGCCATATATATTGTATGAAAAAGGTTCACACATATAAAAACTAAAGATAGCTTAACTAGTTTTTATTCTTGATATATATATAACTAGTTAAGCTAATATCTTTCAAGAATAAAAACTAAAAACTGACAAATGTTTTTTCTGCCAATTGACTTTCTTCCCAAAACAATAAGTCAACCGAATTAAACATGGGAAATTTTTGCCAAATGGACATTTCTTTTTATCAAGAAGAAAAAGAAGAAGATAAAAGTAATTAAATCAAGTTCCGTCAATAAATTGTGAACTTACGTCAAAATTCCGATAAATTCACAAATGCTGTATGATTATAATCTTTTCACTCTATCACCAATATAAAATTACGAATAATAGTATATTTTCCTTTCTTATTATATGCTATTAATATACATTTTTAATCCATGGGACCCATTTCTACATGATTCACTTAAATCTCCTACACTATAAAACCCTTCTCCCACTTCCTCATCTTACTAATTCTTCACACAAATACAATTTTACAAACTCTTTCATATTTACATAAACCAAACTAAAACCATGATTCCGGCAGAAATCACCGGATATTTCCAATACCTATCCCCGGAATTCAATATTGTAAACATGCCTTCATCTCCAACCTCTTCATCTTCCTTAAACTACCTAAACGATCTCATCATCAACAACAACTATTCCTCATCATCCAACGGTCAAGATTTCATGATAAGCAACAACTCAACTTCCGACGAGGATCATCATCATCAAAACATCATCATACTCGACGAGAGGAAACAGAGAAGGATGCTTTCAAACAGAGAATCTGCAAGGAGGTCGAGGATGAGGAAACAGAGACATCTAGATGAACTCTGGTCTCAAGTGATAAGGCTTCGCAACGAGAACAACTGTCTTATCGATAAGCTAAATCGTGTATCAGAGACTCAAGATAGCGTATTGAAGGAGAACTCTAAACTCAAAGAAGAAGCTTCCGATCTCCGACAGCTTGTTTGTGAACTACAATCTAACAAGAACAAAAGCAACAACAACAACAACAGCAGTTTTCTAAGTGAGTTCGAAGATGTTTAGTACTTCCTCATATTGCATCGGAGAGGCAGAGATTTTGGGTTTGTGTTATTCTCTGTATCAACATGAAAAAGATCGAGAGATTTTGGGTTTTGGCTGTTTCTCTAATGTATAGATTTGGTATCAATCACATATATATATATATATATATTATCTACATATATATTGGAGCTAAATAATCTTAACTTAGTTCTTGAGCATATTGATGTTATCTAATCTCTAATAATTTAATGTATATGATCATAATCATAGATATACCGGTAATATTAATACGTACATATCTGAATTAGATAAATTTGATCGGTAATATACATATATAATGGTAATTATTCCATTGTTTCACCGGATTTTTATTATCTGTTCCACAAATTCCTTTTTTTTACTACATGACTTTACAGTTTGTTTTTTTTTTTCCTTTTTTTTTTTGTGTGTGTGGGGGTGGAGGGGGGGGGTCAGTTATCTCATATATTGTGTCGCTATGTTACCAAATCAGAATCTATGTTGATCGACTGATCGTACTTGGAAACCCTATATATATATTAACTTGTCAATATTCCCCAAAAAATAATGTTTGAAGTATATATATATTCTGACATCAGAACTTCGAACACGTAAGAGTTTTATAAACAATGAATAATGAAAGAAAAAAAGTGGCCGGAACTTGCAAACTAGTGTTTTGCATTAGTATTACCACCGTGTTACATATAATTCGACGAGGGTTAGAAGACAAAAAAAAATTAGTATCACAAAATATAAATTAATTATGACAACCTCTGTTAACAAGTTTTGAGAGTTACTCTTCGCCGCATAAATACACTTGCATTGGGCATCATTAAAAACATTGATGGCAAACAAGAAATAAAACAAAAGATTGCTAAAAATGGTGGCCCTTCTTCTGTTTTTGTTTAAATCTAATAAAATACCTCTTTTGGTTAAAGATATTTAATCAAATACATGATCATTAGGTTTTTATTTTCTTATAGCTTTTAGCCACTTTTCTTTCTTAATTTTTGTTTTGTTTTTGTTTTTGTATCCACTTAATACATCACTCCGAGTGTGACAAACCCACCAAGAATGTTTTTTCTTGAATTTCACCTGGCGCATTACTATTATGTAAAATTGAGCACGCACTAAATCGTTATCGTGATAAAAAGAAAAAGAAAAAAAAATCGTTATCGTGATATTAATTTTTTTTTATTTTCTTCTTTATTATTCTTTTCCAAAGATTTTATTCTTTATTATAACTTTTGACCTAATTTAACGCAGATGGGTAGTAATAGTCTTTGTTTATAAACTGCATCTATTTTCAACCACAAGTTTCACATATATATCCTCTTAGATTAATGCTATTACTGACCGATCTAACCACATATAACGATATAATCCTCGGAATCACAGCTTAGGATTTGATCGAATTATCTACAGAAAAAATATTATCAAAATATATAAGAATAGTATTTAAGAATCGGTTTTGGACCTAGACACAGTACTACAGTAGACCCCATGACCCTTCTATTTAAAAAGTCAGCCAATACTAAAAATGATTCCAAAGAACAATTCGTGTTTTGCGAAAATTGAATTATAGAACTTTTTCTATACCCTGAATGACTTTTTTCGGTATGAACGAAATTTGATGACCCATTAGGCCATTACGTTCTCTAATTCAAGATTTATTCAATTACATATTAGAAATTGCTGAATATAAAAGAAACTATTCATACTTTATATAAAAAAATTCTGGTTGATGAGTTAAGTTAAAGAAGTCAAATTTTCAAAAGGGAAACACAAGAAGACAAAGAATGCTGGAGGCACTGGTGATAGTGCCTGCCAACAACAATCTCAAAGCATAGAACGTTTTCGAGACTACTAAACAAAGTGTATTATGCGTAACGTTCCGCGAGCTTAATTTCTTATAATTTGTGGAATTCCAAAATGATGATGTGATTATCTTTCAGAAAATACACACCTTTCAAAAATTTAAAGATTTAAAGTATTATCATTTGTTTGGTCTATTAAGATCTGGTATGCTAGATAACCAAAAGTAAGGAAGCAAAATATAATCGAAGTGTGTTTTTACATGTTACTGTACGCTGAGGGTTGATCAAGACTCACACGTTTGCTGCAAATAAGCTATTTGATTTCTCAAATTAGTTGAATATTTTAACGAAGATGAGTGCAGAAAATTTTTTACACATTTTTATAAGCAAAAGATTCGAACACACTACCTTTTCGCAAAACAAGCGCTGACTAAAATTATAAAGATATTAAGGGCCGTTTAATCATCATATATAATCATAGGCTACAAAATGAGCTCAAATAACGTTGAGCTTCATATTGCTTGAAGCATTTATGATCCACAAAACAATAATTTCAAAATCTGAGACAACGAAACGTAGGAATGAAAAGTTGACCAGATTTGAGAAGAATAAAAGCATTCGAAGAAGATATGGTCTTACATTCTAAATCAACATTGCAGTGAAGAGAAAAGCTCAGGACTAACAATCCCCAAAGACGAAGTCGGTCTCGAGTAATTAAGCCATATCTCTCATTAGTATCCACAAGACAAAGCTTGTTTTTGGGACATTTTTGAGTGAACCAAAATGTTCTACACCATCCAAACATGCCTCAAAATCATATATATTTATTAAGTTAGATTATTTGGAAAATATTTTTTTGCAAAAAAATGTTCTATGCATCACTAGCTGTAAACTATCTTTTTTTTTTTGCAAATCCTCCACGTTCTAAAGATGCAGAGGACAACAACCGAACCAAATAAAGAAAAAAAAAACCGAAATACAGCTTAGGAGAACCACCCTAACCAACCGAAATATTCTATAGCATTCAAACAAAAATACATTTTTTCCGTGTAGGAGTCCGCAGAATTTAATATTTCTATATTCATATTATTAATCATGTGCTTGGTAACTTTCTAGGGTACTCAAAAACTTTTTTAATAAAAAAAAAAAAACTTTGTACCACTGTGATATAAAGATGTATCGTTTTCGTTGTAACTAATTACGGTTCTAAAATTGCTATCAAAAATGATATTTTAACTTTTTTTTGGATTGCTATCTCTTACAGTTGTTTCTTTACCCTTTATCACTATTTTGATATCATTAATTACTTTTTTCTTTCCATTAAAAAACTTGTATCGTTTTATGTTATTAATAATAAGAGTTTTTCTAAAAGTAAATCACATGCCATAATTTGTTTTTTAAATAATTCGAATTAAATAATAAAATAAATGTTATCATTAATGTATGGATCGTATAATTTCATTCCTTAAATAATTGAAAGGCAGAGAAAAAGAATGAGAGCCCAATGAGAAATGGATTAGTAAAACCTAAAGACTTGGTTATCAAAAATAGATTATCGTTCCAGAAGAGATAAGTTTTCATACAAATCTAAATTTCATAAAAAATTTCTAAATTAAAATCCTTAAACAAAATGTGTTAATTACATAGTAGTAAACATATACAGTGTGTCAGTCTAACTAAACAATAAACTAAATTGTTTTTTTTTTCTTGGTTGATAAAACTCAGATGCTCTTAAATTTGAACCTCTTGTGCTACAAATTTTATTTGTTATTGTTTTTATATAGCGACTATAAGGCTAGGAAACAGATTACCCAATAACCTAACTATCCTATAAATTCCATTAAAGCTCTATGCGTTTTTTTTCCTTCTGAAACAAAGAGTTTTTTTTTTTCTAACAAGTACATAATCCTTCCATACAAAAAGGTCCTGGAAGTCCTTTGCAACGAACAATCTTCAGACAATCTTCCTGTAAGTCACAAGTCCACATGTAACATGTTCCGTGTTTTCCTATTCCAGGACACCATATGCCATCACAATCATTTCTCGATCCGCACCATGGAATAGAGCTACCACCCTTCTCTCTTGATGCATTGGTTACAAGCAACAAGAACACACCTACATTTGATATTCAAATGAATGATTTAACAACCATATTTAAGCATGTTTCAGGATTAGTTTCATTTTTATGTATATTATAGGGATAGAAAAGAGAGAAACTTACAAGAAAAGAGAAAGAAGAAGAAAAGCGATGTCGCTCTAGACGCCATTGATAGATATTCAGATTTTAGAAGATGGCAACAAATATTTATAGTCAAAAGTTTTGTTTTCGAGGAATGATTTAAATCGTGACTATATAGCTGTTTGACTGTTCAAACATTTATTGTGGTCTTTGAATTTTTCAATTGTTTTCTCATTGCTTATTAAGGTAATGATTAACGCTTCAATTAGATGCGTTTAGAAGAGATATACTGAGAGAAACTCACAAGAGATGAGAAGGAGAGAATGAAAATTATTGACTAGACACCATTGATACAGTAGATGGAAATGTTTTTTTCTTTATTTTTTTACGAATGATTTAGAACTATTTATAATTTAACTGTTCAAATATTTATTGTGGTCTTCGAAGTTTTCTTATTGTTTTCTCATTTTGGTCTTTGACTTCTTATTTTAGATAGGCATTTTTTTAATTATGAAATTAGGCAAATCCCTGTGTAAATTAATAAGTTTAAACTTATGATAAATTAATATCTCTATAAATCATATATATAATGCAGAGTTTTTTCTCCATCTAAAATGTCCACATCTATAATAACACAATTAATTGATGTATAGTATTTTAAAAAAAAAATTAAGTTGTATAAGACATTCATGCACACTAATCATTACCATTTAAATTAACAGATTAAAATAAAAATTAAATGGAACAATAATATTTTCTATAAAACTAAAAAGATAAACCTTATTAAGAATATAAAGTTAAATAGTGTATTTGTAATTTATATGAATTTTAAAACAACATGTTAAAATTGTGATTAATTCACATATTTACGTAATTATACTTTTATAATATATTAAATATTTTTTGTATATTATTACTTGAAATTTTAAGTATTTATTATTAATTATATTGTTTTTTTATCAGTTAATAAAGTTTCGATGACTACATAAATATATAGAGTAGAAGAAACAATTTAGATAAACATGATAGTTTCCATGGTTGCGATATTATCAGTATATCAACTTAGATCAGAACTTAGATTAAATGTATCAAATTTTACTGGAAATAAGAAGAAAACCTGTATATTAATAAAAATCATATTTTATAAGTAAAAGATCTTTTGAAACAATATTGATAAGTTTACTAGCGGATATTAATATATTTTTATGAATTTCTCTTAAAATTTGTATATTAATATTTAAAACTAAAATTATGTAAGATAGATGATAAATAACATAAATAAATTTGCATTTAAAGTAAATCATTTATATAGTGAATTACCTTTTAAAATAATAGTATTTTTAATTAGCGATTTATATTAATATGTATAAATAATATAATATATCTTATAATAATTTAATATTTAGATTTTGTGCAACGCACGAAGTAATAATTAGAAAAATATATGTGTAAATTAATAATTTTAAATTTATCGATAAATTAATAAAATATGATAGTTTCAATATTGTTAATTTATAGAATTTAACTATATATATAGAGAGAGAGATTATGGTGGTTTGAGTATAAACGTTATGACAGAAATCGTATATAATTACAAGCTTTTCATCATAAGAATTCATAAATTACATATTATCAAAAAAGAAAAGAATAATTTATACATTACACGTTAATAGAGACACATGGTTATGGACTTATGGATGCACGAATCCAAAAATATGGTCAATGATCTCCTATATATAGACTCATATCTTTCTTGATTTAATAATTAGTCCTCCTGCTTAAATTGTAAGGAAATATAATCAGAGAAATAAGGAAGATACCAAATTCTGAAGATGGTGAAGGGCAATAAGAAATTAAGAGTCATGCCTTTTTTTTTTAAAGATTTTGTTTGTGTTGATCATTCGTCTCTTATGTTTTTCCTTCCAATATTCACTTCATGGTTTGTCTCCTCTCTCTCTAGCTATCTCGTCTCACTATCTTCTTTACATCCAAAAGAGCAAAATCTTATAACCTATATAGTCTTGAACGAAACCAACTTCTTTAGCATTTCCTATTCAAATGTTCATTAACATATTAAACAAACGAACCTTTATTAAATTTTAAACATGGTTAAAATCGGAGGGTCTGGATACTTTTGACTGCTTGGATGACCGACTTACAGAACATTGATACAATCACCTCGGAGAAATCAATCAAAAAGTAATCACGTTAAATTGAATATTCAAAAACGTCAAGAATTGGTAGCAAAATGATTCAAAGAATTGCTGATAAATGTAATAAACAACTAAATTGATGTTATTCTAAAGTTAAATGAAAAATACCTTCTGTAATCTAAGAGGCCACTGTTAGTAATGATCGAATAACAGATAATGTATGTAAAAGTTTTAAGATCGGTCCGAGCCAAGGAAAATTATTGGTCTCGGTTCCGAACCTTTTAATTATGGGAAAAAAATTAAAAAAATATTATTTTATTTTTATTTAAACAAAAAGTGAATTATTATTTCAATACATGGCAAATACTTCTCTCTTTAAAATACGCAATCGAGTACATGACAATCGCTATCTGAGTCGGATGACGCCGATAAAAAAAAATTATTTGGGTCCTTACAAGCGATCGAACTGGGCTTGCAACTTGAGGTTAAACTTCCATCATAATCTTTACGACAATACGGGGATTGTCGTGTTCAATTGCTTCGACATAGCTTGATCGCTCGAAGGTTCTCTTAGTTTCAACATGAAGTTGAAGTACTCAGAGTATAAAAAGGAAGCGTTCTTGAAGTTGTTCATATATCCTACTAGACAAGCTTCTTCTAAGCTTATTGTTGAAAATGCTGATCGCACGGTTTACACCTTCGTTGCAGCTTCCACGTGGCACAGTTTTAGCTATCATATTTGGGTAACAACCTAATGGTTTAATGTTATTGATGAAGAAATTTCTTGCTCCTAACTAATGCAATCTCTGCAAAAAATAATCAAAATCTTTTAGTAGAATGTATATCTTGATTAACAATTTAACGCTGAGAAAAAAATCTAAAGCTGTTACTGATATTAATTGCGTTCAGTTAAATTTTAGTAATAGGTTTTTCCTTTTGTGTAGTTGCCAATGTAAAATCGAATATATTAAAGATTGGTTTAATATCGTTTAGTTTTGAATATTTACTCTTAATAAAATTACATCATTAGCATTTAAACTAATACCGGTTAATCTGAATTATATTAAACATTATTATCCGAAACTAAATAATGTAATGCTCAAGGAAAAAAAAGAAGTGAAAGCCTTTTTACCTCTATTTGTTTCAAGAACTTACGAAGAAGCTCGTTTGCAAAGTAATCCTCATTGATTAACGTATTATAGAAGAATGCATAGTCGTTAACCCCAATCGCGGTCATGAACAACGATTCAGCCAAGTGTTGGTTAAGCTCTGATTGCGTCTTGAAATTCGTCTTCTGATTCTTTTCAATTGTCTCCTCGTTTAGATCGACTTGGACGCTCAATGAGAGACATTTTCCCTATTCTTACAAATAATCAAATAAAACCCATATATTAGTGTTTTTTCGAAAACCATAATTGCAAAGATCTTTTTGGAAAATATTGAAACTTATCAATAGCTTTCCTGTGAGATAAAAAAAAATCCCACAGCTAGCAGAAGCATAGTTAATACCAGTTAATGAGATATTGTTCTTCTGTTCTTCTGATAATCTCAAATAGGCAGGAACCAAAGGAATCCCGTAATAAATAGCTGAATAAAAAAAATATAACAACACAACGTTTAAAACTTCAATAGTTTAAATTTTACTCATCTTCACTAACTAACAATATATTTATTTTTGTGACTATTCACACCTAAAATAAAGTTGATAATTATTTTTGTTCTTACCAATGTAATCAGTAATTGTTTCGCCATTACTAAAACGGCCGGTGGCTTTGCCTCCTTCAAAGTCAGAACCATAAGGTGGAAAATTCGCTTTGAAGATGCTTATTGTTTCCTGGATCAACCAATGAATCTCCAATAAGCTGGAAATTTCCCGCCAAAAAACACAGCTTCGTTGATTAAATGGTAGTGACATTGAGAACAGAGAGGAGGAGCAACAGAAGGTATGGCTTCAAAGAAGAAGCCCCCCCCCCCATTTCAGTATCATCCCTCCAAATTGAAAATCACGACGAGGAAAAAGTCAGTACGTATAATCAACTATACAAACTTTGACTTCCCCCACGTACTTCTATCTATATCAATTAAGCTTATCCTAATAAATTCTTATTGAAATTTATGAAATGCACCAAGATATTTAGTAATGTTACTTTATTGCACGATACAGTCTAAGACAAAGCACTTGTGTTTGAATTTGAAGCTACATGAGGAAATGAGAGCACTAGATGAACTGAAAATATGAATCATGAAAGTGTAACAGAAATATGAGAAAAGATGAATCATGAAAGTATCAGTAACAGAAATATGATAACAAAAATAGAGGACAAAAATCTTTAAATAAAAGAAAGATCGAGAAGATAAAAGGAACATATATATGCTTCTTCTTTAAAGCCGAGGTTTTTATTGAACATATAGCATAAAATCATAAGGAGAATGACCGAGGTTTTTACCATATACCTTGAATTTTTATTAGGTAACCACCTCTATTTTAGCACATTATTGGATCTCATGGGATTAAATTCCGATAAAGGGAACATATATATTTTAAGGGAAAACAATACATATACATTAAGGGGGGAAATTCCATATATTTTAAAGGAATTAAGAATTTCACAAAAGCAATATCTATTTTTAAGGGGGTGGGGGGAAAGGTTTCCCTTAATTTTATTCCAATTCATATAAGATTTTGTTCCTTCGTTTTGGAATTAAATGGAAAAAATATGAAAGAATATATTTTTTAAACGTATTTTAGGTATAGTAAAACTTCTATAAATTACTAATGTTAGATATTAATTTATCGATAAAATTATAACAAAAAATTTCAAATTTTAGAAAAAATTATATTAAAAGTAAAAAATTATAAACAATACTTCAATATTTTTAAGCGCAATTACACGTTAAGAAACCATCATTACATATAAATATTTAAACAAAATCATTGATTCAGTTTGAGAAAATAATCATTGCATATAAATATTTTTAATTTTTTATGCAATTTGAGAAGATAATATTATATCAACGGTTTTGATACAATAACAAGAAAATTAAAGATAATCTCCAACAAAAATGCAAATTACGAATAAATAGTTAATATCTTATTTATATGTTATAAATTTTTATGATTATGATGAGACCATATACTTATATAGGAATTTCAAAAAAATATAATATCTTATTAGTTTATAGAATTGTGGTAATTATTACACATGTCCAACTTAAAATCAGAAAAATTTATTAATTTATATACAATATTAATTTATAAAGGTTTTACAGTATATAGTTCTTAAAAACTTGAAGTTTCCTATCTATATTTTATGAAAGAATATGAATATTATGCCTAAATACAACATAAAACTTTTCCATTTGTAAGTTCCCTACCCATCTTTCTTTCTTTCTTTTTTGGCAGAAAGTTCCCTACCCATCTGAGCATTGACATTGTAAATTTTTACAGATAAATTTTCCAAAGACACAAGTGAGCTTATCCTCACAATCACTTGCTGTCTTGCACGGTAATGGCGTCTCAGCTGGTTTTGAATTAAGGATTTTTCTAACTGAAGGTGGTGAAATCGGCGGACACTGACATCGAAACTCTATACATTTCGCCAATGTGTCCACACAATGAACATGTTTGCAATCATCTACGGTCCCGCAGCTATGATACTTTATGTTGGATTTCACTGGTGTCATGCCTATTATCAAGAAATTGATTCATTCAATTTAGTACGTGAATCGAATCATCGATGATTCAAGAGATGAGATAGATATACATGTAAGAATTAGTGAGATGAGCAGCAGAGAAATCGCTTTAGACGCCATTTGTTTTGGTGATGGTAAATTGATAGTTCAAGAAGATACACAATGGCTCCCACAGTCCCACAGGTGATCCGTCTGAAGAACAATATATAGGAGTGAAGAAGAAAAATAATGAAAGCGAATATAAATAAATTAATTAAGGAACGAAGAGGAGTAAAATGTAGAGGCAGAGTAGTTTGATAAAATGTTAATATGATTAATTATCGGTAACGAAAGCATATCATATTTAGTTATTTACTATAGTAATATATTGTTGAATGTTAACCAACGTAAAAAAATAAATTAAATGGCTGGTAAAATAAATAGACGTTATCTTCATAGTCTTCAATTTTAATTTGTTTCTAAACGAGCGCTTGTCCATATCTCGAGACTTGTAGAATTGCCTTAAAACTTGTATGGTTTGTGTCAAACTTAAAATTATACATGGAGTAATATTTATAATTGTTGAAGATTTTTGAATATTAATTACTAGTATTAGTAGAAAACGATTTATATCAATCATGCCATAACTAGTAGTAAAAAGCCTAAAGACAAAGATCTATTCAAGGTGCACCTTGGATTTAAAACCAATTAGTTGGTCAGTTGGTGTCATTTCAATTAGGTTTCTTTGAAAGATGTAAAACGTTAACGTTGTCTATTTAGCTTAATTCACATTTTCGTAAAAAACATTACAAGAAAGAAAGAAATAAATTCGTTTAAAATAAAAGGTAGTTACGCAAAATTCAACCTTCAAAATCATTGATTATGATTCTTTCCTTAACAAAATTTTATCATGTAGTAACCTCTCAAAACCATTATCTGACCAAAAATAAAAGCAATGGAGCAAAACTAAATCATACAAGATTTGATTCAGACAGTCAAATAATCGATCGAGGTAATCGATGGAAGTAAGATGAGTTCCATGAACTCTTGCGTTGATTTTGGTTATGTTTTAGCTGAAACTCAATCACATAAATTCAATGCTTTTGCAAAACTGTTTAGAAAATCTCAAAGAAAATCAAAGCATCTTACAAAAGCCTTAAAGCATTTATTTGTACTAAAATAAAGGAGGTCACAATGGACTCCAAAGCCTAATAGAAAGGGTTTATAATCATTGATCCTCGAATAAAAGAAAAAAGAAAAACCAAAGCCTACTAGAAATCAACTTCTTGACGAACACTTAAAAACCCAACACTTGTGTTCGTCAAAAACCAAAACAAATAGGATAGTCGCTGCATAAATTTTTCTATGCCCATATAGCCATCACAGACATTCCTCCAGCACCTATAATGACAGCAATATAAGCCAGTATCTGAAGCTTCATGTTACTTTGCAATTTCGGTCCAAAGAAATCATGAGCCAGGAGATCAACAAGTGCCATATAGATCAATAATCCAGCAGAACACGCGTTCAAGACCCCGACCACTATCAACGCGGTTGGGCTAGTCTCATCATATGTCTTTTGTATTCCCATCCCTAAAGCAATCCCAAATGGTGTTGTAACCGAGAAGAAGAGCACCAGTATTTGATTCATTTTTCTTCCATATTCCGCCTATAAAAATTAAAAATATGTTAATCAATCGGTTATTTGAATATCAATTCACACGTCTATAGCCATGAATTTAACGAGGAATTTACTTGTAGAATGCAACCACCAAGTCCCATTCCTTCAAAGAATTGATGGAAACAAAGTGCTAAGATAAGTGGACGTATGGTACAATGGTCATCCGAAGCCCCCATTGCGAGACCAATCACCACCGAGTGAACTATGATACCTAGTTCCAAAACCTGCACCAAAATGTTCATTTTAAAATATTCATGAGACTACATCAAACATTTTTGTATTGATGGTTTAAAATTTCAGACTAATTTCAATGACTCATAGAAAACGTGTTTAGTAGAAATCGATCTCTAGCCTAGACTACAAAATAAGAAATGAGAAAAATATTAAAATCGTATATGTACCTGAGCAATAACTCTATTCCTACGAAGTTCACTTGTGTCATCAACGTGGAACTCATCTTGTTTCTCCATATCATTAGATCCATTATCATCTAGGGGTTTGACTTCTCCTTCACGTTTACTATTTCTCTTCTTAGACACACTCATGGCAAAAGAATCAATCATCAGAATTAAACAAGCCGAGTACATCGCTATGAAAGTAGTGAAAGGAAACTTCCTCCACGGACTTTCAGGTAAACATTTGGACTTGAGATCATCGAAAGAATCAGGTAAAACGTGCATAAAACCAGTAGCCAAAATAACACCTGAGGCTAAAGCTTTAACGATCACAAATATATCTTGCTCGGGTTTTAAAGCAGGAACAGACCTAGAAAACAACGGTAAACTAACGCCGATCATGCTCGCCGCTAAGATCGATGGTATAGCTATGAGTTTAAGCTTTTGTGCTTCTTTGTTGTTGTGACATGATGAATCTCCTGATTCAGCTTTGCATTCGCTTACGTCACCGTTTTCCGCGTTACCGGCAAGTGAGGTTAACGTCAAGGAGAGAAGGAGAATTATAATGGAAATGAGTTTATAACAAGCTTTAGAGGAAGCCATTGAAGAGAATGAGATGAAGCTCTTAAGAGTTAGTTTGCGATGAATGCTTTAGGAGAAAATGATTTCGTTTCAATTTATAAAGATTGTAACAACAAATTTTAAGATTGTGGACAGCACGTGTTGTCGTATGTTGTCTCCATCAGTACATACTTTTATTTAACACGATCCTTTGATCATAGTGAGTTTTTGTGACGTGACAATGAAGTGAACACACGAATCCGTCACGCTGAAATATTATAAAGTGTGAGATTTTAATTTTGGTGAAAACTTTAATATATAAGATCTGTTTAGTTGACAGAAAAATAAAAAGAAGAATTTTTTTCTTCCATTATATGTGAGAAAATCTTAATCATTTATGAAGAAAAATCTTCAAATCAAATTCTTCATATTTTTCCAAAAAGAAAATAGATTATTTAGATTTTCTCACATATATAAATTAAATATTTTAAATACTAGATACATTAGTTTAATTAATTTATTATTTCATCTAAAATGAATCATAATAATTATATAATGGCTATTAAATATGCATTTAAAAAAAATCAAACTATTACACGGGTAGGTAAAATATAGTAAACTACAAAAAAAAAATGAAGCATAAACTGTACCTTTTTATAAAAAAAGATCAAATATCTTCTAGATAATTTAAAATTAATATTAGAATTTTTTCCAAATTTAGACGAGCTATTGTCCCATCTCATTAAAAAGTGTTATTTGCTCAAAATAATTTTACTTGTTCAATTGATTACTATATTAATGATCCAAAAAAGGTTTAACTAGACTAATTTTTTTGTCAAAATACAATTAAACCAATATTAATTATAGTATTTACAGAAATGTCATTTTAATATAAATTTACAGAAATAAAAAATTTTAAATTTAAAAGATTTAAAAGAAATCTTTCGACATAACCTTCAAAACCCACTATCCTCTTCTACAATTTTCAAACCCTAATCTCCTCGCTCGCCGTCGCTTCTCTCTTCGCTCGCCGGAAAATCTCTTCTTCATCTTCAATTTTCATGCTATTCCACAACAATGGCCTCCGCATTCTCTGCATTTAGGATTTCGATGTCTAGAATTAGTCCTTTTCGTGATAACCGGTTCTCAAATCCCGCCACTATCGCTTTAGCTCAAACCAAAAGAATAATGTGCAACTCTTCTCATAGTGTATCTTCATTTCCTTCTCCCTCTGATATTTCTTCTTCTTCTCCTCCTCCTCCTTTTTTGTTAATGGAAACAAGTGAAAATCCAAGGTGTAGACCTATGTGCTTGTATTACACTCACGGGAAGTGCACAAAGGTAAATACTTTGCAACTCTTATTTCTTGTTAAATTTTGTTTTTTGCTATAGCGGAATTAAATTCCATGTCCTGCTTGCTTTTGGTTGGTTCCTGCTCCGTGTGGTTGGTTGAAAACAAGGGCTTTTGATGTGAAATTAGTATCAACTACTGAATGTATGCGACTTGTTCGATAAAATGTCTGAAAGAGATTGAAACTTGTTTTATTATCAGGGAGAGTCAGGAGACAATCGTTTGTGTTTGGATCGTCTTTATTCGTTAGTTGTACCTAATTAATAGCGAATCATGGGTAATAAAGTTTACGTTGGTGTCATCAGATGGATGATCCTGCGCATTTGGAAAATTTCAACCATGATTGTTCGAGGGAACTTTGAGTGGCCTCTGCTACCAAAAGATATGATAAGCTAAGAGTTGGTTTAGACTTCACAAGCTTCTTCAAACATTTCTTTTTTGTTCTCTTTGGATTCTGTGACCGTTGCACTAACTTTTCCAAAGTCGAATTGCAGTGTGTGGCATGACACATCTATTCCATTTAAGCAAGTTGTTGAGGAGTTTGAAGCTTGGTTAGCTAAGCATGGTTTGTGGGCTAACTCATCAATAGAAGATGACATAACATGCCAGAGGAATGGTGTCAATGATGAGGCAGTGTGGAATAAGGCTCATGGGAAGTCACCATCTGGGCATCGATGACACGAAGAACATCACGAGGGTGGTGCAACGGATGCTCTCGGAAGGTAAATTTCTCTAGATCACAGCTCGAAGGAGCAAATCCAATACGAGAAACGTTGAGTTTCTGTTCAAGAACAGGATCAAGTAACGCTCTCCGAAAGAAAATGATCATAGCTTTATGATCCAAAAATTAGTTAGTCAAGTCTTTTTAGTATTAAGATGATAGCTCTAAGAAGAGTTATAGCTTTTTTGCTGTCTTTTAATTGAGAATTATCCAGGTCAATGGCGTATTCTTCGGATGCATGGATGAGAGAATACAATAAGGCTTTAAAACTATATAAAGATATTAATGGCATGATGTCAGAAAGGAATTCATTGGGTTTAACCGGGCCTGATGCTCAACGTCGTGCTTCAGTAATAGAAGAAAGATCACCATTTTAGGACCCTGATTGGACAGTCTGCAATCCCTTCTTGTTAAGGTTCCTGGGAAACAACATGTGTACGTCATTTTGGATATTGTTGCTTGCAAGCACCGACAGTAAAACCAGAACCAGAGATGACATTGACTTCGATTTTTTTCTATGAGCAATAATGTAAACTGTGTAGCTAAGAATACAAAGCTTTTCAACTTTGTTGATATGAATGACAATATACCGTTCCTAGACTTGATCTAATATGAACGAATTGCATATTTGGTCTCTGTTCAAGCAAGTATAGAATCTTATAATACTTATTACTCAAAAGCAAAAGAGATTTAAGATTTACCAAAAGAATTGGAGAATTTTTTATTTCAAGTTCATGTCAAATATGTCTCAAGCCAATCGGATGCAAGTTCATCCTCGTTGGTTTCATATGTCGTCACTTCATCATCACTTCCTTTGTACCTATACCATCTTGACATCACCAAGAAGTAAGCAAACCTAACTGCTAAGATTCCGGCGATCATGAAATAGAAGATCCAATCTTCCTTTGTATTAAAAGAAGAGAAGCAACAAATACAAAGTTGAGTTAAGGAAATCAAAGGTTTGATTAACATTAGAGAAAGCAAATGGTAAAACAAAGTAAAAGAAACTAAAACAAAAAGCTTATATTACATGACAACAAAGAGCTTACGAGTCTGTTTCAGGGACGGTCTAATCTACAACCCATGTGTTGTTCAAGAAACTTGATGAGTCTGATATGCTTTGAGGTCCATAGATCCTGACATTTTTGTGTAGTGTAAAAATACACAAACATAAATGCATAACAATTCAAAACTTAGATAGTGCAACACTTGTCCCATAGTTGATCTAGCATGTGGGTCAGAGTGGGAGCACAACAATCCTAACTTCAAGATGTTTATACTCGGATCCTAGATTCGGATCCTTAGCATCCAAGATGTTTTTCTCTAAAAATAACCAAAAACTCAATCCATGAGCAAGACTCTCTCACCACTCTCGTGAGAAAGTGAAAATATTTTGTTGATGGATTTATGTTTTTTTTTTATTCTATTTTTACGTCATTAATTATTGAAACAAATATGCGGTATAATATCTGGTATAACATAGAGGCAAAAAAACCTGTCATAATAAGTTTGTAAAGAGAATTGCACATTCTGCTGGTGTTTGTAAAGAGAATTGCACATTCTGGCGGTGTTTCTTCTCCCAAATAAGTGCTTGGATGGGTTAGAAAGGATGTGTTTTGCCTTCCTGTGTAGTGAGCTCCACACTCTGCTCGTGGAGCAAGGGTTTCTTGGGAATCAGTTTGTACGTGGAAGGAATCGGGTGGCTTAGGCCTTAGAAGACTTGTAGCTTGGAACAAGGTCTTCACTCTTAAGGTGATCTGGTTGTTTACAAAGGCCGGTTCCTTATGGGTTTCTTGGGTGCATAAGGTGCTTCTTAGGGGTCATCTCCTTTGGGATGCTTCAGCCTCAGCTTCTGGCAGTTGGCTCTGGAGGCGTATCCTTAAGCTAAGACATATTGAGCGGCCGCTCCTTGTTTCTCAGATTGGTTCAGGGTCCAGCACTTATTTATAGCATGATAAGTGGACGGGTTTGGGGCCTCTTATAGTTGTTACGGGTGCTAATGCCCCAGAGTTACCGGTATTCTCCGCATGGCCTTTGTTGATCAAGCGGTCTCTAATGGCTCTTGGAAAATTCTCCGAGGCAGACATCACATTGGAGTTTTATTGAGCTCTTGTCTTCCTTAAGTTGAGAATCTGTTTTCAGAATCTGTTTTCAGATCAGCAGGACTTAGTTCTTTGGAAATTCTCGGACTCTGCGCCTCTGTCTCAGTTCTCCACTTCCAATACATGGTTGTACCTTAACCTTTCTGCTCCGGCTGTTTCCTGCTTCAGGTCGGTCTGGTTTTCGGAAAAAATACCCAAGCATTCCTTCATTATGAGGATTTTAATGAGGGATAGGATGCCTACTAGGGACATGTTGCTTTCTTGGGGATTGCCAGTTCCTTTGGCTTGCTTATTATGCGACGGGGCTGCTGAGACAAAGACTCACTTGTTTTTCGATTGCCCGTATGCGCATCAGGTTTGGACGTCCTTCTATGCTCATCCTTCACTCCTCCACTCTCTCCACCATCGGATTTGAGCTCTATTGTCAATTGGGTTAGGTCACCAACACAGAGAAACAAGCTCAATGTTATTTGTAAGTTCATTTTGCAATCAGTGGTATACGGCATATGGAAGGGGAAGAACTCCAAGCTTCGTTCCAATCCTTCCAAGTCAGCCCAGATCAAAATTAAGGAGATCACATGCACCATCAGAGCCAAGCTCGCCAGTCTTGATCAGCGAAAGCTCCAATTAGCTGCTCCGGGAAGGAGACCAGATTTCTCCGACTTAGCAACTTGGTTCGGGTTCATTCAGTTTGGGACTTCCCCTCACGCACAGATATAGAATGTTATCACCACATGGCAATCTTCACTCTGTCGTCTCACTCTTACTTTGGTTTCCCCTGCGTTAATTGTGACTTGTTGTCCCTTCTTTTATTTCCTTTACCGTTTTAATAGTTGTATGTTCACAAATGGTATCCCTTGCAGGAAAAGCAAAAGAAAATAGTGTACTATAAAAATTTTTTGGGTTAATTGCATCATCAATTATCCCACCTGAAATATCGAACCAAATTTGTGAGTGTAGGGGCACACGAAAAAAAAGATTATCTCTGGTCTTTTCATGTTCTCTGCAAAAAGAAAATGCTATATGATGACATGCTTAAAATAAAAAAGATATACAATGTTTTCATATCGATTTTGATCGTAGTCAAACTGGTAAATCCGGTCATCTTATCACTAATTTAATTTAAAATCATTGCTAAATTTACTAATTATAAATCTGGTAAAATCCAGAAACTCAATAAAACTCACGATCCAGTATTACTGGTTGACTAGGTTGCGATGAAGATTTAGTAAAATAGGTTATTTTTCAGTTTTTAGATTTTGATGAAGATTTCACCATCAAGATCACATGACTCAGAGTTTCATATTTATTATATGAGGAGACAAAAAGCTAGAACTGGAAAGCTATCAGAATTTTCTCCATTACTATATTGTTTAAAAGACTAATATAAACTCCAAATAATATTTGCAACATATTTTCCATTTTTGGTACTTGTCATGCCTAAACTACTTTTTTATGTACGTAAACATATATTGTTTTGGTTGGGATGTGTAGCTACGTAATAAACTATATTCTTCTAGCTAAAGAATATATTTTTTCTTAAAATGATTTGTTCATTACATCATAAATTTTTTTTCAAATACTGAAATTCATTAATTAGAATGGTGATGATACAAACACGTTTATAGCAGTCTTTGCCTAAGCATCGGTACTGCGATTCTCGTCTCACAAAAGAAAAATAAAAAGGATTTTGTCACATCCGGTGGATAGAGATAGAATACCGTATAGAATCTCATAGGGTCCTTTCGGTTGAGTCTCTATATTTAGTGTTTTGATTAGCTATTGAATCTGAAACGATTATAAGTTTTGTGAGACCAAACTTTCAAGCAATGGTTTGTAAGAAATTATTTGTAAAAACACAATTCATATGCAAATATTTGTAAGAAATTTAAAACGGGAAAAAACAGCAATGATTTAAATATGTCTAAATATCTTGCTTTTCTTTCCACAAATAAAAATGGTGTAAAACAAAATCATACAAGATTTAATTCGACCAATAATGGAAAAATCTAAGTGAACTATGGAAGTAAGGATGAGTCTAACTCAAGAGCTCTATGCCCATTTAGCCATCAAAGATATTCCTCCAGCAACTAAAAAGCAAACAACGTTAACCAACCTAAAAAGAAAGCACCAAAAACCCATGACCGAAGCTTCTTGTCCCCTTGCAATTTCGGTCCCACTAAGATCAACAAGTACCTTATAAATCAGTATTAACGCAGAACACTTATTCAAAACCTCGGCCAAGATCAATGCGGTCGTGCTTGTCTCATCATACATCGTTTGTATTCCCATCCCTAAATAAATCCCAAACGGTATTGTAACCGAGTAGAAGAATACCATCATGCTGCTCCTTCCGCCTATAACAAACAAACTTAAATATATATGTTAAATCGATTGTTTGATATCAAACCAACATGTATATAACCGATTGTTTCGCGATGAATTTACTTGTAAAAGGCTACCACCGAGTCCCATTCCTTCAAAGAATTGATGGAAACAAAGCGCTACGATAAGTAGACGTATGGTACAATTGTTAGCCGAAGCCCCTATAGCAAGACCGATCATGACCGAGTGAACTACGATACCTATCATCGTTGACTTCATCTTGATAAGTAAAGCCGCTAGTTCCAATATATGCACCAAAACATCATTTTAAGAGATTCATGAGACCACATTAAACATTTTTTTTTATTTGATAGCTAAAAATTCTAAGTCAAAGTCCCTACTAAGTTTTATATTCTAGCTACAACGAGAGCGTTTAGTGAGAAATGAGAAAGATATACAAAATTTTTATTTGTACCTTAACAATGACTTTATTCCTAGGAAGTTGACTTGTCTTATAATGGTTGACTTCATCTTGTTTATCAATAGAATTGGATCCTTTTTCTAGCGGTTTTACATTTTCATCATCGTTGACTTTTTTTCCTTCACATTTGTTCTCTTATTATACGCATACGAATCAATCAATAAAGTGAGCAAAGCTGAGACCATCGCGATGGTTCTTGTTAAAGGAAACTTCCTCCACGGATCTTCAGGCAAAATTTTGGACTCAAGATCATCAAAAGAGTACACGTGCATTAAACCTGTTGCCATAATTACACCCGAGGCAAAAACCTTAACAATCAAAAACATATCTCGTCCTAAAGCATGAACGGGAACGAGTTAACAACGGTAAGCAAACACCGCTCCTGCTCGCCGCAAAGATCGATATCATTGCTATGTTTTTAAGCTTTTGTGATTCTTTTCTGTTGTGGCATGGTGAATATCCGGATTCAGCTTTGCATTCGCTTACGTCCGAGTTATCGGCAAGAGAGGTTAATGTGAAGGAGAGAAGTAGAGTTGTAAAGGTTATGAGTTTGTTGTCGATTTAGAAGAGGCCATTGACGAAAGTTAAAGGAAACTCTCTTAAGGGGTTTTTTTTTGCGATGAAGGCTTTAGGAGAGAATGATTTCGATTCTATTTATAAGATTTTAGCATGTTTGTCCGTACGTATTTTTCTTTACAACGAAGCTTAGATTAAAGCCATTTTTGGTGGCATGGCAATGAAGTGCCATTTGGAAATATTATTAACTGTGAAATTTTTAATTTGGTGAAATCTTTGATTTAAGATCAGAAAAAACATTTCTCATCTTGTCAAACTCTTTATAAATTTCCAAAAAAAAAAATAGAGGCTTTAAATTTTCTTGCATATATTATTAAAAGATTTTAAAATAGAAGATACGTTATTTTGGATGGTTCTTCTAAAAAATATTCTTTAATCCAGAATTATTTTAAATAGTAGATACATTGCTCTAAAAAATAACAGTATGCTTTAATTCTATTTTTTTACTATAATTCATAATTATTATTAGATAAGGACTATCTTTTTTTGTCAACAGATAAGGTTTTTTGTATGAATTTAATATTCTTAAAGGATTATGCAGATTGGTAACAGTAATTTACTTAATTTTAATAAACTAGATGCAATATCTTCTCGGAAAAATGCAAGTATTTGAAAGGAAATTGGGTAGAATCGCTCTAAATTCTAAAATTATTTTAATTATAAAAAGGGGCTTTCATTTTAATTTTATTATTGGATAAATTCTCGTTCACACATTGATTCATTAATGGGCTTTCATTAGGCCCATTTTGTGTCAAAAATTCACTGCAAACAAAAACTAGAAAAAAGGATCAATCTTGCCAAGGATCACTCTCTGCCCTAACTTCAGAAGGTTCAATCACTTCTGCTTCACCATTTTTGTCATCTCCTTCACTCACAGTAGAGTTTTCTTCATCTGCAACATCTTCTTCTTCAACTCGGCCCCATCTTCCTCCAACCGCCATTGCCATCATCTCGTATATCTTGTTCCCGAGCTCAGCCGGGCTATCAGGCTGCTCAAAAAACACATGAAAAGTGAGTAAAAAGATCAAAACTTTAACTAAGAAACAAGAATAGCTTTTAGATTTCTTACAGTGAATCCACTTGAGATTATAGCAGTGTCATATAAAAGATCAACCACTCTTGTTGCTTCAGTGCTCTCTGGTGCATTCTTACAAGCAGCCTAATACAAAAACACAATAATAATCATAAGGCTTTGTTTTTGAGATCTCCAAGACACGATACTTCGAGAGGAAATGGGACACTTACATTTAAGTCTTTGATGATAGGATGATCTGGATTGATCTCTAGAATTCTCCTACCTCTCATGAACTCTAAGCTTGAAGTGTCTCCAAGAGCTTGTGCCTTCATTAGCCTTTCACCATAAACAACCACATTAAGTTTTATAATGTTAATCTAAGGTTTTATAAAGCTTTTTCTAAAGTACTAACCTTTCCATATTAGCTGACCAACCGAATTTGCCTGAGACAAGCACACAAGGAGAAGAGCTCAAACGATTTGAGACTTGAACTTTGGCAACTTTTTCACCGAGCTGCTGTTTTATCCAGTCACAAAGAAGATTGAACTCTTGTTTAGCTTCCCTTTCCTTTACTTCATCTTCATCTCCTGTGAGAATGAATATACACAATTTGTTACAGACAAATATCAAAAGGAATGTGCGGGAATTGCTAAACAATACTTACCAAGTTCCAAATCTTCTTTGCTGATATCAACAAATTTCTTTTCTTTGTATGTTTGTAAATTTTGAATCGCAACTTCATCGATTGGTTCAACCAAATATAGAACCTATAATTCCAAAAAAAAAAATTAGTTGTAAGAAAGCAAATCAAAACAGAAACAAGTACCAAGAAAATATTTTCTTGAAGTTGAAAAACTAGTCTTGAAGGATATACCTCAATATCTTTTTGTATTAGTTTCTCCAAGAAAGGAGCGAACTTGGCACTTTTTAGACTATCAGTTGCAAGGTAGTAGATCGCCTTTTGGTTCTCTCCCATGTTCTCGATATATTCATCCAAGCTAGTCAATCCTTCTTCATTCTTGGAAGAGTAGAATCTAAGTAACGGTGTAATACGCTTGTGGTTACCAGTGTCTTCAATACAACCCAATTTTAGGAATCTACCAAAGTTCTCCCAGAATTTCTGGTAATCCTGAATCATTTGTGCCACATTAATATTCCAGGAATTCAAATGAGCTTAAGAGAACAGAATTGGTTTTAATGAGAAGCATACCTCTTTGTTTTCACTTTCAGAGATTTCTTGAATCATGTCAAAGGTTTTCCTAATGAGTCTCTTTCTCATGATTCTTACCTGAACATTAACATGTAGTACAGTTAGGACATGCAATTAATATATATATATATATAATCAACATTTGAATCACTATAACACAACTTACAATTCTGCTTTCTTGGAGAATTTCACGAGAAACATTAAGAGGAAGATCGTCCGAGTCCACCACACCTTTAACAAAGCTCAAGTATCTCGGGAACTGCAAACAGATTACGAAACATGGTCAGACAAATTTGGAACCAGAGCTAATCTAAATCTTCAGAGATACCACACAGTTCTATCCTTAAGAACGATTTCTACAATATGAATATAGACTCACCAGCTCCCCATCAAAGTCATCAGAGATAAACACACGCTTCACATAGAGACGAATGTTCTTTGTTTTCGGGTTTGTAACATCCTCATTGTTAAGAGGACCCATCCCAGGGATGTATAGAATGCTCCTGAACTCAACTTCACCCTTTAGAGAAACAAGAAGTAACAAAAGATAAGCATCCAGTCAATGGAACAATAAGGTGATATATGTAAACACATATAACTAAAAATATAAGCACCTCGGTTGTGAAGTGTGTGTGAGCAAGTGGATCCAAGAATTCATTGAAAGCCTTCTTGTAAAACTCATTGTACTCTTCCTTTTCCACTTCCTTTGCATTGCGCATCTATTCAAAGAACAATAAATAATCAAGTCACCATGTCGAACATCATAAAATGAGAAAGACAAACACATTTTAAAAGCTCACTGCTCACCCATAATGGTTTTGTTTCATTTGCTAGTTCCCAATCCCAATACTTCTCAGTTTTAGTAGTCTTCTTCTTCTTTGGCTCACCCTAGAATCAAATAAGTAACAATGTCATGTCAGTATATCGCAGAAGTAAAGGACATTGTTTGGTTTCAGACAACTTATGCACACAACTGAATCATGAAATTTTTACCTCTTCTCCTTCTTTAATTGGTTCTTCCTCTTCAACCTACCACAAGTTACAAATTTTTTAAACCAAATTTACAATGTGAATACACTTTTTAAATCGTAAAAAGAACAGCAAAACACAATCATCACCTCTATAGTCCTTGATTTCTCCTGCCATGTATAGATGGGAAACCCAACGAACTGAGAGTAATTCTTCACAAGGTTCTTGATTCTTGTAGACTCCACAAATTCGTATTTATCATCCTCCTGCAGGCACAAATAAGCAGTCAAATATACTATAAGAGACCTTAATATTCAACAGATCAAACAAAAGAACGATTGAATAGAAAAAGTACCCTTAAATATAAGGTGATTTGCGTTCCACGGCGTAGAATGTTGTCAGGATCTGTTTCTTCTCTGATCACATATGAGCTACTATCAGCTACTGATTCCCAAACATATTGCTTATCAGATTTGGGGCTTTTGGTAGACACAACAATCTGAAAGCAAGAGACAACGATAAGTACACTCCTCATAAGAAATACATAACCAGAATAACACTAAGTAACAAAAGTCATAAGTCTTCACCTTTTCAGCAACTAAGAAAGCAGAGTAAAACCCAACACCAAACTGTCCTATCAAACCGTTGTCAGCACCGAGGTCCTTGTTTTCCTAAAAAAGAGAAAGATGTTAAACAATGATTCTGAAAACTTTACATCAAGATTGATTTGCTAACTAATAATTTTCATAGAGTTTGAAAATAAACCTTTAGTGCCTTCAAGAATTTTGAAGTACCACTTTGAGCAATAGTTCCAAGACAGTCTATAAGTTCTTCCTTTGTCATTCCAATACCAGTATCACTGCATATTCACATCAAATCTCTTTTAACTAAACAGGTTTATATAATTGTCAATACTCAAGTAACAAGACAAAATGAGAATTATCTCTTACGTAATGGTGATAGTCCCGTTATCAGGATCAGGCTTGATCCTAATCTCAAGCTCTCCACCATCTCCAAGTAAAGAAGGTTCAGTTACACTCAAGAACCTCAACTTATCCAAAGCATCACTTGCATTACTGGATATATAAAACACACATACTCAAAATCAGAATCAACACAAAACACACACACAAATCAATTCTAAAACAATCACAAATTTTGACTCACCTTACAAGTTCCCTGAGAAATACCTCCTTGTGACTGTATAAACTATGAACTATCAAATCCAACAATCTACTAACCTGCAAAATGAGATTTTTTACAATCAAATCCAATTCAATTCACAAATCGAGATATGCCCAAAAGATAAAGTTTGAAACTTTAGAGCAATGAAGATAAAGTTTGAAACTTTAGAGAAATGAAAAAGGAACTAACCTCAGCTTGATATTCAAACTTCTCACCAGAACCTTCTTCAGTCGTCTCCTTCTCCGCCACGACGGCGTCACACTTCACGGCGAAACGATTACATCTCTTGTCAAGATTCCAGCTACATGAAACACCAGTTCTTAAACCACCGCCGACATGAGGCAAAAACGTGCTTCTCAGATGAGAGAGACGTGAAGAAATCGGAGTGATAGGAACTGAAGTCAAAGGAGTCGTGTATAAGCTTCTACTCAAAGCCGGAGCCATTTTTTTGATACAGAGAGATTGAAATTGTGAAGACGGATTAGAAACAAACTCTTATCTCTATTTCTAGAGAGGACTGTAGTTGAACAAAGAGTAACCTAAAAACCCTATTCAAAGGTTTAAGCTTTAAGACGAGAGCAGAGGCTTCTAGAAGTGTAGACGCTGAGAGAGGTTTGGTTTGGTTTTAGGATTGTGAGGTCTACGAGAAGCCATTTTCATCGCACCGTAGGATTATCCGTTTGTATCACACGCGCCAAGGCTCGAGAAATTGAAAGATGGAAACAAAAGAAAACTTAACCAAACTGAAATGTTCGTATCAAACTGAACTTTTGGTTTATAGAACCGAATCAAATTTAATTTAAAGCATATGAAGTATTGAACCAATTTGAATCGAATAAAGCGGAGTCGATTAAAATTTATATTTTTAATTATATAGACATATTTAAAATAAGTATAATCATATTTTTTAAATTATAAACTAGTATTTTTTAATATTTTCAGTTATTGTTCTGTTAAACCAAAATTTTATTAAATTGAAATATAAATAGTTCACTTTTATTTTGGGTCCAACTCAAATAATTTACTTGATTTCAATTTTTGTAAGTTTAATCAGTAAAACCAAACCTCGAGAAGCTTAAACCGAGACCACATGACACGCAAAACTACTTGTAGTTGTAGCCCACATCAAAAAGAAATGTCCGCTGAGTGGAACTCAGACGCTCAAGGGGGCGAGTATATGTTATTGCTTGAAATTCACATGTAAAAGTTTATTGCGCCTATATGTTAAACCATTACGGTCCATAAACAGTCAAATTGAAGATTATGATTGGGGAATATTCGCATGAAGTAGGCCCATATCAAGAAACTTAGCTTGAACAATCGGGTTTATTTAATACTTTCTAAAAAATCATTTTTGGGTCAAATATTAACTTATATACATACCATTCTTGGTGGAAGGGGTTATCTGTGGACTAAATAAGCCTGAATTTTTTACCTAGACGAAAAAGTAAAAAAAAAACTAGATGGTAATCCATGTTTTGGAGAGCAGAGAAATGTCTGTTTCGTATTTTCGTCATCAGAGAATTTTCTTCTGCCGGATCTGCTATAGCTTTGATCATCGATACCTTTGCGTCGGAACACGTGTCATGTTTCTCCAATGACGTTGTTGCTCATGCCTCTGTGACTTTGCTACTTCATCACATCTTTATGCTCTATCACCGTCACTGCCACCATGTTAACCTCGTCATAAGTAGATCCTTACACTAATCATCCCTAAATAAAATAAAAACTCATATTTTTTATCTATAACAACAAATACAAACAAAATGAGAGTCATAATATTAAAAACATCAAAGTCATTAAATGAAAGATTATAACTTTAAAAATGGTTCAGGGGTTCAAATGACACACCTTTAGATATGCTACATATGGTAATGAAGAAGCTTCTGTAGATGCCTTCTCCGAGTTCGTCGTATCCTCACAACCTCGCATTCTCCGACCACCATGAAGACACATTCCTTAGTTTTTTTAATCTTTGTCGGCCAAAAGATCAAACGCTCTAAATGCAATCTTCCTTCAAACCCTACTACGTTACCAATCATTAAAAAAAATTCATGCTTGCCTAGCCACTGCACAACAACAAAAGGAAAACTTGATAATTAGTAATTTCAAAATTGTATGTAAAGCCTCTAGAAGCAAATGCATAACAACAAATCATCGTTAAACATCATTTTGGTAAAAAGAAAGCAAAGAAAATTAGGTATGTTTGCATGAGAATTCGATTTATAATGAAGTGGATAATTTTTATGTGAGTTGAATCTTATATATTTATAGGAGGAGATCGAGTTAATTTGAAAAGCTTGGTTAACTCCTTTTGAATTTTTTTTTAAATCAATATTTTAATTAATTCTTGTTGAAGATTTTATATCTAATTTCTTGTTTAGATTTTCTTATTTAAATATTTTATATCCTTAAAATTAATGAAAAGATATTAGATAAGAAATTTATTGATTAATAATTAAATCTGAGATTAACTAAATTTCTACCTAATTTATTAATTGATTCTTGTTGAAGATTTTATATCAAATTTATTGTTATATTCAAATATTTTGTGGATCTTCTAACTTGATATTTAAATAATTATAAATATTTTACTAAAATTGCAATCTTCAAAATATTGATGAATAACATTAATTATAAAATAAAATATGTTTATCATTTTTATGTTAGCAAATCTTTCAGCAAAAAAATATGAAAATATTATTTTGAATATTATTTATATATTTCAATTCAAATTAATATTTTGTACATTATTTTTTTATTTTAATTATTCAAATCTCAGAATTCATTTCTTTTAAATTATTAAAAATAATTGAAAATTCCAATTAATGAAAAGTTTTCTCTGAATATTCAAAATAACATTTAAAAATAAATGTGGATATAGTATGATCTAGATAGTGAAAATATATCAAATTTCATCTTTATGCAAAAAATCTTTAAAAGATTATGTTTGGATTTTTTATTGAATTTTTAAAAATTAATTTAAAATTTTTGTTTATATTTATATTAATTTAAAATTATTTTAAAAAAAATTATGTTAATTTTAATATGAAAGTTAATTTTATTTTTAATTCTTATATTAATATCAGTTTTAAAATGAATCACAAATTTAATTTTTATTTTTATTATAATTTTGATTGGTTAACATAATATCGTATAATATAATTTCAAATCTTAATTTTCTGATTGGATAACAATTTTTAAAAATTAATTTTATATTTTTCGTTTATATTTATTAGGAGAGAGAGAAATTTTTTGACTATTTTAACCTTTTATAACTTGTTTGATTTAGTCTTAATTTTATAAAAATACAATGACATTTTATGTAATATAACACATAAAAACTGGTTAAACTATTTTTAGAGTTGCATAAATAATATAGTAGTTGATATAGTAGTAGATCCGTTGTATCAACTGCAATCTATTTTTGTATAAAAAATATAATTAAAATCATAATAAATTATAATCTGTCTCAAAATATAGATAATTTATTCCACCTCATCCGTAACAACCATTGAGAACTAAAATACGACAATGTTGATTCTAAAAAAAGATACACGATTGCCAATTATTGGAGATAATTAAATCATAGGTTATACACTCCATACCCCAACTAATTTAATTAAAACATATATAGTTACCGACTTCTCTCCATCTTCTACTTATTTTGCAATTTTCCTTTTCTACGACTATGTGAGTTTTTCGTATTAACCGAAAATCAAATACCAGTGCAAAAAGGTTTAAATTTTTCTTTTTTATATACCTAACTCGGTTGATCAAAACTATCATCAGAAAAAATTAAAACTTTTATATTTTTCAAATGATTTGAAATTTTTTGGCAGTATTTGAATAATGATCAATAACAGAAATTTACTCCCAGGAAATGATCAATAACAGAAGAGAAAAAACAAACTATGTAAAGTATCTAAAGAACTGGTTGAACAAAAAAAAAAGTAAAAGTATCTAAAGAATTTAATCTGGTGAATCATAACCACTTAATTTAGATAATTATATAGGCTTATATATTGGGTAATAATATAATATCTATATATATAGTAAGTTAGTAACAAAAAATAATATACATATACATGACATTATGATTGGTATATGTAAGTCTTGAATGTTAAAAAGAGTGTGGTTCATCGTAAGCCGGTGTGCAGGTAGACAAGCACAAAGCACGTAATTTATGAATTACAATTTACGTAATATTTTTTTGTTTACGAATCTCTATCTTTTACGGACCACATTTGAGTCTCCTTTTTCGATGTTTAGAGAATATTTTCAAAGCAAAATCTTGTTTACCAAACTTTGGATTTGTGTATATTTATATATATATATATATATATATTCAATTTATTATTATAATGTGTTTCCAGATTTACTAATTATAATTATCAATATGTATAATTGTTACAGATATTGTATATTGGCTATGAAATTTTTTTCTCACCGGTAAGAATAAAAGTTCGTATTACCACATGCATGAATCGTTTTGATACTTTTCAATGTAAATTATAAGCAAATCAAAAGTTTCATTATATTCAATCTATTAGAATTCTTTAAATTTAACTTTTTCTATTATTTTTTTACTTTTTACTAGTGGAATTTTTTAAACAATAAAAATATAGAATGGTACTAAAAACGGATGTTAATAATTTTGGAAATTTAAGAGTGATAATTAGTGTATTAGTATACTTCAAAAAAGTTCATATTGAGAAAAAAAAAAGGAACTAATTTCAGTGTCTTCTAGGTTCTCCTAACAATAATTAGCAGTGACTTTTCCAAAACAAAAATGATTATGAGATATCTACAGATTTAAAAAGCATAAATAGAAATTAAGGCATTGAGATTGACAAAATGCTTTCCACAAAATTGAGAAACATGTGTTGACTCGAGCATTTATGTAGACTCGTCGTCCTTTGTTTTTATCAATTTGCGCAATATTTGAATATAATTAACAAAAACTTCGTGGGGAAAAAAAGATTAGTTGTTGGCAAAGTTTTGACCTCCTAGATCCTAACAGTTAAAAAATGTTAAGTTTATATAATAATTATTTTGAACAATATGGTGTGTAGAAGTATGGTTATTTTTTTAATTCTATTTATATTTTGGAAAAACTCATATAATTCAGTTTTATCTTTGCTAGAAAAAGTTCTGATCACTCTATATTAGGAAAAATAGTAATCTGATAGTTATTATACTGCATTGTATATATTATGATTACCATATCACATATTGTATTTTAGCTACTATGCAAATACAATTATTCCGGTTGTTCAGTGTAATCTACTTGTTTCTATTGCTCGTTACGCTATTACTATTCAGATCTACAAAAGAAAAGTTAAAAAACAAATCTTATGTTAGAAATTATTCACAACATTTATTTATCTATTACGATTCTCGGCTCGAAGAAAGTAGTATAAACCACAAAATTTAAAGCATTTTGAAATATTTTTCCTTAAAACAATATGACATAGAAGATATATATAATATACATGTGTATGTTATATATATAATATGCCATATAATATATTATATATACATGTGTGTGTTATAGATATATACTGGGGTGGTTTGAGTTTGGACGTTATGGCAGAAATCGTAAATATTTTTACTAAGTACAACTTTGCATCGTAAGAATCCATAAATTACACGTTAATAGAGACACATGGTCATGGACTAATTATGGATACACGAACCCAAAACATATGGTCAATGATCTCCTATATATATACACATCTGTTTCTTAATTTAATAATTAGCCCTCCTGCTTAATTTGTAAGGAAATATAATTAGAGTAATAAGGAAGATATCAAGTTCTGAAGAAGGTGAAGGACAATAAGAAATTAAGAGTCATGCCTATTTTGTCGACGATTCTGTGTGTGTTGATCATTCTTCTCTTATGTTTCTCCTTTCAATATCCACTTCATGGTTTGTCTCTCTCTCTCGTCTCACTGAGCAAAATCTTAAAGCCTAATATTAGTCTTGAACGTTCGATACTCAAACCAATTCCTTTAAGATTTATTTTACTCTTAGTTTGCATGCATAATTATATACACATGCATGCATGAGAATTCTAGTCGTACTCAAATCACTGCTCGGAGTGTAAACATATAATAACCTAGCTAATTGTTTGTTCTTTGTTTTCTTCACTATTAGGAGATGGGAATCAACAATCAAGCGGTGACATCATTTCAATCGCTAAGGTTAAGGTATGTATATCATACAAAATAACAAGAATTACATCTAAGAATTTGATTTGGATAAAGAAAAACTCATATATTGACTAAAACGGTTGGATAATTTTGAAAGCAGGCGACTGAACATGGTGATGTGATGATACTAGGAAGAAAACTCATGATGACAAGTGGAGGAGAAGAAGAAGAAACAACGATGAAGAGAGGAAAAAGAGAGACAGAGAGAAAATCAAGTAAAAGTGTTGAAGATGATGGACTCGTTGCTTATACTGCTGATTATTGGAGAGCTAAGCATCATCCTCCCAAGAACAACTAATTCTAAAATAATAATAAACATGCTAACTTTTACATAAGAATATATCCATAGCTATATAACCTTCTAATATGAAATGGAATATGTTTTGTCGTATGGTGTGTCTAATTTGCTTTTGTATTTGTTTTTCTTTACTGTTAACGGTTTAGAGCATCTCCATTGGTAAGAATTCTTTACGGGGTTCTTACTAATATTTTTATTATAAACTGTTTCGATAAATGTGTTTTAATAAATTTTTGTTAAGAACCTATTCTAAAAATTCTTATTTAAGAACCAGTTTTAAAAACTCTTATTTAAGAACCAATTCTAAAAACTCTTATTTAAGAACCAGTTCTTAAGACGAGGTTTTTAAAACACATTTATCGATGCAGTTTATATTTTTTTAATTTTAAAAACTTCTCTTAATATCCTCTCTTAAGAACTCCTATATAACCTCCAATGGAGGTGACTTGAGTTAATAGTTTACTGTTTACTTGTAAACCAAAATTTTGAACCTTTAATTTGAAGCTTTCGTATGGATGTATGAAGTATGACTTTCTTTTTCCTTTTTCAAAACGATTTTTTTTTATTTTTAATCAAGAAAGAAACTGAAATGATAAATGCAAGTTCTTTAGCATTTCCCAATATTTAAACGTATTGAAAAAAGAACATTGATCGATTTTTAAACCGGCTTAATTAAAATCGGAGGGTCCGGATACTTTTGACTGCTATACGATCACCTCGGAGAAATCAATTGAAAAGTAATGACGTTGAATTAAATGTTCAAAAACGTCAAGACTTGGTAGCAAAATGACTCAAATAATTGATGATATATAAACGAAATAAACAACTAATTTGATAATTATTCTAAAGATTGTTACAGACTAAAGTTAAATGAATTATTTTTTCTCTACATGGCAAATACTTGTCTCTATAAAAAACGCAATCGAGTACATGAAATTCGCTCTCTGAGTCGGATGCCGCGGATCAAAGAAAATATAGTTATCTGGTTCCTTACACACTTTCGAACTGCGTTTGAAACTTGAGGTTAAACTTCCATCATAGTCTTTAGGTCAATTGCTTCGACCTAGCTTGATTGCTCGAAGGTTCTCTTAGTTTCAACATGAAGTTGAAGTAATCAGAGTAATAAAAAGGAAGAGTTGTTGAATTTTTTCTTCCTACTAGACAGGCTCCTTCTAAGCTTAGTGTTGAAAATGCCGATCGCACGGTTTACACGTGGCACAGTCTTAGCTATCATATTTGGGTAACATCCTAATGGTTTAATGTTATTGATGAAGAAATTTCTTGCTCCTAACTCATGCAATCTCTGCAAAAGAAAATCAATATCTTTTAGTAGAATGTATCTTGATTCTTGCCTTAACATTAAAAAAAAACTAAAGTTGGGACTGATATTAGAAGCACTCAATCAAATTTTGGTTTGGTTTAGTTTTTTTTTTCGTTTATGTAGTTTGCCGATATAAAATCGAATCTACGAAAGATTGGTTTAATACGGTTTAGTTTTGGATATTTACTTTTAATTAAAGAACACATCATTAGCATTAATTTGAACTAATTATGTTTTTTTTTTTGGTTTTTCGAAAGTTTGAAAATTTAACTAATAATCATTTTGATTGTTTACCCGAAACTAAATAACGTAATACTCAAGGGGAAAAGAAACAAACTTTTTGCTTCTATTTGTTTCAAGAACTTACGAAGAAGCTTGTTTGCAAAGTCATTCGCATTGGTCAACTTATAGTAGAAGAATGCATAATCGTTAACACCAATTATGGTCATAAACAACGATTCAGCCAAGTGTTGATTAAGCTCTGATTGCGTCTCGAAATTCGTCTTCAGATTCTTTTCGATGGTTTCCTAGAACATATCAACTTGGACGCTCAACGAGAGACATTTTCCCTATTCATACAAATAATATATCAAATAAAACCCATTTACTTTTAATTTTCCGAAACCGAAATTAAAAATATATTTTTTGGAGGATATTGAAACTTACCAATAGCTTTCCTGTAAGATAAAGAATCCCACAGCTAGCAGAAGCATAGTTAATACCAGTTAATGAGATATTGTTCTTCTGTTCTTCTGATAATCCCAAATAAGCAGGAACCAAGGGAAGCCCATAATATATAGCTAAATCAAAAAAAAAAAAAACATAACAAGACAACGTTTAAAACTTCAACAGTTTAATTTTAAAAGTAAATTATATTTATTATATTTTAAACTAATCAGAAATATATATAAACAATTTATCATTCCAATACCATTGTTTCATATTATACTTGTGTTTAAATTTGGAGCTGTGTGAGGAAATGATTAACGTAGACGAATCATGAAAGTACCAGTAACAGAAATATGATGTGAAAACACTAAAAACAAAGAAAGCTTCAAAATGAAAACAATAAAGTATAAGGAAGTACTGGTGAAAGAGAGGAAGAAAATGAATAATAGAAGTGAAAGCAAAAAACAAATGCCAAAAAACTTTGAAAGAGATGCATAAAAGAAAGATCGAGAAGACAACGCAATTTGTAGCATTAAATGATAAGAATATTGAATGTGGTTGAGAGAACAATGCAATGTGCCGGAAACATGTTTGAATGTGTCAATAACTCGTGTTTTGGATACCAAATAAAAGAATGGCTGAGTTAATACTACACTACTTTTTGGACGGTCACCCGGAGCCTAATTTATAATCTAAAAACCTTCAATTGTACAAAATTGCCCTTATTTAATAGAAAAAATTCAGTAAAAATATACTAATTTTTTATCGATTATTATAAAAATACACGAATTTTATGTTTATCCAAGAAAATACATGAATTAGTTATTTTTTTTATTATAATGCACAAAATTTTAAATTGTATCTATTTAACATGTAGGACTTGACAAAAAGTAAAATATATTTATTTTTTTATTAAAATAAAAATATTCTAATAAAATATTTTACAAAATTCGAATAACCCAATAAAATTTTTTAAAATTTTTAAAAACCTAAAATAAGTCTTTAAAAACTTGTAAAATTTGAAATCCACAAAATAAAAATAAAATTCAAAAACAGATAAATTCTTAATACTTTAAGATAAATTTAAAGTTAAAATATAAATTTTTAAATTCATAAAATTTCAGTAATAAATTTACCATTTAAAAAAAATCGTGAAATTGTGTGTGTATACAATAATATATGTTGTATTTAATTGTAATTTGGGTAATTTTTGATGTAAACAATATAATATATATAAATAAATGATTTTGAAAAAGTTGATATATGCTATTTACCTTATATAGGTAATAAATTTTTTTAAAGTATTTGAATATTTAATGAATTAAAATTTTCTTAAAAGGTATACTATATGAAAATATTTTGTATCTATAAAATAAATGTTAAATTTTAGACTTATTTAAAGATTTAAATAATTTAACAAAATATTTTGATTTTTTCTAAATTTGATAATTTGATATTTTAATTTCTGAAATTATACAGAATTCTTTAAGATTTGAACGGAATTTTAGGAATTATTTTTCGAGTTTTAAAAATAATTTATTATTTATATATTATTTTTATTAAAAAAATAAAACAGATTTTATGTTTAATGAATACAATTTAAAAGTTTACTAGGTGGAAACCCGCGCCGTGCAACACGGAAAAATATTTTAGTACTTTCACGATTTAGTTTGTGTTGCTTTATAATAATAATAGTAGTATTTTTTATTTAATTTACTCTATGTTTTTATAATCTTATGTATTTAATTTACTAATAGTAGTATTTTTTATTTAATTTACTCTATATGTCATACTTCAATCTAAACCCGCAAACTCGCAGTCAGATTAGTCAACCGACAATCTGACACCAATTCATTTTAGATCCAATGTTAAAATCTGTTGGATTATATTCTATGTGTTTATAATCTATTTTAGATTCGATACTTTGATCTAGCCTATCAGTCCGATCATATTCTATGTTTTTATAATTTTATGTATTTAAAATTTTGTGATAATTTTTTTTTTGTTAAGTATATAGTTGGTGATATCACAAATATTTTACTACCCTCAAACACTAAAATTCTTTACTTTGTTTTCATTAGCTTTCGAATCCTAAAAATTTAAATGATAGTTTTTATATTTTGTATTAGACACTTTGAAATATGGTATTTGGTGTTTTTTTTTTTTTTTTGCAGAAAATCTTTTGAGAAGATGATAGTACTAGCCTAAAATATATCTCAAACTATTAACTTATTCCACCGATAAGCAATATAGGTCAATTATTTATATATTTGATGTTGTAAGTAATTTGAAATATAAATTAGAATAGAAAGAGATAAAGTTAGATTGAAAATTTATTATCTCATCTTGTGCACGAGATATATAAATAATAAAAAATATATAAATTCAAACACCACAAATTAGAGAAAATAGCAATTACAAAAATAGTAAATAAATTTAAGTGTCAACGTAGTAGTTAATAATAATTCTAAAAACCAAGAATCAAAAGAATTAGCAAATATAGGAGCAGGATAACTCCATACGCCTCTCCTTCTTAGGCTTCTCTTCATTATCATTCTCTAACTTAATTTATTTAGTGCTTGAAGACGATTGATCAACTGCCTGAAAATTATAACTTCATTAAGCTTAGAAGGAATAGAAAACGCAAATGCACATTGAAGCATATAAGTGGTACTTTTAGAAATTAACCACATGTTAAAACATTTACTTGTACGTGCTCACAAGAAATGATTGAGGGCTCTATGGACTGCTCTGATTCATCAACATAATCTTTTGATGTATCATGGGTTGACCAACACAACCAAACTCATTGTCCTCGATGAAAAACATATTGAAATAAAACACAACCAAACTTAAAAGTTCAAATCCCAGCAAAAACAAAATAAATAGACCGTAAATGTCGCTGATTGAATTCCATGAATACAGTAGTAGTAAACATTTGCATCGTCATCAGAATTATGGCCGTTGAAAGCAAGCATGCAAGAAACAAATACTTATGTCTAGGATTATTATCTTGTTTATAATAATTTAATGGATTTTAAAATAACTGATTCATATGGATCCATTTTGAAATCTTGAACCTCAAGATATGGAGGATCAAAGTAAATCCTAGAAACCACATGTCCACTGAAAACTTCTAATCTTTCACCTAATAAAATAATTTACAAAATTACACCTACATTAGTATAAGATATAAAATTTAATTAGTTATTTTATATCTATATTATATAAACATAATGAAAAATAAATCACCTCCGGTCTTCTACTTAAGACGCCAAAAATGCAAAACAGCTGCAATAGGAGAATTTCCTGATGGCCACCAATTATTATCAAGTAATTCGCATGTTCATTATATGCAACACATTGAATCTCATGACCACTACAAAAAAAAAAACAAATCAATCCAAGCTAGTTAACTATATATAAATCCAAATAAAATTATACAAAATCATTTTAAAAAATATTGAGAGTGGAAAACAACTTTAAATCACTTAAACTAAACCGCATCAGCATTTTGATCATCAACATATATGAGAGGTTCAACATGCACAACTTGACCCATTACATCTATCATAAAAATAAAATAAAACTATTAGATTATGTAAGCCAGTAAATGAATTACACACCAAAACATAAAAAGTAGAATTACCTAAAGATAAATTTCTCACAGCAGGGTATCCCTCTAGAACTTTGTCAAAACTTTGATAATCAATGAAGTGATTGTTGGATATCATTTCAGAATATTCAACAACATTTTCATCTAATCGTTGTCAGTATGCTTCAAACGTCTAGCATCGTAGCACACAGAGAAGGTAGATAGGATCTTCCATTCATCTTCATTAAATAAATGCATTAGTGAATAAAATATATGCACAAATCTCTTGGTTATTATCTCTTTGCCTTTTTGTACGATTTTGAATAATATTCATCAAAGATTTATCATCTTTTAAGGTATTAGTAAAGATTATAGTTATTATCTCTTTGCCTTTTTTACGATTTTGAATAAAAGTCATCAAAGCTTTAGGTAATAGTAAAGATTCTCTTCTACATATTAGATATATTTGATAGGGTAAAGCTTTTAACCCTTTTAGCTATTTTTTGGTTGTCCATGTATAAAAATGCAATGAGTAATATAACACATCATAATTAGTTAATTTGCTATCAATTGCTCAAATAATAATATAAAGATGTATTACAATAAACAAAACAATTGATTCATATATTTTTTGGATACCCATAAAATTTGTGTACTTTTACGGAAATCAATAAATAACTAGTATATTTTTATAGAAATTTTCCTATTTAATATATCACTAGTGAGATAGTACTTAAATTTAAATAATTTTAGTTCTGGATAAAGGATAAATTAAATTTTTTGTTTAAAAATTATTAAAAAAATAAAATGACATTCTTTTTAAAACAAAATTTCAACTGTAGAATGACTTTTGAGAAACGGAAGTAATATTAACTAAGAATCGAAAATATAAAAGAGAGGAGACTTTTTACTTAGAGACAATTAAATCCACAATAAATTTAAATAAACTGAATATTTTATGGGTGTTATGTGAGGAATAGGACAAACAAATAGTCACTGAATGATGATTTTTTGTCACGTGTAGTGAACTTATATATTCATCACATTCACATCAAATCATGCACCAAACGATGACCAAGTTACCGATAAATAATATCCAAAGCCAACAAAATAAAGCATCATGATATTTTGTGTCCTTTTTTAATTGAATTGGTAAGACAACCGTTAGCCTTGCTCGTTTAAAACAGTTTCCATAACTTTATAAATGAAGGGTCACTACAAAATATCCAGGACTTTGTTTTATAGGCAAAACTATAGATCTAAAGATATGAGTCATACAAAATTATATGTGATGCGAAACATAGTAGAACAACAGAACGTCAAAAGTATTACAGTCCAATTATTCTTTACGTTCAGAGCACATAGTGAATATATTTTTAAATTTAACATCAGTTACTAACTATATACATATGTCTCTCGTTTTGCATATAACAAGTTGAACTCCTCTAAGGTTGAGATTGTTCTTGTACTTCTTAATTTAATAGAGATATATATTATTTTTAAGGAACCAAATGGTTTAAGGCCATTTTCATTGGTAAGAACCCTTATGGTTCTTACCAATATTTTTATTATAAACTATATCGATAAACGTATTGTAAGAAAAAAAATTTAAGAATCGGTTCTAAAAGCTCTTATTTAAAAACTGGTTTTTAAAGTTTTAAAACACGTTTATCGATGCAGTTTATATTTTTTTAATCTTAAAGATTTTTCTTAAAAAAATTTAAAAGTCTTCATTGGAGGTGCCCTGACATATAAGGGGGAAAAGGGTAAAGACAAGATAAAATAATGATGAGAAAGGAACTGCCAAAACATTCGAAAGTGTTGGTCAAATGTTATAGATTGTAAAAAACGATGTTTACAATAGTAATATGTGATCATTTACAAAAATATGCGGGCTTAGAAAACAATAGATCAAGTAAAGATGAACGATCAACTAGAAGGTTAAAAGAATTGTCTCAAAACATTAAAACTTTTAAATGCGAAAAGCTTGGAAGCATACCCTACCTACATAAAACTCATACAAGAAACAAAAAAGTTGAATTTGGAAGTTCACATCTAAAATAAAATAAATTCTCTTAGTATGGAAACCAATCATATGGTAAATTAAACACTTTTTTTTGGTTCAAAATTGTAAACGAAACATATCGAGTACAATTAAACGATACGATAATATTTTTTGGCAAATGGCTTCATTATGTTGATCATAACTGGTAATTTCTAAATTTATATATTTTCTTTATTACTACATATAGTAATAATTTTTCTTGTGTTTTTCCTTGTAATACCATATTCTGTATGAAAATTGCTTATGACTTAGTAGAACAGAGTATGATCAATGACTGGATTTAGAATATTAAAAATATCATAGATCGAAAAATTCAATAACTTTATGAATATGCAAATAGTATAGTATTGCCTCTTGGTAGTACATATTGAAGTACCACGTAAGAAAGTGGAATGTTACGTTTAATTTGATGTTGTCTTGTCGAAAGGACGGATATAAAAATGATAACCCCTACCCACAAATTGGGTCCCATTTCAATTTCATCGTTTTGTAACGTCAAAATTTGGTATGATTCTTTGAACTTTGGACATAACCTGATGGGATAAATAAATAATGGGTCGATGTCCCCATTTCACTTTCTTCGCACCAAAACCATCCTTTGGGACCATCACGCTTACATTTTACCACTTTCTTTTGTCTCTATCTACCACTCCTAAAACCTCTTATATTTGGTGTAGAAGCTCCATTTCTACGATACTTACAACAGATTATTTATCGATACTAAAACCGGTTTGCATGGACACAAGCTTTAAAGCTATGAATGGTGAAATGCAGTTTTTGACCGTTAGGCGATGAAACCACAATACATGTAAAACATCGACTGGGCCTTGATCGTTAGTTTATACGGATTGAACCATCAAACCACGAGATATATATGGGTTCTTGATATTAAAGATCAAACAAAAAAAATTGAAAGAAGGCTAATATTATTTATGAGACAAGGCCAAGCCACAAGGACAAAAATAAAAACAAGAGAAGGTGATAGAGGGGCGAAAGAAAAAAAAAAACCCAAAGAAGATTACAAATAAAAAGGTTAAAAAAAAACATATTTACAAAACAGTTAAAAACAAACAACCCCCTTTTCTTGACCTTGTCGCTTGTCATAAGCCAAACCTTCCAAAAGTAACTATTTTTTTTACTACCGTAGAAGCGTTTCTGTTTCATACTCCAAACTGTAGATTCCGTCTCTTTTAACTTTTTTATCTCTCGAGTTTTTACTTTTTTACTATATGGTTCTCAAAACTGGCATGAAGTGCCAAGTCTCTGTCTCTTACTCAACGTTGCGGTTTTGCGTTTTGCGAAAGCCGGTCCAAGTAGCTCTTGGAACCTTTCCAAGAACAGAACCCACTCGTCTTCTTTCATGTCTGCTACTTTCACAAAGCTTGCACTCACTGGAAGCTGTTCGTTTGCGCTTTTGTGACCAGAAGATGTGTTCTCGGATTTGCCTCTAGTTAAGGGTTTTGTGTTTTTACGTACCGTGTCACTAAGATGTGTGTTCTTCATCGATGTCGAAAGCTTTGAAAGAGATGGAGCTTTGTCATGGAAAGCAGCAGAACTAAAAAAGCTGTCTTTCATGGTTGTGATCATGGGGACAGCATTTTCGGCATCGTCCTCTTCTTCTTCATTGATGCTTTCTTCGAGCTTTCCGAGGGAAGATCGTCGGTTTGAAAAAGGGTTTTTTGTGAAGTAGTCATCGGTTAGTTGTATCTTGGAGCTGTAAACTGATTCTAGTTCATCACAGTCTAGATCAAACTGAAACTCTGCTTCTCCTACTACATCTGACCGTGGAGAGAAAACATCTCGTTCAGTGACTGATCTCTTGGCTTTAATACACAGAACCTCGAGTTCACTTGGCTCTTCTTCTCCTGGTCGAAACTCCCGAGTCATCATCTCACCAATCTCGGCAAGACACAGCCCATAAGCAGCAGCTTCTTTGAGGAAAATAGTACAGAGAACAAGAACCCGAAGACACGCCTCTCTAATCATTGGAAGTTCTCTTCTAAGCATGTCACAGTCCTTCAATGGATCAAGACTTTGTATGTAGTCAAGCTCTTCATCAGAGAAAGGTAATGATGCCTGAGGCCAATGAATCCATTCGAAATAAGGATCCTCTAGGGTTTCTGGCAAGCAGAGGCCATGGTCTATTGGAATAAGCTCCACTTGACCAAACCTCCCGACTCCATCGAGCTTCCTCACCAAAAGATTCCCACCATGACGGTCTGTGTTGAAGATCCTTATGTCCAATATACCAATGTGGTGCACAGAAGCTACAGGGAAGCTTGAAGTGCCATGATCGCTTGCATCAAAATCATGAGCCACAAACTTCTGGAAAGAAGCAATCTTACTAACCAGCTTCTTCTTCCGAGGCTTATTCCCTTTCACCCCATCGTTGACATTGAATACAGAATGAGTTATCTTCACAAGAGCAGTGGGAGGCACATTAGCAAACCGATTATAATCAAGAAGATATGCTGCAACTTCTCTAAACCCAGTTTCCCCAACTCGTACAGAAGACTTTAATCCAGGTTGACCAAGTGCTTTCCCAACAAAGCCTTTCGGATTATTAGGTGCAAACGGCTCTTCATCAGTCGGCTTGACAATCGCAACGCTCTCACCCTTTTTGTTCCTAAAATAGTATGCACCTCCAAGCCCGCTACAAACAGGGAGCGGCTCAACACCCATCTTCATCGCCTTAACAATATCCTTCACCATATGTAAAACAATCGAAAAGCAATCCGAATGACCAAGTATCTCAATAGGACCACTTCGATCTTTCTGTTGCAAATCCCTCCCAGTAGGAGAAAGACAAGGAGTAGACGAGCTTCGATGCATAAAGTTCCGTTTAAGAAGAAGCGGTGAATCATTCCTCACAGCACTCAAATCATTCGTCAACACCATATCTCCATAAGTCAAAGAACTTTCCTCAGTAGGGAAATTAAGAGCAATCTGAAGCCTTCTTTTAACAGTATGAACATTATCACTACGATCCAACTCCATACCCAAAACACAACCAGTTTCAGTTTGTACAAAAACTCTTCTCCCTGAAGATTGTCTCTGTAACTGCTGCTGCTGATGATGATGATGTTTATGATGCTGCTGCTGATTCCCTTCCATCTTATTAGCTCCACTAAGTGGAGTCTTAAACACTGCTACTGCCATTTGTGTCTGAACAGGACTGTCTAAGTTCCTCGACATGAAACACAAAGAGAAACCAAAAAAGGTCTCTTTTGGTAAACAGCATAAGCAGTAGTCCAAGAGAGACCTTCTAACACAAGCAGCCAAACAAAGCAGCAGAAGAAGATGATACTTAAACCGATCATGAAACGCTTCTATACACAAAGAGCCAGTTTTGTTACTTAAAAACTCGAGCTTTGACAAGGAATTTTAATCTCAATTGCTACATCAGGTAAGCCATGATTTGAAGAAATCTGCCAAAAAAAAAAAATCACATATCTAACAGATCTATCATAAATAATCACAATCCCTATGCTTAGAAATTTTCCTAATCATTCTCAACACAATAATCTCACTAATTTATCTATTTTTTAGATCCTGGTCCAAGAAATTGAAAACAATGAGCTTCAAACGAAAACTCACCGGAAAAAGCAAGATCTGACTGAAAAAAAAATCAAAACTTGAGGGAGAAACGAATTCGTCAACTCAAAGGCATCGTCGTCTTCAAAAACACGCAAATGGAAGAGAGAATCTTTTCGAATGGAGGCAAGGAATCGAAGGAGAAAAGAATAAAAAACTCAGTGTGAAGAAAACACTGATCCCTACCCACCTCTTTCTCGCTCTGTGTATGAGTTTTGCTGTCTCCTTCGTTTGATGTCACCTCTCTGAGGAAAGAACGCTTTTAAACTCTGATCTCTCTGGTTAGGTCACTCTGGTTAAATTTACTTAATCATGGTTTGAGTTAGTATTTTTCACTAATCTTATTTATTGGATAATTCATATTCTATCCTTATGACACGTCATCGTATTATTTTAATTTCGTTAATCTGTTATTAGATTTTGTTTTTTTCTTACGAACTATAAATTTTTTTAACTAGATTGTGATTTGCTGTTGTCGTAGTTATTACTTTTTATATTCCGAGGAATAAATAATATGATTAATATCTATTGAAAATCTTCAGTTATTTTCTTTTTCTTTACCAGATCTAAATGATTTTCTTATTCTGGCAAAAAATGATTTCCTTATTTTGTATTTGTTTTCAATATATTTCCATAGGAGAATGTAATTCGGCTTTCATATTTGACAATTCATATTTTCTTTTGTCATTATCTCTTCAAGTTTAAATTTCGTAATTGGTCTTATTTTAATATCTCATTTTCTCTTCTTCTTTTTCCATTTTTTTCTAAAACCTATGGTAAAACTAAAATTGAAATATGGAGAAATGTGAGCTTTATTTATAGAAAGTTTCTTTAATTTTCATTATACTTTTTTCAACAATTATCTTTTACATTTTATAGTTTAGAAAATAAATAAAGAGTACTTAGAATATAATTATTACACATCTTTTGAGATTACAAAATTATAGTACATGTTTCCTGCTGTTTTTTTTTTAATGAATCACTACGGAAAACGTGCGATGTCACCACTAAAAGAGTTGAAAAATAAAAATATATCATTCTAAAAGACACAAAAAATATTAAAATGACTCACTGAGAAACATAAAACGAAAAATAAGGAAGTAAATAGAGTCATAAATTGACAGGTAAAATAGTGAAAAATAACATTCATCATCGTCCCCTTCTTTCGAAGAGTCTAGAACAGGCTAAGATAGCCGTTCGATTAGATTCCTATGCCTTGACCGTCAGATCTGAATGGTTCGTGGCATAGGATGAGAACGCCGACGTGCTTTTTTTAAGGATCTAGTGGTGACATGGACCTACGAAATTGGGTCTTATAACTTAAAAGCCCATAATCACAATCAAGTAAGATAAACTAGTGGCATAATTTAATGAAGTTATTTTTTATTATTAAACAAATTCAATCAAGTTCATATTTTACAAATGATATACATTTTATACAGAAATATACAGACAAAGGATTAATCTTTTCATAACAATACCTGAACATAATACTTTGAAATAGCAAAAAAAATTATATATATTAATATATTTTAAAATAGTAATTAATTAAGATCAAAGTTTTGTTTCGGACTAAAATAAGATCCGTTGATGATAAATCATATCTTATCTTATTTAAAAGATAACTGAAGAACTAACAATGAACAGAAGAATGAATTTAAATATTTAATTGAAAAAGTCTTCAAAAATAATACCAATTAATTTAATTTAATTATGAAATCCATTAGGTATCGAATGAATAAAGCGACTACAATGGCACTTTTAAGTCCACATGAGAGCAACAGTGAATCATAATATATAATGAGATTAAACCACTTTGGTCAGAAAAGTTCTTGTCTCCATAATGCAAAATTCAGCTTTGAACACTTTTGACTATTAAAATGATTTACATTTGGAAAAAAAATAAACAGACATTAAGCATTAATAATAGTACATGATCCTATATCCATGTGCAGTAGTGTCTTCCCATTAACTCTACTAATACATTCATGGGAAATAATATTTTTTTTTTAAAACAAGTCACTCTGAAAAAAAAATGTCACAAATTATTTTAATCTAAAATGTAACAAACAAGGTTTTTGCAAATGTTTCAGATTATATTCAAAAAAAAATTGGCTAAGTTCACTCCAAATTTGGAAACTATAAGCAAATCAATGAGCTTCACAAGCAAACATGATTCAGTAACCAACATATGGATGAAGAACACTCACCTGGAAACCATCTTATAGTCTGTTGCATTGTGATCTAAAGCCATCTAATTGTTACCAATAGTCACCACAAGAACATTGTCCATCTTCGAAATGATGGTAACGAATTGGATCTCTTATGACTATACTGCGGTTTTCAAGCTTCGATACGAGCTTGCAAAACACATGACAATCCCCACAAATTCTCAGATTCTTTCTGATCCTTATGGCTTTCTCATTAGGTAATGTTATCAAACCAAAGACTAAAGCCAGTTTCTCGCTGTGATGTTTAAGAGAATCTTCCATTTGTTCTCCTTCAAGATCTTGTAGTACAAAGTTTGTTTCAGGCACATAACCAAAACCAATCAATTTATGGATCAATTGGTTCAGCTTCTTATTGACTTGAATTATCTGTGGATGAGATTCGTCTCCAATGATAAACGCATGAATCTTTTTGTTTACTTCAATCCAGCTACATCCAGGTTCTTTCTTGATTCCTCTGTCTCTCATTTGTGTTCGTATATCTTCAACACTTTCCCATCTCTGAGAGTTTGCATATATGTTAGACAACACTGTGTAAGTTCCTGCATCTTCAGGATCGAGTTCTATGACTTTTTTAGCTGCATATTCTGCTAGCACCATGTTTCCTTGAACCCTGCAAGCACCAAGCAGAGTTCTCCAGGTCACTGCATCTGGCTCACACTCCATTTCGTTTAACAGCTTCACTGCATCGTCTATCTTTCCAGCTTTTCCTAACAGATCAATCATGCAACCGTAATGTTCTCTCCCAGGATCGATTCCATAAAGTTTCTTCATTGATCTGAAGTAGTACCAACCATCTTCAAGGAGCCCCGCGTGGCTGCAAGCAAAGAGAACCCCGACAATCGTAATATAGTTTGGCTTCGTTCCAGAAGATTTCATACTCTCAAACAACTTCAATGCCTCCTGGCTATAACCATTTTGTGCCAACCCTGAAATCATAGTGCTCCATGTAATCACATCTCTCTCTTTCATCTGGCTGAACACACGACGAGCATCCTCCAAGCTCCCACACTTGCAATACATATCCACGAGTGCGTTATTGAGTATCAAGTCTAGGTCATATTTCACAATATGAACATGAGCTTGCATCCCCAGCTCCAACAGTGACAAACCAGTACAAGCCCTCAATACGCTAGTCAATGTAGCCTGCTCCGCTATGAAACCAGCTCTCTTCATCCTCTTAAAAAGCTCCAAAGCTACATCACTTTTACTGTTCTGAGCAAACCCACCAATAATCGAGTTCCAAACAATCGCATCACCAGTAACCATCTCATCAAAAACCGAAAGAGCATCCTCCGGCTCACCCAGTTTAGCAAACACATCAATCAAAGCACTCCTAACGTAAACATCAGACTCCAACCCTTCTTTAATAATCCCACAGTGAAGCATTCTAACATCAAGCATCCCATTGCAAGCTCTCAACACAGAGGAGTAAGTATACACATTAGGCCTCACACCATCTCTCAACATCAAAACCAAAAGCTCCAAAGCCTTTTGGTGAAGCTTGTACTTAGAATAAGCAGAGATCATTGTAGTCCAGGAAATAACATTTCTCTGAGGCATTTGATCGAACAGTTGGTGAGCATCATTCAAAAGATTGAATTTAACATACATATTGAGCAGAATATTAACCAGAAACATCATTGGTTGATGACCGTTGAAGTATAAATGACGACAAATTAGATTCCCTTCATGAACAGCTCTATGAGATAAGCAACACTTAATGAGCTCAGCATAAGTCGCAGAGTCTGCCCAAAGACCATGACTTTGCAATGAATCCATTGCTTTCATAGCTCTGGGAAGGTCTTTTTGGTAACAGAATCTGGTAAATTCGTTAAGAATATGAGTTTGGTCGATGGAGCTGTAACAACACCGTAACGTCAAGATTGGTCCAAAGAGTTTGAGCTTTGTCGTTACTGACTTCATCGTCTTCAGACTCTTCACCATAAACAATGCAAACAACTCCAAAAAATTTAGTAACGAGTAGGCTTTTGGCATTCGATTTTCCGGTTTAATTCGGTTCTGGTTTAAAAAAAAAACAAATTGGCATGATGTCTGATATTGGTATGTGTGAAAAAAGTCAAAATGAGATTTGACAAAGCAACTAAGTTCAAATTTGGTAACAAAGACACAAGACGAAGAGCTAAGATGTTCGAAATAGTTGAAATTAAAACATATGTTTCCAACATCACACTAGAGAGTTAGATAAAATATACTCTCTATATCGCAAAGTTAAAACTAATAGAGAAGACATAATGTTTGAGATGAAAGTTCTTTAGACGGCTTCTGGTTGAATGAATGGGTTAGCAATTTCTTCAGTTCCATCGGTTGGCGAGACAAGCATCACCGCTGTTCCACGGCAAACCTAAACCAGACAAAACAAACCATGGTGATTTAGAATCTAACCTATGAAACTACATTACAAGAAACACGATGCAAAAAATGTAACCAGAAGAAACAATGCTCTTATTTGTGTTATATAGTGAGTAGGAAAAGAAGGTTAATGAGGCATACGATTAAACCAAGACGCCTCGTCTGGTCTGTAGTCTTCAAAGGATCATCATGATCTGGTCAAACATAAGACAAGGGCCATACTATTGTATAGATAATGGAAATAATATGACAAAGAACGATATTATCCCATTTATAGCAGAGCATAACATGATTAAAGCAATCAAAAAGCCTCACACCTATCTAATCAAAATTTATACTTCTTCCAATTGCAAACATGGAGACATTTGTATGCAGCAGAGTAACGGAATCGAATTAGATACATTGATTATCTTATTTATAGGTAGATAAAAGAACAATATAATCAGATTTATATCAGAACATAACATGATTAAGCAATCAAAAAGCCTCTCTTCCGCACCTATATAATCAAAACTTATACTTCTTCCAATAGCATCATGGAGACATTTGTATGCAGCAGAGCAACGGAAACGAAAGAGATACAGAGTTTTATTTATTTATTGGCAGATTCTACTAGAGAATTGTAGCATATATACACATACACATGGATCAAAATCGCATAAACTACTCGTTTCATAATGTGAAACAGCCTAACAAGATCAATACAATAGATATAGCCTATGTTGCACGGGTACTTCGATATGGATTAAGAATCCGTCTTGGGTACGGCATGGTTACGGGACACCGTCGAAACGTTCTCACGACGTCTCGAGACAATGGAGGCGGTATCCAATATAAAGGCATGGGTACGGGAACACCGTCACAACGTTTCGGTAAAAGCTTCGGTAATAATATCTCTGCGTAACTTACTGGAAATCCTATGAAGAGTTAGAGTTCTAGAGACACAGATTACTCGTGATTTCTTTTTTTTGTTGTTGGGTTAGTGAGATTAAAAAAGTTGGTTTTTTTAATAAAGAAAATTTTCTTTTATACAACAAAGGAGGAAGAAGACGAAGGAAGGTACAAGATCCGTCTTAACGATGTCGTGTCGTGTAAAATTAATTTTGATAGAGTTAACTGCAAATCTTAATCAAGACAAATTACCCGGATTTTGAAAATGACAAACTCGTTGATTAGTTTGTTTTTGATGTTTTTGTTAAGATATTAAACTAAGTATTTTTAAATATTAAGACTTATGTGTGATATTTTTTATATATTAAATTGTGGGTATTTCTCTTGTTGTACTCATGCGGTATCCGTCTTTCTAAATTTTAAAGTTGTCGATTTCTATCCCCGTTTTCCAACCCCGTACCCGTTTCACTGCAACCTAAGATATAGCTATGAAAACAATTTGATAATACATTAAGACAATGCAAGAAAAGAGATAGATACCTCGAACGAATTCCACAGCTTCATCAAGAACAAGATTTAGTAACTGATCATAGCCTTTAAGAGTTCCAGTGACTGCAAAACAATACACATAGCAACCATCAAATCTCAGAGCAACAGTGAAAAGAAAAGAAAAAACCATCTTTAGATAATCATAAAACTCATTACCTTGTCTACCACCAGTAAGCTTGACTTGCACACCCTTATCCACAAACTTAGCCAAATCCAAAACTGTTTCTTTCCTTCCAGACTATGAAAAAAGAAAAAAAGAAAAAAACAGAAAATCCAACTCTGAACTAAGCATGTATTTGATTAACCAAGAATGAATTCAAATCATAATAAAACATGATACTAGTATACATCAGTTTAGGATAAAATTTACCATGTTAGAGCAGAGTCTTGGACAGAAAATTCCAAAAAAAAAAAAACCTAAAAAGCTGCAAGAAACGGAAATCAAAGTCATTCAGAATAGAGTTATATTTATACTTTACAACGAACTTCAACCAAAGTATGAAACACCGTCAAAATTAGGGTTCGCAATTCTATGGCCCTAACTCAAAATTAGGTGTTTTGCAATTATTTCAGAAATTGGGAAAGTTCACTCCGTTTTTCTCGACAAATCGATGATTTGAACTAAGAAATCAAAATCGGAAGAACCCCAAATGTAGAAGATTAGGAAAAAACTAAAAGCAAATCAATGAGCTTGACAAGGCGAAGAAAGATTTTACTAATCTACACACGGATGAAGAAATCTCAACGTCACCGGAAAACAAAGATCTGAAAATGAGCAAGAAACTTGGGGCGCGTCAGCGAAAAATCGAATCTCAGTCAAAATACTGACCCCTAGTCGCGCCTCTCTAATGACGATTTTTAACTCCAATCATGTTAAAATCTCTAACCCCGGTTCGAAGCCAAGTCATAACATGTCAGCATATTATTTTCCCTTTTTCACATTTTACAGTCAAAACCCAAAAGAAAGCTAACATTATTAATTTATTATCAATAATCACACATCTACACAAAACTATTAACTGTTTTTTTAATCTATTTTGAAATATATGTGTTTTTCATAGTTTTGTAGATTTGTTTATCAATATTCACACATCTTACATAAATATGAAACGTGACATCTAAAACTTATTATGATATGTGACATTTTATTCTGCATTAACTAACGGTTCGACTAACATTATTTTAATCAAATTTGATTTCAATATATATATGAAAAATTTTAATTGAAATATACACTACATTTTAATTGGTGTATACAAAGCTATTCTCAAAATAGTTGGCGTTGAAATTAGTCATTTTCCCTCCCAAAAATATATATTTTTTTAAAAAAACACAAAATGAAAAGTGAAAACAATAATTTTGGGAGTTTAAAATATTTTGAAATTATCAAGAGCCAATTCCTATTAAAACAATCGAAAAACAACTAATATTCAAAATTATGAAAACATGTAGACTATGAATCTCGAATAAAGATAATGGACAAATAATTTATTTATGAAAATTATGTGATCATCAGGTTTAAGCAATTTGTAACATTACGATGATGTGATTCTCTTAAATCTTTTTCTCATATGTTGTCAAGTTTTGTCTTGTCTTATGTTTTACTTTTATAAAATTCCAAATTACCTATGCATTACTCGCAATTGGATCATGTAAATACCAAACTTATTAGAAAAGTAAATGGTGTTTATCATATTGATTTCTCCTTAAAATCATATTATACTTTATATTACGAAATTAATGATATGTTCAAGTATAAACCAGTTATTTAACTCAAATTTTCTTATTGTTACGTATAATCCTCAATTTTGAATATTATAGATAATATATTGTGTTTTCAGTTTTTTCATCATTCTATAATTAACATTGAACCGATTTTAATTAAATTCGTGCATTGCACGAGTCCAGATCTAGTGATTAATAAAATTAAAATATATGTGTTTTTTAACATTGTATAATGATTAACCACTGGTTATAAAACAGTTTAATTATCTCGCATAATAAAACATATTTTTTTACTACATTGCCTCAATAATTTTATTTGTTTAGTAAAGATGCATTCAAACGATATACTTAACCTTTTGGAGGCACTTCTTTTACCTCTGTTGCTTTATCTGCAATATACTTAGCTATTTTTTTGCTCATATCTATCGTTATATCTATGACTTCATCGGCTTTTCAATGATTGTCATCGAAACAATTTCTTTCTTCGTCATTTTGCCTTTCTTCGTCACAAACTCCAACGCAAACTAAACAATTTCAGCCAGATTGTCAATTGTTTCTCTACATTTCTCAACAATGAAGCCTTGAGCTCTCTATATAATCTTTATCCTCTTGTCCTTCTGAGTAGACACTTGTCCCATTTCACTTCCCTTGTCCTTCACATATTCGGAAGTTTTTTATCTTTTATTTTTTTGTGTACGTATTTAGATTTTTACATTAGCTATTTCAGATTTATCTCTAAATTATGCTTACAAGTTATTTTCTAAATTTATAAAAGCAAAATTATATACTCAGTAGTTCAATTTTGTTGGAGAAAAAAAAAGTGTATACTTCATAAATTTACCGAGAACAAATTAACAAAAAAAATTCTAAACAATGGACTTAAAAATTGATTAAAATTTGAAAAAAAAAATAGCTTAAAAGTGATGGGGAAGCATCTTAATAAATCATAATGTGTATCATTTTTCTATTATAATATCTGTTTTAATAGTATTAGAAAAATTAGTCCAAATGATATCATCGTGCTCTACGATTTGTTTTTATAGTATAGATATAAGAGTGTTTTTTTCCAATATCTATGTGGATCTCAAGTAACTCTAGACAAATAGACTTACGAGGCATCATCGAGCGATGTGGGGTCGAGCTTTGAGTTTCCATCATCTTTGACGGCTGTGGGGACTCATGACTTCTTGCATTGACGAGCAATGATCACACTCTTCCGGCCAACTCTCATGACAGCTCCACCGCCAATGCGGCTTCTCTTGTCTCCGCTGATCAAGATCGAAGAACCCAAACCACTAAGCACAACTCCAGAGATCGACATCGCCATGATATTATCTTTCCTTTCCTCTCTAAGATGTTAAAAAGTGTGTTTTGAGAGCAAAAAGAATCAAAGGGAAGAGTTTATCTTTTCATTCGAGTTTAAAACATAACAAAAAGTAAATTTTATTTTTGAAAAAAGGGAAAAAAGAAGAAGAAGAGAACTGTGTTTAGGAATTGGAAGGTTGAATGTTTGAGATAGAAAGGGAAACATAAGTGCGTACATGCCGGTCGCGTGTTTTTGTATGGTTTGCCTAAATATATAGATTAAATACATACGTAGAGATTGGATAAAATGTAAATTTTTGGATTATTTTATCTAAATAGTTTGATTCTTCTTTCATTCTTTATAGATTGATATATTGAGACGAAAAATAACTTTAGAATTAGTTTTTTAGATGAAAGAGTTTGCTATGTTGAGTTTCTGTTAGTTTGACCTTTTGTTTTCTTTTTCAATTCGGTTGTAAATCGGTGTAAATAACTATATATGTACATAGTGTTACAAGAAAAATTAAAAAAAAAACAAAATTATTTAGAAATGTGTTACAAATCTATTTCTGATTTTCTCGAAGGATCCTTAACCAGGCAAACCAGCCGAAAATGCCGAGGGAAAGACTAAAGATGGCATGAAGAATGTTAACTGTGGCAGAAAACGAAGTAATATGTAAATCTGCAATAATCACAGCTTTACACGAATCGCAATCCAAGCATAATTTATCTGCTGAATTGTTCCATATCTTGCAATCAGCTTCAACATTGTTATAATATCTTGAAACCGTCCAAATATTTGGTTTCGCGTAATCAAATCCACATGAAAGTGGTGGTTTGCAGCAACCCGCCTGTTCAAAAGAGAAAAGAAAAAAAAAAACAATATCAGAATGAATAAAAGCATTGATCAGATTTATATGATCTAGACTCACAAAAATAAAAATTTAATCAGACAAAATTAAATTTTAAAAATTCAAATGGAAGAAAAAATGATAAAAAGACCGAATACTAACTGGAGTCAAACCGGTTCATGCTAGATTCAGTTTGGTTTTAACTGTAACTATTCTTTCTAAACCGATCTTGAATTGTAACTTAGATTTAACATTCATGTGTAGCTTATGTTCGTGGACGTACCTGTATAGGAGTTAGATTCATCTGACAAAACTCAGAAGCTGTCATGTTTTGGTTTAACTTGTTACAAACATTGTCTTTAGCAAGACATCTCCTTGTACGATACCATTCATCTTCTTTGATGACCAACCTATGAACCCATGCTGAGTAATCGTCGAGCCTAAACTCATGGATTTTGGTCCCAGGGAACAACCTAGGATTGGTCTCCTTTTGGAGAAAGATAACGAAGACGGCTTTAGCCACGACCACAAACATCCACAAGAAGAAGATGAAGAAGTGGATTCGAAACAGACAATCAGATTTGAAATAAGCTGCGTAGAATCCAGCGAAGGACATGGCGAGCAATGAGAAGCTGACGAAAATTCCTGGAGTTGTGACAAACCGGTTACATTCATCGGTCTTGTAATGTAACGTAATGACGGTTGCGAACCAGAAAGTGGCTGTGACGAGGAAGATTGCGTTTGAGATCATGAAAATGGTGTTGAATGGAAATGAGATTGTCTTGAACCATGATAATGATGAAGGTTGTTCTTTGTTTTGTTCTTCGTAATTATTAGGAATGTGGCCTATCCCAACAAATGTGGGACATTTTAGGTTCTAATAGGTCTTTTCGAGATGTGGGTGGGAAAAAGTCCAAAGGAAACAGCCCAAGCCCAACATCTCAGAAATACCACAACAAAACATGCCATTTTTTTATATGGATCACACAGGTGAAAAACTATTTTTATGAGAAATTTGCTTGTTGGGCCAAACCATGGGTTCTGATACCATTAGGAATGTCGCCTAACTCAATCCAAAAACTAGCTCAAGAGAAGAAGATTGTCACATCCTATATATATTGCTCAAAAATCTTTATCTCAAACCAATGTGGGACATTTTAGGCTCTAATAATAATTTTTTGCCATTATTGTGTTAGTATTGAAACCTTTGAGAGAGATAGAAAAAAGGGGTCAAATTTATTAAAAAGATAAATGATGGAGGAATGAAGAGTTCGATGCTGACTTATTGCGCAAGATAAGTTTAGGGTTTGTAGCTTGTGATTTAAGGAAACACATGATAACAGAAAAGAAACCTAACAATAGATGAGCTGTCTGTTAGTTTGTTGTTGACCCGGTTTATAATTAGGCAAATGGTCCATGAAAACTTTATAACTTGAATGTTTTTTTTCTTTTACCTTTAAATACAAATAGAAATCAAGATTATCGAAATATTTCCGAAAAATATATTGGGAAAAAAGATTATCGAAATATTCTAACTAAAAATTAATAATTAAAAATATATTTGTTTGAGCAAACTAATAATACTAATTTTTAATTAGAAAATAAGAAAAAATAAGAAACAACGGATGAACCAGAAATAATGTTGTTAATTTGTTGAATATTTGTTTAGTTTCTTTGAATACGTGGACTCCTTAGTAAATCTAGCGATATAGGCATAGTTAATTCAATAAATAAGTAAATTATATATAACCAACTCAACCACCATGTTACAGTGCGTGAAACGAAGAGCAAATAAGCTCAAACATCAAACCAGAGTTTGTGTGTTTTGCTCCATCCTTGTCGGCCAGTATCATCAATATAATTAAACTATATTTAAAAAATAACACAAACATGTTCCGTTAATTACAATAATATCCTCAATATTCCCAAAGAAAATAACTACGTTACTATAGCCAATTAACCATCCTAACAAATAATTAATTGATTAATCTAGCTAAAATTTTTAATATTTATTTTAAAATAATATAATGTTTCATGGACTTAGAGGTAAAGACTTGTTGTGAACTGGCCGTCTTCTTCTAAACTTTGGATAATCCATCGATAGATATTTCGATAGAGTATTCTTCTCTTCTTCTTCACTTAATTTCTTCTCTCCTTCCTTAGATTTTCCTGAGAAAAAAAAGAATATAAACTAGATTTAATACAAATTAATTTGAAAATTTCAGAGAGATTTTGAATCGTTTAGTTTTAGTTAAATCTTTTTTATGTAGTTTGATGCTCCTGCAAAATACTTATATTTATAACCAGAAACTAAAAGACAAAATTCTGAAGAAGAAAAAAGAACATTAACGAACTTTTTTTGTTAATAACATTGGTAAACCTTTTCTTCTGACATGGTCAAAGGTTCACATGTTTGACTTATAGATGTATTTTTTTGGACTTCACTTGACTATAGAAGTGTGCTCATGACTCATGAGTTTTGCTACTTACCCATTTATTTTTTAGGAAAAAAATCTCTGACTAATTAATTATATATTAAAAACAGCTTATGATTTCCCAATGATTGATTTACCACTTACTAGAAGAAGTGACTCGAAGTTGTTCGCTTGAACCTTCATGAACTGTTGACGTCATCACCTATTCATTTTCAAAAGAGATATATAGAGATTTGATTAGAAACTTTCCATATAGTTAAAATTGGATTTTTAAGGAGAAAAATATACACATCAATACACGAATTAATCTCTTACATTTACATGTTCACTAGAGATGATCAAGAGCTTCCGTGATGCCATTTTAATAACGATCTTTTCGCTTAAACCTGTATTGTAGTAACTAAAGTCAGTTAGTTTCTGAAAACAAAAAGAAAAAAAAGTCAGTTAGTTCTAAGAAAAACTCGTTATGATTCCTGCCTCGAAATTTTTGCAGACTTAATATTCAAAACTTTGCGGTTTAAAAGAAAGAAAAAAGAAAGAAAGAAAGAAAGAACTTAATCACCTTGGCTATGAGATGAGTAGTGAGGGTTGAGTTGTAGAGAAGAAGTTGGACTCAAAAGCAATAAAATAGCTAATGAACAAAGCAAGAAAGTGACTCTAATTAGCTTCATATTCTTCAAGTGATTTTAGCTATATGAGAAGCTTTTATGCTATCTTTCTTTTTCTTCTTCTTCTCTTGTTTTATATCAACCAAAAGGAACTTACACACACATATGTATGTATCTATCTAGATACCTCTATATTTATATAATATATATTAATGTGTGGATGTGACATAGAGAGTACACGAAACACAAAAGTTGGAGTTCCAAAAAAGGTTGAAGATTCTATTTACTAAGAATATATAATTTATTATGTCAAGGTTTAAAAAGGGGTTCACGCCATTGAGGCTCGTTCTCGGGGTTGTTTGTCTTGGGACAAACACAAATTTGGCATCACACTTCATCAAACCCAATTTGTCGAGTCTTTGCCTTTCTGTCTTTTCATTTTGTCCCTCTTCTCTTATATCCCACGTTCCTTTTCCACCATTTTCCATTCACTTCTTCTGAAAAAGTTTTTCATATATTATCATCTTTGTCGAATCTCAGACGATCATATCCTATTGAGATCCTAGATGAATATCATAACGATATTAAATCAAACACTTTGTGTATATATGTGATTGTGGTCCAACAAAATTGTTGTTACCATCCGTTAAGTCGATTATCTAAGATGCAACAATAATTATAAGCCTTAAATATTTTGTTTGTGTATTTTCGATAATATGTTTATTTCTTGAAATACCTCAAGAATTGATGCTGTTTTATATAGAATGTTTTTTCTTTCACTTTAACAAACAAAAAAAAATCAAAGATTTTAGTTCAAGTTATTGACATATGGTTTATATTTATTTATGCGTGTTTCTCCATGCGAGTAGGTAGGTATAAACAAAGTTGTTGAGAGTATCACATCATATTTTTCTAAACCCTTTGCTTTTTTTCTCTCAATTTTTGGACATTCACACGCTTAAGTTACTTACATAAAAGCGATACCAAATGGGTGAAGATGAGAACGTCACTTTCTAGTTTGTTACAAAACACCTTTGCTAATATCATCACTGATCTTATCACGTCTTAAAATGTTTCAACTCCAAATACTAGTCAATTAACAAAGACCATGTGGTCCAATGGTTTGTTCAAGTGAATCCCATATGCCATACTAAGTTCTTTCTTGGCTTGTAGTAATGTTTTAAAAGACTAGACCATACTAAGTAAAACCTGCTAATCTGTTTTTTTTTGTGTAACAATGAGCTGGCTCGCATGACAACAACGTTTGAGATTGCATTTAATAATACTATATGAGGCCAATCAGCAAGGTCTGCTAACTAGGATAGGATTGGATTATTCCATCATTACATTTCTAATCACAATCATCAACTCGTGTGACCAACGGTTAAATAACCATTAATTCAAATTCTGACTAAAGATTTTACATGAATAACCAATAATTCAAATTCTGCTAAAGACCTGCAAGTCCCAATAGTAAGTCATCAAATCAATAGCGGAATAATAAAATATAAAAGAAAAACTTAATTATAAATTGATATAGCAACAACAGGGAGAGACAATGGTCTTGAAATGGCTGAGTCGAGACACATGTCTTGGAACATGGAAAAGAAGTTGACCCAAGTTGGTGAAATGTTTGACCAAATGACATTGAAATGTGGGAAATGCTTGAAACCATAAATGAAGTTAACAGACTGTAACATAACTAACATATACATGAATGAAAAAAAGAGACTATAACAAACGCATCGGTTACATAACCCAACCAGACCAATCTCAAAAGCCCTAAACTGTTAACTCAAAATAATAAACTAACCAAAATGCCAAATACACAGCGTGGCATAACTATAAAATAAAATCACTCACCCCAAAAAGAGAAAAACTATTTACATTCAGTATTAAAAAAAAAAGCACTCCCAATTAAAGATAAGTTTCATAGATCCTTCTTCCTCTGTGCTTCAAAGTGAAAAGCTTTAGAACTAAATCATGGAGAAAGAGACATCAAGAGAATCTACAGCAGAGAAGAACATGTCTCCATCCTTTTTGTCTTCTCTTGTCAGCTTTAGCCATTCTTACAGGGCTACTATTCCATTCTGATTGCAATCTGCAACACAAAATCATCAAATTTCATCAAATGTTTTCTACTTTTATAAGTCTCACTAAGTGATGAGATGAAGAACCAAAGCAAATACATTGGGAAAGCAAAGGATCTTCCACTCGCTGTGCTTGCATCCGATCGAACAGAGAGGCTTCCAGAGAATGCAATTGGTCCTGAGTATGTTATATGACCTGAAATTGAAACTGATTCTGCTGCTGAGAAACTTGTCTCACCAAATCCGTTTGGGAAAAGTTTATCATCTTCCACTAAGTAGTTTTGCTGTTGATTCTCCGTTTCAGGCTTGTCAGGTTCGTTTGGTTCTTGAGAGGTTGTTATAAAAACAGAGGAAAGCTTCTTCTCTGCTTTTTCTGACTCCTCTGTTTTATCAAGCTCAGCTTCGAGACCTGTTGTTTCTAAGCTTCTTTTTTCCATATCCTGCAGTCACATATCAACAAGTTAGAAACTTTTGGATTGAAAAAACTGAAACTTTATTTGATGGTATAGATTAATGAAATGTATTGCCTGAAGCTGAGGAGGAGATTGTTCTTCAGGTCTATCGCCACTGTCGATGCTGTTGTGAGATTTTTGTTCATCTTCCCTTGATAGAATATCTCCCAAGGTTAAAGATTCCGTCAAGAAATCCTCCGATGAAACAGCCACTTCATCCTTTGAGTTCTCATCCGGTTCAATTTCAAGAGAAGTTTCAGATTGAATTAACGGATGCCTAGGCAAATCCTTGACTTCCTCAATCACAATCAAATCCTCTTGATTGATATTGTTAGAACCTTCAGCGTCAGTAAAATCTTCTCTTGACGATTCTTCAACATCTCGGTCTATCTTATGCTCACTACAAAGCTCAGAATCATCAATCTTACTATCGCTGTCATTCACATTTGCTTTGTCTGCCTTCATCAAATCCTCTGAGCTACACTTTACAGAATCCTTCTCGCTGAATAGGAACTTCTCTTGAACAGGCACACCCTCATCAACACATATATCTTTGACTACATGGTAACAAACTACAATCTCAGGTAGATCACAGGCAGTAACATTCTTATCCATGTAGAAAACCGGATCAACTTTCTCGAGAGACTCCCCGTTTGCAACTAAATCATGACTAGTATCTGTAATTTTCTTTCCAACTTCATTAGAGACTCCACAAGAATGGGATTCCAAAATGTTTCCATCACTCTCTTTATCCCAATCGTCTCCGCTTCTTGTATCATAGAACAACTCACACACATTGTTGTTATTCTTCCCATTTTCTAGGATCTTTACCTCTGCATCTTCCCAATTCTCTTCAGAGCATTGATGAGGCTTAGATTCATCTTTACAACTCTCTACAGAGTTTCCAAGCTCATGATCATTATCTGAAAATCGAAATTAACGGCTTAAACTACTGATTTTCATAACATTCCAAAAAATCGTAAAGCTACAAAGCAGTAAAAGATCGGAGACTAGAAGATTCAGAAGCTTAAGCCTTTTTACCTGCTCTCATCGTTCTAAGAGAGTAAATCTTCTTCAACAAACCAGAACTATATCTTCAAGCACCAGTCGCGAAAATGATCTACATATCCAAAGGAAAAATCTTTATCAAGCAGGACCCATAGAAAAGAGCCAGAGAACAAGAATGAAGTTGCAAAGATAAGACAAGTATAAGCAAACTTCATTCTAGAGAATAGAATCTATTTATCTATCAGCTAATCTCAAAGTTAGATATAGAAGCAACCTCTATATGAAGAGTTGTTCAACGAAGCAATGGGCCATGAAAGATTGTGACAGAAACAAACCTTACATACATACATAACTTAACATATGGGTAAGCCACACATGTGAAAGATTCTTTTCTTATTTCCTCAAGTCCAAAAACAAAATCATCATGAAGTTTAAACAGGTAATAAAACAGCAAAAAGATGCAATCAACCACTACAATGGCCACTTTCCAACTTTTTGCTAATTTAAAGAAAAAATGCATTTATATAAAAGCTGTAATGCCATAGTAATACGCAAAATATTTTCAAACAAAAAAAGCTTACTTAATCTGGATTACTTATAACAATTAAGAATTTATTTGTTGCAAATTAACAATCAGTCATATTGATAAATAAAATCATGGTTACACAGATGTGGCAAGGTTTTATCAATAAGCAGAGAATGAAGAATCTTTTAGCACTGTCATAAGAAATAGGAAAAAAAGGGAGAAAAGAAAAAAGCTTTAAACTTTTCTCACAAAGCTTACACAAGCTTTTGTTTCAAACAGCTGCAATGCAATCAAATCAATCATATAATTTTTTAAATAATAAGAAGAACTATTGGAATTTTTCTCTACTCTCTTTCATAAGAATATCAATAAACAATTGGAATTTGCAGGTTAGAAGAATCTAGAACTGAAAAAAATCCCAGAAAACAAAAGCTTAAGACTAATACCCTAATAGAAACAAAACTAGAGGAATATAAACAGATCTTATAACTAGAATTCAAATGAAAAAAAAAGCATAAACATGAATCAAAGATTAAAACTTTAAGAAGAATCTTTTTTCATAGAACAGTGAAGAAGAAAGTACAAACTACAAAAAAAAAACCTTACTTGATCACAGCAGACTCTCAACCTTCTTCCTCCATTAACTTTGACCTTAAAAAACACAGTTACAAACAAATGATCATAAACCCTAATAAGTTGTGTTCAGATCACTAACAAAAAAAAGATTAAACCTTTGAGAAGAAAAGAAAAGCCAGATACTTTTTTTGGCTGTTAATAAAAATAAAATCTCGAAAACATGTAAAAGGGATGTTCAAAGGTCAATTAAAATCACTATCAATGCAATTAATTTGAGCACAGAGACAGAGAGAGAGATAAAAACCCAAATGGGTTACACACAAATCTCTTTCTTCTTTAATTGCCCTTTGGTTTCTCATTAAATTACAAACCAAACCCGATAAAATTATAAATTCCTCACCCATGGAAAACAACATTTACTGCTGAACATTTATTAGAAAACAGTACTAAAGGGTTTTTATATATATGATGAAGCAAAACAAAAATATAAACTTTTTTTTCTTTCTCTCCATTGGATTTACTTTATCGGGAAAATATCAAAACTTTCTTCAAATCTTAACAACAGCGATAAAAAAGTAATCAATGATGTGAAGTAGTATGAAAATTTTCACTCACTAAATAGTCTGTAATCTCTTCACTTTCCTGAGAAAACTGAAAACTTTCTCGGAAAATCTGAAAATTTCCATAATCATGAGATCATCAGTAGAAATCTTACAAGATCGAGATCACTCTTTTGTCTCTGTTTTTAGTGTCTGAAGTATAGTGGAAAGATGGAAACTTTTTCACAGAGAAAGGGGAAAAAGATCGGATTTTTGGATTTGATTTTCCCGGAAAATAAAGAGGCGCTTCAAAAGGAAGAAGAAGAAATAAAGCTCAGAGCTTTGGAGAAATCGGATCTATGAAACGGTGCCCTCGAGAGAGAGTATTTTTCTCCCGTGGATTTGACTTTTTTTATTTTTGGGGATTCAGATTATGAAAGTAAAAAAAAAAAATTTGGATTTATAAAGCAAACAAATAAAAAGTCAACTATCTACCAAAAGAATTTGGCGAAGCGGTTTATATTTTGTCTCTTCTCTTATCTTCTCTCTTTTTTTTTTTTTTTTTTTTTTTAAAGCTTTGAGTAGGTTTCTTTCTTTAATAATATGAAATTCTTAAATATTTAAATGTTGTTTTTGAGTTTTAGTCTTAATTAAAACGGGTTGTGTCTAATTTTGCTGTTTTTTTTCTTCTTTATTTTAGTTTGATTAATTTATTTATGGTATAAATAGTGGTTCGTATAGTATCCATCAAAATGATATAGACGTGAGTTCTAAGTCACACCAATCTTTAGTTTAATAAATTTCTTGTTGCCCATTTTTTTCCCCACATATTTCTTTTGATTTCGTAGATATGATCTAAAACATTTTAAAATTACAGAAACAAAAACAAAATTTTATAAATACTGAATGTTCTTATCCATTAAACCGATGCTGTAAAATTAACTTTGTTACGGTACGTCGCGTTACACTCGATAAACTATCTAATTCGTGTTTTACGATTTTAATTATATATTTAAAATCATTGTTTAGGGATCGGGAAAAAGGACGATTCTCGAATTTAAACAACCACAGTTTAAGTGACACGTATGCACCAAATATTACATGTGCAGCGTAAGCAGATGAAATTAGAAAGCTTATTTCGTCGTTATGTCAAAAGAAAAAATAAATAAAAAGGAAAAAGCTGCGTACGTGGAGATGTTTTGTGTTAGTATAGTCCAGCTAATGTGTACCGTACGATCTCATCGCGCTTCTGCGCGTGCCAGAGTGTTATTAACTGTTCCTACTAATAGACGGCTATGTTGCGTTGGCTAAGCTGGCCCTACGTTTCCATCTCCAATTAATTCTTAGTATATGTTATTTTTTAGTTGTCATCAATTCTTTTCTTAGTATAGCTTTTATTATTTTTATGTATTACCATTTGCCAACACTTTCTTAGTTCAAATTAAATACTAGACTACTAGTTGATTTTTAGATTCTCATTACTCCACACACAAGTAATTCAAAATACAAATCATCAGAAAACGATATGATATTATAATATTATTGAACCACGAACAAAGCACCAAAGTGGTCCTTTATCTGATTTTACATCACTATATTATTATTTCCTCTCCTCTTCGAGGAAACGAAGAAATGGTGATTTTTGAAGTCAGAAACCATAAAAAAAACTCAAAACGAATTACCGATTTTAAACTCAATTAAAGTCAACTATGACTCTGACTTTAATAAAGATATTAAAAGTGACATTTTTGGAAACCCTCAGAAGTCTCAGCTAAGAAAAGAGACAAAAACAAAACTCAACTCGACTTCTATTTTATTCTACATTTCTCATATATTGTCTTTAGTTGTCTTTCCGTGGGTCATTCTGAACTTAGTTGTACCAGTTGAAAATAAGCTAAACCCATAATTAAATTATAGATTCTGAATCAATAACCCAAAAACTCAGATCTTAAATATGTTTTTATGGATCTCACAGTTCATGTGAAATCGTTAGGCTTTCCAACATTGATGCTCTCTTCTGCCAAGAACTCTGTAATGGCCTTCTTCTGCCACCCTTTGAAGCTTTTGTAATAAAGAAAACAAAACCATTTACTCATAGTCCAATGTAAGAGCATCAAGAAAGCACACAATATTAGGAGGAGAATGCTGCTTCATATGCTGCTTTGATTGATTGTCTCCAAGTTCCACCAATGTGATTATCTTCAGGTTTTGGTTCGGTTTGTGTTGGATCTTCCATTGGTAATGAGTATCCAGAAAGTAATTGGCCTACCCAAATATCGTCTTTCCTGATTAACGCAACAACAAAAAGTTCAGTCAGACAAAGAACAGATTCAATGTTATGCGCGGAGTTCTTGACAACTTACAAAGCTATATCCACCTCCGATCCCTAAAAGAACTTTCCTCTTTCCGGTTTCACTGTCCACCAAAAATGAATCCACATTAGTTTAGATTGGTAATAGTTTTTCTCTTTACATCGAGGTAACGATTAATCTCCCCATGGATATACATATACCTGTTCCAGTTCCCACGGCTTGTCCGCCTCCTAACCCTAGTCCTTCCCACATTAACTGAACCTCAAAACAGAAAATGTTTTTTTACTAAAATGGAAGCAAGCTTACAAATATTGGCAAGCAATTTTATCGTATACCACAATCATTCACGAAGAATTGATATAGACTAAAAGCTAATTGCAAGTCAGGAGCCTCTAAAGTTATTGTTAATCACAATGATGATTAGAAGCAAACTTTAAACCCCAAAGAAGCAAGAACAACAACCTTATCCTATCTCCTGAAACCATTTAAAGTAACAAACTTTTTTCACTTACAATCGCCATGACTAGAGCCGCGTCTTCTCTCTCCCAATATTCCTCTGTACTACCTACATAAACACAATGAGCAACGATTATATTACAGCCTAAGCGTTAAGCATCCTCAAGATCAATCGAGTAGAAGAAAATAACAATGATTATAAATTCAAATAATCTAATAACATCTCCTCCAAAACTACACTAGAGATATACTAAGAAATTCAAATACACGAAAAATTAGCTATTTCAAGAAAGCAAAGAACTTTTCAATTCACATAAAGAAACAAAGCAGAGAGCTCTCCCCAATCTCCAAAAACATCGTTGGCGTACTAGTTATAGGTCCATGATGAGTGCCTTCTAATGTTATCTGCATACACAACAAACTTCAATATCCTAAGAAAGTAGAGCAAATTTTTAGGAATAGACAAACAAATACCTCAAACTCAGGAACTAAGCCATGAGCTTCAGCCATTTTCACCAAAAGACGTAACCATGGACCAATTCTAGGGTTTGGTAACGCCGCCCATCCTGGCTTTCCTTCTTGTTGCGGTGATTCACCTTCTTTTAGATGAAGCACTCCTTCAATAATCAAACAAAAACATTCAGAAAATGACAAAAGAAACAAAACCCACAAATAAAGTTTGAATTTTTTTTGCATTTACCAATCGGATGAACAGTTAAGCAGGACGATTTGAGACGGCGGTGTGACGACTAACGAAGATAACTTCATCAATAACTTCACCAGTAGCTTCTTCCCAACGCAAATCAAGATCGTCTTCTTGAATTATAGATCTATTGTGTTGAATCAATCTCGTTTGCTTGTTAGTGAAACTCTTTATGTCCTGAAAATTTCAAAAAGAAAGAATCAGAAAAGAGAAGAAAAAGCTAAAACGACGGTGGAGAAAAAGATTGAATTTTTACCGGCAGTAAGATAGGTCCGGTGGTCCACCCGGGCTTGGCGAGAAGCGCCGCCGCGGGATTGATCGATGCTGGATCGGAGGTGGTGGGTACGAGCCTACGATCAGTGTCACCATGTTTCGATTTGGTACCGTAACGCGACAAGTGGCGTTTAGAAGCGATTGGATTTGAGTTGCGTTTGTTTGGAATCTGATGTGTGCGTGGAGGAAACGTATAACGTTTCGGCCGCTTGTTTTCAAAACCATGAATTCAAAACTTTTTAGCCGCTTTTAACTTTTGGAAAGCTATTTTAGAAGATGTGATTTTTTGGTTTGGTCTACAAGCCAGTTTGATTGGTGACAAAGTTTAAAACAAGGCAATCAAAATCAATTTAACTTTAATGAAAAAATAGTTCGAAAGGAAGCAATTGAGAATGGTAAAAAATGGCAGTGTGGCAATAGAACAAAATTTAAAATTATTTTTGATTAATAATATTTTGGCGGTTTAAAGAAATAGAAAAATATATACATTACTAAAAGTATATAAGGACAAAATAAAAAATCTAATATCAAATGATTTAATAATATAAAAAGAAATTAGACAAAAAAATTATACCTCACAATTTTAATTCTAATTTTGTTGTGAACCATTCATTTTAACTTATTTTACTATGTATTTTTATCGTCCGTAGAAACTATATATTTCTACCGTATTAATCACTAGTAACAAATAAAACAGTTGGATTCTAGTCGAATACTCTGCCAATCATAGTCAATATTTAGATAAAATTTTGAAATAAGCGTCCCTGTTATTTTGGAAAAAAGAACCAAATGATGACTAAAATTATGAAACCAGTAAATAATGGTACTGCCCAGGATCGAACTGGAGACCTTTTGCGTGTAAGGCATACGTGATAACCACTACACCACAGCACCTGTTGTTCATTTTAAATCTTTTAATAATATAAATACACATTTAAACATCTCGAACTTCGATTTCGAGTAAGCATCGGAGAAACCAAACAGATGTTGAGCTGTTCATCGGCGTTCCAAAGAGTAGCCTTCACGTTCATGGCTCCTAAATTAAAACCTCAGAAGTTTCCATCAAAGTATGAATAAAAACTAACTCCTCCATTTATTCATGCTTTGAGCTGTCTGTTTAGTGTAATTTCGTAACGAGGGTTTTTTGGATTTTTTTTGTGTGTAGTAGTTGCAGAGACTGGAGCTAAACAATTGGTTAAGAAAGCTAGGACGATGAGTACTGAATCCTCCATGAAAGATGCTTTCTCTACATACGCTGATTATCTCAATAACTTCGTAATTTTTTTTCCTCTTTTCAATTTTACCGAGAAAGCTCGATGTTTTTGAGTTTATGTTGTTAAAAAGATTGAAGCTTTCGTCATGGGACTGAGTTCTATAGGTCAGATTTATTAGGTAGATAACAAAAGAAGTGATCTTTGAAATTACAACTTCGATTCTTCTGTTAATTTGTTGAGTGTATCCTTGAATTGAGTATAAAGGAGGATGCTTTATCTTTGGTCCGCCATTTTTGTGTTCTTTGTAGAATGAGAAGCGAGAAAGAGTGGTGAAGGCAAGTCGTGATATCACAATGAACAGTAAAAAAGTTATCTTTCAGGTTCACAGGTAACATCAATTCAAACCTAAGTTGTTTTTGTTTGAGTTCATCAAGATTATGTTTGTTTGGTTGGTTTATACAATGCTATCGTGGGAGACTCAGTAAAGACAACAAAGAGGAGGTTTTGGAGAAAGCAGGGAAGGATTTAGAAGCAGTGAGGGACCAACATTTTTCTCGGCTAATGAAAGAGCTCAAGGAACTGATTTTTGGAAGCTGAGAAGAGCTTATTCCCCAGGGGTTTGTGAGTGATAAATCATTGATCTTTTTGGAACCATTTTTTAGGTTAATGATGTTAACTAATATGTTGTGAGTTTTGGGTAACTTACAGGTGCAGGAATATATTGAAGCTGCAACGTTTTATAAGTTTTGTGTGTCTCGGATACTATATACTCTCGATGAGATTAACGAAACGCTCTTACCGCTTAGTGACCCTTCTTTAGAGCCGTTGCAGATCAATGTCCTTGACTATTCTTCTTGGGGTATATAGACTTACTTGATTTATGGTTACTGTTAAAGATTTTCTCTATTTGTTTGGATTTCTAAACTGTGTTTGATTATTGTTTTTTACTTGCACAGCTTGCGGATTTGACTGGAGAGCTAATGCGAATGGCAATTGGCCGAATATCAGATGGTAAAATAGAATTCGCGCAACGGATTTGTCAGTTTGTTCGACAGATTCATAGGGAACTATTGCTAGTTGTGCCAAAGATGGATGGCAGTTATGACATGAAATCCAAGATGGAACTGATGCTTCAAAGTGTTATCAAAATAGAGAACGGTGTATACTTAAATTTCATATACATGCATTTATAGATATGAATCAAAACATTTTTGTAATTCTTTGTTCATGGTTTTGTTAGCTTGCTTTAGCGTTCACGTGAGAGGATCAGAGTATATTCCGCTGCTTGGAGATGATGCACCAACATCATACCTATTGGGAGCTGCTGATGTCGAATGACTAAAAGACTCAGAGTGAGTTTTTTTTGCCGCCTCTCGGACACAAATTCTAGGATCTTCTTAAGGTTGGTTTGTTCGCGAAAAGTAGAGTCGTTTTAGTATTCAGAGAATGTAGCCACTTCTTAACTTCCGAGGAACTTTAAATCTCTCATCTGCAAGATGTTTAGAAATGAATGGTTAGAACAAGTTGTAGAATTTTTCTATTTTTGAATGAAAGCTTTTAATACATTTGGAACTAAAGTCTATAGAATCTATAGCAATTGATTTCTTCTTGATCTTTCATAATCCAGAAAGGAAGAAAGTACATTTTTTTGGTTCTTGTTTGTTTGTGCTTAATGAGGAAAGACTAAAGTAGATTCCTTATCTTTTAAGCAGACTTACATTGAACACATCTTATAATAGTTCGACATTTGGATTTTGACATTTGTTATATTATTATATTTTAGCATACATATAAATTATTTAGTTATAAACCATATATTATATTGTTTTGGAAAGAAAACAATAAAAATAGAGAAATAGAGTTAAAATGTTTCACCTTTTATAGAGATGATTTGATAATATACACCATTTGGTGTTTTATTATCAATCGGATTTTGACATTTGTTACAAAATCATTTTATCATACATATAAATGATTTAATTATATACCATATATTATTGTTTTGGAAAGAGGACAATAAAATAGAGAAATAGAGTTAAGATGTTTCACCTTCTCCATATTATTAAGTTTTCGTATATTTATGTATTTTCATTTTTTCTAATTGACCAATGATCAGATTTTCTAAGTCTAAAGTAAAAGTCACCAAAAGAATTTGTTTTAAGTGTATATATAGAGTCATTTGCTTCATAGCATTTTGTTCAAACAACACTACAATCAATGACAAACTCCGAAACCACTCTTTCGAAGTTATTAGGAGAAGCTAAGTTTAGCCAAGAATGTGAGGAGTTGTTGTCTTCTCTTCCGAAAGACAGAGGCTTTTTCGCAGAGTATCTCTACCAATACCAAGGCTTTTGGTATCCGCCAAGTCTCTTAGAAGGTGTTCAGTACAGCCAGAAGCATTTTAAGGCCAAAGATGAAAACATCATCCTTGTAAGCAGTCCTAAATCAGGTACAACTTGGTTGAAAGCACTCGTCTTTGCTTTGATTCACAGACAAGAATTTCAAACTCCTCTAGAATCTCATCCTCTGCTCGATAACAACCCGCATTCGCTCATTCCCTTTATCGAAGGTTTCAACTTTCACACTCAAGATTCTTCTCCTAGGATCTTCTCTACACACATTCCTCTGGGGTCGCTCCCCGAGTCTGTTAAGGACTCGTCCTGTAAAGTTGTGTACTGCTGCAGGAACCCGAAGGATGCTTTTGTCTCGCTATGGCATTTCGTGAAAAGTTTGATTCTTAAGGAGATGGCTGGATGCACCATGGAGGAAATGGTGAGTGGGTTTTGCAGAGGGTCAAGTGTTTATGGACCATTTTGGGATCATGCATTAGAGTATTGGAAAGAGAGCCAAGAAAACCCGGAAAAGGTTTTGTTTGTTATGTATGAAGAGATGAGAGAGCAGCCTCAAGATTGGGTTATGCGGATCGCCGAGTTCTTAGGATGTTCTTTTACAGAGGAAGAGATAGAGAATGGAGTTTTGGATGATATCATAAAGTTGTGTAGCCTTGAGAATATGAGTAAATTGGGGGTTAATGAGACGGGGAAGTTAGTGAATGGAATGGAGACTAAGGCATTTTTTAGGAAAGGAGAGATTGGTGGATGGAGAGATACTTTGACTCCTTTGTTGGCAGAGGAAATAGATAAAACAACTAAGAATAAACTAATTGGTTCTGATTTTAGATTCTTTTGCTAAGAATCTGCTTTAATTAAACTTAAACCTCAATTTAATGTGCTTTTTTCTTTATTGTGATTTTGTTGGTTTAATTATGCAATACAAATAAGTAGGTTTGTTGTTACTTGTGATGGACCAACAAACTGGTCTGACTTGTTTTGAATCCAGTCTTGGTTCAGTCCGGTTTAGATTTGATCTTAATTTTGATTTGGTTCGTGGATCAGTAGCTTAGTGAATGATTGGCAGAACATTTGGAATGCATTTTAAGCTTTTTATATCCCACCAAGTAGTTGGTAATGAAAATTTCAGGATTAATCTCAGATTGAGCCACATGCGTCTAGAGAAAAAAAAATTGAATTTTATTACAATATATAATTTATAAATATATATGCAACTATACCATAAATTTGTAGTCTTTTAGACAATACAAAAATAGGGAAATTTTATGAAGAAAAGAACAAAGAAAAAAAAAACTGCATTTGACTAAAAAAAAAAAAGCTGCATTTGACGTGATTCTCCTTCTTTCTTATTTTGTTGTTTTCTTCTCTTAAGATATGATTCTACGTGCTCTTCAAGTAAATAACGTGTTGACCATTTCACCAAAATTATTATCTTAGGACCAAAAGAGAAATTGAAGTTTGTGATATTTACTTGTAATGCAAACTTCTCATAAACATATAAAAAACACCCAAGCATTACCCTCATAGATAGAGCTTAAAAGAGATTTCATACTTTCAACATTTTTCACGATTGATCGATCTCTTAACAATGTCATCATCATCATCATCATCAGTTCCTGATTACTTGAGAGATGAAGATGTGACACAAGAAACAAGAGATCTGATATCTTCTCTTCCTAAAGAGAAAGGTTGGCTAGTGAGTGAAATCTATCAATTCCAAGGAATTTGGCACACACAAGCTCTCTTACATGGAATCTTGAACTGCCAAAAACTGTTTGAAGCCAAAGATTCCGACATTATCCTCGTCACTAATCCTAAATCAGGTACAACTTGGTTAAAAGCTCTTGTCTTTGCTCTCCTTAACCGACACAAGTTTTCAGTTTCTTCCTCTGGTGACCATCCTCTTCTTGTTACCAATCCACACCTTCTTGTGCCATTCTTGGAAGGAGTTTACTACGAATCCCCAGATTTCGATTTCTCCAACTTGCCTTCTCCAAGACTGATGAACACTCACATATCACATCTCTCGCTGCCCGAATCAATCAAGAGCTCTTCTTGTAAGATTGTGTATTGTTGTAGGAACCCTAAGGACATGTTTGTCTCCTTATGGCATTTTGGGAAGAAGCTAGCTCCCGAGGAAACCGCAGATTACCCGATAGAAAAAGCGGTTGAAGCGTTTTGTAAAGGGAAGTTTATAGGTGGACCCTTTTGGGATCATGTGTTAGAGTATTGGAATGTGAGCCGTGAGAATCCGAACAAGGTCTTTTTCGTTACGTACGAAGAGCTAAAGAAGCAGACTGGAGTTGAGATTAAGCGAATCGCTGAGTTCTTGGGATGTGGTTTTATTGAAGAAGAAGAAGTTAGAGAGATTGTGAAGTTGTGTAGTTTCGAGAGTTTAAGTAAATTGGAAGTTAATAGAGAAGGTAAATTGCCAAATGGAATAGAGACTAAAACTTTCTTTAGAAAAGGAGAGATTGGAGGATGGAGAGATACTCTGAATGAGTCCTTGGCAGAGCAAATTGATAGAACCATGGAAGAGAAGTTTCAAGGTTCTGGTCTGAAGTTTTCTTGTTGAATCAATCTTTGAAACTTGTTGTTATGTTTTTGTTCTTCAATTATGTTTTCTTCAATCTTGTGAGTTTTTACTTTTTGTTGTTGTTCTTTTATGAATAAAATGAATCATGTTTCTGTTTTCTATTATTCAGTATTCTTTTTGTCGCACACTGCCCACTCGGATTACGACACGGCACATGTGTTAGTACAGCAATGAGCGACGACGACAAGGAAAAGAAAATGTTGAATCAATCTTTGAAACTTCTTGTTATGTTTTTGTTCTTCTTCATTTATATTTTCTTGTGAGTTTTTGTTGTTTGTTGTCAATGTTTTTCTTTGTTGCTGGTTTTATATGAATAAAAATGAATCGTTTTCCTTAATAACTTATTTTCTTTTGTCGCTCACTAACCACTTTTAGATTCGGATTATGATACACTAGAGAACTACATGTTGGAGTCGGTAATATCAGTCTTGTAACGTACGTAGTATTACATGGAAAAGAAAACGTTATTATAAATTGATGGTCTCACAAATAATATATATCATTTGGATCGAGAAGTTCTCATCCATAATCAAATTTCTAGAAAACGTGATATAGTAGAGTCTGAATTCCGATAGAAAAACTGTATATGTGAATCATTAATCACTTGAATTGGTTCTGTCCCACAGGGATTAGGAGTCCACGGGTTAACCTTTTGGTATTCGAAAAAAAAATAAAAAATTTTACATCCGTGTATTTGCCAAAAACATGTATTTATATTCCATGATCTCATCAAGGGTTTTCGTCATATAAGGAGTAAGATGATTCTTCCAGTTACTAACTTTGCCTTTCCTAAAGAAACCCTTAATATCTAGGCCGATTATTGTTAATCGGCATATATCACAAATTTCGTAAGCTACACCAACTTCAAGATCTCCTCCATCGATCCGCTTTCGTTTTCTTCCTCGTTAAAAGGATAATCCAAGAACTCAGCGAGTATCTTGACTTGGGCACGAGGCTCCTCGATTAACTCCCTGAATCCATTAAGAATTCATCCTGTAAAGTTGTGTATTGCTGCAGGAATCCAAAGGATGTTTTTGTCTCGTTTTGGCATTTCGTGAAAAGTTTGATTCTCAAGGAGATCGTTGGGTGCACAATGGAGGAGATGGTGAGTGGGGTTTGCCGAGGGTCAGTGTTTGTGGACCCTTTTGGGATCATGCATTAGAGTATTGGAAGGAAAACTAAGAAAACCCGAAAAAGGTTGTTTGTTATGTATGGTTAACAGTTTTCATTTAATTACGGTTTTTAGTATAATCCGTCAAAATTTGCCGATTCTAAACTAATAACGCTAACCAATCGTGCATCATAACCGCAGTTTATAGTTTTATTATAATTTTTGGTGTTTAATTACATATACATTATATAAATAACAACTAAATTATGGCTAGAAATAGCTTCGTAGAGAGTATTATTATATCAATATAAGATACATTTTTTTTTGCTAAATCTTAAAAAACCATTTGAACAATTAAGCAAACAATTTTTCAATAATTGTGTTTAATCATTAAAAGAAAACATAAATCAATAAAATCTCTTATAAAATAAAATAAACTACTATAAATATATTTCATATTTATCCAGAACCAAAACAAATAGTTGCACAAACTATAAGAAAAACTTAAATAAATAAAAAGTTATAATGGTTAGTGAGTCATGTAAACTATTTTAACATTTCGTATATAGTATACATATATAAAAAATTTATATGGTATATAATTACATAAACATATAAAGTAATAGAATATTTTGACCCGCGGTTTAGCCTCCAACCCGTGCAAATCCAACCTACAAAGATCATGGACCGTGATGCAACATCTACTTTTTTGGGCTTCCAGAATATGAACTCTAACTCGCCCTATAAAGACGTTGATTGTGTATAATCCGCCGACTTTTCAACCTTAATTGACACTGATGAGAGAGCAGCCTCGGAATTGGGTTATGCAGATCGCTGAGTTCTTAGGATGTTCTTTAATAGAGGAAGAGAACGAGAATGGAGTTATTGAAGATATCGTAAAGCTGTGTAGTATTGAGTATCTGAGTGTATTGAAGGTTAATGAGAAAGAAAAGTTAGTGAATGGAAAGATACGTTAACTCCTTTAGGAAAGGAGAGAGAGATTGGTGGATGGAGAGATACTTTAACTCCTTTATTAGTACAAGAAATAGATAAACCCACTGAGAAGAAACGAATTGGTTCTGAATTTTGAAACTTTGCTAAGGATCTTCTTTAAATTAGTTTGTCTCAATTTATTATGCTTTTTCTTTATTGTGATTTGTTTGGTTTAATATGCATTAATACAAATAAGTAGGATTCAGTCCGGTTTTGATTTGATCTTAGTTACAGGATTAGCGGATATAAGCTTTTTATTGTCCAACCAAATTTTTGGTAATGAGTTTTTGAGGAATAATATCAGATAGAAGTATTGAACCAAATGCATATAGAGAAAAACTGAATTTTAGAAGATCGGAGAGTCAACATATAAAAAATATATATATAGTAAATATGCAGCTACACATGACGAATGTCTCCATCATTAGACAATAAAAAATGCGTCAAGGCAACAAAAAAAGTAAAAGTATATATTTGAAATGGACTAAACTATTCTGGCGTTTATTTTAATTTTATATATGAATTTTAAACTTAAGAGTCGTGATTCTCCAGCTGTCTTTGTTTTTTTGTTTTCTCTGTTGATATTATTTCTACGTGCTCTTCAAGTAAAGGATGTGTTGACAACTCAACCCAAAATAACATATCTCAGGACCAAAAGATAAACTGAAGTATTGTGATATTTACTAGATAATAGGGAATAGAGCTTAAGAAAAATATCTCATACTTCAAGACTTTTCAAGATCGATCTTTAACTCTTGATAATGTCATCATCATCAATAGTTCCTGGTTACTTGGGAAATGAAGATGTGACACAAGAAACAAGAGATCTGATCTCTTCTCTTCCAAAAGAGAAAGGTTGGTTCGTGAGTGAAATATATCAATTTCAAGGAATTTGGCACATTCAAGCTCTGATACAAGGACTCTTGAACTGGCAAAAACTGTTTGAAGCCAAAGACTCCGACATTATCCTCGTCACTAATCCTAAATCAGGTACCACTTGGTTAAAGGCTCTTGTCTTTGCTGTCCTTAACCGACACAAGTTTCGAGTTTCTTCTTCTGGTGATCATCCTCTTCTTGTTGCCAATCCGCACCTTCTTGTGCCCTTATTGGAAGGAGTTTACTACGAATCCCCGGATTTCGATTTCTCCAAGTTGCCTTCTCCAAGACTTTTGAACACGCACGTTTCGCATCTCTCGCTGCCTGAATCAGTCAAGAGCTCTTCTTGTAAGATTGTGTATTGTTGTAGGAACCCTAAGGACATGTTTGTCTCCTTATGGCATTTTGGGAAGAAACTAGCTCCTGAGGAAACCGCGGATTATCCGATTGAAAAAGCGGTTGAAGCATTTTGTGAAGGTAAGTTTATAAATGGTCCCTTTTGGGATCATATATTGGGGTATTGGTACGTAAGCCGCGAGAATCCGAACAAGGTCTTGTTTGTTACTTATGAAGAGCTCAAGAAGCAGACTGGAGTTGAGATTAAGCGAATCGCTGAGTTCTTGGGATGTGGATTTATTGAAGAAGGAGAAGTGAAAGAGATTGTGAAGTTGTGTAGTTTCGAGAGTTTAAGTAAATTGGAAGTTAATAGAGAAGGGAAATTACCAAATGGAATAGAGACTAAAGCTTTCTTTAGAAAAGGAAAGATTGGAGGATGGAGCGACACTTTGAGTGACTCCTTGGCAGAGCAAATAGATAGAACCATGGAAGAGAAGTTTCAAGGTTCTGGTCTAAAGTTTTCTTCTTGAAACAAAATCTTAGAAATTGTTCTTGTGTTTTTGTTTTGCTTCAATAATGGTTTCTTCATTGTTGTGAGTTTTTACTGTTTTTGTCTCTGTTTTTTCTTCTTGTTGTTATTGTATAAATAAAATGAAGCATGTTTTCGTTTTCTTTTATTAATTTTAGTTATTATTTTTGTCGCACACGACGACATCTTGGATTCGTATTATGACGTACATTAATAACATGCATTAATATATAGCTAACTTTAACTTATGACTTGTACAGTACCAGTGGGCCATACAAGTCAGAGTTAGGTATATGTTAATCTTGAAAGTAGTATTTTATATTTCTTTTACTATATGGAATAGAAAATTTTATTATAAACCGATAAAAAAGTAATAACTATTTGATGGTTGTCAAATGCAAATTTACGAAAAGTTTGTAATGGATATATTTTATAGCTAGTTATTTCATCCTTGATCTCGGTTCTATTTATTTAGTTTAGTGCTATGGTACAAATATATAGACTTATGATCCACTTACTACTTTGTCCAACAAATAATTGGACCGACCTCTAAAACTGCATTATCTCATGGTGTAGTTCACCAAGAAAGTGAACAACCAACCAACCGAAACCAAGATTTAAAAGTTTTAACACAACTGATTGAAATCTCAAACCGGAAGGTCTTAGTTTACTTTCCACGATCTCATCAAGGGTTTTCGCCATATAAGGAGCGAGATGATTCTTCCAATCATTAACTTCGCCTTTCCTAAAGAAAGCCTTAGTATCTATGCCGATTCTTGTTGTCCCATTTTTGTTAATCGACAAGTCTCTCAAATTTCGCAAACTACACAACTTCAAGATTTCCTCCACCGATCCACGCTTTTCTTCTTCCTCGGTAAAAGGATAATTCAAGAACTCAACGAGTCTCTTGACTTGAGCACGATGCTCCTCGATTAACTCTTCATACTTCAAAAAAAAAAACATTCTCTATATCTTCCAAGCTCCCTTTCCAATAGCTCAATACATGTTCCCAATACGGATCCATATGAGTAAACTCCTGTACGATATGCATCAAACATGAGCTCCATATGATTGTATCAATCCCCTAAGTTTTGTTGTCTTTCTTTTATTTTCGTTCTTATCTTGAAAACAAGTCACATCTAGATGAGATAAACTTGTCGAAGACATTAACAGGACCGACCCTAATATTTTCGTGATCCTAGGATGAAAAAAGGAATATGGCCCTAGTATTTTCATTATTAATTAAAAAGAAAGATACAATTGTTTAAAACCAAATTAAATTTTTAATCTATGGTTTACATGATCATTTAACGATTTTTAATTAAATCAATTAACTAATTTGGTTATGTTTGTCAAGATTATTAGCCTATAGTGATAAATCGAATAACCAGGGTTTGTTAACAAATTCGGTCGAACATGTGGTCTAATCTATAGTTGTAAACTGTAAAAGAGAAAAAAAGATGAAAAAGTAGGGAGAATTAAGTAGATGGACAAATTATTTGAGTCAATGGAGTAGATGATCATGCAGCAGTTTTCTTTGGTATATAATCTTTTAAATAGGGATGAATTATCTAAAATGTCCTTCGTTTTTGGGAAGAGTTTTGGGTTCCGGCAACTTTGTTGTATTAAGGGATAAAAATATATACGGTATCAGGTACAAAAAAAGAGAGAGTGAAACGATGTTATTTAGAAAAAAAGCATGTTATAACATGTTATTTAGAAAAAAACTGTGGTGTAAAATATAGTAACATAAAAGCGGAAGGTAGTATGTTATTATTTTGTTATAGAATGTTAAAATATCGCCAAATTGATAAATACGTTCACCGATATGTTTTAAAACTTCATGTTATGTTTTTATGTTATTCTATTTTATTTGTTAACGTGATAAACTTTTTTTGGTGATGGGTTTTTCTTACAATTACACAACAGCATTTATTAAGTAGTGATAGATGCTAAAATCACATACAAAACACAGAGATTTGGTGATTGCAGATTCTAACGATTAGATTTAGCATAGATCCAAATCGGAGAAAGAAAATTAAAAAATGACGGTTCATGTTTGGCAAAGGTCAGAGCAGGAGATCTACCATTTGGTACATCGAAACATATGAAAAGGGAAAGAGCAATCACTAGGAAAAACAGAGAGAGAGAGATTGAGAAACATTTTGTTTTATGGTTATCTGATGCAATTTCCAATAAAAGTATCTCTTTAAAGAAGATGGAATGCTTCTAGAAAAGAAAATTTGTAAAAAAAAAGAAGATTTTTGGGAATATAAATAGATGTTTGAGAGATGAACTCTAACAGAAATTTCTGCGGAAACAAGTTTTTATTTTTTTAAAACTTTAAATTTTCTGCGGAAAATAGTTATCTTTCATTGTGTGCATGCAAGGAGGAGAAGTTTTAGTGTTTATCCGATCCGAGTTCGTAAACCAGATGACTATAGGTCAAGTTGAACCCTGGCACGTGGGTTGTGTTAGGTTAGATGCGATAAAAACATTTTTGACACGGTTAGAAATGACATTTTTCGGCATGCCACACCTACTCAAATAAACAGCACATGCCCACCGAATCTATTGCCAACAACAAATATGCTATCTGTTCGCATTGGCGCATTTAATGATGGCCAAATTCGGTAGGCTCGCATTTATATCTTAAGAGATTTGTAATATTCGAATTTTAGTTTCACTATAGTAACTAGAATTATGGTCAACACGAATTAGTTAATTTTGTGAAAAATTAAAAATAATTAGATCTGATAATAATACTATAAATTATTCTAAAAGCTAAAGAATCAAACTAAAAATAATTTTATTTAACGTCTGAGAGAGTCAGGCCTCTATTATACAATCTTTAACTTCTTTTTTTACATAAGTTTGTTATCCATTACTACTTATTCATGATCGCTAATAATAGTAAAACAATTTGGTAACCGTTCTTGAATTTTAAAACTACATTAATAAATTTAAGTTAGAAAAAAAAAACTAGATAAATTAATAATAAAATCTCTATATAAAATACAATTGGTTTGCTTTAAAATTGTTTATAAATATTGAAATTGTTGACAAAAAAAAAATATCGATAATGTTGAAATCACGGGTTGCAAGTCATATCATATGTTGTTTTCAAGATAAGGACGAACGAAGACAAACCAAAACATGTGTGGTTTAAGATGAACTCATGACTAAATCGTACATGTACTAAACACTTTGCTTGTCTATTAGCATAATATGTGTGATCTAAGCTGTCCAGAGCAACAAAACAAGGACGTTTCATATATATAATTTATTAAATCACAAATGGCTCCTTAAAAATGATGTTGAATGCAAAACATAGCGGCGAAGCAAAATTTAAATTACCAACTGAATTATGGTTTAGTGGTTTTGAGAATGAATACTCAAAACTACTAGTTATTGTTTGAGAAAGGTTTAACAAAAGGGGAAAAAAACTTTATTTGAAAGAGATGATTTATGTCTTAAGAAATATCAACGGCTAGTGTCAGACACTAAAAGAGGTATGGACTTTTCCTAGGAACTTTACAATTTATAGAAAATAAAACACAAACAAAGAAGAAGAAAAAAAAAAAATCAAATCATTATTTCGTAAAATGATATATTTGATAAAAAGGTTTCGGAATCAATTCCACCCTTTTCTGGATTTCAAAGAGAATGTCACTTTATATATATATATCTTGTAGTGACCTTTCTGTTTTCTCTTAAAGGGAGACCATTTTGAGCCTAACAAAAAGATTATGGAAATAAATAAATAAAAACAAGAGAGAAAACTGAAGCTACAAATGTGAGTTAATCCAAACCAAGAGCTTAATTAGATAGAAACCAGAAATTAAGAAATGAGATAGTTCATGAAAAGTTTTATTATGCAAAGAAACTAAAAGATAAAAAATTAATTGAACAACACCAAGTTTAGTAAATTTTTGATTAATATATCATAAAAGACTTGAGAAGGAAAATTGTTCAAAATGAATCTAATGTTCTCACATGAAAAAATATATATATATATATATAACTAACTTGATTAAAATTTTAAAATACATGGGCTTCAAATGTATTATTACATTTCTTTACTTTGAATTGAACTTGTATTGTAGATGCTCTAATAACAAACACGTGATATCAGCACCTTGTGAACAAAAAGGTTAGAGACAGAGAGATTCATCATCCTATTGACGATAGCCCAATTTGAGAGAAAGGAGGCCATGCCTTGAGTCACTTCCTTTGGACCTTTCCAGGACAAGTATGTTCAAGATAAGCTTCTTATCTTAAAATAGGAAATATGTGGCTTAGGGTCCACCCATGATTAAAACGCGTACAAAATCCTTGAACACTTGTCTATAAACATATGTAGACTTGTGAGAGCGGGTTGTCCAAAGCATCAAACAAAAACTCTTTTATCTTGTTCTTTTCACTATTCTATCTTTGCTTTCATACTTGGAGAGAAATTTTTTGTTCACAATGGATGCTTCTCAAGAACCTCACCTTCCGAACTACATGAAAGACGACCATGTTAGTCAAGAAACCAAGAACTTGATGATTTCATGGGTTATGGTCTCTACTCCCCATATGGCCAAAACCTTTGGTGAGATTGTTGAATATAGACTAAGAGGTTCCGGTTTGATATTTCAATAAGGTTCTGTTATATTCTTGGCTTCGAACTTTCATGTCTGGTTTTCTATGAACTTTGTTGATTTGGTTTCGTTCAAATAATTTTAGTATAATTGGTTTAGTGGTTACTCTTCGTGGATAAAAATCGAAGAGGTCAGTTCAATTCACATTGGGATGTAAGTTAAATTAATAAATTTAAGTTGGAAAGAAAAACTAAATAAATTAATAATAAAATCTCTATATATATAATACAATTGGTTTTCTTTAAAATTGTTTATAAAGATTGAAATTGTTGACCAAAAAAAAATATCGACACCAGTATCCGGAGATTAATGAGGTGCATTGTGACTGTTATTAGTGCTCTGTGGCTTCAAAAGTTGTTGAGATTTGATGTTTATCTGATAAATAGGTGGGAATAGAAACAAAAACTCATAAATAATGATTTAATGGGCCAGTTACGAAATTTCTTGATTATGTTGCTTCATTAGTGACTTAATGTGTCTAAAATATTCTTCTCTTTTTGGAGAATTATTAATACATTTATCGACTGTTGTCCACCATCCTTTTTTTTTCCACCATCCATATTGATGTTATCATGCAATATATCTATATGATTGAAAAAGATAACCAAATATATATCTTTAGTAAGAAGACCACAAGAGTGCTCTCTCAAAATCAGCAAATCGCTAAATGTGAGAAGTCGCAACAAACATAGGTATCCCATTATTTCACAAGAAGAAACGTAACACCCCAGCGACGTCGTTTCAATGCAGACAACTAGCATGAAGTGAGCCTTAGGGATCCTATTATTTTATGGACAATTGGATATTTGGATGATAGTCATAATGATTCAATAAGGTTTAAAGAAAAATAAACCAAACATCTTTTAAACTCTCTACGTATAAGTGTTTTTTTGTCGGTTAAATGTTTGAATTGATATTTTTTTTTCCTTTTGTACAGCTTTTTTTTTCTTTTTGGTTTTAATGTTAAATCTTTATATATACTAAACTCGATTACATACTAGGATACCATAAGGTACCATAATTTGTACAATTTTATCGGAGCTACATCGTTTTTCATAGACCCTCAAAAAATGGTAAGCAAAAAAAAAAAGAAAACCCCAACAAAATCAGTAACTACATACATATTTAATCTTCGTATAATCCATTTTAAGGTTGGCTAACTATACAGAAACATGCGACCGGCATGCTCCTCTCGTTCCCTTATATTCCAAACATGCGAACACCATTCTTTCTTATTTATTTATTTTAACTTTATATTATGTTTTTATATATCACATAGAGGAAGGTATTAGGAATGGCATGCGACCGGCATGACCCCCTTTCTACGAATTCTAAAAACATAGTTTTTCTCCTTTTTTTAGTCCTATCAAATTAAATTTCATTATAATTAAAAATATATATATAATTATCAAACTCGAGCTCATAATATTTTTATAGTTTTAGTTGTTTATTCTTGCAAGCATGTGAGTGACAACCTTTACATGTTAACTAAACAAAGGATGTCCTTGATAGTAATTAATTAGAAACTAATCCACATCAGGCACTGAGGTATTCTCACTTTGTCCCTCTTACAATTTGAACTCCTCGCGCACATCTTAGAGAAAAAGGCAAGAGTTCTCATAGCGGTTTCGATCCATAAGGAAAGGTTTTGGTCGATTTGGTGGAAATTCAAAAATTTAAATTGATGTGGTTAGTTCAAAGAGCCATTCTCACGTGGCACGGCTGGAGCGAGTGATTATTTGCCCCTTGTTTTACACCGTTGACAGCTAAATGTTATTGGGCTACCGATAAAAGGCTTCCATTTGCTTTGGTTAACGATGAAACGATCATTGACGTTTTGACAATATGAAACTTCTCCCTAGAGGTGTCATCTAAAAGAAAACTTCATAATCGATTATCATTTCATCGGTTAAGAAAACCTCATTGATTTTGTTGATATCGATGAACTGATTGTTATTTGCTTTCATGTTTTCTATCTTTTTTTGGCATGAGACCAATCTGTAGGATCTACTACTTCATGTAACTCCTAAAACTTTTCATTTTTAATGAAATATTTACATTCTTATCAAAAAAAAATGATGTGGCTAAGGCAATAGAATATGATTTTGGTTAGCCATAACCGATTTTGTTCAACAAGATCATATCAATGTTTGATCTAATCGCGTTTCGTTGAAAAAATTTGGTTCCTAACTAACCAATACAATTTAAACGTTCGAATATCCACCTAATCGATCAAAATTATTCTCGAATCCGGTTTATAATTTTTTTAGTTACTGTTTTTTTCCATCGGTTTTCTGCTATTGCCCTTTCCGACGAGGCAAAATCTAAAAAGCATCCAAAGACTAATCTTGCACTAGTGAATTCGATTTAACCAATAAAAAAAAGGTTTTATTCTTTCAAGCATGTCCACTTAAGATGTTGGCCAACGTGTTTCTTTTTACTGTAAAATTGAGTACACGTAGCGAGATAAGAACTAACAGAGGAATGTCATTGCTTTTAATTGGTTAGAAACTAATGCACGTCAGCCTCTGAGGTTTCCTATAAAGACTCTCACTTCGTCTCTAAAAAATTAAACATACTTTTTCCAAATCTTAGAGAAGAAAGGTAAGAGAATCTCATGTCGATGTCGATATCTGGAGCTGTGGTTAGTGGATTAAGTTCTTTGTTCATCGTCAGCGGAGGCACGAGAAGCGGCGTTGGTGGCAGAGTTGTGAGGGTTGGCCGGAATAATATGATCATTGCACCTCAGCGCAAGAAGTTGTGGGTCCCGTCCGCAGTCAAAGGTAATGGCAACTCGAAGAACGACCCCAAATGGCTCGATGATGACTCGTAAGTCTATTTTGATTTTAGATACTTGAGATATGATAGCTATTGAATCTACTGAACTAAAACTCTCATGTATCACTAATAGAAAACAGCAGAAAACTGATTGAAAAATTCGTCGGAAATTCGTCGAAAATAAACTATTTCTGACAGATTTCCGATGGATTTTGTCATTTCCGACGAATTTTTTTCGTCTGTTCTAAATGGTCGGAAAATAAGTAATCATCGAAATTTCGTCGATATTTCCAACAGATTTTCGACGAACCTAATTCGACGGATATATTTTCCGACAGATTTCTAACGGATTTCCGACGGACATTCAAAAAAAAAAATTGATTTAAAAAATATTTAAAATTTTAAATATATTTTAAATACAAATAAAATTCAAATTAATATGAAATTAATATACGAAAATGAAAATAAAATTAAATTAAAAATTTATAATAATTTTAAAATAACAAAATTAAATCTAACAATTTTAAAACATTTTAAAATCAATTAGAAAATAACAATTTAAATATTCCTAAACACAATTTTAAAATGTTTAAAATTCTAAAATAGAATTTAGATTCCTAAAAAACTAAATACTAAAAAGCTAAATCTAAAATCTAACAAACATAATCCTAAATCTAAATTCTAAATCATAAAATCTACATTCAAAATTCTAAATTTAAAATTCTAACTTAAAAATTCATAAAAATAACAAAACTTAAGAAACTTACATGTGTGATTGATTTTGATCTATGATAGTGTTTGGATATTGAGAGGATTTGTGATGATTTGGTGTTTTTTTTTTTAAATTTATGTTTTTCTGAATAGTTTCGCGAGGAAGCCGACATGCTTATAAAACGGAAATCCGTCGAAAATTTTTAAAAAAATTTCATTTACCGCCTAAATTTTCACTTATCACGTGTCCGTCGGAAATTTCTGACGGATTTGTAAAAATTTAAGATATGAGGGATACGAAAATTTAAAATTTCCGGATAAAATTTTGGAAATCCGTCGGAATTAGTATACCTTTGCACCATCATCACGAAAATCGTAATAACTTTTGATCGCACCGTTGGATATACTTCAAACCACTTTCAAATGAAAGCTAACGCATAGAGCTTTCATTTAAAAGTGGTTTAAAGTCTATCCAACAGTGTGATCAAAAGTTATGATGATTTTTGTGATGATGGTGCAAAAGTATACTAATTCCGTCGGAAATTAGAAATTTCCGACGGATTTCCGACGGTTCTAGTTTTTTAAAGAAAATTTATTTGAATTCATAAATTTTCGACGGATTTGGGACTGTCCGTCGGAAATCTGTCGGAAAATAACCGAAGGATTCATTTTCGTCGGAAAATCCGTCGAAAATTCGTCAAAAAATATTCGTCGTAAAACAGTCGGAAATCCATCGGAAATTCCGTTGGTTTTTCAGGTGTTTTCTTGTAGTGTATATACTATAACGTGAACCAATAGTAGACCACGATGAATTTTCTAAATCATTAATTTGGTGAATACTAATGCTACTAAAAATATGTTAGGAATAGAAAAATGATACACATTATGATCCACTGGCTGATTTCACGTCATTTTCTCAATTCCTTTTTCTCCCAAAATTAATGTATTTTTAGTTACTCATTTAGAAATTAACAATTTCAGGTGAAAAAAATCAGTCTCATAAGTTTTGTTTTGGTACGTACTTCCCTATATACATCCCATCAAAATTTATCAATTATAACACATAAGTTTACAATGTTTTTTTTGATAAAATAATTTTTTTCCGATAAATTTATAACTGATAATAGCTACCGTAAATGGTTTAAAGCTCTCAGTTATATATAGTCTTTGTTTTAATTTCCAACATGATGGATTTTTTTTTGTCTTTGATAGAAATACTATTTTATTAATCGTATTAGTTTTGTTAAAAATTTCGCAAAAATAAATAAAAGACAGAAAAAGGAAGCGATATAGGACATATGTCTGCTCAGAAAGAACAAGAAGTTAAAGATCATATAAAGAGAGCAAAAGACTATATTGTTGAGAAAGGTGGTGAAGCAATGGACAAAATGGCTAAAAATGCGCAGAGAGCTTCAGATTTTGTGACGGAGAAAAGCAAAGAGACTAAAGACGAAACTGTTTCAATTACAGAAAAAACCAAAGACTTTGTCGTTGAAAAATCCGGAGAAGTCAAAGATACAGCAGCTGATATAAGTAAGAAAACGATTAAGTATGTTGGAGATAAGGCAGCGGATGCAAAAGAAGCTATATTACCTCCCAAAGATTAAGTGTTGATTCTGTTGATAATTACTCGTTCTCGTATATATATTTGGAGCCCCAAATAAATCAAAATGTTAAGGCAATGTAGAACAAAAGTATATTTTATTTTGTGAGGATAAATTGTTCCATAATCAAGAGAAACTTTTGTAAATAACATTATGGCACTTAAATTTTTGTAAAAGTGTAACTTTCAAGTTTAATGCGGCATGAAAAATTCCAACAACGAGAGAAAACTTTGATAAATAGACGTTACTTTCCAAGCTGTCATACAAACAAACAAATACCAACAAATAAAGTTATGGTTTTTATAACACCGACTCAAACATTGTATAGGTTTTAGGGCCAGATTGAAAATTAGGCCTTATCTAAAATAATCTTTTTCATAATTCTTTTTTATGAGCCCCTTTTACCTATTAGGTCTGGGGGAAAATTTAAAATAATCATGACAATGTTTAGTTAGCAAATATCACATATTTTGTAAAATAAATCCTTAAAATTTATGTTTAGCTAAAAAAAATATAGGCCTTTTTGATTTATGGGCCCGAGACAGTCGCACTGCTTGCCCTTATAGTTAACTCGACGCTAGATTTCCAAAACAACCATAACCAGAAATACTTAAAAATTATATGCATCCCGATCACCATAAAACTAGGACTATTCATGATTTGATTTGGAAGATCTGATCTCAATTTCAAAGTTTAAACCATGAATCCATCAAGTACGCTTCTCTTTATGTTATTATTCATTTGGAAATGATATGGCTCGTAGTTTATGTAATATTCTCTCTAAATAATTGCTATCATAGTACTATATTCAGTTTATGTTTAATAATCATGTATTGTCTAATCTGCGGTTTAAGTTTTGATGCTAGATCTAAATGATATGCTATTTTTTGTGATTATTCTAGAAAATAACATGTTTAGATCAAGTTTTGTGCTATTTAGATCTAGTTTTTGTGATTATTCTAGAAAATAGCATGTTTAGATCTATATCTAAAATAAAAGTTTTGGAGATTCAAATCTCTAGTTTTTTTGTTCACTAAGATTATAACAATTTTCGAATTTGAAGAAAAAAAGAAATCAAACCATTTTCGGATTTTAATTCAGCCTTTGCGGCTGTGTTTATCAGATTTTAGGGTTTTATCGTTTTGTTTTCCGAACCCTTTTTAGTCAATTCATTTGGAGTAAAACGTGGGTTTTCATTAATAAAACGCGGCGCTTCATTAATTATAAGTTTTCAATTCATTTGGGCTTTTAGTTTAATTAAATATTATCCAATTACCTATATATTTTAGTCAATTTTAACAAGATAAATTCTCTTAAGTACTAGTGATTCAGAAATATAATAATAGTTTTTAAATAATTTTCTAATACCAAGAGTTGTTTTTTCTTGTTAAAAAAAACAGTTTTTGAGAGTTTTAGAACCATAGTTTCATACAACTGATTACGACTCCTCGGAAAGTTTTACCCTTTCCAACTTGTCTTTTTGTGTTTTTAAAAGAGCTGTCCTATTTCTTTAACATAAAATTAAGAAGAGAATGAGCAATGGGGCAGTGGACAGTAACACGCGGCCGGCATAGCCCTACCTTTTACGTTTTTCACGATCCTCCCCAAAACATTTGACCTATTAAACAGCATGCTTTTCTCCTTTTTTTATTTTACAATTTTTATGTTCCATTATGGTGTTTTTTATAGAAAAATATAGTCGCCAATCAAACTCAACCAGTGTTTTCTGATCTTAATTAATTCCTTAAATAATGTTTATCATAAGCATGTCAACGGGATCTGTGTGCGGCGGATTCTGATATCTTACTTATCCATTCTGTTTACATACAGTTTTTCACCTTATTTACTTTTATTTGAATACATTAATACAAATATCGTACCATATTTACTTTAATTTGAATACATTAATACAAATATCGTACCAAGAAAATAAAGTGAAAAAGTGGATGTAAAAAGAAGTTAAACCAAAATAATAATAATTAATAATGTTAGAGAGAATCAAATCTAACACCTCTCAATTTAATGACACAATAATTAACCACTATACTAATAAAATATTTTATAAAATTAATGCTCCTAAAATTTTATTATAGTTTTAGTGTCTAAAACTCTTGTTGGTTGGATTTTAGCTCAGAGTTGGATATGAGTATATATATGTTTTAACATTTATAGAACCACTGAATTAATTAGTTCATTTGTGTATCAATTAATCTATATCCACTTTATGTATTGTTCACATTTTTAACATTTACAAGAATCACGACGGTTAAAAGATTATGGAGAATTCACCAAAATTAATGGAAAATACAGTGTGGCATGTGAAACATTTTCCCCTAGATTATGGTCCTTGTTAACTGCATAATAACCTCAAGGAAAGGGCAAGCTGCAAAAACTCTGCTAAAGAGACTAACATCGGAATATATATTATAAAGCTTGAAGGTTTTGAGATTGCAGCAATTGTTGAAAGCACATGTACCTTTTAATACGTAATAATAAAATGATAGTGAAGTGAGCCTATTATGAGAGAATGTACTTGGGGACAAGTCGAGTGTATTTAAATCACTGACAAGGTTGATCACGTCATCTAAATAAGGTAAATAATTATGAAGTAGTAGTTTTTCATATGTTTCATCACAAGAGTCACTGTTTGGATCCAACTTGCAAGTGTACCAACTTCATATTGTGATAATAATCACGGATTGTGCAGTTTTTTAGGCAGTCATTATGATCGTGTATAATCTTAAGATACACAATTATTAAAAATTTAAAATCTTGTAAACGGTTAAAATTTATTAATAATTATTCAATTATTAATTTATAATAATTTATAACAGTTCAAGATTTTTAATTTCTAATAATGTGTTTATTAAGATTATAAATAATTATCATACCTACCTAGAAAGCAACACAATCCGTGATTATTTATCTCAATATAAAGTTGGTACTCTTACAAGTTGGATTCAACCAGTCTCTTATGAAACATACCAAAGAACTACTACTTCAAAACTATTTGGATGATGTGATCAACCTTGTCACTGATTCAAACACGCTCGACTTGCCCCCCAAATACCTTCTCCCATCATAGCCTCACTTCACTACCACTTTATTATTACATATTAAGAGGTACACATGCTTTCAATAGGTGCTGGAATCTCAAAACCCTTAAACTTTATAGTCTCTTTAGCAGAATTTTCGCAGCTTGTCCATTCCTCAAGATGACATGTTACGTATGCAAAATCAAGCAACAAAAAATAGCTTTACAAGAAATAGAGTAGAAAAATAAAGTATTACTAACAATTTTAAACAATATTGAAGATAGTAATACAAGTGAGTTTATTTACAAAAAAGAAGTCTAGAACAACAACCTCCAATTGCACCAAATTTTTATGGACAATATTTTGGTGATTTTGGAGGGTCATGATCAAATTCACCTAAATATTAAAAAATTTATAATGTAAAATTTTTATTGTGCAAAATATTTTATTAATGTTATGTAATATATATTTTATATTAATAATTTTGATTTTATTTTTAACATATTTATTTAATTTATATGTCATAGTTTTATTTATAAAGATATATTTGAAAGTATTAAAGTTAATATAGTTATTTAGAATAAATATAAATTGTAGGGATTAAAATGAAAATATGGAAAATATTTTGAGGTTTTCAATAGTGAAACCTCAAATTTGAGATTTCACTATTCCAAACTAAAAAAAAAATTAAAAATATGTTGGAGTTGAAAAAGCCTCCAATTTTGAGGATTTGAAGATTTGAGGGCTTGAGGTTTTGGTGGAGATGCTCTACGTGTTTGTGTTCTTTGTTTTGCCGTTTTGATTGGATTCCACTAAACATCCAAAATCTTTGGAGTGTATGTATTAAAATGATATCTTCGGCCAAATTCAAGAAAACCTGGAACATGATTAAATTCAAATCAAGTATATATAGAGAATCATAAATATGGTAGTAGAAAAGAAAAATAATCCAGTACCTTAAAATATTTCTTAAACTTTTGGTTTAAGATTTTAAAATATATTTTCAAACATGTTTATATTAGTTTTTGAAAATATCTCATTTATGTTTTGTTTTCTTAAACTACATCCACAATAATAAAATTTAAAAATGACTATAAACTTTAGATTCATGAAATTTTCCTAAACCAAAGTTTGAAAGAACTAAAGATTTTCCACCTTTAAAAGAACTATTTTAATTTTATTATTTCTCGATAAAACCGTTCCAAAAGAACTATAATAGATTTTATCAAGTTTTCACTGGACCATAAGATAGTTTTTGAAACTAGAATTTGTTAGATTTAAATAGAGTTTAGGCCAAAATAATATGTCTTTAAGATTGGAGAAGTTGCTGTGAGTTATGTTTAGATAATTAAGAAATACTTAAATTAATTCCCTAATTACAGTTTGTTTCAACATATTTTTTCAACATTAGTAAAGTACAATTTAGTCTGATTATTTAGTTCCACGATTTTTCATTTTTTATATTCTATGATTTTTTGATTGCATAACTGATTGTTTGGCTCATAAAACTAAGAATCATGACTACGCTTAAAATTACGAAATATGTAATTATACATATGTAGTAAATTATAGGCAATCCTTTGGGTTATTAGAAACAAATTGATGAAGTTTTGACTAGTTACAATCCTATTCCTGGAAGATTAGTTAGGGGTTTGAATGATAGTATTTATTTTGGAGTACTATAGATATAGGAAAGTTAGTAAAAAGGGCATTAAAAACAATAAATATATTTTTTTTTAAATCCATAAATATACATCAGTAAAAGAAATTTTCTGAATTGATGTCAAAAAGAAAGAAATTCTTTGAATTGATGTAAACAAACAATATATATATATATATTCAACTATAGTATATATAAATATTCAACTATAGTATATATAAATATTTTTTCTTTGTTCTCTTACATCAATTCAAAGAATTTCTTTCTCTTCTGACATCAATTCAAAGAATTTTTTTATTGATGTATATTTTTGTGGATTTCTAATGTCAGATTTTTAACTAACTTTCCTATATCTAATACTACAAAATAAATTGTCACTCAAACCCCCAATCTTCCATGAATTGAATTGTAATCAGTCAAAATTCATCAATTTGTTTCTACCAACCCAAATGATTTCCTGTAATTCCCAACCAAATTAAGAGAAAAAATCTCCTAAACATAGTAATTTATCTGTAATTTACTTACTCAGTCAAAGAGAAATCTCCTAAACCGGAGATAAACAATAGTATTATTACTGTAATCCACTAAACCGGTTATCCTGAAAAAGAGAAGGGCGGCTGCTAACATACACATCGGGTATTAATGAGTAGACTCTTCCTCAATCCTCATCACAATTTCTAACAAACAAAAAAAATAGTTTTTTTTTTGTGGGCTCTTTCTTTGCGGGTTTTGAGGAGAATCGTGTCGGCTGAATTTGTGTCAGACACAGCATAGTGTGAGTATTATTTTCATTCAATCTCATCTCACTCGTTTTTTCCATTTATTTATTTTATTTTATTTATTCGTATATATAAATTAACAAACTTTCTTGTGAAATTTTCTTCTCTGGCAATTGTAATTACAAAGTCGTCTTCTTCTTCGTTAGAGAAACAAACAACGTTAATCAATTTTATTGGCGCGAAGATCTTTTACACAAATCACGAACGAATTCGAGACAATGGGTCCGTTACTTACTTCTCTCTGTTTTTTTTTTGTTTTTTTTCCAAATTCTCTGATTCGATTTGAGTTTGATGATTGATTGATCTGAATTTGTCTTTGATGATTAGTTTCTGAAACTGGGTTTGTTTCAATTTTAGGTCTTTTATCGTTTTGTAACCGTTCTAGGTTTAATCTCTGGTTTTTTCAAGGGTTTTGGATTATTGTTGATATCAGTCTTTTGTTTGTTTTTTTGGGTTTCAGATGTTTGTTTGAGCTATTCATATCAAATGGATGATGAGATTGCAAAGTTCATCAGAAGAGTGAATCCACCAAGGTGTTGATTAAAACTTCGAATTGTTGTTTTGTTCTTTAATCTTTTTAATTTTACACTGAGTTTTTTTTATTTAATTTGATTATCATTTTAGGGTTGTGATTGATAATGACGTCTGCAAGAATGTTACTGTCATTAAGGTATCTTATTAACTTCTCTGAGATTTAATTTTCATGGATTAGATTTTGATTTAGTGTGTGAATATTGTGATTCTATTTTCAGGTTGATAGTGCAAATAAACATGGAATACTTCTTGAGGTTGTTCAAGTGTTGACTGAGCTTAATCTCACTATTAAGAAAGCTTATATCTCTTCTGATGGCGGTTGGTTCATGGATGTTTTCAATGTTACTGATCAAGATGGGAATAAAGTTACCGATGAAATCGTTCTTGAATATATTCGTAAAGTAAGTAACGCGATGATAGTCTGTTGTTTTCTATTCAATTTTTGGTTTGTTTTGATGATGTGATGTTTATTAAATCTTTTGTGGTGTGATTTGTTGCAGTCTCTTGGCCCTGATGAGTCTTCTTGCTTTAGTCTGTCAATGAGATCATCTATTGGGGTTAAACAATCTGTCGACTTTACTGTGATTGAGCTAACGGGAACTGATAGACCCGGTTTGTTGTCTGAGCTATGCGCTGTGCTAATGGATCTTCAGTGCAATGTGGTAAACGCTGAAATCTGGACACATAGAGCAAAAGCAGCAGCGGTTTTACAAGTAACCGACGATGAAACCTGCTCTGCCATCACTGATCCAGAGAGGTTATCCAAAATCAGGAAACTTCTTGGTTATGTGCTTACAGGTGGAAGCAGTGGTAGAAGATTCCGTGAACCGAGAACCACGATTTCTTCTCCTCTCAATGAAACTCACACGGATCGTAAGCTTCATCAGTTGATGTTTGCAGATAGAGATTACGACGAATGGGAGAATAATGTTGATGATGAGGATAAAAGTGGGAGAGTAATTCCAGATGTGGATGTCTCCAATTTGCATGATTTGGATTACTCAATTGTGATGATCAAATGTAAAGACAGACCGAAGCTTCTTTTTGATACCGTCTTTACTCTGACGGATATGAAATATGTAGTTTCACATGCTAGCATTGATGCTGAAGGCACCGAAGCTTATCAGGTACATAAACATCTTTAGGCTCGATTTAAGCTCTTGATCCTCATATTGTCTTTTATATCATTATCTGATTTTTTGGGTTTTTGTAGGAATACTACATAAGACATACGGATGGATCTCCTGTCAAATCCGAGGCTGAAAGACAGCGAGTGATCAAATGTCTAAAAGCAGCTATTCAAAGAAGAGTCTCTGAGGTAAAAAATTGTTGTGATTTGCTTAACGAGAATCATAAGAATGTTGTGTATTGTGGCTTAACATTTGGTACTTGTTTCTATGTGTTTTAGGGCTTGAAGCTTGAGCTTTGCACTTCAGATAGACTCGGGTTACTCTCGGATGTGACTCGAATTTTCCGTGAAAACAGTCTTACAGTTACAAGAGCTGAAGTGAAAACAAAAGGAGAGAAAGCTCTCAACACATTCTATGTAAGAGATGCTTCTGGTTACCAAGTTGATGCTAAAACCATAGAGTCCATTAGACAAGTCATTGGTCAAACAATACTTCAAGTGAAAGGCGGAAACATAGACGCGAAACCGAGTCCTCAAGATTCGCCAACGGGATTTCTCTTCGGTGTTTTCAAGTCGAGATCATTCGTCAATTTCGGATTGATCAGATCCTAATTCATGAAATATGTGTTTCCTCTATTTGTTAATGACACTAGTACATTGTGTGAATATGTAGCAGAAGAAGCTTTTTAGGACATGAAAGTTTAGATTTTTACAGTGGTTTATAGTATAGATTCTTGTGTTTGTAGATGTTGGTTTTTATATTTATGGATGTATATAAATTGGATTTTTCTTTGATTTGTTGTTTGCAAATCACTTTCGATCGTTTTTTATAATCGCTGGTTTGGTAAATCTGATAAAGATTTCATTTGACTGACTCTGTTGAAACATCTTTTTCAGATTTTGGCACTGTTCATAATTAGTAAACAGAATAATAATTGTTTTAAAAAAATCCAAATAAAATAATTGGTGGCATATTATAATGCTAACTTTGGCAAAAAGTCAAAACCAAAATTTGGTAATAATCATTGTTGATTGGTGTGCCACACTTTTGACTAAGACTGTTGCCACGTGTCTCTAGCTACATCCACAACTTTTAAATGTTTTTTTAAAAAATAAATATAGATTGTGAAATGAAAATTGAGAAAAACTTGTGCCCACGAAACGTTTATTTTTTGTTATTTTTTTTGTTCTTCTAATTTGTGAAGTGTATTTGCCCTCACGATCATTTTCATCAATTTTTGGACGGCAATTTTATATATTTCTTTTATTCTGAAAAATATTGCCACAATGTTCGGTCCCAACAAATCCCAAAAGACATATACAATCTGAAAAGGATCTATACATAAAACCAGATAAAAAGACCAAAAAAGACAAAACAAAACCAACTAAAGAAAACCAAATTTCTTAAAAAAAAAGAACAGAGACTAAACTGAGTAAACACCAGAAGAGACACAAAGGATCAATAACATGAGGATGCCGATAGTGATATAAACATGTGTATTAGGATCGCCTAGATTTGGTAAACGGACACATACAGTTTGGGTTATATTCTCTCGTGGGCCTATTCTACAAATGTTCTAATAATTCGTGTTATTAGTAGGAGCTACACAAATACATTCGTATTTTATTTGATTCGTGGAACAAAACTATATATAAAATCGTGTAAATACATTTCAGGCCTGTTAAATAAAATCTTGGTACCTATTTGATTTGGAAAGAACAAAAACATGAAAAACTGAACCGTGTGAGTGCAGCGAGAAATTGTTAAGATCACTTGTAATGTGGTGAGATGCGCCGCTGTCAAGGAACCAAGGGGATAGATTAGGTGAGCTCGTTGTGGTATAATGAACTTGAGACAACCATTGAGGTGGTGGAAGTGGTAGATGCGGAGCCTAACGTTGCCACGGGGTTTGATTCTGCCATGGAGCAGATCATCGGTACTGAGGGGATGGTTGAATAGTATATGGAGATGGAGAGAGTTGTGCTTGGTATTGTGGGCATCCTTGCGCTCCATGTCCCTGGACTCCGCAGATTTGACATTTTCCCAAGTAAGGTCGTGGAGGACGAAAGATGCAGATGATCCACCACGCGAGGAATAGTATTGTGGAGATTGTTGGTGTGGACGAAATTGAGTTGCATTTGCGGTTGCTGGAACCAAGATGTCTGGAGTAGAAGCAGATTTCAATGTATTTTCACGATTGATGAGTTTTTCGTGAAGCTCATCAAGTGTAATCGGAACGTCCCTACCGTTGACCATGTCCATAATAGCTCTATAATCTTCTCCGAGACCATAAGTGATGATGTCAAGGACATCTTCATGATCAATGGACGCACCCATGGGAGCAAGTTAATGCGATTTGTCGATGATTCCACGCATGTAGTCATTGATTGATTTGTTCCTTTTGATGCTATGCTTTAGCTGTTTTTTTTAATTTATTTGATGTGGCCACGGGATGGTTTGTCGTATGTTCGATAAAGAAGTTGGGATTAGGTTGGTCTGTTGCAGTCTCAGTCGTGATCGTTGCAGGAGGTGTTTGATCATTATCAGTGATGAAGTAGTGAATTTCATGTGCTTCAAGGAGAACACTAATTTGGAGACGCCATGTAAGGAAGTTATTGGCGTTAAGCTTTGTGGTGTTTGACTTGTTTAGAGAGATTAGAGTGCTTCTTGGATCCGAAATGTTAAAGATCAGAGCAGATTCAGATGTGTTGGAGGAGGATTCAGACGCCATTTTAGAAGGGGAGGATTCAAACGCCATTTTAGAAAGCAAAGCCAGAAGAGAAAGGAGAGAAGGACACAACTAAAAAGGAGAAAAGATGAAAGAGATTTAGATTTGGATCAGTAAACTGATGATTTCATTAAGGTAAAACTGAGGATTTATTGATACATCAATCAAAGAGAGAAGATAAATCCAAAACAGAGATTTAATCCAAAACAAAGTAATACAAAGGGCATGACAAAGAGAGTTAAATTCTTTGACTGTCATTACTTAATTATACGAATACATTTGGCCTTATTTTATTTATAAAGGCAACAAATAAAAGTTTTCAAATTCCCAAAACGTTTTTCAAAGAGTAACCAAGAGTTTTCTAAAGTTTGCTTAGAACATGTGCATTACTAATTTCTCACATAATCTTTCATATAATATAAAATACTAAATAATAAAATATTATGGATTTTTCAAAAATTGTGAGAACTCCCTATAAAAATCTCTCAAATGATTATAGATTTCTCACACTTTTTGAGAAATCTATAATAATTTTTTATAGGGAGTTCTCACAATTTTTGAGAGATTGTGTGAGAAATCTATAATAATTTTTTTTACTATTTAGTTGTTTGTATTATATAAGAAACTATGTGAGAGACTACCAATGCACGTACTCTTAAAAACCCGAAACAATTTTCAAACGAAATCTTTCAATTACAATACAAAATTCTCAAGTCCTCGAATTTTCCTACATTATTAAACTGATCTTCCAAAAAAAATCAGCCATTCAAATCTTGATCCCACCTTTGTTTTTAGTTCCCATAAATTTTAGTATTCCTTGCAATACAACTACATATATGTATCAGTATCACATAATTCGTTAAACCAAGAATAATGAAGATATTTCAGATATGTCTCATAAGTATTATATCCTGTGTACTCTTGCACTAATAAGCATCAACGCCAATTTCACAGTAACCGCCTTCACATTTACAATCTTTGCTGTTGGAGGCGTCACCAAAGCCTATATTATCTCGGCCCTGAAGATGGATATATCGCAATTGGCTTATCATCTCGGCCGTGGAAAAGAATATGTCGCAAATGGTAAGTAGTCTCGTAATGGATGATCGTATATTGAAGTAATACTATTACTTTGACTTTATATTTTATATGATGAAATAAGAAAATTGCATGTGGAATACCAATAATAAAATATGTGACTTTGTGCTTTGCTTATATTTTTATTTTTAATGTAATTTATATTTTTATTAAGGGTGTAGTAGGCTAGTGGTTTATCATGAGAGATGGTTCTATTCCGCCGGTAGTTCAATCTCCTTTGGAAAAAAGGCATTTCCAAAATGAATGAACTAAATGCCGACTCCAGAGTCACGGAGATTATTTAGGCTGAAACATCAAGGTTATCAAAAAAAAAGTTGTAATTTATATTTTTGAGGCTCAACACAAGAGCAAACGTTGACAAATATAAAGTCTTTACATGAAAATGGAAAGATCTTATAACGAATACAGTCATATCCATAAAACATGTATTAAGATTTTGGATCAATGTGGTGTGATATAATAATTAAGCCAAAAGCCAGAAATCTTTGTGACGTTTAGTGGTGATCAAGTAACCTCCATTGTTACTCTTTTTCCTTACGGCAATAGCCATACAATCGGAGTTATGAATACAGTACTCAACCACTCCTCCTCCCATTCCTCCCTTCGCGCGCCATTTCCAGATCACACGCCACTTCGAGGTTCTCTTTCTCTGCCCTAAAACCAAAACGCCTGCTCCTTGTTTCTTTGATTCTTCAACTATCGTCTTCCCTCTCTCCTCTGCTGTCTCCACCACCACTATCTCCGCTTTGACCTGAAAATAAAACCCTCACAAACCCTAATGTCAAAGACGAAGAACTTTTGAATCAATATCAGTTTGTTGTAACCTAAAGCTTACGTTAGGTTTCTTGAGTTGACAAAAGTTCTTCAATGGATGAACTAGTTCATGAGCCCTTGAGTTTCTCTCCCCTTGTGTCTCATCTGTAGCTATATTAACATTATAAACATATTAGTTAATAGAGACTCAAAAAGATATAGATGTAAAAGCATGCATGCTAGTCCAGCCTAATGAAATTTGTGACCAAACAGAAAATCAATTTTGTTGAATGAGAAATCTAAAGTAAATTTTTTGAAGTGGTCTATTTCGCGACATATAGAGTTTAAATATGTGTTTTTTTTTGTTCTTTCTAATTAACATCTCTAAGAGCAACTGCAGTAGAGATCTCTCAATGAGGTTCTATAATAATATTATAAAACAAAATAATAATAAAAACTCACACAAAAGGTTGTTAATGTAGATATCTTTGAATGAGTCTCTTACACTATTTAAGAGATTTGTAATATTTTGTTATTAGTTTGTTGTTTATAGTAATTGTAAAACCTCATTGAAATACCACTACTGCAGTTGTTCTAACACAAGGTTCTACGTAAAATTTCTCCGTTCCAAGTTCCAACCTGGACCAAAATAGCTTACAGTTGGTCGAAGTCCCATCTGAAAATTTTAAATCATGTAAAACTTATTTCATCCGATATTGTTGTGACCATTTTCATACGAATTAAAGAAAAAATTATAATATACCGATTTATCTTTGCAGAAGAAATAAATAAATTTTATTTTATTTTATAATTCTAACTATAGGAAATATTATATTTATTATAAAATTACATCAAAAATACTATATAAAACCTAGGAGTAGACAAAAATATTCACATACAAAAGACAACATTTGGGCCAAGACAAGCCCAAAATAAAATCTGAGGCTCGATCAGCCTAATACCCAAAAGAATCGATCCTCACTTTGTTTTTTCCAGGCAAGATAGAATATAATTTCAAGTTTTGGCTCTAATCTAATATGGTTCTAGACTTCTAGTAAATGCAACTTATAAGCTTATGCGTAAATGTACCTTGTCCTACAGGCGTTCTTGTGACATGGAGGAGAGTGATATTGTCTTCATCTTGAACACAATGTGTTAAAGCCCATTGAAGAGCATTCTTTGATTGAGAAGTTGTGTCCACAACAACCATCACTTTCCTCCCACTCTCAGCTTGAACTCCTCCTTCACCATTCTTATTACTTTCCCCTGCTTTCAGATTCTTACTATGCTTTGAATCGTTCTTTCTTGAACCAGAAGCACTTCCTTCATCTAATGATTTGCTCGATGATGATCCTCCTTTGAATGATGTCCTAATCTTATTCACCCAGTACCCAGCCGGTTTCCCCATTCTTGAAAATCTTTTTCTCTGTTTCTTGATTTCTTCTCTGTTCTTTGAGATTTTTGGTTGTGTTTTAAATACTGTTATGTTTGTTTGGTGTTGGTTGGAGCCATTTCTTGAACGTGCTTGCCATGAAAATAAAATAAAATATCATTTCGGACTTGTTCAATCCAAACCCAACCTGGAAAATTCTCATAATTTAATATAATTTATTTGTGTCCTTTTAATTATCCACATCACAATCTTCATACTAATGCAGAGCACTACTTGATTTCAGAATCCAATTCTTGAAGCATGAATATCGACTAAATGAATCATATCCTAAATTATATTTAAAAAAATGAAGCTTCCAAAAATTTTGGTATGTAAAAAGCTTTAAAACAATGTTCTCAGGAGCAAAAACAAAGTAATAATCTGGGGTTTGAATATTACAGCTCTTGATTATATAACAGAGTTTGTAATAATGAACTATGTTTCTCTTGCAAAAGTCCAAATGAAAAAAGCAATGAACTTTAATCTATAAAACACACATATGTATACATATATATGTATTGTTTCAGACCATCCATCCAGGGAAGAATCCATTAACATTCTGTGATGTTGTTGCAGAGTTGTTTGCATTTGTCACAGCAGGATTGTAATGACTGCTAAATGTATCAGAACACAATTAAAGGGTTAAATGTTTATGATTATATAAGAAAATCAATTTAAGGGTCTCAAAATTTTCTATGAATACCTCATTTGCAATGCTACATTGCCTTGTAAAGACTTGAAGAAACCTGCTTCCTGAATTGGAGGGTTTGATTGATAAGAGCTCATGCCTTGTTGTTGTTGTTGGGAATGTTCAGCAGCAGAAGAACCCCATAGTGATTGAGTTAGCGCATCATCGCTTTCCTCCAACTGAGAAAGAGAGTAGAATTTTGTTGTAAAGAGATCTCAAAGGGATACAATTTCTTGCGATAGAAGATTTCGATAGCTACCTTTCTCCTAAGATCTCTGTTGGTTTCCAATAACATTTCCTCCTGTAAATTGATGAATATGAGAGTGTGTTGTATTGAGATTATTGGACATTGTGTGACTCTTATTGTTTAACTATGTACCTTTGTTTTCAGGTCAGATAGTTGATCAAGCATAGACCGAGCCTGGCAATGAAAACAAAGCCAAGATTTGGTAATATTCTAAATGCTTTTAGGACCAAAGAATCGAATAAAAACTTGTTGCTTTTGTGAGCTTATACATACCTTTTTGGATCTTATTTCTCTTAGTGATGCATCTACTTGGCGTTCTAGCTGCTCAAGCTCATTCATTCCCATCTCAGCTAGCTCTTCACCTAGCAAATGCCTAAAGAGAAGCAGATTTTAAATAATACGAGTAACCAACTGTAAATTTAAAACGTGTTATGAATCAGGTTTAGTACCTTTGGGAATTTTGAAGGATCTCAACTCTTGATTTGAGCTTCAAGTAGTCTTGGTACTTCTCCTGTGCCAATTAAGATACAATTAAGGACAACTTTAATAACTTTGAGGTCAGTCTTTGATCATTAATAGAGAGTGAGAAGATATGTACCTGCAAGTCTTTAGCTGACTGATTTGGATCCATTGTTGCATAACTATGTTTTCTATACTTCTCAACCGTCTTGGCCACACCACTAAACAAATGATCATAGGATTTTTAACATACTGATCAATCAACATTTAAGAATATTTCAAAAAAGTAAACAAAGACCCTTTAAAGTATTGTAAAATCTCCATGCTAAAAACCAACACATCAAAATCGGTATCAATCTCATGATGTTTTTTGCAAGAAATTAAAAAATATATTCTAAATTGTTTGAAGCAACAAAAAAAAAAAAGCAAAAGAAAATTGTGAAATTGAGTATCATCACAGTTGTCTTCTTTAACTTTAATAAGATCACAAGTACTTGAGAGATACTAACTTAAAGAAGTAGTCAAAGTATTTTGTGTTTCTTTACAGCTTTGCGTATATCCAAAGGTCAATCCTTTGTCTTTTTGGAAACTTGGATCAACACTTAATCTCATGTGTAAAAGCTTCAACTATAAATATATGCTATATATATAGCTCCTATACACAAATCTAATTAATGCACTTTTTCATCTATAAGTCTCTAGCTAAAATCATCATCTAGACCAACTAAGACTTGTAATTTGATCATCCTTTGCTAACTCACTCTCACTCTCTAGGAATCAGATTTATGCCTCATAATACCCAGAACTCGCAAAGAAATAAACCCTAATCATCTAATTCTAACAAAATCAAGAAAGACAAAAACTTTCATATCTTCAAGAATACTTAAGAATCAAAACCCTAATTCTAAAAATAGAAACTTTGGGGAGTCAGATTAAAGATTATACCTAGGGCTGCTACAGAATTCATAGAGCTTGCCACGGTTAGAGAAAATGAGAAGAGCAATCTCAGCATCACAAAGCACAGAGAGTTCATAAGCCTTCTTAAGCAAACCATTCCTTCTCTTTGCAAAAGTAACTTGCCTGTTGATCTTGTTCTCTATCCTCTTCAGCTCCACTTTCCCTCTTCCCATCCTCTCTTCTTCTTCTCTCACCAAGAAACCAAACCCAACAGAAAAGTTTCCTACTTTTTACCCACAAGTGATGAATTAAAGAAGCTTTATACACACACACACACTTGCATGTATAAAGTGTATAAGTATAAATGTGAAATGTGTAGATCTTGTCTCAAAAGGATTCTGGTTCTTATTCTAGGGCATGAATTGGTTTCCTCACTTGTCCGGTGGCGGGTGGTGGAGGAGGAGGTGATGGTGGTGGGCCACCGTATTCAGATTCTTCTTTTGTTGGAATGTTTTTATAAGAGAATAGCTTTGTGTTGGTTTTGCGTATGCTAAGCCATTCTTGGCCAAATAAATGCTTACAAACTTATATCTATTTTCATAATCTTTCCATTTTAAAAAAAGAAGATAAAATATAAACGTAATCTGTGTATGTGTCAGATATGTATCTAGATATTGCAAATAGTTAGATACACCACATTATTTTATTCTTACTTCATCAGGGGGGATATAATAATTTTTTCTCTTACATCTTTTCTTTTTTTTGCAGAAAATAAAAATTGATTCCTAGTAATTTTCTAAGGAAAGTTCAGAGATATCTCTGATCTAGTCCAAACAAAATGCTCCAACTTTTCTCTTTCACCCTCCTCCATTGGATTTTAAGAGATAGATATATTTATTTATAGATTGTTTTCTTTCATCAGATCTAGTCCCTAGTTCAATAATATGCTCAAAAAAGAAATAAGAAAAAGATTCTATATATAAACCCTACAGATGCCTTAAATAGAGCATATTCACTAGTCCAAATCCTATCTATTATCTTATTATGTATTGTTCATGAAATGAAAGAAGTAAATAAAGTTCATTTTTTCAGGTATTGACACGTTTAGATTATGTAGAGAAGACTATAATGTAATATTTTGTGTCTTTGTAAATAAAAGTTACAATGATAGGCTTCTAAAGATATGTTTTTTTTTGCGTTGCCTCTCTTGCCGACAGGTTCTTGCGTGTGACAGCTACTTCACGATCGTTTAAATGCATAAAATGGATCTACAGCTACAAACAAATTCTGTCAAATTGAAATGGTTAATCTGATACAGTACTATTTACTGTTTAAAGAGAAAATTTATTTTATTTAAAGTATTTTTACGTGTCACGTGGACTATGTCTATATATAAATGCTAGAATTTTTCTTTCTTTTTTTCCAAATTTCTGAAAAATTTAGTCACGATCTTGTTCTCAATGCTATAAAATCAGTCCAATCATGTTATGAGAAATTTTCGACACTAATAGATGTGTAAAAAAAATGCAATTTAACATTAGAGGGTTTCGTGTGTAGGTTCCCTTCTAAAGGAGGCCACGTTATTTGATTCATGTCTAATCGAAGTTGTTAATCGATTTTCATAAAATAAAGTACAATTCACATAACGACTTCAATATGTAATATTATATTTAATATGCTCAATAAATCACACACATATACATAAAATTATAACAATGACTCATAGATGCTTGAAACAAAATTGGCACAATCTTGCTGGTTTATCTTGGCAGCACAAAGGAAACAAAATTAAATTCTTATGAACAATTAAGCCCTCTAATCCTAAGATTTCTTAACTTTTAATTTTCGTAGGATGCTTCTTGTCCGGTTAATACTTAATACAAATAGGGTTTTTTTCACTTAAAGAAAAAGTTTGAGTAATTGCTTGCCAGGTTAATTTGTAGGATGCTTCTTGTCAGGTTAATTTGTTTTTCCCACTTCTTCTCATGGCATCTTATAGTATAGATATCTAACTCATGATGATGATGGTTATTAAGTTACTCATGTGACATGTCTCACAAAACTTTCTTAACCTTGCTTGCTGACTCATATTTCACTCGGTACCTTATTTATTTTTGTTCAACCTACTATATAATTTTTTGTTCAATCTTCAACAACCTATACATATATGATATATATTAGCTTTGTTTTCTCCGTTTGTGCTAAATTAGCTAATTAGTTTTTCCTTTATCAATCTTCTTGCTAGAAAAACTTGATGTATATGCGCATGTCTTATCCATATTATCATGTAAAAATGATCCTTATCTTCTAGGCACTCGCTATCCTCCACCATTCTTTTGTCATTCTGAATGGCCACCTTACAATATGCAACATATAGATAGATGCTTTAGTAAACATCTAAAAAGGAATAAATAGGAGAGCATATTACCAATGTGCTATTCCATCTTCTATTATATGGATAATTTAGGTAGATAATATATAAACTTAAAGTATCTAGAGGCAATTATCTCTAATAAAGTAGTAAAAATAATCACTTTTAATGGTAAATCTCTAAAAAGTTACTTAATGCTGTCACAACATTACTACTTAGTTCAAACATAGTTATTTCACTCAACTAAAACAGAAAAAAAAAGTTATGTTTATATCTGGTGCAGTATTGCTGGGGCCGTAGCAATTTTTACTCTTATTTTGGGGAGAGAAAATGATTGTCCCTTGGATTTACCATTATAGTTTTATATTACTTTGTAGACCAAGATAACAAAAACCATAGATCCACATATATAGTTAATATTACAAAATATGTAATAATAATATAAAGTAGGACTTCTGATGCTTGCAGGCTTCTTCTGTATATTTACACTAACAAATTGGAACTAGGTTAGACCCATCATGGGCTAAAACCCTAGTTACTTACTCCATGGACCATAGGCATTTGAAAATTTTGAGACACGATTTAGTTTTTTTCTGCACTTAATATTATCTGATGTTTCTTATTTCCATCAACTTATTAATTAACTTCACTACGATAATATAATAGTATAGCTTTTTTCCTTATATTCATATAAATACCAGGGTTTGTATATGAAAAGATTTCTTCAAACATATTTAAGAAGTTTGTTAATCGATAGCATCACTGAATAATGAGATTATAAACCCTTAAAAAGAAGGACAATGAGATTATAGAAAATAAATAAGAAAAGTTTAGCTTAGGAAGAAAAACTGTCAAATAGAAAATTGCGGATTGGGTTATTGAGGATATGATTCAAATTGTTCTTCTAAAATAGGTTAGGACTCTTGTTAGATAAAACAACTAAGCAGTTTGTGTTTTTTTTTCTAGTCTAAATAGGGACTTAATTATATATATTACGTTTTATCAAAAAAAAAGAGTGAACAGACTCCTATAAGCGCCTAAACTCTGAAATACTGTGTCAAATATCATATATATTCGTAAACTTGCATGATTTGTAAATCCTGCAGAATCACTATATTAATTTGTTATTATATAAAATATCAATCTAACACATATGTAGAAATTTGAAACAGTAGATTAATAACGAAAAAGACATATTTTTAGAAAAGGTGCCTTTAACCTAGTTCATAATACGAGGTAACTTGAAAATTTTTTGGCAAAAAAGTCGTGAACATTCAATATTGTTTTCTGACATAATATTTACTTTATTAGTTACAATTTATAAAATTGTACTTTTGAGATTCTCTTTAGTTAAAAATTTATTAGTTAACAATTAGTCTTTAGTTTACATTAAACAACAAAAAACGTAAGATGAGGGAAGCAATTACAGGTTATGTAGGGGACACTCCGACACTGGACAGGCCTCACATAGGGCTACGTGTCGAAATATTATTCGTCCAAAAGACCTATTATTTTTCAGGATGTGTTGGCGATTGAGCGAAACTGTCATACGTACATCACGTAGCCTGTATCGACACGTGTCGACATATTACTGCCTCTTGAATTTGATACACTAAAAAACAATTTGATACTCGTACAATTCCACAACTGGAAAATTCTATATAAATTTTAAATCCTATTCATTAGAAAATTAATGAGTTATATACCCAATGTACATGAGGGCCTCCGTAGCATAGTGGTACTGTGTTCGCTTCGTAAGCGAAAGGCCGCGCCTCTCCGGGGGCTTTCAATGCCTACTGTTTATATATCTTTTATCTTTTATCTAGGGAATCTCTAGATTTATTTGTTCACTGGCCCAAGTGCTTGTATTCAAGTTTAGTCATTTCACAAATAAAAAAATTGTTTTCCATATGTAGATAATTATTTCAGCACAGTTTTGATGGTAAATTTATATTACAGTAATTTTGGTTTTTGCCAAGAACTCTTTGTATAAGATTTGAAGATTTAACCTTAAAAGAGATATATATACAATCCCACATGACCAGATAAAACCCATCTAGAATTATTGATCTCACAAGAGGGGTTAACTAACACTCTTAGAACAACATTCTAGATCAAAATAAACAAAGTGTAGACTCAATCAGATATTTATATTAAGAAAAGCCTACTAATTATTATTATTTTGGTATAAAACTGAATTTTACGATATTCAAAGCAGAGAATCTCTAATTTAAGACAATATTTCACATTCTCTTGGATTTTTTTTTTAATTTCATTTTACTGAAAGGGTCAACTGTATACATAATATCATTATAAAACTAACATAAAAATATTCACAATATTGAGTTTTTCAGATAAGCGATATAATATTAATAACATTAAAAATTTTCTTAATTTTAGAATAAGTACCGGGCCGTAATAATTACGGAGTTATAAACTAAAAAGCCCAAATTGAAATGCCTCTCAAAAAGCTTCATAGAAATCGCGCGACTAGAGAAAGTCCACGCGAGACCATAAGCGCGTGATGCGCGTGTCGCCTATAATCCTCGTCGTCCGTTTATCGATTTTGATCTGAGATTAAAATCGCCGTTCGGTTAACCAGAGGGATCTCTACGAACACGATGATTATCGAAATAGCTCGAGTTCCGTTGAGCCGATGGCAACAAGCGGCGGTGGCAGTGGGATCTGCTGTCGGTGCGTTGGTAAATCCTCGTAGAGCGGATCTGATCGCAGCTCTCGGTGAAACCACTGGGAAACCAGCTTTTGAAATGGTTCTTGAGAGGATGAAGAAGAGCGATGAAGGAAGAGTAAGTTCTAAGTTTCAAAAAATCATTGGTTTTGTTTAAGATTGATTGATTTAACGATTTGTTTGTATTAGCGAATCTGGAGTAAGTAATTATGCGAGTGGATGTGATTAGTCTACGAATTGAGCTATGAGTGATGTTTCAATGGCTACAGAGTAGTTTTATGATATTTCACAGTTGATGTTCAATGGCTTATGAACAAAACGTTCAAATCTTAGGTTAAGTTTTTGCTTGATGAATGATTTGGTAACAATGGTGTTTAATCTTTGGTCGTCTCTTTTTCTCTATAGGCTATATTACTTGACCGGCCTCGTGTTGTATCAGAGCAAGTAGGTCATGCTTGGGATCTACCAGAGAACACATTTGGAGCTGCATACGCAAGATTCATGGGATCTAGAAACTTTTCTCCCGATGATCGTCCGCCTGTAAGATTCATGGATACAGATGAATTGGCTTACGTAGCGACACGAGCGCGCGAGGTTCACGACTTATGGCACACTCTATTCGGACTCCCTACGAATCTTATAGGTGAATCGGCTTTAAAAGTCATAGAGTTTGAGCAAATGTATCTTTCGATGTGTATGCTTTCTGTGATTGGAGGTACCGTGAGGTTTAACGAGAAGCAAAGATCAATGTTCTTGAAACATTATCTTCCTTGGGCTGTTCGAGCTGGAAGACAATGCACTGACCTTATGTGCGTGTTCTATGAGCGTCACTTTAATGAAGACTTAGAGCAAGTTCGAAGAAAATGGGGAATCATCCCTGCTCCACAACATCTCAAATGACGGTTTTTTCGTACTTTGAGAAGATATGTAACTTTGTTTTAGTTTAACGGATTCGACTACTCGGTTATGTTCAGAAGTTGTACTTTGGCATTGATGGTTTTAATAACAGACAACGTGAAGCTTTTTTTTTAATTCAAACATTTTTCAGCAGAATATTACAAGATAACACAGTTGAGATAGAGGAGACAAGAACCAGACTTCTTATCATTTAAAGGCTCACATCAAACAGTTTCATAGCGAGAGAATGCAACAGAGGCAATGCATACGGATTCGCAAACTATTTTACTTGCCACCAGTGAAGAGATAATCCAAGGATGATCCACCTCCAGGAGCTGCATGAACTTTGGTCGAAGGACGATCCTGCACAGAGAGAGATCACTAAAATGTTTTCATTGACGGGTATTTGAGTGATGGATGCAGAAAATAAAACATACAGTGAGGAAGTTTCCAGTGTTCTGTCCTTCAGCTCGGGCATAGTTGTTAACTGGAGTTTTGATACCAGCAGGAATTTGCTTGTTGAGCTCAGCTGGCTCCCCAGTAGTAGTAGCAGTTGTGAGTGCGGTTGCAGTCACAGCTGTTGCTGGTGGTGCAGTTCCGTTGTTAACTTCAGTAGGAGCGGGACGAGGAGCTGGAGCTGGCTTAGAAGCAGGAGCATCACCACCACCAAAGAGATAATCCAATGAGCTTTGACCTCCACCACAGCTGTTTCCTCGACCCATTGTATAAAGTGAACCTAGTTACAAAGCAAAACCCAGAATAGAGTAAGAATCATGATTTAGAAACATCATCATTCAAAATCAGAGCTGAAACAAATTGTGAATACATCAATGTATCATCATTTCTTTTATAATTCACAAGCTGGGATGAAAGATTCAGAGTTGTAATATTTACATAATCCACTCATAGAAGATATTTACACGAAATCAAATAGGCTAATGCAAAATCCACAACTCAGAAACGATAAAAGTGACAAAAAAATCACAATTCTCGAAGAATTTAGGAGAATTAGATGCGCTTAATATCGGAACAAGTGTGGAAAACAACAATCAGATCTAAAACCAGCGAAATCGAATCACCAATTCTTAAATTCTTGAATCTACGAAATTAGCAGAGACTAAATCTTCTAAAATTAAGGATTAGAAACGCCATAATCGAGGAAGCAAAACAGAGGAATCTACCATCTAAACTAGCCTTAGAAATCAAGCGATCTGGAGAATTTAGGGTTTGAGAAACACACCTTTTGGTGAAATTCGCGATCAGATCTAGAAGAAGAAGAAACAAACGCAGACTCGGAACTGACTACTGCGTCATAAACGAGCCAGTGTATTTATAAGCTCACGCCGGTTCTGTTAGTGTCAGGGTTCCGGTTCAATTCATCGGTTAACAATAAAATAACGAATTCGAATTTTGAATAATAAGACAAAAACATTTCATAGCTTTCATCCAAAATATCTAAATTCAAATAGATAAAATTCCAAAACCGGTGAATGTATTTGAGCTTTATGAAATTTCGAGTAATTATTTTGGTATATGGGGCAAACACTATTCAATCAGTAACACAAAACCACTGTGAAAATATTGGTGCTTTAAGAAATTTCACGAAATTCGACGACGGTGAACATTTCAATAGTGAGGTATGTGGGCCCATTGTTATATATTGGCCGGTCTTTGTCAGTGTCCGAAATCCGAATCTATTATTAGGCGTTTTTATCATTTAAAATTTTGAATTTTGAAACAAAAGATATTTTGGGATCTATGAAGAAAACAAAAATAGAGACCTTTCTTTTGACTTTGAACTGTTCAAGTCTCATGTAGCAGAAGATATTACAACTTGATGTTTAGTGTGGTTCAAGTAATAATTTGCAGTAGCAAGCAACATTAAGCTCAAAACACCAAATTTCCATGAGAATCCTAAACCGGAAACAGTGGAATTCACCTTCTTTTTCTGAATCGGAATTGGTTTTGACTGTGATCTTTTGGATTTCCTGAATGATGAATAAGTTTCGACTTCTTCGATTGTCAATGCGGGTTTAAGCGAGCTTTTTGCAGTTTGGAAATGGCGATTGAATACAGCGGTTGCTGCAATGCTTTCTCTAAGCGAGACAGTTCCGCTTTCTCTGCATAGACCCTCGAGTTCGGCACCTGTAAAGAGCTCGGTTTCTTCAGCGATTTTTCTGAGATCAACGTCGTCTCCTAGTCTCATGTTGCGTGTATGCACTTGCAATATTTCTAACCGAGCTTCTAGATCAGGCGGTGGCACGTATAGCACCTAAACAATTCATTGCAAGAAAAGGGTAACTATGCTGTTCTACTATTTCAGAATTCAGTTTGATCAAAAGATTAAATACGAGGACTTACAAGATCAAATCGACCAGGTCGCATTAGAGCAGCATCAATTGCGTAAGGACGGTTTGTGGCAGCCAAGACGAGAATTCCCTAAACCGTAAACCCATCAATATCATTGTAAAGCAATTTATTAAAAGCTATGACCCTTTGTTAGTTTATATATACCTTTGCTTCTTCAAGACCATCCATTTCGGTTAAGAGTGTAGATAAAAGCCTTTCTCCAACTGTAGAACTATTGCTTGAGCTCTCATCGCCTCTACAAAGACCCGTGGAAATAAACAATGTTAAGAGTCTATAACACGAAGCAAGAGTTAGGAGAGATAGAAACAAACCTTTTACAAGCGACAACATCAGCTTCATCAAAAAATATTATACTTGGAGAAGCAAGTCGGGCTCTTTGAAACGTATTCCGCAATAAAGCTTCACCTTCTCCAACATACATAGAAAATAGCTCCGCACAGCTGAATTGCACCCCACACAAAGACACAAGAAAAAACAGTTCATTTAAACAAATTTCATGACCAATTGGGATGTTTCCTTAAACTTTCTGATCTGTGAAAACTATACCTTAAGGAAAAGAAGGAAGCTTGAGCAGCATTTGCAGCGGCTTTAGCAAGAGTAGTCTTTGAGCAACCTGGAGGACCATGGAGGAGTATCCCACGCATCGGTGATATGCCCATTTTTACAAATGCAGCTGAATGTTTGATTGGCCATTCAACAGCTTGCTGGAGCTTTTTCTGTCACAAAGAAAAAAAAAACCATTAATCGCAATGGAAGAAACAGTACAACCAAGAAAAAATAGATCTTCTTCTTTAGAAAAGTATTAACCTTTAGGTCTTTAAGACCACCAACATCGTCCCACGTCACTTTAGGGATTTCAACTGTGATGCCTCTTGTTATACTTGGACCAACCACAGATTTTGCAATCTTGAAGTCTTCCAATGTTAGGATAAGAAAATCCGAGGATCTTTTACTTGCAGATATGGTCGCTTCGCGACATAAAGCTTCCAAATCTGCCCCAACATAACCATTGCAAGATGTTGCTATGGCTTGCAGATCGACACTAGGATCTAAATTGACTTTCTTTGTGTACAGCTGAAAAAGTGCAAACATGAAGCTTACACAAAGACTTCCCATGTTAACAGCAATAAACATTCCCATTTTTTAAGAATTAGATATTACCTGCAAGATTTTTAAACGATCCTCCTCATTTGGCGTGCTCACTTCGACTAAAGCATCAAATCTTCCCGCTCTTCTTAGTGCTGGGTCAATAGCATCAATCCTTTTGACAAGATCAGGGAAAAGCCATTGCATCATTGCATTTCAAACACAAAGGTGTTAAAACTAATATCATGTTTAAGGTAAGACAAGAACCGATTTGTGGATGCTACAACAACAACTCTTGGTGCAGATGACGAAGGCTTGTTTGAGTCCATGAGTGTAAAGAGTTGAGAAGCAATACGAACATCTTGCTCACGTCTGCATTTTAGAGAGAACCAAATCATTCTCAATCTCTTAAAGATCTCCTTGAAGATCACAATTATAAACTAGGACTGTAGCAATACCTAGAATCACGGCGAGGACAAAGAACATCGATTTCATCGATAAAAATCACAGAGGGCTTGTCTGAAACAGCGTGAGAAGAAGCCTCAGCGAAAGCTTCCCTTAAGACTTTCTCACTTTCTCCAGCATGTGCTCGGTGTACAGAATGAGGACTGAACAGAGCATTGACACACAAAGACAAAGCATAAATTAGCCTCAGAACATAAAATTTATACAGAAGCTACAAAAACAAAAGTACCTTAAAACAATCAAATGTGCATCACATTCTTGGACAACAGCACGGACCAAGCTTGTCTACAAAAATCAAAATTGCAATACAAAGCGGTCAAATTAGCTAAAGTAAGATCATTTTACACTAAAAAGTTGAGAACTTTAATGAAGCCATTAAAGCTTGAAGCCGAGTTTTTACCTTTCCGGTTCCAGGAGGACCGTAGAGAAGCAATCCTCTAGGCCACTGCAATGACGAGTAAAAGCAGAGCTAATTAAACCAATTGAAAAAGAAAGAGAGAAGCTTTGAATCTAACATAGGTGTGGGATATGTACTTTGAGACCAAGAGTTCGAGCTTCAAGAGAGTAGTGAAAAGGGAAGATAATGAGTTCTCGAAGCGCTTGCAGAGCTCTCTCGTTGCCACCAATTTCAGCTTCTGCTCTCCATGTATCATCGTTGACAATGTTATCGCAGCTACTGCTTACGGCTTCCATCAAAAAGAACCGAGCTTTGGGATTAACAAGTTGTGGGTTTTGCAGGGGTTTATGCGCCGGAGCACGAAGATCACCGGTGGAGCAAAATGATTTGATTTAGACAATAAGGTTAGGGTTTTTTATTTTCTTGTGATTTGCCAATTTTACCCTCTTGTCTAGATGCAATTGTTTGAAATGGAGCAAAAGACACAATCAGTGGCTTATTAGGTCCCATGTAACCAGATTTGAAAATATCCAAAGAATGTTTAAAACTGAGTAAAGAAAGACAGAATCGAACCGTTTAACATAGTCCTCCCTTATTAGTCCTTTCGTATAATATACATTGTATGGATAACAAAAATTGATTTAACAAATAGTTGTCTAGTGATAAATCGAAGGGTTTTAGGCTGAAGGCGAGTGGAATCTCACGCTCCCGGCAGAAGCTTGGTTTGCGGCACGGTTACTTCCAAAGTTCTTCCGGTTTGATTCACGAGCGATTCTCGATCCAAACTAAAAAACCACAACCAAAGTCCAAACAATAGTGAGAACTGAGAGAGAGCATAAAAAGCAAGACAAAGCTTTCAACTTTACTAGTTTGAAATTGAGTTCTCTCAGAAAGTTCTTATCTTCTTTACCTGAATTGCTCTCTTAGGCATCTTTGCAACTTCATGTAACCCAAGCAACTTTGCAACCTTCAAGATTTTAGGTAACATTTCGGGATTATCAAGTTATTAGAATGTTCTTGAGGCTTTCTTAATGTAAAAACGGTAGCTTTTATTAGCTCACTTGTCTAAGAATCTTCTTGTCTCCCTTTCCACTTGGTTGCTCAAGATCCGCAATTTCCCATAAGGGGATGTCAAGGAGAGTCTTTATCACATCTTCATCCAAGAACGGGAATCGAGCCTGAAAATGTAATAAACATTTAAAGAACAGAGCACAACGGACTAAACGATTTGAGTTTCTAGTTGTGGTGTGACAGACCTCTTTACCGTTATCTGCAATGCATCGATCATCTCGACCCAAATTTCTTTTCCAAATTCTCTGCATATCCAGTTTCATTTCTTGATCCAATGCGACCCAACTGAAAAATTGAACACAAATTGTGAGATTAGGTTATTATTAGTTTACATTCATAAGAGAATGTATTTGTAGGCATAAATATATATACCTCCCGTTTCGATATTTTGTTCTGTGCCTACCATAACCAGCACATTGCTCATCAGCACCAGCTCCAACAAGCAGAATTCTAGCATTAGACTTATATTTGATCCGCCGGTTCTCTTCTTCGACTGTTTGATTTTCGCTATCTTCGTGAATCCAACCATCACCACGAGCAGCAAGCCATAGTGCTGTTCCTATATTAAGGTCCTAGAACATTGCAAAACGAGTGTATAATTCTTATCACGTTCGGCAAAATTAATCAGAATGCTCAAGACTTTGAAGTTTACCATGTAAGTGTCTGCAGGATTTATGAGTGACATAACACGTTTTGTCTCATAGGTTAGTTTTGACAGATCAGCATCAATCTCAATAAGCTTCCACCTGAACATTCCAAGAACATTTGTATCAACATAAATACTAAAAGATATATGCATTTTTTTATAAAAAGGTTTTCAGAGTTCAACCTTCTCGTAGGTGCAATCTTTTTTAGTTCCTTTATTCCAGCCTTGGCGGAAATCCTATCAGGAGCATTAGGACCGTCAAAACTGACATTAAGGAGATCAACTTCATCTGAAGAAATAGATATCATTTTTTTTATTAGTTTCAGAATTGATGCTCGAGACAGAAACAGAGTGGAGGAATGGTTACATGTTGGATCAAGGCACTGATCCAATAACGCAGCGAGAATCATCGAATCCAGTCCACCAGAGAAAAGAACAGCCACAGGGACAACTTCTTTTTCTCCCTGTTTCTGTCAATATGCTCTTCAGAAGAAAACCCAATAGGGTCGGAGAGAAAGAAAGTTAAAGCTCATACTTGAAAAATGCTATGAAGTGAAGTCCGCCGCCTCACTGATTCCTTTAACACAACCAAAACTCTCTGCACAAATCCTAAAGCTAAACCTTGTCAGGTGATTTGGACAGAATTGGAGGAGTGAAACGAATTTTAGGCAGTACCTGAAGAAGATGAAACAGCATTGTCTTTTTCTTCTTGACTTCCACTAAGCAATGACGTTGATAGATCTTCAGGTCTTGGTACAACAAATTTTCTTTCCCATTCAATCAGTTCTTCCCACATGGGTTTTCTCCATTCGTGCTTCGTGACTACACCACAAATATATAAACTGGATTCTGAAACCCCGAAAGAAATGCTATACACGCCACATGGAAGCTCTTCCCAAAATCTACGAATGCTATTACCATTTTCAGCATCCATTCCTGCCAAAAGAACAGATGTTACTTGGTATTGGAGTGTACATAAAGAGATAAAATTACTCTACTAAGCAATACAAACCAGAGCCATGAGCAACGGAAGAAGCTGGTGAAACAGATGATAGAAGAAAACGAGGGTCTTCCAGAGTTGGCCAGTGAACAAGGAGACTCCTCCGACCAAAAGCATCTTTACCAAACCACAGCGTTCTTGAGCTTTCCTGATAGAACAAAAGGGTCTAAGAGCAAGTAAAAAAGCTACAGAAATATAGCGGCAAGTTACAAAATTACCTGCCAATATATAATGGCCCAGGGGCCTTTAATCATTGAAAGAACATCTGGAACTAAATCTTTTGCTTCCTCTAAAGACTTCAAAAGAACTTCAGTATCATTATCATAGCTATCGAGTTGAATTCCTCCGAATACTTCACCTGCAAGGAAAACATACAAATAGATATTGTATAGTGTAAATGACAACACAAGATAATTAGAAACCTTAAGAATAAGAACACACCATTGTAAGTTAGAATGTTTTCAGAAGAATCCACCAATGGCTGTCTTATAGGACTAGTTCCTCTAAGCTGTAATGTTGAACCTATAAAATGCAATTCACCAGAAGAAGTAGTATTCCCAAGCTTAAGAGGTCCTTCACCAGCCTCAAAAACAGAAAGAATCACAGATTCTTGAGCACAAGTTGGTTCATTCGGTTGAAGATGAATCTTCTTTTCACCTACACTATCAGGACCTCTTTGGCTTAATACAGATTTGACATCTTCAACAGAGACTTGTAACTGGTTTAACCAAAGAAAACACCAAATTAGCAAATTCCAATTATTAAAATACCTTATAACAAATGTTATGATCAGAAACACCAATAAGGGCTATCTATAATTAAGCATCGATGAAAACTCAAAAGGTTAAATCTTTCTTTCTCCCCAAATATCAGAATTGAAACTCATCTAACAAATAGTTACATAAGAACAATGGGTCTTAAAAGATTCAAGCTTTACCATTGATGCTAAAGTTCAGACAGAACAAAACCCTAAACTTCAAACCCAAAAGTTATAAACTTCCAACTCAAACGTCAATGTGGTAAGAGAACTAAATCATAAGTGACGTTGGAAAAAGAGATTTACTCGTTCGAAAGGAGGCTCAGGGAGACACGAAAGCGTTGAGAGTTCGATACGAACGCCGCAAACTATAACCGCAATTCCGCACATTTTCTCCGCCGGCGTCTCTTTCCTGTCTCCTTCGTCAAAAGTTGCGACGAAATTGCTTAAGTCTGTTAATAAGAACGACGAGATTTACAGTGATGTTTGATAAAAATGATTGAATTGCCTCGTTAGCTAGAGGTATTGCGTTCCCTTCGTAATTGAAAGGGAGTTCGGTCCTCGCTGGGGCTTTTTATTTCTTTTATTTGGGCCTGAAAATTGACACCAGCTGAAACATACCACAATTCCTTCTTTTTTTTCCTTTTCCGAAAAGTCATTCATATCGAGGAGTGAAAAAGACCATATTATATAACCCGCAACAAATTTTATTATACCGATTAGTATATAAATATACATCAAATTATTTAAACCGAACTAGATTAATCAAAATTTAATATTTTAAATTATATGGAATATTTTAAATTAATTAAAAGTATTACTTCTTTCCAGATTTTGTTTTTAATTTTAATCCTAAACAGAACCAGAGATTTGAAGAGAAAAAAGTTTGGTTTTATTTTGGACTAAATTTCATAACTCCAAAATCTAACTAATTAGAATTTGGAATCAATGTAACATTTGGAAATCAGAAAAGAACTAATAAATGGACCGATTGATTAGATGCTTTACGAGTTATAATCAATTAAAAGTTTGGAGAATTATAGATATGTTATAGAACCATCTTCGTGTAATATTTCCATGTCATTATCCCGTATCTGTTTTTTGCTCATGACATTGAAAATTCATGTTCGGATTTTACAATCCAAACAATTTTCTAGTTTCAGAAAGCTTCTTCCTGATGAAGGCAACACCCAACACAAGTTACATGTATTGAAAAACCAATTCCATAAACAACGGGCACACATATGAGACCAAAACACAAATGTATTTCATTCTTGATCTATTAGTTACTTTTTAAAATTTAATTGCTCATTTTACTTTATTTTTATTCAAAAATTTTAAAGTGACAGCAACGAAATTTTTTGGATTATAAGGAAATGAAAAAAAGAAAAGAAAAACTAAAGTTTGATAGAGTTTCGCCACTAATCTTTTTATCACACATTGTCCATGACATAATTACGTAGAAGAACATGACTAATGTCCACATTTTTCCACTCATAAAATCTTTTATTTGTTAGTTAGTCAAAAATTATATAAGTGTTCAACAAAAACAAACATTCAAAATAAGTTAAATTTTATTGTTAATTGTCTTTAATAGTCTATCAAAAATTTTCTTACTAAAATATTTAAGTTCTATTAATTAATAATTAAATTTGACCATAGCATATAATATGTTAGTTTGTATGAATTTTGTTGTTACGTCATCATCCAAGTTTAAATGTGATATAATTTAATGTCAGGTTTTTTATAGGCACAACACTTACCAATCAGTTTCGAAGTCTCTACAACAAAAATCACATTTGTTACTGGACGAAATCAAATCAATTAAGAATTTTGAAATCGTCACAATTTTAAATATTTAAATGTCATATGCTTAGCTTACTCTTTGCTATGATTACGTAGAAATAATATCCAATATTTGCAAAAAAACATAAAAAAAAACGTTATTTAAGTTGATTATTTGGGCCGATTAAATTGATATTTTATGGATATTTTGAATTGGTTCATTCTAACCACAACACTGAAAAACATCTAAAATATTCCAATTACTATACGGATTAAAAAACGAAACAAAATTCATAAATCTAAACTTTGATTATTTTCATTATTGTTATCAAATTGTTTTTGAATCTGATTTTTGTGCAATCAAACCAAATTATCAAAATTTATTAGAAGTTAATATTTTAAATTAAATGTACTGAATATACTAAAAATTATTAGCTTAATTAAATTAATTAGCTTTTGTTTATAATATTGATCCGAAAAAGAAAAAAAATTTGGTTACATTTGAGGCCAATTAAAAAGAATCCAAAAATTTAGAAAAAAAAAAGAATTTGACAGTCAATTTAAGATTTTTGGAAATAATTTCTCAGTTCTAGTAGGAGATTTATGTAAAACCCTAAGAAGCAATATATTAACATCACAAAATACAACTCTTTTTGTTTTCCTTCTCCACTCTAGTCTGATTGTGACTGATCTGTTTTCTTCCATTTACCAGGTATTTGCTTTCTTGTCCATACTTCATAAATCTCTCAATGTCTCTCCATCATTTTAATTTTATGTATAGTTAGATTTTTCTTTTTTGTTTCATATTTCAGCAAAGTTTATAGATTTTTTCACTTTCTAAAAATCGAGCAATCATAGATCTATCAAAATTTTCTTACTAAAATATTTAAAATTCATTAATTAATAATTAAATTTGACCACAACATATAATATGGTAATTTGTACGAATTTCGTCCTTATGTCATCGTTCAAGTTTAAATTTGATATAATTTAATGTCAAAACTTTTTATAACCACAATACTTACCAACCAGTTTCAAAGTCTTTACAATCAAAATTATTATAGCGAAAATTGTTATAACCAAAATTTATACAACAAAAAGTCACACTTGTTACCGGACTAATTCGAATCAATTAAGAATTTTGAAATCGTTATGACTTTAAAAAATTTAAAAATATATATGCTTAGCTTACTCTTTGTTATCATTACGTATAAGTATACTATTGGATTGTATCCAAAAGTTGCAAAAAAACATAAAAGGGAAATATTTTTTTGCAATTCTAGTTGGAGATTTTATGCAAAACCTTATTTAAGTCGATTATTTGGGCCGATTAAATTGACATTTTATAGCTATATTTTTATATTGGTTCATTCTTAGCATAACACTGAAAAACATTTGAAACATTCCAATTATTATACGGATAAAAATAACGAAACAAAATTCATAAATCTAAACCTTAATTGTTTTCATTATATGTATTGAATATACTAAAAATTTATTATATTAATTAGTTTTTTTGTTTAAAATATTGATCCAAAATCATACCGAATTGGAATCCTAATTGATCTAAAGTTTTTTCGAACGGAAACAAACCAAAATAAAATTCGGTTATATTTTAGACCAACTAAAAAATCCAAAATTTAGAAACAAATTAGAATTTGGCAGTCAAAATAAGATTTTTGGAAATAAATTCTCAATTTTAATAGGATATTTATATAAAAGCCTAGAAACAATATATAAACATCACAACTACAACTCTTTTTGTTCTCATTCTCTTCTCTAGTCTGATTGTGATTGATTCTGTTGTCTTCTTCCATTGACCATGTATTTGCTTTCTTGTCCATACTTCATACATTAATCTCTCAATGTCTCTTCATCATTTTAATTTTATGTATAGTTAGATTTTTCTTTTTTTTTCTAATTTTCAGCAAGGTTTATAGACTTTTTCACTTTCTCAAAATAGAGCAATTATAGATCTGTTCAAGTTCAATTTAAGCCTTAAATATTTAACATATGGAGAAATAATATATGTTTACTTGCAATTACAGTAAGCTATTAGATTTCGTACAATAGAATTAGATTCGCAACGTACAATTCTAAGTTCTGCTAATTAACTTTTTGCTTTTAGGTTTATTGTAGAACTGTATGATTCACATATTTACTGAAATTAAAGATATATTAGAATAGTTGTATTGTTACATAGATTTTTGGGGATTTTTTTTGATAAAATCTGATTATGGAAAAGAAAAGAAAAAAAAGTTTTATGTATAATCTGTGTAAATGGGAGTGTTTCGATTTATATTAATTAGTCTATGTATGTTTTTATTTCAGATGGTAGAAACCTTCTTTTGTAGTCGTTGTGTATAATTCTGTTTCTAGTTCAATACTAAAGTTTTCAAATTTGTGAATGTTTGTGACTGTCTTAAAGAGTTATTTTCTAATTGGTAAAATCTCTTGGATTATGCAGAGATGACAACTGAATCAAACGCTCCATCAGTAAATCCACACATTGTAGGCAATGTGTTTGTTCAGAAATACTATAACCATCTTTACGAATCACCCTCTGAAGTTCACAAATTCTATCTTGAGGATAGTCTGCTTCCGCGGCCAGGTCTGGATGGTGAGATGGTTACATTCAAATCCTTGAAAGTAAGTTCATTAACGGCATATCCACTTATTATATAGTATGTGTTAATTTGAATCAAACGTCTGTTTTTTGGTCAGTTCTTTAAATGCATTCGATAAACGTTTCATCGTGTTTGTTAGGCTATTAAGGATCAGCTAATGTCTGTTGACTACAAAAACTCGAAGACTGAGATTCTGCATGCTGATTCTCAACCATTTTTAAAGAATGGAGTTGTAACTCTAGTCACGGGTTAAGTGATCGGAAAAGATGGTGGAAGAAAGAAATTTTCTTCCTTGTGCCGAAGAAAGGAAGCTACTTTGTGCTGAATGATGCCTTTTGGTATTTCTCTGATGAGTCTGTTGAACCAGAAGCTACTAAGGAGGTTGAGGTTATTAATCAAGAATCCGATATTTACCATCTTGACATTGTTTTGATTCACATGACATTGGTTTTGAGCGGCAGAGCCTGCAAAGGAAATTGTAGAGGAGGTTATTGTCCCTACTCAAGCAAAAACTACGGTGACAAAACCCGAAAGTGCCATAACAAACGGACATGCGAAACCCCCGAAGGAGAAAGTTGTGAATGGAAACAGAAACTTACCTAACGCTGCTGGAGAAAAACTTCAAGAGGATGCTCCCTAGAAGTCCTATGCAGTAATTGTGGGTCTTCGTTGTGCTTAGTTTCATAATCTATTGTTTTTCTTATCTTATAATATCTTCTAATCTCTATGTGGATTTCAAACATACAGGTTCCAATCTTCGGCTCAAAGCGGTGGTTCTTCCCATGTTAATGCTTCACCGGCTAATAAAACAACAAATCAAGAACAAGAGCAGCAAGCACAACACCAAGGACATGGAGGAAAACATGAGAACCATTTACACATAGGTGGCATATGATTTGTTGCTTCTGCTGTTTGTTGTTGTGACTCTTGTGACTGCTGTGCTTGTTTCTTCTGTTCCTCTGTCTCTACATTTTTTGTTGACTCACTTGCAGGTCCTGCCAAACTGTAAAAAGCAAGAAACTTTCATTAAAAACCCAATCCAGAAAAAAGGAGAAGAAGAAAGGTTCATCATAGGTGAAGAAGAAGTGTATTTACATTGGGAAAGAGAAGGAATGTGTGCTGTTCGAGCTTCGATTAGAACGGTAAGAAGTTGAAGGAGTTTTCCAAGAAACAGCAGGATGTTGTTCTTTATCATGGCTTTCTCTCTTCTTCTCTTTCTCTTCTTCATCAGATGAAGATGTATGTGCTTCTTCTATTAATACAACTTCCTCTTCCTTTTTTGAATCAACAACCTTTGATACTTCTTCAACGACTGGTGGAGGAGGCATAGGACTATAAGCAATTAACTCTCCTGACTTATAAAGCTCACCTGAAATCATCAAATCACTATTTATAGTGAAACTATTGCGTCCTCCTAAATGAATACTAAAGAGAGATTCATTCGAAGTACAGCTCCATTCAGCTGGTATATTCGATTTACTTCTCTCGAAAACCGAAGACGGAATCCTATTCGGATCATAGCTTCCGTTATTATCATCATCATCATCATCATCTCTATCCATTACTTGAACAGGAGGTGAATCTGTTGGAGAAATCTCAGGCTCATTTGATGATGATTCAGGTAGATCTTTAGGCGGTGATAAATACGAAGAAGAAGATGACGAAGACGAAAAATATGATCTTGAATGTGTTTCTGAGTGAATGATTACACTTCCTGTTTCTTCAGAAAGAATCCTTTTATGCTCACCATCTCCATTTTCTCCTTGTTTGTTAACATCTTCATCATGTTCAGACTCCATTAAAACCTAAATAACAATCATTGATGCCTCATAAATTGAAACCAATATAAATCAAAACCATTAACAGAATCAGAATAAAACTTACCTGGAAACGTGATTTAAGCTTAAAACAATCAGATAAGTGTTGAAGATTTTTCTTCTTCTCACTATGGATAAGTTGTAAAAATTTCGTTTCTTTAATGTTAGAGAAAACGAAGGAGTCAAAAAGATTAAGATGAGGAATTGGGGATCTAGGGTTTGTTCGTTGTTCTGGAGATATCAGAAACGAAAGGTTTCTCGTAAAGTTCGGAACTTTTTTAACTAACAGCAAACCATGGCTGCGTTTCGCGCCATGTTCTCTCTCATCTGTTCTTGTTTATGAATAATCTCCTGTGTGATGGTCTATTTTAGAAATCGTGTTCTATCCAATAGATAGACGCCTTGTCTTTGGACACGTGGCTTAAGATATGTTAAAGAATAAAGTGTAGACCAAAACAAATAAAGCCATTGTTCTCCTACTTCTTGTTTTGCTGCTTGTGAAACTGAAAAGCTTGTAAAACGAAAAGGTGAAGTTTTTATAGGGTTTGTATTTGCCTTTATGGTATCATGGTCTATGAAAATTTTCTTCTTTTTTTTTTTGGATTTTTTACCTAATTGATCGCTGCGATTTGTATTCGATAGTTTAATAGATCGTATTCTTCGAATTAAGATTGAATTTGAGAAATTGAATCTTCTTTAACTGTAAATTCTGTGGCTTTTCTTCATTTTATTGTCTAAGAACTTAAAGACGAAATTATTCAAACCTAGATTGATCAGAGATTTGAGGGTTCTTAATAGTTGATGCAGTTTCTGGTCGAAATTTTCTGAAACATTTGGAAAGTATTCTCTTTTTTGGTTTCGTTAGTTAGGCAAATTGGATCTTAATTTTATGTCAAAATTGTTGTTTTCAGGTTGGAAACTGTGGCCAAAGGCTTACTTCAACTGCTTCTGTTTCACCGGAAACTGTTCATCTGAGTGGTGAGAGTTTGGTTCTGTCTTCTGATGCATCAGTAGATTGAAGCAAGAGAGAATATAGCAAACATGGGAGAACAAATGGATCCATTTGCCAGTTCTAAACTTCAGGATTTCATATCATCTCAAAAAATTGGTAGAGCGGTTAATCTTGAAGGACAAAGTAACCGTGGGCATCCTTTTTCTGGCCTTAAGAAGAGAGGTCAATCTAGTCGTTCATGGGTGAAAATTGACCAAAATGGTAACTCGGCGGTTTTAGAGCTCGATAAGGCAACTATAATGAAGCGTTGCTCCTTACCATCCAGGGATTTAAGACTTCTTGACCCTTTGTTTATCTATCCTTCGAGTATTTTGGGGCGTGAGAGAGCGATAGTGGTTAGCCTTGAGAAGATCAGGTGTATAATCACAGCTGAAGAGGTTATTCTCATGAATGCTCGGGATGCATCTGTTGTTCAGTACCAGTCAGAATTGTGTAAACGCCTCCAATCAAACCAAAACCTAAATCTCAAAGGTCGATGTTTTTGATATAGCTTTGGGGGCTTAGTATTATGAGACCAATTAGATTGCTGACAAAAAGCTGTTTGGTTTCAGATGATTTGCCGTTTGAATTTAAAGCGTTGGAGCTGGTTTTGGAATTATCTTGCTTGTCATTAGATGCACAGGTATACCACATTGTCTCCATCGTTCTTTGATAAGATAATACTGCATGATAGTTCGTGTAACTATATGAAAGGTTATAGCTTTAAGCTGTTGTAAAGCTCAAAAGTTTATGGTGGACTTAATTTTATAGGTGAATGAGCTTGAGATGGAAGTGTATCCTGTTCTTGATGAACTAGCTACAAACATCAGCACCCTTAATCTAGAACACGTGCGGAGGTTAAAAGGCCGTCTTCTTACATTAACACAGAAAGTTCAGAAGGTAAAACACAAAGGACCTTTCAAATTTGGAAAAACAAAATGGTACCATAAATTGATTTTGGGGGTCAAAACTTGCAGGTTTGTGATGAAATAGAACATCTAATGGATGATGATGATGACATGGCTGAGATGTATTTGACTGAGAAAAAAGAAAGAGCTGAAGCTCATGTTTCTGGAGAGCTAGAAGATAACATTGATGAGGAATTTGAATCTTCTGGAATAGTTTCGAAATCTGCGCCAGTGTCACCTGTTGGTTCAACAAGTGGAACCTTTGGGAAGCTTCAAAGAGCCTTTAGTAGCATCGTTGGTTCACACAGAAGCTTGTTAAGCTCCTCTAGCAGTGGAGAGAACATCGATCAACTAGAGATGTTACTAGAAGCTTACTTCGTCGTTGTTGATAACACTCTGAGCAAATTATCATCGGTTAGATTCTTAATCCATTTTTCAACTCGATGTTGTTTCATCATTTCGATTATGATCTTGTTGTTTGCAGCTGAAGGAGTATATAGATGATACAGAGGATCTGATCAACATTAAGCTGGTAAGGCCAGACAAGACAAAAACAAGTTTAGTTATCTCTCTGGGTCTCTCTGACTTTTTCAATGTTTTCTTAGGGGAATGTACAGAATCAGTTGATTCAGTTTCAACTGCTTCTAACCGCGGCAACCTTTGTGGCTGCCATTTTTGCCGCTGTCACCGCAGTCTTCGGGATGAATTTGCAAGACTCTGTTTTCCAGAATCCGAAGATGTTCCAGTGGGTTTTACTTGTAACAGGTATCGCATGCGGATTTTTGTATTTTGGTTTTGTGTTATACTTCAAGCACAAAAAAGTATTCCCTCTTTGAAAACTTTATGTTAGAGAAGAGACTTATGAGTTCCTCTTTGTAAAGATCGACCACTAATAATGATGTTCGCAGTTTCGAACGAGTTTAGGCTTAATCAAGAAAAAAAGATAAGCATAGTTTAAGGGAAAACACATAGAAGAAGCCAAATCTCAAAGCAAAACAAACAAGAATCATGTTACTTTTTAGAATTGACGAATTCCTAAATGGTTAGTGGTAGCGACCACAAGACGGACAAACTACAAAACGGACCAAACGAGCAGCGAAACATCTAGCGTCGCGGCGGCCATTTGCGACGAACAGGACCAGCATGTTCGTGGAAGATGTATTTACTTTTGTTACTTTTGTAACTCTTGTAGATCGAAGAATCACGTTTGTATGTGATCTGATTCCTTACGCATGTTTTCCAAACGGAGTACCAATCTGAGCAAACGGTTTTTGCTCGGTGAATATCAATAGAGCTTAAGCTTTCGAGGATCGTTTGTAAAATATCGGAACAAAGCTTGGACCAATCTGGATTTTTTAGACATTTTCCCTCTCATCAGATCGGAATGTTTCGCCGGCTGCTTCTTCTTCTTGTTCTGGTTCTTCCGCATCAATGTCTGCATCCAATTCTTCTTCCACATCAGTGGCATCATCTTCTTCTTCTTCTTCCGCAACAATGTTTTCTTCATAACCAAGGAAAACCATGCTAGTTCAAAAAATTAAGATACGGATATATAGAAAATGTAACAAATATGTTAAATTTTGAGATAAAATTTAAATTAAATGAAAAATACTCAAACTACTAAACGACTAAATATATGTTTATTGTATCGTTAGTTTTAGGCTTTTAGCATATTAACCTAGTGTAACATATATGAGACTCTCCAATCATATTAATTGGTTAATAAAACAAAGCTGTGCGGCATTGATTCGGTTACTGCAGTAACACGACCGTTGAATCATCTAATTTGAGATTATTATAAATTTTCTAATAGTACTTGTTATCAAAGCCGTAAGAAGCAAAACCAATTTAAAAAAAAAAACCATCTAAACAATTTGGTTAAATTTAGCCTTGAACAAGTTCAGTTTAGCTTGTAGACGTTTCTGTGAGTTGCCTTTTTTCAAGTCATTTTCTATGTCCAGATGAAGCCATAAGAACCGCTGACTGCCACTATGAACATAAAAAGCATACTGATAAGAAGTATATATGTTCTTCTTGATGATCTTCTCTATTCTCCAAACGACAATATCCGCCAAAATGTGCTCACAAGTGGAAGTGCCTGAAACCATCAAATTTTTTCTTTTTTTGGTCAAAGCCTGAAACCATCAAAATAAAAAATAAAAATATGTCTGTTTAATTGGTTTCACTCTTAGATCATTGAACAGAGAATAGGTTTCTTGTACCTGAACTGCATCTGCATACCCAGCGGCTTGACCGTCCATAAACTGAAGACCATTGCCAAATCCACAGAGAAATCCAGCCAAGAAAGACCAGCCTCGACTATTCCAGTCATTTAGGTAAGCCTTGAAAGAAGATCTTGGGAGGTCAAGTATAGGCCAATAGAGAAATCTGATGTTAAGTATCAGATCAATCACAAATGCAGAGATTGAGAAGTAGAAGAAGGCAGTGTACACATTGAGTTTTGGAACTCCATCTTTCAAAGTGTGCCATTGATCGTTTGTCGCTAAGTTAAATGCAGGTGAGAACATAGAGAAACATATACCGGCAAAGAAAGTTATTGCTAATCCAATTATTGTGCTTTTCCCAAAAACCTGGCAATGCAAATCTTGAATTGTCAAAGAACATATATTTTGTAATTTCTGTTAAGAAAAAGGCAAAGTTTGTTTCAACCTTTATGGCTCTTTGTTTCTCAAGCTCTATAAGAAAAGCTGCAGTCCCTTCTTTTGCTTTCCCTTTTGCAGGATTTGTCTCGATTTGGAAGGAAGAAGTAGTCTCTAAACTGAAACAAGATCAAGATTAGTGCCAAACCAAACCGAAACAATTAGCATAGAACTAGTAGTTGTGAATCTTTTAAAACCTTTTGAAATCTTGGAGTTTGGATTTGTTATCAGCTGCATTTGATTTATGAACAGCAGAGCCGAAACAAACAGCGATCAAGAAACAAGCGACTCCCGGGAAAAGGATCCCAGCTCTGTTGATTGTATCATCCAAGAAATAATTCAATGTTGTGCATGTGCCAGTAAACAAAAAAAATCTCATGAGAATATGTAAAGAATCAGTTAAAAGTAGTTGAAGGAACGAAGACTTTACCGATAACAACGGTGATACTAGCTGTGATGACTTCAGTGACTGATAAACCAACATAAGACCAAGCATATTGTGTTGCTAAGTTTCCAAGGCTAAGAACTATTCCTCCACCCATTGCAAACATCACAGACTGCCAATTTTCCTGTAACAAAAACCACGTTTCAACTATATTTTCCAACAAGATTTTAAATATGAAGTTTGTTTGTATGTATATGTGACTGACTTGAGAAAGCTGTGTGATGAAATTTGGTCTTCCTGGACCTATTTCACCATGATTATTGCAGCTAATAGAATTTTGAGTGTATAGTCAAGATAAGTGTGTTGAGGAAGTCGACCGCGTCTTTCGGTTAGAGTCATGATTGCTGGCCATGTCCCTAAGAAGAGCAGAGCGAAGAGCATACAAGTGACTGCTCCTCCTCTGCTCTCAGTCACATACATAAAATCACAAAAAAAAATCCTATGCATCAAAGTAAAGAAGTGAGATTCTTTGGTTATCTAATCTTTGATGTCTCGTGATAAAGATGAAGCTAGTTGTGTTCAAGGAAGGTTCTTTAGAACGTAACGCAACGCACCTCTATTCCACTAAAAAGTAAAGATCTATGACAAGTGGTTTTATTGAAAGAGATTACCTTTTAAAAGCTTTTGTCTTAACTTTGACTTTAAGGAAGAACAGAGACCGACAAGTAACAAAAGAACATAGTTTCCCATTTGATTGGCAGATCGAGATTCAGAAAGAACGTAGCTAGCTTCCCCATTTTGTATAAAAGTAAATAAGTCTCAAGTTGCGTCCAAATTAGACTCCTAAATTTGTAAGTCAAAGGGTGCCATAATCTATGAGTTTTGCTTTGACAGTTGACTATATAAACTATAAACTGGAAACAAGGAATCACAAAACAAGCTTCTTTCATTTCATGGCAAAAAAAGAAAAGCTTGAAGACATAACATGTTGATTGTGTTTAAATGATGCTCTTTTAGTCAAACATGCCATGGATGATTGTCACAAATGTTTTTGAAAAAATAGAAAAATAAGAATAGAGTTTATAGAAAAGATTATTCATTTAATTATTATATCAATCCACCTTAAGATATAACACATAGATAACAAGACTAAGAAAAAGCCATGATAGTCCAAGAAATACAAACAAAAAGCTTACAAAATGTCCTAAATAGGAAGATGTTGGCATAAGACTTAACATAACACAACACAAGCAAATGGTTTTTATCTTCCCTCTTGGGAAGCCTGAGTCCCAGAATCTTCAGAGTCTTCAAAAACAAGATATTGAAAGAGTATCATGACCAACGAAACCCATGGTACTCCAACACAACAACGTAAGACATTACAATCTGAACGCGCCATCCAAATGGTGATAGCTCCAGCAAAAAGGCTGAAAACCCATGGTACTCTTACTGATGGTGCTCTTAGAAGGCTTAGCTCGTGGATGAAGAATCATGTAACATATGTTAAGGATCTATATATGCGAAGAATGCAAGCATTTTTGGATCATGAGAGATTTTCTACTGTGATGTATAGAACCCATAATTGATTTATATTTGTCTTTTTTATTTGCTAAAATAGGTTGCTTTGTTTGTACTTTTGTATTTGTCTTTTCTATAACTCCACCAAAACGACTTTCAACTTAGGAAAGCAGAGACGACCATCAAGATTGCATACACCAATTCTGTGAATATCGAAAACTATGAGTTTGGTTTTCGTAGTTGGATATTCTTCTTCATCTCCCGTGAGCCAGTAGAATGATCCGTTTGCAAACGCCGGCCTCTGATTATACAAGATGTGATGATGATCAATAAAAGTAGTATTCACGAATCACTATTTCATTTCCTCTAAATCCAAAATTTTGCATCTTACCTTCTGCTTGAAAAGTGAACTAGTACTATTAGTAGCATGATATATATAGTTATTAAATAAGCCAGAGAACAGAGACAGAAGAAGGAACTTTGCTTAATTAATTATAGCTTCCCATTTGATGGGAGATTAAATGCTTGTGGATGTGATGCTATTGGCAGATCCAAATAGAGACAACCCCTTCCCCAAATTTGTTTTGATATAATTTGTATAAAAGTAGATTAATATCGAGTTCAGAAAGTCAACAGTTGAGATTTCACTTAAATCGTTCTAAATCAATTGAAAACTTAAACAGAAGTAGAAGAAAAAGCCTTCAACAGCCAAAAATACTTAAAATCAAAACTGAAAAAAAACTACTTAACCAAAAGACTAAGAAAATCCCGGAACAAACCATTGAGTTTTAGTTATAGTAACACCGAACTGCTTAGGCCATTTGATACTGCTTGTGGCAAGATCGAAGACTCCACAATATGAATCACAAGGATATTTTGGCCTAACTTCATCTTCAACGAAACAGATTGAATCACTCTTGAGTCCATCACCAAGATCTCGAATCGGTGCTCTTATTGTAACCCCATGACCAAAGATGAGCATCTCATCATCTCCAATAGAATCTACTCTTTCCCATTTTCCACTCTCAAGATTCATCTTAAAGATGTAAAACAAAAGATTCCTTTCATCATTCAATCTTAATATGATCAAAACCTCTCCTGATTTCTGAATCGCTATGCTCCTCTTCAAAATGAGTTCCCGTTGTCTCGGAATGTAGTGAAAAGGATGACCCCGATATGGGTTTTTTTCGATTTCTTCCTTAGGAAAATCGCCAGAGAAATCAATAATCTTGATGCGATTTTTGGTAGTATAGAGATAAAGCTTACTGTTCTTATAAGCCAAATCCAAATAACCCACATTTTTGCCTTTGGATTTCCAATTACTATTCCAATTCCACCACGAATCATCTCCTTTCTTGTATGTGAACAAGTAATGCTTATTGAAAATCCAAGCAACTACATAATCCCCTGTCCTCTCGTTTATCCACAAAAGAGCTGATCTTTGGCATCGGAAGATGTCTTTCGACACGTAATCCTTACGACAAGGCTCAACGAACTGTCCCCACTCACCGTATCTTGACTCAGTGCTTCGCTCGAATCTCACTTGCGCACCACGAATTGGACACTCCATTGATGGAAGATTGATTCTTTTGAACGTTACCAAGTTAAAAATATAAAAATCTAGACGAGAATCTACCATCAATAGCCAACTTCCGGAGCTAGCCATATAATAGCTGTTGTCAGAGAGTCCGACGATTTGTGTTGTGTAGATCTTGTTTTCACCGGGCTCGAGCAACATGTAAGAACCATCTTTGTATATAATCTTCCATGGATACAAAGGCCGCTTTACACATGTTTTCCAAACGGAATACCAATCTGAACAAACAAATTTTGCTCGGTATATATCAATAGAGCTCAAGCTTTCGATGATTTTTCGCAAAAGATCAGGACAAAGCTTAGACCAATCTTGATTTTCAGACACTTTTCGGCTCTCTTCTTCTCTCATCAAATCGTTCGGCGTATCCATACCTGCACTTACCTGCCGAGCGAACTAGGGTTTGGTTTTAGGATTTAGAATCAAAGAAAACCTAATTAATGTATATATAGACGATATATAAATATATTAATTTTGAGATAAAATAGAATTATGGGTGACATATCAACTAATACTGAAATTAATATTTTTAATAAATTAATAAATTATTCTGGTTTTGAATTGGACTACTGTAATAATTAACACATTTGATAAAATAATAAGATTTTTTTTTTTTGAAAATCTTATAAAAATATATAGTTTCATCAATATCATAAATAAATAATCATATATAACTTATAAAATATAACTAAAATAATTTAGTGAAATATGACTCAAATGCTGTTTGTTTATTTGTAAATTTGCATTTTGTTGGAGATCATTTATAATTTTTTATTACATCAAAATCATATGGTATTATTTTTCAAATTACATAAAAATTATTTAAAATTTAGATGTGATAATTGTTTCCTGAAGTGTATCTGTCTATAAAAATATTGAAATGTTGTCTTTAACTTCTTATTTTAAATATGATGTGATAATTATTTTCGAAATTATGCAAAATTTTTTATAAATTAATAAATATTAATTTATCGATAATTAATTCTCTTTATAAATTAATAAAATATTTTTGTCATAACATTATTAATTTATAGAGGTTTTACTTTTTATATATGGGTGACTTCTCTTTGGCCAAACATTATCTGGTACTACATACTGAAGGGAATGTTCTTTGTAAATAAAACCTTTAGTTTGATGCAAATGATATTACGTATTACACTATCTTTGACAACTGTAATTAATCTTTCCTATAATTTGACGATGCGTCTTTTTGGAAATATAATTTATGTGAACACCATGTATGTCTCACCTCACAATTGTTCAAGTGCATCAAAAATAAACAAATTAAAACCACAAGATTTATTCAATTGAGTGACCAATACATTTTTACAGTAAACCAATACGATTAGACTTTGAGGAGAACCCAACTAATCGTCTTTCTTTCAGTTACTTTAACTGACTCCTCTTGGCTCTAATCCTATAAATATGATAGCATAAGTATGTAACATCAATGACAAATACCCCAATTTATTCCTTATACATCTATTTCGACAAACTCATTACTTATTAATAAACTCTGCAATTTTCTTCACAACTTGACGAGCATTATCAGTATTAGGATTCTTCAAATGAAAAACATGACTTTCGTCTTTAGTCTCCATTACCTCAACTTCACCTTCCCATCCACTCTTCTTCAGCTTCGCCGCGTAACCCCAACCTTGTCTCACAAACTGATCATCTCCAGCTACCATTACCAAAACCCGCCCACAACCTAATCCTGATAGATCCGAATCATTGGATCCAACTACGTTGAGCCATGGATCATCAACTCCATCTTTACTATTCGGACTCGCAATTCTCCAACTTCCTTCAACCCCTTTCGTCTTCGCCACGTCTCTTGTTTCCAATTCATCAATTGGAGTCTTCCCCCAAAAATATGGATGGATTAAGATAATGCCAAAGATTCCAGAATCAAGTTTCTCTCTTTTGGCTCGTATTGTAAGATGATGAGAGATGTTTCCACCGGCGCTATCTCCGGCGAGGAATAGTTTTCCGAAATCTCCGTGTTTGTTTATCCAATTCTCCGGTCCGGCTCCGGAGATATGAGTGAGTACCCATTTGAGTGAATCCCATGAATCTTCGTATGGGATCGGAATCGGAAACTCCGGTGCACGGCGATAATATACTGAGATGGCTAAGCAATTTGCGGCGGCGACTGTTGATGTGAGGAAAGTGTGGTAAGTTGGAGAAAAAGCTGATTCTATGATGAAACCACCACCGTGGAAGTAGATGAGGATTGGGAGCTTTTTATCGGTGACGTCGGAGACTCTCTCCGGGAGGTAGATGCGGAGGGAAAGGTTTTTCTCCGGTGAATATATGACGTCTTTGGAGACCACGCCGTTTTGTGGGTTTAGAGATGGTGGAACAGTTGTTTCTCCTTGGAGACGCTCGATTCGGCCACTCTTGTAGACTCGATACGCCGGAGATCTGTCGAAGGCGATTTCGGAATCCATTGTTGTTTGACTTTAAGATAAAGTGAAGATGATGAGAAGAAGATAAGGTGTGTTTTGTAGGAACGAGAAATTCGGGGGGGTTTTTTTTCTCCGATTAGTTTGGTTTAATTTTGGTGGGATTAAACCGAATTAGAACCTAGCTTTTTCCGGTTCGATTCAACATTGTAATTTTTGTTTGTCATGTTCGGATTTGAATTTCGATTCGGTTTTAGACTAGACTATAGATAAAATTGATAATCAAATCCAGTTTAGTGTAAATGTTAATAGAATAGGCTGTTTGATCTAATTGGTTTAGTTTGGTTCATATTAGGTTTGAGTTCGATTAGTTGATATAAAGAAATTGATTTGTTTGGTTGGTTTGTTTGAAACCAGATGAGTGTAGATATGTAATGAATGTAAAGTTTATATCTATATGTGATGCAAATGGTTGGACTCTAATTCTCCTAACTCAGATGGATGTGACTTGTCAGAAATCAATTTCCTCATATAGAAAACATCTTCATTGTTAAGGTTGGACAGCTTTAGTTAGATTTAATCCTAGCCATCTAATCTTATTTATTGACGATTGAGAGCAAATGCTTCCTAAGTTTCTGCAGCTCCAAGATATGGTTCTACGTTCATTTTCATCTATGTTAAACTCATTTAAGTCTCTCACTATTATAATACTAATATATATTTACTATAATTTAGTTGAATAATTAAATTTTAAATTAAAAATAATTTACACCAATTATTTGATGACAAGTGGCAAGATGGATTTTTCATAAGTATCTCATACGGTTTTTAAATTCTCTCACAATTTTTTTTGTTACTTTCCATTATTTAATGGTGAGAGACTTATTGAGACTCTACTAAAGATGTTCTAGCAATTTATTTATGTTTACACCCCTCTCAATATATCATAATTGTTTTAATTTTGAAATGAAAAAAATTAACAAAATAATATTCAAAACTAAGCAAAACATAGGTAAAGGTTTATAACAACAACATAGTGTTCGTGATACAGTACGATTATAAATTGATAGCTACGAGACATATTCGACAACATAGCAGTTGGCTGATGTTTTAACCAAGTCTTAAGGGTGTTCAAGCTTCAACTACTTATTGTTCAAGTTAGGCATGTCTGATCTACACGCTCCAATTTGACAGGGAGTGCTGAGTATATTCTCATATTGAGATAAGATATCGGATAGAATCATATTATATATTGAGTCTATCGAGTCGATCATGTACATGTATAAATATCGTGTCAAGTGTGAATAACAGAGTATCAATTTCTTCCCAAATCTTTCTCTTTACTTTCAATATCAATGGGCAGAGGGCCGGGCTCTGACTACACATTCGTGTTTTTTTTTTGTTGACGTCTGATAATATTATATCAGAGTTTACTGTAACTCGAAAACAAGCAAAAAGAATAGTGTTGACTTTCCTCCTGAATCTTATTGTGCAACCAAGCTGGACCTCCCAAGGCTAAAAACTATTCCTTCTGTTTCAGAAAATTTGATTTTTGTAAGTATTTCGTACATGTTAATAAACAATAAATATAATAAATACATTATCTTTTTATATTAAACACTTTCTCATATCTATTAAAAAAATAGTAGTTCAACAACTCAAACACTCTCAGTTAATATATTTTGAAGTTTACGATTTGCTAATATTAACTAACAAGAAATGTGTTTAGAAATCTGGAAAATCATTTTTTCAAGAACAAGAAAAAAAATCTAGAAAAAAAGACTTTCAGAAACAGACGGAGTATATGTTAGTTGCGAAAAAGCAAACACTAGTTAAACACTAATTATCGTTGGTGTGAACCCTCCCATGATCGTTGCCGACCCTTGTGATGTTACCCTTGTCTGACGAAACAAATCCCCAGGTGGCTTCGGCCCACTGTGATGATGGCGACATCGTCAAAGAAGCCATCGTCCCTCTGGTACCACCTTCCGCTATCCTTGGCATTGTGAATGCGGCCCTGATGGAAATGAGCTCAAAGCCAAATCTTCCGTGTAAACCCACCAGCTGGGTTTGGCCTCTTCCCGTCATGCTGAAACGTTCTTCATACGCATCTTTTGGTAGGGTGGCCATAGGTCGAGGTCGTGCCACTCTATCAAGCTTTCTTTATTAAGCTTTCTTATAAATTTAAGAAAATTTATTTCTGTTTATAACTCTATCAATATTTCATAATTGTTTTAAAATTTGAAATGATAAAAATAAATATTTTTTAAAAAAGAAGAAAAAAACCAAGCAAAACATAGATTAAAGTTTATAAAAAACATACGTAGAAAGGAGAAAACACACAAAAGTTACTTAATAATAAATTAAAATTTATGAGTTTGAAATGAGACAATTAAAAACAAACAGATCATTTTCAATTACTAATTACACCAAAGGATTGCACCAATGCTAGTGGTTCAAAAAATGACATAGTATAGAAGAGTTGGGCTTTGTTGTCATCATATCGGTGCATTTAGAATGTCTTTGTCTTCATTTATATATATCACACAGACTACACAATTAAGAGGGTGAAGCCGGAGTCGGAGATATTTCCGTAGAATCCGATAATCTTGGACCCGGAGTCTCCCTCGATCACGACCAAGTCCCTTCATCAACTACAACATACTGGCGCGTAATACTTTTTTTAGCCATAAAGTGAATATACAACAAACATTTCAAAACTTTAATGTCATCTCTAATTATTTTTGTTTTTGTCAAAAAACTTTTAAGGTCTCTTTTATATGTTTGTAACACTAGAGAAATGAATTCTGTAATGACAAAAATAATAAAATAAGAAAATACTAATAAATAAAAAGGAATCTGTAAAACGACAACTGCCTTAACTTTCCTTTATTCTTCATTGAAAATTCCAAAAGAAAAATTTAATTTCTGCAGTTAAGAGTGACAAACATATATTTTTGAAATACAAAAGAACAATCACTTTTAAGGATCTCACATTAGCAAATTAAAAAAGAAAGCTTGTAATATATTTGATTATTGTTATGCGTAATACATTTGATTATTGGTATGCTGAAGCGTATAACAGAACTAAGAGAAGCTCATCATTTCCGGTGACCGGAAGATGCCATGAGAATCGCCACGGACGCCACAAACATGACCAACATGCTAACCAAAAGCACATAAGTTCTCTTCGACGATCTCCGATACTCGCCGAACAAAACTATGCCCCAAAATGTGCTCACAAGAGGAAGTGCCTAAACCAAAAAAACAGAGCTTATATACTCTAATATCAAAACGCAAACTTGAGATCAATCAATCTAATACACAAATAGTAACCTGGACAGAGTCTGCGGCCGCGTATCCAGCGGCTTGACCTCCCATAAACTGCAAACCATTACCGAACCCACACAAGAATCCAGCGAAAATAGCCCAACCTCTACCTTTAGAGTCATTTACATAATTCTTAAGTGATGATCTCGCTAAGCCTGCCATAGGCCGGTAAAGAAAGATGAGGTTTAGAATCAGAGCGATGAGAAAACCCGCGATAGAGAAGTAGAAAAAGGCGGTGTATACAACGAGCTTAGGCACGCCTTTTGGTAATGTACTCCATTGATCGTTTGTTGCCAAATTGAATGCAGGAGAGAATAGAGAAAGGCAGATTCCCGCGAAGAGCGTTATGAATAGTCCGATCATTATGCTCTTCCCAAACACCTGCGAATGACGAAGTTTTAAACATCAAGTAATATAAACTCTCCTGTTTCGAACTTTGAGTTCGGGATTTCGGGTGTTTTTCTCTTTGGTCATTGTAATTGAACCTTGATTGCCCTTTTGTTCTCTAGCTCTACAAAGAATCCTGCAGTCCCAGCTTTCGCTTTTCCCGCTTGTTTCTCTTGGGATTCGACATCATTTTTCTCTGTTCATGGTAAGAACAAACAAGAAAATATCACAATGATTAAAACCCACTATAAGTTTCTAATTTTGATTGAAAATTTCATTCTTTTGCTTTGCATATATCTTCACACAAAGCAATGTATAGACTTTACCTTTTTCAGGGTTGTCTTCACCATTTTTAATGGAAGAATAGAAATCTCTGAAGAAGATCAGATTTTTGTTAAAATAGAACTAGTTTTTAAAACAAGGAATAATGGGAAAAGAAAGAGCAACATCTTACTGTGTCTCAGCTTTATACTCGCTAGGTAAAGACTTGAGTTTCGCTTTGACATCCGCTGCATTAGAAGCGTGTACTGCAGCACCGAGGAAAACAGCGATCAAGAAGCAACCTACGCCGGGAAAAAGGATCTCAGCTTTGTTTATCTTGTCGTCCAAGAAATAATTCAACGTCGTACCTAAAAAGCTCAACGTGACACGCAAGAAACCAAAACAACATAAATTGATCGTATCATCAGAAAACAAAAGAGCACAAAGATTCATTTGCGTTTGGCGTTTAGATTTCACTTAAAAAATGAAATACTGAAAATACCTAATATTTAAAAAAAATTGAATTTTTTCTCTTTATATAAACGCAAATGCGGAAACTGCATTTGAAACAGAGACCTTAAGAGATTAGTGAAAGAGGAGGCATACCAATGACGACGGTGATGCTTGCGGTTATAACTTCAGTAACCGATAAACCGACAAACGCAAAAGCATATTGAGCCGCTAAATTCCCAACGCTAAGAAGCACACCACCTGCGACTGCAAGCAATACCGACGGCCAATTATCCTACACATAATCGATTCCATTACCAATCCAAAAGTCATATATAACTATGGTCGCTATTTTGCGGTTACGTTTGCGTTTGTGGTTCTGTATTATACTATTGTGGTAATGAAACACAAACGCAATTCAAAAAAAAAAAACAATTGTGGCCTATCTATTTGTAACTAAGGAATTTCAAGAGGAAGAAAAGACCAAAACCTGAGGGAGCTGAGTGGTGAAGTCAGGTGTTTGAAACGTGCTTTTCCCAATTTCACCAAGCGAAAACGCGATCACGATTGCGGCCAAGAGATTAGCGGTTGTGAAATCAAGAAAAGTGTGTTGAGGAAGACGACCTCTTCTCTCCAAAAGAGTCAAAATCGCTGGCCAACTTCCCAAACAACATAATGAAAGTATCATACATCCTATAGCTCCTGCTTTGCTCTCAACTACATACATCTTCTTCTTCTTCTTAAGCTTCTTTAACATATAAGACACTTTCTTTTCTTGTTGTATTTATGGGCTTTGCCTCTTACCTGGTTAACCCCACCGCTTTGGAGTCCTGTCCGGTTTGTCTAAACCGGATCTTCTCTGTTGCTGCATATGTGTTGTGATGGTTGTGTGGAGAAGGTTACATGTGTATATCAAAAGATATGTCTATAAAGGATTTCAAGACACATTGGTATTTTCAATTTTTCAGCCTAATAAGACCAAAAGGAGCTCATATATGTTTGGGACTTTGAATCTCAATTTGACATCATCGCATGTTACCAAAACAGAGAATATTTAGTCATTTTTGATACTCTGGAGCTTTGAATCTGATATAATGGGTGAAGTATTATGCGAATTAGCTTTAGTCCTAATGAGATTCCTTTTCAGACAAAACAATGTTTATTAGGAGATTGGGTTAGAGTAAAATGATAGCCACAAGGGAAGCTTCCAAATTTCACTATTAAGTTATGCAAAAATCAAAAGAAAGATTTGTTTTGAGGGGACTGAAACATCTGTTCTATGAATCAGTGGTCATTTCCAAGTCTCCATCAGTAGATTTGTCTTCTGTCGAATGATTGAGGAAGTTCCCAAGAAGCCTTTGATCCAACACCATGTTAGGTACCTACACAGTAAAGATCTATACTACTTCAGAACAGCAGAAATAGAAACAGAAATGAGAGATAAGAAATGAGAAATGAGAAATGAGAAATGAGAAATGAGAAATACCTTGTCCCCGAAGAACATTTTGGTGTTACGAGCTATGGCATCGATGAATTTGAGTTCGAGAAATTCAGGAGTGAGCTTCAACTTGTTGGCTTCAGCTTCTCTCAGTACACTAATGACATTGATCAGAGCAAAAGTAAACATTAGACCCATTAATTCTATATATGTCTTATTTCAGAAGGGAAATAAGTGAGAACGAAGACTGGCTATTACCGGTAGTAATCTGCATCCGCGAGACTCTTTTGACGATCAAGATACATCTGATTCTCAATATCAGCTTCTCTCCGTGAACTGTCTTTCTCAGTCAGCTTCTGTTGCATCAGAATCTTGCTTACATTGGCGTTCTTCTCTGCTTCACTAATGGCCATTATTTTCTTCGTCTCTGCCTCTTTCTCAGCAACTCTTTGTTTCTCAATAGCAATCAAGACCTTCAAAATCATTAATTCCAATTGTGTAAAGAGTCTTGAACCATTATGTATTGCTAATCCGATTCCTATCTCTTTACCATAAAATGGAGATATGAGCAAAGCAGTGTACCTTAGTGCGTTCTTCTTCCATTTGCTCAAAGTTACGCCTAACACTCTCTGGAATTTTCGGCTTTGTGACACGCACACTGATAATCTCAATTCCCGGAGCATAACGTGTACAATCAGCCTGCAGAGCATCTTTCATTCGTTCATCAATCTGAAACACAATTGTGATTGAATGAATTAGCGAAAATCATAGTATATTGTCCACATATCATACACAATGTAGAAATATCCAAAGTAAGCTTTAGTCACTGCTATGAACATGAGCATAATATTTGCACTGAATGTTAAACTACAATAAGCTTCCAAACCATTAAGATCAATGTTTATCTGTTCCCATTAAGATTACGGTTTCCCAATATAGTAAAGTACAATACCTGGTCAAAGATGTCAATGTACACTTGCTGAAGCGAATGAGAGCTGCAGAACTGGTTGATCTCATGATGAATCTTGTCATATATCCATGTGTTATCATAGTTCACACCATAGTTGAGCAAAGTGTCATAGACATAATCCTTACGCAGTCGATTAACAACCTAGAAACATTTTTATTCTCGTCAATACATGTAATTAAGATAAAGAAATTTTAAGCAATTGAAAGACTAGCAGTAGTGTCTTACTTCTATCTTCTCAAAGGTAATCATGACACCTCCTTTGGTACCACATGGTATGTCCTTCACCTAAAGCACATAAACTTAATTACTAAAAAAAGCTACAATCTAAAGTCTAAACACATCCAAGCTTTTTATGGTAGAAAACTCACTTGATCTGTTTGTAGAGTAACTTGAACAGGCTCATAGTTGGTTATGAAAGGCAGCTTCAGATGAAAACCTTACGCAACAAAGGTTATTTCAATCAACAAAAGAATGAAACCGCGATGAAATTAAGAAAATGGATAATGATAATCATAATACCTGGCTCTGTGATTATGTTTAGAAGAGCACCACCTCTCCAATATGCTCCAACATGACCTTCAGGAACTTGGTGCACCAACGATGAAGGGAACATAACCTAATCATAATCCATTACAGAAGAAAAATCTTTAACAGAAACATATCCAAACTCCAACATGAACTATATCACTCCAAGTTAAAGCAAGATCAATGAAACCAAAAGGTAGTGTTTTTTTAGTTCTGTGAGTGTCAAATAAGTTCCAAAAACAGTGTAGTTGTGACCTTACACTACACCTTAACATAAGTATTTGGATAAACACACCAATCTAAACTCTAAAACTAAACAAACTAAAAATCTAGGTTCAGAAGAATACAAAGTCAACTATGGATACAAAGCACACACATTTCGAATAGGGTTGACTCATAATCAAAAGATGAAACATTTTCGAGCACCGATTCAGTTGGGATGATGCGTTTATAATCATTATCGAAATCTTAACAAAGATCAAATGAGAAAAGACGAGATACCAAAGCAGCGATTGCAGCGAAAACGCCAAACGCAATGAAAATCGAAGTTACATCGCCGCCGGGTTCTCCAACCGGTGGCGGTCGAGGAGTTTCAGTTCTCCGTTGCTGAGCATCCATGGCGAATTTGCTTAACCGGGAAAGTTGAGTTTTTTTTTTGTTTGTTCAGTGAAATTGGAAAACTTCGAAAGAGGTTTTTGCAATGATTTACATAAGGGGTTTTTATAAGGTGTGGGTGGAAAGACCATAACTTTCTCGTGTGTGTATAATACGGAACCGTTGAATGGAGAAGAATCAACGGCTCTGGTTCTTTTTTTAAGATGTTCAGCTAATCTGTAATATTTATATTTCATTAAAACTTTTTTTTTCTCCGGAACCTATCAGATCTCAAATAAATACTATATACTGTACATGTCTTTTTTTAATATTTCTACAACAATAAAGAAGAAAAAAACTTACCTCTGAAGTCATTGCAAATTTGTTACGCAGAATTATCGGCTATCGGGTTCGGGTTCGGGTAAAAAATTTCGGGTTCGGGTACAAAACTTGATTTCTGGAAAAAAAAAATCCAAAAATTTCGGGTATTGATTCGGTTCGGATTTTTTGGATTTTTTGGATTTTTCGTGTTTTCGGGTCTGGTTCGGGTCGGGTTTTTTGGGATTTTTCCGGGTTTTCGGATTTTCGGGTCGGGTACGGGTCGGTGTTCATGTTTTCGGGTTTTTTGTTTTCGGGTCGGGTTTTCGGATCGGATTCTGGGGTTTTTCGGGGTTTCTTCGGATTTTTGGGTTTTTTAGATTTTTTGGCTCGATTTGTGTATATTATACGTAAAAAATTCCACATTTATAGGATCGATTCCTCGAGTTAGGGTATTTTTTCTTATGGGTAGTTATGTATTTTCTTATGGGTAATTATGTATTTCGGGTACGCTTTCGGATTTCGGGTTTTCGGGTTCGGAACGGGTTCGGATTCAGGTTTTCGGATTTAGAGATCTCGTATCCAATAAAATAATTTGGTCGGGTACAGAACGGATTTGGATACGTCTTATCAGTTCGGGTACGCAGGTTCGGGTTTTTTGCCCAGCACTGCAGATATATAAGTCTACTTTACTAAATATCTTTTCCAACAAAACTACTGCAACTACGAGGAAAAACATAACTCTGCCAATACATGATTCAAAAGTAGACGGTTGAAAGTTTATTTATGTAATAAAAATCTGTCATAAAATTACAATTATGCCAATAAAGTTTTCATCTGTTGGTTCTTATTAAAATTTTGTAATATAAATATATGGTAGAAATAAATTTATGACACACTTTTAAGCAAAATTTATCTAAAATAATCCACTAATTTTTAGGAATAGCTAAAATAACTCTTTTAATTTTTTTTTGTTAAAATAACTAATTTTGGATATATAATTTTCCATAATACCAAAAATATATTTTCTAACTAATAAATATATAAGAAAAATAAATTATTGACAAATTATTATTTTATTGATTAACTATTTTAATTTATATTTATAAATAAAATTATATTTTTCTACCTAAAATATTTGATTAAGGTAAACTATATGTTTGGCTTTCTTTAAAATAAAATGGGTAATTGTGATAAATCACCCCACTATTAATCTATCACAACATTACATAACTAAGTATGTGGTCCAAATAATTTTGCAAAACAAATCTGAAATTCGAAAATAAAGCTATAATTTACATAAATCTTCTACAATTATCCACATAAAACTGCGGCATATATTTCTTACAGATTTATTCAATTGTAGAATTTGCGATGGCAATTTCATTATTATCAATAATTTTTGTAATTAATCGCAACTTTGTCATGTTGGATTTAAATATTAATGGTATATATGTAAATAGTTTTTTCCTAACCAAGTTAAAAGGAAAGTATTTTGAGAATGAACAACAATCTATTAATAAAAAAGATATGAATTATTCTAGTAATCCTCCTTTTTTAGGTGTTCTCTTTACTCTGCATGAAACATTTAAAAGAAAGATTCCATTATCAACTCTTACATACATGAAATAAACAGAAATAAAATAGCCTAAACAATAAAGCCAACGCGCTAAGTGGATGTCTGCCTCAAAGAACTTGCATTCAGACGTGGCACATTCTCATCAAAAACGTCAGCCCCACTTTCTAATCACTCACAGCCTTTTATAGAAACGCAATGACGGAGAAACCAAGTGTGAGAGCGATTGAAGTGAACAAACTCGAAGCATCATTACTGCCTGAAGGATCAAAAACTCCGGTCGGACCAAACGCAGGAGGTCCTGGAAATGTCTGTGTTCCTAAAGAACCCCCGGTCGTTGGGGTTGTTCCTGCACTTCTATGTAAGACAAAAACAGGTATAAGAAACACCAAACTTCTAAGTCACGTTATGAAAAAAATGAAAGACAAGTTTAACTAAACAATCTCTTTACCAAATCTTGAAAAGTAAAAAAGAGAAATAGAAAGGACGTTTATGATTTTTATTTGTCAATTTCATCTGTACATTGAGAATGGTTGGTGCTGCTGTGTGAAAAGAATCAACAACTCAAACTGCATATAAATTTTATTTTCGCATTTTAGAATCTTTTGGTAAAAAAAAATGAGTTTAATGGAAATTAATATTCAGTAAACATACCCAGGACTTGAAGGGTAGATGCAACCAGTAACGACAGCTGCAAAATACAGATAAATAACAGAGGAAATCATCAAAAAGATGTCCTTACTTCATAAATCCAACAAAAATAGATTTTATAGATTTGTGCGTGTTTTTGAAGATGAGTTACTTGAAGGAGGATTTGGGCTGGTAGTAGCAGTTCCTGAGAAATTACAGCTTCCAGGGATTTGACCAGATCTTTGGAAATAAGTATTGACTGCCCAATCACAATGGCTTTTGACTGTGTTGGGTTGATAACAAGGACCTTTGTCATGAATTGGAGTACAATCTTTTAAAACTCCACATGCATAGTCTATTGATGTTTGAAGATCTTTCTCTCCAATACCATCTCTGCATAGACAGTAAGTTGCACCTATAAACAGAGAAAGAGAGATAGAGTTCTTTTTAGTTTGAAATCTCAAGAACAGTGAATGATTTGGACTTTAAAAAGGGTACTTTGTAGAAACCCATTACAGATCATTGTGATTGGTGGAGATCCATATTGTAAAAAGATTTACTTTTAGTGAAGAATTTGAGAGAAAGTGGCAAAAAAACATGAAAGCTTACTTGAATTGGTGGTTAAAGCCAAGAGAAACAAGAGACACAGAAGCAATCTCATGATGATTTTTCTAAAGAAGAGACCAAAGCTAAAAACACAATCCAAGAGAAGAAGGAGAAAGATGAGATAGGATGAGAAATATTCGGACAAAGAGAGATGATTTTATTAATAAAAGGGACTGATAAGACCATAACAGCTCTCTAGTTTCGAGGTTTAACCACAGACAAGAATCTGAAATTTCAGTGTCCAAACTCCAAAAATGTATATGTATATATATGGTACATGGTAAATTCGTTTGGTACGATTTAATTATTCTTAGTCAAAAATAATAGCAGAACCAATTAATCGTGATTTGATCGTGAGTCCATTATGGTCTGGTTTCAATAGTATGATAAGCAACAGTTTTTTAATAAATCATTTTGGAAAAATAAAAAATATTAGTGTTTTCTTTAATGTTTATCAGAATGTACGATGGAAAAAGAACGTTGGGAATTGACAAATTTTAGAATTTTTTTGCATTATTTATGTGAGTTAATGCTGACTTGGCCCTCAAGTCCTCTGTGGTTGGTGCACGCTATATTCGAAGTTTGGTCATTAAATACTTTCTTTTTGTATCACTATTTCATAGGTAGTGGCATTTTTTATTCTATACCTAAAACGGTAACTATTAACCCATATGTCAGGTCAGAACTCAAAACTTAACCCAACATTGGTTTTGATGGTTTCTGCAGATTCTGTTGTCTCGGTATGATCGTCGTTAACTTGTTATTCTTTGTAACGTTTAATTTTTAGTTTCTTTTGCTCATTACTTTCGCTAGTTTCATTATGAAATATTTTAAAATTTATAACTTGTTCAGTCACATTTTATCATATTATAACTTCGGCATATGAAATTTGAAATCTAGGTAAACAACTTCGTTAAATAACCTAATTGAGCTATTAAAAACACAATTACTTCCATGTACGATAATAAGAGAAAACAAGTGTACAAAGTTTTATTTTTCAAAATTTCATATTATATAAATATAAGTCCTAAAATTATTAAAAGAAGTGAATTTTTTTAGCCAAATAATAGGTTAATTAATAAAATGCCAAAAAAATCCAAATTATCAAGGGTCTTTTCGTTGATTTTGAAACAAAGATTTCATTAAAGAAATCCATTTTTGTGAAAGTGTTTCAAGAGATATGAAATGTCAAAATTCTTTTGTAAGTTGAATAAGCCACCGATATTGAATGAGAATATTCTCGTTTATTTGTGGCCATTTTTCACTAAATTAATTTTATATGCATATTAAATACTCCTAGTGGCGGAGCCAGAATATTTAGTTAGAAGTATCACAATTTTTTTTATCTAAAAATATATATATATTTTTTTGTTAAAAATAAAAAATATTATCACTCACGCACATTTATCTTTTGAGAAATTTTTATCACTTTCATTTTCTACCGTGTAAAATAAGTACGTGTTGTCAATAACACAAACTAGGCAATTAATTTTAAAAATATATCACTAATATGATTACACATCTATTTTCATTTAAAATTTTTCTTTTTAAGAGTTGCAGTCATAATGGATAGAATCAAAACTAAATTCAAAAATGGATAAATAAAAAAATGGAAAATATATTCTTTTGTCTTCACCATCACCAAAATATTTTAGATTAGTAAACGTTTTATCTATCTTCATATTTTCAAGACAGTTGTCAAGAAGAAGAAAATTAACAATATAGCAAGATAGATGTCAAGAAAAAAATAAAGTAACAATATAGCTGTAATTAATTAAAATTTGTGTTTAAAATTAATAATTAGGTTAACTCACTTGAATATATATTTGATAGGTATCAATAATCCTTTAGAAAGGGGGTCAATTTTGAAAACTAATAAAACATAAAATACTTTTTTAAAATTCCATTGTCAGTTGACACCCCTTATAACAAGCTACCTCCGCCCCTGCTCTTGAGTGTCATTAACTGTGGTTGTTCGTTTTAAATGACTCTGACAACCCAAAACATGTAAGAGTGTAACCAACCAAAATTATTACTTTTATAATCAGAAATGAAAATATATATTAATTGTCATCAACTAATTTAATTGTTTATTGTCATCAACTAATTTTTGTTGTGGGTTGCAAAGTGTAAAATATTTATTAACAAATAGATACAAGTAACGGACTTAGACTTTTTTATGTAATGAAAAATAAAAGAATATCGCTGACTTTTAGAGCATAATTCTAAGGACCACTCCATATCTAGCCCGTTCATCTATAACAATTAATAGAGCGTATCGTACATGAAAATAACGAAAATGCATCATATATACCAATCATATATATAACTGATTTTGTTATAATCAAATATTCAGATTTTTTGCGTAAATACAAGACACGAGTATTGTCCAGTATGATCTTGATACAGGGATGAGGGATGGGCGCAACAATAAACTATAAAATCAATCCAATTAAATTTATATGCTTTTTCGAATATGAAGTTACGTTTCAATACGGTGTAGTCATTATAAATTCAAAACAACATACAGAAAGCAAATTTAGTTAGATATAATGAGAAAATAAAAAATAAATAAATGAAAGTTCAAATCTAGATATTTAAAAACTGAACGATGATTTATATTACGAATTACAACAAAATATCAATACAAAATATTCCAACAGTATAATTTTAAATGATGGTCTTAAACAATAAGTTAGGCGACTACTGACTTGTGTAACTTTGTGTTACTGATCGCAGTACAAGAAAAACAATTAATATATACATTATATAGCTTTTACCTGCTCAAATATACTATCAATAGATAAAAAAAAATGTATATTATCACCACAAAGTTCTCTTCTTCTTTTTTGTAATGACACAAAGTTATTATAATCAATAACTAGTTGATATAGTAAAATATTAATACCTAGACGATTAATTAATCAATCATAGACATGATTAATTAACGCCTACACAGATCCACATCATCCAAACATGCAAGAGTATGTGATCCACCAACTAAAGTATAGAAGACAAAATCATCTCTTTGAATTCATATTTTTAGCTACGTACATAAGAGTAAGATGGTCGTAACGAGAAGTACCATAAAATCCAACAAGATTAATTATGATAATTAATAATAATCGATAAAAACACTCGCTGCCTCCTACGATTCATTTTTCTACTAAGAAGTATATAGAGAAATACAAGCAATGAAATTAGTTACGTAGCCACCCACAAACCCTAGCCCTAGAACTCAACCCTCTCTAATCATTAATTAGTCAAGAAAAAATAATTTAGAATTTGAGAGTTATTTCACTTCCATTAATGCTGCTCTGATCTTCACCTTCTTCTCTAAGAGCAGCCAGCCCTTTCCTCTCTCCACCACCACTCTCCGGCGACTTCTCTTCATCGGCGGCACTGTCTGTTAAGTGGTGATGAGTTGAATCGGTAGAGGCGGCGGCTGTACCACCGGATGAGCCGTTAAACTGTTGGAAGTGGTGGTGGTGAAGTGGCGGCTGAGGTGGTGAAGTTGTGTAGAATTCTTGAGAGGAGCAAAAGTGTGGTGGAGGCGGCCCCGCTGCGGTGGCATGGTGGTGGTGGACTTGATGGTGGTAGAGAGTCGGAGTGCCACCGTGTGCGGTGGTGTACTCCGGTGGGACCCATATGCCACCTAGAACCACCAAATGAGGACCTGGGCCACCTGATGTTTGTGGGCTTGGACTTGGTCTTCGAGTGTGAAGCCGATACTTCTGTTTGTTTAAAATTATCAATTCCATTAGTTCAGTATTAAGTTATGAGCTAAAGAGTTTTTTTTCTTAATGAAAAAGTTACGAGTTAAAAAAGTTGCAAGCATATGGTGGTGACTTGTGATGTAGGTTTACCTGGAGATGGCTTTTGACTTCATCGTTGGTCAAACCAACAACTTTCATGAGTTCCCTTATCTGTTTCGGTGTAGCCACTGCAACAAAAAATAGGTTAGATTCAAAATTAAACCGTATTAAAAACAAAAATTAAACCAATTAGTTTACCATGGTTATTTATAATCTCTTTTTATGTTTGGGCAACAGGTTATTTCTAATATATATCTAATAAATTAACTAAATCTAAATTGAAAATAAGTAAAAATTTGAATCAAAATTTAAATATTTATACATTTGAATGAAAGATATGATACGTCAAGTTGATCCATCATATTAGTTACTATATTTACTAAAATTTTTAGCAACCGAAAAACAAAACCTAAAACACACACACAAACTTAAACTTATCTTACTTGAAAGTGAAATATATATGATTAAGAAATGAACCTTTAAAAATCAAAATCATGGCAAAATGGATCCATATATATATATATATAGCATATTCATTTTCACCTAAAAAGTCGAATAGAACGTCAGCTGAAACTTGGATTCAGTTATAAGACTCCTAGTTATAAAATTAGAGGTGTATAACCAATAATGATGTTTTTGGCGAATCATATATCATGGCGTAATTAAAAATCATTGTGATAATTGTTTGGAGATTATACATGGTAAACCTAGATCAAATTAAAACTTAATTAATTAGAATAAGTAATATTTGTACCTTGAGAACCACCAAGCATTTGAAGAGCTTGGACAAATCTCCGGTGCAAGTCCGGCGACCAGCAACGTCGTGCCTTTCTATTACTTTGACTCGTTGTAGGAGAAACTCCATTGCTGTTCGAATTGTTATTGCCGCTGTTGATCATGCTCTCACTATTACCGTCTTGGTCATTAGTATGTTCTTTGGTCGGAGAGACTCTCTTGACCTCCGTAGATAGAGCTAGTTCAGCCAAAGATTGTTCCTTAGAGAAGGGAAGAAAAGCGCCACCGCCATTTCTTTGTTTTGCATCAAAATGTCCCAGTTTCGGACTATGAGGAATCTCGTCTTTAGGAAGAGTTTGATCAATAGTTGAATCAATATTTTTTGGTTTGGTTTCGGATTGGTTCCAAAGCTGAGCAGTCATCATCCAATTACTTCCTTTGTTATTCAGTTTTTCGGGGTTCCTTAAAGGTATGAACTCTTCAAGAACCGGTGTTGTAGCGACACTTTGGTTATTATTATTACTATTTGCTCTATATGCTTCTAGTTGTTGTTTGTAAACTTCCAGAACTGAAAAAAGAAAACAAATTAAAAAATGATAAAGTAATTTAAAAAATATGAAAGTGAGAGATATATAACATGAACCTTATAACCTTTAAATCACTTTAGTTACATTTTTTTGTTGATTTCAGTGATGGAAGGAAACAAAAGTTTTGTGATTCAAAGAATTCAAAAGCAAGCTCTGATTTTAATGAAATAAATTCTTAAACAAATGAGTAAAGATCTTTTCAAAAAAGTAAAAAGAAATTCAAAAATCCTTCCATACGTATAACAATTTATGGTTTTAGTTAGTTTTTTTTTGTGATAAAGGAAAGATTTTTAATTCATATTATGTACAAACTATGTAGATCTCTAAATATTTGTAAATGGATATATGTACCGTTGTTAAGGAGCTGCATGCAAAGGGGAAGTTCGCGCTTGAAGGCATCGATCTTGAGACGTTCTTGTTCCAGGCGAGAAAGAAGATCTTCGAGCTTTTGAGTGGTTTGATCGCTCTGAAAGTTATCTCCAAAGGATTTCAAAAGCATAGAGTAGCTTTGTGGCTTGCTATCCAAGCTTAGTTCTGATGAGGAAGCCATATATATAGCCTATATACTCTCTCTATATAGAAAATAATTTTATTATGAATATGATCAAGGAATCAAGAAGAATTAGTGGTAGCTTCAAGTTTCAGATGCTATGTATATCCTAAACGTTTCTTCAAAATATATTCAAATGATTTTGAGGGTTTGTGAAAATTAGGGTTTGGAGAGGAAGAGAGAATGAGAGTAGCTTTTCACTGTTAGAGTTTTTTTCTTCTTCTAACTGTTAGAAACTGTTCATCTTCACTAAGGACTATGAGTTCGGCTCTCAAAAAGCTTTATAAGGCTTTTGAAGCCATGGATGGTTTTATGAAGCTTAAACTAAATATTTTGGACAAAACTAGCAATTTCATTGGCCACCAAGTACTAGCGGTACGGTAAGAACTAAGACGTGCTTTAGCGGTAATGGAAAAAAACGAGTCGGTTAGAAACGATTGATAATAATTATTGTAAGATGTAACCGATTCATTAATAAGTCAAGTTTACAGTATTTTAGTGGATTAAAAACACAATTAAAAACTAAAATACTTTGACGCCTAAAATACACAGTTAACTTTTTAGTGGTTTTTAATTTGTATAAGAAACTTTCATCAACAACAAGACAAAACAAAAACAAATATAGTTTGACGCCTAAATTATTTCTATTAAGACTGTAAACAGCCTTACCTATCCACGTTTAATTGGTGTAGTCTTCAAGAAGGCAGCACTTTTACAGTCATAGCAAACACATTATCAACCATATGGTCTCAATCTCTATATTCAAGATACTCAATCGTTACATAAAATTTACAGTAACTCGATATCATCTACTTAATAAAATTTATCTATGATTCACCTAACGTGATAAAATCATCAAATTATAATCAGTCGATCGTTTTTTCTTTCTTATGCTTAGTTTTTAATCACTTCTTTTGGCAAGTTAATATATCTTAATATAATTCCATATGAAAGAAAGAGAAAAGATAGGCTAAAGGAGAAAAGAGGTGGATATAAAGCATCAGAGTAAAAGGGAATATATGGAAACTTGTTATAAAGAACAAATGGGTCAGAAAAAAGCATTACATTATTTCTATTAAAGCGATAAAATTGTCTTAATCTCAGATTCCGCTTTTGTTGGTTCACCACTTCACATAGCTTATAATTTTGTAATTCAGTTTCATAAGTTTTTTTTGTAAATAAAATATGTTTCCTAGCTCTGCTGTAAATAAATAATTTAAGCTGTTGACAATAATAGATTTAAGGTAAAATTTCAGAATTTTTTTCTTCTCTTTGTCGAAAAAGTTAAATAAAATTTGCTTTTTTTGAAGTTATTCCGGAATAACCACCGCCATATATGAAGGGAAACGTTTTAGTTCATTTACGGAAATTTAGAGTCGTTGCTAAAAAAAAGACTAAATATTCTTCCACCACCTTCTATTTAAATTTAGAAAATAAAAAGAAAAGGAATTGAGATTCAAAATAATTCAAAGAAGCATATACTAGATTTTTAGATTTATAATCACGAGAGAGAGACAGAGAGCGATTGATCAATATTTTTTTCTAAATTGAATTAATAAAGTTGAGTAATTATTCTAAATTTTAGTGGACGCAAAAGAGAGAAAGAAAGGGAATATCTGATTTAAATTATTACCATAAACTAGGACAGATATTCACTTAAAAAAATATTATTGAAAGGTTTAGTCGCAGAATCTTCCCACCGGGCTTTAGTGAAGTGGCCAGGAAGGTAGAAGATTCTTACTTATAAATATTTTAAACCTTTTCAAAAGATTTTTTTTCGCATTTATATCGATTGCCTTGTCTTTGAAAATTTTCTTTTATCTAGGCCTCGATGAAACCCAATGAACTAATTGGGCAGACCTAACAATAAATATTTTTCATATTCTTTCACAGTTACATAGGACCTATGAACAAATAATAAATTCATTATTAGATCTATATTAAAAACTCACAATAATACAAAGTGGGTTGGATAAATTTAATTTTGAATATTTGATGATATAAGAGCTCCGATTTTTTGAGTTGTGACTGGCAAACATTTAGATCAGTTTAAAAAAATTTATTATCAAAGCAACTTTAAAAAGTAAACTACAAAAAAATTGGACGTTGGAAATAATCATGGACTCTACGTTTTCACCTGAATTCTTTTTATTAACTTCTAAAAAGAACAAAACAAAATTAATTTTATGCATTTAAAGTGTTTAAATATGAGTGTCTTCTTCGTAGGACTACTCTAAAATTTGCGCGAATCACTTAGAGCACCATTAGTGGTATCTCTGGATTCTCAAATAATATAAAATAATAAATGTTATTAAATTTTATAAGATTTTTTTTTTAAAGTGAAAATTTTTATGAATGAATCTTTCAAATATTTTAATAAATGAGAGATTCATCCATAAAAATTTTACTTTTTTTTTGAGAAATCTCTAATATTTTAATAATTTTTATTCTTTTATATTATTTGAAAACTCATGTGAGTGGCTATACCACTAATGGTGCTCTTAGTACTCTCCTATAAGAATGAGTACTATTTACCCAATCTAAACATGCATGATCAAAGACTGAACTAATTTAAAATCTGCTGTTCTTTTTTGCCATGTGATCAAATGTTTCTTGTACCGGGTAGCATAGTTTTTTTTTTTTTTTTGATAAAGGCAGGTAGCATAGTTATACTAGAATATTAAAGAATTCAACAAATATGTGGCATTTTCCATAAAGTTATCCGGACTTAGTTTTGTAGAATCTGACCTATATACCTCTAGAACCGTTCCAAATGATCAAAAATGAAGTTTAGCAGTAATGCTAACTGCTAAATGATACATTTGGTTGAAGCGGTACATTTTCGCCTAAATTGAAATACACATGGCACTAAGTGATTCATGCAAATATTAGAAATGATATTTAATCTATATATATATTATAAAAAAATTTGAATCTCTAACAGTTATACTATTCACTTTAATTTATATAATTAAACGGAGCGTAAATCTACTTTAATTTATATATTGTTTATGCTAACTACGGCTACTATTCCACTATGAGTATATATATTCGTTCAAAACTTTATGATTAAAAGATTATAAATTAATCTTAAAATCTTTATATCAAATAAAAGACTAATCAGTTCATCAGTATAAGTAATGAACTCTTTGATCTTTTATGGTGTTGCATTTTAATATTTGTCACTTGCGTTTTATATTTATTAATATTTGTTTCTAATATATTGTCTTAAGTATTGGCACATGAAGTTAGTAAGATTTTCAAAACACTTACTATAGAAAAAAATATCGAATATCTTGTAGTAAAGAATAACATGTAAAAAAGAAGAAGAATATAAGAAAAAAGGAGTGTGAGAAATATTCGAGAGTCCGTATTTAATACAGACAAAGGGGATAACATATGACAAGTCGAAACGTGTCACGAGAGAATCTCTTTTGTGCGTGCTTTGCATGGGATGCTATAAAATAAATAACTCTTTACTTTTCGAGGAAATTAAAAAAATGAAATTCATTCCCCAAATAAAAGAAAAGAAAAAGAGATAACTAAAGTTGGATTCTAAAGATTCTTCTTTATAAAAGTTAAGGGTTGGAGTCTTGCAGATGAAGATTTTAACTGGTTTGAACAAATGCGACCAACCAATAAATTTATTTTTTCCAATTTGGTATTTTATTTTCTCATGTTATATTATGTGATTATTTACACTTTTTCCAAAAAGAATTTTCGCATTCTAATTTTGGAGGGTAATTTATTAGTTTTTATTCAACAAAAAGTTTATTCAAATGAAATGAATGATCAAATGCAAGACTAATAATACAAAGGGGATCCACAATAACTGGTTAATGGGCTGAGGGAATTAGGTTTTGAATTAGACTAATATATATATTGAATAACAAGAGGTTTTGAATAGAAACTTGTAAGTTTTTCATATTTAAAACCATATTATATAATATTAATTTTGTTTCAAATGTCACTTAATTTATAAGTTCTAAACTTGACTATTGTCTTTTTCAATTGAAGTAACGACATTTCATATCTATTTTTTATTTGCTTTAACTTTCAAGCAAAGTTCTTTATTGCTCTTATCCTATATTATATCATCTGCATATTCTAGCATGATAAATTTGTAGAGAACACACGAGCGAACAATCCAACATAAATATACGTGTATATTCGTGGCTACGTGCATCTGTAATATATAGATATATAATTTTTGTGTGTGCTAAAAACAAAATAAAAAGATAAAAATTTGTGTGTGTACTGTGTAATAGTTTAGATTTTATGCATAGATTCAGAGATTTTTAGTCTAGTGACTACCCAAAAAATCAGTTCGTAAGATATCAAAAACAAAACGGATTATCAGTTCCATTTCGGACCAAGCTTGCCTAAAATTCGGGAAACCCAAAATCTGTGTTTTCCAAATTCATAGATTTTTTTATGAGTTTTTTTTTTTCCGAAAAAATCAGAAAGATACTTATTAGAAAAAAACCCGCCGAAAGTAGAATTATGAAATAAATATGTCATGAAAAAGTTGTGGTGGTGGCTTGGGTAACACTTATCGGGTCAGACAGTAAAACTCAAGTTTTTTTCCAATTTTTCTTTTACACCTCTTCGGTGATCGCCGTTCTAGGTGTCACCGCGAGAGAGCTTTATTTTTCTTCCTTTTTCATGTGCTTCAATGGTTACTTTGGTCGTCGATTTGCGGTAGTATCATCTCTCGGTCTCCAGCGATGTTGAGGTGTAGAGAAATCGTCGGGTGAAGCAGAGTCAAGGCTGGATCTGGTATCGGCGGAGGTACTCATGTCGATTTGATTCCAGATCGAGGCACGCTAGAGGATGGCGCTCTGGAGACGGTCGTAGAGAGCTGAAGTTGCTACCTCCGGCTTAGCTTCGTAGCGGAAACCTCCTGGTGATTTCGGTGGATTGCATCGTGTGTGGAGGGAGAACGGCAGCAGTTGAAGCAGGCGATTACGACAAACCTTTGGCGACTGGTGGCAGCAAGAGTAAATCCGACATTCTCCTTCGCATTCCGATCGCTGGGGTGTTCTTCTTCTACCGGATTGACGGTGAGGTGATTTTCGGAGCAGCGGATCTCTTCAGCCATGGTGATACCGGCGTCGTCGTCTAAGGTCGAGGACTCCTCCTTTTGGCGGCTAGGGTTTCGTGTAGGTAGTTGTTGCAACTGGTTTGCTTCGGTTTTTTGTAACCCATCTCAATTTCCTGTGATACTTTTTTCGAATTATTTTGCTCCGTTTGAAAATATATCAAGTTAAGAAATGAATAAAGTTAGACATAAACAAAATAAAGATAGTAGTTTATTTTCGTTGGTTTTGGATCAATGTTGTTTGTTAGGGTGATGGAGATGAGATCTATGGTGAAGGAGGGAAGATGATGCAAAAATGGTTGGGATCTAAGTTGCTATGATGTTGGAGGCGCCGGATCTGCGAGATCTAAGGTGTCACTTTCGCAAACGCCTTAGATCTCATAGCTTTCGTCTCAGATCCACTTTTCATTTCTCTCCTCCTCGCCGGTTTTGTGGTCTCAGGTGTGAACTTGTCATTTCAACTTTCGGTGGCTCAAGCTGCTCGCCGGTCCGTTGGTGTTGGGGTCACCGAATTAATTAGCATCTCCATGATAGCTCTTTCTTTCTCCGACCAAGCGGTCTCCACCTGGCTCGTTGGTGCTTGTGCTTTGTCTGCTCTCGGTTGGGACTTAGTCTTTTCTAGGATTGAGCAGAGTGTGCCCGTGAATTGTTTCTTTATTTTTCTCTGCAGTTGTTTCGCTACTTTGTTGGAGCTCTCTTTGGAGTCTTGCCGGTTTCGATCGGCTGTCTCTCTCGGTGTGGTTCGTATTTGCTTCTTGTTTCTACGTTTCATAATCGATCGATTCTGATATTTCTAATAGGTTTCAATGGAGGCGTTTCAAAGTCATCTGAAAGTACTGCTTTAGGTATTATACATGGAGCAATCTTGTATTATGAAGACCTTGGTCTCTTAATTTAAGTGGTATGTTTGATTCGCTATATATAGGAGGTTACCTTTATCGTTGGGTTGTCCATGCAAGACTTCCTCGGTAAATAGCTATCTTAGCTTCTCTTGGAGTTTAGAAGAGTTGCAGGTCGGATGTGGTTACATTTCCTCGGGGTTTATCGCTTGTGCTTTATCTTGGATTTGGTTTTTTATCTCTAATTCGGGATTTTCGTTTCTTTCTCTATTTTAGAGCCTAGTCTTCGACGAACTCTTATGTTCGGTCGGTTTGCTTCCAGGGATTTGTTTTGTCCGCTGGTTGTGTCTAATCCTTAACTAAAACAACGTAAAGTAATGCAGGTCACAGCATTGTATAAGATATATTGAAATATATATATACACTTGAAGAAATAGCCAATTGGGGTTGTAGCTCAAATGGTAGAGCGCTCGCTTTGCATGCGAGAGGCACGGGGTTCGATCCCCCGCAGCTCCACATACTACTACATTTTTATTTAGATTTCGGCAAAAATAATTTTTAGGCAGTCATCAGTCAAATTAGCTACGTATTTATATAATTTCTAACTTCTAATTGCTCTTTGATTCACAAACTTCAGATAAAACACAACCTAAATTTTTTTTTGCTTTGTGACTTTAATAGATTCAGAGTGTTATGAATAAATTTTACGTAAATAACTCATTTTACTAATCATCTCAGACCTTCAAAAAATACATTAATGGAAAATAAAATAGAAAGAAGTAATCTCGTTTACAAAATTTAAAGAACAAACAAAAATTGGATGAATGAAATATATATATAGCTACAGTTCTATTACAGAGCAAAATTAAAAAAGAAAAAAGAAAAATCAAAGAATATTGAATCTAACTCTTTCTTCTACTCATAGCTACAGCTTCCACTTACATAACCTCTTCTCAAGTTCCTTCTTAACAAGTCATCCAAGAAAAAAAAATTGATTTCTCTCCAGAATTTGCAGGAGGCATAATTTGAATCTGTTTAAACACAAATAAGATTTTTGATTCCTTAGAAGCTCAGGATTTGATTTAGACCAAAGTAAGAGAGAACTTACCAGTGAAAAGACTGTAGTGAATGTTTATGGTTGAAAGAAGCTTTAATATTTTGATGTTGCTTTTTGAGTTATTTTTTGAGGAATTGTTTTTGACAGACGAGAAGTCTTTGGTCACTACCATCTTGAAGATCAATGACTCGTGCTTCCCATCGAACTCGAGCTGCAAGTGCACGAGCCATCTCGATTACTCCCAGTTTGTCACTTAGAACAACCCATCCCTATTGAATCAATCACACAAAGGTCAAGCTTTTTATTTGGGAACTTATAGGGGAAAAGAGAATGGTGTTTATATATGAACCTCGGGGCGAAGAATCCGGTCCATCTCCAAGAATAAGTCCATTAGGCTGCATCGTTCGGGACTAAGATGTGTGAGAAGTTCATTACCATGAAGCATATCATATGTTCGAGGATATGTTGGGAATGGTTCACACCTGCAGATCGAAGAAAGATATGAGAATTTGATCATACATTTTTGATAAGAAGCATTGGATTTTTATATCTGAGAGGGTCTTCTGTAGCTATAATTATAGGTGAAGGTTCAGAGAGAAATAAACACACTCACCAGTCATGTAGAACACCCGCGAAGCCACGATCAAGTATGATAGGAAGAGTATTACGAGCATTGACTGGTACAACATTCATTACCCAAGCGGATTTTCCTTCATCGAGTAAAGCAGAATTTAAATTCCCAAAACGAGCATTCATGTCCATCACATTACGTATCATGTTAAAAGGCGGGAGAGGATCTTCATCACCGGGTCTCTTCGGGTGGTCAGAGAAGATCAAAGGTGTAAGCAAGGACCAATAGTTTTTCAGAGCTGATTTCCATATCTGTATATCCTCAGAGAATTCTTCAGGTTTCAAGCCTGAAATATCAAAACATCGAAATATTAGATTGTGGAAGTACCAACTGAAAATTTTTGAGCGGCAATACAAAACAACCAAATGATTATCAAAACAAATACTTTCCATGAATTTCAAGCTCAGCCGGGGTTGTTGCTGCAACAGCAGATCTTTTCTGAATAGGAATCCAGTGTTTACTCGTGGTTCCGCTTATACATGGAGCCAATGGGTGGTAATACGGAACACTATCTCCATCTTTGCAAATAGGTATAGAAGCTTCCGAACTACACCAACCAGAATATAAAGAAAAGAACATCAGTGGAGGAATGCCAGGCTTACACTTTGCCAAGAACATTCCTCAAGATCATACTTACCGAGATGAATAGCAATTTGAATCTGTAGTTTTCTGCCAAAGAAACGTCTCGTCCTGCTGAGCTGTTAGACTCCAACAGATTTTCTTAGATAACTCATTAACCCGTGTTGAGATGCTCGTTTTCTTAGTACCCGGTAAGTTTCCCTGTGCTTTGTTTGTAGGAGAAGTTAAAACAAAGTACCCTCCGGGTTTCAGAACACGATCAACTTCCAAAAGTAGCATTGCATCTACTTAAGAGAAAAACAGAATGTCATCACATCAGGAAAAAATTACCCAAATTCCCAGATTTCAACCTCAAAAATATCAAAGACAATGAACCACACTCCCGACACTTTGTTGATGTAAATACCTTTGATATCCCAAGTAGTGCCACATTGAGCACAATGGACCATGTCAAAAGACAATGCCGGGTAAGGAAGCTGTTTTGAAAAGAAATTGCCAATCATTGCTGGAAGGCCTCTCTCTAGAGCTAACTGGACTTGGCTCCCAGTTGCCTCATACTCAGCAATACATATAGGCATCAGCTTCAAAGACACTAAATGTGCACCAAAGCTACCAAATCCGCAACCAATGTCTAACACAGTCCGTATCTGCAAGCATCAGAAGAAATCTCAGTAGCTGGAGCTAAAAAAGTTGATGTGCAAGATAATAAGATTAAGAAGACTTACACCCGCTTGAGCAAATTCAGTATCACTTCCTAAACCAATCATCTCAGCAATTTGACGAGCATAGTCTTTGACCCCATCAAAGACCAGACCATCTTCCGAGTGAAAGCTAATTTGATTCTCTTCAAGCAACATTAGCCTAATAATGATAGTAAGGATACAGTTAAGACTATCGAACAAAAACCAAATACATAGGGGAAATGTATTTAGAAGAAAGGACCTCGTTGTCACGGTTCCTGAAGAAAGAAACTGGTCTTTGGTTATCTTCACATTCCCACTCCATATAATATCTCTACCAAGTGGCCACCTAAGTGGTATTTTATAATCTCTTGGAGGACGAACTACACATCTTTCTTTTTCTCTTTCAAACTCGCAATGTCGATCTAACTCTTCACCCTCTTGAAGCCCAGCAAGCAAATTACCAGTTATATTATAACAAGGCACATAGCTTTCTCTTTCTTTACCACACAAAGGAAACTCTTTTAAACTAGTCCCTAAAGAAAGAGACCTTAAATCAAGATAATCAACAGCTGCTTGCTCCTTTATCCTCCTATAGTTACTATAAATGTTTGGCACAAGTGATGAAGTTGTAGAAGAATCATATGAGTTTGATATCAATGGTGCTAAAATAGTAACTAAAGCCACAACACCAACAATGAAAAATAGCAACCCTCTGATCCGTGATCTTAGACCAAAAACCGAGGAAACACTCATGTACCAAGAATTTCTCATATCAAAAATATCTTCTCTTTTAAACCAATAATTCTTCTTGCTGTCTCAAGAAACTTTGTCATCCGCTTCTATACATGAGAACAAGTCTCAATTCTGAAGTACATAGTCTCATTACCTGATTCTAAGAAACAAAGACTAGATTTTTCCACTTCTTATGATCCCAAATTAGGAAATGGCACTTGTAGATAGATGTATGGTCAAATTGAGAACCAAAAGTTCAAATCTTGATGTACCCCAATTGAAGATTAACACTCAAAGGCAATGCCAATTACGGAAAAAAATCGAAATCTGAAGCTGGGACAAATCAAACCACCTGCAACCAAATCTCATAGATCAAAAATAAAATATAAAATAAAAATTCCCTAAAAAGAAAACATTACCATTTCGAGTTAATTTAGTAAACGAATTTTGCTTTTTCGCAACGAAAATTTAAACGGCCAAAAAAAAAAGCTTCATAATAATTGTGTGGATAAACCCATGATTGAGATCTCGAAAATGGCCAAGGAGATCAGAGATCAGATTTATAAAGATATTAAATGCAGGAAAAAAACAATAATTCGCGACAAAGATGATAATAATCAATTTAGGGTTTTGAGATGCGTACCAGTAAAATAGATTTCAAGCAACAATGGCAAAAAATTTGAGAGAAGAGAAGAGAGAGAGAATGAGAGATTCCAATTCTATGGGCGCTCAATAAGCTGTGAGCGTCGAGTTCGTTTATGGTTTTTTCTAAAAATAATTACAAATAATAAGCAGCAATAAATGGTGATTAAGAAAATTAACTAAAGTGATTTAAATTCTAAATTAGATATACGAAAGTTATGTAAGTAAACTTTTTAAAAGGAGAAAAATCATTTGTTAAATTTTCTTCCACCTAAAAAATCAGACATGAAAGAAGCAACGAGAGGGAATAATTGCAATTCGTGGTGCACTTTTGCTTTTTTGGGCATTTGATACATCTGTTTCTTTGTCTCATATTTATTTATTATTTTTTCTAAGAATTTTTTTTATTAATTAATATTTGTATGTTGTGGTGAGCAATAACAATCCACTACTCCAATAAATGTCACTTTTCAATTTGTTTATAGGTTAAACATAATATACAATAATGCATTTTATATCTGTTAGGTAGGCAGGTTATGTATGTATGTATCTTTGAGTACTACATAGAAATATATTACAAGAAAAATGTATAAACAATATTTAACACAATCATAAGCTTAAAGCCTTACATGTAATTCTTAGTAGTATTTAAATGCACTAAGAAAAAAGTTTTTATATTCTTTCCAAAAAAGAGTCTCTTAATTAAATTGTATATTGAACTATATTATTTAAAAAATTAATGTTCCAAAAAGCTCAATGTCTGTGATAATCACCTTAACATGTCTATCTGGTATATTCTAGGCAAACTATGTCTATATGGTCTAAAGTTTAAATTTATGCAAATATATTGTTACAAATTTGGTTCATCAATAAAGATGGTGTTGTGAAAATTTTTGGATATAGTTTATTGGGAGGACAAATAATGTGTGATTCTACAATAAGTGACCACATAGTCTGCTATGGATTAGCTTTGTGGAAAATCATGGCAACAGAAACCCCAATCAAGTATGCTGATGAACAGACTGGTTTTAGTGAAGACAGAATGTTATTGCAGCCTCAACCAATCTCTTGGTCTTTTATTTATTTTATTATTTTTTGAAATTCACAAAAAGAGATTTTCAGTCACAAAATATAGAATTCACACTACAAACCATAACCATTACCTATTGACTGTAAATTCATGATTACTGGTGAGGAAAGTAGTAGCTTGCTTTCGACGTTAGAAGGAAACGCAAGTAGAAGATCGACTAGAAAAGAGAGGACATAGACCCTGCCGTAGAAAAAGCCGTTTCTTTTTTGTTTGATAGATCGTGTTTAGTCCCACCCATTTCTGAGGTTCTTTTTAGTTGTAAATTATTAAATGAGAAGCATTATTAACTTAGAAATTAAGTTGTAAAATTTTATATGAAATGCGACTAGAATAAAGAACAAAAAAATTTCACTAATAGCAAAAATATCTTTGTATGTTAACAAATATCTATGTATCCAAATAACATTTACAATTAATTATCTATTATTCATACAACCAAACACAATTATTTTTTTTAATATTAATTATAAAATAAAAGATTTCCATATAATTTAAATTGGATGCTTGTGAAGTTTGAACCGTTTAATCTGCTTCTTTACTTGAACCGTTTAATTGTACCGGATATAATAAGAATAAATTTAATTTTAAAAAAAAAATTTAACTATTAAAAAAAATAATATATATATATATATATTTATATTTAAACATTGAAAAGGTTAAAATATTGTGAATCTATAACTTTATAAAAAATTAAAATATTACGATTATTTTAACTTTCTAAAAATTTTGAAATATTACGAATATAATCAATCTTTATAAAAAGTTTAAATGATCAAGAATTATATTTTCATTTGATAAAAAATTAAGAATAAGACAATCTTTTCATTTTTTTTCAATATGCACATACAATCATACTCAATTCGATGGAATTGTTTGATGTTATAAATTTTAAAGTTAAAAAGATCTAACTGAGTATTGTGGAATAATCAGTCTTTGTTTGGCAAATATAAAATTATTGAATCATGTCATAAATTTGACAAATAAACAGAAATGCCCCAAGAAAAATTATAATAAATATATTTTCACATGTATATAATTTGTTTTTTCTAAATTATACCAGTTTTAAAGTAATTTTTTTTACTAATTACATTTATTTTAAGAATCCATAGCTAAATTTTGATTGCTCTAATATTGCTATAACGATTTTTTTTATCAAAATAGATATACTTAAGTTATAACCTAAAATAATCTAAACTAATATGAATCCAAATTCGATTTAACAACCGTTACAAATGTTTTGAATAATTTAAAAAATATACATATACCAACAGGTATGTTTGTTTTATAAATACAATTTCCCACGTACATGCGGTCCGATCCTAGATTGTATATTGTTGGTGAGCACTGACAACCCACTACTACATGAAATGCCATTTTTCACTCCTTTTATGGATTAAACAAAATATAAAATAATGCATTTTATACGTCTTAGGTACTTAGGTTAGGTATCTACTATATATCTTTGAGTACTACATCGATAGATATATGTTAGAAGAAAAAAATATAAAAACATTGTATAACTCAATCATAAGCTTACATCCTTATGCGTAAATCTTCAGTAGCTATTTTATTTTGTGATGGCAATTTTCAGTAGTTATTAAATGTACTATGAAAAGAGGTTTTAATTCTATACTTAATTTTTTTTATCTTAATTAAATTGTAAAAGTTAAATATAACTATATATATTACTATTAAAAATCTTCCAAAATTGTCAATGTCCATGTTATATGTCTAGTCTAAAGTTTTAATTTATGCAAATATGTTGGTACGAGTTTGGGTTGCCTAAAATTTTCAACTATTTGGCTAAAGCAAGGAAGAGAAAATAATAGATAAAAATACACCTCTAAGACTCGATTTTATACACCTCTAATACTTCCAAACTCTATGTTGAAGTAATCTACAAATAGTCTCTTTACAATGTTTTCGTACAAACAGTCCTTGAGGATTGAGTTGCTTAGTCGTTTGATGTCTTGTCTTTTGGAATCAACCGTTTTGGATATTCCACAAGAGTATGTGATCACATGAGTGAATTTGTCAATCTTTAATGTTATTTGAACAGTCCACAAATTATAACAATGTGATCTTATCATTCCTCTTTAATTCTTTTCCACTGGCATGATTGTATATTTCTGATTACGTTCGCGTAGACGAATTTAACATTTTTTTAGAGTCAGATTCCTTAACACTAAGTGAAAAGAAGTCAAGCATCCAACGTAAGTTGTTATAATGAACATGTAACATCAGTTGGGAAGACTTATATGATTTGTAGTAATCAAAGACATTCGATTCAGAGATGAGACATGTACACTGATTTAGTCTGCAACATCTTGACACTCGCATCTCGTAAGCTTCCAAGTCTCTCCACTTAGACTCCGAATCCACATCGGTCCTCTGTTTTCGTTTCCACCGCCACATGGACTTTTTCAAATTGCTTGAATCCACTAAAATGGTGTTCTCTAAGGCTAGTCTTCTCCGTTTAACAAGGTGACGAAACATAAAATTCCATTTGAATCTGAGTAGCTAGTTTCAGTGACATAGACTCAGACCCTAAAACCCGGAAGACCCCAATCTCTCGCATTCTTTTGTTGGTTTCTTGTTCTAATTTAACTTCTAGTTTGAGTGATTTTTTTTTTGTTTCTTTTGGGCACAACCTTCCTTTTCTTACAGTAGATTCAAGATTCGGTTTGATTTCGGTTGTTAACCAGTACCTGTTGGTAATAATAAATATATTGATTTTAAGTGGTTTTAAGGTTCAATTCATTGTTTAATCAGATTTCTCTCAATTCGGTTTATATCGGTTAATTTAAATCCAATAAATTCGCCTAGATATTGCCAATGGAAGTTGATGACACATGGTCGTTAAAGTTGAGGGTAGTTTTGTAATTTGTTATTTTAGAGGATTAAATAAGTTTAGCCTCTGCCTATTCGAAATCACGAAACGTAACCCTAGCCACCTTCGAAATTCCTAATTTTTTTTCCCCAAATTTTGAAAGACATTTGCTCAGATCCTCTCTTTCTACCGATCGATCTTCGAAATCAATTGTAAATTTCTTTATGCTCTTAATTTTATCTTTCGACTGATACCTGTTTTGATATCATCCTTCAACATCGTCAAATCTAGGGTTTTTGCAATCGGGTTCTTGATTGAGAACACAAATCGACAGATCTGTTTAGGCGTTTGTTTGGGTATCGATTATTTTCAACAGATCTGTCGAATTTTCCAGTTTTCCCCAAATTTCTTTACCCTAATTAGTTCGTCATATTTTTGATCCCCTAGGGTTTGTCAAATCTTTAAATTGATTTAGGGCTTTCGTTCCTCTTATTGAAAACCATTGATTTTCTGGGTTTGGACTCTTGATTTCATGATTCTAGTCGTCAATTGAAAAATCTAGGGCTAGGGTTTCAAATTTGGGGATTTTTTTTATTTTTAATTTAATCAAATTAAATTGGGGGAATTTTATTTCTGTACACAAGTTGACTTTTGCCTCTAAATTAAAATCACCACAACACCGATCAAACTTTATATTATGTTTTCTCATAGAGCATTCTTATCTTATTTTCCTCAATTTGAAAATTTAACTGTACTAATTTACAATCATCATTGTGGGTCCAACGTTGTTAACTCGCATCAAAATCAAAGTGATATCCCTTTTGTGTCTGAATATGGAATTGCCCATATATAAATTATTAACCTTTAATGTCAAGAAAGTGACTAAATTGACTTTGGTTTCTGACCATTCAGGTCTAAAAAAATGGGATTGAAGCGACATTTTGATGCTGAAGAGATGCAAGAGTGCAATGCTAAACATGCAAGACAGCTTACTTATGGCCATAACCAGCTAAACCAATTAGATGAAGCTATTCCGTATCATCATGTTTCTTTGGAGAAGACAGGTGTTTTAGGTACAATGAAACCTTTCCTTAAATGTTTAGACTTAATAATATACTCATGTTCTGCTATGTTTTAAGGGCTTAGCTTGGTTAAATGAAAGCAAGTGTGTTAACTTTGGACGTTTCTTGTAGCAGGAGAGGATCTGAGTGGTCTCTGTGAGAACCCTATATGGACTAATGCTGCAAATCATGGTGAGAAGAGATTTGAGACGTGTGCACCGTTTTCGTGGATCCCAACAACTGGTTTGTGTCAGGAAGATGCTCTGTCTGGAGGGACGAGTCAGTCAGCTCTTTCTCAGCAATCTTCTGGTTCAGATTTCACCTGGAGACCACTTTCCCCTGTGGAAGATGTTTATTCTTGTCTGATGAAATATCCTCCTAGGAAACAAGTTCCGGTTGGGTCTAATCACCAGGCGGATATCCCTGAATATGTCAAAGAAGAGATTCTTGATCGGTCAGAGACTCACTTAGAAGGAAAATTGATGGGAAAGTGCATAATACCAATGCCTGACTCGGACCTTTTTGGAATCGGTCAAGGAAGAAAGGAGTGTCTTTGCCCAGATAAAAGCTCCATAAGATGTGTGCGGCGACATATCATGGAAGCCAGAGAGAGCCTGGTTGAAACTATTGGATACGAAAGGTTTATGGAGCTAGGGTTCTGTGAAATGGGAGAGGAAGTGGCAAGCTTATGGACTGAAGACGAAGAAGATCTCTTTCACAAGGTTGTTTACTCCTATCCTGTTTCACTGGGTCGCGACTTCTGGAAGCAATTAAAGGGAACGTTTCCTTCAAGAACCATGAACGAATTTGTTAGCTACTACTTTAATGTCTTCATCTTGCGGCGACGGGGTACCCAGAATCGGTTTAAATCCCTAGACGTTGACAGTGATGATGACGAATGGCAAGTAGAATATGACATTTTTTACAGTACCAAATCTTTAGATGAGGAAGACTACAATGGAAAAAGCTCCTCACATGAAGATAACGAGGAAGATGATGAAGAAGAAGACTCACCAATTGCCGATGCTCATTGTGTATATATGAGCAAGGATTCAAGAGACAACAGTGTTGGTGGTGAAGAGGTCAATGTTGAAGATGACTCATGTATGTCCTTCGAGTTACAAGACTCGAATTTGATCTTCTCTCACAGCCCAAGTGAAAACAGAGAGAGCCTCAGATCTGGTGATGATTCTTATTCGTATGATGATCGGAGATTCACATCAGATTGTTGGAACAAGAACAACGATCTTCTACCAACTTCAAACATCATTGAGGAGATATTTGGTCAAGACGACTGGGGAGATAACTTGAAGGGGAAGTAAATGAAAAATTTCTTCTCCTCTTCCATGGATTTCTGCAGGGTTTTTTTTTCTTCTCTTAAGTGAATTATTTAATAAAGCAGAAGTTTGAAAGTTTCCTCCTTTTGGAGTTTTTGTTGGTTTAGGTTGAATTCCTGATTGATTTGACTCTGTAAAAAGCTTTTAAAATCCAGGAACCTCTTTTTTTTTTTAGTTTTAGATTCTTCAAGATCATTAATTAACTAGATTTTGCTGTAAAAAAAAGGGTGAAATTTTTGTTTTATATTAGACTATCTTACATAATAACTTTATAACAAGGAAATCTTAACTTTTTCATTGTATCAAAAATTTTATTGGTGGAAAATGTACAGAAGACTTTTATGATAGTATATGATTAAATCCAATGGGATCACTAACTACAGCTTAATAATAATCAAATTAATTTCGTGGCTTTATCTTTTCTTTATCAAGTTATTGGAAGTTTTCATAACCTCTCTTTTTCCTTCCCAAACAGCGAGGTAACAGAAAACGCCGTGATTATAGGCTTCATAATTTCTCTCCGTCATGGTTTCCCACATAATGAAATAGCGAGTCTTTCCTTATTAGCTACCAAACGAGTGTACCTGAACTCACACCTCCACGGTACATTGATCGAGCAGGCTGAGGAAAGATTGGGACATCCAATCAGACTCATGGTTACCAATACACACATGATATGGTACTCTTGAAGCAATTGGCTCAATCTGAGCAAAGAACTCATCCCAAATCCACGAGTAACCTCGAGCGTAACTTATATCTCCAATGTGTGAAACAATTGCAGCCTTATCATCACCTAAAACTTCAGTATCTCTTAAGATCCATTTCACAGTTGATAAACTCTCATCTTCACCACGTATAAATGTTCTATAAGGTGTAGAACATCCCATATCTCCAAACATAAAAGCTAAAGTCTCCTCTTAGTTCTCATTTCTAGAAACAAAGCTATGAATCTCACTCCATCCTTTCAAATCACTCCCAACCTAATTGATAATTTCAATTGTTCACAAAACTCAACATTTTGAATTCTGAAAAAAAAAACACAAAAAGATTCAAACTTTACCTGATAAAAGTACTTAATCCCTTGTTTCAAATTCTTCATCACAGCATCAAATGTCCAACCTGGATCTCTCCATCCGATTGTAGAATTCGCCGGCGTGTGACACATATGTTCCCTTTTGTACCTAACTACACGCGCCTTAACGATGTTATCAAGTTTCTCTTTTACCGCACCGTATCGAGCTAATCATTCTTCTCCATCTCCTGTTACAAACATCACTCTCATCTCGTTGTTGTATCTGTATAAGCTAAATGAATCTGCTCCCGCCGGTTGACAGCGGACCGGAACGTTAACCGGTTTGATTCGGCTAGAAAATGGCGAGTTCCTGGTAAAGGGTTTTGATCATGGTCTTTGCGTTTCATGTTGATTTCTGATTGGGTCCAGTGGAAGATCCGGAAAGAGTAATTTGATCGGAGATTGGTTAACAGAAGAGAAATTGAACCCGACCCGGATTGTCAAGTGGGTGAATTGGAGAGGAATTTGTAGCTGATGAAGATATCGTGAGGTGATTCCGGTGGTGAGTAGATTCCTAACCAATCGAGATCGGACGGTGACTTGATGCCGGACCTGATCACGACGGTGTCGCCGGATCGGTTTAAGGTTTGAGGAGAAGTTGAAATCGTGACTGTGGAATAAACAGAGGAGATGAAGAGGAAGAAGAAGAAGAAGAAGAAAGAGTAAAGGGCAATCATGGTGACGGTGGCTGGCACGGCGGAGGTTGGTCGTTAGTCAAAAAGTCAACGTTTTGATGTTTTATACTTTTAGTTCATTTGGGTTTTTAGTTTTTAGTTACTAATAAAGCAGAGAGTTTTGAGTGATTATGAAGTCATTATTATTTGAAACCTAACCTGATTTACGACTTGTCACCTTCAAAAGACTATGTTATTTTTTTTTTGTCTTTTATTATCTTATAGTATTAAACATTTTCCAAATTTATATTTTTGATTTTATCAATTATCTACCACTTTCTGTGTTAAACCAAACGTGATTTATTTCTTTATTTTGCAAGTTTTTAAGAAACAGAGTGGTCATGAAGTCGGCATTGATTTGTTAAGGTAAATAACTAAATAATATATCCTTGTGCTTTCTCTCTGCTTGAGACAGGATTATCTGTATATTCAATAAAAAGAACAAATTTCATAAATTGTTAATTTCACAAATTTCATAAATTTTATATGTCTATTCAATAAAAAGAACAAATCTAAAGAAACTAGAGGATCTGTGTTCTCATGACACTCCTTTGAGATTTCACCACCTGTTATTGTTCTTCCCTTCTCCATAAGCTATATAATTTGTCAGATATAAATATATACATAATTTCGTCCTATTGATTTTAGTTTTTGTTCACTTCTGTTGTGTCATAGTAATGTGATCATCGTGTTGACAAAAACGATCAATGGTAATTTTAGTCTACTGAATTTTAAGCCCATATGAGCTTCTTTCTGGATTCTGATAGGCCCATATCAAATTCATAAAAAGCCTGCTATTATTTTTAATTACTCTGCCGACAAAATAATAAATGATCGGAGTTAGATGGACTAACGTGGCACATGGACCCAATTTTCCGCGCCACTCAGCAACGATTCAACCACTTAATTTTAACTAGTGTAGTAAAGTATCAGAATACTAGTATTACCGCTCTAGAGATTTGTGAACAAGTTAAACAAAAATGATTTGTGTGCAAAATTATAACATATTAGAATGGTCACAAATGATATATAGCATTACAGTAGGAAAATACACAAAAAATTAAAAGTACCAACCAAAACTAATTGCATGATCGAGAATCAAGATTATAATTTCTTGTATTACTGAAAACAAAATCAAGATTATAATTTATATCAAGACCGGTTCTAAGGTTCGAACTGTGCGAAATAGTCAAAATGTACGCATTTATGTAGGAAAATACACCGACACAAAAGTAGATCTATGGCGTAAGAATCGTGACTATAAATATCCCATTAAGTAGTGGATAAAGAAAAAGGATACAAAAAAAACTAGTGGACAAAGAATAAAGAGAGAAATAATAATTTTCTGAATTTCATAAATATTATCCCCCGGATAAGTTTGTCATTGTTACATTTTCCTTATTCAAGACAAGAAAATACTTTTCTCTTTGAGACAAAAGAAACATGGATTTCCTCACCGATCAACTAAAGAAGAAATTCTCCGACAAGAAACCGGAGACCTCGGATCCGGAGCCGGACCAAAACAAAAACAGACCCGGTCACGGCGAGCCAACAACACATAAACCGGTTTCCAACGCCGATCCAACAACACATAGGCCAGCTACAAACGCCGAGCTCATGGCTAGTGCCAAGATTGTATCCGAAGCTGCTCAAGCCGCTGCTCGTGGTGAGTCAGCAAAGCTTGACAAAGCTAAAGTCGCCGGAGCCACCGCAGATATCCTTGACGCTGCTTCTAGATACGGTAAGCTCGATGAGAAGAGCGGTGTTGGTCAATACCTAGAAAAGGCTGAACAATATCTCCATAAGTACGAAACTTCCCACTCTCACTCCCCAACCGGTGGAAGCCACAGTGGTGTTGGCACCGGTGGAAGCCACGGCGGTGGAACTGGAGCACCAACAGATAAGAAAGAAGATGGGAAGTCCGGAGGTCATGGGTTTGGAGATTATGCTAAGATGGCTCAAGGTTTTATGAAGTGATTAATGTTTTAATTACTGGTTTAATAATAATTATGTTAGTAATTATCTTCCATAATTACATTTAGTAAGCTGTTGTTTCTGAAATCTGAATTATTAACTGTTGGATTTGTGATGGTGGAGGAACATTATGACGTAAAATATCATATATCATCGTGTTGACTAGCTTTCGAAATTGTGATGGTGGAGGAAGACTATTATTGGAAGCTATTATCACTATAGATTCTTTAAAACTGAAACATAGAAGAAATATAAAATCAAGATAATTAGAATCGTAATTTAACAATTTGTATGGATCAGTGCGTCATACCTCAATCGCAACTTTGGTAGAGAGACAAAAGGAAAAAAAACTTAAACTTAAACCAAAATCAAACGTAAATGTTTTATCAAAAAAAAGAAAGAAATTGAACGTCAAACCTAACTAAACAAATTAAAGACCTAACAGAAGATGAGCTAAGCTATGTGTAAAAGGCCCATAAACGAGCCCATTATGCAAATCCATCGGAAATCGAATCCAATTTCATCTTTCTGTTTTTAATTAATGACACTTTAGGTCTCGTCGTTGTCTCTTATATACTTTCCGGATTTTTTTTTCTGAATTCTAACTTGGTAAAAAAGGTTTAATCGATCATGGAAAATGCAATGGATGCTCAGAAGCAACCAGAGTCGAAGCAGATCAGAGACGAAGAGCTATTCAAAGCAGCGGAATGGGGTGACTCATCGTTGTTCATGTCTTTATCTGCAGAACAGCTCGTGAAATCTCTGAATTTCAGAAACGAAGACGATCGCTCTCTCCTCCACGTCGCAGCTTCCTTCGGTCATACTCAGGTTTACTCCTTTCTCTTACTTCTTCAGGTTTAGAGAATCCGAGTAAGCTTCTTAAGTACTTATCTGTAGTTTAGATAGAAACGTAACCTCTTTAGTATAGCTGTGTTATAGCTGCATAATTAGGTTACTTAACTAATGAGAAACCTTAGGATAAATTTGGCTATAGTTTTCATATCTGATTCTGCAATGCACTTGAAATTTGCATTATTGCAAGCTAAGTTTTTTTTTTTTTTGGCAAGCTAAGTTGATTTGGGTTCTCTTGATAAGAGTTGGTTGATGTGAAATTTGCAGGCAGTCACGTTGTGTTATTATAGCTGCATAATCTGGTTGTTTAATTGATGAGAAACCTTAGGGACATTTTTTGACTTTGGCTCTAAAAACCAGTTGAATCTGTGTTGTTGCAATCTCGTTAGCGATTTGGGTTCTTGAAACTAGTGGGATTTAGGAAACAGTTTAGATATTAATAAATGTTTATGGATGTGGAATCTGCATATAGTCAAGGTGCTATCAAGTACAGATGACTCAAAGACTGTAATCAATAGCAATGATGACGAAGGGTGGGCTCCTCTACATTCTGCTGCTAGCATCGGTCATGCTGAGCTCGTTGAGTTGCTATTGACCAGAGGTATGTAATATAATCTTGTTTGCTTGTTGTTAAAACGGGAATCTTGAGATGGTATGATAAAGCTGTAATCTTTCTCAGTATGTTCAAAAATTTCCTGAATGTTGATCTTTGAATATTTATTAGTCCTCCATGTGATTGGGCATATAAGTTCCTATTGTGAAGAGGGTTTTTGAGTGTTACCTCTTCCACTGATTATCTCTTGTCGCAAATCATTTTCTCTATTTTAAATTAAGATTCAGTATGAGAAGATGTATACATTTGATCATGGTTTTTCTTGTGTTCAGGCGCGGATGTCAATGCCAAAAACAACGGTTGTCGCACCGCACTTCACTATGCTGCTAGCAAAGGGCGGTTGGAAATCGCTTAGCTTTTAATAACACACGGTGCAAAGATTAAAATCGCTGACAAGGTTCTTTAGTTTCTTATCTCTTATTGCTCTTTTGACAACCCATCTTGCATTAACACATAAAACAAATTTCCTTGACTTTCAGGTTGGTTGCACTCCGCTTCACAGGGCAGCAAGCACAGGAAAGTTAAAAGTTTGTGAATTCTTGATCGAAGAAGGAGCAGAAATCGATGCTACAGATAAAATGGACCAAACTCCACTCATGCATTCATCTGCAATGACAAACAGGTAATTTCCAATCTAATCAGACCTTCAAGCAACATCTTCTCTAAAATCTGAAGTCTCTAAAATCGTTAGGTTTCTCTGTGTTTCCATGGATCAGGTCGCGCTTCTCCTTGTACGACATGGTGCAGATGTAGATGTTACACGGTCCTAGGCCGAGCTACCAACGAATTCCGACCAGCGCTTATTGATGCTGCTCAGGCCATGCTTGAAGGATGAAATGACTCTGATTTACTCAAGAAACATAGATCAACTTTGAAAGTCTTGATTAGTTAAAACTCGTTGTTCTTTCTATATCAAGAAATAAAAAAGGATTATTCTTTATTATGTTCATTCTTTGGAAAATTTCTCAAATAAATCTTCAAATAAAGCTTGAATTAATTGCTCTTTTTCCTCCAATTAGAAATGAGAAGCATTGGAAACTTAAAACAAGTGAGGAAAAGGTATTTTTAATTAAAAGAAAAAAAAAAAAATATATATATATATATATATATTTATTTATCTTATCTCTTAAGAAGTCATTTACCCTCCTCACAAAAAAATCTAAAGGCAAAATGATGCAAACCAAAATCTCTACTCTCTCTCGACCAAGTTTCACTCTCCATGAACCAAGAGTAGTTCATCATCCTCGTATCTCCATGGCTCTATGCTCATCATCATCATCATCATCACCCTTTCACCATCTTCTCTGCAAGTCCACCTTCCCTCTCGCTGCCTCACTCACCCTTCTCCTCTCTCCTTGTACCGGTAACTACACTATTACTCAATTTTCCCATAATTCAATGTATACATATCATCATCATCATCAACAACTATACATGGATCTTCCTCAGCTGAAGCAGGACTAATGTCGGGATCTCCCGGTATAGAATCAGTTCCAGGTCCTGAATTACCAAAAATCGAATTCCTTGACCGTATCAATGGTACCAAATCTTCAAACTCTTCTTGAATTCTACAACAAAAATAGTTTTCTTTTGTCTGCTGCTCAAAGAAAAAAGGTTCTTAAATTGCAGCAAAAAACCAGAAGTTCTATGCTGAGAACGATGCTAGATTCAAAGAATCTCCACTTCTCAAGAAACTACTTGAAAACTCCAAACTAAACAAAGAGAAGTAAGTTCATTCCCACACACCCATTTGCCAAAATGGTGTGAAAGATCAAAACTTTAACTGTGTTTTAAAAATCTTGAAACATTGGTTTTTGTGTTCTGTTTTGGTTTAGGAATGAAAGACAGATTCAAGACAAATATTGTCTAAGAGGAGCAGAATGGGGAATAGGAGATTGTTCAACCACAGGAATGACAGAAGAAGATAAAGAAAAATTCATCACAATGTTGAAAAAGAAGGCTGGTGTTGAATAAAAAATTTCGAAAATCTTACATATTGTATTTTTTCAAAAAAAAAAAACAATGCTTTAGAGAATCTATGCTAATTGTTATAAGTTATCAATCAGAATCCAAATGGTACAATACAAAAACAGAAGAAACGACAACAACCACAAAATACATGAAAACCATCATTCACCAAACTGTTTTTTTATCGATGGAGAAGAGAAAGTGTAGCAATCTCATTCACAACCAATATTTTATCAGTTTCAAAACCTAAATCTTCTTTTTCAGGTTTCAAATCTGCAAACAAACGAAGAATCTTGTTTCGATTCGCCACAAGAATCGCTACAATGTCATCTGGTTTGTTCTCGTTCGCCACAAATAGCTTAAAGATATGAAAAGCTTCTAACTGAATGTTCTTGGTTGGTTCTCTTAAAAGATTCATCATGATTCTCAAATTATCCAAACTGCTCACATACTTAACCATCACACCTGAATTCGAACGATCCATCAACACATCTCCTAGCAATTTCAAAGCTTGTCTTTTCGTAAAGTAACTTCCTTTCTCCAACAATCTCGTGTTATACTCTGCGAAAAACCATTCGTAGTTCTTCCAAAGATACTCAGCTACAGTCGATTTATGCCTCGTTAAAATCTCCCTATAGATTTTGCTAGCATCAGTAGCTACATCGATAGAAGGAAGCTGAACATAATCAAAAAACTTCTCCAAGTTCTTCGATTCGAGTATGTATTTCGCAACAACCTGATGTCTCACACATTCTTTAAGCATTCCTGTATAATGTAATGCCAACTTATGATCTTGTTCGATCCCTTCGACTAACAAATCGATAACATCTAAATTCGATTCGAGATATTCAGAAGCAACGAGTCGACATTCGACTTGTTGCTTCTGCAAATTCGCTACGATCTGAGTCACGTCTTTTCGAGCTTCGAGATCAAGTTTTGGAAGAGATTTGATCAAAGGACGAAGCGTATCTTCTCGAAAAAACTCTTGTGTTAATATAAGACAAGCTTCAGGAATAGGTTCAGCTTCGCTATTTCCATAAAGAATCGATTTCAAATCTCTAATGTTTCGACACAATTCACCACAAATCCCTAACCGTTTCGAGTTTCTGTTATCGATTTCTTCTTCTGATTCGGCTAAAGCGATGAGATCTCGAGTTTGACGAACGATTTCACCAGGAGTACGAAGCTTGTTTTTGAAGAGACCTTTCATTCTCGTGCTTCCATGGCTTCCAAGATTACCGCTTAAACTGCGTAGCTTGCCGCTGAAGGTAAGGTTGATGACTTCTTCATCACGTAGATGGCTCCGTGTACGGTGGTGCTTTGACGACGGAGCTAAATCGGAGCCTCCGTTTCGCCAAGCACCACCGATTTTGGAGACACACGCACCTATTTTGGAGACGCACGAAAAACAAAACAAAATAAAAAATCAGAGCAAATAAGCAAAATCTATGTCTCTCTGTTTTTAGGATTTCGTCAAAGCTTTTTGAGGGGTTTCGTTGTTAAAAATCAAATGTTGCTGTTTCCTTGAAATGTTCTTTGGAGGAGAAAGAGACAATCCTAAAATTGGAGTCAATCATTGGCTAATTTTGCCGCGCTGAATTTTCGGTTTGGTTTGTTTGAAGAATCTTTGATGTCTTAAACATAATTAGATACTTAAATATTTATTCTGCATATCTTTTATTTATTTCTTAACGATTATAACGGATTTAGTCAAATATTATCTCCACAGAATATTTGACAACAGTAGAAAAGTATTTAAAATATACATAGAATCAAAGTAGACGACATTTTCAAAAAAGAAAAATGAACAATTCTAATAAATCTTTTATATATACATATATATATAAAATAATCCTCTGATCGGTCACAAAAACTGAAGAAAAATATCAAGAATATTTAAAACATTAATAATAATAATAAATGCATTCAAGAGTTCATAACAAATGTAAATTCCTTCACTTAAAAAAGAAAGAATATGAGTTAGATTTTGGGTTTCAGTTTTTGCTTAATATTTACATTGGCCTGACAACATATTCAAGTTCACCTGTTATTTATCATCTACTAGACTACTACGTAGAATCTAAACCGTTCATACTTCATAGTGTCATCAAAAATAAAAAACAAAAAACCATTTTATTTCGGTCTTAAGTGGGCCTTAGAGGCCCAAAAGAGTTACAATAGCACAAAAATCTATTCCAATGGCGTAGAGTTTTCAACGAAAAAGAAAGGAAAAATCTGTGAGGACGAAAACTCTCCTTTGTTCAGTGATCGGCAAAACTCTTTCCAGCATCTATAGAAATTTCACATACCATTTTGTAAGTTTCTCGAATTTTAAATTAACAAACTTTTTGCTCTCTACTCGTAGTTTTTGACTCGTCTCGTCTCGTTCTTCGATTACAATTTCGAATCTCATACTAGTTTGCTATCTCTGGTTCTTGTTCGATTTTGTAGGAAGAGTATAAGATTAAGAAGTGTGAAGACTTCAACTTTGATTCAAAAAGATGGTGCAAAGTCAGTCTTTAAGCACATTAACAATCTGTGGAAGTGTAGAAGTTAACAGTTCGTGGAGGAATCGTTTAAATTCAGGGAAAGTTTCAAGCTTGATTGGTGATCGATGTGTTTCGTGTCAATTTTTGCGTAAATCTTCATCATCCTTTAGAAGCCATTGGAAATCTCTAAAGCAGAGAAATCTATTAAGGGTTGAAGCTAGATGGCCATTTCAAGGAGGTGAACAAGGTTTAAACCCGAGCTGTGAGCGAAGCGAGAGTGCCAATGAAGATATCTTAATCTTTTTCTTTCAGCTGGATTTGGCTACTCGTGTACAGGTCAGCCGAAATGCGGTTTGTTTCCCTTTATTGATTACAGTTTTGAGGTGTTGCAACAGTGAATGATCTGTGTATTGGTGTATTTTGAAATGGTAGTATGCGTTGAATCTGGAGCAGTACGATATTGCGCAGCAACTTCGAGAAAAGCTCACTGAGGTATATGTAATGATCTTTCGGTGAGACAAGTTTTGATCTTGCAAAGATGTTAGCATTTTGTTGACTTATCTGTATTCCTATAAACTGCAATTGCAATACAAGAGTGAATGATGATCTGTGGCTGGTAGGTGGAAGAGGAGGCGATAAAGCTGCAAGAAGCGAAAAGAGGGTCGTCATCAAAAAGTGAGGCTCAAGACAAGGGTATTAGCATTATAAGGCTACGGTGAGCAATTTCATTTGGGTATTAAGTGATCATCTTGTTTAATGTTTTAACATTCAGAATATATAACCTTCATTGTTTATTTGATATAATTGCAGTGCAGATCTCCAGAATGCTATTGACAGTGAGGATTATGGTTTGGCAGCTAAGTTACGAGATGAAATCTCAAAGCTTGAGGCAGAATCATTAGCTGTATCTGCAAAAGCCTTGGCTTTTGAGAAAGCAGAATATGCATTTCGTTTGGGACAGAAACTTAGACACAAAACTTTTGGTACATTGTTCATATGTAATATTAGTGCTCGTCTCACTTTGGTTTTACATTCATATTGGGGAAGTTACATTGGTTTCTTTTCATTTGGCTGTAGGTTATCGAGCTGTAGTTTGTGGGATGGATCCAATTTGCTGTGAATCAAGCTCCTGGATGGAAGCTGCAGAGGTTGAAAAGTTGCCTCGTGGATCCAACCAGCCATTTTATCAGGTTATGGTTCGAAACTAATGTTCATAAAGACTTGTGTTCAATGAAAATAAGCTGAAACTAATATTTGGAGCGTATTCAAATACATATGAACAATCTAAGACTGGTTAATTCATATTTACAGAAGAGAAAAAGGATATCTAAAGTTCTTGCTTCTGTCTAGCAGGTTCTAGTCGATGTTTGTACGCACCCAGATCTACTAGTGGCATATGGTAAGCTCTGAGTTTTCAAGTCCAATATCGTTAACTGTATATATACCTGCTGCGCAACACTAACCAGTGAACCCTCTCACGATCACCTGACAATAATCTGATATTGCAGTTCCTGAAGACAATCTATTAGCTCCCGAAAAACCCGACAAGGTGAGTAGACTCAACAATGTGGACAATTGAATCCGCATCGTAATAGTTTGACTCATGTTTGTGTGTGGTTTCTGCAGGAAAGGTTTGATCATCCATACATTTCTTTTCTCTACTATGGAGCTGACACAGCTGGAGATTTCATCCCTATCAAACAATTGCGTGAAAAGTACAACAGACCCCGGCATGAAGTTCCTTTTGATTCACAAGATGAAGACTAAGATGAAAGCGGAATGTGAACCTAAGAGTCTCAACCGCAAACTCGAGCTCAGACCACACAACAAAACAAGAACTTTAGCATAGCTCAAAGCATCTGGCTACCAACTCAGAGATGTTCTGTTGGTTATATATCCTTGTAGATGTAGTTAGCACCACTGTTCTTGCTCTATACACTAAAACAAATCGACTTTATCCAAGAATGCTTTATGTATATATGCTTTTGCTCATCCTAATAATTTATCCAGAAAAACTTAGAGGGCTAACGAACAGCTAAGAATTCTGATTCCATTGTGCTATGGCCTGCAATCTTGCTCAGACCTCTTTGCTTCATCAGATTCCTTACTTCTTTAGCCTGACTCCATCTTCCATCAGATGCATATAAATTACATACAAGGACATAATAAGAGGCATCATCAGGATGTAAATCGAGCATCTTCTTGATCACAATCTCCCCAAGATCAAATCTTGAATGCATTCCACATCCGTGGAGAAATGCTCCAAAACATCGCACATCTGGTTGAATTGGCATCTTCTCGATAATGTCTAAGGCTTGCTCAAGCTCACCTGCTCGAGCTAGCATATCAACCATACATGTGTAGTGTTTCGTGGAAGGCGTGAAGTTATAATCTTTGTACATTGAGCTGAAGTACTTCTTCCCTTCATTAACCATCCCTGTGTGACTACAAGCTGATAAAATGGATGTGAAGGTTGATTCATTCGGCTTTTGTTGCTTCTTGAGCATCTCTTCAAATAGCTCAAGGGACCCTTTTGTATGCCCTTGCTTTCCATAGCCTCCGATCATAGCACTCCAAGTGATTGTATTTTTCTCCTCTATAGTATCGAAAACAAGACGGGCAGATTCAGCATCCCCACATTTGGCATAGAAGTCCAGGAGTGCAGTACCAACATGAACACTGGATGATGCCAAGAAACCCAATTTCACAGAATAAGCATGAAGCGAGGAACCTATGGCTAGAGACCCAAGGGAAGCACAGGCAGAGAAGAGACTCGCAACTGTTACACCATTAGGCGTCACGGATTCTGAATTCATGTGATGGAACAGAAACAAAGCTTCATAAACAGAGCCGTTTTGTGAAAACCCGGAAATTATAGAATTCCAAGCAACTATATCTTTCTCCGACTCCATTTCAAACACATACTTAGCATCTCTATTCTGGAAACACTTGGCATACATGTGAACCAGAGCATTTGCAACATTTGTATCCCAGAGACCAACTTTGATGGATAGGCCATGAACCAATCTTCCCAGTTCAAGATTCCCAATCAAACCGCAACCCGATAAGACACTTGCAATGGTGACACAATTAGGCTTGATTCCAACCCCCTTCATTTTCTGAAACAAGCTAAGAGCCTCGTCGGGACTTCCGTTATGGGTATAACCCACAATCATAGCTGTCCACATGACAAGATCCACATGAGAATGCTCAGTAAACACCCGACGAGCATTGCTTATGTCACCACACTTGACATACATATCTAGAAGAGATGTCACCAAGCATGAGCTGAGCTCTATGCCATTCTTAATCAAACAACCATGAAACCACTTTGCTTGATGTAAAGCACCAAGCTTTGTGCAAGCCATCACTAATGTACCATAAGTATATTCATTACCCAAAACAGTGTCTTCCCTCATCCGATTAAACAGAACCAAAGCTTCTTCTTGCAAGTCATTTTTTACATATCCAGCTATCATTGAAGTCCAACAAACCACATTTCTCAAGGTAATACCATCAAACACTTTACAAGCACTCTTGATGTCTCCACACTTAGCATACATATCTAAAAGACCCGTCAACACAACACTATCAAAACTTGGCACCTTAACGATCTGGCAATGTATCTTCTCTCCATTATCTAAATCCTGAAGCTCAGTACACGCTTTCAAAGCTATGGAGAAAACAACATTATCATACCTAAATCCTTGTTGCATCAATAAATCATAAAAATTTATGACTTCAACACTCTCGTTGTTCAAGAAATAACATCTGAGCATGACTTTCCATAAATAAAAATCTGGTTCAGGCATTTGATCGAACACCAAGCGTGCATCTCTAGTATACCCAAAAGAACCATAAAGACTAACGAGCTTAGTAGCACACAAGATATCACTCATTAGTCCATTTCCCGTTAACAATCCGTGAGCTTTCTTCAGAGAATCAATGTTCGTGCACTTACTTAGAAGGAGAAAGCATGGGCTCGAAGCTGCGTATTGCAGAGAAGACTCATTATTGTCTTCGGGTAAAATCAATTCATGGATTGTTGTAAATGGGACGCAGATTTGTTGAAATCCAAATCTTTTAACTGAAGACACCCATTGAGGTAAGTGAGAGATTGAGCGTTGCATCGGTCTTCGCCGTTTACAACTTACCGGCGGCGTAGCTTTTCCCGCCAGAGGGTTGGTCTCAGTGTTTTGTAACGAAAAAATGAAATAATGGGCCTTAAATGGGTTCACGTTATAACAATAATTCAAGCCCGTTTGTTTTCTTTGTTTTTCAACTCAAAGCCCGTTTGTTTATTATGTTATTCACATTTGGAGGAGAAAAGCGTTTGGGAGAAAATAAAAATAAAATTTTTGATCTAGATATTATGAAAATAACATCAATTAAAAAAATTCCATTGTTTAAAAATGGTAAGTTGGATTAAGAAAATATTTTTTTTGTCTCTTTCTTCATAATCGGAGTAGATATTGTTCCGAAACGCAAACTAACTCTTTGACATATGTAGAAAATTGGTTATTTTTGTTACATATAACTTCGAAAAAAACATTTACTGTAGCTAAATAAATGAGTAGGAGTGAAACTTGGATTCATTGATGCATACAAATGATATAAAAAAAAACATTAGCGATAAAAAAAAGTTTTCTTTTGTTTTTTGGCTATTTAGAGGTGTTATGAATTAAATTAATAGCGTGTAACGGTAGACAATTAAAAAATACATTATAAGAGAAAAGTATTCCTGATAAATTTATATATATACTGACCTCGTTTCTATCATCTTCTGTTCTGCACCCAGTAGTTGCTTATAAACTTTTTCTTCTTTCTCTCCCATTGAAGGATTCTTAAAGCTTTATTGTATATTAACTTATATTTTCTTTCACGACACCAACAATAAAGAATCATGGTTACGAAAACAACGTATAAGAGTTCTACGGTGGCTGCAGTTGCGTTGGTCATCGTTCTGGTTATATCTTTTGCCTTCTCCACCGTGTTCGAACGTCAATTGTTTCGTTCGATACGTTTCCCTCAAGGTATGTCAGTATCAAACCAAATCACATCTTCTATATATTCAAACAATTCAAAAAATAAAAACACTAGCGATTTTTCTTCTTCAAAACCCTTAATTTTATTTTTGATAATAGTAGTAGTATATTGTATTTTTTATAACGAAATTTGTTTTTTTACCAATAATTCACTCATACTTAACATGGTTTGAATGATAATGCTAACACTATGATGCTTTCATCGGATAAAATGTTTGTTTGTTTTTTTTACATGAGATTGTTTTGATGAATTAAAGGATTGGTGATAGTTTTTTTTCTTTTTGATAATAATAATTTACTTATAAGCTTGCGAAGGGCTATTTATTCACTAGCTTTTTTTTTTTGTTGTTCTTGAATTTAGGTTGCGTTTTCTGACCAACCAACTCCTAATTATTAAACGTAGCTCCTTTTTTAAATGTATATGTATTTCAATTATTTTTTCGAAATCTGTTTACCTTATCGGTTGACATAGTCACCTTAATAAAGAACCAACAATAATTGTTCCATTTATAAAATCGACTACAAATGTCTACCCTTATACTTTAACTAAAATAAAGAATTTCATCTGTAGGTACGTTGCAACAACAAACATGGGATCACAGATTAATCAAGCAGGCTCCACAAGCGACGGCTTCAGCCACAATCACATGTGACCGTTCCCACACTAATTACGATCTCTGCTCAATCAACGGCTCCTGTAGTCTCGACATCAAAACCGGAACTTTAACTCTAATGGACCCTACCTTACCCACATCAGCACCGGTTGTCGAGAAAATCAGGCCATACCCAAGAAAAGCGGAAACCGGAATCATGCCTTGGATCAAAGAGCTAACACTAACATCAGGCCCATTGGGTTTGGCCCGATCGTGTGACATAACTCATGATTTGCCGGCGATTGTGTTCAGCACCGGAGGTTACACCGGAAGCATCTATCACGATTTCATTGATGGTTTCATTCCGCTTTTCATCACGGCCAACTCGATCTACCCCGATCGCGATTTCATCCTTGTAGTAGTAAATTCTAAGGAATGGTGGATGTCTAAGTACATTGATATTCTAAGTGAGGTAAGCAGGCATACACCCATATTACTAGACCAAAAAAATGTTGCTACTACACATTGCTTCACTTCATCTATTGTGGGCTTAATTTCACATGGGCCCATGATAATAGATCCGACCCAAATACCCAACTCCAAATCATTATTGGACTTCCATAACCTTTTAGATAAAGCCTTTCCTCCAAACCTATATACTCTTAGAACCCCCAAGCCTCGTCTTATATTGGTCAGTCGATATGGCAACATAGGTCGGGTGATATTAAACGAGAAAGAGATTAAAGAAATGCTTGAAGATGTTGGATTCGAGGTGATCATATTTAGACCATCGAAAACGACGAGTTTGAGAGAAGCATATAAGCTTATAAAGTCAAGCCACGGGATGGTTGGGGTTCATGGTGCAGCATTAACACATTTATTGTTTCTTCGACCCGGTTCAGTATTGGTTCAGATTGTTCCGATTGGACTAGGTTGGGTGGCTAAAACATGCTTTGAATCGCCTGCTAATGCAATGAAGTTGGAGTATACTGAGTATCGGTTGAATATGGGAGAGAGCAGTTTGATAGATAAATATAATAGAGATGATTTGGTTTTGAAAGATCCGATTGCTTTTAGAGGAGCGACTTGGAACACAACTAAAATGAATGTTTATTTAAAAGAACAAAATGTTAGATTGGATGTGAATCGATTTAGAAAACATATGAATGAAGCATACAAGAAAGCTATATTGTTTATGGACATAAAGGGTTGATGTTTATGTTTTATCTTAGTGATTTGTGATTTTTGAGCTCGAGAATAAAATGTTTTTAAAATTTTTTATGTGATGTAGTTTGAATTGATTTTTTTTTTTTTTGCTTATGTGGGTATATTTTATTGAATTAACATAAAGTCGATATGAGTTGAACTAACGTATATTGAACACTACCGTTGGTACGAAAACAACTAATAATTTTATTTTATTTTTTTTTGGGGGGGGAGCACAAAAACAACTAATTTATCTAGTTAGTTTTTGGAATAATTTGTAGTCTTCTGGTTGAGCTAGATGTTTCAATGATTTTCGAACAATTGATCTTTTATAATTGTGATATATAATTTTATTTTAATTTTATCATATAATTCCATACATTAAGTTGGCGGTTTACAAATATTTTTTTTTAAAATACCATAAAAATATCGACTTACTTACAAAAAAAAATTAAAACTATATGATTTTCCACATTTTGCAAAATAATATGCACGGTTATTATTTATACGCAAAATTATTCTAATTCTAATAAATCTAAACATTTGTGATACGTAACTAGTGTTGCTTATATTGGAGTTTTTATTTTTTGGGCCCCACCGCATCTTTTCATTATCCAATCAGTGTCTTCGCGTTAAAACTAAGCTTACACTTTTACCCAAATTAAAGTTTCTATAAATTACCTTTTCCTTATCAAAATTTTTTCCACTAAATGAAAACTTTTCTTTTGGCAAATTTCAAATTCATTAGACGGTTAGACAGTATTCTTCATTCGTAATTTTAAATTTAACGAAAATAGCGGACATTAGTTTCAAAAAGTAGATTAAGGAAATTACGAAAGCACCCTCGGTTCAATATTTCTTCAAACTACTTTTGGCCAATGGAGAAAGAATTGAGAGTCGCCGCTATCACACTCTGTTCGGTCACTTTGTCTTTACTCTCAGAGAATCACAGAGAGAGAGAAGAAGAAGGAAATGGAGAAGGCATTAACGAAAGTGACGAGCTTTAAAGTGGGAAGCTCATGGATCTCAAAGAAAGCTAAAGAAGAGCTCTCAAACATTACCAATGACCTCACTGTAAGTGCTCCTTGGAATCAAAATCTTCTTCTTTCTTTGTGTCTGATGTTTGTTGATTTCTGGGTTTTTCGCATGTGATTCCTTTGTGAAATTGATGGTTTTGGTTACGATTTGGTGTAATTAAGAGGCGATTCTTTTGTTCAAATCTTGTAGTGAGTGTTTCGAAACTGTATAAAAATCATAGATCTAGGAAGATCTGATGTAAATTAGTTAAGATAAATTAGGTTCGTTGATACTTTGAATTGTCGAGCATGAATTTGAAATTTAGATCCATTAGAGTCCAATTTTAGCATTTTGATGTAAAAACAAGATCCAAATTTTTAGCAAGTTAATGTAAAAAAGAAAGGATTTTGAATTCAGCCCATGTTTATGCATTAGAGAGACTTCATATTGGTTAACTCAGCTAACTTTATTCTCAATTTAGAGTTTCCATTTTAAATCATTGTTTACTAGAAAAGATGAATTTTCTCTTTTGGTAATAATGTGTTCTGTGGTGCTTTTTGAGCTAAGAGCTCTATACTGATAAGCCAAGAAACATCTTATGCAAACTGATTGAACCAGTTCTTGAGTTGCTATAGTTGTGCTCCAAGATGTCAATTCTAAGACCATTCTTCGAACTCTTATTATTCGATCTGTCTCATTGATTCAGTATTTAACTAAGTATCGTTGTGTTCTAGGCTTTGCTATATCTTCATGATTTGCATTGCCTCCAACGGTAATGTTTTACTGGATTTGGTGTTCTTGAGTTGCTATAGTTGTGCCAAGATGTCAATTCTTCAAGCATTTATCTTTCGATTACTCTCATTGATTCAGTACTTAACTAAGTATCATTATGTTCGTTGGCTTTTGCTATTTAGTCGATATACGGTTGATTTGCAATGCCACAAATAGAAATATTATGTTCATTTTCTTCTTTACAGACTTTCTCCAGTACTGTTGAAGAGAAAGCAAAATGGGTTTTCAACAAGCTTAAAGGTAACAAACAACATTTTTGTATTCTAATGGATCAAAACTCGTAGACGGCTAAAGTTCCCATCATGCACATTCGTCTTCTGTGTTCTCTTTAAAAACAGGAAAGCCACTGAAAGGCTTACCAGATCTTCTCAAAGAATACAACTTACCATCAGGACTCTTCCCGCAAAACATAATCTGCTACGAATTCGATGAGACAAAGAACAAACTCACTGTCTTCTTTTCTACACCATGTGAAGTCACATTCAAAGATGGATCAGCAATACGATACGCCACAAGAGTGAAAGGGATTTTACTTAGAGGGAAACTGATGGGTGTGGAAGGAATGAAGACAAAAGTATTGGTTTGGGTTAAAGTCACAACAATCTCGGTCGAGAGCTCAAAATCTGACAAGCTTTGGTTCACTGCTGGTGTCAAGAAATCTCGATCTAAGAATGTTTACGACACACCTCATGAAGCTATCAAAGTGGTTGGAGAGTTCTAAGGATTTTTTTTTTAATCTTAAATGGTTATTATCATATTTGATTCATGAATTTTATTGGGTGTGTGGAGTTATTTGCATTTTGGGAAGAGATATATTTAGAATGTGTTTATATAAACACTGAGTATAAACTATAAGATACGATGATTTTGATTGGTTAATTTGCATAACTAATCAAACAATTACAGTGATGTGATTGTTAATATGATTGATATTTCTCCACTCTTGATTTATGATTGGCTAATATGAAACTCACAAAATTATTTCTCCTTTACTCCATTTTTTTTTCTATTTTCTTACAATTCTTTTTTTCTTATCAAAGTAAGTTTTCAAAAATTGAGGACTCCATTTAACTTGTTTTTTAAGATAAAAATGTGCTCAAGAGCCGTCATGCAAACTATATTTCATTATCTGGTTTCAATTTTGAGACTAGAAACTGTGTACCAAGAATGTGTTTTGTCACTCTTTACATGATTTACTCCTTACGTATCAATTTCTCTTCTTTTATATTCGATTTTTGTTTCCTTTTCCATGTTTTTATAGTGATTAAAAATTTTATAAAAATATTTCCGTTTCATTGGCTTTCTCGATGTGATAAGTGAAGACGCGATTCGTTGTGGCAATGAATGACAAGGGGCCCATGTAGGTCCTACAGTCATTAAGGATGTATTGTCTCTTAGGCCCGTTTTCAAGTTAAATGGGCCCTCCAAAAGTCAAGTTGTTTTATTTTTATTTTTGTTGCCAGCTCAATTTTTTTTAAATTCTCTCTCTCACTCTTTCTCTAATCCTCACGTTTCCTCTTTTTCACCATTTCACCAAAAAACTTCAAGGAATTTGTTTATTTAATGAAATCCATGAATCATTCTGTGAAACAATTTTCATGGCAGGAGCTAACTGGTTTCTTTGTTTTTTTTTTTTTAATTTCAAACTTAAAATATTAGTATAAAAATCGAATTTATAAGAGAATAATACGGAAACATTGAACTTGTTTTGTCTTGAGAAAACAGCTCTTATGATTAGGCTTAATGTACACGTGGCAGAAGCAGATTTGTAGAACGTGGTGAAGACAAATTGGTTAAAAACCGTCGAGTCGTGCTTAGAGCTGCTGGTTGACTTTAGGGACAAAACTGTAGTTTTACACAGAGACCGACGCTTTTGATAAACTCCTTTCCTTCATTAGTCAATCATAACTTAACTATTACAACCAAAATAGACAAAAGAATTTGACAAATACCGAATAAATAATTACGAGTAATAAAAAAAGAATTAGAAAAGGATATATGTAGGGAAGAAGCTATTAGATCCTTTGTATTCAATAAACGAATCTGTAACTTAGTATATATAATAGTTTCAAAATGTTAGATTATGAACTTTTAGGGTTCGTTACTTGTTTGGCTAAATAATCAAGGTTATAAAAATGTATTTGAAAAATAATGGGGTTATCAAAATTGTACATAAGTTGGCTTTTGTGTTATGTAAAATTCTATATTTTTTTGTTTTGTTTTGTTAATATTTAAAATTCTATAGTTCATAGCATGTTATTTGTTTAAACCACACATAAAATCAACAACTCATTTATTTATGATTTTATCACGTTGTCATTATGCAAATAAATCTACACATTTTATCTATCTACCAAATTAACTCAGCTTTTTCTGATAACAAATTCAATTTCGCATGTAATCAACCAATGTAAATTGTAAATTATCGAAAGAAATATTTATTAGTGCATATAGTGGTAATCTATTTTTTTCACGAGTTACTTTAACTCCGCGGGGACAAATTCGAGTAAGTTATGGCTTCACTTTCTAGACCTTTAAAATAGTTTGATATTTTTAGCATTCATTAGGAAAGATATGTCAATTTTTCTTAAATCAGTTAAATAAATAATATTTTTTTAAGTAATGGATAAAATAATAGAAGGAGAAAAAGACAAAGAGCTTACTCATTCATATCTACACCGCAGACTTTATACTCCAGATAAAAAAAAATTATTTTATTTCTCGAGATCTACCTTCAAGACAGAAAAAAATCACAAAATCTCTCCATTAAAAGACTGCAGAAGAAATAATATTATATATAATAAAAAGTGAAATAAAAGAGAACACGACACGAATTTGTATATTTGATACAAAAAAAAGTTTAAAGAGAAGAAAGAAAAATATCTTTTTGTGAGTTGGGTTTGTTGAGTTTTATCCTCTTTTTGTTTCAAATCAGATTCGATGGCGGAGAAGAAAGAAGAAGAAGAAGAACAACAAAAACAACCTCCGACGTTAAAATCATCCAGCGGAGGAGTTTCACGGCCAACGATTTCACTTCCTCCTCGACCTTATGGAGAAATGTTTTTTAGCGGTGGCGTTGGATTTAGTCCTGGTCCTATGACTCTAGTCTCCAATTTGTTCTCTGATCCTGATGAATTCAAGTCTTTCTCTCAGCTTTTAGCCGGAGCTATGGCTTCTCCGGCAGCTGCTGCTGTTGCCGCTGCCGCCGTTGTTGCTACTGCTCATGATCAGACACCTGTGAGCTCTGTCGGTGACGGTGGAAGCGGTGGTGATGTTGACCCTAGGTTTAAGCAAAATAGACCAACGGGATTGATGATTAATCAGACACCGGCGATGTTTACTGTTCCTCCGGGATTAAGTCCGGCGACGCTTTTGGATTCGCCGAGCTTCTTTGGTCTTTTTTCCCCTCTTCAGGTGTGAAATTCATTATCCAAATTCAAAACTTTTTTGTTTGTTTGTTTGGGTTATGTTAGTTTGAAATTCTGTTTTTGGCAAATGAAAATTTCGGACTTTATTGGTTTTTTGGATATTCTGTTGCTAATTCCGGTTTTTGTTACCATTCGGTTTATGGATTCAAATCCAAAAAATCAAACCATTTTGCTGAATAATATAGAAGAAGAAGACAACTTTCAAATGTTCTTCAGTTTAGGTCAAAATTGGGGAAATTTGATTTTGAGAAATTAGGGATGTCTTTTTTGGGTATCTGAATCTTAGAATCTCGGATAAATTTATATTTATATTTTTATAAAGTATGAAACTTTCGGACAAAGAACATTAGAATTTTGTCTCTGACTCTCTTTTACAAATCTTGATTCTTTACAATGTCTTCAAGTATTTGGTTGGATATGTTGACTTGTTTCTATCTTTTGGTATATCTTTTGTAATAATACAAATGTGAATAATGTGTAGGGATCATTTGGTATGTCACACCAACAAGCTTTAGCACAAGTCACTGCACAAGCTGTTCAAGGCAATAATACCCAATTGCAATCACAATCACAATCTGATTATCCTTCCTCCACACAACAACAACAACAACAAACTTCATTGGCCGAGCTTCGGTCGTTTTCTACTGGACCTCAGTCTCAGATTCCAGCCACGGTTCAAGAATCATCCCTCGGTCAGAGAGAAACTTCGGAAATATCAGTCTTTGAGCATCGGTCACAGCCTCAAAATGCTGACAAACCAGCTGATGATGGATACAATTGGCGGAAATACGGGCAGAAGCAAGTGAAAGGGAGTGATTATCCTCGGAGTTATTACAAATGCACGCATCCAGCTTGTCCTGTAAAGAAGAAGGTGGAGAGGTCTATGGATGGACAAGTAACAGAAATCATCTACAAGGGTCAACACAATCATGAAACTCCTCAAAACAATAAGCGCAGTAACAATAACGGGACTTCTAAAAGTTCTTATATTGCAACTCAGTTTCAAACTAGTAATAGCAGTCTCAACAAGAATAAGAGGGATCAGGAAACAAGCCAAGTTACAACAACAGAGCAGATGTCTGAAGCAAGTGATAGCGAGGAAGTCGGTAATGCAGAGACTAGTATGGGAGAAAAACAAGAGGATGAGCCTGATCCCAAGAGAAGGTAAACAAAAAAGACTTATAAGAGATTTGACTGTTCCTCTTATGGGTTTTGGGTTTTTTCCTGATGAGATTTAAAATGTTGCAGAAATACTGAAGTACAGGTTTCAGAACCAGTTGTTTCATCACATAGAACTGTGACAGAGCCTAGAATTATAGTCCAAACGACGAGTGAAGTTGATCTCTTAGATGATGGATATAGATGGCGTAAGTATGGTCAGAAAGTAGTCAAAGGAAATCCTTATCCAAGGTGAAACCAAAAACCAGTCGTCGAGTTAAAGAATATTCATTTCATTGGTATTTTTCCCTTAATGATCTTTAATCTGATTCACAGGAGCTACTATAAGTGTACAACACCGGGTTGCGGAGTAAGGAAACATGTAGAGAGAGCAGCAAATGAACCGAAAGCCGTTGTAACAACATATGAAGGGAAGCATAACCACGACGTTCCAGCTGCTAGAACCAGCAGCCATCAGTTAAGACCAAACAATCTACAAAACACCTCGACGGTTAACTTTAATCAACAACAGCCCGTTGCGCGTTTAAGGCTTAAAGAAGAACAAATCTCATGAGAGTGAAGAAGAAGGCGCATAAGCTTTTGTGAGTTTAATGAATCTTCTTTTTGGATAATGAACCTGTTGTGTTACATGTTTACTCAATTGCCACAGGTTTCTATGGACATAAACTTTGATATATTACAGTTTCAAAAGGTATGTTTTTTTTCCCATGTTGGAATCTTTTGTGTAAACTTAAGAAAGCTTTAGGAGGTAACGTAAAAACCTATGTGAATTCTTTTGTACATGGGGAAGACAAAAGTTACAGAAATCTTTTTTGTTCTTGTAAAAGGTTACATTTGTAGATTTAAGTTTTTTTTTTTGTTGTAACAACAATAAAATCTTGCACCGAAAGTGATTCTGAGTGATCTAACCGTTGCTTGATTAAGGAATCTAACAATTTGGATATTTCAGACACATCACAAAAGTTTTGAATTGTCAAAGAACAAACATAAAGCTTGTCTTATTCTGTCAAACACTAAAAAGAAGATTTATACAAACTTGCTTTATCATACAAAAAGACACAACTTTAAAACCCATAACAACAAAACAAACAAAGACCTTGAATCTATCATCATCATCATCATCATCATCATCATTGATTCATCAGACGTTGTTGCAAGCTACAGAGACCAAGTGAGGAACTTTACCATCATCAAAAGGCAAACTCACATATTCTCTAGCAAACTCTTCAGCTATCTCCCAAGCAAGCTCACCATGAACTGCTTTACAATACATATACATCACAGTAGTCGCCGCAAGATTATACAACGTTAATAGCGTTAGAAACGCAGACGTGATCACAATCTGAACCACAAAGAAAGCATTTGTCCACAATTTTTCGCCATTTTTGTCGCCGTAAAGCTCAGCTGAAGCAGCTACAGTACTAATCCAAACCAGAATCGATTCAGTTGTAGCAAAGAAGACGATTATAGACAATGAAACACCTTTCGTTCCTTTAATCAAACTTTTGCTTCTCTTCAATGGCGTTAAACCCCAAGCTGATTCAACAACAACGATAACCCAAGCGAGAATCCAATTCACATAGAGCTTAATCACAATTACAATCGAAACAATCGTTGCTAAAACGGAGAGAGCTTGAGATGAGTAAACGAATTCGAAACCTGGAATGATCTCGATTAGCTTAATCAGTAAGAACGTTGAAATCCCTAGAATCAGTAAAATCCCCAAAACCATGAAATTGGATGAAATTAAAGTAGCGAGAAGAGGGAAAAACGAAGTGAAGCTTGATTTAACGGCGGAGGTTAATTTCACAGGTCTTCCATAGAAACCTTGAAACACACTATAAGCGATTGATCCAATAGCTAAGAGATTGAAGACGGTGACAGCAACGATGTAAGCAATTAGAAGTAAGATCATCGTATTGGTATCGGAATCGGTTTGTGGTTGTTGTTGTTGATCATCGTTGTGGATACTGCGGCGGAGGAGAGAGACGCTGTTGTGTGAAGCGGCGGATTGATCTGTGATGAGACGGAAGACGGAAGGATAGACTGTGATGGAGAAGCAGAGAGGAAGAAGGAAGAGAACGGATAGAGCTAAGAAGTGGCGTGAGTGAGCGTTGATTATTCGCTTTGATTCTGATAAGATTACCCAGAGATTCACCGGAGTAGGAGATGTCGTCGCCATTAAAGCGTAAGTTAGTAGAAGAAGAATCGAGAGGATAATGAGGACTGGACGACTATATTTGGTAAGGTCGGGTCGGGTCGGGTCGGTCAAGTCGGGTCGATTTTTTTTTTTTGTTATATAAACTTTTATAGTTTTTTTTTTGTTAAATAACTTTTATAGTTTTATTACATTTTTTTATAAACTGGATTTATTACATCTTAGATTTTTTTAAATCTTGCTTTCTTCTTCGATGTTGATATTGTTAACTAAATTTTCTTGGCTGATAAATTGATATCCTTATCGTCTGAGAGAACAATAATTAATTATTTCTCGAAAAAACGATTTTTTTTTTTTTCCGCTTAATAATTGATCTTTTGTACACAGCAGATTTATTAGCTTGTAAACCTTCCTCAATTTCTAATGGAACCAAATTAGAAATTGTCTATTGACGATGGAGATTTAGTTGAGAATCCAGAATCATACAGATGTATTATTGATAAACTGACCTACCTTACTCTCACACGACCTTACATATGTTTTGTTGTTCAAAAACTTGCTCAATATACTTAATCACCACGAAAACCTCATTATCAGGCTGTGATCAAACTTTTACATTACATAAAAGGCACTATTGGACAATGTTTGTTCTATTCATTAGATTCAAACCCGGTGTTGAAGGCATTTGCAGATGCAAATTTTAGTGCATGTCGTGATTCACGCCGATCAATTTCTGGATATTGCATGTTTCTTCGAGATTCTGTTATCTCTTAGAAATTTAAGAAGCAAGCTATTGTTTCACAGTCATCAGCTGAAGCAGAGTATAAAAGCATGGCTTTTGCGGTTAAAAAAATCGTATGGTTAAGAAATTTATTGACTGATCTACATATTCCTATTGATGGTCCAACAGTATTATATTGTGATAACATGGCTGTCATACACATTGGCACTAATCTTGTGTTCCATGAAAAGATAGAAACATATCGAGAGGGACTGCCATGTTGTTAAAGATTGAGTCAATGAAGGTACAATCAAATTGTTTCATGTCAGATCGGATTGTCAATTTGCGGATGTTCTCACAAAGCCATTATATCCTGGTCAATTCTGAAATTTAGTGAGCAAGTTTGGAGTTTCAAATATTTTTACTCCACCTTTAGGGAAACATTAGTGTATACAAAGAAATGAAGCAGAGACTGAAGCAGAAAATGATGCAGAGCAGAAATGATGCAGAAACAGCTATAACTTGACATAGAAGTAATCGAGCTCAGTTTATCAACAGAGTCAATACTGCTGTAACAAAGTTTGTTCATTCAGTTAGAAATTAGTTTGTGCAGTTAGAAGTCAGTTAACGTTAACTTCTATATAAACTTTTGTAAATCATTCCATTAATCTTAATGAGAAAATCAGATTTTATATCGCTTCTTATAGCATGTAAAATTAACAAAAGACCGACAAAGTGTACAATATCCAAAAAAAAACCTTATTTTGTTTAGCGTTTGTTTTTGTAGAAGGCTGCGACTGCGAGTAAGGTCACAAGACAAACCTAAAAAATAAAATTTATATGTAGACAAAAAGAAAAAGAAGAGAGAGGTCCAAAACCAAGAACACTGGCTACGAATACGCTGGGTCTGCTTCATTTGATTCGCCTTCAATTTCCAGCTACAAAACCCCGAGCCACTATGCCGGATATGTCACACAACAATGAGACATGATTAAGCTAATTTATCATTCAATCCATAAGGTGCCAATTAAGATGGCCTCACTGCTAAGCCTCTAATATCAACGCAGAACAATCACAAACTATGAAAGTAAGAATGTATATCTATGCAGACCGCGAGAATACCAAATTAGTGGTGTGAAGAGACTGTATATTAAAGAAGAACTACAGCAATAGACGATTATGACCTTTGATGCAGAGCGCTACTTATGTTAGCTCCACTTGTGCTGATGAACTCATCATCGATCTCATCTACTCTATACTCTGGGAACTCTATAGATGCTACTGAGCTGTCATGAGAGTTGGAGTTCTCATAGCTAGAGTGGCGACTCCCTCTCCTGCTCTCTCTCATTCTTGATCTTCTTCGATTCCTAGCATTTCTTATCTTTGAATTTCGATGACCCGTTTCCCCACACACGAGCAAGTATTACCCGTATCTTTGAATCTCGATGACCAGCCCAAAAACCAAGTGTCGTCCTGTAACATCACCATTTAACAATATTAGCAAAAACACTGTTAAAAATCAAGTTTCAAACAGAGATAAAAAATATGATACAAAATGAGCCAACAATACAACTCTAGGAATCTAATTAGTTTAAGGACCTATAAAAGCCTCTCGCCAATCACAATATTCAGTCATTCTAAGTGTTTGATACTCCGGAGTAATTTAGCAGCAAAGCTATAAACTTCTCATTAACAAAACACAGGCACAAAACTGATCATCTACAGAGAACTGAATACTCATCTATCTTAAACAAAACAAATGCAAAATGACACAAGAAAACGATAAAGAGCTTAAATTACCGGTTTTCGACATCATTCCCACCGGTAGGAAGTGCAAATGGTTGAAAAACTTGGGGCAAAGCAACATCTTTGTGAGGAACGAAACCAACATTGTAGCTAGGTGAACACACAACCCTAATAGTATTCTTAATCCCTCAAAATCTCTAACACCAACATCGTGACAAGTAACAAAGAAGTGATCTGCTCCTAAGGTTCTATTCCAATAAGGGTACTTTGAAATCAATCCACCAACATAATTTTGAACAATCACAGTCATGTTTTCATATGAAGTTCCCTGCAAAAATAAGAATCCAAAATTCCCAAAAATCAAAGTGAGAACAACGACGGTGAGAAGTGATCCTTCGAGTGAACATAGCGGCGAAGATCTGCCGCTGGAAAATGAGAGTTGCGATAGTTTAACGATCGTCATCGTCAGTCGGATCTAAGCTCTATGAATTGATTACAAATTTCAGTCTCCGCATTTAACTCTCTGAGCTGTCTTTTGTGTGAGCTTACATGCTTATTTAGCTTAGTTTTATATCAGGTGTTGTTTGATTGTTTTTGAAATCTATTGGCGTTGATTTCATGAAATGGATTTCTCCAAATATTTTCTATTGGTTATTATTAGTTTTTTTAACTGAAAATAACATTGACACGTCAATGATATGTAGAAAAATTATTTAGCCGATGATTTTGGAATTGATAAAACTGATAGAGATGAAAATTTTTCTTACAAAAAATAAAAAAAATTGATAATTTATTTGCTGAAAATATGTCAGAAAGAACCAAAACATGTAATGTAATATGGTATCTGGCCTCAAAGATGTATGGACCTAGCAACAAGAGCACACCGTAATTTCAATCCACGGCTTGCACACCTTCACCGTCGTATCCATTCGTATTTTCTAAATTCGTCATTCTAACTAAAAAATATTAAAATAACCAACATGGAACGATTTAGTTAATATTAAAGTAAACAGTATTTTGGCTAAACTATTTATTCTTCAAGATCATCACTTTCGTTTAGAAAGTGTTGATGGATGAAACATTTGGTGAGTCAACCAGTTTATACTCCAAATAAGGCAAAATTATTCATAAGCTATAGGTTTGTGCCAATTCATATTTCGACTACTAAGATTAGCCAATTCATACATAAAAACAAAAATTGTGCGAACTCATACATATATGACTATGTTTAAATCATCGTGCTTATTTGGATGACACGTCACTAATAATCACGTAAATTGATGACATTACGACGTCTTGTATATGAGACCTTTATTACCCAAACGGCGCACGTAATCTTTGAACGTGTGTTTCTTAGTCTTGAATATGGTATGATTTCTTGATGCGATTTTTTTCAAATGTTTAAAAAAAAAATAATTTCTTGAATTTTGTTTTGGATGATTATTTAGTTTGAAAAGTTTCATTCTATACAGCACTATTTCTTGAAATTAAATTTGATCATAAAAATCATTAACTTATAAACACCTTTTTAATTTATTTTGACGAGAAACATTAGCTAAACCTATAGGGATTTAAATGAAAACAAAAAAACATTAACTAAATTTGTATGCTTTTATAAGAATTTCATTAACTAAATTAACTAAATTTCAATAATGGCTAAAACCAAGAAACCAAAACAGAGATTTTGAAGTGTAATTTATATTTATATTTTTGGTGTTCAATTCTGTTTTGTCTTTGTGACAAAGGTTGTATGTTATCTTTGTGACTGAAATGTAAAAAATATGAAGATTTTATATAAAATTGTGACTGAAACGGAGAATTTGTCTTTGTGACAAAGATTGTATGTTATATTTGTGACCGAAATGTGAAAATTACAATTTTATATAAAATCTGATTATCAATAAAATCGGATTATATATTTATAACTGTAAATAATATCAAAAAAAATATACTAATTCAAATGGTTTAAATTTTTAGTACGTACACAAAGTTTGAATTTGTTATTTGTGTTATAACTCATATAACTGTTTTTTATTAGTATAAATATATAGTACAATTTAATACAAAATATAATTATATATAATTGTAATTGTATATGATATGAAAGAGACTGTTTTATGAACTAAAAGAACTTTTGTGCATGAAAAGGACTTGTCACTTCGGGAACATCCGATAAAATTGGTGATAAAAGGACTTCAATTGCGTCAAACCCAAAGTGATGACCTTGCGGAAATCTATACCAGTTCTATATATACCAGTTCTATGACCTTGCGGAAATCTCAAACCGAACTCTCACTTGGGAATACTTAAAAATGGATTCTTTACGGCGACGGCGGCGGTTTCTCGGAGCTGGGTTGGTAGCAATCATACTCAGCCGCCATTATCGTCTCCTCAAAGCTCCGACTTGAGTTATTGTTGCTTCATATCCATGACAAGTCGTGTCCAACGAATGCTCAATGTTTCTTCTGCGCTTCACACTCCATCGGCTCTCCATTTCCCCAAGCAATCATCCAACTCTCCCGCCACTGCAATTTGTCTTTGATATGTATCTTTTTCTTACATGTGTTTCCAAGTATCTATTTAATGTACTTTTTTTGGTTAAAATAATGCACCTATACACACGACATCGTATGACGTATTTAGCTACACTAATTCTCAAAATACCAGCATCGTTTATCGACAGCAGTGGAACACTCTCATCAGATTATGGATCGTTCTTTTTTTTTGTCATCAAGATGGATCGTTCCTTCAATTACGCTTCCTTTTTCTACTATTGGGCTATACCCATAAACAGTATCCCTGGGCTGGGCTGGGCTGTATTGTTTTTTAGTTCTAATGCAATCCATCAAACCCTCCTTTAACAAAAATAGAATCCTGAAAAATATGTATTTTGTTATTCAACTAGATATTTTCTTTTTATTATATATATACTTACTGTTATAAATAGAACATGGTTTATATATTATATATTTATGCGCCACATAAAATAGAAAATGTTAGACACAATAGTCCAAAGCTGGCAAAGAAAATAAAAAAAGTCCATAGTTGGGAAAGGAAAATAAAAAAAAAGGAATCATCGCAGGTTTGGCATTTTTAGAATTTCGTAGGACTTATTGACAAGACTTGCTCACGTATTAACTATGGGCCCTCTTTTCTTTCATATAATATATTTGTTTCCCTTTTTAGTGTTCTTTTTGCTAACGTCATGCTAACCTTTTTGTTAAATTCTTTTGTTAAGAGTGTTAGAAACATACTAATTTTTTGGAAAACTCTTACCAAAGTACAAATTCAAATAAACAAAAATGATGCAAAATGTTAGAAATAAAAAATAAAATTTTCTATAAAAATAGATTAACAATTATTTTTTTGCTAACACTGATGTGACACCAATTGTATGAAACAGTCTAGTATTACACAAGTTGTTAATTAAGTGAAAGAAAAACAACAAATTCTTAACGTAGATAAATTGAGTTTTTTGCTAAAATACACTGAAAAACAATTGTATGAACTAGTGTTAGACACATAAGTGTCAAATGGCAATAAGACGACTGGAAGTTAAGGAAGTGAAGAAAAGGAATCATCCCATGTTTATATTCTTTTACTTTTTAATAGTACAGAATAAAAATAACAGAAAATACTATTATAAATTATCTTTTTATTTTTTGTTATTAAATAATATTAGTAGAAAATAGTAGAATAGGTGACAACTTGACAGATTTGCTGACGTATATGTTAGCCCTCTTTTCCTCCATATTTTTGGTGTTCAATTCTGTTTTGTCTTTGTGACAAAGGTTGTATGTTATCTTTGTGACTGAAACGGAGAATTTGTCTTTGGGACAAAGGTTGTATGTTATATTTGTGACTGAAATGTGAAAATTACAATTTTATATAAAATCTGATTATCAATCAAATCAGGTTATATATTTATAACTATAAATAATATCAAGAAAAATATACTAATTCAAATGGTTTAAATTTTTAGCACATAGAAAAAGTTCTAATTTGTTATTTGTGATATAGCTAATATAACTGTTTTTTTTTTAGTAATACTTATATATAGTACAACTTAATACAAAATATAATTGTATATAATTTAATTGTAAATGATACTAAGAGATGAAAGAAAAAGGAGTTTTATAAGACATGTGGTTTTATGAATGGAAAGGACTTTTTGAACCCAAAGGAAATGAAAAAATTGAACGAAAAGCGCTCTTTGAATATTTAGGTTTGTTGGATGGCCTTTTGTACGAGTCCATGGGTTTACTTTTTTGACTTAGATTAGATTGAGTCATCAAAACCCGGTGACCTTGAGGAAATCTATACCAGTCTATATATATCGTCAAGGTCACCATTATAAATCTCAAACCGAACTCTCACTTGGGAATACTTAAAAATGGCTTCTTTCACTAAACAGATGAATTTGTTCCAGAGAGCTGCTGCGGCTGTTTCGAACGCGGCGGAGGGTTTCCTTGTGAGCCACGAGCGACAACATCCACTTCCTATAACCGCCGATCCTAGTGTCTACATCGCCGGGAATTTCGCTCCGGTCAATGAACAGCCTGTCCGGCGTAATCTTCCGCTGGGTTGGAAAATACCCGATTCCATCAAAGGAGTGTATGGGTGCAACGGAGCTAACCCACTTCACGAGCCGGTGACTGGTCATCACTTCTTCGACGGAGACGGTATGGTTCACGCCGTTAAGTTTGAAGACGGTTCAGCTAGCTACGCTTGCCGGTTTACTCAAACACATCGATTTGTTCAGGAGCGCGAATTTGGGAGACCGGTTTTCCCCATAGCCATCGGTGAGCTTCACGGCCACACCGGTATTGCTCGACTTATGCTATTCTACGCCAGAGCTGTAGCCGGTTTACTCGACCTGGCCCACGGAACCGGCGTAGCCAACGTCGATTTGGTCTATTTCAACGGCCGGTTATTGGCGATGTCGGAAGACGATTTGCCTAACCAAGTACGAATCACTCCCGTTGGTCGGTTCAATTTTGACGGGCAATTGGAATCCACTACGATTGCCCACCCGAAAGTCGATCCGGAATCCGGTGAACTCTTTGATTTGAGCTACGACGTCGTTTCAAAGACCTACTTGAAATTCTTCCGATTCTCGCCGGACGGAACAAAATCCCCGGACGTGGAGATCCAGCTTGATTACCCAACGATGATGCATGATTTCGCCATTACAGAGACATTCGTGGTGATACCGGACCAACAAGTCGTTTTCAAGCTGCCGGAGATGATCCGTGGTGGTTCTCCGGTGGTCTACGACCAGAACAAGGTGTCAAGATTATTAAAAAAGTGGTTTTTATAATAAAAATAAGAAATCAGGTTTTAGTAATTTTTGCAAAGCGGTTTCCTATAAAAATTTGTTTGAACAAGATTTGTTTTTTCAAATTTTCATTTATTTACTTTTGCAAAATCCAAAAACCAAAATCTATAATCTAAAAATCATTTAAAAAAGGCATGGTGCCTTGAATATTTTATAACTACATTCACTGCCAATTTTTACACAAAAACCAAACCAATAAGTTGCTCGTTAAATATTTTTCACTTATTTTGGCAAATAGTGCTACTTTTAATCAACTAATAAGTTTTAACAATTATATTTTTTTAAAATTGGTTATTATAATGAAATTTGATAAGCCATTGTTTTTTATTAAAAAAATTATGAAGGGAATTTAATACATTTGTTTTAGTAATTTTCAAACTTATAAAAGAAAACTTGAAAAAGTATATTATAGGTAAAAAACAAAAACTAAATCAAGTACCATTAAATTTTTTAAGAAACAAAAATCTACACCAGAGCCCAAATTTTTTTAATTATTTTAGTAACTATAAATGCAGATATATATATATATATATTGTTATTGAAAACCTTTAATTCATTGAAATGTTGTTAAAATCCACTAAAATCTAAATATCCATCAAATGAATTACACTAGGAATGGACATGAAACATATAACAAGGATTTTGTGGTATCTTTGATCAGTTTTGTTATGTGGATCACTACTTCTCCGATCCATTTTTATTAGCTACTAATCGGATATCCGTAAAATTTGAATTATAAAATTTTGATATCAAAAGATTTAGATTTTTTTTTAATTTATACTAAACAATGACAATATTTCAAAAGACTACATAAATTTTCTTCTTAATTTATTAAATTAATATTTAAATAAAAAACTTGATAAATAAAATTACATATAGATATAATAAAGATACAATAGATATATATATGTGTATATATATATAATCTATCTACATATAAATATATAGATATATACCGGAAGGGGAGCATATATCCATTTTTAAAAATTTTAATATTTGTGATTTTTGTTTTGATATATAGTTTTTGTTTTACTTTGTAGAATTACAGATATTCGGATGTTTCAAATCGGGTCAAAGTAGAAAAAGAATCAAAGCGGATATTTCGCCCAGCCCGAAATTACAACTCCTCCAGATACAGCACACGATCCGTCTTTTTTTTGTTTGTTTTGACGATGATGGTGGCCTTTTTTAACAACTTAACGTGCGTTATCTCACAACCGATGGTATTCTTAAATTTTCGGGGAGATGAGCTACGTTACAACTTCGCGAGCCACCTCATTGATGCCTTTGAAAGGTATGGGATTAATGTCTTTGTAGACAAATACGAGCAGAGAGGCAAAGACCTCAAAAATCTCTTTGTAAGGATACATGACTCGAGGATAGCGCTGGTTATATTGTCCACGAGGTTTGTATTTTTATTTCACATTATCCAATGCATACTTTACTGAACCAGAAGATTCAAGAATCATAATCATCCTCGTCTTTATTTCCAGATACACAGAGTCAAGCTGGTGTATGGATGAGTTGGTGAAGATAAAAGAACTTGCGGATCAAGGAAAGCTGGAAGTCATTCCAATATTTTACAAGGTGGAGGCAGAACACGTTAGAGAACAGAGAGGTGAGTTTGGTGAACACTTCTGGACACTTGCGAAAAAATCTAGTGGAGATCAGATCAAGAAATGGAAGGAAGCCTTGGAAGGTATCTCCGACAAGATGGGTTTGTCACTGGGAGACAAGAAGTACTTTCCACTCACACTCATTAGCTATATCTTCTTCTTCTTATTTTTCTCGCTCTAATAAAAACCAATTAAAGAAAAGTATTTCTCTCTGTGTACTTTTATGGCAGCTCTGAAGCCGATTTTGTGAAGGAAATTGTCAAGGAGCTTCAGAGAGTCATAGCAGCAATTGGACTCGAGGAAGACCAGAAAGAATCGCAAATGCAATTGCACTAGCCTTACCTTTTTCAAGAGGAGCACGTTAAGATATGGTTTATAGCAAATTCCTAATTTTTCTTTTTTAAAGTGTGTGTGTTATATCAAACTTCAGCTCCAAAGCTAATCAAGAAAATGACTAGTCTTCTGAGCCTCTATTTGTAAATGAGACTATTTGGTTTAAAAGTTTATTTATGAAATCCGAAAAAAGAGCAGCCACTTTTCGAGCTTGGTGACCATCACTAGCTTCACAATGGTTTCAAACCTAGTTTCAAGGATCCACACAACCAATGACCACTCAAGATCGATGAAATCAAATTTCTGTCTTAGCACTCTACCAAATGGAGAATCCTTATGGAAACAGCCGTGGCATACTATTATTTTATCATTATATCTTCAGCCATTTCTAGATGTGATACGGTCAAAAATGACCATTGCTTTGTCCTCAGTTTATAAATTTTTTAAGTCCTGATTTTATTGATCAAAATACTAAGATCATTGGAAGAGAAGGAGGTAAGTGAAGTCACTGAAACAGAATCGATCACAAAACATATTAGTCTTGATCTAGTTAATGTCAAGAAATATGAAATATAATCATCTTGAATGTTGAAGATGTACTTGTAAGATTAGTAATTGCAAGATTACAGCTGAAATATGGTCATGCTTGAAAGAACGTGATATATCAAATCCGTTCCTAACGATATCTTTCACCAACTGAAGATTTATACATTTTAAGATGAAGGAGCCACTGTTAGTAGATGGTAATATTGATCGGGATATGATCAGCTAAAAGAAATCTTGGAGCATACTTGAGAAGCAATGACTCTAGAAGAGGTCACTAGGGCTGCTCGTGAACTAAAAGAAACTGGAAAAAGAAAAAGCTGAAAATCGAGAAAGGCCTAAATTCAGAGATGCTAGCAGAAGTAGAAACAGGACAATATCCAAAGCTTGATTGTACAAATACAAGAAAGGTTGTTTTGCAAGGAAGAAGAAATACGAACGCAAAGGTCAAGATGAGGTTGCAAACATCACTAAGAAACTTTCTTTTCACAGTATCTATAACTATAATTAGCGTGTATGATGTTGATCCAAAAGAGAAAATGGATCCTAGACATACTGTGGATGCTCATGGTCTTGGTTCAATCAAACAAAATACTCATGATGGTTCAGTCAAAGTAATGCATAATGTCTAGGGCACATGAACTTGAATAATCTAAAGAAACTTGCTGAAAAAGGAATCATGGATAAGAGAGAAGTGGCTGACCTGAAATTTGAATATTGAGTGAATGGGTAGTGATACAATAACATCCGAGGCTGGTTCCTACTTCTTATCTTCCTAACTCCCTCACAACTCAATACAGTGCGCATACAATTCTATTAAATCTTCTAACGACTTTTCTCTTCTTCTTATCTCCCTAACTCCCTCACAACAACTCAACACAGTCCGCATACAATTCTGTTATATCTTCTAACGACTTTTCTTCTTATCCACAGCTTCACCGTGGCTTATCACAAACCTCATCCAATCCCCCACCAATTGACGCATCTACCCCTCAAAACTCAACGATATTACAACCAAGCCACTGCCATGAAAATCCACTGGACGACGATGATGCTGCTGTTTTCCACGTCGTCGGAGAAAGAAGGAAAATTATCCTCCACCGTGAATGTCTAGTCTCTCTACCGTGGCGCTGGAGCGGGATTGAGACTGCCAAAATAAAGCGAGTGAAGGACTCAGGGTGCGATGTAAGTGAGTCACTCGTAGAAGGGTAGTTTGGTCATTAAACAGTCATTGGGATTTGTTTTTCCTTGGTCTTATGTGACGATTAGATAAAGAAACTTATGGTTGAAATTGTGAGCTTAAATTTGCAAAAAAAAATTCTCTCTAAGCAATAATTAGAAAATCTGATTACTATTGCATTGATCTGTATGCTGTTAAAATGCTTGAATCTTAAGTTGGTGACATTATAGAGTTAGTAGGTTTAGTGATGTAGCTAGGAAGTCATAAACATTTGGTTTTAGGGAATTGTTACTATTAGTTGCTTAGCTGATGGCAGAAGAAGTGCAAGTTGAATGTAATGTGCCACATGAAATAACTATGAGCATCCTTCTGACTGTGCTAGGCTATTTCTTGATTGCAATGTTCTACTTAAAAGATATGAACTATGTTTTATTTAGTGATGACATCTGAAATTTGGTTTTCACAAGTTTGAGTTAAAGATATTATTGATTCTTTCGCTTAATTATGAAATGTATGCTTTGGCTGTATGTTTCTTCTACGAAGCTTGTGAGGATCAAAGTACCTCTGGCTCTGCTGGACGATTACAGCTCAGACATGTCCACTGAGGAGGAGCTTGAGGACTTTGAGAGTACTCATTAAAGCTAAACAACTACTTTAACATGCATGGATGATTGATACATAAGTTGCTTGGTGGCCTAATGTGAGCAAATGGCCTTTGAAGCCAGACGTCTCGTGAAAGACAATGCTATTCACATCAGGCAGGGTGGTGAACTACCACGCCTCTACTCACCATCATCTAATGAAGAAGAACAATAGTGTCTAGGCCTAGTACGTTCTCGGTTTATATTTTGAGTCATGTGTATGTAGAATTGTTGCCAGCTCAACAGAGCACTTGGTCTATATAGTGTGAGGAGGATATACAGATGTGGAACTGTCGATGTTTTGGGCTGCGGTCGAGAGAAGAGGAAGCATTCTCTTTTTCTACTTTGGTTGTTAGTGAAATGTAGAGGTTATGTTCGTTACCAGGATTATGTGCAACCAATGATTGTGAAAGTGACAGCCTTTAAATAGCTCTCTCTACGGTCGTCTGATGTCTCTGTATCTACAAATGCTGATGATGTTATAGCATTTCCTCCTTGGTAAAGTACTTGTGGTATTTAAAAAGCTTCTCATTCTCACTGTGTTTCTTTCATTTGTAAACATCACTATCATTTAACAAAAAAAAAAATAAAGAACGAAAAAAACAAAGATATGTAGGATAACTTAGCCCACAAACAAAAATCAGTCAAATTTTTTACCTGTCAAGATCGCTTAAACGACCCAATTAACACGGTACTAGACACATTACATCACTACCAATCAACCAAATATATATCATTCCACATAGAACCTCTATAAATTAATACTCAATCAATTAATAATCTCGATCATTCCCGATTTCATATCCGATGACATTCTTTTCTTCCATTCAAAGCCATCAAGTGTTCATAAATTACCGGGGAGAGCTGCTGGGCTACAGTTTTGTAACCCATCTCGTTGAAGCCTTTAAGAGGCACAGAATCAACTTCTTTTTAGACAAGTACGAGCTGAGAGGCAAAGACCTCAAGAATCTCTTTATTAGGATCAAAGAGTCAAGGATTGCGCTAGTCATCTTCTCTACCAGGTTCACATTCTTTCACGTTCTTAACTATATATAGATTGGTGTATTAGTATATATTAAAAATTAACAACGAACCTGAAGGTTCAAGAATCATAATCATTGTGCTAATTATAGGTATCCGGAGTCGAGTTTTTGCATGGATGAGTTGGTGAAGATGAGGAAACTTGCAGATAAAGAAAAGCTCCACGTCATTCCAATCTTCTACAAGGTGGAGGCAGGAGACGTTAGAAAACCGACACATACAGTGAGTTTGGTAAAAACTTCTGGAGGCTCGCGGAAGCTTCTGAGGGAGATCAGATCAAGAAATGGAAGGAAGCCTTGGAGTGTATCTCCGACAAGATGGGTTTGTCGTTGGGAGACAAGAGGTACTTCCCAATGTCACTCACTTTAATTAGACTTAACGAATCGTATGTTTGTTTATTTTCCTACAAAATCTGAATGATGTTTCATAGTATCATAGATAGCATAGTTTATTCGCAGCTCTGAAGCTGATTTCGTAAAGAAAATCGTTACGGAGGTTAAGAGAGTTATAACAGCAATTCGGCTGAAGGAAAGAAAAAAACACTTGTGTCAGTCATTGTGGGACAAAAAGGAGAAAGGCAAAGAATTGTAATTGCCTATGTGAGCTTTCCGATTGTAAGACCATCTTCAATGGTTAAGAAACTCAATTGAATCTCTTAAAAATATTATAACAATTATTTTAATGAAATATAATTGTATAATTTAATTTTTAATTTTTTTAAAAAATAATCAATCATATCAAAGCAAATATAATATGAGGTTTTGATGGAATTCTTAAAAGTTTCTAAAATTTCTTATTTAAGAAAATTTTCTTATTTTTTCTTTTCTCTTGATCTTAAAAACTTTTCTAAGAAACTCATTAAGAGCTTCTATTGAGGTGCCATAAGAGGCGCAAAACAAGAAAGTTTTGACCTATATTTTCTGTAATTTGTCTTTGATATGTATCTTTTTCTTACATGTGTTTCTAAGTATCTATTTAATATACTTTTTTTGGTTAAAATAATGCACCTATACACACGACATCGTATGACGTATTTAGCTACACTAATTCTCAAAATACCAGCATCGTTTATCGACAGCAGTGGAACACTCATCAAATTATGGATCGTTCTTTTTTCTTTTTTTTTTTTGTCATCAACATGGATCGTTCCTTCAATTACGTTTCCTTTTTCTACTATCGCGCTTTACCCATAAACAATGTCCCTGGGCTGGGCTGTATTGTTTTGTAGTTCTAATGCAATCCATCAAACCCTCCTTTAACAAAAATAAAATCCTGAAAAATATGTATCTTGTTATTCAACTAGATATCTACTTTTTATTATATATATATATATATATATATATATATATACTTATTGTTATAAATAGAACATGGTTTATATATTACATATTTATATACCACATAAAAGTCCAAAGCTGGCAAAGAAAATAAAAAAAAGTCCATAGTTGGGAAAGGAAAATAAAAAAAGGAATCATCGCAGGTTTGGCATTTTTAGAATTTCGTAGAACTTGCTGACAAGACTTCCGCACGTATTAACCTATGGGCCCTCATTTCTTTTATATAATAGATGTGTTTCCCTTTTTAGTGTTCTTTTTGCTAACGTCATGCTAAACTTTTTTGTTAAATTCTTTTGTTAAGAGTGTTAGAAACATACTAAATTTTTGGAAAACTCTTACCAAAGTAACAAATTCAAATAAACAAAAATGATGCAAAATGTTAGAAATAAAAAATAAAATTTTCTATAAAAATAGATTAACAATTTTTTTTTTGCTAACACTGATGTGACACCAATTGTATGAAACAATCTAGTATTACACATGTTGTTAATTAAGTGAAAGAAAAAAAAACAAATTCTTAAAGTAGATAAAATGAGTTTTTTTTGCTAAAATTACACTGAAAAACAATTGTATGAATTAGTGTTAGACACATAAGTGCCAAGTGGCAATAAGACGACTGAAAGTTAAGGAAGTGAAGAAAAGGAATTATCCCATGTTTATATTCTTTTACTTTTTAATAGTACAGAATAAAAACAATAGAAAAAATACTATTATAAATTATCTTTTTATTTTTTGTTATTATAGTAGAAAATAGTAGAATAGGTGACAATTTGACAGATTTGCTGACGTATAGATTTGTTTCCTTTTTTAGTATTTTATTTTGGCTAACGTCATGCTACACTTTTGTGTGCTTATAAATAACAAAGGCATGTGCATTTCACAGGTATCACCGAACGATGACAATCTTCTGTCCCACTCAAGCACATCAAGTGTTCTTGAGCTATCGAGGAGAGCAACTGCGCTACAGCTTCGTGAGCCACCTCATTGATGCTTTTGAAAGAAATGAGATCAACTTCTTTGTAGACAAATACGAACGGAGAGGCAAAGATCTCAAAAATCTCTTTGTTAGGATCCAAGAGTCGAGGATCGCGCTGGGCATCTTTTCTACCAGGTTTGTACTATTCTTTCACATAATCCAATATATACTCAGGCCCGACTTTAGGGTAATGCTGGAGGAGCAAAAACACAGGGCCCATCATGCTTGTAATCATCCTGAGTCTTCATTTCAGATACACAGAGTCAAGCTGGTGTATGAACGAGTTTGGTGAAGATGAAGAAACTTGCGGATAAAAGAAAGCTCCATGTCATTCCAATCTTCTACAAGGTGAAGGCACCAGACGTTAGAAACCAGACAGGTGAGTTTGGTGACAACTTCTGGACGCTCGCAAAGGTTTCTAGTGGAGATCAGATCAAGAAATGGAAAGATGCTCTCGAATGTATCTCCAACAAGATGGGTTTATCGTTGGGAGACAATAGGTACTTTCCACTCACTCTCACTAAATCTTCTTTTTCTTATTTTCGTTCTAGTACAATCTTCTTTACGCTCTAATGATTGTACTTTTCTTCAAAATCTGAAGGTTATTGTTAGAAATAAGGTATACTTTTTTGGCAGCTCTGAAGCAGATTTTGTCAACGAAATTGTTAAGGCGGTTGAGAGAGTTGTAGCAGAAATTGGACTTGAGGAAAAAGAGAATCATTTCGAGAAGAAAAAGAGAAAGGATTGCAGATGCAATTGCAAATTTAAGTTGCCCTATTTTAAGAGGAGCAAAACCAAGAAATTGTAATATAAGAAAATGTTCTGTAATTTGTAGAGATATATAGACTTTTTTCTTTTGACCAAAAAAAAAAATCTACTTGTGTTTTTAAGGGTACTTTTATTATCTACATGTTGCTGATTAACCTTTAACGAATTCATATCAATTCTAATAAGAACTTAAATATTAATGTAAAAATAATCCTAATTTGGTGGTGTCATAGGAAATGTTTTAAGTTTTGGAGGTGCTCAAGTTAATTGAATTTTGAAAGATATATTCCCTTTTAAAAATTGACATAGTCCAATCATTGTAACATTCAATAAATCTAAAATCATATTCTTCACAAGTTCCATTGTAAAAAGCAATTACCTAATTCTACAATTTTAAATTTTGCTAGATAACTTTAGTTACTTATGATCAGGGGCAACATCGTCAATTTTACCCACACCGTAAACACTTTAGGCTTACAACGTAAGGTGCTTATTTCACAAGGACCTCCTTCAATATTAACTTCATGTACATGATGTTTTAACTTATTGCAGAAGGAAGTAATTGATGTTCTAACTTATTACAAAAGGAAGTTGAAAGTCAAAAGAAAGAAAAAGATTCATTCTAACCTCCGAACGATGGCAGTCTTCTCTCCCACTCAAAAGTATCAAGTGTTCTTGAATTACAGGGGAGACCAATTACGTAACAGCTTCGTAAGTCACCTCATTGATGCCTTTGAAAGGGATGAGATTAACTTCTTCGTAGACAAATACGAACAGAGAGGCAAAGACCTCAAAAATCTCTTTGTTAGGATCCGAGAGTCGAGGATCGCCCTAGCCATCTTCTCTACAAGGTTTGTAGTTTTCTTTCTCGTTCTTGATTATCCAATATCTACTTCACTGAACCAGAAGCGAATCGTAATCATCCTCGTGTTTATTGAAGGTATGCGGAGTCGAGGTGGCCTATGGATGAGTTGGTGAAGATGAAGAAACTTGCGGATCAAAGAAAGCTTGAAGTCATTCCAATCTTTTACAAGGTGGAAGCAGAACATGTTCGCGAACAAAAAGGCGAGTTTGGTGACAACTTCTGGACACTCGCAAAGGCTTCTACTGGAAATCAGATCAAGAAATGGAAAGAAGCTTTGGAGTGTATCTCCAACAAGATGGGTTTGTCATTAGGAGACAAGAGGTACTTTGAACTCAAAATCACTATATCTTCTTCTTTTCGCTCTAATTAAAACCAAAGAAAAATTATATGATATTGAACTTTATTGGCAGCTCTGAAGCCGATTTTGTCAAGGAAATTGTCAAAGAGGTTAAGAGAGTAATAGCAGAAATTAGACTTGAGGAAAAAGAGAATCATTTTAGGAAAAGAACCAGAGAGAATCGCAAATGCAATTGCACTTGCTTTCCCGTTTTCAAGAAGACCAAAACCAAAGACTTGTGACATTATTACATGTTTTTTTTTGCAATTTTGTCTTGATATTAAGTCTCTTTTTTTTTTTTGAAGGTACTCTTTTTTGTTCTATATGTTGCTGATTAAAATTTTCAACGAATTCAGATAAATCCAATAAGAACTTAGGAATACCTCTCACTTTTTCAAATGATTATCCATCTTTCTCTCGAGTACATATTAATATTGAGTGTGACGTGGTTTGTAGCAAAATTCCTAAGTTTCTTTTTTAAAGTTTGTGATATATTCAACTTAAACTCCAACAAGAATCAACAACATATGTGTACCTGTTTTTTGTTTGCACGATCCGTTTTCTTCACTTTATTAACTGGTTTGTAGCAATTTATGTTTTTATTTCCTCAAATGTTAATTCAAAACAGTTTGGTTCAAATTAAAAATAAATCAACAAACAAGAATGTCTCGAGTTTCCATAGCTGCTAACCTCATCTGAAGAAGACACAGACGAACTCGCGCCAAACTTACCAGCACCCTTCATGTAGTAGACAAGTGAACCTAATCGATAAAGAGCATGGTTTATCAGCATTCCCCAGAAACAAACTCAAGTCATACCACAATAATAACAAAATCAGATTCTTACACATGAGATGGAGAAAAAAGAAGCGCAGAACGTAAGAATTGGAATTACTCGACTCTGTCATCTCTGGAATCACTACATATGTGGACTATTAGTATGTGTATAGTTCGGTACATATTGGTATAGCAAATATAATGATTAAGGACTCTGGAATGTCCGGTTTATATCTAATTATGGTGTAAGTTCTGGTTCATTCATCCGGTTTAGTTGGTTAGTTCATGTATATAACAACTGTAACAACCATCAAGATTGATTAATGAAGATAACAAAATTTTCACCAATTCTCTCTTGAGTATGGTCAACTAATATGGTATCAGAGCATTTTCTTCTCAATTTTTTCCGATTTTTCTCTGGAATCTGCTCGATTTCTTTCGTTTTCTTTTCAATATCACTAGATAAGATGATAAAATTTTATCTGAATATATGAAGACTACAACTTAGAAGTTTGATGATGAACGTTAAGGAATTAGGAGTGAGGATATAATGTACTCAAGTAACTCAATAATGAAGAGTAGAACGCATATAACTCCGAAAATTGTTAGCCATTTTGTGAGAAGAATGAGTGAGGAAGCTCATTAAGGATTTGGTAGCGTTTTGAAGATCGTTGCCAATTGTGATTGGTAGCTGCTTTTTTTTGGTAAAATGTTTGTGGTTGGTAGCTTTATTAAGGGATTTGAGCAAGGCTGTCATGCAGAACGTCGCAATCATATAATGACCGATTTTCTTTTGTTATTTGTTCCGAAGACCTTGAAAAAGATTAATTTTCTGGTTATTACTTTAAACTCGTCGGTTTCATAATATTTTGATATATATTATTAAATTGATAACTTCTTCATATGCTTTCCTTACTCTCTGTTCTTTTAAATATTTAAAAGTAAAAAGAGTAAATCGTATGGTCTAGACTGTTTGACAGATACAACGAATGTAGTTTTAAAAATCAAAACTTATCTTGTTAAATAAAACGAAAAGAAAAACTTATATATATTAAACAGTTGAAAGTTACACATACGTGGGAAATAAAGAATCTCATCTATTCTTTGGAGAACATAGCCAATCGAATACTTAGAAAGCTTCTCCATCGAGAACAAAATTTCATCAAGGAAGGTGTCAACAACGGGACTCGACTTGGTCAGTTTTTTATATCTGTTATTGTGTCGACTCTATTTCATTCATTATGTCGATCTTTTGCATCGGCATTTGATGAAATGGTCATAAATGTTTGGTTTTCTATTGTACTTAACTACTGACCGACACCATATATGATATATCCATTTTTTCTTTCCTCGGATTTTACTTTTTAGTTTGTGGAACCCTAGAGTTTACTTACACATTAGTGCATTCTTCTTTAAGATCTACATCTCAGGTTATAACTTATAAGTGTTTTCTCTTTTCTTTTTTTTTTTACTTCTACTTATAAATGTTTTCTCATCATTAGAAAAAGTTAGTTTAAAAACAAGGATTATTTTATAAGATTCGAATACAGTAAAAGTTACAAAAAAAATTTAAGATTCGAATAACAAGTTAGTTTACACCCAAATTATATAGAATTAAACAATTTAAAGCTACACTTCGGAAGGAATAAAGTAAAAGTTTACAGTACTTATTTCCCTCTCGTAAAAATAGACACTATAGAGACGTTCCAAAAGAAAAAATAGACACTATAGACACTATGTAACTTTATTGCATGGTATGGAAAAGAATATGTTACGGACCCCTTTTTTAGGTTTTCTGGTTAATATACAAAATTTAAAACTTTATAAAGAGGGTTAGTATTACAATAAAAAAACAACTCACCGACATCTTCTCACTTAAAAAAAAACGCCTCAGACCACCAGCCATGGCCGCTACTCTTTTAATCAAATCTGACGGTCGCTTCACGGCGCTGAAACTCCTAGCGACCATAAGTTCCAGTCGCCAATGGCCGCATCTGTCTTATCGTTTGTTTAGCGACGGTCAAACGAACTCGAATCTGTCGCTGACGCCTACCGCAGGCTACACACAAAAGAGCAGGACCACACTTCCCAGTCTGGTCGCAGCTTGTCATTCCTTCCTAATTACATATCCGATGAGAGTCGCTGTCTCTACGGTGGAGAACCATCAAGTGTTCATCAATTACCGGGGAGAGCAACTGCGCCACAACTTTGTCAGCCACCTCTGTAATGCCTTTGAGAGGCACAGGATCAAATTCTTCGTAGAAAAAGATGAGCAACGAGGTAAAGATCTCAAACATTTCTTTGTAAGGATCGAAGAGTCGAGGATTGCTCTAGCCATCTTTTCTACCAGGTTAGACACTTCACTAGTCAGTCAAATAGTCAATGAATCCCACAACAATACAAATAAAATAAAAACAAGAATCATAGTAATCATTGTCTTTTATTATAGGTATCCGGAGTCAAGGTGGTGTATGGATGAGTTGGTGAAGATGAGGAACCAAGCTGATAAAGAAAAGCTCCAAGTCATTTCAATCTTCTACAAGGTGGAGCCAAGAGACGTTAGAAAACCGACATGTGACAGTGAGTTTGGTAAAAACTTCTGGAGACTCGCAGAAGCTTCTGACGGTGATCAGATCAAGAAATGGAAGGAAGCCTTGGAGTGTATCTCCGACAAGATGGGTTTGTCTTTAGGAGATAAGAGGTACTTCACACTCACACTCAGTCATTTTGTTTCTACGTCTTCTTCTTGCTTTTTATACGCTCTAACTAAAACCAGCGGAAAAATATTCCTTTCTTTTTCCTTCAAAATATGAAATGGATTAAGGTATACTATTTTTGGCAGCTCTGAAGCTGATTTTGTCAAGGAGATTGTTAAGGAGTTGCTGAGAGTTATAGAAACAATTGGACACCAGGAAGAAAACAATCATTGTGTGAAAATAAAGGAGAAAGGTCGGGGTTTGCAATCTCCCTGATGAAGAATATTCCGATCTCAAGATGCACTTTCCGGTAGGGTTTTCCTAAATGTATCTATATTTTAAGATATATTTTTTCCATATGATGCATATAAGTTTCCTGAGAATTCAAGATCTAGCTTGGAAAGATCCATCAGATTTCTTTATCTTTTATTTTTTCATTCTTGATCTTATGCGTTATGTTTTGGAGACCTAGGTGTTTAATCTTTGAATGTGTGTTTCTTAATCTTGAATATGGTATGATTTCTTGATGCGATTTTTTCAAATGTTTTCAAAAATAAATTAATTATTTCTTGAATTTTGTTTTGGATGATTATTTAGTTTGAAAAGTTTCATTCTATACAGCAATATTTCTTTGAAATTAAATTTGGTCATAAAAATCATTAACTTATAAGCACCTTTTTAATTTATTTTGACGAGAACCATACCAAAATTACTCGAAATTTCTCCCATTTTTTAAGTTTTAGTTAATGTAAGACAAAAAAAAATCGAGATCCAATTATATATATACTATATATATATAAACACATATACACATATATTCTGGATACTCAGTATTTTTTCTACTTTTATTTTTTCTATATGTTACTGATTTATTTTCAACGAAATATAGCAGCAATTGGACTCAATAAAAAAGAGAATCATTTTTGGGGGAAAAAGTAGAAAAGATTGCTTGCTTATGTGAGCTTTAAGACGAGCAATACCAAAAAGTTGCGACGTAGTCCCATCAAAGTTCTGTAGTTTTTTTTTTATATTTCATTTTTTCTATTTGTGTTTTTTATCGAATGCTTTTTTTTCTAGATGTCTTGTGTTTTGATATACGTTGCTGATTAATTTTCCAACGAACTCAAATCAATCCATTAAGAACTTGGGAATCCATAGCCTCTCACTTTTCGAATGATTATCAAATGTTTCTCTCTTATCTCACCATTTTTCTTGTTCCCTTGTATCATCTTTCTCCCAAATACACATATCCACGCATATATAATTATGATGTTAGACAACAAATTAAATACAATTTTGGCTCGGGCAAAAATGAAGAGTGAAGTGGTTTGTAGCAAAACTTATCATTTCATTTTAACAGTTTGTGGTTATATTTGCTGACGATATCAAATTTCAGCTCCAACGATAATCAAGAAGATGACTAATCTCCTGTGCCTCTGTTTGGATATGAGACTATTTGGTTTAGTGGTGTCTGTGTGAAATCCGAAAAAGTTAACACTAAGGATTATTTTTCTATTTCTTTTCTTTCTCGACATTAGTCATCATTTATTTTGTTTGATGACGCATGGTCATCTTTTTTATTCTTTTTCTTTTAAAGCTACACTTTGGTCGTCTATGATGGATGCTATATAGTCTCTGGCGCATAAAAACTTTCCCCCTGCTCGATGTCACTCACTATTAGGAGAGGATAAAATATCTGAAATTTAAAATCCGGTCTGAGATCAATTCCGCTCTCATATGTAAAGAAGATATCCAGAGTCTCTAAATCCGAATTTTAATTTGAAAATTCGAATCCGTTACATTTATAATTTTTTATTTAATATATATTTATGTTATAGATAGATGAATTTGTCAAAATATCACCAAAACAAATTTTATTTGAAAAATTATGTATTTTTTAGAAATCACATAGTAAATATGTTATAAAATATTTGATAAAATTAATTTAAAATATTCTGTATGATATTTTTTATTAAATTTTATTTTAAAACTATTAATGATTTATATTATTATTTTAATATTTTTATTTACTTTAGCCGGATTTTGTGAATAATGGCGAATCTGGATCCAAATATCATAAAATTCCTGGAAATCCGACCTATGCTCACCTCTGTTCACTGTCAAAGCTCCGACCTCACTGTCACACCCATCCTCTTATAGCATTGCAATTTTATTTCCACCCTTTTTAATTTAAATATTATAATACCAAATAACAACCCTTCTTAATTTATTTATCCATTAATAGCACTGCAATTTTGCAACATAATCGAGAATTTTAACTATAATTTTCCGAATCTTATAATTTTAAATGAGACTGTATAAAATTGTAATAACAATAAAAAATTTGCTAATCCACTAAAGTTCATCAAAAATTGTAATTTTAAAAATTCAAATATCTAGAACTACAATATGGCTTTGTTGGTGACATACAATAGGTAATTTCCATTCGTATGCACCTTTTTCCTTCAAAGTCTGAAGGATACTTGTCACTAATGTATTCTTTTTGTTTCAAAATATAAAATATTTTATTTAATATCACAGAGGTTAAGAAAATTTTTAAAGTATTATTTAATATAGAAAATAAAAACAATTCAATTAATTATAAAAGACTGCAAAATATTATTGATCACACAAAATTTAATAAAACTAAAAATTATATAGAGAAATATGAAAACATCTTATATTTTAAAATAAAAATAAAAACTTTAAAACATCTTATATTTTGAAATGGAGGCAGTATATTTATCTGCATTTCTAAAACTGATTTTGTCAAAGAATTTTTTACTGTGAGGTTAAGAGAGTTACAGCAGCAACTGAGACTCGAGGAAAGAAAAAATAATTATGTCAATCATTGTATGCAAATAAAATTTGGACGTATAGTTTCTGTAATTTGTCTTTGATATGCCAGTTTTCTAAATATGTGTGTGGTTTTCTCATAAAGGTATTTTTTGTCTTTGTTTGGACTTTGGAGTATGTCGTCTGAGCCAATTTGATCGCAATATAGACAGGGATATTTTCCTTCGCTATCTCTAACTTTAAACATCAAACTTATTACTTTAATTTGCTTTCCCATTTTCCGTATGGACATGGATTGGTAATTGGCATTTCAGGATTTCCATCAGGATCAATCCAAAAATAGCTACAATATTTAAATTATAGTATTAAATTTAATAAAAACACAGTATTAACTTTTTTATTTTAGAACATATTTATTATGTGATCTTTAAACAATATAAAAATTTTCAAATAAAATTTGTTTTGGTAATATTTTGACCAATTCTTCTTTTTTAATTATATAAATATTATATATCTATTTATATATATATATATAACATATTTAATCTAGATCCGAATATATTAATATTAAAATTAAATACCCAAATCCAAATCCAAAAATTTCGGATATTATAATTTCGGATCGGATCAGATCAGATTTCAGATCTAAAATATCATTTGTCCACCCATATTCTAAAGTTTGTCAAAAACATTCTTTCTCTCAATTAAGTGCAAAGTCCACAGCCTTCTTTTACACACGAGTAGTTCATTCGCAATATCTTTAGTTTGTACTATATTGATATTCAGAAAAGGCTAATATCTAAACTTTGCTAGCTAGGAGAGTCCAAAACTGTATTCTTTCTAACGACATATAGGTTGACAAGATTCGACCTATTACGGAGGGTTACACAACTAAATAGAGTCATAATCCGGTAGAATGCCGCAAATGTGGATTGTTTTACATTTAACTAAAGGTATTTCTCATCCAAAACTGTTTTGAACACAGTGTATTTGAATTCGAAGAAACAAAACTTGTTTCTATGATATACAGATTCCAAAATATTATCGTCTATGCTTCATTAACATTTTTTGAATATATATAATTAGGGATTTAATTTTAAATTTTCTTTTGAACATATTAGTTATTAAATATAATTTTAACTAGATAGTAACCCTTTGTGTTGTGTTAATTAAAATTACTAATATATAATTATGTACGCGCGGTGTTATGTTTGTAAATAAATTTATTTGATAATTTAGATTATAACATAATTTGGTTGTAAAAATTAAGTGTTGATATGTATATATTTTCACGTTATTTAAAATAATTATAACAATTTGATTTAATCCAATATCAATTATTATCAATGATTAGAAATTCGATTTGATATCTGTCATGATCCGTTATGACCCGTCTTTATCTGCTATAACCCATTTTTATCTGTTCTGACTCGTCTTGATCCATTATGATCCATTGTAAATATTAGAACATTAGAAGATTTGAATCCTGGATGATACAATATTGGATCCATGGAAACTAAATCCATGTACTCTTTGAACAATTAAAAAAAAACTACATAAATATTTTTGACATTAAAATTAGTAACACCTTAACTTCTTATAAGTTAAAAACTATATAATCCTTGATAAAGTTAAAATATATATATTTAAAAATTATAACATTATAAATTTTTAATAGATTTTAAATATTAAAGTTTAAATATTTATAATATTTTAAACAAAGAATTTAAAATAATTTTTATTTATTTTATTCGGTAAATTTATTGGTTTAACTAAAAAACCATATTAAACTATTATTTTTAAAAATTTTGGATACCTAAGAAGTCAAGTTTCTTACTCATTCAGATTAATCATTTTGGTCATTTTTGTAATATGACTCAGAACACACTTTTTTCTTCATTGATTGAGTAATATATCTTCTTTTTTTAAAATTCAATTCACAACATATGTAGAAAAAATCTACATTTTATTAATTATATGTATTATATGATAATTTAAAATAATTTAAAAATAAGATCAAACAAAGATGATAGATGAATCATAATTTTATATCTTAACAAAATCTTTCAAATATAATAAATTAAAAGAAATAATATGGTATAATTAGATATAAAATCTTATTTTTTAATTTTGATTGATTGACAATTAAAAATAATAATTTTAATTTTCGTTCATAATTAATAAGAGAGAGAAAATAAGTTTAAATTTTTGGAAACTAACAATTATTTAAAATATTATTTATGATTTTAATTTAATTATATTAGTTTTATGATTATGATTGTGCGTTTATTGATTTTATTTAAAAACCATTGCTCAAATTTTTAACCGATATGAAACATTGAATACACTTTTTCTTCATCGATTGAGTAATATATCATCGTTTTTAAAAAATTGATTCACAACATATCCAGAAAAAATTATATTTTTATTAACTATATGTATTATATGATAATTTAAATTATATTTAAAATCTTAACAAAATCTTTCGAATATAATAATTTAAAATAAATAATAAGGTATAATTAGATATCAAATCTTAGTTTTTCAATTTTAATTTGTTAACAATTAAAAAAAATCGTCTATATTTAGTTAGAGAGAAAAGTGAATTAATTTTTGGAAACTAATAATTATTTAAAATATTATTTACAAAATTTTTTAATTATATTAATTTTATGATTATTATTGTATCTTTAATAACTTTATTTAAAAAGTATTAAACCAATAATATTTTATATAATATAAAACATGAAAATTAGTTTGTTTTTTTCAACATTGCTCGAATTATAGAGATATAAGAAAATTGCACACGACCATTTGAAAGTTGGTGACTTTGACCGTGGGCTTAGCAAACTCATAAAATTGTATAATTTTATCAATGAAATGAAGTAGCCAAAGTATCATATGGCCACAGACCAACACAATAATCTGCTCCAAATGATTAATCTAATGATTTTTCTTGATTCATTGATAATTATGAAACTCACAAAAAATTTGGTTTAAATTTAAAATTTCATCTCCATGTACAGTACGTATGTTTTGTTTCAGCTTAATCGTTAAATGATAAGATGCAAACATGAACCAGAGGTCAGACCATTGTGGTTTATTCACTCCAGACAACCCAAAAACGAGAGATAATAATAAAAAAAGAAAAACATCAAACAAAGTTTCTACTTTTTTGCCTTAAATAAAGTGAAATCAGTTGTATACTCAAAGCCATATATATATATATAGAGAGAGAGACAGTAAATATATATATATATAGAGCTCTCTAATGGTCTCTTAGTCTTAAGACAGTAAATCATAGACATGAGAAAATGAGTATGGTTGTTACTACTTAGATGAGTTTCTTTTTCTCGAAGAAAGTTCTCAAGTGCCAATATTGTAGACCAGCCACTGATAAACAAACCCCAAGCGACACGAAACTCAACCACGCCATCTTCGAGTTTGTGGATCTATTCAATTCTTGCATTTCTTCTTCCCTGGTACCACCACACCAAAACACAATAACAAGATTATTCTCATAATTTCTTTCTTCATCAGACCAACAAAAACATCTTTTTTCTTCGTCTAATTTACCTTTCACGAAGATAAAACATCTCTTCGTGGATTGAATTAACAGTGTCCATTAAGTTCTTAACCTGAAACTCCATCATCTACATATATAAACAACATTGTCAAGATCCAACCACAACTAGTTTTAATCATAAAGCAAATTTTAAAAGCTACAAGCTGATCTCTACACTATCTTCTTTCATTTTCACATTCAAAACCAGACAAACCCTAGCTTTTGTATCTTGAACATAAAAATGGCATAAATGGCTCAAATGTCATCAAACCAACACACAATAAAATAATTCTTAATTGAAACCAATACTACAAAAGGGGTTCAAAGCAACTTACTACAACTTGGCTCTTCTTGGCCACATTGGACCACTCATTAGAGTGAACACCACTCTTCCAATCAAAATCAATGGTCAACGTCGTCTGAGGCTTATGATCAACGGCTGTGATGCACGCTATGTAATGCCCACTCTCAAGTGCAGTAAACGAGAACTGTCCAGCCTCTACTTTAGCAGCTTCGTGCAACATCTTCCCTTTTGGTGGCATCACCTACAATAATATCACAAGATTAACAAAAATTGAAATCGAAGGAATTTTTAAAAAGTTCGATTGTAGAAATATTTACGATTGAGTTTAAAGGTGAAAATATACATAGACGTTGATCTTGTGAGAAGCAGGTAGAGGATGATCTTCGTTAGGGTTTACGATGAAGTATTTGCCAATAGACATGGATTTTTCGTGAATATCTTCTCCGATGCATTTCGTTTGATCAGAGCTTAGTTCGAACCGCATTGATAGTGTTGTTGGAGATAACAACGCAAGGATCATAAGCAAAATTGAGCTCTTACGAAGATCCATGGCGGCACCAGAGAGAGATAGATAGAGAGATTTTGTGATATTCGAAGCTTTTGGCCGTTTCGGGAAAATGCAGAGAGACAAAAGAGAGTAAAAAAAAAGTTATTTGCCACGTGTAATTATTTAATTAGTTGAGACACGTAAACAAGTCTCACTCGTATGGTAATTAGCTTTCCCTTCTTAGACCTGAATATTTTATGGGCTTTATATGGAATAGCTAATAGCATTTGGGCTATAATTTCGTAATGAGCTTTGACTCCGCCTCGAATATTGGGCTTTTAATTTCAATATTGTTATTAGTGTACTATATTTTTAACGGTAAGTCGGTAACCATAATTATCAAACAGAGCATTAGAACTTCAAAATAGCATAGAATGGGTATTTTCAGGTTGACAAAAAGAAAAGAAAAAGAAGAAGGTATTTTCAGAATCTGCCGGATGTATTTTTTGGATTTAGACAGCTTAACCGCTTGAATACAAACTTAACCTTTTGGATTTAAATATATATTATTGTATTTATAAAATAAAAAATTATATCACCTAAAATCTGACAATTTAATATAGATAGAAGTCATAATTTTAACAATAAAATAGTTAATAATTAAAAATAATTTGAAAAAGATAATTTACTAATTGCAAGCATAAAAAATAATACAGACCATAATAATCTATGTGTTGGTATTCTGAACATAATTATAAAAATTTATGTCCATAGGCTAACTCTTTATGTTTTCCTAAAGCTTTTGTTAGAAATTTTCTATCATTTCATATTGCTATTAATATTTTGATATAAAAATAAGGAAAATAATGGTAAAAAGTGAGAAAATAATAATAATTGATTGATTATTTCTAAAAGAATATAATTTCTAATTTTTTTAATATTCTATTTTTAACAGCAAAAATCTAATTTAAACTAATCACCTAGATTTTATGTTGATTTTTTAAATAGAAATAGATTTTAAACAAAAAAACCTGGAAATTTTTTGGCAGTTAAAACTTTGAAATAAATGACAATCATTAAAGCTTCAACTAATAACCCCAAGATCAATCTGTTCGGATTTTTAAGTTTTATCCTAAGAAAATTCCTGATTTTGAAATATACCCCCTTTTCCAAAATTTGCGATTAATTCGAAAAAATCTTCTTCCAAGTAGGTATTTTTCTCGGGAAAATTATCAATTTTCTCACGGGAAAAAAGAAACATAAAAAAACTTAGAACAGTCGTATCTGTTTAATTGTCCGCATTTGTTTTTGCATCCCTTTTCCCACCGTTTCACTACTTTCTTAATTTAGGAGAAAAACCCCCAAAGATTCAAGCTTTCGAAAATTTAATTTCACAGTGTATTCGTAAAAGTTAGATTTAAAAAATAAATCTTCTCCGATGATGAAGTGGCGATGAGTGTCATCGTCGGAGATAATGGAAATTAGATCGGAGAATACTCAAACACGGAGTGATAATAAGCCTCCAACTCCGAGTCAAGCAATTCACAAAACTCGATTACAAGTTTGGTTCTTTAGACTCTGTTCGTGTGTTTTGGTTTGGACTTGTTTGATTCAGCTCTTCGCCGCCGGCGAACTTTGGCAGTCCCGAATCTTCACTGGTTTAACCAATCAGATTTCTCTATTCTCTCTCCCCGTCGAATCAGTTCGATTACTACCTCCTCGAAGTTAGCTTTTGTGTTCTTCAATCGATTTGTATGTGGGTTTTGTTTTGGTGCTTAAAGTTTAATTTTTTTACAGGGAATTATACAAGTAATGGAATTTTAAGAGTGTCTTGTAATGGCGGTTTGAATCAAATGCGTGCAGCGGTTTGTGACTCTCTTTTGATTGCTCTCTTATTTGGAGAATAAGGGGTTTTTCATATCTTGATGATTCTTTTGTGTTCAGATTTGTGATATGGTGACTGTTGCTAGGCTATTGAATTTGACTCTTGTTGTTCCAGAGCTTGATAAGAAATCTTTTTGGGCTGATCCAAGGTAATGTATATGTTTATTTTGCGATTTTAAGTAACATTTTTGTAGCTAAAGCATCTTAGGTTTCTTACTTTTTGCAGTGACTTTGAGGATATTTTTGATATAAAGCATTTCATTGATTCATTAAGAGCAGAAGTTCGGATCTTAAGGAGACTTCCAAAACGGTATAGCAAGAAGTATGGATACAAATTGTTCGAAATGCCGCCTGTGAGCTGGTCAGATGACAAATATTACTTGCAACAGGTAAATTTGTAGTTTCTTTCATTTTCCGTTGTTCTGCTTATGATCTGCGTTTTGATTGATCGAACTTTCTTGTTTCAGATATTGCCGCGATTCAGAAAACATAAAGTTCTACATTTTATTAGGAGTGATACGCGATTGGCGAACAATGGTCTTTCTTTGGAACTTCAAAGGCTGAGATGCCGAGTGAATTTTGAAGGACTGAAATTCACTCCGCGGATTGAGACTTTGGGATCAAAGTTAGTTCGGATTCTCCAACAAAGAGGGTCTTTTGTGGCTTTGCATCTTAGATATGAGATGGACATGTTGGCTTTCTCTGGTTGCACTCATGGTTGCACCGAGGAAGAAGCTGAAGAACTCAAAAAGATGAGGTAAAGAATAACCTAGCTTGATGCTCTTTTCTTTGATCAAATCTTGATTTGATGTTTCTCTTATGTGTTTTAGGTATGCATATCCACGGTGGAGAGAGAAAGAGATAGTCTCAGAAGAAAGGAGAGTGCTAGGGCAATGTCCATTAACACCCGAGGAGGCGGTTTTGGTCCTAAAAGCATTGGGGTTTCAAAAGGATACGCAAATATACATTGCAGCTGGTGAGATTTATGGTGGTGCAAGGAGATTAGCCCTTCTAAAAGAATCATTTCCAAGAATTGTGAGTTTCTATAACTCCTATAGTTTCAATATGATCGATTTTGGCGATGATGTGATGTGTGGCTTTCAGGTTAAAAAGGAAATGCTACTAGATCCAGCGGAATTGCTACAGTTTCAGAATCATTCATCTCAAATGGCAGCATTAGATTTCATAGTATCTGTAGCCAGTAACACTTTCATTCCTACTTACTATGGAAACATGGCAAAAGTTGTCGAAGGTCATCGAAGGTAATTCTATAATTCAAATCCAATTCAAGCTAATTCTCAGTAAGATTCTTGAAACGAACATCATTTTGCAGATATCTCGGGTTTAAGAAAACAATATTGCTAGACCGGAAGAGACTAGTGGAGCTTTTGGACTCGCATAACAACAAAACACTCTCTTGGAATCAGTTTGCAGTAGCCGTCAAAGAAGCACATCAAGGACAACGAATGGGAGAACCAACACATCGGAAAGTTATCTCTGATAGACCAAAGGAAGAAGATTACTTCTACGCCAATCCTCAAGAATGTATCAGTGAAAAATGATATAGATCAGTAACCACTAGAGCAGGATATGATTAGTTCTCATCTCAGAATTCTAATCTTTTTTTGTTTATAGACGTTTTTCAGTTTCTGTATAGTAAGAGATGAAACTAAAAAGAAGGTTGTGTCATCTTTGTACCAAGAATTGGTATGATAACCAAATCTGGTTTAGCTCAATTATCACTTGGTTTTTCTAAAAGGTTTTTTTGTGGATCATATAAAGGATCATCAGTGCATTTCTCATTCATACAAAAATACATTTTCGAAAACCCAATCTGAGCAGAAGTTAGAAGAACATTTTCGAAAACCCAATCTGAGGTTATAAGAAACTTGCGGTTACTAGTTGGTGTACTCAGAGGCACTGAGATACTCGCCATGCTCTTCAAAGTACTCAATCATACGTTTGAGAAACGCATCACTGCTCACTGTCTCTGTATCGCAGACAATACAACACTGTCTTCTAGAGCGAGTAACAGCCACATTCATTCGCCTTTGGTCCTTTAAAAATCCAACTTCTTTCTTTGAGTTTGATCGAACCATGGAAATGATGATAGCTTCTTTCTCTCGACCTTGGAAACCATCCACTGTGGAGATCTCCATGTCCTTTAGCTTCTCCTCTTTGCCCCTAAGAATCCTAAGTAGCATAACCTGAGCAGCGTAAGGCGTAATAATTCCAATATCAGAAGGTTGAACTCCACTCTCCATTACTCTCTTGGCATGTGCCATTGCGACTTCTGCTTCACCTTCATTATAGGTGCTCTCTTCCTCATCTTTCTTCTCTTCCATGTCACACCCAGCGGTATCTACTAAAAGTAGAGTCGCCTCTGTTGAAGAAGATTTTGTTACATTCTCTAAGTCAAAAAGCATATGTGAGGCAACACTTGGATGAGCTGTTATCTTTTTATCGTAAAGCTCTTCGGATGACCAGTTCATAATAAGCTCATGCATACGATACTGGACAGTTAGCATGGACTTGATCTCATCTCCATAAAGATCCGCTAGCCGTTCAAAGAGTGTTATCCCTAGTCCTTTTTTCTCAGCTTCAATGCTTTGGATTGTCGGTGGGAGTTGGAGATGGTCACCTGCAAGTATGCATCTTGAACCCTTTAGCAGAGCTATCCAGCATGCTACCTCAAGAGCCTGAGCTCCTTCATCAATGATCACCAAGTCAAAAGTTGTATTATCAAGCTTTCTTGTCAATGCACCAGTCAAAGTTGTGAGAACGACATCAGCATTCTTGATCACATCTGATACAGCTAACTGCTGCCTTTTACGCTCTTCCTTACCCAGAGTTCGAAGCTCCTTCTGGATTTCTCTCCTTGTGTTTTTATCTTTCGCTTTCAATAACTTCCCGTTTAGTGCCTTCATTTCCTTTCTGATATCATTCACTAGTCCGCTGTTATCTCCCTTTAAAACCTGAGCATCTAGAGCACTATCCAGCACTTGAGGTAAAAGCCGAGCAGGATGCCCCACTCTCACCAGCTTTACTCTGTGAGGAACAAGTCTTTCAACAATGTTATCAACTGCAATATTCGAAGCTGCACAAGCAAGAATCTTTGAACCGCGTTTAACTTCTTGTAACACTATTTCCACTACCGTTGTTGTCTTTCCAGTACCAGGAGGACCATGTAGTAAAAACACATCCTTTGAAGATAAAGCTTTCAAAATCGCATCTTTCTGCGATTGATCAAGCTTCTTGTTAAAAGGCGTGAACGACAACTTAACATCCTTCTTCGTAACTGTTGGTTGTCTCTCACCAAACAAGACAGGTACTAAATCAGAAGCAGGTCCTCTTAACACACCTTTACTTAGCTGTATCAATGTATCTTTCATTCTACGATATGTCACCTCATTCGCAAGTTTCTCCAACCTAAGAGAAGTGTTTAACCCTTCTTCAGGAATTTCATCAAACACAACAGTTATCGAAGAATCCTTTAACCTATAAACCACTCCTTGAGCAATAGGAGATGAACCAAGATCAGCTTTGTTCAGTTTCAAAACAACAACATCATGATTACCAAAATTGTGAGCAGGAAGAACATCTCCTTTGTTTGATTGAAACTCGATAAGAGATTTCCCCATTAGACCTGTTTGAACATCAACACATTTCAAATTGAGAATCGTTGTGCCTTTCTTCTGAGCAGTTTCTATGTTTCTTGAAGCACCAGTGCTTAAAGACATTGAAATCTCAGCTTCTTTCTCCATATCTATAAGTGGAGCCATTGTTGACACGAAAGCTTCAAGAGATATCGCAGATCCTTGCTTTTTCGCCATTTTCACTCGTTAAATTCTCTGAAATGAAAACACATAATTTCAATTGTAATTAGTTTAATAAACATTTGATAGATAGAAGAATTACAGAAACTTTCAGATCCTAAATTATGAAACCGTTGAACAAAATTCAAAGAAACTCAAACGAAACCAAATTAACACAAATCTATTTAGCCGGAGCAAAAATGACGGCGGAAATGGTCTACATACAAAAGAAGAATGATTTTTTTTCTAATCCGATGTGTTCTTCTCTGCGTATTGGCAATTAATAAAACCCTAGAAATCACAGATGAGGAAGACGAAGTGAGAATGGTTGTGGAAATACGAAGATTGGGAGCGTTAACTAAAGAAGATGGTAAAAGAGTCGAAAGACTGAGCACGCATTTGTCTCTAACTCCCAAGCGTTACCTTATAATAGACTTATAATTTACCTTATAATGGGCTTATAATTTATCTTATAATGGGCTTAATTTATAATATAAATTGGGCGTTTTACGTTTTGTTTTGAGGCCCAGTTTGTTTTCCCTATTTTACATGTACGCAGTTTTGGGCTTAAGGTGCGTGGTAGTAATTGATCATATTATAAACATATGAAAACATATGATTATATGTACAGTCATTGATGCTGAACCGAATTTTAGGCTAATCTCCGAAATTCTTCTAGCGATTGTAAGGTTTTACTATACTTTAAAATTTATGAAAAGAAGAAGATGAAGGAAAATAGAACACATACACTAGGTCCGGGCATTCAGTGAATACAATTTAGTTTGGTTCAGAAGTTCGGAAGTTTGGATTATTCGGGTTGAAGAAAACATTTTCGATTTGAATCGAATAGAGAATTCAGGTCGATTCAATGTAAATTACTTCGGTTTAAAGTAAAAAATTATCACCAAAATTGAATAGAAATTTTAATACTTCGGTTAATTCCGTTTCATTATCAGCCCAATATCAAAACAGATTACAAAGTCCAAAGAAAAACATATCTACAACCCCATTAACAAGCCCACTGACAAATAATATTTGGGTTTCGGCCGCAGCGGCAGCTTGTTGTTGGCAACTTGGCGGTTTACAACGGTAATAACACGTGAAAACTAAAGAAACGAGAGTGCCTTGAGGTTATTTGACGAAACGATGATGAAATGGCTAGATGAGATGGTGACCGATGAAGTTACGGCTCCGCCTTGTAAAGTTCTTATCATCTCTAATGGTGCTAGCCATTCTGCCGCTCTACTCCGATGGTGCTAGCCACTCCGCCGCTCTACTCTGCTTCTTCTTCAGTGATTTGATAGCCATTCCAACAACGTTAGAAAGTTGTGTTCATGAATTCTCTTAACTCAATAGAAGAGTTTCTCTTTCCATAGTTTTTTGGTTCTTTTACTACTGGGTAAGAGGAAACAAAAATATGTCTAGATAATGATGAAGAAAAAGAAAAAGACTAAGTGAAGAAAAGAGAGAGGAAGAAGATGAGGATGAAAGTAATCGTGGAAAAAGTGATGTTGAGAGAGAATGAAAATAAAAGTAAAGTGAATCTTCATTAAGATAAAAAGTTCGGTTTGCATTTGGTTTTTGGTTTAAACCGAACCAAACCGAGATTCAAAATTATGTTACACATGGCAAAGGTCCTTCTCTTCCCTGCATCTGTTTTGTGTGAGAGCCGAAAAATGAGACTGAGTTTTGTCAACGGCTACTTCTTCTCATTATAATGAGTTTTGCGACGGCTTCGTCTCGTCGGCTTGGATTTCGTCACACAATTTTCAGGCCCATACACACTTGCACTTGGTCTTTGTTCTGCCTCTTCATCTGAAAGACATCAGATCTAACAGTAACCAACTTGCGCAAGTCTTTGCCAAAACATGTGAATATCTAAATAAATAAATAAAAACAACATTTGAGAGGCCCGATGATCACTAGCTCGAAACATATTTGTTTTCCTTCAGATTTTTCATACATGAAAATACATTTATGTGGGTTGAAACAAAAAAAACACATTTATATGAAACTTACAAAATTAAATTAATCTTATACAAGTTTTTATGCATCGGGCAAGTGTTTGGAAATGGTTTCAAGGCTCGTTTTGCTTTCTTTTTGTGTTGATAGTATACAAGTTTTTCCGGAATGTGTATAGTTTCTATTTATATTAGATAAATTTTTTTGCCAACAAAAATATATATTAGATGATATTTATGTAACTTCTATACTATCGATTTGAATTTCTTAATTATTTTAATTAGAAAAAATTCAATATATAGAATATTTTTTGGAATTTGTCCATATACACCTTTTTTACTAATCGTTAATCATGCCAAAACTATCCTTTTAAATAGTTTTAACAAATTTTTGTAACAAAAAGGTAGGTTGTGAGTTAAAAAAGGCAAATCATAAGAAAATTTTGTTGATGTTTATTTCAGATTAAGTTCTTTCTAAATATTTTAGAATACAAGTTCTAGAAAATTTAGATTATGTATTCTAGAGATTGTATGTGTTGTACGAAATTTAAAATTTATCTCTATTCTATGATATTTAGAATTTGGATTAATTATATGTTCTACGAATTTTAGAATACTGAAAATCACTCTATATTTTACAAAGTTAGAATTTTCTCGTAGATATATGTAGTTGAGCGGATTGGTTCACTAACATTTTGTATGTAGTGGTGCCGCGAGATTGCAACAACGTTGGAGACAAATCATCAAAATTGACTCATTGCCAATGATTTATTACTAAAAATGTGTATTTTCCTATCTGTTTAAGGAGTTGTTTATTTACATTTATGCAAACATTTTGTAGATTAATAAAAGATGTTAAACAAAAAAAATCCTTCCAATAAATTTTTTCTTTTTTTTTTCTTTTGTGAATTTTTATGTTTTCATTTTTGTTTGAAATTTCTAGACATATCTTACAGAAATTATTGTTCCCATATCAAAATATTTAAATGACAGGATACTTAATTTTATCAAAATCGCCAAATTTGAAAATTAGTTTAATTTTCCTTTACGTTTGATGCCAGTGAAAGTTCACGTGGAGGCCATAGAAGAAGGAGGCTCCAGTAGAGCTGGTCAGTCCGATAAAAATGACAATAACACAGACGAAGAAGGAAACAACGATATGTTCCTCAAACCGGCCAATGACTTGAGCAAGATGAAAGCTGCGAGGCCAGCTCCGATCGAGGTTGATCGCATCAAGATCAACAACATGCGGGAAACGCCTCAGTCCACCACTAAAAGCGTTCTCAAGGTTTCGAACCAGAGGGACCTCAAATTCAGCAGAGATAATCTAAGGAAAATCGAGGAGAAGCTAACATGCGCCTTCGTCCAGTTCCATAGGAAGCTTTGGTTTCTCAAGAGCTATAGGTGCGTATTGTTTGTATTTCGATTTGAGATCAGTTAGGTAATTTTAAAAAATTTCGATTTGAGATATGAGTCACACATATATGCAGCTTTTTTTAATGTGTTGGCGCTTTCAAAATATTGAATAAGGATGATAAGGTTAGACATTGATAATTTTTGATTCAACCCTAAACGAGAATATTAACTAATTAACCACTTTAATTCTTCTCAGTTTGTCCTAATATTGATCTTCTATATATTGCTAGTCATTTGTCATAGGTAATGAGACTCATGGACCATGTTGAAGCTACATTCATAGAGCATTTCACGAATGGCAACAAGACAAAAAGAATGAACATCTAGCGACCACAAGCTAAAAGAGAAAGACACCGACTTACATTTTCCACAGGTATATGTAATAATACTTAGTCTTAATCTTTTCTTTTCTTTTTGATAAAATTTGGTACTTAATTAGTCTTAAACCTTTTTTTTGTTAACCCACTTAGTCTAAATCTTCCAGAATTGACTTTGTTTGTCAATTTCTTCTCTGTACTTAAAATGTTTCAGGTTTCTTGGGTGAATGTAGGGCTATCAAAATATGAACCTTCCTGCCACAGGGCAGGTTAAAAAAGAAAAAAAATTTGCGGGTTAATCGTGGGTGCGGATAAAAAAATTGGGATACGGAGCGGGTGGGGGTCGTGGGATAGATCCGCGGGTTGGCAGGTAACCTGCAAAATAGATTTTTTTAATACATATTTTTGCGGATTTGGCGGATCGAAAAAACGGGTTGATGGATTGAAGACCCGTAAATTAATTAGAAAATGTTTATAAAAAACGGGTTAATGGGTTACCCGTAAGTTTTATGGTTTTTGAACGGAACAAATACGGATTAAAGTTTTATATCTGCGGATTGGCGAATTGATGGATCAAACGGGTAAAAAATATTTGGATTGACAGGTTGGATGCATGTTTTCTCTCATAGTGGCTCTTGTAGCTATCATACACACCCGAAACATTTTACAAGATGAAGGCCAAACAAAATACATGAATACAATGTTCCCTCTTTATAGGTAAGCCTTATGCTTTCAGTCATTTTTTTTGCGTTTGCACTAGTATTTTTTTTCCTAATGAATTTCCAATGTTAAACAAACACACAGCTGTTAATAGTAAAAGGAAAAGCTAAACTTAAAACGGAAAGTTCAACTTTTTTTCTCGTGTCTTTGACGTTTATGTTCATATTTTTATGGAGTAAAAATTATGAAAAATTAAAAATGTGTTATATTTAAAAATGAGATTATTATTTTCCTCATGTAAATGCAAACAGAGTGATTGCTTTTGATCGACATCTTACGTGGCAACTATAAAAGTAAACGCTAAACGCTAATGGAAAGTTCTCCCGTTTGTATTTGAAGTTTAGTTTGTGTTTTGAAAAACAAATTACGAAAAAATGAGAAGTTCTATATATATAAAATGTGAGTTTTCACCCTCTCATGTATATGCAAACAAAGAAATTGCATTTGAAACAAAACAACCAACATCTTACTTTGGCTTATGTCTTTTTTTCTTTACTTAATCTTATGTTCGTATGAATTTATATAAGCATTTCAACTGTTTAATAATTAGACATACTCTGCTCTTTCTTTTTTTTGCAGTTTGTTCGGATTCATCGTGTTGCACATGATTATGTATGCTGCTAATACTTATTTTTGGAGGTGGTATCTATTAAATTATTCCTTCATCTTTGGATTCAAACAAGGAACCTAACTTGGCTACAAACAAGTTCTTTTTGTGGGGTTAAGTATTTGCGTGCTTGCTCTTCTTTGTGTTCTTGCCAATCTTGACATGGAAACAGACCCAAAGATCAAAGGTTACCAAGCCTTTACGAACTTCTTCCTCTTTTCCTCCTCATTATAAGTCCATAAACATAATCATCTTTTGAATTCAAACTACTTATCCATGTATCCAAGTATCTACTTATCAATTCTTAACCGAACATCCAAGTATCCATGGCTACGCGATAATCTCCTCGTCCCACACAAGGAAGTATACTTCGTTGCAATGGTGAGTGTCAATTGTCAAAGCATTGCAATGTTGTCCCATACTTAATTAATCTTTACATGTTAATATGTTATTAGACGATCTAATAACCGAAATGCATGAGGTTTACTCTATACAGATTGGACCGGGCTCGGTTTCGCTAAGAAAAAATATGGCCCGTGTGTCCAAAACTAGACTAGACCACAACATCACTAGGCACTAATTAATTTAAAATCTTTGTAAGAAATGTTTCAAAGAGAAGCAACTGATTATGAATCTTAACGCAGATCTTAAACGTGGTGTTGCGATTTGCGTGGATGCAAACAGTGCTGAATTTCATTTTTGAGTCTATGCACAAAGAGACTGTGGTTACCATCGTGGCAAGTCTTGAGATCATTCGTCGTGGCATATGAAACTTCTTCAGGTTACAACACATTAGTCTATTCTCTTTTCTTATTATATCGTATATATATATATGGACTTTATTGTTTAGTTGCATTTAATGAAACTAATCTTGGTTTGGTTTTGGTTCGTAAAAACAGGTTAGAGATAGAACATTTAAACAATGTAGGTAAGTACAGAGCTTTCAAGACAGTTTCATTGCCATTCAATTATGACGAGGACCAATAAATGTTTGTTGAAGAGACCGTAGCCATCTTTACTTGTTCTCGGTGGTTATCTAATTGGCTTTATAGCTAATAGCTAATATAATCCCAAATATGTATATACGAAAAGGGCACTAGTCAAGTTATGGTCAAATCTAGATAAGTGACAAGTCTCATGAGTTGGTCAACAAAATTCAGCCACCGTACTCGTCGTATTCATATTTTAATTTTATATGTTCATGTATGTGTATTCTGTACTCCGTGACTAGTGGGGTTCCACAGTCGAGACTAAAATTATATTAAAATCTAAAAAGAAATATTATATTCACAAACGAGACTATAATAATTATTATTATTATTAGTTTTTTTGCGTTGACTACAAGACGGTCTCCCTACAAAATCGGTATATTCAATGTAGATGGCGACGTTAGAATTGAATCTAAAAAAAGCTCGAGAACGAGAATTGTCCACATGTTGATGGGAAATAAATCACTCTAAGAGCTGTGATTAAAGCATATAACCATTGTCACATTTAATTTAGCATTTATGATGCAGCCAGAAGATGACCCAACATCTCAGACAATGATATGTGACATCGAAAAGAACAGAAAGACAATGAAATATTTCAATATTGTCTGTCAACAAAATTATTAGTTTTTGTTTAATTTCAGTTTTATTTGTTTTATAACTAAAAGTTTCAATATTGTTGTTGGTTCACGTATTATCCAACCTTTTTTTACTTTGTTCGGATAGAATTGGACATTTTAGCTCTAGAGAAACAAGTGCTTCAAAAATCATCTCAAATAAGGAACCAATGCAAAATATTATTCAACCGGTCTTTGCATATAAAAAGTTGAGATTGGTCACAAACCTACACCTGTCATGGCTCGACATGAGAGCCTCCTAATTCATCCTTAGTAGTCTTCGTAGACGCAATTGGGACTGGTTAGGGTGCATCTTCTTTCATCCCAACACTCGAAAGGTTTTAGGAATGTAATTAGGCAAAGCAAGCAAACATGAACAAGGCCAACCGAAAAAAGCATTTTATGCGACTAAATAATAATGCATAAAAATAATAATGTATACAAACCGTATAGAAAACACGGCTAAATGAAAAAATAAAAATCTATAGAGTATAGAAAAAACATGAACACATCAACACATGAAAAAAAAAACAAGGGATTAAAAAGAAGAAAAAAAAAGTAAAGAAAGACCATTGAGTAGTTAATTTTAAAAGCATCCACAACAGTAATATTGGGACACGTGATATAGACAGATACTAAAGTTTTTGAAACAGTATCAAAACTATTTTAGCTAAAAATCTAGTAACTTTTATTTATTTTTATTTTTTTATTAGATGAAACTTTTATAAATGTCACTATTAGAGATGATATAAAGTCGGACAACTATTTACCCTTAGATCCACTTGATCTCCAGGGTGACTCATTTTATTACAACCTCAACATTAACTCTCCAACGTGTAAATCAGTTAGGATCTAGTAGAATTATTACTAAATATCTTCTCCAGAGGTATGTAAGATTTGGGGCTTTTCCTATTCATACCTCTGTACATTTCTCCATTCAATAGAATATTTCCTCAAACTTCTTACAAACATTAAGATCTTTTGAATTTAACGAAGTAGATCGCTCTTGTCAGATCGTAAAAAGACATGTGCTCTTTTTTTGTTTGGTAAAAGAAAAAAATAAACATGTGTTTCTTTCTATATATTGATAGATGCCTTTTATGTCCACATAGTTACGTTCATGTTTGCAACTTCGATGTCACATAACATAAGAATGTGTGAAGGACGATGTAAAACTAAGGACTGGTTATTTACATTTTAAATCTATATTCTTAACAAACAAACAAAAACTTAGGACTGCGTAACTAGTAGTATTTTATAAGAAATTAGAATAACTTGACTTTTAAGATCGAACTTTTAGATCTTCAAGAAAAGATTTTGTAAAAATAAAATACACACTCTAAGGTCAAAAATATCACACGATACATACAAGTAGTTTCTTAATTTGATTTAAAAAAAAACTGGTATCAGCTAATGCTTTAGATGGTATAGGTAAGACGAAATAAGTACTCAACTCTTATCTCCATAGATATTTTAGACGATTCGAATTATTAAAAAGAAAAATCTAGTAGCAAAAAAAAAAAAAAAGCTTTCTTGTGCAAATAAAAAATAAAAAAGGTTACTTTAAAAAAGGCTACTAACTCCAATTTCTATATATATTATTTGTTTAACTCGGATTAGGTATCTCAATATTTTACAATCCACACGCGCTTTGGTTGGTCCGTTTAAAACACATTGGTAAATGGCTGTCAACTTTCAACCAAGCTTGAAAAAAGAAACTATTTTTATATTAAGCTAAAAGCAAGTCACATATATTTTTATATTTTTATATTAGGCGAAATTGACACATGATTCTTGTTTTCTTATATATATATGTGACTGTGACTAGTCCTTGATTATATTATTTCTTCTTCTTCACTCTTCAGACACATAAACAATAAGATTACATTTTTTTGAGATCGGAGAAGAAGAATGAAGTTCGGTAAAGAGTTCTCATCGCAGATGGTTCCGGAATGGCATGAAGCTTACATGGATTATAATTCTCTTAAATCTCATTTAAAAGAAATTATAAAATTCAAACGCAAAATCAATCCTCACGGCCAGGGACTACATCGGAAACTTACTCTTTACCGAGCTTTCAGCGGTTTACTCTCGACGCAGGCAAAAACAAGACACCACGGACACGGCGGTGGTCATCAGATCGGACATATTTCAGATTCTGATGATGATATTGAGGAAGGATTAAAGCCGGTGACAACGCCGATTCGTGTGCATTCGGCGAGTCATGGTTACGAGACGACGTTTCTGATGGCGGCGGAGGAAGGAGGAGAGTATGAGACGGTGTTTTTCCGGCGATTAGATGATGAGTTTAACAAAGTTGAGAAATTCTACAAAGGGAAAGTTGAAGAAGTGATGGAAGAAGCTCTGATGCTTAATAAACAAATGGATGCTTTAATCGCGTTTCGTGTTAAAGTGGAGCATCCTACTGGTTGGCCAAAGGAGGAACGGACGGTTGAGATGACTCGTTTAGCCTCTGATATCGCCAATTCCGCCGCCGCTGTTGCTGCTTCTACTCCCGCCGGTGCTAGATCCAGTAAGTCAAGTAACCTATTTGTAGTTTCTTCGGTTTGATTAATGATTAATTCTGATTTTATTGAACCGTAACCGGACCGAGTTTGAAATTGATTTATTTCTTGACTCTTTGCACCTATCCGGTTTGATTATAATTAATTCGGTTTTGTTAATGATTAATTCCGATTTTATTAAACCATAATCGTACCGAATCGCCTGAATTTTTGAAATTCTGATTGCCTTTTTGCAGTGAAGGTTGGAGCTCAAGCTCATATGGAAGCGATTGAGGAAGGAGGATCAAGCAAAGCTGGTAAATCCGACGAAGAAGAAGATGATGATGATGATGTAAAGAAAGAAGAAGATAAGGTTGTGCCCAGCACAGTGGCCGATGACATCAGTAGGATGAGAGCTGCGAGGCCATCTCCGATCGAGGTTTTAGATCGTGTGAAGATCAACCATACAAAAGAAACGCCTCGGTCAACCATTAAATCTGTTCTCAAGGTATCGAATTTGACTGAGCTTAAATTCAGCAGAGAAAATCTGAGGAGAGTCGAGGAGAAGCTTAGAAGCGCCTTTGTCGAGTTCTACCAGAAGCTTCGGCTACTCAAGAGCTATAGGTAAATAAATGCTCATAAACGTTAAATTTTGGAATTTCAAAGCGGGAAAATCATTTTGGAGTTTTATGATTGATGGATTTTGAAATTCGATGCAGCTTTTTGAATGTGTTGGCGTTTTCGAAGATAATGAAGAAGTATGATAAGGTAAAAGATTGGTTAGAGATTTGAGATTTTGATTTTGAGGGTTTATGAAGTATGACTGAAAGGTGTTCTCCGAAATTACTCTTAAACAGATAACTTCAAGGCATGCTACAAAGTCTTATATGAAAATGGTTGATAACTCTTACCTTGGAAGCTCTGATGAGGTATAACCTTCTTGAGGTTGTTTTTTCGATTCATTTGGTCTTATGTTTCTTGTCAAATTGATCTTCTCTTATCTCACAGGTTATGAGACTCATGGAACGTGTTGAAGCTACGTTTATAAAACATTTCGCGAATGCTAACAGAACAAAAGGAATGAACATTTTGAGACCGAAAGCTAAAAGAGAGAGACATCGAATTTCATTCTCCACAGGTTGAATTCATAATATGTTTTTTCTCATTTAGTCTTTGATTGTCAATTTCTAATGCATAATTCGGTTTCAGGTTTCTTGGGTGGATGTGTGTTTTCTCTAGTAGTGGCTCTAATCGCGATCATACGAACCAGAAACATTTTGCAGGAGGAAGGCCAAAAACAGTACATGAACACTATGTTCCCTCTCTATAGGTGAACACTAGTTTTCCTCTGTTTCTATGAATATATACCGAGGATACGTAGTGGAAACATATTGTTTTTATGCATTTTGCGTTTTTTCTTGTTCGTGCAGCTTGTTTGGGTTCATTGTGCTGCACATAATTATGTATGCTGGTAATATTTACTATTGGAGGCGGTATCGAGTAAATTACTCTTTCATATTTGGGTTCAAACAAGGAACTGAACTTGGCTATAGACAAGTTCTACTTGTGGGGTTCAGCATTGGAGTCTTAGCACTTCTTTGCATTCTTGCAAATCTTGACATGGAGGTTGACCCCGATACCAAAGATTACCAAGCATTAACCGAACTTCTTCCTCTTTTCCTGCTAATTGTAAGTCTGGAAATCCAATATCAGCTTTTAAATGTGAAGCTCAGCTATATAACAATAATAATAGCATAATTTTGTGATGTAGGGTCTGTTTGTAGTTCTAGTCTTACCATTCAACATCTTCTACCGCTCGAGTCGCTTCTTCTTCCTCACATGCCTCTTTCACTGCCTTGCTGCTCCTCTTTACAAGGTATAACAGAAACTGAACGCCTCATTTTTTCGACATTATATTAAATCTTAAATTTTGTCTTCTCCTGCAGGTAACTTTACCCGATTTCTTGGTTGGGGATCAGTTAACAAGTCAGGTGCAAGCTCTTCGAAGCATTCAGTTTTACGTATGTCACTACGGTTGGGGAGATTACAAACATAGAGAAAACAATTGCACAAAATCAGATGCCTACAATACTTTCTTATTCATTGTTGCTGTCATCCCATACGTCTCTCGTCTCCTTCAGGTACAAAGTTTCTTCAAATAAAAAATCTAACCGTTCCATCCTTTCTTCATTCATATAACATTTGCTAAAGAAACCCGATATTTTTCCAGTGCTTGAGGCGACTATTCGAAGAGAAAAACCCCGAACAAGGATACAATGGCCTCAAGTACTTCTTGACTATAGTGGCTGTCTGCTTGAGGACTACTTACAGCGTCGACAAGGATAATCAATTTGTCTGGAGAATTTTAGCTGGGATCTTCTCAGCTATTGCTGCCATTTTCTGTACTTACTGGGACTTAGTCTATGACTGGGGTCTTCTAAACAGAACATCCAAGAACCGTTGGCTCCGTGATAAACTCCTTGTCCCTCAGAAGAAAGTATACTTTATTGCAATGGTGAGCACAAACTGTAGGGGAAAAAAAACTCATCGTTTTGAATCCTAGCGCAAAGCTGAATCTTAACCTTCAAAAAATTGTGCAGATCTTGAACATCTTGCTCAGATTCGCGTGGCTGCAGACAGTTCTGGACTTCAATTTCTCCTTTATGCACAGACAAACGATGGTTGCTGTTGTTGCCAGTCTAGAGATTATCCGTCGTGGGATATGGAATTTCTTCAGGTGAGAAAACACACATTACTGCAGTATCCGCTCTATTTACCGTCGCACAACGTATCTTATAACTTTCTTGGGGGTTTGTTTTATATTTAATCAGGTTAGAGAATGAGCATTTGAACAATGTGGGGAAGTATCGAGCATTCAAGACGGTTCCATTACCATTTAACTACGAAGAGGATGACGACAAAGACAACTAGTTGTTCGATATCTTAAACTATGTAAAGATGAATTCTTCAGCTATTCATCCACATCGAATACAAGGAAGAGGAAGATCGGATTAGACTACAGCTGAGTTCACTAGATCAAGGAGGAGATGTTATACTCAGGGCTTGTACCAGTAGATTTCAACCTTTGTAGTTAAATCTAGGAGTTACTATCTAATTGCTAGATTAACCATAGAAAATAGATTTGCAGGAGACAAGTGAATGGAAGAAACACTTAAAAAAGGGGAATAGTGTAGATAGTCTCCATTAAGCAATGTACTCTTGTATTTCTCATTTTGGTTATCTTAAATATAATAAGTTGTCATGTGTAGAGGAAAACCACCTAAAACTAAGTAATTAATCTCCAAATATTGCATCTAACTTCCCACAGTAAGCCCAAATTCTTCCCACAATAACAAATGTATAATCAGAGAAACATTCAAAGTTCATATCCAAAACATTCAAATAACAAAAGTCTTATCAAATAAGGTCTAATAATCCTTCACTTTCCCTTCCTAGTTTATTTTTTCTTCCTTCTTCTTTGCCACAGCAGCCGCCGCCTCTTCAGCCATTTCCAAATCCTTTAACGCTTGCGTTAACATCGCTTTCTTCGCTGCCAAGTACTAACCATAGTAATAGACATACGTACACGTATCCAGCTTCAATATAGCTTCTCGACATTTCATGTCGTCAACTGCATCGCTCTCACAATTATCAACTTCTATGAATGCATCCTTGCACTCATCTCTTTTAAAAAACCGACGAAGCCAACACTCTTTCACAGTCTTCATCTGCCTCATTTTTAGTTTGATTCAAATAATCTGCAGAATTTATGGTTTTGGCTTTGTTCGGATCTTGAGAATCAGCAGATGACTCTCCTCCTTTGGTAGAAAACATTAATTGTGGTCTTGATTCTGATAGAGAAGTTAGACTGAGACTTGAGAGGCAAGAGCACAAGGGGAAGCTTAAAACCCCTACTCTAAAACCCTTAATGGTGATTTTATTACGCACATTTAATTATGAAAAGGTTTTATAAACCAATTGTTGGAAAGTTTCTTAGAAATTTACGAGGATTTCCTAAAATAAAAATTGTGGTATTTTTGGCAAATAATTCTGTTTTTATGGTATTTTAAGATATTCTTCTTTAACACTCTTCTTTATCAAAATTAAATGCATTACGTTAATAAAAGCGACACGAGTAATTTGTAAATTTATCAGAACTATATAAATTTTACTATGTTTTGTTTTTTTCTTTTCAGAATTTAACATGTTATCTTCGAATTAAGAGGAGTCTCTAATGAAGCAGAAATCAGAATCCAAACTTCAGAAGAAGATAAAATTGTCAATATGGGTCAAATGTAACATAAAAAGTTTATGGTTTAAAAAGTAATAATATAGAAGTGAGGACATTTATACATGTCGTGGAAGCATGTCTGAATAAAGTAATGAAGTCGGTGACTGAGACTCTCTCCAAAGAGCAATCTATGGATCAAAATCCATACAGGCGAAGATCGTCTCCGATCAGAACCATCACCGGCGGTTCAAATTCCGTAGATTACTCCCAACTACTTCCGATGAAGTTTCTCAGCTTCGGTACGATGAAGCTCACGAGAACATTCACCACGTGCTTGATACTCTTCTCTGTACTAGTAGCATTCTCAATGATCTTTCACCACCACCCATCTGATTCAAATCGAATAATGGGTTTCGCCGAAGCTAGAGTTCTCGACGGTGGAGGTTTCTCCAATGTTACTACCATCGGTATGTGTTCTTTGAAGTCAAAGTTTTGAGCTTTACTCGTTTAGATCTCACCATAGCTCTTTGTGGATTTCAATTTGAGATCTTTGTTTCTTTTTTTAAGCTAAATGTAATTCACAGTTTAGAATCTGCAATGAGTGATGACAAAATTGAGTCTGATCTAAAGTCATAAGCCATAAAAATTGAGTCTTTGTTTTGGTCTGAGGTTGTTTAGGTGAGAAAGTGTTTCTTTTGTTTGGTCTTAGCTTAGAATGTAACATTCGCTTTTTCGCTATTTTAGATTCCGATGATTCTATTTTTTGTTTTGTAGATTCAAAAGATTCCAATAAGCTTCTTGGAGGACTACTTGCTTCTGGTTTTAATGAAGCTTCTTGCCTAAGTAGATACCAATCATTATTTTACCGTAAACCTTCACCTTACAAGCCTTCTCCTTACCTCATCTCTAAGCTTAGAAACTACGAAATGCTTCACAAGCGATGTGGTCCAGGTACTGAATCTTACAAGGAAGCTCTAAAGCAACTTGATCACGAACATACTGATGGCTTTGGTGAATGCAAATATGTTGTGTGGGTTTCTTTTAGCGGGTTGGGGAACAGAATACTTTCTCTAGCATCGGTTTTTCTTTATGCGCTTTTGACGGATAGAGTCTTACTTGTTGATCGAGGGAAAGACATGGATGATCTCTTTTGTGAGCCATTTCCTGGTATGTCGTGGTTACTGCCTTTAAATTTCCCGCTGACCGATCAATTTGACGGATTGAATCAAGCATCCTCTCGTTGTTACGGATATATGGTAGAGAATAAGGTGATTGATACCGAGAAAACTTTGTCTTACATTTATCTTCATCTTGTCCATGATTATGGAGATCATGATAAGATGTTCTTCTGTGAAGGAGACCAAACCTTACTCGGTAAAGTCCCGTGGTTGATCGTCAAAACAGACAATTATTTTGTTCCATCTCTCTGGCTAATACCGGGTTTCGATGATGAACTAAACAAGCTATTCCCCGAGAAAGCGACAGTCTTTCATCACTTGGGTAGATATCTTTTTCATCCAACAAACCAAGTATGGGGCTTAGTCACAAGGTACTATGAAGCTTACTTATCGCATGCGGATGAGAAGATCGGTATTCAAGTAAGAGTTTTCGATGTTGGCGCGGGTCCGTTTCAGCACGTGATGGATCAGATTTCATCTTGTACTCAAAAAGAGAAACTTTTACCTGAAGTAGACACATTAGAAGAAAGATCTCACCAAGTCAGAAACCCCAAACATAAAGTTGTGCTTGTTACATCTTTGAACTCGGGCTACTCGGAGAATCTAAAGAGTATGTATTGGGAATATCCGACATTGACTGGAGAAATCATCGGTATTCACCAGCCAAGCCAAGAAGGTTATCAACAGACAGAGAAAAAGATGCATAACGGAAAAGCTCTAGCGGAAATGTACCTTTTGAGTATGACTGATAACCTTGTGACAAGTGCTTGGTCTACATTTGGATATGTAGCTCAAGGTCTTGGAGGTTTAAAGCCTTGGATACTCTATAAACCCGAGAACCGTACAGCTCCCGATCCCGCGTGTGGTCGAGCAATGTCGATGGAGCCTTGTTTCCACGCGCCTCCTTTCTATGATTGTAAAGCGAAAACGGGAATTGACACGGGAAAACTTGTTCCTCATGTGAGACATTGTGAGGATATGAGCTGGGGACTTAAGCTAGTATGAGCCTTTCTTTGATTTTGATCATTTGATGTAACACGCTTCCTCTTCTTAAAATAGCTTTTATAAAGTCAAGTTTTGTAATTAGATAAAAACAAGAGCATAGAGGTTGGGTCTTTATTACCAAAGTTTCCGGGGTTTTTTTGTAGTATCACAGTAAAAACGTGAATCTGATGATCTTTGCTTCTTACTCTCTTTTTTCCATGTAACAGATGAAGAAGGTAAGAGGGAGAGATCGGATTTGATTTCTATTTTTCTCTTGATTTGAATCTTAGGGTTTCTGAATGGATATGTATTCCTCCAGAAGAATATTATCTCTTTCCAGAGCCACTGATAAACAACCTGAAGAACAAATTGGAGTCCAAGAAAAGAGATGCAGATTCTTAGGAACAACGAGAATCACAGAGATCTTAGCTTGTTTCATGGTTATTATCCCTGTTTTGCTAGTAATCATGGCCATTTCTGGATATGATCAAGGAAATGGCTTTGTAGAAGCATCAAGAATCATCCAAATAAAACCTGAACCAAATGTGACATCCTCTGATGATTCAACATTGCAGAGCGATGAGAAACAAAAGGGTAAAACAATGATACATTGTTTAACTTACTTTTGAGATATTTAATCTTTCTTTGAATTATGATCAGATTTGTCTCTCTTTGGAGGACTATTTTGTGAAGAATATTCCACATCGGATGTGAGAAAGGACCTTGAGTAACATATAAAGGATATGGGTTACTCATTGCCAATTGATTTTGAGTTGGAAGCCCATTAAGCTTAACATGGTATCAGAACCTGAACACACGTTTCCCCACCGAACTGAAATGGATTCGGTCCATCGAAAGAAGCCAGATCGATATCAGAACCTGAACACACGTTTCCCCACCGAACTGAAATGGATCCGGTCCATCGAAAGAGGCCCGATCGATCTTAACCAAACTTGAAATTAATCCTATATTAGGATATTGTCGAGATTAATGGTTAGAAGGACCATTATCTCGAGGGGACGTGTGAAGAATATCCCACATCAGATGTGAGAAAGACCTTGAGTAACATATAATGGATATAGGCCAATCCACTCATTGCCAATTGGTTTTGAGTTGGAAACTCATTAACAACATACTTGTTTCTGGTTTCAAGAAAGATTCTTGCTTGAGTAGATACCAATCTTACCTCTACCGTAAAGCTTCACTGCATAAACCTTCTTTGCATCTACTTTCGAAGCTTAGAGCTTACGAAGAGCTTCATAAACGATGTGGACTGGGAACCAGACCGCATATCAATGCGGAAAGACTGCTTAAAACCGAAACAAACACATGGTTCGGAATCAGAAGGATGTAAGTATGTTGTTTGGATGGAGTTTAGCGGATTAGGAAACCGGATTATCAATATTGCCTCTGCGTTTCTGTATGTAGTGTTGACGGATAGAGTCTTGCTTGTTGAAGGAGGAGAGCAGTTCGGGGATATATTCTGCGAACCGTTCCTCTATACCACTTGGTTGTTACCGAAAGATTTCACCTTAACTAATCAGTTTAGTGGCTTTGGTCAAAACTCAGCTCATTGCCATGGAGATACGCTGAAGAAGAAACTGATTAATGAAGGTTCAGTTTCATCTCTTTCTCATCTATATCTTCATCTAGCTCATGATTACAACGACTACGACAAAATGTTCTTCTGTGCAGAAGATCAGAATCTCTTAAAGAATGTTACTTGGTTGATCATGAGGACAAACAACTTCTTTGCACCGTCTCTCTTCTTGATTCCTTCTTTCGAAGAAGAGCTCGGTATGATGTTTCCCGAGAAAGGAACGGTTTTTCATCATTTAGGTCGTTACCTTTTCCATCCTTCAAATCAAGTTTGGGGACTAATCACAAGATACTATCAAGCTTACTTAGCCAAAGCAGATGAGAGGATTGGTCTTCAAATAAGAGTCTTTGATGAAAAATCCGGCGTATCTCCTCAAGTCACAAAACAAATCATTTCATGCGTTCAAAATGAGAATTTGTTACCCAAATTAAGCAAATCAGGAGAAAAACAACAGAAGCAGCCATCAGAAGAGGACATGAAACTCAAAGCTGTGTTGGTCACTTCTTTAACAACAGGATACTTTGAGATCTTGAAAACAAAGTATTGGGAAAATCCAACTGTAACAAGAGATGCGATTGGAATACATCTGCCAAGTCATGAAGGACATCAACAAACAGAGAAGCTAATGCATAATGGGAAAGCTTGGGCAGAGATTTACTTACCGAGAAGCTAATACATTGGGTTATGTAGCTCAAGGACTTGGAGGATTAAGAGCTTGGATTCTGTATAAGCAAGAGAATCAAACCAACCCAAATCCTCCTTGTGGTAGAGCTATGTCACCTGATCCTTGTTTCCATGCTCCTCCTTACTACGATTGCAAAGCAAAGCGAGGAACTGATACGGGTAATGTTGTCCCGCATGTTAGACATTGTGTTATCTGGGGACTTAAGCTTGTTGACTACTCATAACTTGAAACGAGAACAATGCAAAATCTTGATATGTAGACTGAGAGAATCGACATTGTAATGTTTCTTATGTTTCTGTATGTTTCAGTTGATAGTATATACTAAAGATAGAAGAACTAAGCCATTGCTTTTGATTCCTTTTTGTCTTTATTTATTAACTTCTTTACTTAGCCCTTCAATGGAACATTTCTGAGACTAAAGCTACTGTAGAAGTCTTCTCAACTCATGATTATGATTATTGATTTTACCTAACAACTTTTCTCTGATTGATTACTTCAACACTCGAATTCTCCAAAACGTGAAGTATCAGCACGAAGTTTAAAGCTTTCATCTCAAAATTAAGCCAAAACAAAAGGATCTAAACCAATCTGCTTCTTCTGCTAAAGAGATCAATAAATTACCTTAGTTGAAACTATCTTTCCACTCTCTGGATTCTAACGAAGAAAATGGGCCTTTAGTGGGCCTCATAAAATAGGCCAAAATATCAAATTTCTTGTTTTTCAACCGTTTTTAGATGAGACAAAAATGAAAAGGTGAAAATTCTATAAAAATTTCTTTATCGACTTTTATAAAAATATACGAATGTTATGTGTATTTAAGAGAATACATGAATTAATTCTTTATTTCATTATAATATTCAAATTTTTAGATTGTATCCATTTAATTTTTAGGGCTGGATTAAAAATAAAATTCTGAAAAAAAGATTTTATATAATCTAAAAAATCCAATAAAATTCTAAACAATTGTAAAAAACTAAAATAAATCTTAAAATAAAAATTAAACTTGTAAATTTTGGAATTCACAAAATAAAATAAAAAAGAAAACAGATAAAACTCCTAATACTTTTTAAAAAAATTAAAAGTTAAAATATAAATCTTCAAATTCATAAAAATTCAGTAATAAATTTATCATTATTTTTTGAAATAAAATCGTGAAATTGTGTGTGAATATCATTATATAGGTTGTAAAGTATTTGAATATGTAATGATTTAATTTTTTTTATAAAAGGTATAATATATGAAAATATTTTGTATCTATAATATAAATGTTAAAATTTTAGACTTATTTAAATATTTAAATAATTTAATGAAATATTTTGGTTTTTTCAGAATTTGATAATTTAGTATTTTAATTTCTTAAATTTTACAGATTTTTTTTAATATTTTAAAGGAATTTTAGAAATTATATTTCGAGTTTTATAAAATAATTTATTGTTTAAATATTATTTTTATTAAAACTATAAAAATAAACATATTTTATGTTTAATGAATACAATTTAAAAATTTATGTATTATATTGTTAAAAAAAAAAATTCATGTATTTTTGTAGAAATCGATAAATAATTAGGGTATTTTTATAAATTTTTTCCAATATGAGAACTCAAAATTTTCTCAACTAACAATGGAAGAACAAGGTTTGCTTTATTCGGTAACTCTTTTTTTTAGATTGATTTCTTGTATTCTAGAGATAAAAATGCTGCAGATTTATGTAACATGTGGTGTATATAGATAGTTTGACAACAATGAGTGGAGATTTGTTGTTGATAAAGAAAAACATGCAACATTTTTTTTTTGCAATTCACTATAATTCTTAAAAAATTGAAGATGATGGTTTCAGAAGATTACAATATAGAACCGAGTTTGATTAATGTGGAATTCTGTTATTTACTCTGTTATTTACCAGCTGAAATGAGTGTTGATTCTCTTTCGTTCTTACAACGAATGAACGGTAGTTAAAAATTTTTGTTGGATATTTTAAGAAAAAGCCTACAATACGATTGTGTGTGATATTTAAAAGTAAAATCATTTATACGAGACGAAGTTTTTGATGACAGCTGAGACAAGAAGGGAATATGATGAATTGGTGTTTTTCTGGCCACTAGACGACGAATTCAACAAAGTAAAGAAACTCTATAGAAAGAAAGTGGAGGAGGTGGTGAAAGAAGCGGTGGTGCTTAATACACAGATGGATGGTTTAATCGTGTTTTGGAGTAAGATGGAGGAGAAGCATACGGCGGAGATGACTCCCTTGGCCTCATATCTCGCGGTTTCTCCGGCGGAGCTCGCCAAAAATACATCTAGTAAGTGAAAGCTATCCAATTGCCTATATATTAATAAACAAAAAACTTATATATGAAAGTATATATAACAAATAATAAATATCATGAAAATTTATATAATACTTTTAAATTGTATCCATTTAACTTTAACTGTTAGGGCTTGACAAAAAATAAAATTGTTTATTTTTAATACAATAAAAATATTATGACAATAAAATATTTTATACAATCCGAAAACCCCAATAAAATTTTTAAAAAATTATAAAAAAACCTAAAATCAATCTTAAAATAAAAGTTAAACTTGTAAAATTTGGAATTCACAAAATACTTTGAAAAGAATAAAGTTAAAATATAAATCTTCAAATTCATAAAATTTCAGTAATAAAGTTACCATTATTTTTTAAAAATAAAAAATTTGAATATTTAATGAATTAAATTTTTTGTAAAAGGTATACTATATGAAAATATTTTTTATTTATAATATAAATGTTAATTTTAGACTTATTTAAAGATTTAAATAATTTAATGAAATATTTTGATTTTTCTGAATTTGATAATTTAGTATTTTAATTTCTGAAATTTTATAGATTATTTTAATATTTGAAAAAAAAATTAGAAATTATTTTCTAGTTTTATAAAATAATTTCTTATTTAAATATTATTTTTATTAAAAAATAAAAAGTAAATATATTTTATGTTAAATGGATACAATTTAAAAGTTTATGTATTATAATGGAAGAAAAAATTAATTCATGTATTTTTTTTGATTACATACAAAATTCGTATATTTTTATGAAAATCAAAAAATAGTTTTATAGAAATTTTCCAATTAAAACTCAAAATTTTCTCAACTAACGACGGAAGAATAGGGCTTGCTTGTTTGAATGGATCTCTTAAACAGCCTCCCCTCAATTTAAGTAGGTAAGTTACAATATCTATCTTCTTACACGCCTGAATTTATTAGGTAATTCTTTCATTTTGTGTCCTAAAAATCTTTATATAAACACTAATTAACACTCCCATAACCTCTCATCTATTCCACTCACACACAAACCATGGCTTCTTCTTCTTCATCTTCCTCTTCCTCTTCTTTATTATTCACTTTCTTTCTTTTCATATTCTCATGTTTAATCGCACTTTCATCATCAAGAAGATCATTAATCGACCGTCCTCTTCCTACAAACCTTCCAAAATCCGGTTTTCGATTGAGTCTTCAACATGTGGATTATGGTAAAAACCTCACAAAGATCCAAAAGATCCAAAGAGGGCTTACCCGTGGACTCCACAGGTTAAACAGGTTAGGAGCTGCAGCTGTTTTGGCTGTAGCGTCTGGCCCTGATGATTCTAATAACATTAAAGCACCAACTCATGGAGGAACTGGTGAGTTTCTTATGGATTTATCTATTGGAAAGCCTGCGGTTAAATACTCGGCTATTGTTGATACCGGAAGTGACCTTATATGGACTCAATGCAAGCCGTGTACTGACTGTTTCGATCAACCAACTCCGCTTTTCGACCCTGAGAAGTCTTCCTCTTATTCAAAAGTTGGATGCTCTTCTGGTCTTTGCAATGCATTGCCTCGATCACACTGCGATGACGACAAAGATACTTGTGAGTATTTGTATACTTATGGAGATTCCTCATCCACAAGTGGTATGTTGGCTACGGAAACGTTCACTTTCGAGGATGAACACTCGGTTTCGGGTATAGGGTTTGGATGTGGAATCGAGAACAAAGGTGATGGGTTCTCGCAAGGTTCAGGTCTTGTAGGTCTTGGTCGTGGACCGCTCTCGCTTATTTCTCAGCTCAAAGAGACTAAATTCTCTTATTGCTTGACCTCTATGGATGATAGTGACGCATCTAGCTCGTTGTTTATTGGTACTTCGGCCTCGGATATATTCAACAAAACCCGTGCAAATTCAGATGGTGAAATCACTAAAACGATGTCGTTGCTACGAAATCCAAATCAGCCTTCGTTCTATTACCTTGAGTTAGAAGGTATCACCGTTGGAGCACAACGCCTTTCTCTTGAAAAGTCTACTTTCGAACTAGCTGAAGATGGAACCGGAGGTATGATCATAGACTCGGGGACGACCATCACATATCTCGAGGAGGCCGCGTTTATGGCTTTGAAGGAGGAGTTTAGTTCTAGGATGAGTTTACCAGTTGATGACTCTGGATCCACGGGACTTGACTTGTGCTTCACGTTACCTAATGAGGCGAAGAAAGTTGCTGTTCCTAAGCTGATTTTCCATTTTAAAGGTGCGAGTTTGGAGCTTCCCGGAGAGAATTACATGGTGGCGGATTTGAGTACCGGCGTTTTGTGTTTGGCTATGGCAAGTTCTAAAGGGATGTCTATTTTCGGAAATGTTCAGCAGCAGAATTTTAATGTACTTCATGATCTCGAGAAAGAAACGGTGTCGTTTGTTCCCACCGAATGTGGAAAATTGTAGAATTTTTTATTGGTTTGTTCTCTTATTATTAATAAAATTTTATGCTTTGTGACAATGTCTCAAGTGCCTCAACATTTTCACAAGTAGATATATCGCCGAGAAAATAGAAAATAGTATTCTATCTTGTTTGGTATGAAAACAAGAAAAGAAAAAAACAGAAGTAATCAATCTTTGTAAAATCATTTTAATTTGCTTATATTGATAAACAATTATTTGAACCTAGACTAAAAATTTACTTATTGTATATGTTTACATCTGTCCATGTGTCCATGGTGATAATTATCATGTGTTTGAGTTATTTTTGGTCGTCATCATGTGTTTAAATTCAAAAAAATCTATGTATATATATACATAGTAACATTGTGACAAAAAGTAGTCAATTTTTGCAAATTAAGATCTATATAAACTGTTTATTGTTTACCTTACTTAGATTTGATCATCTGATTGACATGATATATATTAGTATTCACGTATAATGAGTGATAATTTGTTTTTGGAAGGTCTAGTTCCATCATGAACAAACTTGGAAATGGACATTGATATGATTTTATGTGATATGATTTTATGAGAATCATTGATAATAAGTAATTATTGTTATTATTTAATTATTAAACTTGGAAGCAAAGAAAAGGGTTCGCTCAACTTCCAAGCAACTCGAGAGAGAAAGAGGTGAAAGGCATGCGTCATACAATTTTTATCAATCTGAAAGCATAACCACCTCGCCCAAGAAACATAATTAAGCCTTAACCATCTCACCTGTTTTTTCTTTTATTAATCAAAATGTTTGAAAACCATGACCTTGACTAAGTATCTTATACATATTTTTAAAAATATATAATATATGTAATCGTTTTGAGAATATAATTTTTTGAGATTTGTTCTTTCCACGATTGTGAATTTATCTCTCGTATAAGAAGTAGAACTTTAGATCCGGAGCACATGTGTTGTTCTAATATCGTAATTTGAATAGAATAAGTCAAAATGTCACCGAAGTGAACTAGTTAGTGTGATGCGCAATAATTTTGCGCGTGGGCTTAGTTTCTCTCGTCATTGTTCGAACGGGCTTTGACGCACATACGCTTATAAGCGTGGTATATAATTGGGCTTTTAAGGGCCCATTATAATCGAACTATATGTCTAATTGGCCCACTGTTGCTATTGCTCTAGAGCCCTAGAGCTCAAAAATGCATTCCGGTGTCAAATATATAGGTTACGTCCTACGTGGCTTAAAGAAATTGTAAATGTATTTGTTTTTTAAAGAAATTTTAAAGAAATGGAGAAACCCTAAGATATGTTGACCAAAAAAAAGAAGATAAACCCTAGATAGGCACTGATAGCTTTTCATGCTCAAGTCTTCATCAAACGGCGGCGACGCCTGTATTTTTACTATTCCGTCGACGACGAATTCAGAATCGCCGGAGGGTTTTGGTTATGAATAAATTAGCAAAAAAAAAAAAAATTGGTTTAAATCCAAATCCAAGTACTGATTAATGAAAATAACATCATGAAATTAAAAGGAAAACCAAAATATTGAAATCAAAGAGACGAAGTCAATCACACACTTGAGACAAACGACAAAGTAACAAAAAAAGTCATCAATAAAGATTCTAAAACATCGAAACTAAAAGTTGAATGTTTATGATCATTCAAAAGCCCATTGGTACTCCTTGCGAGCAGCGGCTTCTTCTTCAGGTGTGAAATCGTTCTCGATGTTAAAGATTGTTCGAACTTCCTCTACTTTCTTGTCTTTGATGTGATCTGCAATCGTCTGACAAACAAGATCAAGAAGGTCTTTGACGTTGAGATAGTTAGCAGCGAGTGCGAGTTCGAATTTCGTATTCAGATCAAGTTCATTCATGAACTCTTCATCCCAAATCTTGAGAGTCTTCTTCGCCACGTCAGCTGCATCATCTCCTTCATCAGTTGAATCAGCAGCTACATCACCGACGTGTTTCTTGCAATACTCTATAACAAGAGCGAGGATCTTTCCGTTGACGTTTGAAAGCGGGATTTCTTCACCGACGCAGTTGTCTTCGATCATGTGTGCTACGATCTGTAGTTTTTGTGCCGCAGCTTCTTCAATCTCGAAAGTTTCGCCGTCGGAGCTTTTCAATAGAATCATCTTGTTTGAAGACATGTTGTTTTGCTTTGTGAGTTAAACGAAGAAGAAGAAGATATTTGGAAGATTTTGTGGGAAGAAAAATAATGAGAGATTTGTTGAATGAAATTGAGGAAGCTATAGAAACGTACGTCCTTATTTATAACGAGTTAGAGTCGGTCAATAGTTGAATTTAGGAAATATGGTAAATTGGTAAATAGTTTCCTTTTATTTTTCCTAATGCAATAAGGAAAAGGAAAAGGAAAAGAGAAAGGAGAAAAAATAAATAAAACTCAATGTTTGTTAAAGGCTTGGTGATGAACGAATCTGGGTTTCTGAAAATCTGTTTTGGAGAATATGATTTGAAAAGTGCCAAGTTTTGACTCAGATTTGTGCCGTTGATTGAGCGAATTATACAAATACCTATAGAGGCAACTATTGGATGTAGTTATATTAGTCAGGATTTAGGAACTTAGGGTCTTATCTTTAAATAATATTAACCCCATATATATTACACGCCGGCTAACAATTATTGTTTAAATTGTATATATGTTATACTAATATTGTAATCTTCTAATATATTATATAAGAAAGCGTTTTAAGAGTTTTTTTTGCCAATATTATAGGTTAACTTCAATTTTTTTTAGAAAAAACTCTTCACTATAGCTAATAAGTTATATTGTTAATCTCTGATAAATCATTTCATTAATTATGTGATTCATTTCTAAAGTAATTACATTTGTTGTATGTAGGCATGTGCATTGGGTTTTCGGGTCATGTTATTCGGGTTATTTGGGTATAGATGTATTGGACCCATATTAGGAACCAAAACTTTTTTGATCCAGTTTGGTTCAGATTTTATCAGGTTTAGGTTGGTTATTAAAATTTAATTGGAATCTTCCATAAAAAAGGCATATTTAGGTTCGGTTTTCAAACTCAATATATCTTAAAAAATCCTTAAAATTTTTGAATTACCCAAAAACCCTTATAAAAATTCAAATTACCCAAAAAATCCTATAAAACTTTATAAACACTCGAACTACTCGAAAATTCCTATATTGTTTCAGGCTTTGCATATATCCATTCGGATTTTGGTTTCTATCCAAACCAAACCAAAAACCAAAACTAATCTATTTAGGATTCATTCATGTTATTATGGCTACTTGAACTGAACCAGATTTTACAGCTTCTTCAATCTCCAAAACTGCACCATCTGAGCTTTTCAACATAATCTTGTTGGAAGACATTCTTTTGTTTTGTGGGTTAAAGGAAGAAGAAGAGTTTGGGAGATTTTATTGATAATGAGATATTGTTGAATGAAATTGAGGAAGCTATGAAATGCTCTATTTATAGGGAGGAAATGCAGGGGAAAAAATCATTCCTAATTAATTAGGTTCTTATCTTTTTTTGATAAAATAAAATTAGGGTCTTATCTTTTGGTAATATTAACCCCATATACTAGACACATGTTAAAAATATATTGATTAATTTTATAGATGATATAAAAAATATTGTAATTAATTTTTTTAGCAATATTTAACATGTTACAATATTTAGTATATCATATCTAAAATTAATCAATATACTTCTAACACGTGTGTAGTATATGGGGTTTATATTATCAAAAGATAAAGACCCTAAATTTTTAATTACAAATTAAATAGTGTCATCATAGAAAATATATTTAAAAAAAACAGCTGATGTTATATATTTGAATGTTGAAATGAATTTAAACTAAAATGGAAAAAAAATTGGTATCATTAAAATCACATAAGCTATGATATTTTATAGTGAGATTTTCTATTTATGAATTTCAAAAGTGTAACTATAGATTTGTTGTTGCCACTTGCCACATGACATCTACTCTGCTCTAATATAAACTTTTTCAACAATTGGCAACAATAAAGGTGAATATTTCAATTTTAACAAATAAAAACGTACAAAGCATATCAGTCGGAGGCTTCTCTTTTAAACAGCAATTTTGGAAAACTATGTGCAAGTAAATGAAAACATGGTCAAAGAAATCGAATTGTAAGGTTAGTTGTACTACTTTAATTGGGTTAACGGTAGGAATCCCCCTCAAATTTATGCCTTTAAATCAGATTTTCATATAGTTTTGATATTTTCTTTTTACAACCTAGAAAGTTACATATCCGATTCTTCACAATTTCACATATGTAATTAAAATCTATTTTTGTGTTAATTAACCGTAAAATTGTGTTTATTGTAGTACGGTTGATATTAATTTGTTTCATAATCTATGACCTAACAAAGCAAGTCAAAATCACAATTGAAACCCTCTAAATGCTTTAAAGACTTTCAAGAAAACAATCATCACTTACAAAATCTCGTTTTATTTTGCATTTTAACCAGTAAACTAACCAGAAGTTTATAGTAATTAACAGTCAAACGTAGATAAATCATCAATTACTAACAACATAATCGTAATAGCGAGCATCTTGGATATAGAGAGTATCATGCCTGCCTTTTATCTATTCAGTAGTGACCGAAGAAAAATAATCAAAATTGTACAAGATGGTGTATCTGTAGGAGAAGCATTATGTAATAACCACGATTCTTAAATTATGACGAGAACCTAAGTTCCACCAAGATGGATTGACTAATAATCACTGATTCCAATAGATAATTATTCAAGTATAATTCATAACATTTGTGAGTATGTGTGACTATGCATGTGTGAAAGAGAGAAATATAGGGAGAGAAGATGCCTCAATCGCAAGGTCCTGGCACAAAGACACGGCCACTGTATGCCCATCGATCAGATTTGGTGAAGAAGAGCACAGAAGCAGACTTGTAAATGGGTTAAACTTCGTGGTATTGTATAAGGTGGTACTACATCATCATTCTTACAAATACAAGCAACTTCGAGTAAAAATATGTACAACACTGTTCACAAAAGTCATTCAGGAGACCAGTATAAGACCATCTAAATATTTACATGTAAATTGAAATCTGATTTAAGTGTACAAATGTAACTTAACGAGTACTGTGTCAAAAGAGATGAGCGCTTTTAAGGAAACTTTTAAGCATGTTTATCCGAGGGATCAAGATCCTATTTTGTATCAATGCCAACATCACCCTAAAATAATGTCATCACAGCAGCCAGTAGCTCATTCAACATTATTATCAGTTTAATTCATGATCTGTGCAGCATAAGAACCTTCTTTTGAATCATAAATATCCAATAGTTGTATTACTGAACAACTGTGTGTATGTCCTAAACAAAAGTAACCCCTTGCCTTAAGTCCCTCTAAATATGAAATCTTTACTACCAGAAAATATAGCACTTATGAATTGGAGATATCAATAAGGTCATACAGAGAAGTATAACCTTAAAGATAACTGCATAGCCAGAATATTCACCTGTATAAAGAGGACAGGAACTTTTACTTCCCCAGTCACATCTCTGGTGGCACAGGCTTTATCACATTCGCCAACTGATTTTGAAGACAAAGCCTTTTGAACATCAAAGGCTTTTACTCTGTCTTGGAAAAGCTCCTAGAAAGTGTATCCATATGCATAAGATAAATGAGTTGATAAATGATTATATAGCTTTTTATTATAAGCAATACCCAACCTTGTTTGCCAGCAGTATGTCAACTAATCTAGGTGTAAGTTGTTGATCCAAACTAGTAGAATAAGGAGATGTTCGTGTGATCTCATCAAGGTCAAAGGGATTATCAATGCATACAGCAGCTGTAAGAGGTGTACTTTCCCCGGCTTCGTATTTTGTCAACATATTTGCACCATATCCTTGGGCAACAGCCGTAAGTGTGGTCTGTGTCCTTGTCTTTGTTAAGAATCGCAAAGCTGTGGATATATCATCACTGTCACCAGCTGTAAATAACCTACAATTACAAAAAATGCAAATAGATTCAAAACACACAAAGAGATATAAGGAAGGCTTAGAGAGCCTAGTTACTACAACAAGAGCTCACAACCTCTAGGCTTCATGACCACAGGAAACACGCCACGCCTCAGAGCTTGGCATACAAATGATCGAACGCCTTCATCCATACTGCCTTGGGGGGTTCCAGGGATGAAAATGACAGATGTATCCAGCCCACGATCCTCCCTAATGTCCAAATTAGCCGGCCAATCAAGCGAAACAACGCCGCCGTACTCCGTAGTGATACAAACCCTCTGATACTCCAACGGAGTCTTGTCCAAGTCCGATAAAATAATCTTCCGGCTATCCAAAGTAACGACATGCCTCTCCTCATGGCTTAAACTGTCAGAGTCATCAAAGGAGGGCAAAGAGCAACGAAGAAGAACAAATCTGTTAAAAGGCGTAGGAGTCGTGAAAATAATCCATTCCCCATCAACGATTGATCTTCTTCTTCTATCACTAATTCTTCCAAATAACCTCCACGATAAATAAACCACAATTCTTATTTATTTATTTATTATTATTATTATTATTTGGTCAACCATATAGTTCTTATTTCTAAACATTCAAAATCTCTAACCATTTCTTAGATAATATATTAGTACTTTTTCTTTCACTAACCAAGATTATGTTTTTTATTTATTTTGATGGGAAATGAAAGTGTATAGGAAGCATTGAGATAGCAACCAAAGATATGGTACAAGGAAATGAACAATCACGCTGTTTTACTAACAACTACCGGTCGTGATGTCAACACAAATTGGTTGTGGCGTGGAGCCAAGCCAATACGTTTATTATTATAAATGAACATCGTAAGAAAAGTTCCCAAATTTGTCGATTATTATTATGCCAAGATGAACAATTTGTGATACATATTAAACTAGCAAAGATTCATGGGTTTAATCTCTTAAAACCCCAACATTAGCAATGAGAAAGCCTAATTTAGTTAATTAACTCTTATTAACGCTATCATCAGCTCATAGATGAAACAAAAGATACCAAGGTCCAAGTAAGTAACATACACTAGACTTGGAAACTCACTCCAATTCAGCTTTTTCCTTCAAATTCTCTACGATCTTCTCTCCTTCTTCCTTGGATACTCCTGCTTTCAGAACCGAAGGAGACTTCACCACCAAGTCCCTGGCTTCCATAAGACCCAAACCAGTGAAACTCCTTACCTCCTTAATGATCTTGATTTTTGAACATGCTTCTAAAGACTCCAATTTAACCTCAAACACAGCCTTCTCCGCTTTAGCTTCCTCTTTCGCACCACCACCACCACCACCACTTTGGCTCTGACTCATTTTTGTTTGATATCTTAGGGTTTCCTTTTTTTCCTTGAAGAATTCTCTACATTTTTATTGACTCGTATATACATATTTAACACATAACTTGCTCTCCAAGCAATAATTATTACTAGATGTCAGAAACAAAGCAATAATTGTACTATCTTGCTTTCTTGACTCGAAATTGCTCTCCAAGCAAAAATGTCACTTTCTCTACACAGATTTTTTCTCTAATTAATATGTATTTCGTTTTGCCAAACTCTAGATTTTTACGAATATGCGACAAGTAACAAGATTATATATAGTTTCTTTAATATTTTGTTACCTCTCGTTCGTTGTTCATAACTTTATCGTCATCATCTACTATTATTTGCCTCTCACTGTTCATGTCCTTCCATGTCGTCCACAATAATTAAAAAGCTCATATTCGAAACGATTTATAACTTGAGTCTCCTATCGAATTTAACATAAAACACATAAAGAAAAGTCAAAGAAAACCTATTATCTTAAAAGGTCAAAAGCAAATATGTTGTAACTTATAGTAACTTACACAAGTGTTTGCCAAAAGAAAGTTTGAAAATCTAATAAAGCAAAAAAAGGGTTAGAAGGGACTGATTGATCATTTGTAAACAAAATTATTTTCCTTCTTTTTCCATATTTTAAAACACATTTATGTGTATATATATTTCTCTGTATTGGCCACATTGTTGATTAGAAAGGAAAAAAAAAGAACACACAACACTAATGACAATGATTCCAGTTCAAAGAAAATATTTATGCCCATATTATATTACTTAGGTAACCTGAATGCACAAGGAAAGACCGAGAATATTGTTGGCCAGCCAATATTTTTTCCAAGCATACCACGCAACAACTTGGGGCTTGGTGAACTCTACCTCCAAAGCTGTTTAAGAAAAAGGTGTCAAGAATAAAAAAAAACATGAAACAAGCAAATGTCAACCAAAATGGATAAAACAATAACACATAGAAGCTTGGATGATCATTACTTAGACTACCACTAAGCAAACAATGATAAACAAAACCACAACAACACATCCAAATATAATGAGAAAGAAGGCTACCAAAGAACACTGAATGTAAATCTTAGTCACATACATTTGAAATAAAGAAAACGCCAGACAATAAGATTGTCATTCCAAGGATTTGGCAAAAATCTTCGCCCTGCAAAACACATATAATTATGTCATGACTTGACCATAGCTAAGAAAAACACAGAAGCAGAATTTAGATAAGACATACGAAAGAGCGACAATCCCAAGTACGCTGTTAGAACAGCACTGACCAAGTCCTTTGAGAGAAACTTGAACAATAAGAAAAGTGAGAGAAGCATAGCATGTTCTTTAGATATCGTCTCCTACATCATTCAAACAAACATTTTAAGATCGAATTGGAGAATTGAATCACTAAAAACTATTAAAAGACAAACTAATGCGCATATCTTTTCTTTCACCAACCAAGATTATGTTTATATAGAACTGAAAAGTTTTTATTTCGAAACAATTTATAACTTTACCCTGAAGATTTATCAGTCTCCTATTGAATTTAAACATAAAACACACAAGGAAAAGTCAAAGGAAGAAGCCTAGTAATATAAAATGTCAAAGGAAGCCTGTTTTAACTTATAGCTTACACAAGTCTTTTGCCAAAAACAAGTTTGAAAATCTAAAACCAAAAAAGGGTTTGAAGAAACTGATTGATCATTGGAAACAAAATTGTTTTCCTTCTTTTTCCATATATTAAAACGCAATTTATGTGTGTTTCTCTATTTTAGTCCTCATTCTTCATGAGCTTTATTAGCCTCCTCACTAGTCTTTGATTCATCACTCTTTGATCCTTCAGTCTTTGACTCATCAAACGCCATCAACTGCAGAAAAAGAAAAATAAATCAGCTGAAAATAATCTATTCTTATTAGTTTTGTAAAGAATTTGTTTAAGAGGAGGAGAAGACGAACCGGTTTGATATCACCATTCCAAATGCAGTGAGACGCCAAGAACCCAATTACGGCTGGGACAATGTATAACAAAGCAGGCTGAAACAGAGCAAAACACACAAACCAAAACCCATCAGAGAAAATCCCAAAATTAAGTTTGCAATAATAAACGGGATGACAACAATTAAGTCACAAAACTGACCTGTGCTGCTTGAAACCAGTTCATGACTATAATAGTGAGGATAACACCAACACAGTATCCGATAAATGCACTTGTGAAGTATTGTGGTTGTCTGCGTCTTGACACATCAAATCTAAGAGCTAGTGCAACAAAAATACCTAAAAGGAAAACAAAAACTACCAAAAATTAATGTCTCATATTCATATAATATCCAAAAACATGAATTAAGAATGCATGACTAAAAAGCTAAGAATAATTAGTATTATGCATTGGTCTTAAAGGAACATACCTGGAATGACAATGTCACCAAGCCCAAGCATAGAATAGGGTCTTAGAGCATCGCCTGTAGGGAACAAAAGCTGAAAGAAATATAACATTGAGATTATAAAGAAAATCTTCAGTAAGAAAATTTTGTTTGTTGTGAACTTGGAGACATTTTTACTAACCTTGATCGGAGCATCAAAGGATTTGGCAACACTAACCATAACTGGGGTAAAGAAAACCCAGAAAATATCATAGAAAAATAGTCCTACCTGCAAGTCAAGTACAAACAAACACCAAATGATTGAGAAATCTGTAAAACCCTGAGTCTTAGTTTTCATCAAAAAATTCCAAAAAAAGACCAGATTAGATATTTCTTTCTTACAAGAAGGATGGCACCAGTCTTGAATGATCCAAGAGAGAGCATCTCAATTCCCTGTATTGGCCACATCGTTATTTAGAAGAAGAAAAAAAAAACACACAACAACACTAACGACAGTGACTCGAGTTCAAAGAAAAAATAAGTATTGTGTTTTACATATGAAGCCACATAGTTATGTATTCCCATATCATATTTCTTAGAATGGAAGGAAATTGACCTGAATGCAGAAGGAAAGGCCGAGAATATTGTTAGCCAGCCAATGTTTTTTCAAAGCATACCACACGCAGAAGAAGGTTCCAGGGATTCCAGCAACAACTTGGGACTTTGTGAACTCTACCTCCAAAGCTGTTTAAGAAAAAGGTGTCAGGAATAAAAGAAAACATTTATTCGCCATGACACAAGCAAATTTCAACCAAACGGATACTAGAGTAGGAAAACTAAAACAGATTTGCAAACACTTCAAACACATAGGAGCTTGGATGATCATTACATCAACCCAAATCAGTATTCAAAGACTAATACTAAGCAAACAGTGACAGACAAAAACATAACATCACATCCAGATAGAATGAGAGAAAGGCTAGCAACTTACATTTGAAATAAGGAAATCGCCAGACGATAAGATTGTCATTCCAAGGATCTGGCAGAAATCTTCTGATGGCAGGTAACAATGTCGCCCTGCAAAACACATAACTGTGTCATGACTTGACCACAGACACACAAAAGAAAAGAAAACAAAAGCACGATTTAGATAAGACATACGAAAGAGCGACAATCCCAAGAACAAAGAAGTAAGCTGTTAGAACAGCATTGACCAAATCCTTTGAGAGAAATTTGAACAATAAGAAAAGTGAAAGAAGCATAGCACTCCCAACCAATGGGAAACGCATGGCATGTTCTTTCGACATCGTCTCCTACATAATTTCAAAACAAAAAAAACAAACATTTAGATCGAATTAGAGAATTGTTTCACTGATCACTAATCAAAGCGATCCAATTTTGTGTCTTCTTCTTACCGTTGGAGGAGAATCCTTCACAGAGCGAAAGCATCCAACATAAACAGTGATACATGCCGTAAGAACAACATTCAAATTTGGATTGACTCTCACAACCAGTGGTGCCAATGTCAAACCTGCATCCAAAAAATACAAAAAGAATCCTCAATTTTGAAGCTTTACGCCAAAATTGAACACAAACAATCACACCCACTAACACTAAACCCTAGAGTAACCAGACTGATCTGAAACAGAGTCCCAAAACAAACAAAAATTGGATATTTCCAGCAAATTCCAAGAAGAACCCTAAAATAGAAAAAGCTAACAAATTCATCACACACATCCAAAATCAAATGAAACCCAAACACACAAAAACGATCACATAATCGTAAAAACCGATCGAAATTGAAACCCATGAGATGAATTGAAACAATTCAAATGAGTGAAAGAAATAAAAACCTGCGAGAGCGAGATTCGAAATTTTTTCACAATTCTTCATAATTATTCTTGTGTTTCGTTTTACGCTGTAATCTGAAGAATGTATAAGAGATCTAGTGGTGGGGTCAAAGCTAAAATTCCATCAGATCTGGTTAAAAATATAAAAAAAAAGTGATGAGAGGATGAAGAAGAAGAATAGGAGAGTTGGAAAGAAAATTAAGATACTCGACGACTACGAAAGTTACGGACTGTGACCTAGTTTTGTGACAGCCTTATATTATTGGTAACATCAACGTGTTTATTATATTACGTTCGAATTTATATTTTTTGACACCATTACATTGATTTTTATTGGTTGATTGATGTCATTCATCACCGCATCACAAATGTTTAATTTTGTTCTTATATGGTAAGTAAGTAAATGGTAACCGATATTATTCTAGTTCAACGGAAAACAAAATGGAAACATAAACCAAACATAACAAATAAAGATTGACTAGATTTGCAATTAATAATAGTATTAAGATAAACATAATTACATAACCAATGTATTTTTACTATGTGATTAGTCATGAATAAGTCGAAAATATATATTGTCTTATTGTTTTTATATATTTAATCAATGTAAAAATATTATGGTTTCTGTTTATTTTTAGTAAGTTTTACAAAATATTAATCACGTATGTAAACCTATTAATGGGATGTCTAAACCAAAAAATTTGCTGACTTGTTACCTATGGATAAATTAAAGCAAATATAAGTTAAAAATAATTTGAGAAAAACCGATAAAAATTGAGGCAAGATTTGATTTTTATAATTGTATATAGTGTGATGGTTTGCTACGATTAATAATCTCAGGAAACAACCACTTGATAAACTATATTTGTGACACTCGAAATATGGAGTATGCAAATGCAAAATTGTGCTATAATCTCGAGACTTAACGAATATGAAAAGTATTTGGACGAAAGCTGAAAGCAAATATGAAAGCCCATAGTATCCGTTTCTTAAAGCAGATATGGCCCAACAAAAACTTGATCTCTAGGACCAAAAGGAAAAGATTTTGGATACCTAGAAAATATAGTATTTTGGGATATAGAGTTTGGCCCCTATTCTAAACTTATTGGGAATATATAGAGTTTGGACTAAGCTATTGGTTTGGACACTAACGTTGTTTTTCCTTCTACTGAACTGAACAAGCGGGTTAAGCAACCGTTTAAGACCACCAATTTATTTTATGTTTTTGAAGATCACTAAGTTACTTTTTAATGATAATAAGTGTATTTTAAGAGCCATAAGTTCTTTTCTTTTCATTAAAGAATTGTTAATTAATAGTACAATTTTACATAATTTTATAACTACTATAGTTTGAGATTTGGAGTAATGAATAGAAAAAGGGCCAAAAAAAATTTGATTCACACAACCATTTTGGTTAGACCGGTCCTAGAATTGAATTCTTGATTCCAATTTCTTTCGAATGTGAGACTTAAAACTTAAACCGATGTTCTTCGTTTCATAAAGATTACAAAAAGAAAGATCAGTCTTTCAAGAACTTCCTGCACTTGTAGATTCTTGAGACTGAACAACCCAAATCCTCGTTTTTCTTGGATCCCAAAAAACGCCATGTATTTTTATAAAAATATACCCGAATCTAAGTGCTTTAAAAGATAGAACGATAACCTTTTAAGATGGTTTGGTGATCAATAAACACGGTTTCTTCTTGGGGAGTTTACGTTCTGCAAAAGAATACAATCAAGACACCATCAAAAACGAATCACTATGCAATTTGTAAGTAATTTTGGTAACCATAGAATTATAAGAATCTTGTGAATCGTACCATTTGGCTACTACCATAGTCTTCATTTCTAGCAATGGCCATGGAACCATGAGAATGGTTCTCGCGTTTTCTGTGCTTAGGCTTGCTTGAAGTCTCTGTTGTTTCAGAAATATAAGGAAAGAACGTTGGAAGCAAGACAAGACCACGATCCATGTCGAATACATTGGCTCTTAATCGCAACATCACTTGCGTAAGAGCCTTGATTGCTGCATTAAGACTTCCTGTTATCTAAACCACAGGAAAAAAAAACATGGGTTTAGTCTCTCTAAAACACATTAACTAGAGCACCATTATCTGCTAAAGGGTCAAGATTTTATTACTTGGACCATCTCCTCATCCTCACGAGCAATACTTGGTACATCTTCGTTTTGATAAATGCGGATATTCGCTTTTGTGACACTCCTCATCTCAGATATAAGAGCTCCACCTTTTCCAATGAGACATCCTACTTGAGAACTTGGAACAAGTACACGAGTGGAGATTGCAGAATCACTTGAATCTTTCCCCACTTTCTCACTGCATCTCGTTTGTAAGCGTAAGGCTGCAATCACCGTTGGGGATTGAACTTCAAAGAACTGCTGTACATCAAATCGGTTCAACAATGCACGGATTGAAAATGAGATTTTCATAAGAAAAAAAAGGTTTACATTACCTCCTTTGATGATATGAAAATTATGAAACCATCATCTTCATCAGTTTCTGGGGTATTGACTTTAATGGTCGCACCAGATTCTTGCCTAATCTGATTAATGAAACAGCCGCCTTTTCCTATTACACTTCCAACATTTTCAGCAGGACATATGAAAGAGATAGAAAATTCTCTTGCATCAGCAACATCTCTTGGCACAGAGTAATTTTTATGAGAGCTCGTTAGTGCAGGACTCATCAGCAATCCACCGGGGTGAGGCAGGCTACTCGAAGAAGACAGAAAGTAGTTCTGAAATCGCGACGGATTATCATAAAGCAAAGAAGCAACTTGATAAAGAGCTTCTCTAACAGCAGACCGATCTCCAATTATCTGAAACTCAACCAACAACATTCATAAACTAAATCAGTAAAACAACCACACCAACTCAAACCTCAAGAAATTTTCTTAAAAGACTTGTTATGCATTACCTGAAGAAGCTCATCATGACTCAAAGCCAAAGCACAAATGGGCACATTATCATCTATAACACGAATCTGAGCATTAGTTTCATTACGCAGATTTTGGATAACTTGTCCACCTTTCCCAATAAGGCAACCAATTTGATCAGAAGGCACAAGCATCCTCACAGTAACTACTTGTTTCTCACTATACTCATCATCATCATAACCATCATTGTCATTCTCCACTTCTTCAGCAACAACCATATCATGAACCTTGAAAAGAGCATCAAAAGCAGGACAAACAAAATCTACATCATCTCCAATACGATTCGTCTCCTCACTTGTAGAATATATAGTAACAACACGCTCATCACAACCAGGTAAAGCTTCGTTTATCCTCATGTTTGCTTTACTCTCAAACCTAATCTGTTTTGCAATTTCACCACCTTTCCCAATAATACTCCCAGCTTTTCTCACAGGACACAAGTAACGATACACAGTATCTTCAAATCCAACACCATTATTATCTGTGTCATCACGAAAAAAAGAACCTCTTGCTTCTTACTTCATCCGTTTCTAGTAACATCAAATTTGAAATATTAAACTAAATAAGATCTCTTACCATAGTTGTTCCTCAGATAAGCCATTTTAGTAACGGCTTGGATTCACAAAGCCAAAGGAAGCTGAAGAGCATAAACACCTCCAAATTAGGGTTTAACTAGGTTTCAAAATAAGTAACAGAAACAAAATTTCATAAAAATACTTCATTTCTCTGTGGATTGATTTTGAAGGTTACAATACATAACAATCAACGAAAAATCACAACGCAAATCAGATTCTCACGCAACCGACTGATACAAAAATGGAAAGAACTTGAACATTGTTGAATCGGAAACTCAGATAATACGAAACACTTACCGACGAATGAAACAACTGATGATCAGTGAATCCGTCCGTAGAATAGCCGTCTTGCCGGAAAATGCAACGGCTCCTCCGTGTTTTCTTCTTCGGCTTTTGGAATTTGAAAATTGAAGAGTAATGTGAAAGAAGTATCTTTGGGCTAATTAACGTCTACAGAGATCTAAAGGCCTAGGAAGACTGTGACGTGTGGGCTTTTCACTCTTTCTTGCGTCATGACGACACGTATTATAAGAAATTTCAAAATTAATATATTAACGGTCAAAATAATGAAACGAGTTGACCATTTCCACTTTTATCTGGTATCTAATTATCGTCTAAATCTAGATTAGATGTGTGATTAAACAAACTGTAAAAAGATTAGCATCGTTAAAACTACTTACTCGACTAATCCAAATTACGAGTACAGTAACGCCGTTTCATGTGATGAAGTTTCCTAGGTAGAGAGTCTCAGTCCAGTTAGTTTATTGGGCCCAGCCTTCTATGTAACGACATTTTTTACGTATGGAATTATTTTCTCTAAGTCTGGTACTTAATTTACTGTAAATTTTATAAAGGTTACTACAAAAAAAAAATTTCTTTTCTTCAATATACTTTATTGATTAGCAATCACATAATCTTTGATAAAAAATCAGCATATGTATTATGTGATCTAAGATGATAAGTAAATACTACCGTATCAAAAAGACTTTTTCATAACTCGATTTCTTGTAAATAATATTGAAGATGAATATTTATTGAGTTACCATTCACCAGGTGGATAAGGTTAAATTCTATACTTGAAACCAAAAATAACCAGTAATAAAACCGAAAATGTGTGTTTAAGAAAAAACCGTCGCGCGTGGTTTAAATGGAATTAAATACTTTCACCTTAAAGTCCTGAAAATTTATACTTCACAAATAAATCAATTGATTCTTTTACTTTACATAGTTAGGCATACAATAAATAAACTCTCCAATATTCGGCGATCCTAAGTCCAGCTAGTCGTTACAATTTATGATAGTACACTTGCCACTTTTATGCTTGTTGAGTTTTATTTGATAAAAAAAGAAAATAATTCATAATTTCAATTTGATAACTATGAATAGTAAGCCTGCTAAAATTTACTGTCGGTAGTGGGCTACACACCTACCGACGGCCACGGACCTATATTGAAGAATTTTATTAGTTTCTATTTCATTGTTTTCCGATTTTCATTTTAAAAGAATCAGAAAATTAATGCGAATTATAATTTTTTTATTTTACTTTGCAATTCCGAATCAATCAGATGAAAAGTGAGTCTGTAATCTTTATAATCAAGCTTTCTTTAGACCATTCTTCTTTTGCTAAGCCTTGATCAGGGGAACGACAAAAAAATTTCATATATTTAATAACCAGACAATAATATAAAGGGGAATTTGTATCGAATTAACAAAACATTTATTTTGTTCGGAGAAACTCAAAAGTAAGCTCTGTAGGGATCACCTCTTTTTCACATTCTTGATTATATTGAAAAATGTTTTCTTACAAAAAAAATTATTGAAAAAATGTATGAAATTTTCGAGGATAAAAACATTCGAAGATTTATCGTCAACAGTCAAATAAATAAATTTTAATTCAACATCCAAAATACAAGTTGAAAGGATAAATTTTTGTATAGATAGTGTTTTTAGAACTTTAAAATATTTTCCAAACACACAAAACATAAAAAAAAACAATTTACAAATTAGAGACATGAGACTTTTATGATTCCGAGCTTTTGCTCGATATACTTTCACTTAAACCATATTATACTAGGTCGGTCCCTCTCTCTCTCTCTCAGTCTACTAGTGTGTGTCGACTTTTTTTTTCTTTTCTTTTAGGGACAATTTGTTTTTTGGATCCTTTAAAAATTTTATGTTCAAATAGAGATTCCTAAGATATATATTTTTAAACATTCGGAGTTTCCATTTGAATTAAAATTTTAAAAGAGATTTTTTTGGTAATTTTACCTTTCTTTTGATAACATTCATTATTCGTTTGGAGATTGAACTGTTTTCTTGGCAACCAATCATATCATTAAATGTGTGAGATTACTGTATTGAAACGTAACGATTTGCATTTTTCCATTCAAAATCAAAATATTTACAGAAAATTATATATTTTATGTATTGTATATATTTTGGTTTAGCCATATATAACGTCCGTCAATCCATTACACTATGACTTTTGGAAGATGTAACATATGCTTTCAATCTCAAATTCAAAATTTGGAAATAGAAGAAAATTGTTAAATAATATAGGGAACAAGGACGATATGCATCTTATCAAGAAAAAATCTGCAAGCATAATACAAAAGGCTAAATTAAATGTTGGGTTCGATTTTAAGATTAATCATATCTTAAGACGACCTTAGAGTCTCGTCGTATATCTCGTGACACCTACCTCTTTTCCGAGCCTATAAGCCCCCTACAAAAATTTGTACGTAATCGTCATTGTTGGGTTTAATTAGACATTGTTTGTACGTAAGCAAAGAAAATAATACCATGTTCAAATTGTAACCGTAAATGTGAATTATAATTTATAAAAACTAAATAACCCAAAATATTTATACAAACTCAACTAGAAACGCGATACAATCCAGCTGAAAAAATTGTAAATACAATTTTTATTATTATTAAAAAACATTCCCATAATATATATATATATATATACGCCATAAGGGAAAATGACGTTTATTATTTTGTTGTTATTAATTACTGTCATATACAAACCTCGTCATATATAGTACTTTGTTGTTCTCTTTAACGAATGGGCTAATTATGATTTGAACCCTCCAATTTTCACGAGGAGTGAAACAAAAGTGATAATCATGTGCCTAATCATGATTAACAAATGACCTTTTCTCCAATTATTGAACCTGATTCAAGCTTAAAACACTCAAGGGATTAGTCACCTAACTATAATTGTCGGTAGCTTGAAGTTATTCTAATAATGATGTGTAAATATAATATGCGTAACAAATACATTTATGATTAATGTTAAAGAATTGCTTTTCGTTTTTATTTTCTCTCCTCAGACTATCCATCTGATAAGAACAAGTCAAATTTCTGATTAGTCTAATATAAACACAAGTTAACTCTTGAAATGATATTCGATAGGCAAAACTGACAATTAAAAATCAAATGAACAGTTAATAATTGTTTTAGTTACCTGACCAAAGAAAAACTTTAAAAGTATAAATTACAAAACAGAAGGGAGTATTGGTTTGAATTAAGCCTAACGACCAATAGGACTATTAACTTAAGGAAAAAAAATTGAATGACATAATTGGATATAAATCAGTTGAAATAGTTATTTATTTTTAAATAGTTAAAACACATAGAAACAGTCATTGCGTTATGTCAGTCCGCCTATTTATAATTAGTATTAAGGGAACTTAAATCTTAAATTAGGCTGAAATCAGACAATGGCAATTTGGCAAATACATGAATTTTGTGCTCGTGCAGCATGCGATCAATCTTAGCCGTTGAATTAATATTATCAACGGTGTAGAAAGTTTTAGACAAATTCCTCAAAAGAAGTGGAATAGCAAAAGGCTGCCTTTGGAAATCTTGAATATAGTTGAACGGTTAGTGTTGTCGTTAGAATGATAACACAATTAAACACATTTTACTTTTTGTAATTAGTTATTTACTATATTAAATTTTGAAAAGTAGAGGTCAAATATCAAATTTGAAAACACAAAGACAATTTTATGAAACTTTGCTCCTGGCATTGCAGGTTTCACGGTCAAAGCATAGTCGGACCAACAGTAAGAGAACACTCATGTCAGAAGAAAAAAAGATGGGTTGTATTTTATTTTTATTTCTAAAATTTTTTTAAAGAAAAACAACAAATTTGGGAATTGAAGACTCTGCAAATACAGCAAGATAGACATAACAGCAAACGAACTTCACAGCTTTTGAGGAAGCCAAATTTTTTAAACCATTTTATTAATTTTTTGATAATAAGATGAAGAAAATATCTTTTCGTAGTAAAAATGTTTGACCACATTGGAACTAGTGATTCTGGTTCTTACTTGAGTTAGATTAAAATAATATAAACACGATTTTTCCAAAAATCGCGGTGTTAATGACTAGACTCCAGACAGCAAATCATAGTAGATATCGTTAATCGTCACGCAGCATTGGAAAAGATATGATTAATATTAATTTGTAATATAATGCATGCTTTTATGCAATGAGGTTTCAATTATTCTAGAATTTCAAGACCCAACCTTACTGGTTAGAATTAAAGGCTGGTTTCGAATCTACTACTATATAGATATATAATTTTTTTTACTACTATACATATTGATAATATGCTGTAGAATGAATAATAATTATGCCATTCGATCGACTCGAGGCACTAGTATGCTGTCTTCAAAAGACATTGCAACATTTATTATTCAAGTCGTAAAGTTTTTTTCTTTATAATTAGTCGAAGAAGCAACCATATGAGTGCTACATGGTTATTCTTAAATTTTAGGTGTTTATATTATTTTTTATGTATTTTACTATGTTGTTCGAGATTAGTATCTTTTGAAATGTTTGGATCCTTAGTGTATAATAAACAAAAATTTATAAAATGTATATCAGTTTGAATACCGGATCATACTCTTTGGAGAGGTGGATAACTTATTCATTTATCGGATTTTTTGTCCAAGCCACAAAAAATGAAATAGGATATTACCGTACTAGGGCTATATTTATATCCATCTTTTGACTAAACACCATTAAAACATACATATTGGTTTGGTTAACGTGATATTGTTTTGAATATCGTACCCAAAAAACCATATGATTTAATTCATCATATGCTTTTTTCCATCATATATTGTTTTTGCGTATGGTGATGAGATGCAAATTTTTTTGTTTCTTTTCTGCATTTAAATACTTTTCTCGATTCATCTTATAAATAGATATATGTGGAAGATCGCTCTTCGAGAGACTTCCTGTAACTCTATATTATACTATGCTACATTGTGATTGACATATATTAGGCCAATAACTAGTTAACTATCAGAGTTTGTATCCAACAGAAAACTTCCAAACATAACAGAGGTTTCGTCAAAGTAAAGCTTCCAAACCGCATAGTCTTCAAAAAGTAGAAAACTTCTGAGTCAAGAAGAGTTTTCAGTCAAAAGCAACAAAAAGGCTAATCTTGCTCTCCACCAGAAACCTGCAACATGCAACATCCAACAAAACAAAAAAAAATATCAGAACTAGTTAAACATGGTTCAAGCTTTATAATCAAGACGCAAAACATGTTTACTATACTAAAGAAATTAAGCGCGTAATAAAGAAAAAATAAAAATACAATTGTGATGTAATAGATGTAAATCTTTTCTCCAAAAGTTAAGTTTTGTTTTTGCTATATAAGAAACATCTCTGTAGTAAACAATGCAAGTCGAATGAATCAATAAATCAAACAGTCGTCTTCTTTAAGCTTCTACGACTTCCTTCCATGGTGTCAGAGAGCATAAAGTGGCTCTTGAATCATTTTCTCAACTTTCCTAAAATATTACAAATTGTGTTACTGTCAAGTTGACTAAGAAGAATTACATTCTATAGAAATCTTAGTCCGAGATTTTTCTCTTCGGCGAAGGTCTTTTAGGTTTTATTAACGGAGGAACACCACGACCTGAGCCAAAACTTCTTGTTCTAGCCATAGATGAAAGAGTGAAAACACTGCAAATCTTGACTTTGCACTATGGGTTCGTGCTGATCAAGTAGTCAAATTCTGGCTTATGAGGTCCTTTTTTTAAGACATATTGAGTGTGATGGTACTCTCCAACATCAAGAGACGTCTGGCATGCTCTAGCAAATCATTTCAACAGAATGTCTTCATCAAGACTCTTTGAATTTCATAGGAAATTACAAACGATCTTCAAGAATGACAAAACCATGACCACATACCTGAAAGAGATAAAAGATGTATGTTATAAACTTTCATCTATTGGAAGTCATGTGGTGGAGAAGATGAAAATATTTGTTGCTCTCCATGGCTTTGGACGTGAATATGACCTATCAAGACAAGCATTAAATGAATAATGGATACAACTCCAAGGCTCACCAACTATGATAATTGGATAATTGATATGACACTAATCTCACTGTTTCTCCACATATAGCGTTCAATGTTACAAGATCCAACTCATCATTTGGATACAACAGTCGAGGCAAAGAAAATGCTTATGAAAGATTTGACAACAGAGGCAGATGAGTTTTTTCAACCATAGGAAGAGGATTTCATCAACAAATATCATCATCTTTTAATTCTCAAACCTATTATGAAAACGACAACAGACCAATATGTTAAATTTATGGGAAACTGGATCATCATACTCTAAAATGTTGGCATCACTTTGACAACAACTACCAGTCCAAAGATGTGCCATCAACTCTAGCTGCTCTGCACATAATTGATGTCACTGGAGCAACAACTCACATCACAGAAGCTGATCAAGCTTAGCATTCATGGCTCAGACAAAGTCCTGATAGAAGACATAAACTTCTTGCCTATCACTCTTGTCAGTCTAGTAATCTTGTCATATACTTCATGTAATCTTCCATTAAAAGATGTATTAGTATGCCCTGACATGTGTTAACGCATAATGACAATGATACATCTCTGCTTTAGGGGTTTATGCATTCAGTATCAGAACCTGCAAACTCACCATCACATTCTGTTGAACCGAATTTTGCATTCTCCATCAACAAATTCAACATAAAACACATGTAACTCATAAAATAGTGAATAAGCTTTTATACATACACCACTTAATGACTAGTTGCACAAAGGTTCAATCAAGAGGAATGAATATATTACTTAGAGACATATAACCCAGTTTTAAGGTCTACAACAGTAAGGATAATTCTGCATATTACCACAATTATAAACTAGGATGTGAAACAAATGGATGTGCGAAACACTTTCTTGTATGAAGACTTTACCGAAACAGTGAACATGAAGCAATCAACTGGATTCATCGACAAAGCTAGACCATAATACGTTTGCTTACAGTACACATTTTTCTATTATTAAAACAATTATCACTATTTGTCTACATTCACAATAAAGATGTTATTCTCCTGCTTCTGCACGTTGGTGATATGGCCATAACATGTAATGAATCTTTAGCTATGAAAATGTTATTTTAAGAGTTAAACCAACAGTTCGAGATGAAAGATATTGAAAAGTTTCACTACTTCATAGGAATTCAAACACAATTCTATTCCAAACGTCTGTTTCTATCTCAACAAAAATATGCTAAAAAGTTGTTAACAATTGCAGCAATGAAAGACTGCCAACTAATACCAAATCCTCTTCCGCTTCACTGGGACAAATTTATAGAACGAAAAAAAGACAAAGAGATGTTCCCTAATCCAACATACTTCAAAAATTTAGCAGGAAAACTTCAATATCTTACACTTACAAGACCAAACATACAATTTCAGTGAACTATGTGTGCTAAAAGATCCATGCACCTTCAGTCTCGAACTACAAATTGTTAAAGAGGATATTAAGATATGTGAAAGGTATAGTTACAATGGGAATCTGCTTTAACAAAAGTACATGCTACATGCTGAGTACATACAGTGACAATGATTTTGTCGGATGCAGAGTCACAAGAAAATCAACAAGAGGATTTTGTACATATCTTGGCAATAATTTGATTTCATGTTCATCCAAGAAACAACCCACCATCTCAAAAAGTTCCATATAAACATAATAGTGAAGCCTATGAGAAGTTGATTCAGAATTAAAATGGATATGATTTGCTATTCGAGATGTCGGTATTCCTCTCATTGATCCTCATGTTCTCTATTGTGATAATCTTTCTGTTGTATATCTTACAACAAATTCGATATTTCATGCTCGCACAAAACACTTCGATACTAATCATCACTATGTAAGAGAAAGGGTGGCTCTTGAAACTTTGCTGGTTAACATATTTCTTGCTATCTCCAAATCGCATACATCTTCACAAAATCCCTTCCTACATCATCATTATGTGTTTTAAGGTTTAAACTTGGTGTTGCGAAACCTCCAACACAAGGTTTGAAGGGGGGGGGGGTTATCAAAGCACACCAATGTGCTGCAGAAATAAAACAGGGAAAGCCTCTGTATGAAGCAGAGTTTTCATCCATCAGAAATTTTCCACACCAAACAGAGGCTTCGTCCAAAGGAAAACTTATGAACTAAACATAGTCTTCAACAACTAGAAAGCCTCTAAATCAAAAAGACTTTTCAGTCAAAAGCATCCTCCTCTCTACAGAAATCTGCAACATCCGACAAAACAAAAAGAATACCAGATCTCGCTAAACATGATACAAATTTTAAAATCAAGACGTAAAACATATTCAATACATCAAAAAAGTTAAGCTTGTAATAAAGCAAAAATAAAGCTACAAATGTGATGTAATAGCTGTAAATCTTATCTCCAAAAGCTTTGTTTTTGCTATATAATAAACATTTATGTAATAGACAAAGCAAGTAGAATGAATCAATAAATCAAAACATTCATCTTCTTCGAGCTTTAAGCTTTCCTTTCATTAACTGCTTGATAACTAATGTTACCAGTATAGGCATAACTAGTTAACTCCATGTATAAATAAATGCTCATTTACTTATAAGAATAGTATATGCATTTGAAAATTTTAACTGATATTTTTTTCGTCTCCACCTTTAAAAGTGAAAACTAGCTATTTGTGTTTCTTGACCCATATTTAACATAAAGAACCTTAATACATAATAAAATTCACCAAGTAGTATAATATTACAAGTTATTAAATATGTGGAGTTTAAAGAGGGAAAAAAAAAAGAAGAGATGGCCCATAAAGATACGAAAAGAAGAAAGGTGGAGAAGAAAAGTCACACGCGTCCAAAGTTCCAACCATAACCGCCTGCAACTCTCCCCCCATGTGCTCGTGATTGTTTCAAACCTTTGCACCTACATTTTTAAATTACATATGTAGAAAATGATCACACCAAAGAAAAGAATCCGACCTTTGTGTTTTGTTCCGTTGGTGGAGGACTCGTACTTTAATAAAATTTAAGCAATGGTATTAAAAGTTGGAAATGTCAAATTTTGAAATTTAAAATTCAGCTCAACATAAGTTGACACCGATAGGTGAAACAGTAAAAATCAGTTTATACTTTGAAACGAGCAAAAAGAATTAAATGTGAAGTTAATGTCAACGTGTATAACAGGCAAACAAATGTTCAAATGCAGTAACAAAACATTTAATGATTATTATTTATACTATAAATTAACACTATCAAATAACGACATAAAACTTTGAAAATATACAGAACAAAGTTTCTTCAGAGATTTTTTTTTTTCAGAGATTTAAATTATATTTTTTGTTTCTCTTTTGAAAAAAATTAAAATAAACCATTATTGCGTTTATACCGTATGTTTTGTTGCAAATTAATAAGATCACCATTCAATTAAAATGAAGGTATAACCAAAAAGTATGTTTTTTTTCCTTTTTGATAGATTTATTTCAAAGTAAAAAGAGATAAAAAAAACAGTTAATCAATCGTAGACGGTTAAAACAGTAAATAAAGGGGCCAAACGTTCTATAAATTCCACTTGCAACATCAACCTTCTTCTTCACTCCCATCAAACCAAGTCTCTCTCTTTCACATTTCATTTCTCACTCTCCTTAAAGCTCTGCACGTTCTCAAACAGAATGTTCATGTAAACATCTCTCTCATTCTATAACTGTTTTATTCTTTCTTGATGATAATTTATAGAGTTCTAATTTTGTTTGATTACAGGGGAAAGATGGGTCTTCTGGGAGTTTTGGTTTTGTGTTTTGCTGCATTGGTATGCTCTGTTCATGGCTATGACGCTGGATGGGTCAATGCTCATGCTACCTTCTATGGTGGAAGTGATGCTTCAGGAACAATGGGTATGAAGCTCGACAATTCAAAAATATGGTTTCCTTGAAGAATAGGTCTTAATGGGTTTGATGAAATGTTTCAATGAAAACTCAAGTTTTGGAATTTGACAATTTTTTTTGTTCATTTTGTCTTAGGTGGGGCTTGTGGGTATGGGAATCTTTACAGTCAAGGATATGGGACTAACACGGCGGCGTTAAGTACCGCACTGTTCAACAACGGGCTTAGCTGCGGCGCGTGTTTCGAGATCAAGTGTCAGAGCGACGGCGCGTGGTGTTTACCTGGTGCTATTGTGGTCACAGCCACCAATTTCTGTCCTCCTAACAACGCACTTCCCAATAACGCCGGTGGTTGGTGTAATCCTCCGCTTCACCATTTTGATCTCTCCCAGCCAATTTTCCAACGCATTGCTCAGTACAAAGCAGGTGTTGTCCCTGTTTCTTACAGAAGGTAAAACATACATGGGTAACGTTACATAGTCTTAATCTATTTGCAGTCTTAATACATTGGGTCTTCATAATTTTTTTCCTTGCCCTGTTTCATGCATATGTTCAAAACTGTTGAAAGTTTCAATCTTTTTTCAATTTTACTGTAATGAGTCTTCAAAATTTCGGTTATTGTCTCTGTTCATGGAAGCTTAATCTTATTCAATTTCTTATCTGGGTATCAATAATCTTTAAGTGGGTCTTCTTGTATCTTAATGGCTCTTAATTGATGGTTTTTTCATGTGTAGGGTTCCGTGTATGAGAAGAGGAGGCATAAGATTCACTATCAATGGCCACTCTTACTTCAACCTCGTTTTGGTCACCAATGTTGGTGGTGCTGGAGATGTTCACTCGGTTGCTGTAAAAGGTTCCAGAACAAGATGGCAACAAATGTCAAGAAATTGGGGTCAGAATTGGCAGAGCAACAATCTTTTAAACGGTCAAGCATTGTCCTTTAAGGTTACTGCTAGTGATGGTCGAACCGTCGTCTCTAACAACATTGCGCCAGCTAGTTGGTCCTTTGGACAGACTTTCACCGGCCGTCAATTCCGTTGAAATGTTGTCAAGTTCGGTTTATATAGTTTAGGGTTTGTCTAGTGGTGAGGAAAGAGTAGAGAAAGAGAGAGACACATAGAGGGTTTAATGCTTTTAGGTTTTAATTGGAGAGCCTTGAAATTTCTTCTGTCTCAGGGTAAAATGGGGAAAAGGGCTTGTTTTATAAGGGCTCTTTTAGTCATTTTAAGGATTAGGGTTTTAGTAAGGGAGTCTTGAGTAGAGTGGTGTGCATGCAACTTTTAGCAAAGGGACCTCTATGTTTCACCGAAAGGTTCCTTTGTTTTTCACCTTTTTTTTTTGTTTCTTTTTCAGCTTCTGTCTTTGGTTTAAACCGGTTCAAAAGCAGAAGTGGGTAGGGGCAGAGGAGGAATATCACCACCCGCCATGTGTTTTCTTTTTTGAGTTGTTTTTGTTTATGTTATGAAGTTGTAATGGAAGTGTTAAAGCTGTTTATGATCAGCATACTTGTGTGCTTTGATAAGTGTTTTGTTACCGACTATGAATTTTATTTGTTTCTTCTGATTTTAAGTTTATGACTTTCTTCTTGAAGACCATTCTAATAATCTTGAATTTGTAATTCTTGAAACTTTGGTAAACAATGGTAATGTAGGTGAGAATTCCAAAAGGCAAAATAATAGAATCAACGCCATGTGATTGATTATGAACATTCTAAGCAAGGATTGATAAAATAATGGAATTGCAAAAATATTGTAGGAATCCCCCCTTAGAAATAAGATTAAAAAAAAGTGAGCTACTTAGTTTATACTTTTATTATCAGCTTTGATTGTTACGCATCACCTAAATGCCTAACAAAATATGTCATTATGATATATAATGGTTTTAATGGAAAAAAATGCCATTATGATGTCAAGAATATGTCATTTCCCATATATTTTCAAATGTCTATCATGAGTGCAATTAGTCTTACTTGGTAGGGAATGGCTTTTGTTATGGAGGATGAAAATTTGCAAACCAAGCTGAATTTAATGCTGATGTGGTTTATTTGATTTTAAATGTAGGAGCTTTTTATGTAAATATTTTTTTTTAAACTGCTGAATTGTAAGTTTATAGATCTAAGCTACATCTGTGTATGTTTTTAATCATTTGTCAATGTCATATACAAAGTTACTATAGATTTTTGTTTCCGAAAAAATAGAAAGTTACTAAAGAAAAGTTGCATCCGTTTCACATTTGTCGTTTTAAAACTTTCTTAAAATGTGGATAGTATTGACGATAATTTTAAGTTGATGTAGTTGTTATGCACCAAATGAATTGGTTTATGTAATAAAACCGTATGCTAACTTCAATTTTGTGTAATTTTTTATCCATTTTTAGATCATTCAACATTAGAAGTTGAGTTTTTGAAAAACGAATAGAGATTCGTTTAAACTATTAATATTTTTGATATGTACAAAATATACAAGTAAAACATAGAAATCTGGTAGTAAGAATAAAAAAAACCTAAAAATCATGATTTAATATTTATGAAAACGTAAACACGCGGAGATGTTATTAATAAATTCATGTACTATGACAATAATGTGTCATGGTATGGATGAAAAGACGGTGGAGGAGGAGATGCAAAGCTGTATTCCATATTCGATTTTAACATTTGAAGCTTAAAGAGACATTTCACAACTTCTACTTTGTCTCTTTTATCTATCTGTCCGGTTCATTGTCATTGTCATTGTCATTAGTGTTCATTTACTTCATGGCAATTGTATTATAGAGAGTAAAGACAAGAGAACTTATACGTTTCCATTTGTCAGCATCTTCCCGGAGACTTTCTTTGTTTTCTTTTAATGTAAGCATTTGTAGTTTTGGTCAATCACATTCTCATCATATGCCTATTAGTATGATTAGTTTTGTACCATTGATCGTGTGTTGAGGGTTAACTAATCAGTAATCACCTCTTATTGGCTATCATCATATTATGGTTACTAATTTACCTCTTTTTGGGTGATTCAATTTCATTGGAACTTGAATTAGACATGGAATATTACTCATGTAAGCTTGATATAATTTTGTTGCAAAATTGGTTACTTAGCAAAGTATTTATTTTACTTGCATATTTTTAAAGAAATCAGGCTTGAGTTTCGAGATTTTGGGTTTTTAGTTTTTAGTTGAAAAATAAAATAAAAAGAATAGCTGTTTATTTTAAGTGCTAGGAGAACTAGATTTAAAAAATCTTCATTGGATTAAATGAGTTTCTGAAGAATAAAAACCAAAAACTCATTTAAAAATTAATACCATTGAAGACCCTCTATTATAGTTTATTCTTTTGATCGTTGTTATCGGCTACAAATGATTCAAGTATACAAATTAGTTTCTGAAACTTATATTAGTTTCTCTTACCTTGGTTTTGGTTCGATATTAAATACAATTTTGGTTAAAACCTATAGATCATCATGCGTAGTTTAGTCTTTGTTTGGCCGTTGAATTTTATGAAACCGCATTAACCTACATTTACAAGCTATAAATCTGATAAATTTGATCTCGTCTCTGATACAAATTCAAGAGTTAATATTCAAATCAAACATAAATTTAGCTTTGTAATAAGAATCACACTTTTATTATATATGTTTAGAAACTCTCTCAAAACTAAACATTCAAAACTTTTTTTTTTAGAACTCTTGTTCTCCCATAAAACTCTTAGAATTCTTCTTAACTCTCATAGAGCTCTTGTTCTCTAATAGAACTTTCGTACTCTAGTAGAACTCACATTTTCTCGTAGAGCTCTCATACTCTAGTAGAACTCAAATTCTCTCGTAGATCTCTCATACAATTGTCACAATTCAACAATTGTATCTATAGTGTTTCTAGGTAACACTTATTCCTAATAGAACTAGAAAACACTATTAGATAACTTCTAAATATATTTAGATAAATTTTAAAATATATTAAATAACTCATAAATATAAATCTTATTTTTATCCTAATCTCCTAAATTCATACTCGGTTATGATTAGTTTTCTTTGTACATCAATCTTACTCCAACCAAATCAGTTTATGAGAGATGACAGATCAAAGAACATAAAATGAAATATTAGTATCTGTAGACAAATTAGTTGACAAGAAACAAACCAAATTGTCAGAAAATTAAATTACTTACGCATCGCAGTTTTGAGCTCTCCTCTGTCTAAAGTTCAGAAACAGGTACGCTTCATTCGACACGTCGCTGTCTCGAGTCCCGTGTATAATAGAAGCGCGTCTACGGTTTGTCTTCTACAAATCAACGGCGTCGAAATATCCATGTCATTAGACGTGTCGTACAATAAAGAACGTGTCAGAACAAATCGATCCTGCACCGTCCGATCCCTGCTTCATGTTTCAGACAGCACGTTGAAAGAACAGCGGTAACAACTAGTGAAGTACAGAACAAAAGAAAATTGGCGGGTGTATCAATGTTTTGTTATGTTGATAATGGGCCAAGCCCATAATTTGTACATAATAACATCAAGTTGCAAAATACATAGGCCTGGGCCCATTACAAGGCCTATTCATATAAAAGTGACTATTGAGGACTTTGGTGTCTTTGTTGTGCCTTCTGCAACATGTTGTTAGGCTGTAGACTCTGCTGATTCGTTTGCATATTTCCATAGCTTCCTTGTTGTTGTTGTTGCTGCTGTTGCGGTTGCTGAGATTGCGTTTGCATCATTCCACTGCTGTTAAACACTGTATGACAGGAAAACACATCGTCGGTGACTCGGTGTAAGAAAGCTATGTTTTAGAGATTTTACTTACTCTGGTCACCCAACATTTGAGAAGCATGGCTTCTTTGAGGATTGGTACTCCATATTGCTGAGAACATTAAAAAATCCAGAGAGATCAGATTAAGACAATGTTCATCGTTCGGATTTGGGAAAGATAGTGATGAAGAGGATTTTTTGAGCTAATCTGCATCCTATGAACAAGTGTCTGAGATTGAATCGATGACATGTTTGGTATCTAGAATTAAAAGAAAAAAGGAAGCAGAAAATATAATTAGTACTTCTTTCGAATCCGTAATTCTAGAGGTTTAAAGAGAAGTGACTGACCATTTGGCTACTTGGGGAGCCTTGTGCAGAAGTAAACAATGCACTATTGAAGCAACTGCTCTCTCTTAACATTATCATCAGTTTCCATCTCCGGAAGTAATTTAGAATACAACATAACCGGTAAAACTGCAGATCAAACTGATAAATGTTAAAGCTAAACCGATTCATTGAACTAACTCATCAACTAAAAACAATAAAAAGGATCATAATTGCAGCATTCTCAGCATTAACATTTTTCGGAAGCACAACAAATGCATTTGAAACTTTCTTCACTTCTTCCACAATATTAAAAAGCTCCAGATTTACCATTGAATATTGCCCTAAAATATCTTGCCTGTAAAAAAAATCAATCTTTGTTACAAAATTCATAGACAAAAAAACTCATTTTTTGGATATTGAAGATGAACCATTTAGGAGTAGTGTTGGTTCGAGCATAAACGTCGAAATCTTCAAGGATTCGAGAAATAGCTTTGGATAAGCTAACGGCTCGTGTCTTCAAAGACTCCAGATTTAGTTCTTGCAACACTCTCGAATTCAGCTTCTCAGCCACCGGAGGAGGTGGTTGTTGCGGCTGCGTCGTCGTCGTTAACCCAACTCCACCCTCCATTGATACACAAAGCTCCTAAACAAAAAAAACCCTAATTTCAAATTCAAGTACAATTAGGGTTTACATATTCACAGCGATTATACCATTAACTAGGTTCAGATTCTTTAAAAAAGGTAAATTTTTTGATTCGGAATCTAAAATTTTACGATTATATATCAAAAGACTAATCTATAGATAAAGTTTCTACAGTCTCTTTGACTTTAAAGAGAAACTTACGATTAGGAAACGAAACCAGACGAGGAATGATGAAGCAAAGATTGGTCTAATAAGCGCAAAAATTGAAGAAGCTTGCTTTTGAGGAAAGTATTGGAGAAGACGGAGAGAGCGAGAGATTTTGAGCAAGTAAACCGGTAAACAGAACATACCACGAATTCACAATATATATGTTTCTATCTGATTTATTTTTTGCCACCCTTTTTTAACGTCAATTTGACGATTATTACTTTGAAGCAGAATTTACAAAAGTTACATAAACCATCCATATACATATAGTACAATTATTATCTAAAGGCTAAAGAACGATATAATGAATTTGACGATATTTTTTTCTCTTTCTGAAAAGCTTGTATTCGCTAGCTAACACTTGTTATTTTATTTTATTTTTGTATTCGAACTCAACCTATTGCAAATTTTCTTTATCATCTGACTATAAAAACATTATATTAATTTTGAAAATTTTAAAACACCAATACTTGAGTTATATCCAATAATTATCTTTGCAAAAATTTGTATTATTCATTTAGATTTGAACAAACCAACAGAACCACCACATATGATAATTTCGCCGGAATCAAAATATACTGAAAAAGACATAAAATAACAAACAACAAAGAAAAATTTAGGGTAAAAAATACGTTATGTTTTCCAGCCAATCTAATCTATCATGATAAACGTTGTATCCCTTAAACTAAAATCCTAACTTTCTAACCATTTATAAATTCGAAAGTGGTTGATTTTGGTAAAAAAATTTACCTCACCGTTGGAGATGATAATAACCATCACCCATAAAATAATATATGACCAATATTTAAACGATTCACTATTCACCAATTCTATTGAATAAGAAAAAGAACCTTTTTTGTAAAATAAAATTTCGGGAAAGATAAAAGTTTTGAAGAATTATGGGGGACCCAGAACCACATCTATTTGATAGTTTACACTTTGAATAGTTGCAAAAGATAAAAGCGGATTTATCCATTTGTGGACTAGACCGATCTATTTTAAGACGGATAACATTTTGTTTTGGATCAAAATTCTTTCTTTTCTTTGACAAAATCGGTTCGTAGTTGGTCTGCAATGAACTTTTTATCTTTTTTATTATAAATTTCTCTATCCGCACCATTGCAAAACAAAACTTTTGAATGGTGAACGAAAAGCTGTTTTTGTCCGTAAATTAGTCTGCTCCGCTGCTACCATTGAAAGAATGGTGCTTAAAATGTCATAATCAGGTTATTATGTCAAGAAGCTTTCAATACTCTTTAAGGCATTCATTTGTATTAAGCTTTGTGGAAACTTCATACTTCACCAAAAAAAGGTTGAAGTACGTTTGGTGGCGCTTATGCTTGCAGAAGAAGAAGGAATCTTAAAACTGAAGCCACCTGTAAGCTTTGTGGTGAAGGTGCTGAAAATGTTCAATCAACCAATCTTATATTCCACTGTAGAGTGGCAAGAGAGATTTTGAAGTTGGCACCACCACAAATAATCACAATTCTCTCAAACTCTTTACTTCTTGACAATGCCAAGGACAAAAATGCATTGGAGCTTCTTCCTTGACTATGATAAATGACTTAATCTTTCAAAACAAATGATCATCTATTCCGAATACAATTACCAAAGCAATGATGGACTCTAATATGCCCTGTTAGAGACGGATGAGTCCTAAAACTTTAATAGCATTACTTCTCAAAGTCCTAAAACTTTTCAACAAGGTACTAAAGATTGTTTGCTTTGTTGATGATTCTTGGTGATTCAAAATCGCTTTACGGCCTCCTCTAATGCATTATTTACCAAATGCCTCATACCTCGTTCACAGGGGAACTAACGAGGTAGCAAATGCACTATCAAAAACAAGCTAACAAGTTGTTCAGCAGCTTATGCAATCTCTTGGCCTACTACATAACTTGTAAACTCTTATATTAATCACTTAACAAAATAGTAATAAACATTGTTTGTTTCAGTATATTTTGAAAGAGAGATTGCTCATCTTTTGGCTGTCATGGCGTTTGATTTGACAGCCTCCAAAGACATTTACTAACATTTATCGCCGGAGAAAAATTGGAAAACCTCTTCCTTTTTCTTGTAATCAAAATCCCAAAAATCTCATCCGATGGAGAAATAATGTATAGGAAAAAATAAATAAACACAAAACATCTATTGAAGGTATAGAAAAAATAAACACGTATTGTGTATGGATGGTTTTGCAATCTACCAGAGTTTCACCCTTTGGTTTTTTGTTCTTCTTGGAACCAATTCAGAAATCTGCAGTTTTTTTTGTTGCTGTTTCTGAAAAAAAATTTGGTGAGTTTCTTCAGTGAAATGTTTTATCATCTTTCATCATATCTCTCTCAGTTTTGCTGCATCTGTAAGAAAGAAGAACAAATGTCAAATCACTAAAAAGACAAAAACCCATCTTAAGTTTCTGAGAAAGTTTCAATGTTGATGCATCTTTAAGAGGGAAGTTTTATTTTGTTTACCTGGGGAAGCAAGAATTCGTCGAACACTGAGACTGAGCAAGGCAAGGAGTGGCTGCTAGAACCAAACCTGGTTTGGCTGGTGAAGTTGTTGTAAGCAGAAGAACCGGGTGGTGATGCTTCAAAGAATCCATTCATATGATACTCTTTCTGTATCATTGGAATATAAACCTGAGGAGGAGGAGGAAGAAGAGGCAATGTTTGGTGAGGACTCAGATCATTCTGCAGATTGGGATTGTATGCTGTGATATTGTTATTAGTGAATTGCTGTTGTGAGCTTGTTTGCGGTTTCAGCTGTCCAGTGTTTAGTTCATCAAGAAAGCTTGTTTCTTGACCTGATATCGTAATTTCGGGAGATTTCCCTGTTCCAAAGTAGCCTGGATAGCTCCCGAATGAGGAACTCGCAGAGCACTCGACTTCTCTGTTCAGTATATACAGAGATTTTGGTTTTAAGATATGATTCAAAATTGGAAGAAACAAATGTTTCTTGGTGAGAATTTTCACTAACCTCTGTGGCATTGTATTATGTTCCTCGGTGACAATGTTGGTGGTATTGCTATTAAGAATCCATGACATAGACTGAAGCTGTTGTTCTAAAGGAATCTGAATCCCATCTTGAATCTGAAAGTTGAAAAGCAAGGTTTTATTATTTGGTTGTGTTTTCAAATGAGATCTAAAGAAGAATCATTTTGAGTAAATTACCGAGCATGTTGACCAATCTTTAACAAAGTTTGCGTTTTCTATTTGCATTGCTTGTTGCTGCTGCTCAAAATGTTCCTATACAAAATAGTTTTGAGTTATTCGTTTCGCGGATGAAGTGAAATGGAAAAGCTTTGAACAAAAGATACCTTCTGAGCACGCAATTGGTCAAGAGATTGCCTGATCAAAATTTCGAGCTGTCCTAAGTGTTCAACGTTGTTTATCTTATCTGGTTCTGTCCAGTAACTGCAGAGATGTGAGACAAACAAGTATGAAACAAAAAGAACGAACATCAAGAAAACAAAGAATCATCATCATCTTCAGAAAGATCTTTACCTTAATCTTCCATGTATCTCAGAAATCCGAGCTTGCAGAATCCTTGCTTGAGTACTCAAGTCCTGAAAAAATGCTGGTTTTTTTGTAAAGTTCTAGGCACAGACGCGAGAAAAGTAAAAAGAGTCTTGAAGTGGATGGATCACCTCAGTTGTTGAATTACTGAAACCACCAGAGAACAAAAAAAGCAAACAAGAGAGAGAGAAAAAAAGTTAATATCCATATAGAGAATGTGAAGTTTCTTTCAAATGTTTCCTACTCACTTCTCACCTTGAGGCTATAAATTCGCGTATATTTACATCGTGATCCAACTTTTGGAAAGTTTTCTTCAAGGTCTGAGCTTTCGAAAGATCAAAACATTTGAATCAGGGATTCCTCAAAGATCAACATTAAACAAAGACTTCAATTTTATAATTGTGTGAAACAAACTTACTTCAAGACTCTCGACCTTCCTGTATTAAAACATGTCTAACAAATGAGTTAAACAACATTGCCAAAAAACAAAACATATCAACAAAGAATCTAAAATAAAAAAAGACATACTTTTTCGTTCTTTCTTGCGGTGTAACTTGAGAAAACTTAGCAATCACCTCTTCAATGCTACTGAAGAACAATCACCAAATAATTACATTCAGACAGATAGAGATGACAAGAAAGAGGATGATTATTACCTTCTTTCACCACAACATACGGCAGGTTTACCAGAAGGAGAGAACATAATAAGAACAATATCAATGTCACAAAGAATTGATAGCTCATTAGCCTTTTTCAAGATCCCATGTTTTCTCTTAGCAAATGTAGCTTGGCGTCCATTTGTGTTCTCTAACTTCTTTATCTTCAATTTTACCCTTCCCATCCTGTTCATTTTCCAACTGAATTACCCCAAATAAAATATTTCCTTTTATTTTTTGCTCTCAATAACACATTCTTCAATGAATCATCAAACATAAACACTTCCCAGAATCGCAATTTAAGAAATTTATCACACCCAGATCATGGTTTCCAATTAAATATTCGATCTTTATTTTTTCAGACGAAAATGTGAAAACCCTTATCGTTTTAATCTGTTGGGTAAAGAAGAAGAAGAAGAAGAAGAAAAAGGAAACTTACCTAAAGAGGCAAATTCAAACGCCAAGCTGATACTAAATATGAGCGAGATCTTATAAAGGACCTTTCGAAAACGAAGAAGAAAAAAAAAGGTTCGAAACGAAGAATCAAAAACCAGAGGTAGAGATAGAGACAGAGAAGACGATTGCTGTTAACACGAGACTCTCCGCAAAAACCGTTCTTCTGATTGGCCTGCTTGAGAATAGGGGATACCCATTAGAGCAGAAATCCCAAAACGATATCATTTTAATCATTATCTGACCGTTACAGCACAATTTCAATTTTACTCTTCTTCCATTGTTTTTATTATCCACTCAAGCTCGAAAAATAAAAAAAGATTGAAACTTTTCTTAATGATGATTGCACGGTGCTCTCTGTTTCCGCCGCCGTGTTTCTCGGTCGTGAGAGCTAAATGTTTCGCCGGAGAAACTTCAGATACTGGGATTTTATTCCGAGAGAAGCTAATTTACCTTCAAGACCTTAACGTTGATCTACATAAAGCTCTTAGAGTGAATCCATCTCTTCGTTCAGCTCCAATCTCCTCCGTCGTCTCCATTGAGTCTCTTCTCTCTTCAACCGGACTCTCAAGACCAGCCGTTGATCGTATTCTCGATATGTTTCCAGATTTGTTAACTTCTGATCCTGAATCTGATACTTTACCAGTTCTACGTTTCTTATCAGATGAAATCTCAATTTCTCAGAAAGATATTCCCAAATCGATCTCTCGTTGTCCTCGATTGCTAATTTCATCTGTTGATTCTCAGCTTCGTCCTGCATTAACGTTCCTCCAAACCCTAGGATTCGTTGGACGAGATATGATTACGTAACGGAACACTGTTTTGCTTGTTTCTAATGTTGAGCGAACCCTAATTCCCAAAATTGAGTATCTTGAAGGAGGGTTAGGGTTTACAAGAGAAGAAGTAGCGAAGATGGTCGTGAGATCTCCAGCATTGTTAACTTATAGTGTGGATAACAATTTAGCTCCTAAAGTTGAGTTTTTTATGGAGGAGATGTGTGGAGATGTTAAGGAGCTGGAACGTTTTCCTCAGTATTTTTCATTTAGCTTGGAGAGGAAGATAAAGCCAAGGCATAGATTGCTTAAAGAACATGGGATTTTGATGCCTTTGTCTGAGATGTTGAAGGTTAGTGATGGTCAGTTTAATAATTGGCTTTTAGAAATTCGCCTTAGGTCTTTTGAAAGAAGATGATATAACAACAATGTAAGCTTTCTTTTTTCTTCTGAGATATGAATTGCAAAAAGTTTGGTACTTGAGACATGCCAGAACACTTCTGCTTCATATGAGTTTGTATATAGTTTCTGTTTCAAAGGTTAGGATGGAGAAATGTTTTGTTATAGATCATGGAAATTTGTAATCAAGACACCTTTATGAGAAAAGTTGCTTTGAAGTCTAGTTTCAATATGTAAGCCAATTTTATGAGAAACGTTTTGCTTCACATAAACTTGTTTATACTTTTGTTTCACGGATTAGGTTGGAGAAAAACAAGTTTATAAGTTGCTTCAGATGAGTTTGTATATTATTTTGTTCGAAAGATTAGGGTGTGTAAGTGTTTTGTTATAGATCATGGAGATTTGTAATCAAGACACTTTTATGAGAAAATTTGCTTTGAAGTTGTCTGCTTTCAAGATGTCTAAGTTCAATATGTAATCTAATTTTATGAGAAACGTTGCTTCACGTAAAACTTGTTTATAGTTTTGTTTCACGGATTAGGTTGGGGAAACGTTTTGTAGATCATGGAAATATGTAAATATAAACACAATTTTTAACATTACAACCATAATTTGAACGAGACTTTTTTGGAAACCATGATACTCATAATAAGAATTTATTAATAGATCCTAATCATGCTTGAAAGCACACGAAAATATTGTTCTCCATGAAAAACAAAACTAAAACAACAACAAAAAAACCAAGAAAAACTTGAAAAGATTATCGTACTATTAGTCATTCAGACTCGTCTGGATCAGAAGAATCATAGTCACTAGAGGAGGAGTCTTCATCATCATCAACGCTAATCTCAACGTCTTTAAGAGGCATCACATATCTACATTGAGGACATGTAGCATGAATCCTCAACCACTTCTCTATACACTCCAAGTGATACTTGTGTTTACATGGCAACTCCGTAGCCAAATCACTTTTACACCATTCCTCCAAACATATCGCACACACTCCTTTCTCCATGATTACTACACTTGGCAACATCGACGCCGGCTGACGCGATTCTTTTATTAGCATTATCCATTGTATATGTTCATTCCTTGTTGATGTTGGCATGTTCCTTGTCGATGTTGATGCTGATACGGTTCCTTGTGCAGGCATAGACGCTTGCACATTCCTAGTCGTTGACATCAATGTTGGTACGGTACTTTGTGTTGACATTAACGTTTGTGCTATCAAAGATGACGATGTTGACACGATAGAACTAGTTGTAGATGATGTTCTATTCATGATGGAGTGATAGCTAGTGTAAAAAATCAAATTCGTTGGGATATGGACAAATCTATTTCTGTTTAAGATTTGTTGAAGATTATTAAAGATTTTCTTAGTAAATAAATATTTACATTGTTATCTTTTTTTCTTGACAATTTTTTATTTTATTTTTTATAATTTTGAATTCGATCAAGTTTATTTACTTGCATTAACGTATAAATCCATTTCCTTGTATGTTAAGCAACAGATAGTATGAGCTCAAATATAATATTTTTGAATTTAAATGAAACAATCCAATAACATCCATGAATTCAAATTTTTATTACATAATCATCATACTTTCTCTTTGAACAAACCGATCCCTATGAACAAAAGATTGATTTGGTTCAAGAGAACGTGAAATTAGAAATTAAAAAGAAGGAAATTCTATCTCGGTTCCACATTTTCCACGAGGGAAAACCGGACATTCGATTAAACCGGAACCAGATCGGTCAACACAGAGGTAGACTTGGTACAATTGGCTATTACCAGATCCATCTCTGTTACATTCAATCCAAGGAGTGAAACCAGTTGATTCTTTAATCGAATCTCTTATGCTCTCCAAAGAGTATGATTTTCCATCCGGGTTAATCCCTATACATATAAACCAATTGTTAGACCATGAGATCCAAACCGGAAAAATTGAAGGGGAATTAAAATTAAAACGTACCGGCTTTTGTTAGAGCTCCAAGGAGATTGGTTTTTTGCTTAAGGTTAAGAGCGGTTTGGAAATACTCATGTTGATCAATGACCGATTCTGAGCAAGTACCATGTTTCTCCCATTCGTGTTCCCAAAATGCCTCACCTGAACCACTCGGGCAAGCCAGTGTTGGCCAGCTCTTCTTCATTGAGTTGATCAAACCTGATATCTGTAACAAACCATATCAAACCAACAGGTTATGTTTTAAGAATTTCCATTTTGGGAATTTAAACCGATTTTAACTAAATTCAAACTTAATAACTTGAACCAAATTCAGACCGAACTAAATTAATTTTAAATAGCAAACGATGTAGTGCAAGTAAACCGGATCAAACCAGCTACTTTTTTTTTGTTATAATTTGTTAAAAGATTTTTGGAACCTAAAACCACAAAAAAATACAGAAAATTTTTGACCCCAAGAAAAACAGAAATGTGAATCTTATTACCGTCGATGAATCGAATGGTTTAGTATTATCACAGTTAGATGGATAATTGCCATCTTTGTAATTAGGCCAAAGACCATGAATTCCAAAATCAGCAGCTGGCTTGCCTGAAGTTGGATAACAACAACTCTTCTGTGTGTCACAGTATGATCCTGGCCACTATAAAATCACATATAAAATATATAAGAAAAATGTCAAAAAATAATTATAAACATACTTAATATACATTCATGAATCATCATGATTAATAATGGTGTAATTACTTGTTGGACGAAGTAGAAGAAATCAAAATCTTCAGAGGAAGAAGAAGCAGCAAAGACAGAAGGCAAGGTTAGGAGAAGACTGATCAGACACGATGATGCTTGAAGGATCTTCATCTTCATAATGAAACACTCGTTTTTGTTTAAGAGAAGATTGTGATTTTGGAGACTTGAAGTTGTAGGATTGAGATGGTTACTGAGTGAATATTTATAAAGGGAAACAGAATCAGAGGAATGTGAACAGAGAGATATCAGTTTCCTAGTTTGTGTAATAATGAAATGGACAGATATATCAAAAGAATCTTTTATGGTATATACCATTTATGTGAAGTGTATGTATATTTACGAGATTTGTTTTTAATTTTGTTTTTCTTGGACTCTGAAATCTGAATCAGGATGTGAGATTACGTGTGGACATACTATTGTCGCTTTTAATTTGATTGAAGTCGTAACGTTCACACTTGTTGGTTAGAAGGTTCGTTTTGTATGCTTGTAACGGCCCAATATTTTCTGTATTTATGTTTTTTAAGGAAGCACAATTATTTATATTCATAATCTATTAAATGAGTTGTACACGTTTTGGAACTACCAGATCGTTTTAGCATTGGACTAATCTGAAGTGAGCATTCCCTTTGTCTGAGAGTTATGCCAAAATCTATTGACATCAAATGCCTTATGCACATCAACTTTGTTCGCACGAGGAATCAAACTTGGAGTCGTAAAGAGTTTAAGCCTAAAGTCTAAAATCTTTAATCCATACGATATCACACACGTGTTAAAAGAAATAAGTTTATCAAATGGGTTTTTATTTTCATCATTTGAACGGGTAATATATTATCTTTAAATTTTATATTATATTTTAGAGTATTAGATATTAGTATATCCATCTATGAAAGTATTATTAAATAACATATATAAGTACAAGAAGTAAACTATTTTGTTATTTTATTTACTGACAAATGATAACAACTTAACAAATTGCTATTTACTTAACTTACATTGTAAGCTAATTTTTAGCAAATTTTCCCAAAGTAAAACAACTCATTTCGAATTCAAATACGGAATATTATTGGTCGCGGGACGTTGCCGACATTTTACTTGCTCACATAGAAGAAGACAATTTTAAAAGTAGACGATAGCTGCTGAACTGTATTTTTCCTTTGTTATTAATGATGTAATGTGATGTGATGTGTGTTAGATTGATCACAATGTCGATCATACTTAGTCAGCCAATTGTTTTATCTCTTAGTACTACTTCTCAAAGATACCAAGGAAATAATTTTCTTTTAGAGTTGTATTATTGCTTTTGTTAATATTATTACGTTTGTCGCTTGGAAAAAATCATTTATCAAAACTAGCATCTGTTCACACACAAATTTATATAATTTCGATATAGCACTATATAACAATAATTTAGTCCTACATAATTTCGGTTCAATTTCTTGTTTAGTTCAGCTCAAATGAGGTTATTAGATTTTTTTTTAAATTAATCCAACCCTTCGAAAAAGTACCGATTAGCATGTGAAATCAGTTTTTAAACCATTGTAAAACTACAAGAAAAATATACAATTATATGTTTTTAGCTACGAAAATTTTATGTTGTTTTGTGGATGACGTCACCAAAAATCCCCACAAGAACATTCACCATCTTCAAAATGATGAAACCTTTGAACATCTCTAAGAACAACTTTCCTACTAAATATAAGAGAGATCAACTTAGCTGCATTGTGGCAATCTCTACAAACTCTAAGATTCTTCACAATCCGAATCGTCGTTCCCGCAGGAGTATTCAACAATCCAAACGCTATTGCAAGCTTTTCGCTGTGATACCTAAGCGTAATCTCCTTCTGTTGGTCACTCATATCAGCGTGAACCACTATTGATGTATCAGGAACATAACCTGCAAGCTTTAGCTCTTTCACCATTTCATCTAATGCTCTGTGAAGCTTTGTGGTTACAGACTTCACACCATCTCCTGAGAAAAACTCATGAACCACATTGTTTACCTCAATCGAGCTGCACCCGGGAACTTTAACGGCCCTTCGATCTTTCATCACTTTTCTTAGAGAATCTACATATTCCCATTTCTTGTTTCTCGCGTAAAGATTTGATAAGATCACGTAATCACCACCGTGAGAGTCATCTAGCTCAAAGATCCTGTCAGTAACCTTTTCAGCTAGCTCCAAATTGTTATGGCTGCTACAAGCAGCTAAAAGAATCCTCCATAACATCGGTGTTGGAATCATCGGGAGCTTATCAATGAATCTATACGCATCATCTAAATGTCCAGCTCTACCAAGAAGATCTACCATAGAACCATAATGCTTAATACTCGGAACAATCCCAAATTCGTTAACCATCCGTGAGAAATACTCGTCCCCTTCTTCCACTAGACCTGTGTGGCTGCAAGCATTTAACAGACCGAGAAATGTGATCTCATCAGGCTGAACATTTTCAGATCTCATTCTCTCAAACATTAACATGGATTTCTCAGCTTCCCCATGATTCGCATAAGCTACAATCATCGCTGACCAAGCTTGTGTATCCTTATGCCTCATCTTTTCGAATAGAGACACAGCATCATCCAAACTACCACATTTCGCAAACATATCGATCAAAGCTGTGTTTACTTTCACATACTTACAGAATCCATGTTTCTTAGCATACTCATGTATCCATTTCCCTAAATCTAACGATCCCAACAGAGAACAAGAAGACAGAACACTAAGAAGTGTAATCTCATTCGGCTTCAAGTTCTTACCTTGCATTTCACGGAACAAAGATAAAGCCTCGTTTGGTCTATTCCTTCTTGCATAGCCCGTGATCATAGCATTGTAACAAACAACACACGGCTCAACAATACGATCGAAGACACATCGAGCAGCATCCACATCTTCACACTCAGTGTACATATTGATAAGCGTTGGACAAACATATACATTATCATCAAGCCCTAATTTTACAGATAGACAATGCAATTGTCTACCTTCTTCTAACGCCTTTGTTACTGCACAAACTTTGAGAAGAGATGGGAAAGTGTAGTTGTCAGGTAAAAGATCATCTTCTAAGATCTTAACAAAGAGATTGAAAGCTTCAAGAGGAGTTGTGGAGCGAGAATATCCACGAGCCATAGAATTAAAAATAACTATATCTGGTTCAGACATTGCGTCGAACAAGTGGCGTGCGTATGACATTGAAGAGTCCGTTGGAGACTCTGTACAGAAATTTATCAGCTTTGTGATGAAGGAAACATCTTCGTGGAGATTGGATTTGATCGCGTAAGCTTGAACTTGCATTAGCTCTCTTAGAGAACTGCATCTGGAAATGAGAAGACTTGGGTTTGGTGGATTCACAGTGTTAATTTTCGAAAGCTTAGTAGCGATAGTTTCTGCGTGGGAGAATGATAATATTAACGAAGAAGAACATATCGCCATTAAAGCTCTGAATTTGAGCTTCTCATTGTTAAACTGACAAATCTTGAGGATAACGATAAACCTGTCTCGTGATCAGGACCCGATTAGAAATTTAATGAAAAAATAACCCGACCCGACTTGGAATTTAATAATTAGGTATAAAAATCGCAAAAGGCGCTACAAGGACCAAATTATTTTCCATTTTGTTTTTGCTTTTAATCTCTTTTTTATTTTTTTATTTTTCCACATTACCGAGAACCACATCGGAGACTGAGGGAGGCGACGAGCTTCACCGGCGCTAGTTAACGGTAGCCTTCTCAATCTCCATTTATTCTCGGTTGAATAAAAAAAGCTTCAAAAAAGAAGAAAATTCAAAAAATCACGAAAACATATTTTAAATTTTGGTTTACTTTGTTATTTCCATATTTGATTGATATCAGATCTTATGATTCCTTGTTCGTTCTCATCTTGGTTTCTAAATTGTTGATGCGACGATCTCATGCCCGTTCTAGGGTGAAGAGTAGTAAATCAGATAATATGGATCCGATTAAGTTCCAGATCCGTTCTGGGAACCGAGCATCGTCTTCTTCATCGACCTACACGCTTACCAAATCAAATGCGAAACACGCGAAATCGAATCTTTTGTTAGCCGTCGGTTCAATCGCTTTTGTATTGGGATTTCTCTTTATTTGCTATTCAATTTTGTTCTCCGGCGGTAATTTAAGAGGATCGCTTCGTTACAGCGTCGTGATCGACGGTGGAAGTACAGGGACACGAATCCATGTGTTTGGGTACCGAATTGAATCGGGTAAACCGGTTTTTGAATTCAGAGGAGCGAATTACGCTAGTTTGAAGTTGCATCCTGGTTTGTCGGCGTTCGCTGATGATCCTAATGGAGCAAGCGTGTCATTGACGGAGCTGGTTGAGTTTGCGAAAGGGAGGATTCCGAAAAGAATGTGGATGGAGACTGAAGTTAGGTTAATGGCGACGGCGGGAATGAGATTGCTTGAATTACCTGTTCAAGAGAAGATTCGGAAAGTTGCTAGAAGAGTTCTTAAATCTTCTGGGTTCTTGTTTAGAGATGAATGGGCTTCTGTTATCTCTGGTGAGTTTGTTCAAAATCAATTCTTTATTATCAAGTTAGTTTTCTATCTAATGCCATTGTTCAATTTTAGAGTTAGATCGATGAACGAACAATTTTAGAGTTTTGCATTTTGGTTATAATCTTAGAGCCATTATGATTAATACGAGAAAGATTTTGATTTGAGGATTTTGATTTGATTAATGCTTAGCTAATCATTGGATACTAAATTTGCAGGATCTGACGAAGGTGTATATGCTTGGGTTGTTGCAAACTTTGCTCTTGGTTCACTTGGTGGTGATCCTCTTAAAACGACTGGAATTGTTGAACTTGGCGGGGCTTCTGCGCAGGTTTAGTCAAAAGTTATCGTTCGTATAAAACCATTTGTGAGAGTTACAGTAGAGTTAATAGATGATGACTGTTTGTATGTTCTTTTAGGTGACATTTGTGTCAAGTGAGCCAATGCCTCCTGAGTTCTCACGTACAATATCATTTGGGAATTTTTCATACAATCTCTACAGTCACAGCTTCCTTCATTTTGGGCAGGTGACTATTTTTTATTGAGCAGTATGTGTGTTTGGAACAAGATTTTATCTTTTGGCCATGTTCCTGACGTTATTAAATTTTACCCATTGCAGAATGCTGCACATGATAAGTTATGGGGTTCGCTTCTCTCAAGAGACCATAATTCTGGTGAGCTGTTGATGATTTTTTAAGTATAATTGATGGATTGTCACATTACAAATTGAAGTTTTTCTAAAGTTATCAGATTACGTTTTCAAGTCAATAGCAACGTTTCTTTTGTTTCCCACTCATACGGTGTTTCATTTCTTGAAGCTGTAGAAACTACACGGCAAAAAATATTTACCGACCCTTGTGCTCCAAAAGGGTACAACCTTGATACAAACACACAGAAACATTTATCTGGACTTTTAGCTGAGAAAAGCAGATTCTCAGATTCTTTTCAAGCTGGGGGTAATTACTCAGAGTGTCGATCCGCTGCACTAAGAATTTTGCAAGAAGGAAATGGTAGAATTTTATCGATATCACTGGCTTTCCATTCCTTGTGTCAGTTTTTTTGTTGCCTCTAATAGATACATATTTGTACTTTTGATTGAGTGCAGAGAAATGCTCGTATCAGCATTGTTCTATTGGGTCAACTTTCACGCCAAAGCTTCGAGGAAGATTTTTAGCTACAGAAAACTTCTTTTACACCTCTAAGGTACTTCATTCTCTCATATCTGATTTCACGGGCGTAATGTATATATAATATACCCGCTCTAGGCCAATAACACAATGTCCATGCTATTTCTGGAGAATGTTATAAACATGGTCTTTGTTTCTCATGCCAGTTTTTTGGGTTGGGAAAAAAGGCGTGGTTGTCTAATATGATTTTAGCCGGAGAGAGATTCTGTGGAGATGATTGGTCAAAGTTGAGGGTAAAAGACCCATCACTCGAAAAAGAGGATCTTCTTCGGTATTGTTTCTCATCTGCATATATTGTGTCATTGCTTCACGATACTCTTGGCATTCCTCTAGACGAGGAAAGGTATGTTGTTAAAAGTTCAAGAGGCCTAACCAAAGATTTGGACTAATGATTTATAATTCTCGTAAACATGATTCAATCAGTTAAAAATCGCTTTTTGGGGACAGAATCGGGTATGCAAATCAAGTAGGAGATATACCGCTCGATTGGGCTTTAGGTGCATTCATTCTACAGACTACAACAGAGACCTCTCAACATGAAGCCTCCAGTAATCACCATTGGTTCTATGCTCTGTTCAGTAATGACTCGAAGACGCTTCTCTATCTCATCGGGGTACCGATTCTTATGACAGTTTTGGTATGTCTGGTATCTAAGTGGAGAAAACCGCAGCTGAAAACGATTTATGACCTTGAGAAAGGTCGGTACATAGTTACCCGGATTAGATGATCTCGGTTTAAACAGGTTTTTGCAAGAGTCTTGCCTCTCAAAAAGCTTGTGATTGTGAAGTGTCTCCATCTAATGGAGGCAAAGGAAACATCTTGAGTGATTATATTTATCAACGGCTTAGCAGTTTCCATTTGCTGGGAATTATGGGGTAGGTGAGCAAATTCGTATATTGTATGGGGCTATATACGTAATTTCAATGTTTTAGAAGTGTCAAGGGTCCTCTTATGCAATGAAGTCCTGTTTAGATTATTACCATTTGTAATTTTGTATTGACAAAATATAATTAACTTCGATGATATAGATTTTTTCTTATAAAAATTCTACCTCCAACTTTTGGAATCATTCAATCTTCAATTTTTGTTTTAAGATGTAGATGTAATATAATCGTTTATTTTTTCAAAGGTATTTGTTTAATTTTGAGTAAACTTATATTTTATCCGTTGACTATAATATTAACTTATTATAGATCTGTAAATTGTAAGTTATACCCATGGGCATGACTCATGCTCATGCATCTAATTCAAGATGTTATGCTACTGAAATTTATCTTACACGACGATTATTCTCCCACTTAAATATTATACCATAAGCTTAAATATTTTCAATATTTAAGCCTTAGTTATGAACTGAACAACTAGATCATGCATTATCGAATCATGCTAAAAATTATTTATAAATCACATTATTCCGCGGGAAAAAAAATAAAAACTACACCATTATTGTAATTAAAGATTAGATAAACAACTAAAATGTTATCCTTCAGGGAACATGTCGTTAACGGTACAGCGCGGCAAAGTCTGCAAAGTCCCGTAAATACCCTTAAGAAATCAGCGTAATTACTACATTGTTTTGGTCAACGGCCATTAACTTTTGTTCTCTTTCTCACAAGTCGTCTTTTAATTTTCCGCTATAAAAAGTGATTTTCGATTAGCTCGATTTGCGGGAAAATCTTGTGAAAAAATTTCGATCTGCCTCAGAAAATTTTCTGGGGACCACACAAAGTTCTTTCTCGTCTCTGGTTTAATGTTTCTCCAGATTTTTTGCTCCTAAAATCAGAGACGAGAACGCTACAAACATCTCTTCCCAATTTTACAGGTAATCATTTTCTTGAATTCTATTATCTTAATCAGAGTTTCGAAATTTTGAGTCGTTTTTTTTTCTGATTTTGTCCCGTTGATCGTCGGCACGATCATTGGTTATGTGGTTCTAAATATGTCCGATTTCATATGGTTTTGATTTCGTTAGATTTTAGCGATTTCATTTGGATTCTGTTCGATTTCGTGGAATAGTTGGAAGAATGATAATTGAGGGGTGTCACTTGGTAGTAAATATGGATGAATTGGTGCGTCCGGTTAATGCTGAGGTCGAGGAGATGAGATCAGAGTCGCTGGTGGCTAATGATAAGACGATTGATATTTCTGATGAGAATGAACCGCTCATTGCTTCTGCGGAATGTCGTATTTGTTCGGATGAGTGTCCTATTGAGAATCTTGAGAGTCCTTGTGCTTGCAGTGGCAGCTTAAAGGTAGATTTCATCGTCTAATTTTGGGGATGTTTTTATAATGATGAGCTGATTATTTTGTTAAATGTTACTGAGATTGAGCAATTTCATGTTTTACCAGTATGCTCATAGAAAATGTGTTCAGCGTTGGTGCAATGAAAAGGGAAACATTATATGCGAGATTTGTCATCAGGTATGTTACCTTTTCTTGTAATATTTAGCATATTGTGTTCTTGAATCGATGTGGCGTAAAATATTCAGAAAGTGCAAGTTGATAGAAAACTAAAATGTTAGTAGGAGCTTTATGTGACTGTGATAGATAAATTCAAGTTCAATACTAATGGAGTACACATAAGGTTTTGCCTATGATGAATGATTTAAGATCATGCCTTGCACTTTAATATGACAATTTTTAGTTTGAAGTCATTAATTGGTTTGGATATGGATAAATAATGCTCACATAAGTTCAACAACTGTATAAGTATATCTCAAGGTTGAACGATGTTCATGCATATATTTCTCCAAGTTAGTAGAATTCTCTATGTAGATGTTCCTATATAACTCGTATAGGGGTTTATCAAGCTCTGATTGTCTTTAACTTCTCTTACTAGCCTTACCAACCTGGATATACTGCTCCACCACCTCCACTTCAGCCTGAAGAAACCACTATTGACATTGGGTACAGTTAATTTCATGCTTCTGCTTCTAAGTTATATCTACTCAGAATGTATTAGAGATTGGTTGCATATGTTTCTGACTTATGCATGTGCGTTGCAGTGGAGGATGGACAATCTCAGGTTTGGATTTGCATGATCCTCGCCTCCTTGCCATTGCAGAAGCTGAACATCGGTATTTAGAGTCTGAATATGTGGAATATACAGCTTCAAGTGCCAGCGGGGCTGCATTTTGTCGCTCAGCTGCTCTTATAGTAAGCCTTAAAGCTTCTCGACAAATTTCTAACAAGTGTCTACAACCCCTTGCTTGTGAATAACTCCAAAACACACTTTTTCCTTTCCCAGTTAATGGCTCTTCTTCTCTTACGACATGCATTAACCATAACAGATGATGCTGATGGAGAAGAAGATGACCCATCTTCAATACTATCTGTAAGCTGATTGAAGCTTCTTCTTTTGGACTCTGAGAAATTCATGCTTACAAGTTTATAGTATTGGAAGTTCTAACACGAAAACCACAAAATCATCTGATTCTTATTGTAGCTTGTCTTGCTCCGAGCTGCTGGATTTCTTCTTCCTTGCTATATCATGGCTTGGGCCATCAGTATTCTACAGTGCCGAAGACAAAGACAGGTTAGTATAAGAACTCATGCAAGGATTTGTCGTTGGAATCAAAATGAATTACAAGTATTGACTTAATGGAAATCAATTGAACAGGAAGCTGCAGCTTTGGCTACACAGTTTGCCTTGGTACTTCAGTCAGGGCAACCTAGAACAGTTCATTTCACAGTTTCACCGGAACTACCATCATCCTCAATAGCTCTTGCGACTACATCTACGCAGCAAGAAGATGAGGATCCTGTCTTAGAACTCTGATCTAATATCATAAGCATTGAGCCATTGCAAGGTACGAGGTGAATGAATGAAGAGTTTGGTGGCTGTAAATTTAGATTGTTGTTGAGTAAAGAGGATTGAAATCAATTGAGTTCTTGGAAGTTTTGATCTCATTTCAAATGAGTTCTTGGAAGTTTTGATCTCATATCAAATGAGTTCTTTCATTTTATCTGTAGCCAAAAATGTCAAATAGCTTTGTGTTTCTTGCAATAGTTTTTGCACAAATTTGTAAATTCTGTTTTACTATTTTTTCAAATATTATCTTGAAATTTGAGTGTAATTTTATATAAATAGAAATAAATAGTCCTAAGGAAGAACACAGGAGACGACTAATTATAAATCATTTCAATCAATTGGATTTTTCTAAGATTACAAAAAATTTATGTGAATATATTACAAAGTACAATTTATATTTCTGTGAACATATTACGAAGAAAAGTTTATCAACAAAGTGTGTTAGTATATACAAATCATTTTGATCTTCTCCAACATTCCCACCATCACCACAGTGGTCACATGTCATATAAGGTGGAGTTACATTCAAAACGTGATCTATCCTTTTCTCAATCCAAGCTAATCTCCTCTCAAAGCTCAACACACCTCTATGCATATTCCTCACATCAATCACAGCGACCCGAGCACAAACCCGCAAAAGAATGTAGTAATCTGCGTGTGCCTCGTATATTAATGCTCCATCTTTTTTCCTCACATACTGAAGGTAGTCTAGTCTCTTTACCTTCACTCGTGGCGGTATGTAACAGAACAAGTTCTCTCCCATATCCATTATTAGTCTTTTTATTGTTCTCTCCTTTGATTTCTTTTCTTGATGATGATTCTCTGGTGGTGATGTAAATCGGTGTTCTGAAGAAGACAGATCAAGATCCATCGATACACTTTCGTTTCTCCTCGAAGGAATACTTCAAGGATTGTTTCTATTGCTAAATTTTCCATCTTCTAATGAAAGTTGGTTAAGTGATATATCATCTTGCCAGTCTCTTCCCCTCTTGAGTGGAGTCCTAAACCGTTCGAATTCCTACAACATGCACATAAAGAGACGGTTTATATTCAAGCTTTGACGAACTAATTTCTTCAACTTATCATAAGAAGAATTTGACGCATAATAAAAAGGTTTATACCTCCTCTTTTGGATAATCATTTCTTCAGCTAATCTTGTTTTTCCCGAGTGATATATATGCCAACAGATCCTTCTTGTATTCAAGAGTTTTTGCAGTAATCTCACGATATTTCACTTCAAGGTTCTTCAGAAGCTCCTCGGTGTCAAACTCGTTTGCTTTCGTGACATCTAATGGCTCCGCAGCATACGATTTTGTCTCAGAAACCTCCTCATCGTGAACTGAAGAATCAAACTCTTCAGAAACGATATCCGCGTCACTAGAGGCATTAATAACCCAAAACTACGTTCCCACACACCAAAACCATTTGTTATAAAGCATCTGTATAGCTACAATCAGAATAGACATGACACAAACACGGATAGGAAGCCTCAGCTCGTTCTTTGATAGATATAAATCAGGAGGCATTGACCAGTTCTGTATGAGACACACCAGATCAAGAATCAAGAATAGATAACCGCTTTAGATAGTTAGTAGCAATACCATAGAAATTCATAGGAGGACAAGCTCCGGTTCATCCACCACAGAACCCAATGTCATTGGTACTTTTGATGAACAGAACATCCATGGTACTAGAGCTAGAATTCGTCCTCCTCCGGTTGAGAACAACAACTTCGAAATCAAGGCTACCCTAATTAATATGGTTCAAGGCTCTAAGTTTCATGGTTTGCCAATGGAGGATCATCTAGATCAATTCGATCATTTTTGTGGCACCGTGAAGATTAACAGTATATCCGAGGATGTTTTCAAGCTAAGACTCTTCCCATTCTCTTTAAGTGATAGGGGGCACCAATGGGAAAATCAGTTGCCACATAACTCTATCACATCTTTGGATGAGTGTAAACGGATCTTCTTAAGCAAGTTTTTCTCCACTTCGCAATGAGATCTCCAGTTTCACACAAAAAGAAAACGAAAGTTTTAGTGAAGCTTGGGAGCGGTTCAAAAGGTATACCTCGCAATGTCCACACCACGAGTTCTCTTCTTTTCTGCAATGAAAAAAAACGGAGCAGATTTGACTCGGCACAACCTAACGAAAGAGTCATTGTTTTCAACGTTGTATCGCAGTGTGTTGTCTAAGATTATGATGCTTCTTGATACTACAAGGAACGAGAAATTTTTAGGACAAGAAGCAACACAAGGGATAATATTGGTCGAAAATCTAGCCATGAGTGATGGCAACTATGGAGAAGACTGCGATAGGTCATTAAGAGAGAGTGGTACTCATGATGACCAACCACGAAGTGAGATAAAGGCCTTGAATGATAAGTTCGATAAGATGATGCAATCTAATCAAAGACAAGTCAACTTCGTGAGAGACTTTGATGTTCTTGTTATCGAGAGCTTGGAGTTGAGTTGTGTGAATAAAACCAAGAAGAAATGAATTATGTGGGAGGTTACTAAAAGTAGAGCTTTAACCTCAACTACCGCAACCATCCAAACATTTCCTACCGTAGTGCCAATGTTGAGAATCCACAAGACCAAATCTATCACAACAAACCCCAATACCAAACCTATCTCCACCCTTTACCTAAACCATTCTTTCTAGTTTTCATTGATTTGCTTGAGTGAGGCTTTTTTATAATTGATAATGATTACATGGAAAAAGTTTTGAGAGTATCGGAAACGACAAAACTTAACCTTCATTATGAGGTAGAATTTAGAACCTTAAGAGGTAGCATGTAGGATGGGAACAAAAAAAAGAAAAGATAGTGTGATTGGAAAAAAAAATCTCTAGGTATATAAAACAAAAGTAAATTATGACTCTAGCAATAAAAAATGTGTATTGAAGCTTTTTCTAAAAAGAAAAGAAATCGTGATAAGAAAACAAAATAATAAAAATAGACAAGCCAAGGAGAATAACAAAAGTAAAAAAAAAAAAGAATCAATAGTTTAAAAAGAAAAAAATCTTTTTGAGAATTTTTAAAAGAAAATAAGAAGTTGGTATGAGGTTGATGGAAATTCATTGAGAAAAATATTTGTGGGTTTTGAGCCTTTAAAAATGAGAATAAAAAAAAAATTTAGATATCGAAAACTTAAAATTGGATAGAACGATAGAAGTTGAACTTGTATGCATGAATTGTTCTCTTTCTTAAATATGTTTTGCTTAATGTCTAATATTCGTTATTTACTTGAAAACCCCATTTAAATACAATAAATCATCTCATTCATTTAACCTTTTTCACCAAGCCATGAAAGCAATTGATACTTCCTTAGTGAAATTACATGCTATTGCCAATAATTAAATGTTAAAAAGAGTAAAAGATAAGACACCACAAAACCCAACTCGATCGTCTTTGTCAATATCTCCCCATGCAACAAAATACGTACATCCCTCGTGCTTCCTCTGTTTTGTATTTTTGTTCTTCAAGAGATTACAACCACTAGTATTTTCTTTTAATTTATTCGTTTTTACTTTTTTCATTAAAAAACTTTTAACTACTATTATTGGTATATTTGAGAATTTTTTTTTTGATAAAGTCTATCTGAGAAGTGATATTTTGCAGAAAGTGTTCGTATCATGTCATGATATAAATATGACAGTATATTATATGACGAAATACTAATAAATATAGTATTATCCGTTTTAGACAATTGCATCTATTATTCGACATGAATGGATAACTCATTCTTAGTAAAATGTACAATTTTTTATTGGTTGTGATGTAAAGGAGAAGAAAAACGATTTTATTTAAAACAAAAATCCCCTACTAATTAAATGTTGGCAAATGTTTAATCGAAATCTTCAAAATGTATAATATTGAAAAGCTAAACGTCTACGTGCAACGGTACCCAAAACGGAAAATGAAAGATTTCTGTAATATGCGAAAGAAAATTAAAGGATAGAACACAATTGAAGAGATCCAATGTGAATATCACGAATTAATAAGTCATAATCGATTTAACAAAAAAAAAAAAGTCATAATCGAATTTATACGGTGTCATTATAATTCGTTTCTTGCCGTCACGGGTATATATAACATTATTTTTCTATTATTCTCCATTGATTGACAAAGATTCATCATACAACATTTTTATCACCAAAAAATGAAAAAATCAATTTACACACAACAACTGGCGAATGACTGAAAGTGGAACCCACTCACTCACATTGATCAGATCAGAACACTTTAGCTTCAGAAAAAACAGCTGTCAAACATTTCGTTTTGTTTCTCTATTTATACCCTATTTCCACATATCCACTCACAAGCAAGAAAAAAAAAACAAAAATGGTGACATTAACATCATCTTCTTCAACTCCAAAAACATCTTTTGATTTCATGAAGACTAACAACAGTCACACTCTTTATCTTCCTTTCTCTTCTCCTTCTTCTTCATCTTCTTCTTACCTGAGCATCAAGGAAGATGTTGTTGTCACAACCAAGAAGCTCATGGAACCCAGCAAAACCGTAACCATAAGCATCAATCCAAAAGAAGAGGACATTGGCGATGAGAAGAAAACTGTGAAGAAAGCTTCTGAAGATCCAGAGATTGGTGTGTTTGGAGCTGAAAAGTACTTCAATGGAGACATGGATTCAGACAAAAGTTCTAGTGTTCTGTCTCTGTCTCTGTCTCTGACAAACCCCGAACTTGAGAGAATCGTCGTTGATTTGAAGCAGAATGCAAAGAAATCTACTGGAACTCCAAGTGTCCTGTCTGAATCAAGCTGGAATAGTCAGAGCGTGTTACTTCAGAACAAATTGGAGAATAGCTGCAACAGTTCCTTGCAGGAGAAGAAAAACAATAGTGGTCAGATTCAAAAGGTGAGCAATAACAAGAAGAGTTTTCTCGCGAATTTGGGGTGTAAATGCGCGTGTTCTGATGGAAACTCAGTAGAAGTGGATGAGATGATCTCGGTTAAGAGAAGCTCTGATCCGAACATCTCTGTATTCACAGCGAGAAAGATCGAAAATCAGATGACTTCTTCTGCAAATATGAACACAGAACTGATCAAGATTCAGAAGCAAGAAGAGTTTGCGCAGAAGAAGTCACTTGGAGTGTTTGGATCTCCTGTAAATATTGAGAAAAAGAGGATTGTTGTTCAGAAGAAACTCACATTGCCGCGTCCATGGGAATCAAGGACAGAGGAAGAAGATACAAAGAGTGAAGCGAGTGATACAAGCGCAGATCTTTTCGAGATAGAGAGTTTTAAACAGAAACCTAAACCTTTACTTACAAGGCAAGGAAGTTATCCAGCTTCACCTACATGTTATGCACCAAGTGAAGTAAGTGTAGAGTGGAGCATAGTAACAGCAAGTGCAGCAGATTTCTCTGTTATGTCAGAATGTGCAACAAGTCCTGTAAGAAAAAACCGATCTTCGCAGATTCCTCGAATCCCTAATACCACTAAATCAGCACCGCAGAGACGGAAATCGAGTAGCAGTGTAGGAAATGGTCTCTTAATGGGCTGCAAGAGTTATAAATCTGTTAGGGTTTCTGGTGATTCAGACAGAAAAAGCTGCATTAACAAGACACAACGGAGTTATGTTCCGAGATTCCCAATGGAGACTACTAAACCTAAGAGTTTCGAAACACGAAGAAGGATCAGCAACAGCTCCACTTCTCACACACAATCCTCTCTTCTGTATAGTCAGTGATTGTAAACAAGTAAAATAAAATGATTTCAATCTCTTATTTCTCATTTTCTGTATTTTCTATTTAGTGAGAAAGATTTGTAAACTTCTTTAAATTCTTGTCAATCCAAAATCAAATCAGTTTTAAATTTGCACCTAATAAAAACATACTCAAAGAGTGAGAGTGACATATGATTAGTGAGTGAATATAACAGTTTGCTCAGTCATAAACACAGATCTGAAATTTAGCAAAAAATGAGTAGACAAATTCGAAAATAATGGCCCCAACACGTTTTACTTTTTTTTGGATTCAGTCACACGAGAGAGATACCAATTTTGTCTTAGCTTCAAAGTGTTAAATCAAGCATATAAGAGTTTGTCAGAAAGAGCTATTAATGAGGAAATTTAAATAAATGAAAATGTCATTTCACCTAACATATCTAAGATCTGGTCCTCAAACTCATCTCAAGGCCATATGTGTCTGAGATTATAAGTAAAGTAGACAAAAACCTTAATTGTTCGTTGAAAAATATGAAGTCATGTGAGAGAAAAGAACCAAAGTACTAATTAAGGCAATAAATGCAAAGAAGATGTATGTCTTTGTAGCCAACTCATAATAATGAAAATAAATTGAATTTACCCAAATGATCTTATCTAATCCATTGAAGCCTCCTACACACTTAATTAAAAAATAAATAAAGAAGGTTAATTAGATTTTAAAATATTACATGGATGAAACCAAGCTGATGATTCTAGACATCAAACCTAATACAGCATGGGTTTTAACTAAAACTAAAAGTCTTTTCAGATGTTTGAAGATAAGTATTGTATCCTTCTAAGAGATCATATCTTTCAAGAAGGGGAAATAATTGAGCCATCGTTTATTTTCCTATAAAATAATGAAAGGACATAAAACCTTCTAACAAAGTAGAGAAGTATTCAGTTTCCATATGTGGAGGAGAAGAGAACAACAACAAAAAACAAGAACACATTTGTGTTTAAAGAAGGCAAAACAAAACTACTCATCTTTAAATTCTTTGGTTGGCCGTAATTCAAAGCATCCGCGTGCTCTTTCTTCAAGTGAATAAGGCAAGTAGGTAGTAGATCCTATCTCACATGACATAGAATGGCTAAGAGAAGTTCTTATTTACTTCCATAGAGTTTGTGGGGAAACATTCACCGTCTTGATGTGAAAGAGGTTCTTCCGGAGCCACAAGAGAATGAGAAGAGTCTTGTGTGGTCGCTTGCTGCATCTGCATTACTTCCTGTCACCTCAAAAAACCCAAACATAGGTTCAAGAACTGATGATGTTAATAGAAATTGCAATCTGACACTTCACAACAAAATGGTAACAATACAGCAAAAGTAAGATTTATGAATTTCTCTAGTTATGTGTCGGTTCCTAAGATCTTCCACAGAGATGGAAATAATGATCACATGCTCATTGCATAATCAAATCTCTTTTAAAGCACCCCTAAGTTGTATCATAACATGAGAAAACAAAACTTTAAAAGAAAATATCACAGGCTCATCACAAAGGTAAGAATCACAATACTTTTGACTCCTACCAGCAAATATGTATCCTGAAATTGGTAATAGCATGTAAACGTAGATTTAAGTTTATTTTCACTGCAACATTTAATCTGTCTTTTTTATATAAGAAATGACAATAAAAAAAGCCCAAATGAAACAGAACTCGTAACATCTGTTTTTCTCAAGCTCGTTCACCTATAAACATATATCACTTCAAATCACTGTGATTCTCACTCCGTAAAGAAAAGTTTATGAATTCCAATCAATCCACACAGAACAAGAGCAGCATGTAATATAACTACCATCAAAGAGTGCCGACGTGTAATATATTTAGGTGGGACCTGATTAACAGGTGGCAATTTAATAGTCTTCGAGAGTGCCTATTTCGATACTCTGTTTGTGACATAAAAGACTTTTAAAATTGAACTTTTCATTTGGCGGGTTGAGCCAGGCCCGTGCAGTAGTGCAACGCATGGGCGACTCGCGAAAGACCCAGATAGCAAGCTATCTTAATGGGCTTTCACCCTTAAAAAATAGAGTTAATATCGTGTGGGCCGATGGCCCACATATCAGATATTAAACTGATAAGAACAGATACTACACTTGATCTTAGCCAAAAGGCCGAGAAAGGTATGAACTGGGAGCATGACCCAGCTTCTCCTTTTATACACAAGTTTTAAGAGTGTATGATTCGTGATTAACCGATGTGGGATATATAATCAAACCCTTTCGTTTCAACTCGGACAATTTGGACATCATTAATTAACACTGTAATAAAAGAAACAAAATACATCTTCTTAAAAGAACAATTAAATACACTTCTCTAAATCCGCCACCAGGTTTCATGATGAGCTAGAGATCTTCGCAATCAGGTAAGAGTTTTTATTTATTTTTCTTTCGAATCTGGCATTATATATAGCTCGTTCTTGATTCTCTAAAAATTTCATGAATTCGTGCAAAAGTTTCTTCAAAATCTGCATCTTGGGTTTCATTTTCTCTGCTAGATTCTTAAAGATTCGTATTGTTGTTGAGTAATTTACCAGTTTTATCATGAATTTGATTTGTGAGTTTGAATTAGAATGATTTTTGAATCATCTTTAAGCTCAGACAATGTAAATCTTGATTGGTCTGAATTTTTGTAGTGTTTGGGGATAATGTTACCGGAGAGAAGAAGTACGGTGGTTTCTTCTTATCTGAATCCATCTGGTCAGAATTTTTCACTTCTTCGAAAAGGAAAAAGGTTTGGTCGGATAGTGAAACTGAAGCTCTCACATTTCTTCTTCTTCTTCCTCTCAGTCTTTTTCTTCTCTTGCATATTCTCTGGCCATAAATTACTCTTTCATGGTAAGCTTTGAACTAAGTAAATGTCTTCTTTTTATTATTATTATTCTTAATTTTTGGAGATTAATTAAACATTCTTGGACTTGGTGTAGGTTCTGAGTTCTTACCTCATTTTGAGCAAAACCGTAAGCGACTACTTTGTCTTTATTTTTGGATTTTTGTAACAAGATACTACAAGAGCTACTATCATTAACTGGATTTTGATCAAATGTAGCTTATATGAATAATCATATGTTGATGTCATCGGAGATTGATAAAGGATTGAACAAATCCAACATTGAAAGACCACCCGGAAGCAAGAAGAGAAACAAACGTATGAATTTTGAATCTCTATAGATTATCAATGAGTGCTAGTGTTGGTTTGTTTAATCTAAAGCTACGATTTTTTTTCATATAATGCAGATTTACCTTGTGAAGTTGCACTTGCTGAATCTGTTGATCGTATACTTGAGCCTCGGGATTATTTGAATTTCACGCAATTTTCGTTAGGCTTTGTAAAGACTGAGACATATAATAAGCCTAGGTTTGGAGGGCATCAAACACTCAAGGAAAGAGAGAGATCTTTCTCTGCAATGAATCAAACAATCCACTGTGGTTTTGTCAAAGGATTTCATCAAGGTACTGGATTTGATTTAAGCGAAACGGATAGAGCCTATATGAAGAACTGTGTAGTCTCTGTGTCTTCTTGCATTTTTGGAAGCTCAGATTTTCTAAGGAGACCTGCAAGCAAAAAGGTTTAAACTTTATCCATTGTTTAGATATAAAGCTAATGCATTGGATTATACTTGTGGAACTCTCATTTTGCTTGTTTGTTTCTTCAGATCAGTGAATTCTCAAAGCGAAATGTGTGTTTTGTGATGTTTGTTGATGAGCAAACACTAGTGAAACTGGCTAGTGAAGGGCATGTTCCAGACAAGCAAGGATTTGTTGGTTTGTGGAAAACTGTAGTAGTGAGCAATTTGCCTTATACCGATATGCGAAAAACTGGAAAGGTTCCGAAATTTCTGTCACACCGTCTTTTTCCTTCTTCTAGGTGAGGTTAGTTGGCTAGTACTCAAGAGCTCTGAGATTTGAATCAGTGAGCCAATCTTTTTTACCAATTTTTCATTTCTTTTTTCAGGTATTCGATTTGGATAGATAGTAAAATGAGACTCACTACAGATCCTATGCTTATCATTGACTTCTTCTTATGGAGAACAAAATCAGAATTCGCTATCTCGAACCATTATGACCGGCATTGTGTTTGGGATGAAGTGTTACAGAACAAAAGGTTGAACAAGTACAACCACTCAGCCATCGATGAACAGTTTATGTTCTACAGATCAGATGGACTCAAGAAATTTCACCCTTCAGATCCTAATTCTCCTCTTCCAAGTTGTGAGTAATCAAAATCAATCATTAACTTCTTTCTCACCATACACATTTACTTGTTATGTTTGTTGAGTGTTATGTCTTGTTGTGTTAGATGTACCTGAAGGTTCTTTTATTGTAAGAGCTCATACGCCAATGTCAAACCTCTTCTCTTGCCTTTGGTTCAATGAAGTTGATCGGTTTACCTCACGAGATCAGTTGAGTTTTGCATACACATACCTTAAACTTCAGAGGATGAATCCAGATAGACCCTTACGCCTAAACATGTTCAAGGTAAGATAAAATTTCATGAGTACATAATCATAAAGGGCTCTTAGATCATTAAAAATGTTGTAGAGATTGATTGATCAACTTGATTTTCATTTCAGGATTGTGAACGTCGAGCATTAACTAAGCTCTTCCACCATCGCGTAGCTTCATCACCTCCTTCACCTCTTGCTTGATTGATTAAGTAAAGATAGTTTTCTACATTTTTGTACTTTTTTCCTCATTCTTCCTCTAGTCCAACTTTGAAGAAGATGTAACATGGAAAAGAGGAACCTAATTGACATTGTGAATGAGCAAAGACAGAATCTTAGTAAGTTTACGGTAGATATACCAAAAGAGACATAAATGAAACAGTTGCTGCTTAAGGTTAAGGAGACGCAACAATTAGGGATTTGACAAAACCAAAGGTTTGATATATACATTTGAGGTTACTGTTCTTGTCTGGTAAGAGATTTTAACACTTGAAGGAATGAGATTTGAAAATCACTGATCTGAATTGCATCTCCTTTAGATTGAAAACAAAGCAGAAATTGGTGATTGTAAGTTCTTTTTTAATTGTTTTAAGATGATAAGACATTATCTTTTTTTTCTCTCATTTCTTTTCAAGTCAAAAATCTTATTTTAGAATTGGGATATCTTTGTTCCTCAAGTTTTGTTGTTTATGTCATAATCACATCAGTTTCAAAATCGTTTATGGGTTTGAATAGTTTAACGTCACTTGAATCGAATTGGAGAACAAAAAAACAAGGCAGCACTTCTGAAAACCTCTAATTGAATCTATAAATTTTGTTTTAAGAAACAAAAATCTCATTTTTGAGCATCTAAAAGACTTATTTGATGACTTTTCTTTAAATAAAAGTAGATTTCGGATGGGAAAGAAGAAACAATTTTAAGTTTCCATTAACTTTTAGATAATTTATATAATATAATATGTTAACACTAACATCAGTGGGGATGTAGCTCAGATGGTAGAGCGCTCGCTTAGCATGTGAGAGGTACGGGGATCGATACCCCGCATCTCCATATTTTTCATTCACTATTTTCTGTTTTGTGGTTTAGCGTAATAAAAGCCCGTTATTATGTTAGAGAAGCCCAATTATTCCCCTTTTCAGATTTCTCTTTTTGTAAAAAGCAACGGTCAAACAAAAAAAAACGAAATACATGAAAATCTATAGTATTAATTAAATTTTATGAATCTATTGAGAAATTAACGTCTTCATAAATATTAATTTTAAAAGAGATATACCTAAGTTCATAACTTTTTAAGTTCTCATAATCATTCTTACTTTACACAGAGAAAAATGATTTGGCCTTATAAAGAATAAGAACTTAAAGATTATTTTTAACAATCAAACATTGTAACACGAATTGAAATCATTTTCATGAACTCCTCCAGTCTTCAACGCTTCAATGTAATGAGACTGATAATTTCTTTTTTTAAAGGGATAATAAGTAGACACATCCAATAAATATAGGTAGATTAGATCTAATGCAGATTTTGCATTGATTAGAAAAAAAATAAAAGAGTAAAAGTCTCAAAAAAGACTGGTGCTTATTTTAGAAGCTGTTGCGACTTTTTTTTTCTCTTAATTGTTTTTTCATCAACTTATCTTAATTGTTTATTTCTCATTTCTTTTGGTTACTTTAGAAACTGATTCGAGAAACTGTTTTCATATGACATGATTTTTCGTAATTTCTCGCGTTAAGAAGAAAGATATTGCGAAATTATGACAGATTATGTAAGAAATTAGTAGATTCGATAGAGTTGGATAATGTACCCAACATGAATATGGATTTAATCTTAAGTATTTAGCAGATCAAGTGGATGACCCTTTCGTAACATGACATGTGACTTAGTGGGATTCTTTAATTTTCTATCTTGACATAACAACAAAGGGGAATCGTTTTCTAAATTGTAACAGTGCTTAGAAACCGATATGTTTGGATTTTTATTGAATCTTTTTAGGAATTGTTAGTGATTTTAGAACAGTCTTGTATATGAGATTATGTACAAGACTCAATCGAATCAAGAAAATGCACAACTTTAAAAATTAAATCAACGTGATGAGCTATTTCTGAAATTTTTTATCTAACATATCCAATTAGTTTAGCCATAATTTCAAAATATTTTTTTAATAATTATATAAAATATAAGATGAATACATAATATATTCAAATGCATGCATAAACTAATCAAACATTACGTTAAGAGACAATAATAGACGCCCAAAAATATTTTGATTGGTTAATAATTGTCATTAATTCAGTAGCAAGACATGACAGAAAAGCTTCTAAAAGCCTTATATAGTTACAATGTACTGTTGAGCGGACATGAGACGCATGACGATACACTATACTATTGACTAACCACAATCTTGGATTGGACAAATCAGAGATCTTACCTAAGAGTTTCTTAGCCTTTTCTTATTCTATATTTTCATGTTCACCAAATACACCAAAATATCCTTCCCCTTAACCACCCTCCGAATCTCTCCATTTCCAATGGAGGGTCCATAACTCTCTTGGTATTCCTAGTACTCAAGATTGTCATCCATTTTTCATTGACCCGTAAGCAACACTCCATGGGCATGTGTGACTGATCTTAATATTTGGCCATGAGTGGAGACACTTTAAGAAGCTTCTCAATGGCTTCATCAAACACTTCATGACCACCAATTTCGCTATGTTCCATAATGTAATCCACAAGAAACATCACCTCGTTACTTAAGAGGTTTATCTCTTTCCTTTTTACAAAAGATAAACAAAATTTGAACCGACTGTCAAAACAATCTGTGAATTGAACTAAGTCACCTCATCCTACTTAGTTTTCTTGGATTTCTCTAGAGTCAACATGACATGTGACTTAGTCAAATATTTTAATTTTCTATTTTCTCTGCGATGACATAACAACGGACGCAAATCGTTTTCTAGATTGCGAGAATGCTTAGAGGCCGATTAGTTTAAACTTTTACTGGAGAAATTTTAGGAATTGTTAGTGATTTTAGGACAGTCTTATATATGAGATTATGTACGAGACTCGATCGAATCAAGACAAAGCACAACTTTAAAAATTAAATCAACATGACGAGCTATTTTTAAAAATTGTATCTAACATATCCGATTAGTTTCGCCATAATTTCAAAATAAAATTTTAACAATTATATAAATATAAAATGAATGCATAATATATTAAGATACATGCATAAACTAATTATATATTGCGTTAAGAGACAATAACAAACGTCCAACAATATTCTGATTGGTTAGTAGTTGTCAGTAATTCAATAGCAAGACATGGCATACGAGCTTCTAAAAGCCTCATACAGTCATAGTGTACATGTGACACATGACGACGGTACACAATATTGGGAATATCAAGATTCATGTAGATTATCTTGAAAGGAAGGATTGAACGAGTTTCTGCCCAGATTCAATTGATTATGCAGAAATTCTTGCTAGAGAACTCATAAAGGACAGTAAGAATTAATGAGTCAGAGTTCTAACTAATGGAAAATCCCGCAAGATGACTCATGGTAAGAAGCTAATAGCTTATGTGGTGACAGGGTCATAGCTACTCTATAAAATAAGAAACACTCGCCTACGACATTAAATTTGTTAGAATATTTAAGAGGTTATATTATTTAATGTGTTTTCATATATTGAAGTAATAACTTATGGAATCTTATACAAGTAACAAAGAAAAGAAATAGAACTTGAAATATATAAGATCACTAAATAAAAGAATAGTTATTGACTGATAATGGCTTTTTAATATAAAATTTTTTTGACATGGCTTTTTAATAACTCTAAGTCACTAACAAAGTATCAATATTTGTTAATCTTTTTTTCATTTGTCTCTGTCGAGGCGTTTGTTTTATTTTCTTCCACATCGATTTTTTTCCCATTTATTTACCAACTTCTTCTTTGTTAATCACTTTTATCCAGTTTCTTTTGTGTATACTTGTTAACAGTTATATATATATTAGATACCATATTTTTGTATATGAAAGTTTTTATATTAATCACCAAAACTAAATTTTTGTTTTGTTAATAACATACATTATGTCGATTTGAATTCGGATGGTGACATAAGAATCATACTAACACAAATTGTTAGACTACATGTTAATATGTTATAATCAACCTAGTTTATATTTTTTGTAATACATCTATAGACAATTTATTTATAATTTTCGCTTAAATTATTTTAATATTAAAGAATATTTTTGTATTATATTTATTTTGCCTATTGCCTTTAAAACCTTATCAGAGAAAGAAAAAAGCCCTTAGAATTTTCTTCGAATCAGATTGCTGAATTTTTTATTATGTGATTTTTACCTTTTTGATACGCCAGTCCCATTGTTCGGTGTTATGTCTATACTACGACGAACACTGTATCCTCTCTATGATAAATTAAAAGCTCTATCTTGGGCCATACAAATCGCACTTCAACGCAGGGTTTCCTCTCTCCTGTTTGAAACTGATTGCTCGGAGATTCGAAGACTCCTTGAAGATACGAAAGATTGGCATGTTTTTGCCGCAGAATTAGAAGTTATCAATTCTTTTATTTTTCTATTGTTTTATCCCCAGATTAAATAATGTATGTGTCGACTCTTTAGCCAAAGAGCTCGAATACGAGAAGGTTTATTTTCCATGTAAGCTGCACAGTTCCGGAGTAGCAAGAACCTATTCGAACAAGCTTAATAATATATAGAGTTTTCGATGTTAAAGAAAAAAAATTTGGCCTAAAAAAAGTTAAGAACTTGAAGATTCTTTTTAACAATCTAACAAAGATTGTGACACGAATTGAAACTTTTTTCATGAACTCCTCTAGTCTTCTCTACCTACGTTTCGACGTAGTGAGACTGCTAGTTTCTTCTTTAAAGGGCTGAGTTGACACATCCGATAAAGCCGGGAGCCTAGAAACACTTCCTTTCCCTTTTCTCGCATTTGGACCGATCACTTCAATCATATATCTCCATCCATCAATCGGTCTTCTCCTACTGAATATGTGTTGCTTTATAAAACTCGCTATCTGCGCATCAATCAAAGTTCACGAACATGATGAAGAAATCTAGCAAGTCTCAAAAGCTTTTATCATTCAAGGTAACAAAATTTCAAATAGTTTATATTGAAAGAGATTAGACTTATATGAGAACAGATTTGGATGGTACCTGAAATTTGCAAAAGGCGATCCGGAGATCAAATTCTTGGAGAAGAATGTCTTCTTCTCTTTGTGACATTTCCCAGAGATTTCCATCTTGTTCCTTTGATGTTGATTCCCAACCATCAGGCTTGTTCTTCAATTCAGATCCACTCGAAATCTCCAATTTATCGAAATCATGGTCTACCGAGTCGAAAATCCTGAATGTTTTAACCATTTGAAAGATCAAAAACCACCAACAAACATACCAATCTTCAACACCATCTTATATAAACATTAAAAAGCATTGAAACCCATTGTAATCTCTCTAACGTTTTAAGGTGAAACTCAATGCACTAACTGAACATGATTGAGAGATTATATACACAAGCAGCAGCAACTCACAAATCTTCTTCAGGGACTTAGCTAAAACGTAAATCACATATCAAATCATCCTCAGAGAAATCTCCATATGTTCAATCTCTCTAACGCTTATTGTGAAACTCAAATGCACTAAATGAACATGCTTGAGCTTAGCAAATCACAATCTTGATCAGTACTTAGCTAAAAATACGATATTAGACCAAACCTAAGCATGTTGGTAAAAGCTTCAATCAAATCAGCCTCAGAGCAATCTTAATATGTTCAATCTCAAACAACTCAGCAAAATCACAAGAATGATCTAACAAAACCCTAATAGAAATTGAAATTAGGGCAAACGAGAAATCATTACTCAGAACAACTATCAAGCAATCTATCAATATCATCAGCTCCACCAGATCCTGAATCATCCAATTTAGCTTCTTCCAATTTCTCAATCTCCTTAACCCATAAAGAAGCATGAACTCTTTGTTTCTTCAATCTATAATCCTTCTTCATCGTTTCCAAACTATAAAGCGATGATTCCTCTACGATCTCTTTCTTATCTTCTCTCTTCTCCACTTTCCCACTCTTCCCTCTCCTCTCATTCCAATGCTCATTCATATCTTCTACAAACGCCTTTGCTTCCACATCGGTTTCTTCAATCGCCGTCGTTGAAGAGAAGTTCACATCTGTTTCCCATGGAGCTCGACTCTTATCTGTGAGATCATCAGGTAACCAAGCTGATTCCCATGCGTCGTTCCATTTATCTTCATCGTTTCCAGATTTTGTGGATATCAAATTGAATGGGATATTCAAACGGGGATGTGAAATTCTTGAAGGAATTGGATATGTGGTTGTTCTGGTAATCAATTTTGCTACACGATGAAGAAGATTCATCCTCTCAGTAAGAGTGGTGTACGAAAATGGAAGCTCTTCTACAGAGCGATGATGGCGTTAATATTGAAATTAGCTGAGTAGAATAAACAAAAAGCTTAAACCCTGTGAGATTTAGAGAGAATGGGCCTGTAACTATATGGGCCCAATCAAATAAATGGCCTTTGCTTCAAAATTTCACATATTTTTTTTGTATGTTTCGAATTGATGGTATCTGCAAAATTTGGATAGTTATATAAGATATGATGTATATTTATGATTCTACATGTTACTAATTTATACTCCCTCCGTTTTGAATTAAGTATCATTTTAGGATTGAATTTTTTATTTTAAATTAAGTGTTGTTTTATATTTTCAAGATAAATGTTTGGTAAAAGTTTCTTACTGTTTTAATGCATTGACCAATAAGAAAATTTATAAAATATATTAATAAAAGATAAAAGAGAAAATTTAATTATTTTCTTAATCTATGTAAAATTAGTTAAAACGAAACTTAATTCAAAACATATAGAGTATTTGGCTATAAGATTTCGCATGTCTAAAATATTATGTATCCGGTCAAAAATTTGAATATCCGCATATGTACTTGTATGTTGTATATCCAATGGATGAAACAATATTTGATGATAACAAAAATGGTGCACAATATCAAATGGTTGCATATAGATGAATGAGTTAAAAAAAGTGAGTAATAGGAGATAAATGAACCATTTTTCTTTGTATTTGAGTCATTTTTCAGTCTTTTCGTTGAATAAATTGAATTATTTTCCAACTTTTTCATGTCAATTTGTGAAATTTTAGATGAATGTTTCATTCAACCATTTTTATTCCTCTAATTGTACAACCATTTGCACCCTAAATACTCCTCAAACAACTTTTAAACATCAAATTAAAAAGAGTAATATAAATTTGGTTACAATTTAAAAAGTGTATTATAATTAAGAAAGTTTAACTATTCTATAAGTAAAAATATCACTATGATTAATATTCTTGGCATTATTTCCAATTGATAAATACTAAGTTACTAACTTCGGTTGGAATTTGTTTTGTACACCAACTTATGAATTATATAAATATGCCTAAAGGCTAAAAGATCTAAACGAAGAGTCCAAAAACATTCTTAACAAAAATGTAACTTGTAAGCAACAGATTGAGATATCTTAAAAGGACACATCCATAAAGACATAACATTTGCCCCTCCTTACCCCAACAAAAAAACAAAAGTGACACTTTTTTTTTGTCGTCATAAAAATGACAAACACTTCAAACCAACGTTGTAAAGTGAATCTAATGACTGGACCTGTAAAAATAAATTAAAAACTAAAGCTACACAAAAATGGAAAAAATATGAACTCAAAGAAAAACTATGAACAAAGACCAAAAGCAGATTATTAGAAAACAAATTGATTAAAACACGTACAACAATGTTAACCAGATCTGGCAAACTCTAAAAAGCTTCAACTTTTAACGAACTTATTATAACCTGTTTTAGTTTTTTTTTTTTTTTTTAAATCGCCTTGAGACTTTTGTCTGGTGTCTAACAATATTGTATTCAAATTGAAAATTTTGTAAGGAAACAAATAAGGAAGAAGAAGAAGAAGAAGCATAAAGGTTGAAGCTTGGGGACCTTCAATGGTGTCTTTGGACTTGTGAGCTAAAACCCATCAACATGAATCTGGAGGGCCTCCAAATGAAGAGTATTATAAATGTTTGTTGTTTCAGCAACCCATTACCGCGCAATTGTAAACAAAATTAGGAGAATGTTTCCTATCAAGCAATGTCCATTGCGGTGGACCACCCTCGCTCGGTATCCAAGAATTCAGCTCTATAAACCCACCTCCTGAGTGCTTCGGTCCACCTATAACAATTAACCGCTCCCCACAAGCTCTAAAAGCAAGTCCCCATCCGTTAACCGAGCCAGCTCTTTCAGGCAATCTTCCAACGGTTAACCATTTCTTATTCTCCTTGTCGTACCTCCTCACTTCCATATCAGCGTGATCAGCAGCGTACAATTGGTTATTCACAATGGCAACAAGAGGCGGTGCTTCAGCTGCTGGTGACATATCAGCTTGATCAGCACGGCTTCTTGGAGGCGACAAGTCAGGGACTTGAGTCCATTTCTTGGTCTCCAAATCATATTCTTCACCGCAGGTCAAGACTTTAGAATCAGCACCACCAATTCCTCCAATTACATAGAACTTCCCATCCATGAAAACTCCTGAACACATCTTCCTCGGTTTGTTCATCCTTGGAAGAGTTATCCAAGTTTGAAGCTCAGAATTATACATCTCCGCAAAATCAAGAATCTTTCCCTGGGAATCACATCCACCAGCGAATATAGCAATCTCTCCAAGACTCGCGGATCCAAACAAACACCTTGGAGAGTTCATTTTCATACCAGAAGACCAAGAATTAGTCAGAAGGCTGTATCTGTATATTACATGAGAAGAAAAATCATCTTTTCCTAAAACAAGCAGATCCGTCCCAACGGCTAGAGACTCCTTATCTGCACACATGAAGGTAACACTCGAAGGCATTGTTGGCAACTGCATCCACCTTCTCTCAACAGGATCAAACGCAACCCATTCCAAGAGCTGGCATGAGAAGTAAACCCAATGTTCAACAAACCTGTTCTGTCGCCTCAATCTATAAATCTCTCCACTCTTTACCAAAGAACGGAAATTCCGGTTCAAGGAAGCAATCGAACCGTAATCAGACCTCGAGCAGCGGATCAAACAGTCAATCGAGTTGTCCCGACCAATCTCATTGATAAGAGAATGCGAATCCGACGAATCACCACCATTTTCATTAGAACCAGATTGATCTTGCTCTTGTCCTGATGAACCATCACCAATAGCAGCATCTGTTTGATCCTCCCCACCACTCAATGAATAGTCAGATGAATCACCACCATTATCGTTAGAATCAGATTGTTCTTGTTCCTGCCTTGATGAGCCATCACCATTAGCAGCATCTGCTTGCTCCTCCCCACCACTTAATGAATAGTCAGAAGAATCACTATCATACTTAATCGAAAAACCCATTAATTTAAGTGATTTGGTTTGTCTAATCTCACCAACAACATCCAAAGCTCTTTTACCATTGCTGAGCTTATTCTCAGATGCATCATCATCTTCTGGATACATGTAAGACTTAGACCAATTAGATTCAGAAAGACGAGAGCTTGAGAAAACCCTTGAAAACAAACACGAATCTAATGATCGATCTTCCAACATGTCTTCTCAAAACTAAACAATTTCTTTGAAATCAGATCAATCCCAGAACCCAAACGACATAAGTCTTCAAATTTTCGATTCAAAATTGGAATCAGAATGTAGATTCAACCTAATAACCTAATCAAATCAGTTCATCAAGAACAAAACACACGAAAATTTCCCAGCTTTTTCAAGATCCAGATCTCCAGATTCCAACCCAATATCACAAAAAAGGATAAAATCAGACCCGGAAACTTAAATCAGCGAATACTTCGATCCCGATCTGCTCATGATTCGTTCTGCTCAAGAAAAAAAATTATTCAGTAAGAAAAAAAATTAAAGGGGTTTGGTTGATAATTAAGAGATTATTAAAATAATCACAAACACGAATCAGAAAATGGAAGAAAGAGAACTTACGAAGATTGGATTAAAGAGAAGAAAATAAAAATAAGATTAAATTTAAAAGCTTTGAATAGCTGTTTCTGTTCTTCGCGTTTTCTCTCTGTCGTCTCTTTGATTCGCTCTGCGAATCAGAGTGAAGCTTTGGTTTCTCAGAGGCTCAAAGTTAAAATCTTTGAGAGGAACAATTCTATTTTTCTCTCTCTTGTTTATTCCTCTTTTGTTAACTTTTTAAAAAATTATAATGCTGTCAAATAAAATTAAAACGGAACTAAAATTAAACTTAAAATTTAATAATGAAAATATTTTAGTTGGTCATTTTTGTCACTAATAATAAAATGGAAAGTAAACTGAAGATTAGTTTATAGAAACTTAATAAATTGAGTATAGATATCGCTAAAACCAAATTAGAGAACCAATACACTAAACAAAAACTATCTCAACTAACACTAGTATTAGATTTGGTTTGGTTTACTGTAAAGAAAATTAGATTTGGTTTGGTTTACTGTAAAGAAAATTAGATTTGGTTTTAATTTAAAGAAAATCTATAGAACTAAACGATTGGCTCCTTTAAGTACATGTATTATAGTCATCTAACTTTTATCTCTTTGGTGACGTCTCCGTCCAAATTTTTTTAAATTGCTTTTATAAATTTTGCTGCTGATGAGGATATTTTTATTTTGGATAATTGAGAAAATAAAATATTAATTTCGAATGTATTTTTCAGCGTGAGGAAATCAGGAAAAAGAAACAATCTACTTTTCAGCGTTGAATGCAGATGTTCAGAGTACTTCAGCTGTTAATTTTCAGTAGTCAAAAGGAATTTAATTACTTGAAAAAAGTTGTTTACAAAACCCACGTCATTAATATCTTATCTTTTAGTATTTTTTTTTAGTCAAAGTACATTATATTTGAAACAAATAGACAAATGCTTATGAAGCAGTGCAATAACATAGTTTATAATAATAGCACAAATAATGTCAATGCTGTATACAGTTTTTATCAAATCATATTGATAAAATGTCCTCATTCTATTTTGTTTTGTTTAAAGAGTTTACTACTATTTATTTCGTAATTTATATTTTATTTTAGATCATATCATTATTGTATGTTTTATAGAAAATCATTCATTTATTTATCATCATCCTAAAGTGATATTATATATTGTTTTAAAATCAGTCTTCTAAATTATTGTCTAAGTGAATAAAACTATAAGTAGATATTGTAATAAATTTATTAACCTATCAACATTTAACAGCTGTCAAAATAGTTGTTAATCGGATTGAACATTTTTGAAATGATAGGAGATGTTGTCTAAAAGATTTGGATACCTAGTAAAAGGTTTTAAATCAACCTACGGAAAATCTACCGACGTTAAAAATAAATTCTATTCTTTAAGATAAAAATTAACAACCTACAAACAATTTCAATCCAAAAAAAGAAATTTTTGAGTTACCTAAAATATTATAAAAGTTATAGAACAACCTACGAAATATCCACATACGTTAATAACAAGTTTTGTCCCTTACACTAAAAGATTACCAGCCGACAAACAATTTTAATCCAAAAAAAAATTTAGAATTATCTAAAATCATGGATTTCAAAGTACAGATGGATCATAGTCAAGATTGTTCCTGTGATTTCGAGGTTTAAAAGATTCCGATACCTATTAAAGGTTGTAAAACAACCTAAGAAATATCTACCGACGTTAACAACAAGTTTTACCCCTTACAACAAAATTAGCAACCGACAAATAACTTCAATCCAAAAAAAAGAGATTTGGAATTATCTAAAATCATGGGATTCAAGATAAAGATAAATCATATTCAAGGACGATCCTATGAATTTGGAGATCTAAAACATTTATGAATATATAACTCTTTATTCGCAAACTTTTAGTTGATTTATAATTTTATAATAACAATTAAAATTTTAAATATTTTTAGAACATAAATATTAAACTCTAATCCATGTAGTAAAACTAATACTAACTAAAATAGACTATGCATTTTCCCTGATTATTTTTACCAGTATCGTTGTTGTATAACAATATAGCCTCTCTCATAATGTATGTTGTTAAAAATATATTATTTCATGTTATTTCTTAATTCCGAACCGGTTAAATTTTTTCTAAACAATTATAATTTCAATCAAGTTTATTATCTAGAAAACAACAATCGTTTTTTTAAATGACCAACTTATATAGATATATATATATATATATATATTATTAAACATATTATAGGTGAACCAATTATAGTATTTAAAAGTATATTTAACATCATTTTTAATTTATTTTACATCTACTAAATATATTTTTCAAAAAATTGACTCTATTCTATAGTGTTAGCGTCAATCCACCCAGCCAGTAAATTTCTTGATATTTCTTTCCATATTATTACATTTAACCACGTTAAACCCCTAAATTTTTTTTTTTAATTCCAACTGCAAATCTAAACAACCTAAAGTACGACCAAATTAAATGAAATCGTGTTTAGCAATAGTGATTGCCCAATAAACCGATTTAACCCAAACCCAGAACCCGATTTTAACCCAAATCGATTAAATTGGGAATTTAGGTTTTGTTCTTCTTCTTCGTCGCGATACATAGAGAAATTGGAGAGAGAGAGCTCGAGAAAGAAATTGATTGGTTAGTTGAACATAGTGAGATGAGTGAAGGTAGAAAATTGGGTCAGTAAGTGATATTGTCTTGTCTTAGATTCTTATCTGAATCATCAGTTTCATATGAAGGCGAGAATTCAACTTCGTGGATGCGACCTGTACCAGCTCGATACGCAAAAGCAAATGCTTCTGCAAAATGGGAAGATTTTCTTGACATAGTGAATGATCTGAGAAGGTATCTTGGAAAAAGCATGTATCTTTGAAAGAAGGGCTTTTACAGATCAAAGATGTGTTTTTGGATAATACTATTGGATTCAGAGAGGTTAGACATCAAGAGTATCTTGTATAGAAAAAGCTTACTAAGACGTTGGGCAATCCTTCGCCATCTTTGTTCACTTTTCTCATGTATTTCCTCTATGGCCGTGTGCGTGACATCGAAGTTGATCTCTGTGGAGGGTTTTATAAATAGAATTTTTGCTTAAGCATGGGGAGGATCTTGACGTCAATGGATGAGAAAATGATGGAGCCGAAGAAAGATCCATCACATATCGTGGGAAAACATTCTTCCTGCATGACCTTAATCTATGATGTTTTGTGAGGAACAAACACTAACCTTTTTTTTTGTTTATTGTTGTGTGATCTTAGTTTTAATTTAATCATATCCATAGAGCCATTGTTGAAAGGTAAAAAGATATATAAACTTAAGTTAATTGATACAAAAATCTGTAGCATAGTTTCATTGCTTTTAAAAGAAGCAAGAGATTTAGCATTAAAACCCCACGCAGCTAACAACATCAAAGTTATATAATATTACAAAGATAAACCCAGATGGAAAGTTCCCAAGACCATAGCTTAAGCAACAGCCACTCCCATCATCTTCTTCTCCTGATGTCGCTGCTTCATTTTTCGATAAAACTGTCTGAAAATTGGTTTAAGTGGCTATTTAGCAGGCAATGGAGGTTGCTAAAGGAGTTACCAGAACAGCCGTCTTTTAAGTTATCGGCTTCATACTTGCTGCGTTTTCTAGCCTTGCCCATACTTCTTTCCTCTTTTCTACTGCAGAACATTGCTCTGCTTCGTCCTCCTTAAAGGGGGCGTGGCAAGACATGAACAGAGCCTCATCCATTTCGCAGAACATTTTTCTTACGTTTAAGGTTAAGTTTAACACGGATTGGTTCCAGTGGTTTTGAGCATTCTTTTCTAAGGCGGTAAACTTGATTGATAGGATGGCTTGCCGGTTGTGTCCAATATGGTTCACAATTTGATCCTTCTTTTCTAAGGCGGATTTGTAAATGCATTCTGTATTTCCCAAAAGTTCATTTATGATTAAAAATGTCTCTTAAGAAATAGGAATGTGCCTGAAAGTAACAACTGTTGACACAGCAAGCAATCCGCAAGTTTTTTTTTACCAAGAAATTTCCTTTTACCAAGACTAATATGAGAATTATCATCATATGCTAAGAATTATTTTTTTTGTTTTTTTTTTTGGGAACTAGTGTATATTCAGAATGTTTATCACGTGATTTGAATTGTGTTTAGACATCTGAATTGTGTTGACTGGTCATTTATGTATCAATTGGATTGGTAAGGTAATATATAGAACTGTTTTTAATTTTCTTACAAAATTATACTCTTATATACGTCGTGCATAATTTTTTGTTAAAAAGTTAACGAAATTGTTTTTGAATTAAAACTCTTTTCAATTACCAAACGAGTTATGCTTCACATGATGGAATACTGGCTAGATATTGTTAAGGTACGACATATGATAACCGAAAAATATCTCGGATGGCATGAAAAAGATGATTTCGCCCAAAACATGAGAGAGGTATGGGATTTAGAGAATTTCAACATTTCAAACAAATCTTGTTAGCCATTAAGATATAGAAATTCATTCATAAACTTGAAAGTCTCTTTTTTTATTTTTCAAAGCACGGTATTTTGTGGATGAAAATATATTAGAAGCAAGGAGAGTCACCTAACTTTCGTATGATTGGAATTTTCTAAGGTTTGGATGTTAACTAATAAAGAAAGGAGTACTGATTAATATAGGAGACGTAAGAGGAAATAGAATCAGAGTGGATCCTTGGTTACCAACATTTCCACCACGGGCTCTGTTACTACGCCCGTCAGTTGATCCTAATCTCTTAGTGGATACCATTATTGATACAGAAATAAAACAATAGAATATGCAAAAGTTAAACGAGATTATTGATCCATCGGATCATTAATACAGTACGATTAACATACCTAGTCATCAAAGATGTGATTCACTAATATGGAGTCACACGAAAAATATGATATATAATGTGAAGTCTGGATATTGGTGTGCCTCATACATAGTGAGAGATGAAGATCAACCTCGAGCTTATTTGTTTTCCCACCCGAATATCGCATTAAATATATGGAAACAAACAATTCCACCAAAACTTCAACATTTCCTATGGCGCCTTGTTTCAAAAGCAATTATAATCTACTCCATCGTAACATCAGAGTAAATCCGTTGTGTATTCGTTTTTGTACAGAGTTTGAAACTAGTGACATTTTTTCATGCTCCTTTTAATCGGCAATCTGGAATCCCATGTCATATTCTACTTGACACAACACTCGTGGTGGAAGATAAACAAAGGTTCATTTTCACATTGAGTGCTGATACAAATATTGATAAACATATTCAACTTTTACCTTTTCGGATCCAATGGCAACTCTGGAAGGGGAGAACTGATTTGGTGTTCAATCGTCAGGCTTATGACAATAAAGAGATTCTTGACAAAGCCCAAGTTGACACTAAGGAATGGTTGGATGAAACAGATGGAGTACAAGAACCAAGTGATACTCTTCTGGAACCAACAAAACCTATAAATATAGTCAGTATACAACAACTCCGATGGACCACACCATGCAAGGGATTGGTAAAATATAACTATGATGTTTCACATCACGAAGCATATATTTACTCGAGAATGGGATGGAGTATTAGAAATCATCTTGGTATCGTATACGAATGTGGAATGGATAAATTTTAAGGTATCGTATATGAATGTGAAATGGGTAAATTTTAAAGATGACACTCAATAAACTCCTAATTTTGTAATTTATGATTTGTGATTTGTAATTTGTAATGGATAAATTTTAAGGACGACATTCTATGTCCGTTTGTAATTTGTGATAAGACTTCTAATTATTAATAAAAATATTTGGAAAGGAAAGAAAAAAGAATTAGAACTCTTTTCGACTGCTTCAATTGCATGACGACCATGTGCTTCTTTATAGTTTTACCACAAAAAATAAATTGACTATAATCTAAATATTTGCAATACATATTATTATTAGCCTAGTAATTTGTGGTAATGGTGTTATAGTGTCACTATTCGGATTCAAACCCGATTATATATATAAAAAAAACGGTTTCTTTTAATGGGCAGGACAGTAGTTTTAAATTAAGATTAGCTATTTATGGGCTGGGCTAGATGTACATACGTAGTTCTAACTTTTGATTTTTGTTACAATATGGGCCGGTCTACATAAACAACAGGCCCATTCTAAACCGAAAGCGCGCACTTTTGTTTGGTGTCGGTGACGGTGAGTTTCGTCCGCTCTTTCTTTAAATCGAAGCAACGTTTCGATCCGAACAAGTCAAATCAACGGTGGTGATTGCGTAACTCCCGAGACGAGGAAGTTGACTTCAAGGTCACGACCAGTAGGTATAATCTCAGCCGTCCATTTACAAAGCAACGGTTTCCGTAAATCGAATCTCTTTTTATTTTTTTCACTTCCGCGTCTCAAAAAGCCAAACCGATCAATCCAATTAACGCGCCCGAATTTGACTGACTCTGCTAGATCTCGATCGTCTTCTCCGAAATCTTCTGGCGTAACCCATAGAACTTATATCATTTGTAATCTCTCTGGATTGGGGATGAGATAAATTGATTTGATACGAATTTAGGGATCTGAACGATGAGTGACTCGGTGTCGATCTCGGTTCCGTATAGGAATTTGAGGAAGGAGATTGAACTTGAGACGGTGACGAAGCATCAAATCGATTCTGGTTCTTCTTCCGTTTCTCCTTCGAATCATCATCCTGATTCGGCTGATGGTGAATCCGTGACGAAGAATTGTAGCTTAGTAACGTTGGTTCTTAGTTGTACAGTCGCCGCCGGAGTTCAATTTGGTTGGGCATTGCAACTTTCTCTTTTAACTCCTTACATTCAGGTAACAATGAAGTCTAATAGTTAGGTTAGGTTGTTATCGTTAGCCAATTTTAATTTTGACATTTTGAATTTGATGGAAAATATCGTCAATGTTCCCAACATAGCAGTGAGATATTTTCATATGGATTTATATCGTATCATCAGTTTAGTTGACAACGGAATATTAGCTAGGTTGGATTATTGTAAAAATTATAACTTTCTTTAGCTTCTTTTGGAACTAGTGTATATTCATAATGTTCATCCCAGTATTGAATTGTGTGTTGTAGTGGTCATTTATGTATCAAGTTGTTTGGTAAGGTAAGAGAGAACTGTTCTCAAAAAAAATTTCTGGCAGAAATTGTTGGGAATTTTCTTGTCGTTGCTGATGAACCCTTTGAGTTGTATCTAATAATGTTGCATTTTGCTGATTGATGCAGACCCTTTGAGTTTTATCTAATAATGAAATTTAATAGTTAGGTTAGGTGGTGTTTTTTGCCAATTTTATTTTTAATATTTGAATTTGATGGAAATTATCGTCAATGATCCCAACATAGTAATGAGATATTTTCGTATGGTTTTATATTGTATCATCAACTTTAATTGACTATGGAATTTAGCTAGATTGGATTATTGTAAAAATTATAAGAGACTTTCTTTAGCTTCTTACAGAACTAGTGTATATTCAGAAATGTTTATCACAGGATTGAATTGTGTTGTACTAGTTATTATGTATCGAGTGGGTTGGTAAGGTAATAGATAGAATTGTTCTTAAATTTGTTTGCTAGCAGAAATTGTTGCGAATTTTCTTTTGTCAGTTGCTGATGAATCCTTTGAGTTTTGCCTAACCGTATTGCATTTTTGCTGATTGATGCAGACCCTTGGAATATCGCATGCTTTTTCTTCATTTATTTGGCTATGTGGCCCAATTACAGGCCTTGTGGTAGGTTTGCAACCTAATTTAGTTTTCTTTAGAATTTTAGCAGTTATACTAATTTGCTTCTAAGGATTAATTATCTGAATATTCATGTCTCGCGGGGGTTAAAGATTTGACTATATATGATCAGAAACTATTTTCCTTATTTGGGCATGTATCTTTTCTATCCCATTTTATTGGAACTTATTTGTGTGTTTGGTTTTAGGTCCAGCCTTGTGTTGGCATTTGGAGTGACAAGTGTACTTCAAAGTATGGAAGAAGACGGCCATTTATTCTCGTTGGATCACTCATGATCTCAATAGCAGTAAGGGCCAATAGAAGACATGATTTGTTTTTATTTTCCTTTAGGAGATAGCTGGCTACATTGTGTTTTATATAAGCTAAACAAAAGCTTGCAATTTAGGTGATAATAATCGGATTTTCTGCAGACATTGGGTATTTGTTAGGAGATACAAAGGAACATTGCAGGTTACTCTCCTGCTCCCCTGCCTATGGCATGTTTTGCATGGAATGTGTAAGATAAAAGTAATTTACGACTCAATGTGTATCTACAAATGCAGTACTTTCAAAGGAACACGAACCAGGGCAGCTGTTGTCTTTATCATTGGGTTTTGGTTGTTGGATCTAGCGAACAATACCGTACAGGTTCAGATCTGCTTTCTCCAATCTACTAGAGTTTATGGTATTAATCATTACCTCTATTCCCAGGAATGATATTTTCTGTTTCCTTTTTTAGGGACCTGCTCGTGCTCTTCTAGCTGATCTATCAGGTAATAATGGAATATTACCATACATTTAACAGATCAAAATCTCTACTGAAAATCTATAACTAGATCTAGTATGCTGTGCTTCCAGTTCTGTAGAAAAACACTTATGAGATGTCTCTTGCTCTCCTTAGGTCCTGATCAGCGGAATACTGCAAATGCTGTGTTCTGTTTATGGATGGCTATTGGGAATATCCTTGGGTTTTCTGCTGGTTCTAGCGGACGTTGGCAAGAGTAATCTTCGAGATCCTTATTCTCAAAAACTTGAATTCTATTTCCTCATTTGCAATTTTGCATTTTCGCCAGCTGTTAAATGATCAGGCAATTTTACTGAGCAGATGGTTCCCTTTCCTAACTAGTAGAGCATGTTGTGCTGCATGTGGAAATCTCAAAGCTGCCTTTCTTCTTGCAGTGGTAAGCAGTATATTTAATTTTCTAACACATGCTGACATGCATCTCACTAAGCTTTCTAAAAATGCAATGGAATCATCTGGTCTTGACCAAACCCTCTCATGTTTATATGATTTATGAGGTGATCCTGAAAGTTAATTCGTATTAACGCACCTAGTGGCTTTTGTTCTTGTTTTGTAGTCTAAATATATAAGTCTATATGTTTTAAGAGTTTAATCATTTTCTCAGGTCTTTCTCACTATATGTACTCTTGTCACAATCTACTTTGCTAAAGAGATTCCTTTTACAAACAACAAGCCCACCCACATAGCAGATTCTGCACCTTTGCTGGATGATCTCCGCTCTAATGGCCTTGAGCACTCAAAATCGAACCATGGTACTGCCAATGGGATCAAGTATGAGAGAGTGGAACATGATATGGAGGTACAGCTTGGCAAGTCAAAGAATGAGCATCAAGATGAGACCTTCATCGATGGCCCTGGATCTGTTTTAGTGAATTTGCTAACTAGTTTAAGGCATTTGCCACCAGCGATGCACTCAGTTCTTATAGTCATGGCTCTTACGTGGGTGAGTATCAAAGAAACATGATAATCTTTATATAGTTATTACCTTTCTGACACTGTTTCCTCTTCTTAGATTCTACAATGATCTTTAAAATTGTTTCTTTCTTTCATAATTTTGATTATGATCTTGTTCCTTGCAGTTATCGTGGTTCCCCTTCTTTCTTTTTGATACAGATTGGATGGGAAGAGAAGTTTACCATGGAGATCCAACGAAAGATAGTTTGCATGTGGAACTCTATGATCAAGGTGTACGAGAAGGTGCATTTGGTTTGCTACTAAACTCTGTAAGAATAGATATAATAACCTGTTTCTTAAATGCTCTGCACTTCAATCACTCGCCCGTTATTGAATTTTCTTTTTCCCGGTTTCCATAGGTTGTTCTTGGGATCAGCTCATTTCTCATTGAACCAATGTGTCAGCGAATGGGTGCACGGGCTGTATGGGCTCTAAGCAATTTTACTGTATTTGCCTGCATGGCGGGAACAGCTGTAATAAGCTTGATGTCTCTCAGGGATTACAAAAATGGAATCGAATACATAATGCAAGGGAATGAAACAACAAGAACCGCAGCCGTAATCGTCTTTGCACTCCTTGGTTTTCCTCTAGCTGTATGTGTTTTCTTTTAAACCAAAATTCTCTTTATTCTTTTCTTGTTGCAATATTTCTCTGAAATATGTGATAAAACCATACTTTTTTCTTTTCTTTTGCGCAGATCACATACAGTGTCCCTTTCTCTGTCACTGCAGAAGTCACTGCTGATTCCGGTGGCGGTCAAGGTCCGTGAAAAGATTCATATCTTCACTACATTCATAGTTTTGTGCATAAGTCTTAGATTTCAGGAATCGCTAATGGTTTAATTTCCTCACTGTAGGTTTGGCTATAGGAGTGTTGAACCTCGCAATCGTTATTCCCCAGGCAATCTCTCAAATCTATTTAACGCTGATCAAATTCATTCACTTGTATAATAACACACAATTCAGAGACTCGTAACTAACATCTGAATATGGTTTTGGTTTTAAACAGATGATAGTATCACTCGGAGCGGGTCCATGGGATGCATTGTTTGGAGGAGGAAACTTACCGGCATTTGTTTTGGCGTTTGTTGCTGCTTTTGCCGCCGGAGTTATTGCCTTACGTAGGCTTCCGACACTATCTAGCTCTTTCCAGTCCACCGGTTTCCATATCGGGTAAAATCTTTTAAACCGGGACATCCAATACAAAACCGAGCCACGGGCTTTTCCTCCGGCAGTATAGACTTAAAATTCAGATTTAGATCCATTCGATTCTTTTTGGACATGTTTTTTATACGTATGTAGGTTTTTGTACATTTAGTTTTGTTATATGTATACTCAACAATGCGACTCTGAAGTCATCACTTGAAAGGTTCAAATATATACGAATTAACAACTAAAAAAGGTTCAAATATATTTATTAGCATACTGGTTATCTTCTATTAAAAAATTTCATATATGATAAATACAAATCAAGCAATATTAAATTCAGGTTTCTGTGGGGAATTCATCAGCTGATTGGCAAATGGAACCTCAAAGAGAAATACAACAGTAGAACACTTAATGACTCCTGTGTACATAAGTTCCTATTTAAGTTGATACTATAATAAGCAATGGCATTTCAAAAGAAAGAAACAAAAAAATTCAAATTAGTTTCACTTATATGTAATAAAAATCAAAACCAACCTAAATCTCCAATAATGGGAACAAAGTTAATTAAGTCTATAATCAATTTACATAGACAATGTGGCAAAAAAAAAAAAAAGAATATATCGTGGGCTGTTGCGACACCCATTCTAAAATAAATAAATAAAAACCATTGCATGCCTTAATTTCTTCTTTAAAACCCTTTGCCCATTCTCTCTTCAGTTCATCCACATTCACTTTCTATAGTCTTATCTCTCTTTTAACTTTCACCTGAGATCGATCGATGGCCAAGGTTAGAGGCAGTGCATCATGGTCGGCTCGAGCCATAGTGGCTATTATGGCAGTGTCAGTGTTGTTGCTTCATGCTGACTACGTTCAAGCTGATACTTACAGAGTTGGTGATGACGGTGGCTGGACCTTTAACGTTGTGGGTTGGCCTAATGGCAAACAGTTTAAAGCCGCTGATGATCTGGGTATTCTTCACATCCTTTAATTAGGCTTTCACTAATATTCTATTAAATTATCTTCTTACACACATACACAAGCAATTAAGTTTTCTAATCTTCATATCCACCACTTCTGTATATATCTCATGGGTCATGGCTAGTTCTAAGTATGTGCAAGGTGTGATTTTGTACAAAAGTACACGACAAATTAACAAATTTATAGTTTAGGGTTAAAAATACATTTAAGAAAATTTTTAACATATACATTAGGGTCAATATTTTAAATAGTGAGAATAGTCGAATAGAGCTTATAATACCTTTTACTTTTAGTTATTGATATAGATGTGTTTATGTATACATATATCTCCTTGTTCAAAAACATATATCTAAGTTTCGACTGTTTTCAAACACTAATATATGAGTATCAGTGTATGCGTTTACATGTCATTTTAAAGGAAAAGATGCTACTGATCATAGTCTGCATAAACATAGAAGCTAGCAAATGATTTTGGTTTACACGTTGAATGGTGAATTGAAATTGTTTTCCCATTAAGAAATATCTCAACTAACGTTATATAATTAGTGAAGAGTAATGTTTTTTTTATATAAATGTATGAATAATGAACACTATTTCCAAAATGTGTTGCAGTGTTTATCTATTATCCGGATTTCCACGACGTTGTGAGGGTAGATAGTGAAGGGTATAACAGCTGCCAAAAACCGGAAGGTGCAGTAACTTACACTTCAGGCCACAACCGTCTAACTTTGTTTTTAGGAGATAACTTCTTCATCAGCAGTTTTCCAGGCGATTGTGAAAGCGGTGTGAAAATTGCAGTCACCGGCATCGCTGTTTGAACGATCGACCAAATACTTGTTATCTTCTTTATAAAATATTAAGTATCTATCATCAAAAAAAATTATATTATGTATCAAATAAAGTTTTTTTTTTTTTTGAAATATTTTTGGTTTTTTCTTTGAAACATACAGTCAAACACAATCAAAAACGGAAAAAAAAACACACACAAACCAAACCAGTGTCCCAAAGGACCCGCTTTAGCACTAAACCGGAAGAGAGCTAGTTACAAAAAGGTAAACCGGATATGAAACCCTAAGACAAACGCAAACGAAAGTTGCCGCCTCAACCAAGATCGGAAAGCTTCGCTGCTTCACCCGAGTCCCAATCCTAACACACCAGAGCCAAACTTACCCATCGAAGTCACCACCACCTTGGATCTGCACCTGAGCCACCATGGAAGATCTATGGAGTGAGAGAAAAGAACAAATGCGCCTCTTAAGAAGAAGCGCGAAGATCAAATCGGAAAGCAAAAACACACGAGCAGGGCCGGTTTTGGAGGGAAAAAGTTATAAAAGAAATGTTGCATTGCTGGAAGCACGAGCTAGTGGCTTTAGTGACAAGGTATAAGCTTCCTACCACCAGACTAACAAGAGTGTTTTTGACATTTAATCGGCCGCTAAAATATATAAACTTGTTTAGGGCTTAATTTGCGAAGAAATGTTGGTTCGAGCCCAAGAGTGTTTAGTGACAAAGAAATGTTGCGACACCTACTCTAAAATAAATAAATAAAAACCATTCAATGCCTTAATTTCTTCTTTAAAACCCTTTGCATTCACTTTCTATAGCCTTATCTCTCTCTCTTAAAGTTCACCTAAGATCAATCGATGGCCAAGGGAAGAGGCAGTGCATCATGGTCGGTTCGAGCCATAGTGGCTATTATGGCTGTGTCAGTGTTGTTGCTTCATGCTGACTACGCTCAAGCTCCGGTGGCTGGACCTTTAACATTGTGGGTTGGACTAAAGGCAAACACTTTAGAGCCGGTGACGTTCTTGGTATACTTCACATCCTTTAATTAAGCTTCACTAATATTCTATTATCTTCTTATACACATACACACAAGCAATTAAGTTTAGATCTAATCTTCATAATCATACCACAACTGCTATATATATATATCATGGCCGGTATGTGCAAGGTGTGCTTTTTGTATAAAGTGCACGAAAATTTAACAAATACATATATTATTAGGGTTAATAATAATTTTAAGAAAATTTAACATATAATTAGGGTCAATATTTTGAATAGTAAATAGTGAATAGCCAATAGAGCTTATTAATATGTTTTACTATTAGTTATTGAGTCGATCGTGTGATATAGGTATGTGTGTATACATATATATCCTTCTTCAAAAACATGTTTCTAGTTTCGATTGTTTTCAAAAACTAATATGTGTATGCGTTTACAAGCGATTAATAATTTTACCATAAAAGAATTTACAACTGTAAAACGCCAATTTATTTGCGTTTACAGTTAATAAAAAAATGTTTTAAAAAGTAGAAATTGTGCTGCCATTTTAAAGGAAAACATGCTACTAATCACAGTCTGCATAGACGTAGAAGCTAGCAAATGATTTGGTTTAAACTCTTTGTGGTGAACTGAAATTGTTTTCTCATTAAGAAATATCTCAACAAACGTTATAATTTGTGAACAGTCATTTTTTTTAGATGTTAATATGAATAATGAACACTATTTTTGGATTCATAATACAGTTCCAACTACTTTTAATATATTTAGTGTCAATATATGGAAGAGCGGTTAACTAAATTTATACAATTTCCAAAATTTGTTGCAGTGTTTATGTATAGTCCGAGTCTCCACAACGTAGTGAGAGTAGATGGAGGAGCGTATAACAGCTGCAAAAAACCGGCAAATGCAGTACCTTACACTTCAGGCCACGATCGTCTAACTTTGTCTAAAGGACAAAACTTCTTCATCTGCAGTTTTCCAGGCCATCGCGAAGGCGGTATGAAGATAGCAGTCACTGCGGTTTGATTGATCGAGCAATTACTTGTTATGTTCTTTAAAAAATATTTAAGTATCCGATAAAGTTTGCTATCTTAATTAACTTGCAAAACCTGTAATGTTTTTTTTTTTGTATTTTCTGACAAGTGTGGTGTTTGCTAAAGAACCAGAGTCGGCTTAATAGTTTGTAGGATACTCTGTTGCTGATCCAAATATTTAAAAATATATACTGAAAATGATATAAACTCCAAACAAATTAAATTGATCTACGGGTTTGGTGAATCAAAAGAATGTATACATAATTATGCTGGACACTGGACAGTGCTTGTTTTATTACGAGGCTCATGTGATAATTTTTATACAATATACATTTCTAATCTGGTAACATTTGGTCATTGAATTTAATTCTCTAGGGTTTTTATGATATAATATAACGTCCATTTTATCAATTTAAACTTAAACCAACGTTCTCAATTTTCAGTTTTTATAAGGAAATTAAAACTATATAATTTATAGTTTATTCATAGAAAAATCTAAAACAAGTTGATATTAATATGTGTGAACCAAAAAAAAGTTAAATGATATATGTACACTGAAACTTCGTTTTGGACTCTGTGATAACATAAGCCCAGACATTGCAATCGCTCACTGGCCCATTAACTGAGCTTGTTAATTGTTTGTGTAGTATTCTTAAGAGGTTATTTTCTCTATATTAAAACAATAGTATATATCTCATATTTTTTCAACATAATACATGGATTTGAACCCGAGTAATGACACAGAGATAGTACAAATCGCTAGGTTATGTTTTTTGGTCTATAAATATTTATTGAAGCTTTTTATTTGGCAAAATTCTTTGCAAATTTTTTAGTAGATAGTATAAATACTTTATTTTTCTTAAATACATTGTTTTCTTATGAAAATATATGCCTGCGAGAGTCTGCAGCAAATGATCTTGTCGTATATGATTATAATCAGACAATAATGTGACAGCCAAATTTATAAAAAAACAAAAGAGAGATTATAATTATTAATTTATGTTACTGTTTGGTCCTACTCCAACACACCCTTCAATCTTCGGGTCACGCCCTCTGCATATCAAATGAGTACGACCTCACACTACATATATAACAATTATCTATATTCAATAAGTTTTTTATTAAGTTTTCAATTCTTAACAGATAGAAAAAAACCGATTTCGTAGACTACAAAAAGAAACAAATTATATGTAAAAACAAATTCAAACGATGCAATCCAAATTTCTTTGAAAATTGATGTAGTTCATATCCGATGAGACTAAAATCTCTGACATAATCAACAAAACCAATTGATTCTCATTATTCAAAAAAAAAATCCATTCTTTTAACATTGAACTAACTACTACAATTATCCATAGAATGTGTATATTTAGGTTGATTGTCTATGTAAATTAAAGCAAATAGAATGAACCAAATATTAAAGATTTAAATGGTGTGCACCGGACGGAACAATTAATTAGCATTTAACAAAACTACTTTTAGTTTTACAACATTGATTTTGATCTGCAGTATGGTGGTGCGGACAGACAAACAAAATGTGCTGTCTAGAACAAAATATTTGATAAGAAAATAAATTTGATATGAAACGATGAACTGTTATCCAGTTCGTAACTATCTAAAACAGTAAAACATCAAACCGTATATATATTAGTTTAGGTCCGTCGAATCCACTATTCTCCATTTCAAACTTAACTTATTTTAGGTCGTTAAATTTGACTATTTAAAGGTGAAGTTAACCTTCATTGGATTCCAAGTTAATCTGCTAAAACATTTCAATATGGTTTATACACTGAATGGTAAATAGTTAAATGAGTAGAAGAAGTAAGTAGATAGGTAACATAGGTCTAGATTAAAAATAGAGTTGGTTGAGCCTTTGCTTTGATGTCTGACACATTCTCACCAAATCTGAGGCAGTCTTCTCCCTTCCCATTAAGTTTGACCATTATTCTTCTTCTTTAATTATTCTATTTAATATTTATTATCTTTTTTTTGCATAAAGAAATTATATGTTTCCTTTCATTCATAAATAAACCCCCTTTTATTAGTTAAGGTGATTATAAGTATTTTGTTTTGCTCGGATTGTACGCATTTACGTGTATACACACACACACACATATATATATATATATATATTTGTTTTCTTTTTGTTTGTTCAAAGAAATATATAAATTTAGGGATTTATCTTTCAACTTTAACTTTATTTTTATTGTTGAGTTCAATTCAAAATTTCTATAGCACTATTCAAAGTATAAAATATACTGTAATAGAATAAGAAAAGCAAAAATATATTTTAATTCTTTTGTACTATCTGATTTCTACCAAATTAAACATCTCTACCGACAAATTTTGTATATATCCAAAAATCCAAAATATATACATATAACAAATGATCAACTTATTCCTAGCTAAGAGATCATGAACTGAAATCCTAAAAAATTATATATGATAATGATCGTATGATTAATGAAGTCTGAGAACAACTTACTACTAGTTCGTTGTTCATACGCGTAAAACGTAACGTTAATCATTGGTGGATTACAAATTATACAATCATGAGTAATGTATATATATATATATATATATGTGCACACGTATATGCGTGTATATATAGAATGTATGGGCGGTGGGAATCTTAGCAAAAAAGGATTAAAAAAATGCTGGAATAAATTATCACTATATTATATTTAACTTAAAAATAAAAAAATATTTTAGAAAATTAGATAGTTTTGATGTTTTTATTTACCGAATGAATAATTTTTGTCTGAAAGATATTTTTATTTAGAAAATTAGTAGTTTATAGGATAAAAAGTAAGAGAAAAAATATTTTAGATAAACCCTGTCTGTTAGAGAAATATGATGGTATTAGCATAAATAAGAAAGAAATTAAATTCCTATTTTTTAAAAAAATATAAAACTATCCATTTAACAAATTAAAATATAAAAATTACCTTTCTTCTTAATTTTCTTAAAAGGAAATGGTCACTGCAAAGAGAAAAAGAGAGAGGCCTCTCAACTTTCGATAAAGACAAAATATTTGCAGAATTTACATATCGCAGTTTAAACCTTTAAGCCACATGCATGGCCACATTGTATGTGTACGTATATATACTTAATTTATAGTATTATATATAGTCACTACTAAATAAACGGCAAATTACGTCGTTTATAATTTGATTATTACGTCAAGTACCGTCGGTTTGAAACCGTCTTAATATTGTGTGACGTTAATATTTGTTTGACTTTAACGTCATTTACAAAATAGCTCATAAATTAACCATTGACAGATAAACTAAATAAACAGTTTAGGCTGGATTTACGTAATGGGTCTTATTAGATGGGCCCTTACATGATTCATCAACAAATTTTGACATTTTGAGAACAAAAAAATATATTAATAACCAATATTTGAGTCGGTTTACTATAACCGATGTTAAACTCCTTCCAATTTAAAACTTTTACGTACAAAGTGACTTTAGTAAATCTGACGTATTCCAGCTTGTTTTTTGTAGTGAGTACATACGTACATGTATGACGTATCTATAAATACATCAATGAGGCCGTGTACATATTCGTACGTCTCACATGATATTTTGTAGTCAAACGTCAAATTTTTTAAATACTAATATATAATGTCCTTATTTATAATGACAACTAATCAGCTGCGCAAACCTTGGTCACTGTAATATAGTGCTTTCATTTGTTTTAACAAAATAAACTCTTTGGTCAAATGGTCAAACTGACAGCCAAACCTTAAACTTTGCACTTATGTCACATTTTCTCTTTATTTCTTTCCTAATTTGTAAAACTATTAAAAATATCCAAAATATAAAAGAATTCTTTTGTAAGCTCTTCTTCGTCCAACTGGATAACCAATCAAGAAGATTTTAAAAAAATTAAAAGGTGATAACAACAAATAAACCTCAAATTAAATATAATAATAGTATGAAAGAAACCTTAAATGCTAAATTTTCTTTTAAATTATAAAATAATTTTATATTCCATATCTAAGTTGCTGGGAACTTTTAATCCCTACAAGGCTACGACAAGTAACGGCAGTGAACAATAAACAAATATTGATATTTTCTTAGTGGTCTTCGTCAGTAACTAATTTTCATTAGGAATGTTTTTGTTCATCACATCAAATATATATATGATAGTCATAGGTGTTGTCTGAATTTTTGTCCAAAACTTTTAGTAACTTCTTTATGTATATAAATAAAACACACAGAGTATCAGAACACTTCCTCACTTGGACCATAGATATATATATGAGTATATTATTGGATTGAATGTTATATAATTTAGGCCCAATTAACCAAAACCAAATTCTGTTAAGCTAATAAGATACGCATCGGATTCCTACTTCCTAGAAGCTTGTAGGCATAGGGAGAGCGTACATGAAAGAATATTTTTAAAGCCAAATAAGTAAAAGATTAGGAAAATGAATGAAGTAAAGAAAAAAAAAAGGTTTAGAGTTTTAGAAAAGTCGGGTTCAAGTTTCTAAAGTGAGGTGCCCACACGGTTGTAGGAATCCCAAGCAATTCAACATCAATAAATCATTTTTACATTTTTTTAATCAGACTTTAGGAATGATCAAATTCTTTTTTTTTTTTTTTTTGCGCAGGTGCGACAGATTTATGAATTTTTCTGATTTATATTCTTGCTTTTTTATTTGGAAACAAAATTGTTAACATGATCTGTTAATTTAGTTTTTCTTTGTGAATAGTGATTATTTCTCTGTTACATATCATACGATATTTCAGAGAAAAAAACTAACACCTCGCTAATCTGAAAAAAGGAAGTTTCATTTTTAAAAATTAAATAAAACCGTTACTTTTTTAATATTTGGATTTTAGTTACCGATTTTTCTTCTTCAATGTTGTCTTTATTTTATTTTTGGTTAACTTTGTAGCTTGTAATTTGTAATTTGTATAATGGATGGGCTCGAAAAAATAAAAATAAAAAGACAAACTAATGATGATAAGGGAGCGGCCTAATACCCAAAATCTAGGGCATAACCTTCTGTACTCTGTAGTAGATAAAAGTATATAAATTCAAATTAATATTTTGGTAAAAAGATATCAAATTTTATAAGAAAGTACGATCGGGAAAAAACACCTTTCTGCTTTAACATATATCTATAAATATTATGTTACACATATATACCACTTAAATTCTGAGGTATATATTTATATATAGTGTATATAATCCTACTTACATATCAGTTAACTATGTGTCTGTTTATATATATTACATTTAATTTCTGAGGTGTACTTTTATGTTGGTTTTATTTTGTAAATATAAGCTTCTTCCTTAACAATTTTCCTAAAACCATGATACTTTCTATATATTAGTATTAAACTTGTTAACAATTGAACCTCCTATTTGCGAACCCTGATCACCAATTCACCATCACAGGATTTTAAAATTTTGGCTCCGTTTGTAAATGAACTACCAAATATTACCATATAATGATAATCCAAATTCATGAAGATATAACATTGAACTAGGGCTTAAGAAATCTGTCTTAGAATTCAGATTGCAAGAACAAGAAAAATAAATAAACTTGTCCAAATAGTCTGATAAGGGTGATATGCAGGGGAAATCAACATTTTTATGAATTTAAAGCAGTCTGTTGAAAAAAAATCGATATCATATGAATATTCGATCATATGTGTGATAAGCACAAGTAATTCTTCCGATTCTAAATGTAGAGAAGAAGGGCTTCTGAATCGATTTCTATCTTCTACAAAAGATTTATTCATGTTCAAGTTAATCCATCTATTGTTTCTGTGTCTATGTAAACTCTCATACTAAATATTCATTCTCTGTAAATTTAACATTTTCTGTAAACTTTGATCCACTTAATTAAATATTTGTGTGCCTTTCATTCTCCATCTTTATATATATTAATAGTAATTATTATGCGAATTTCATATGTGTTAACTATATATACACATGAAAGACGCGAAATAACTATTTAAGTTATATCTATCAATTAATAGATTCATTCTCCTCAAGTTTAACAACTTCTTGCGATATTAAAGATATAAACAAATTTACATAACCATGTGTTTTAGTTTTATCCAGTTAAAATATTAAATATATAATACCTATTGAACACATAATTAAGTCCTAGTATGTAGTAATTAATGGGCTATTATCATCATTATTTAGCCACCGTATTATTGTAATATGAAACCTTTTGAACATCTTATAAAGTTTCACGTTTCTCACGAAATAGTTGATAATTTGTGCAATTTAATAATAATAATAATAAGAACTAGTGGAGCTTCATAATCATCCAATACCATATGCTTTCAAAATATGTTTATATATAATCAACGTAATGAGATTAACTTTCATTATATCATCATAGGACCACGTAATTCGAAAGGCATACAGATGAACAAAGCAAGTAACTAATAATTTGTAATTAGTTCAAAATTTATTTGGAAGAGATTTAAATATGATGAACAGATAAGATGTATGAACCTCTGTACTGTCCAGAAGTTCCCAATTAAGTGACTAACAAAAAAAATTTGGTTGTGTTGGAAAAAAAAAAAAAGAAAGTTTGATTGTGTAACGTGGCGAGAGCTAAAGTGGGAATACAATGGCACAGAGCGACACGTGGTTAAAAATGATTGGAGCAGAGGCCGCTCTGCTTGGCATGATGAGATCATGTAAAGAAGATGAACGTAGGAAAAGAGCACCACACACATCTCTCATTCTATTAGTATTAACAAAATAACAAATAATTTACTATAAATCTCTCTGGGAAATTGGGCCATTCCTCCAACAAAAAAACCCATCAATTGTCACTTAACAATAGTTTTTTTTTTTGGGGAAACATGACCCCTTTACAATAGTTCTGGTACATCATAACTAATCATGTTAGTATATATTAAGTTGTTTAAGTAGTTGTTTCTAGTCACTAATTTTGCCACCATCTTCACTGGACCACTCCCTCATCAAACCAATAGAATAGTAGAAAGTGGTTATCCAAAATATATATTTTCAAAAACAATAAGAGTTGTTTAAGAAGAAAAAATATGATGTGATTCACCTATTAACAGCAAATAATCTATAACAGTGCAATGAAATATCTCTAGATTTGTTTTAGAATAAAATGTTTAACCGGTTGGAGCATCTGTAATGGTTACTTTCATTTATTTTCTCAAATTAAAATAACTTGATTTTTTTCCAATGGTTCCCTTCATTTCTTCCTTCGAAAAAGAATATTTTAAATATATTTTTACTTATTACTTATTATTTATATTTTAAAATCAATTATTTTTAATGATCCCACATATTTAAAAGAAAATATCAAAAATGAGGAAAATTCTTCTCCAATGGTTCACTATTTTGAAGGAAAATATATTTTTTTATGAATTGTTTTCCCTCAAATATGATGTTCTACTACTCATAATCTCATTTTTCCTCAAAAATGATACACCATTGGAGAAACATTACCTTCATTTTTTTATATTTTTTTCAAATGAGGGACCATTGAAAATGGTCTTATAAATTTTTTGAGCTTTAGATTGTAGTGGAAAATATAGAATATCATTAAATAGTATTTGTGTCGATCACAATATATATGATCTAATAAAATTGATGTTTTATAGTTTAAAAACTCCCTATATCATCCCTTGCAACAATACACACAAGCTCTCTCCTCGATCTATATTTATAAGTTGCAAGAAGTTATTTTACAAAAAAGAGAAAAAAAGAAGTTATAATTATATAAATATTAATAAAATGTGGACTCACTGTTCATTCTTTTCTTCCTTTTTCTTTGATAAGCATGCTAAGTAGACCATACATAAATAGTGTTGCTTTTTTTTTATGGGGATGAGAATGGAACACTTTAGAAAACAACAATAAATATGCGACCCTATTTAGTTCATATATTTTTGTTTCAGTAAATATGGGGGGGGGGGGGGGATGAACAAGCCAATAGTATCAGGAGTTTAGTCAAAATGTTTTGCTGCAAAGTCCATAAGAGTTGGCCATAGCCTTAGAAAAGAAAAACCAATCAATCTCTTTTCCACATTTCCTTTATATTTCCAATTTGATCTCACATCTTCTTCCATCATCAATATGAAACCTCAATAATCATGAAATGTGTGATAAATATATTTATACTATATTGTGTTATTGACAATAAGATATACATTTATTGCAGTTCATGTTTGCTTAACGTCTTAGCTTGCATTCTAATTGTGTGTATTATATACTTTTAAATTACATGCATTTTCTATATTAGTTTTGTCTTAGAATTAATATGATATAGTTGCTGTACTTTGGCATTTTGGTGGAAAACATGTGGGAAAAGTCTAAAAGTTATATGATGAGTTTATGGCATAGAAACTAATAATGTGATGAATAAAAATCTTAACCGAGATAGATTCATTTGATAGAAAATATAATTGAAATACAAAAGAAAAGAAGATTATTTATATGTAGTTGGTGTTGGAAAAGTTGCATTATAGGCTTAGCAAATAGGAAGCTACAAATAATTTATCCAATGAGAATATTATGTACAAGTGATGGGAGATAAATGTTCACTCTCTTTCAAAGTAGAGCCCAAAAGCCACAATATGACAAATTTTTGTGGCATAAAGGATTGAGAGCGAGCCATGCTATGGAGGGAATTATTTTCTTCTCTCTATCTTTTTTTTTTACTATTTTCAGAATAAATATGATTAGTTTTAAATGATAAGTATAAATCATTAACCATTAATTGGTTTTGTATGCTGTTTTCTTTAATTAACTCTTTTATGCATTTATATTGTACTTAACTGTAAATTTCAACACATAATAAATGAGAGAAAGTTCGAAAATAGCAAAAGTTAAAACATTAGATTTTAAAGAGTTTTAAAATATTTTTAAAAATATTTCAAAAGGGTGAACGAATATTATAAAGACTATAACTTTGTTGGCAGATAAAAGAGAAAGAAAATGTAAACTTTAGTGTAAAAAAATGTGATAAAATGAGAGGAGAAAGGGGTGAACTTTTGCATTAAGTTCCACTATTTATCATAGAGTCGGCCTTTTTGTGGCTGCTTGTGGGCCTTTTTTATTTCACCGACCTTTCTTTTTAACTTCCATTGCCTATATACACACACACATATATATATATATATACCATATTTATTTATTCATGATTTATTTAAATCACACACTAAAAGATAAAATAATAGATTTCAAACTTAAATTCATGTGGTAAAAGGGGGATAAATACTACACCTCTTTATGTTTTTATATTATAAAAACGTGATTATGCTATTTTTATCATTCGTAATATTCATCAAATTTTTATGTTCATATTTTGAGAAAATCTTCTAATATATATAAATATATATATATATAAACAACGAATTTTTATAGCTCTTCCCATTTTAACGCAGTCGAATCTAATTAATTACATGTAATCACAATTAATAGTTTTACAAATGCTTCAACGATGAACGACGATTCAAGTCGACCCAAAATAGAGTATTATCGAATTAAACTTGTACCAAAGATATTCCAAATAATATAGCATGCAGGTAGGCCTCACATAAAATTCACAATACCTAAAATTATGTTTTTCTCTATGTTTATTCTACAGAAACTATTTCAGAGTTTATTTATTATAGTTCCTCTATCGTATATGAAGTGTTTATTCTATTTTAGAAAAACTTTTATATATATAAGAAGAATTTCTCAAAAAATATGAACATAAAATTTTGATTAATTATGAATGATTAAAATAGCATAATCACATTTTTAAAATATAAAAAACACAAATGTGTAGTATTTATCCCCATTGTATCACAGTTAAGTTGTGCATTATGGTATTTTAAATGATAATTTTATATATCATGAATGATAAGTGAATTAATTCCATGAAATATTTAGAAGTAGGGTGAATATTTTACAAATAATTCTACAACAAGCAGTTTATTTATACCAAAAATTTATTTATTACTTGCACCATGTTCAAGATATATATATATATATATATATATATTTATGTTTTATATACATAATACATAGATAAATTTTCGATTTGTAACTCGCATAACGATGAAGTGACGTTTTCTAATGTAAATCTATAAGTAATTTACCAATAATTTTTGATGCTAAACAAAACACAAAATTTATGTTTTGATTAAAAAAAAAATTATGTAAATAGCCAAATAAAAAGGTGTTAATAGGTTATTTCATGATACTATTTAAATATTTTTTTCAATTCTTCTATTCTGCAACTTAATTTTATTTTATGTCATTTATAATTATGGAATACTACCGATCAAGCCTTGATACCAACGTTAAACCTAATCAGTTTCCACCAATTATTTAATTTTCAGACAAATAATTTGTCAGAGTGCTTCGCTGTCTAAAATCCGTTATGCCTCACTCGAACATCACGCGCTCACTTGTCACGTGCACCCTAAACCTTCCGGTCAAAGTTTGAACTGCAATCCCCAAACTAATTAATAAGTTTTAAGTTAACCATATGTACTAGAAAAATAGAATGATAATTATCTTAATCCAATGGGATTACCCATACCAAACCACTAATATGATTCAAAGTAAAAATACTTGTATTGATTCTGTCGAATTTTTTAAGTAAGAACGGGTTGAATTATATATCTTATTTATTTTTATATATACATAACAAGAAGTAATTTCCAACAAAAAAAAAAGGTTCAAGTTGGGTTAAATTTAATTGAATCAGCTCATATTGCATGCTTTTTTCAACTTTCAAAATAACAGTTATGAAATTTTTTTTAAATATAGGAAAAACAAAAAAAATTAGGGCCCAAAAGAATTGAAACCAAGAGAAATTGTCGATGGTTGAGTCACGTAAACTGTCGTATACCCTTTTAACAAAACAACAACAACAACATTGTCAATCTCCTTGCAATAATTGCTCAAATCCATTTATCTTTTCATATTATAATTTTGGATTTGAATCTGAACAATCGATCAAACTCAACCAAAATTTTAATTTAGTTTGAAGAGATTTAAAAATAGTTGCAAATTAAAAAGATACAAAACCAAACTAAATGGCTATGGAAAAATCACAATAAAAAATATATATTGTGAGGTAAAACTTGAGTTTAAAAGAAAGCCATAATTGCATCAAATTAATTCAAACTAGTTTAAATTTCAAAATAATTTTTTTAAAGACAAACCAAGCAGAAACTCGTGATTAAAAACATTAGATTCAATTAGAGAATAGAATCATAAAAGTAATCATATTCCCCACGAAACTCTAGACACACTATACCGTAATATAATAAAATCACCACGTTCGTTTGTGTGTAACTTAAGCCAAGTTTTTGAAAGTATTAAACTTTTTGTCTATTCTATATTCACACACATATATTATAATTGAATTAGAATACATTGTAACTAGGTGAAATAATAAGGAAATTTTTTTAAAAAAAATTGAAAACATTAATGGGTAGATACATGGATTTCAGTGTTATTTTTCAAACTTCCCTTCATACCCGCGCACTAACTCATCCAGACGTTGCCTTTTTTTTTTTTTAATAATTCCATTAAATCCACAAAATTGTTGAAAAATAAAACAGAGTTCAAAAAGGGATCATGTGAGAGAGAGAGAGAGAGTAATTTCATTTCTTATAGTTCCAAATGGCAACTACAGTTTCTTCTTAACGAAACCAATGTTCATGAATCCTGAAATGAGGAAATTTCAAAATCCCTAATTTTCAATTTGGGAAAAAATCTCAACTTTTTTTTTTTTGGTTTCTTTCTAATAAGAATCCCTTTTCCTTTCTTTTTTTTTTTTCCGTTTTCGTCCAAATTCAATCTCCGTGAAATTAAAATTTACGAATCCAGACGAATTTGTGGGGTTTAAAAAGCAGAACTTGCGAGTGATGAAAAATGAGTTCCTTTTTAATAAAACTAGGGGTTTTTTAATTTTTCCTGGTAAAAGTTTGGATTTTTATTTTTCTTGGATAAGGAAAAAAAGGTAGGAGGGGTCTGTGTGGGATAGAGATAGTTTTGGGTTATAATAAAGGAGAAGGGAGCGTCGAAGATAAAAACAATTGACAAAGAATTTTACAGAAGAGAGCGTCAGAGAGAGAGAAATATAAAACTTATGGAAGAGACAACGAAGCAGACGAAGAAGAAGACTAAGATTGTTGTTAATAACGATGATTCCAAGAAGAAGGAGCGTCATATTGTTACTTGGACTCCTGAGGTCTCTCTCTAGTCTCCATATAATCATATTGATTGATGAATCTCTGTTTTTGATTTGTTCTGTTAATCAAACAGTTTCTGAAATGGGTTTGAGTTTTTCAGGAAGATGATATACTAAGAAAGCAAATCAGTTTACATGGAACTGAAAAGTTAGTTTTTTTTTCTCTCTTTTTCAATTTTGTTTTACTGGGTTGATTGATTCTGATGAAAAGCTTTTGTATTGATTGATGTTAGTTGGGCGATCATCGCATCCAAGTTCACTGATAAAAGCACAAGGCAGTGTAGAAGAAGGTTGGTAATTAAAATGATTGTTTTTTCTGGAGTTTTTTTGTTTTTGATCTGAGATTAAGTGGTTTATGATTTTTGCAGATGGTATACATATTTAAACTCTGATTTCAAGAGAGGAGGTTGGTCCCCTGAAGAAGATACACTTTTGTGTGAGGTTAGATTAGACATCCTTTTTATCATATAGATGAAGAGATTGTAGAGTTTGTGTCTGATTTTGTGTGTGTTTGGTTTTGAAGGCACAGAGATTGTTTGGGAACAGGTGGACTGAGATAGCAAAAGTGGTCTCAGGCAGGTATGTGGTGATTCAAGATTTTAAATCTTTAATGGGGAATGAAGTCATGGATATGAAATTAGAGGATTCATTCTTGTTCTTTTTGTGGTTTGTGTAGAACGGATAACGCAGTGAAGAACAGGTTCACAACACTGTGCAAGAAGAGAGCGAAGTATGAAGCCATGGCTAAAGAGAACAAGATTGCTTGTTGTGTGAACTCAAACAACAAAAGATTGTTGTTCCCAGATGGTATTAGTACACCGCGCAAAGCCGAAAGTGAATCCCCTCTTGCTAAGAAAATGAGGTGAGAACCTTGTTTTGGTTTCTCATTAGGGGGACATTGATTGATCCAAAGAAGAAAGCTTTGAAGTTTTATATTGACATGTAGTGGTCATGTTCATTTTTTAGGAGAAGTCACATTCCAAATCTTACAGAGATCACTAGCTATGGGGATAGATCACATTTAAAGGTTGATTCAGGTATGAATCAATATAGACGACCTCCATTTTCGGTAGTAGCCCACAATGCCACATGCATCGATAGCACGGAGGAACAGAATCAAACAGGCAATGTGAAAGAGAGTGATGGTAAAAAACTCTGCGCAAAGCTCTTCTTGTTGTTGTTTATCCTGGAAAACAGATGCGAGAGCATTAGTAAAGCTGCAACAGAGAGAGTCTTATTCTACTAAGTTGTGTTTCTGGTAAATAGGTGAGGATAAAGGTAATCAAGAGGTGTTTCTTAAGAAGGATGATCCAAAGGTCACAGCTTTGATGCAACAAGCTGAGCTTCTCAGTTCATTGGCCCATAAAGTTAATTCAGAAAACACAGACCAAAGCATGGAGAGTGCTTGGAAGGTAAAGAATTCACAGTTTTGCTGTGATTCTCTACTCATTTTGGTCACTATGGTTCTTTAACTTTTGAAACTACGAACTGAAAATGAAAACCATTTCATGAGGCTATGAGCTTTCTAATAACAAAGCTAATGTTGTTTCTAATATGTGCAGGTCCTGCAGGATTTCTTGAATAAAAGCAAAGAGAATGATTTATTCAGATATGGAATCCCAGATATCGATTTCGAACTCGAGGAATTTAAAGATCTTGCTGAGGACTTGAGGAGTAGTAATGAAGATAGTCAAACATCTTGGAGGTTCTTGAAATTACATTTTTATTTTTATATAAAAGATTTGAGGTTTTTACCTGATTGTTTATGATAATCTAAACAGCCATTAATGTCACTTATAGGCAACCTGATCTCCATGATTCACCAGCAAGCTCTGAATATAGCTCAGGATCAACCGTAGTGCAGCATCCTTCTGCTGATAAAAGCCAACAACCCATGTCTGATACTCAGACAACATCGGCAAAACAAAATGGCAAGGAGTTACTACAAGATAAAGTGATTGTCTCTGATGCCACTGTGGAACAAGTGGATTTACTCTCAACTTATCATGATGTCTTAAAGAACTCTAATGAGACTGTGCCTATGCCATGTGACGAAGAGTTTAACTCACCTGTTCAAGTTACTCCATTGTTCAGATCTCTAGCAGCAGGCATCCCAAGTCCACAATTCTCTGAAAGTGTAAGCTTTTGCACCTAACTAACTGAATTGTGGAAAATTTTCTGATTTAGTTTTACAGAACCAAAAAAATCTGATGGATCTGTTTCTGCAGGAGAGGAACTTTCTGCTAAAAACACTTGGTGTCGAGTCCCCATCTCCATATCCAAGTGCTAATCCTTCTCAACCACCTCCTTGCAAAAGAGTCCTTCTTGATAGCTTGTAAACCAACCCAAACAAAACCCTCTAAACGAAAAAATCCGTCTCTAAAACCGCGGTTATGTCTCCATGGAGTCGACAAAACTTGCACTTCTTCTCTCTTTTTTGCTTAAATTTCTTTAGTTTTGCAGCCATATCGGCCTGAAAATTTTTAGTGAAGCCGCCGTGCCATGATCTGCATTTTTTACTTCCTTCCTCAGTTTTCATTATCTAGAATGTAGAAATGTTAAAGGTAACATTTCTAAAGTCTAGAACCCATCTCAGAAACTGAGTTTCTCTCTCAGATACTCAGGATTCCAAATCTTTGCTCACTCATTAGGAGAGTTTTCTTTTCATCATCATACTCAAAGCCATCTCATAAAAAGGGCTAAAAGTATGATTTTTTCTTCTTCCATTCATGATTTGTGTGTCTTAAGAAAAATTATTTGGTTTGTCTTAGGGTCAGACCCAGATACATAATCCGGGCTCTTCTCTCCCCATGAATTCTTGATTTGTTGTTTTCTTGATTTTCTGTACAGAACCTATAATATTACATAAAAAATAGAGTTTTTATTTCAGAGTGTAAACTAAAAGGAAAAAGAAGAAAAAAAAAACAACTTCAGAGAGAGGCATGTCACCTTTCTATATACAGTAATGAAAAATAGACAGAAGAAGAAGAGGAAAGAAGAAAAAATTTCATATGGCTTTGAAGAAATAACAAGAAAAAAAAAGAAAGAATTTTTCCTTCAATTTTCTTTTGTAGTAACAACAACTTCCCATAGGTGTGAGAAGAAGAAGACAAACAACAAAAAAGAAAGAAAATTTTGTTTGTTTGTCATAAATCCTTTCCCATTGTTCCCCTCTGAGAAAAATCATGTGATTTGTAAAGAGATTATATGAGTGGAAATGAATTGATTTTGGTGTGAATTTATAGTATCTTTAATATTATAAACTTACCTATGATGTTCTTGTTCATCTTCTCTCATTCGTCCGTGATTGTAGTTGCAGAAGAAAAATTCAAATGAAGAGTGAAGAGTTTTACTTAGTTGGATCTGGATCTGCTTCACTATAAAATGGGAGGTGCTTTAAGTGTTAGTTAGTGGGAGACAAAACGTAATCATCACTATCTTACCTTTTGTTTTTAATTTGAAATTTTCACCCTCCTCTTCCTTTTGTACTCTTTCTAATCCGGTTTTCAATTAAAATCATTGTCTTCAAAACTGTACCATACCGATGGACCCGACCAAGAATCGTTATTTTAAGTCCGGTTTACATCATAACCCAAATTACTAAACAGCTAAAACCAATGACCTGGCTTGAAATGTCAAAACTGGTATCACAAAATTTAAATTACTAATGTGTTACCATACTTTAATTACTAATGTTACAGTTGACTAAACATGGTTTGAGATTCTCTATTATATGTTTCTGTTAACTAGAGAGGAGGAAGAAACATTAACAGACTAACAATAACTGGAAAAAATAATTTAGAGATATTGGAGGGCAAAAGAACAGATTCTTCAACTCTTTTGCTTCTTCTTCTCCACTCTTTGCAACTTCTTCCATTTAAGATAAATCTGATATGACAAACCACCAAAGACCATTGAAAAACATCCCCATTGCTTCAACGATAATGGATTCCCGCTCATTACCGATGAAACAACGATGCCAACAAACTTCCTCGTCGTGGTTATGGTCGTGTTAGCTAATGACCCGAAGTTACTTATTGTCATAAAGATGAAGTTTTTTCCTACAGCGCCACATAGACAGTACTTTAGAATGTCCCATGCTGCTTCCGGGTGTTGCTTACAGAACTGAATTGCTTCGAATCCAGTCCCTTGTGGCAATCCAAACATGTAGATCATGTTGTATATTGTACCCCATAAGTTCATTCCCAGCATTATGTCCCAAGCTTCGGTTTTCGGGTATCTGTAAATATTCATGATTATAAACGGAAGGAAGCTTGTAAATTTCTGTTATGACGCAATGTCAGATCAATCTATATACCTTGAGGCAATGGAGTCTTGGGTGGCGTTTGTGAATCCATCAAAGGCGAGGTTTAAGAAGCAAAGTGCATATCCGAGGGGAGCATTTGGATGTGCTAGCTTGCTAATTGTCTTAGAGCTTGTCTGAGAAAAAAAACAAATCAAAAGCTTAATGATATGCTATGATCAAAGTTTTTGGATGAGCAGATTTGCATACCTTAAGAAGAGAAAAGATAGATACTCCTCCTGCAACGAGAAAGGTGCAAATGTATTCAGGGAAAGTGTATCTTATCCGTAAACTAAAGCTCCCATCAGCATAACTGCATCACAAAATGTAAATCACGAATAAGATAAACAGAGAGATCTTAAGAAGAGAGTTTCATGATCATCTTTTCAAGATAATTATGGTTATAATGAAATTTGAAAACTATAGATAGATTATAGATACCTTACCTGGAATCGTTTTTGAAGATTTTGTCAGGACCTGTAAGAAGCAAGATCAGAATTCAACACAGCCCCTACCTAAGAAATAGTTTAAAACCATAATCTGAGTGTTAATGATGAGGTAAAAAGTTACCTGAGCTGGATAACTAATATACTTCAAAGCTTCAATTCCCATGGCAGGACCAATCGTATTAGTAATGCCAGTACTCCAATACGTCCGCCATGGTGCTCCACCGTTACCGACGTTTGACCAGAGCTTAATCACTGCACATACTCAGATTATAGACAAAGACATTTCAGATCGATTTGTATCTACTCAATGATAAGGAAATAGAGATGGAATTGAACAAAGTTCTCACTTATATAAGACCAAACCAAGCAGACTACACTTTGAGCTAAGTTCAAGAATGCTAGGTGCTCGAACCTCTTGTCATCTGGACCAAATCTCTTCGTAGACCTAATCAGAAATCAACTTTCATTAGTCCATCAACCAAGAACAAGCTCCTGCAGCTATGTCTATAGAAATTCGAACCACAGATTTCAAATACGGAAGTGTAATTGTAGACGAATCATGCCTCGTAATGTAGACTAACTTAAGGATCTAAATTAGCAACAATTTTGCAAACAACGAGCCGAATCGAGCAATAATGATGATTATAATTCAGCGATGAGAGTCGATCACAGCTTACAGAGTCTCCTGAAGAACGCTTTGGTAGATGTAGGCGGACCAGATCCCGGAGATACACAACGACAACAACATAATTCGACGGGATCCGGAGCCATGGACCTCCATCGCTCTCCGGAGACGCTCCCACACCGCCGGTGATTTGTCCTCCGACGCCGCTTCGATTCGAATTTCACTGATCGAATTCGAGAATTGAAAACTCAAGTGTTTGATTGGGATTTTGGATTTTGGATTTTGGAAGACAAGGCGCGAAAATAGACGTCGATATTCCACGTGGAAGCTAAACACTGGACTAATGATCTCACTTAATGTTTTTTATTGGCTACGGATGACGCGTATGTACTTTTGGCCTTTTGTGAGGTGCCACTTGTGAAATGGTTTCCGTGTCTGAGATAGAAAAAGAAACTACACGCCGTTTGATTGTTGAGAAACCACACGCTTTGTCTCTATTAAGTGCAACTTGTTGGAAAGTTTCGGTGGGTGCTTTAAAGTTTTGATGTTGACCAAAGTAAAACATCAATAAGGGTCATCGGATCTTTGATTTTAGATGGAGTTTTAATAATTTATTAATATATAATTTTAAATTTAATCTCTATTTAAAAGTTCTAATTGATTTTTTTTGAGGGGAGAAACCAAATAAGAAACATGCCGTTCAACTTATGAATATTAAATAGAATATTTAGTCACGTATATAAAAATGAAAGATGATAAGATACTTTTATGTAAAGGCATAAATGATAATGTTGTTGACAGATAAAAGAAGTTTGAAAGTATAAAGTACGATAGGAAATAAAATAATATGCACTCGTTTTAGAAAAATAATAATAATGTGCACTTAAACATAATTTATAAACTACGTACAAGTACTTTCTTTTTATCTATTACTCAATATCAATAACAGATGGCTTAATGGATTTAGATAATATGCATGGTTAACAAAATATATAGAAAAGTTTGAAATAGTCAAAAGATTACTATTAACATGCTTATTTAACCCAATTTTGCTACGCTTATTCTATGTAATATGTAATATGTAATATGTAATATGTATTAATAATGTTTGTTTTACTAGGTATAACCTGCTTGTTATGTTATTATCACTGAAACTAAATTTAAGACTCTGATTGTTGATCCATCAACTTTTTCTCATTTTTTCACAAGTTCTTTCAGATTTATACATTTTCGACATTACAATTTATAAAAGTTGCGCAATTTTTGTCCACACGTGTCAAGGTGTAGTATGTCCAAAAAAAGCTCTTGGATGTGTCGGTCCAACGTAGTGTGAATGGTCAATAGACAGAGGAATTTGTTGGGTCAATGCATAGAATAAAGTTTTAATACACTTGAAAATTAAAAATAATAATCCAAAAGCGTGTTAACTAACCTCTTCCCATCAAAACAGTAATAATTTACTAAACCTTATGTAAACCCCAATATGAATTTATTAACATTATCTAAATTCAGTCGAATCTTTTACTAACTAATCAAATTTTTGATTTGATGCATCTAAAGAGTTTTGCTTTTGCTTAAAGGCAAATTGTAAAGTTTTAACAATCTGATGTGGATTTGCTGACGCAAGCAAACACGTAACCAGATGGTCCAGATCTACTAACACAAGTTTTACCAAACTATCCCTTCTCAATTCCCCCGCATAAACCCATAAAGATGCACGGAAAGGATGGGCAATATAGTCATTTACAAGAAAACGACGGACCACCACGAAGAATAAAACAAAAGGGTAGAATCGTAATTTAAGGAAAAAAACCATCCACCACGACTTTTGTTTTGTATGATGATTGGTGTGCTGTGCTTCTCTGTGTTATTTCATTTCACGTTCCTCGTTGCTTCTTCCTCCATCATTCTGATTTCAAATATCTTTTTTTTTGGATGATTATTTATTATCACTCAAGAGTAAACAAAAGGAAAAAAAAACAGGGGAAGAAGAAAAAGCTCGTTGGCTTGTTCTTTTAGAATCTATTGATTGTGTTGGAGAAAAAAACAGTAAAGGCTTTATCTTTCGAAAATGGGTAATTGCTTAGATTCATCAGCTAAAGTGAATAGTGGCAGCCATAGTCCTCATGCTAATTCTGGTAAGGTTTAAGTTTCTTCTTTAATCCAATTTCGTTGCTGGCTTAAGTTTCTGCTATTGGAGATTTCTCCTTATGCTCCAAATGGGTTCTTCAATTAATCATTGATTCCAAGCTAAATTCTCAACCTTTTAGTTGTTGTTCTTTGTCTGACATCTTCAAAATCAAACCTTTCAAATTACACATATCTCTGAGTAATTTTTGGATTTAAGTGTTGGAACAAATTGGTGTTTGAATCAATATGTTACTCAATAATCTCACTATTTGACTGTTTATAGATTTGTTGATAGAATTTTCAGGAATTGATTTGAGATGGTTGAAATTGCTTAATGTTGGGATTGAAATTTCAAAACAAAGTTATGATCTTTCTTTTAAGTCTGATTAGATATTTTTGTCTCACTCGATTTTATAGGATTGTTAAGTTATAATATCACAATTTGGCTGTTTGTACGATTGTTAAGCCTCAAGATTTTACATGATTTTTATTTAAGATCGTTAGATTGCTTACGGTTGTGACTGAATTTGAAACCAAGTTATGATCTTTCTTTGAAGTCTGATTTTAGATTATTTGGATCTATTTTGTAGCTTCGTCGAGCTCAAGAGTTTCTAGCAAGACAAGTCGTTCTACAGTTCCTTCAAGCTTAAGTATAAATTCTTACAGCAGTGTAGAGTCTTTACCTACACCAAGAACAGAAGGAGAGATATTGTCATCACCAAATCTTAAAGCTTTCACCTTTAATGAGCTCAAGAACGCTACTAGGAATTTTCGACCTGATAGTCTTTTAGGTGAAGGAGGTTTTGGTTATGTGTTTAAAGGATGGATTGATGGAACAACTTTAACTGCTTCAAAACCGGGTTCTGGAATCGTTGTTGCTGTTAAGAAGCTTAAGACTGAAGGTTTTCAAGGTCATAAGGAGTGGTTGGTACGTCGTTTTTTCCTTCCTTCTCTTATCATTTTTGATCATGAACTGTGTTACATTGTTTGCTGAGATATTTCTTTGGGTTTGTTTGGTTTCAGACTGAAGTGAACTATCTTGGTCAGCTTAGTCACCCAAATCTTGTCAAACTAGTTGGGTATTGTGTAGAGGGCGAAAACCGATTACTTGTATACGAGTTCATGCCAAAAGGAAGCTTGGAGAATCATCTTTTTCGACGTATGTAAACCTGAGCAAAATTCTGTTCAAAATTAACACATCTTAGGATTTTTATACCGTGTTTTGTAGTTCCGTCAAATGAAATTTCTTAAAATTCTTGCAGGTGGTGCGCAGCCACTTACTTGGGCTATAAGGATGAAAGTTGCAATAGGAGCAGCCAAAGGGCTTACTTTTCTCCATGATGCGAAATCGCAAGTGATATACAGAGACTTTAAAGCTGCTAACATTCTACTCGACGCTGTAAGAAACCCGAGAAACCTGATTAGTAGCCTCTCTTTAACCTCTTATTCGAGATTTCTAACCAACTTTAATATCGATCTTAATTGCAGGAGTTCAACTCTAAACTTTCAGATTTCGGTCTAGCTAAAGCAGGTCCTACAGGTGACAAGACTCATGTGTCCACACAAGTCATGGGTACTCACGGATACGCTGCCCCTGAATATGTAGCTACAGGTGAGAAACTACGTCCTTAGCTTCAACACCTATTTGCTTCAAAAAAACATTAGTCTTTGATTCAGAAACAATAGCCTTGGCTACAAAAGCTTGAGCCCATTGCTTTGGTCTTTACCTCAATAGCCTTAGCCTTTTGCTTCAAAAGCGGTAGCCTTTGCTTTAATAGCTTTAGCATACATTTCACTTCCAAAAAATCTTATGCTCATCTGTTTTTCATATATAGGTCGATTAACAGCTAAGAGTGACGTATACAGTTTCGGTGTGGTACTACTGGAATTACTCTCAGGGCGAAGAGCAGTGGATAAATCAAAGGTGGGAATGGAACAGAGTCTAGTGGATTGGGCAACACCGTATCTCGGAGACAAGCGAAAGCTCTTTAGAATAATGGACACAAGATTAGGTGGTCAGTATCCTCAAAAAGGAGCGTACACAGCTGCTAGTCTTGCATTACAATGCTTAAACCCTGACGCAAAGCTGAGACCGAAAATGTCAGAAGTTTTGGCCAAGTTAGATCAGCTTGAATCAACGAAACCTGGAACTGGAATTGGAAACAGACAAGCTCAGATTGATTCTCCAAGAGGTAGTAATGGATCTCTTGTACAAAAATCTCCAAGGAGGTATAGTTATGATCGGCCTCTATTAAACATAACTCCTGGTGCTTCTCCTTTGCCTTGTCACAATCACTCTCCTCGTGTAAAATAGAATCACCATAATGGTTTTCTTTTGTCTTTATCTGTTGTATGTTGCTCTGTGTGTAAAATGTGTTATGCTTCTTCGCTCAATTTATAAATTTTGGTTTGTTTGGTACTAAGAGATTGAACGTATAAATATGATAGCAAATAAAATAATATGCACTCAACCATGTGTAAATATCATATAACTGAAAAGTTTGGTTTTAAATGGAGCTCAACCTATACAATTGGTTTCTTGGTAAAAAAGATAAAAAAAAAAAAAAAAAAAAACAATAGAACCGGAGTTGAAGATGAAACATATTTCAGAGCAACCAAAGAGTCGTAAGCTTTTTGAAACGGTTATTAAGTCTTGTCGCAGTGATGGAGTTCTTTATCTGTCGATCGATGTCTTTGAAGATCACCGAAGACAGAACAGAGGATTCATTGTGGTACAAGTTATTTCGCTGCTTCCAGATAGCATTGATAACAGCTGTTCAATGAGCTTTCGGAGCGTTGGCGGTGACCTATCGTTCTTCAAAGCAACAACCACTAAACCCTGGAAACAGACTGATTCTCCGAGAGGTAGTAATGGATCTGTTGTAGAGAAATCTCCAAGGAGGGTATAGTCATGATCGGCCTCTTTTACTGTAATAGGTTGCTTTTGTCTTTGTCTGTTGTGTGCTGCTCTGTGTTGTGTAACGGATGAAAGTTTCATTCTTGGCTCAATCTATAAAATTTGGTTTCAATATGGTTTGTTTGGTACTAAAAGATATGTCCCGATCCCGGTCGGGGTAGACAAATTCATTTCAATATGGCACCCAATGTGGAGACTTCACAAAACTTTATTGTTGTATTTATACAGTTCCAGATCAGTCTTACCTGAGCTAAAGCCAAACACATGTTTTGGTGGGTGATTTTGGTAATAATTTTCTTTATTAATGTAAAGATAGAGAGACAAGCATAGGTGAAACAGACGCAAATACTCCTAAGAACCACAAATACACAAAATTAAACAAAATAAAACCACAATCCAAAAAAAGGCAACTAAAAAATGCATAAACAGAAGCAAACATTCGGTGGTTTTAAGTGTTAAATGGAAGCAACAGTTGCATAACGTTCCTTCAATGCATCAACAAGGGCGAGAATGCTTGGATTCTCCGGTTCAATCACGGCCAGAATCAGGGTTGCAGCAAGAAGAGATTGGGTACATTCTGGCTCATTCTTCATCACATTGAGCAAGGATGTGATGGCTTTGTTGGGCCCGGGCAACTCATTCACGACCCCAATGCATCGCCTATGAATCACATTGAAGAATCCTACAAAAACAGAGATCCCACAGATGACCATGAACAAGATGCTAATCTTCTCGAATATTGAGAAGAACAATGAACAAAAGCACACGTAGATGGAGCGTATAGAGATCTCGTCAAAGATCCTGAGCTTCATGTGTTTGGGCATCATAGCAGCATCAATGGCAAAGCGTGATGTAAAGACCATTCCTGCCCAACCATCAGCATGTTGAGCGGATTCGTGATGGTTAGCCGTGATGTAATCATTCACCTTGAGGTTGAAATAGAGCATCAAAATGCCAAGGATCCTAAAGGCAAGATCCTTGAGCATGGTAGAGACCATGGTGTACTGAGCATCAATGCAACACTTGAGCCATATGAAAGTGTAATATGGATGAAGTTACAAGTTGTGGGAACAAAGAGGAATCTATTTGTATTAGAAGATGTATAACGAGTCATCTAGAAAATGATATGGATTGTAGCTGACGTGGACTTGGCGTAATAAGGAGCTGACGTGGATCAGCTAACAACTGGAAGATACTCTATTTGCAGAAAATCGAGTAAGTTGGAAAGGAAAGATATTCAAAAGATATCTTGAAGATTTGAGGATTTCCGAATCAAGTCACGATAACCTAAAATCTGAATTGTTCCTTGAGTACACATAGAAGTCAAGGTCTGGAGTTTTAGGTTAACCATTTTTGTAGATCAAATAAGTAGAGAATAAGCTTTTTCGAGTTTGAGAGAGTAGAGTTGTTACTCTATTACGAGTTAGAAATCATAGGACTTAGATTAAGAAGGGTAGTTTTTAAGTTTTGTAAAACCATCAAGAATGTGTGAACATTTTGAGAGATTTCTAATAAAGTGTGAAACAAAGAGTTTCTTGTTTCAACATAATATTCTTGTGTATTGAGGTCATCTAACTTTTTCATTTGGTATCAGAGCAAACATCTGAACCGATTTGTTTGTTTCTCAGCCCACGACACATCATACTCAATGAGATCTGTTTGTCAGCCCACGACACATCATACTCAACGACACAAACTATGAGCATTGGAAAGTGAAGATGAAATATGCTATTTGTAGCATAGATGAAGATGCATGGACAACTGTTGAAAGTGGTTGGAAATAACCTATTGTTAAAGGTGAGGATGGTAAGTGGGTACCTAAGCTAAAGGAACATTGGACAGATGGAGAGAAAAGGCTATCCAAAATAAACTCTAGAGCTGTGTTGGCAATAATTAACACGATGGACGAGGATCAGTTCAAACAAATCCAAGACTGTGCTAGTGCAAAGCAAGCTTGGGACACACTGCAGCTCTACTATGAGGGTACCACAAATGTTAGACATAGTCGTATGGATGTTCTTGCCTCAAAATTTGAAAATTTGCGTATGGAGGAAGGTGAACTTGTTACTGAGTTCATCGTTGAGCTGAGTGCAATAGTAAGTGAAGAAAATGTTCTAGGAAAGAAGTATGACGACAAGAAGCTTGTAAAGAAAATTTTTGAGATGCTTTCCAGGGAAATTTGAATCACATTTGTCTGAATGTTGCTCTAGACACAAATACAATGAAGTTCAGTGAAGTTGTAGGAATGATCAAGGCTCATGAGATGGATCTTGAACTTAGAACTCCAAGCAGGCAAAATAGGATTGCCCTTGTGGTCTCTGAAGACAAACTGAAGATTCAAGAACTGGAAAATACTATGAGCATGATGGTGAAGAAATTTGACAGAACTCTGAAACGTTTTGATAGTGGTAATCGAAGACCATTCATAAAAAATCCATCAGGTGAATATGAGAAGTCAACATGCATATCATATTAAAAGTGTCATGAATGTCAGGGCATATATCATTTTAATGCTGACTGTCCCACTGTCAAGAAGAGGAAAGCTCAGTATTATGGCTACAAAGGTTTTGGTCACACAAAAGCTTATTGTATGATGAGTCAAAATAGTAATAAGTCATATATTAGAGTCAGTGACATTGATTCTAAGAGTGACTCAGAGGATGGTGATGTTACTGGTTACAACGCATTTACAGGATACTATGCTTTCCTGTACTGATAGAAGACGAAGAAGATTCATCATACAGTGAATCTGAAATTGACAAAGAAGTCATTGCAAACAAAGATACAAAGACTGTATCCGATAAGAGTATAAAGAAGAGACTATAAATTTTCAGGAGGAGTTCAAAGACAATGTACGAGAAATGGAAGAAGATTATGCTCAAAGAATTGGATGATAAGCTTAAGAAGGAATATAGTGAAGAAGTTTCAAAGAGAAAAACACTAGAGCATGAAATTGTTGAAACTATCAAGAAGATCATGATGCTGAACAGTGGATCAAAGAACCTAAACAAGATTCTAACTATAGGAAAAACCGAAAAAACTAACTATGGTTTAGAATATCAAGAAGGATCATCCGCAGAAATGGTTGTTTTTGTCAAAGGGAACAACCATGGGTCTGTTCCAACAACAACTGCAGAAAAGACTACGACTGCATTTTCTAGAAAGAGTTGCTATCATTGTGGGAAGTATGGTCACATAAGAAGGTACTATCATAATTTTAACAATCTTGCGAGAAAACTAATGATTCAGAACATATGCTATCCAAATTGCAATCAACAATCTCAAATGTACATAAAGAAGAATGATTTATACCCGCAATTCAAGAAAACTGAGCAGGCAAAAATCGTGGCATATTCATAATTTTTGTGGTGTTATGGATACTTGAGAGAGTGAAGAACAGCAAGAGTCAGAACAGCAGTCTGAAACAGAAGACGAGCAGACAAAAGGTTTTTTGTTGTTGTATAACTTTTTAACAAAACTTTTAATAATCTAAATTTTAAGTGAAGAAGACAAGAATCGTGAGAAAGAGAATATAATATGTAAATATATGATCTAACCAAACCCTTTTAAGTATCGCCGTGAATTCTAAATAAAATTCGCAAAACTGCTCAAAACGAATTCGTAATGTATGACGTTGTCATGAAACGTTCTCTTGATAGTATTCTTCAATGTTACAGCCTTCTTGTATATATATAAAGACATTACAAGATTCCTTTACTTATAAATAAAGACCATATGATCGAGGTTTATGTGACTCTCTACAGCGTAACAACACATTGCTAATGTGGCTATTTGGGCCTAATAATATGGCCATAGTTATTATAAATAAAACTGGAAACAGTTTCATTGACAAAATTTCAGAATCCAAGTTAGACAATTGAAATATGAACATCTCAATACCCATGAATATCGTCGATGAATCTCCGAGCCAGCGTCGTCCATGGTGGTGAGTCCCATCAACGAGTTTTCTTTACTCTATTTTTTTACTAAGAAATTAAATAGTCATATAACATTAGAGACCTATAAGTATCTTGTTTGGTTCGTGGATGCAGGCAAAACAAATTCTTAATTTACGACATTGTCATAAACGTGTTCTTGATAGTCTTCAATGTTGCAGCCTTCTTGTATATAAGTAATAACAAGATTCCCCTAGTTGGAAATAAAGACCATGTGGTCGAGTTTTTCGTGACTCTCTACTGCTTAACAAGCATTGCTGGTGTGGCTAATTGGGTCTACGTGTTCAAGAATGTCCCGGAACGTCCGTTCGAAGACGGTAACATGGCAACTGGTCATGTCCATGGCGTTGTTTTACTCACTCTCTTCCTCTATTCTATTTCTCACATCTTTGCTCTCTTTTTTGGTTTACCTAATTTGTTATGGTTTGTACTCTATCTTATTTACTCTCTTTTTCAAAAACTAGAAATACAATAGTTATGTTAGGCTTTTATTTTTAAAATGTTTCTTACGCTACAATTTAAAGCTTGATATTTACTGATGATATTTATCTAATTCAAAATGATAAAATATTGCTAACGTTAAAACAAAAAAAAAGAAGATAAACTTTAAAGAACTATTTCCATAAGATATCCTTTACCAAACTGTACACGATCCTAGCTAGCTTCATCCATAACAATTTTGTTTCGACTCTTATCTTGTGTAAAATACGAAAATCTGTTCTGTTACGGACGAAAGTTTCAGTACATGAATAATAAATCAAACCAAACCAAACCAAAACACACAGAAAAACAGAAATGAAAAAGAACACAATTAAAAGTGATTCAAAATGTTTCAGAGCTTTTTAAAAAATGCAGTACACGTTGTTCCTATGTGTTCGTTGATCAAGAAGAAGGAGATTTGGTATCTCTTTTTCATCAGATAATATAATTTGGCTAAAACTTGTTACCCTCAAATTCAAAGTTTCTACATTAGTTAGCAAATTCTTGGCTTTTTGTTCTTTCTCTCCTTTGCTCACTTTTTTGTCATGTGTTGTGCAAACACAAAGAGTGGGTTATTGTTGTAATCTTCAGAAACTTGCAGGTCAGCCTCATCTTCTCTTTTGCTATTTGTTTTGGTTCTTGCTTGTGAAGGAAGGAAAAAACAGAATAAACGTTTTCTGGAACTTCAAGAAAATTATAGATATCTAAAACCAGGCCCGGCTCAAATAAATCATGGGCCCTTGTGCCCAGTTCATATCTTTTAAAAAGTTAAAACTCTTATTTGAAATCTTAAAAATTATGGTCCTTTTCTATACAATTTTAAGAATTTAGGGCCTTTGTTGTTTTTTTTTAAATGTAGGCCATGCATGAGCACATGCTATAAACCGGGATCATATAAAATTGATTTCCCTAATACCTACTGAGCAATTCACTTATTACTTGATACGGACGACTTCTGTTTTTCCGCCGGACCACACTCTTGATCTCCGATCGAGCTAGTAGATAGATAGACGGCTAAAGGGAGGGGGGGGAGGGGGGGGGGGGGGGTACATATATACTGTATATATAGATGCGTTTATCTACCTGTTAGAACACATTTGAGCCCCCAAAATTACTACTCCCACTAGGCAGGATTAGCCTTAGATCATAGCTTAGTCTTAGATCATAGCTCAGTTTTGCAAAGAAAAAGTAAAAGGATTAAAACATACTCGAAATATCTATTGGATAATAGATGGCCTCCAACAACTTCTTTGTCTTCTCACGTTTTTTGGATTTCTTCAATTTGGTTTGAGAACAAAATAGGCATCAATCAACATTTATAGGCTTCGTGAGCTTAAAAATGAGTAGACAATCAGAAATGAGCTTTGTCTGATCGCTGTATCTTTTGAATAAAGCGGTCTGTTCATCTTTTTATCAAATTGCAGATCACATTTTTACCTCATGAGCAAAAGCAAAACGCATGCGTTTAGTGGGTCATTTTTATTTGAATTATGAGAGCTGGTAAATGTAAATAGAAATAAAATTCAATTAATAAACTGCAAATATAACATGTGTTTTAATCTTTTAACATGTGTTTATTGATATTTTTTTTTGAAAAAAACATGTGTTTTTTTTTCATTTTCCATGGTCATATCTCAGTTTACCATAAAATTCACTTCATTCATACATAAATATAAAAACTCGGCGACTTGAAATCAAATTATGATAATATTAATAAACTGATACAAAGATAAAGGAGTACTATTTTATATCAAACACACTAATTAAGAACTATATGAATCGAAAGTTTCATTCTTGGTTCAGTTTTATAAAATTTGGTTTGTTGGGTGCAAAAATTGAAATGAAAAAAACCCAACAACAAACTGCAAATGATTAGAGACGACTTTTAAGAACTCTATACTCTAAACCCTTAATTTGTTTGTGAAGACAAAGCATCTGAAAGTAAACTGAGGACGACAACATGTCCAAGACCTATCAGACCAAACCAAACCAAACCAAACCAAAACATATACAGAAAAATAAAAAAAAAACAGTTAAAAGTGATTCAAAAGGTTTCAGAGCTATATTCAACAGTGTAAGATGATGTGGATTGTAATTAAACTACTTGTATTAGTATATTCTTAAATGAAATTTAAATCGTGGATATAGAAATCGAATTCCTTAAGATATTGATATCCGCAATGTAAAATAGAATCATTTGCGTAATAAACTCAGAGAAACATAAAAGCGATTTGAAACAAAATTATGATAATATTATTAAATTGAGACAGAAAAATTGAGACAAAGATAACAATTACATGTGTTTAGCGGGTGATGTTTGTTTTGAATTATGGGAGCTGATAAATGTAAATAGATGTATATATAGATCCATGGTTATATCTTAGTTAAGCATAAAATTCAATTCATTGGTGTATAATTATAAAAACATCGACAATTTGAAATCAAATATGATAATATTAATAAACTGAGACAAAGATAACACTTAAAAGGGATAATCTTTCCTTGTCTCAAGGATCAAACACACTAAAAAGCAGCAGTCCATAAACGAAAATATTAAAAACAAAAGGTTAAAAAAGCAAATAATCTAAAGATAGAACCACAAAGAGGAAGTAAACAAAATCATGAAAGTGATGATCAATTCTTGGAGTCCATGACGACTAGTAGGAGCGCTGCAGTAAGTAAGGTTTGGCGATTTTTCGGGTGGGCATTAATAGTGTTGAGCACAATTGCTAGCCTCCATTTAGTTATATGGCATACGTTCTATGCCATGTTTGAAAGTATAAGTATCTTTTTTATGGGGTTCATTGGTTTTGCTATTTTTACTGCAGAGACCAATGAATCCCATAAAATAATATTTACATTTTCACAACATGATATAGAACATAGCCCATATGACTAAATAGAGGCTAGTAATAGCGAGCCATCAAATACTCTAACCTTTTTGTGTTTAGGTCTAATAACACCTTCAAAGACTGAAAGTTACAAAGGTCATTTTAGCCCATCCTGAGCTTTCTCATGCTCGTTGGTCTTGATGTAGTCCTTCACACCGAGATTGAAGTAAGGAAGCACTCCTCCGAAGGATCTGGAAATAAGTCCTTTTATAGAACTCATCTGAAAGATCTGGAAACTAGCCAGCTGTCTCTCAGACGTCCTAACACGCTGCAGTATCCTTTTTTTTTGCTTTATTCATATTTGGACTTATTATTGTGCATTTTTTTCTTTTAAAGTCATGAAAGAAAATTTGAAAACTAATTGTTGCCTTCTGATCAGATTACCTTTATTAACTGGCTTCAATTTGTTTTCACAGTTTCGTGAAAACTTTTAAAAGTCAGTCTCATGTAACATATAAAAAATCAGTCGACTATATATATATTTTTAAGTCATGAAATAAATTTTGAAAACTAATTGTTGCCTACTAATCATACTACTTATATCTATCGGCTTCAATTCGTTTTCACAATTTCGTGAAAACTGTAAAAACGTTAGTCTCCTGTAACATATAAAAGATCAGTCGGTTATATATGTATTCTTTTTTGAAGTCATAGAAGAAATTTTGAAAACTAATTGTTGCCTTCTGATCAGACAACCTTTATCTACCTGTTTCAATTCGTTTTCACAATTTCGTAAAAACAGTAAAAAGTTAGTCTAGTACATATATATATTATTCCCTCATCAAATTTTTTTTTTGGTAAAAATGTTAAATTCCTTTATCAAGTTTTTTTCGTATCTTTTGTTTTCTCAAGATTTCAATTTGTGTTAAATTATGAAAACATCACAATTTGCAATGTACTTAATTACGTATAATATGATATAATGCTTCTAAACTAAAGTCCAACTTCGAACATAGAATCATAGGAAGAGTTAAATAAATACAAACGATCGAGTGAATAAAGAAATAAAATCCCATGCAGTAAAAGAACCCAAAACAAAAAAACTCCATAAAGTAAAATAGTGTCTGAGAACAAAGCTTGCTATACATAAATGAGCCAAGAGTTTTTTTTTGCGTCTGAGAACGTCTTTGATTCTTTTATTACATTTAGAAACATTTTATTCTTTATTCACTCGATAAGTACATTTTAACATTGCAAATAGTGATGTTTTCCTAATTTAAAACAAATTGAAATCTTGAGAAAATAAAAGATACGAGAAAAACTTAGATGAGGGAATTTAACATTTTTACCAACAAAAAAAAATTTGATGACGGAGATATATATATATATATATATATATATGTCCTAAACTAACTTTTTATAATTTTCACGAAATTGTGAAAACGAATTAAAGCAGGTAGATAAAGGTTGTCTGATTAGAAAGCAACAATTAGTTTTTAAAATTTTCTTTCATGACTTCAAAGAAGTATATAAATATATATAAATATATATATATATATATATATATATATATATATATATATATATAACCGACTGATCTTTTATATGTTATAAGAGACTAACTTTTTTACAGTTTTTATGAAATTGTGAAAACGAATTGAAGCCGATAGATAGAAGTAGTCTGATCAGTAGACAACAATTAGTTTTTAAAATTTCTTTCATGACTTAAAAATATATATCCGACTGATTTTTTATATGTTACATGAGACTAACTTTTTAAAGTTTTCACGAAACTGTAAAAACAAATTAAAACCAGTAGATAAAAATAATTTGATCATAAGAAACAATTAGTTTTCAAATTTCTTTCGTGACTTTAAAAGAAAAAAATGCACAATAATAAATTCAAATATGAATAAAACAAATAAAGAGAGACAACTGGCTAATTTCCAGATCTTTCGGACGAGTTCTATAAAAGGACTCATTTTATGAGCATAGAATGAACCATCATCCGAAGAGTAATAATATATCAAATTAATAAAGCTTGAGAGGTATTTTGTTTTTTTCCTCCTTTCACATAGAGCTTTGGGTTTTGGTCAATCTTGCTTGCGTGCTACACAAACCCTCAAAATGTGTTCTGTAACGGACGAAAGCTTCATTCTTGGCTCAATTTTGAATAAAAAGATATAAACAAACTTGAAATGACTAAAGGACTTTTAAAAACTATTTACTCAAAACCCTTTTTTTGTCAAAACAAAGCAGCATATGATAGTAAACTAAAGACAAATACATCAAATCAACACACCAAACCAAACCAAACCAAACCAAACCCAAACACACAGAAAACCAGGAAAAAAAACAGTTAAAAGTGATTCAAAAGGTTTGAGAGCTCTGTTCAACAGTTTAAGATGATGACGATGACTCTATTGATTGCTTTCTCTTTTACCTCAAATAGATTTCACCGTTTCCATCCTGCTTTCGTTGATTTATCTGAAACAAACATGAACCAAAACGTGTTAAAGATTCCAGTGTAAAGGTTGAAACTTGAAAGAAGATTGAGTATAATTATAGCTTTAAACATTTTACCTCCAATGTCCTTGGAAGACGAAAAAGATCTGTCACTGTTCATTGATCCTTTAGCTGAAGCTATGAGAAGTCTGAGCTCTTGGTGACATTGTATTCAGCTTACCATTGGCTGCTGGAGGAAGAGAGTGGCGTCGAGTTGTCCCCTTTTTCTCAGGCTTCTCTAGAGCAATTCTTGGAGACCCTTGCCCTCTTATTCTTGCCTTTGCAGATGCAGTTGGAGCCATATAGCTTGGGATTTTTCGCCCACTTTGTGTAAGCCCATCGTCTTGATGATGATTCTCAATCATTGCAGGCAGTGAAGCTCGTCTATTGCTTGGCTGTGTGTTTTCAGAAGCAATATTTCCATTCTCAGAGCTTATCTGCATGTCTGGCTCTTTGATCTCTTTATAAGCTTTATCATTTCTCTCTGCAGTTTTGAGTTCCTCTTCCTCGCTGTTATTCGGAACCGGTGATTTCTCATCTGTATCAAGATCAGACTCTTTCGAAACTACTTCAGGAATAACTTTCATCTTTTCATCATCAACTAAAGAAGCTGAAACCTCTTCAACAGGCAATTCTTTCTGCACTGAATCAGCAATCTCTTTCTTCTTCTCAGCGGATTTGCGTGTAGGTTTCTCCGTACCATTAGAAAGTGAAGCCTTTTTTAGACTAATTCTAGGCTTCTCATCTTTAACCTCCAATGAAGACCCTTCCTTTATGGCACTGGTACTTTTTCTCGAACTCTGCTTAGACTTGTCATTCTCGATTCTTGAAATTTCTTTACCAAGCGTGGAAGCCTTCTTAACAGTTCGCTTAGGCTTTTCATTTTCTGCTGTAGAGCTATTTCCAGTATTTGAACCACCAATTAGCTTCTTGATACCTCTCTTTGGTTTACCCTTTTCCGCTTCAACTGCTTGAAAACTTCGCTTCTTTGTCTGAGGTTTTGGAATCAAACTCTCAACCACCAGTGGACCAGGAGCCCAAACTTGCAATTGCGTCCATCGTTCAAGCCACACCTTAGCTGAGTTACGATCCTCAGGACTATACTGGATCTTCAGAGGCAATCCCGTTGGTGACGAAACCAGAAGCTGAAACAGTCAGGGAAACAAATAATCATGAGCGTGCTGCGTGTCACAGAATCACATAAACAAATGTGTTGTTGTTACCTTATCAATCATGGTGAGCTTTGTGGGATTCTCCATCCAACTGCATGTGCTGCTTCCTTGCAAAGTTTCAGAATTCTCGGTTCCCTAATAGGCGAAGGAAATTACAGCTTTAATAGCATAATCGAGTTACAGTCATCTAAGTGGAACTTATAAACTAACAGACATTAAATACCGTATTTGTTTTCTGAACTTGAGACCCCATTTCTGAAGATCTAGCTTGCTTCCCGCGAACAAGCGCTTGTAACTTCACAATTCCCCAAATGCACGAGTAAGTAGCAACAGCTTGCCTTCTAACCAAGTGACCACGAACAACTGCTTGCAGCCTTATGATACCTTTAAGGGTCTGAAACTCTCCACGGGCCTTCACAAGTTAAGAAAACAACAAGTAACAGCAACACAAGACCCAAAAAAACCGATACCAGAATCTAGAATTAGAATTCACCTGATGAGCTCTAAAAGCAGCTTGAACTTTCGTAGCAGCTTCTTCCAGCTTGACTTCTTCAGAATCATTCCCTGACTCAAGATTCGCATTTGGAAAATCGCCTTCAATATCTCCACTTGGCTGCTTCTCGGTGATTACAACATCCGGAACTAGTACAGTTTGAGTAGATGCAACTTCTTGTAATGAAACTACCGGAGGATCAATAGTTAAGTTTGAGACATTATTATACTTATCTGTCAGCACAATCTCTTCTTTCTTTGCAGATCTCTTCCAAAACATGAACAATGTTTACAATTAGGATACATTATCATAAGAAAAAAAAAAACAGAACTTTCATCCCTTTTCTTACCAATTTGTCACTTCCTTTCTCCAAACTCGATTTTGATGGTTTCTTCCCAAGAAGAGACTTAATCCATTTACCAGGACTTGGAGTCTTTCCCATTTTTAATTAGAAAGTTGATTCCAAAATAGAAACCTGCATAAGCAAAAGAACACATTTGGTTTAAGCGGTTTAAAGAAAATAAAGTCTGTGAATTTACAGTCACAAAAGACATGGAAAAAACAAATTTAACTCGAAGCTGAAACATATTCCATAAATAGAAACAAAAATCTGTAAATAGAAACCCTATAAACACAAACAGAACATAAATCAGACAGAGTGCAAGAGAGAGAGATCAACACTAACAATTACAACCAAGAAGAACATAAATCGACAGTGCAGTAACAAAAGCACAAATCAAAAAGAAAGTGGCGAAAGAAAAAAGTAACGAAAGCCAAAGGAACACATAGACCCATTAAATAAAAGTTAAAAAAGCAGAGATTTTTATGATATCAAATCAAAACCCATTTAGATTCAACAGAGAAACAAGCGGGAAAACAACAAAAAAAACCTATACCAAAAAATAACCAGAGAACCCAAAACGTGTTTTGAACAAAATTAGAGTTACAAAATCTACGAGAGAGATACGTAGTAAGCAAAATCAAACATTGAGTACCCAGATCTGGGTTTAAATTAAAAGAGGAAACTTTTTTTTGCTATGAGGTTTTTTTCCTAAAATGGGTACAAGAAAATGGAATTTAAAATGTCAAATCTGAAATAGAGAGTGAACAATGTACCGAATCGTCACTGTTTTGTTCTTCAAAAATGTTGTCTTTTTTTTTTAAGGCTCCTCGTCCGAATAGTGACCTAAAAACTATAAAGTGGTTACAGTACGAATTGCACTCTCACCGTTTGTATGTGAGAGAGAGAAAGCGGAACCAAATGAGAGAGATGGAACGATGAAGGCACGAGACGACTGTGTTTTACTGTATTTAGGAATGGGCTTTTATTAGTGGGCTTACAGATAGTAGGGAGCCCAATGGAAGAGTTGCTGAAATGGGTTGAATTACTGAAATATCCTTATTTTGTTGGATTAATGATTTTAAAGATATTCGAAAATTATGGCTGTCATTATCGAAATTTGTTAATCCGCTAATTCTTGATTCTGAAAGGTATTAAATGTTTGTTAATTACGTGTCTCTTTCTTAGATATTTTAAGTCCTTTCTTTTCTTTTATTTTTTCGAAGAAAAAGAGTCCTTTCATTTTCCCTAACTTGAAAATTTTATTGCTTAAGTTAGGAAATAATATAATTACAAATCAACAATTTAGAAAATTATATTTATGTGAAATTAAAACGTGGAATAAGTTGGGCCAGAAGTGTTACAAATAAAACAAGACGGGTTTGATGCTACACATTTGAAAAACCGTAGAAGCCCAAATAATTCTTTTTGTCAAGTAGTATTTTATTTTACTTTATTGGAATTAAATAGCAAAAGACTTTATTTTTAGAATTGAAAAAAAAACGAAAAAAATATAAATGACTGTTGAGGAAATATTAAATGAAACTTTCGCAGTGACGATTATTCCAAGGTCGTTGCATGTGCTTTATCGTCTAAAATCCACAATTGTTTTAAAAAAAGTCATAAATAAATGTAGATATTGTCAAAAAGAAAATAATAAAAGAGAAAAGTGTATATGAAACAGTTCATCAGAAACAAAAGAAACAGCTCGACATTTGTTAGAATCTCTCAATACTTAATAAGAAAAGACACAAACGTAATGGCTTCGCTTTCTCAATAGCAAAAAAACGACAAATATCTCTTAATCTTTCATTGTCACCGACAAGTTACCAAACATATCTAATCTATTATAGAGGTTATAAAACACAATCATGTGTTACATTTAAAAAACAAAGCACGTGTTGAATCAATTTTTACAAAAAAATGAACAAAGCAAAAAACTAGTTTATGGTGTTAACTTAATTGTACTTTCATCTGTTGTAGCTGTGAACTAATATCTTATAAACAAACATTTGATTTATTATCAATTCTTTGACGTTTTGCCGACTCTTCTGGCTTCATTATTATACATTTTTGTCATAGAAATTAACAAGTTGAGCTAAATTACTATCTAAATCATGTGAAAATACACGTTCTTATTGTTATAGTAGTAACTAAAATAAATGAATAAACAAAATATTCATGTTGTTCGATGCAGAAAGAAAAACTAGTTTAGGATGTTAAGTGACTTAGCATCTTGTTTAGCTGTGAACTAATAGTATTTCATAATCATTTGATTGTTACTCCATTAATACATTTGATTTTTACTCCATTAAATGAAAACACATTTGATTTATATTATCAACTCTTTGAAATTGTGCTGAGTCTTCTGACTTCACTATTATACATCCCAACTTCATTATTACACATTCCGGTCATCAAAATTAACAAGTTGAGCTAAATTACTACCTAAATCATGTGAAATAGAAGTTCTAATTGTTATAGTACTAACTACAATAATGAATAAAAAAATTCATGTTCTTCGATATGCATTAAAACCACTCTCTGTCAAGCAAAGGTTGTGCAATGTACAGTAATGAACAACCAAAATAAAATAAAATTTTAAGAAATGAAAGATCGCATTTATTACCTCCACCTTAATTGGCTTTTCTCTCTTCTTTTATTTTTCCCACGAAAATCTTAAGAGAGTTTATAAGTTTTACCCAGAAATTCATAAAACCTTATCCCAAATTTTTCCTTCATTTCTCTGTTCCCAGACAAATGACAACTTTCAATAAGTTCTGTTTCTCTAAAGCCAAAAACACATCTCCACTACTGTAAATTTTCCCGAGAAAATGCACAATCCTCTTCAAATTCATGTGTTCTCCTTCACTTTTCTTCTTCTTCTTCTTCCACTACTCTCAGAATCTCAGGTAGCTTCAAGTGAATCAAACACTCTTATTGAAATCCAGAAGCAACTACAGTATCCACAGATTCTTCAACCATGGACCAATACAACCAACTTCTGCCAGGTTCCTTCTTCTCCTTCTTTCAGAATCATCTGCTTCAATGGTCACATAACAGAATTAAGTGTCACTGGAAACAGAACCAGTAAGCTTTCTGGAAGATTTGATAATCTCTTCACTCTTCTTACAAAACTCTCAAGCTTAAAATTTTTGTCTCTTACCTCTCTTGGAATCTCTGGTTCTTTCTCTCCTAACATCATCACCAAGTTATCACCTTCTCTCCAATCTCTCAATCTCAGCTCTAACTTCATCTCCGGGAAAATCCCAAAAGAGATTTCATCTTTGAAGAATCTGAAAAGTCTTGTTTTAACAGACAATCTGTTCAACGGTACTGTGTCTGATCTCAGAGGGTTGTCGAGTCTTCAAGAGCTGGATTTAGGAAGTAATAATCTTGGTCCTGAAGTTCCTTCACTCCCAAGTAATCTCGTCTCTGTTTCATTGAAGAACAACTCTTTTAGATCCAAGATTCCAGAACCGATTAAGAAGTTGAATAAGCTTCAAAGTTTAGACCTTTCTTCCAACGAATTCACTGGGTCAATTCCAGAGTTTCTGTTTTCGTTTCCTTCTCTTCAATATCTCAGTTTGGATCAGAATATGTTAAGCGGATCACTTCCAAATTCTTCTTGCAGCTCCTCAAAGATTAGAACTTTAGACGTTTCTCACAATCTTCTAACCGGAAAGCTTCCTTCTTGCTACTCTGCCAAGAGTTTCAGGAATCAGACAGTGCTCTTCTCATTCAATTGTTTGTCTCTGATTGGCACTCCTAATGCGAAGTATCAGCGTCCGCTTTCTTTCTGTCAAAACCAAGCAAGCAAAGCCATAGCTGTAGAACCTGTCCCAAAGGTTGAAAAGAAAGATTCTACAGGAATCAAACTCGGTTTGGTGATTTTGATAATCATCGGTGTGGTTATCCTTGCAGCAGTTTTGGTTCTGGTGGTTTTAATTGTTCTGAAAAGAAGAAGGTCAAGATCAGAAGAAGATCATTTTGAAGTAAACAACAACATCATCACTACAAGACATGCCTCTGATAAAGTCTCAGTTTGCAGCACCACAACCACCAGCTCTAAGTCATTACCAGATTCAAGTAAAGAAATACTATTATTATTACTTTGAAATCTTGAAACTGAGTCATTCTCTAGGAAAAACGATAAACAGAATCTTTCTGAGTGTAGGACGTGTACCGCAGACAATGAGATCTGCAGTGATTGGTTTGCCACCGTACCGCATTTTCTCCTTAGAGGAAGTGGAAGAAGCGACTAACTATTTTGATGCAGTGAGTCTTCTCTGCGAACAGGTAATATCATAAACATGACTTGAGCCTTTGGCCATTAACCTGATTGATTGATATTTGGTATTCCAACAGCTATACAGAGGTTGTCTAAGAGAAGGTATAGCAGTGACAGTGAAATGTATCAAGCTGAAGCAGAAGAGTTTACCACAGAGCTTAGCTCAGCATATGGAAGTTTTATCAAAGCTAAGGCATATGCATTTAGTTAGCGTTCTTGGACACTGCATTGTTAGTAGTCAAGATTACCATCAACACGCTGGAAACACCATCTTCATCGTCCAAGAATACATCTCTAACGGGTCATTGAGGGACTTTCTCACAGGTAATAACCTGAAAAAGACACAGAAAATACAATCAAATTTGAATATATTCAGTTGGTAATTCATCATTGGGATTTTTTAATCAGACCGTAGGAAGAAAGAGGTGCTGCAATGGCCTCAGAGAATGGCGATAGCCATAGGAGTTGCTCGAGGGATACAGTTCTTGCATATGGGAGTAGCACCAGGAATCTTTGGGAACAATTTGGAGATAGAAAATATCATGCTTGATGAAACACTCACCGTAAAAATCAGTGGCTATGCTATTCCTTTACCATCCAAGGTATAAAACACTTTGGCTAAAATTTCTTTCTTTCTTCTTTTAATTCAATCTAAAAAAATTTCGTGGCAAATCTAGGTTGGAGCAGAGAGTTCTCAAGCCAAAAGTACCCGAAGGTCGTTTGTAATCTCTTAAGATATTATAAAATGTGTTCTATTTCTATCAAATTCTGAAACTTGTTATTAGTGAATTGATTGCAGTAATGAGGATGGAGAGAAAGAAGATGTATACCAGTTTGGAGTGATACTATTACAGATCATCACAGGCAAACTAGTGGCTGCAGGATCTTCAGAGATGGGAAGTTTAAAGCTTCAGGTCTGTTCTGTTTCAGTCAGTACTTTTTCATCTTTGTTAATCCAACATGGCTTATAAATTTGAAACTTTTACGCCATTTCTTGCAGCTGGAGAACGGTTTGAGAGATGAACCATCATTTTTGAGCAGCTTAGCAGATCCATCTGTGAAAGGATCATATGCTTACGAGTCGTTGAGGACAACAGTGGAATTTGCTATCAACTGTCTTTGTGAAGATCCGAGCAAACGACCATCGATAGAAGATGTTGTATGGAATCTGCAGTATACAATCCAAGTTCAACAAGGATGGAGAACAAGCAGTGGGAATCATGAATCATCCATGAAAGCAATATATGAATGAAATGACCATAAAGAGAGACAAAAAAATCTGTAGAAACAGTAACAAGTCAATATGTAGTTTCATAGATTACATTGTATCTTCTCTACTTCTACTAGCTTCTTTACTTCTTGACAAACTCGAGCATTGTAATGGATTACTCTCAACTTCTGTCACCACTTGAGAAAGATAAAGTTCTTCAGATGCGAGGTGATGAACTTAAGAAGAATGCTTTGCTTGCTCGCACATTGGTTCGGACCACCATTGCAAGATGTATGTTGTCTTTTTTTTTTTTTACTTTTAATCTAATACCAATCATTAGCCATTGGACTTTTCTATTAGGTTTTGTTTCCTGAAGTTTAAGCTTCGTAGTCTCTGAGGTTATGATTGACAGTAAAACTTAATTAGAAAGAAAACTTGGAAAGTTATCTTCTAAAGGTTTTATTCTGTAATATTGCAGTACCTGAAATTGTGAGCTTAATCTTTTAACTATGTGGATTGAATTTTACTGATAAAGATTCTAGATTTTAATGAGTTTGTAGATCATTGACTTGTAGTGTTTATATTTCTAGATCAGACAAACAATGCGGCTTAAGACAAACCATTGCATTTCAACATCTCCCATACAGATTCATTAATCGCCTGTGGAGTGACTCTACATGTTCCAGTAAGTCTTCTATTTAGGCAAATACATACATTTTTGTCAATGGTTTCATACTTTTAAATTTCAACAGTTGCATTTTACTATGATTGTAGGTTGGTATCGATGTTGAAGACAAGGAAGATTAAACATGATGAAGAGAAGTTTTTGTCTACTATTACCAGACCCGGAAGATCAGCGAAAGGAATTTATTAAGTTATGGGCTCTTAAGGTAGTTTCTACTAACGACAGATAATACTTAGAGCCTGAAAATCGTTTCTTCTCCAAAGTTAAAAACTGTTGTGATGTTTCTGGTTCCAGGAAGCATATGTGAAAGCATTAGGAAAAGGCTTCTCTACTGCACCTTTTAATACCTTCACAATCCTGTCTAAGGCTGGAACAGAAGGAGGCTACACTCATTATGCTGCAATCTGTATTGAAGATGATCAAGATAGTGGAGGTACAGTTTCAGTTGACATAGCTCTTGACACTGAAGAATCCATTTTTTTTAGTGGTTTCTTCATCACATCTTTTTTTCCTTCTTGCAGGAGCTCCTATGAGGGTAATTGTTCGGAAAACCATCCCTTTTGTAGAAGATGAACTTATTTCTGAAAGCAAATTTCTATAGGTAGTGCAGCCTTCAACCTTCATATTTCTGTAAGCATTTTGTTTTCAATTCATCCCTTGTATTACATTCCATGCAAGCGAAATATCAAATCTTTTCATCTTTGTTAATCCAACATGGCTTCTAAATTTGAAACCTTTATGCCATTTCTTGCAGCTGGAGAACGGTGGGAGAGATGAACCATCAGTATTGAGCAGTTTAGCAGATCCATCTGTGAAAGGATCATATATCCTTACGAGTCGTTGAGGCCGACAATGGAATTTGCTATCAACCGTCTTTGTGAAGATCAGAGCAAGCGACCCTCGATGGAAGATGTGTGAAATCTGCGGTAGACAACTCAAGTGCAACAAGGACCAAGTACAATCAGAGGGAATCACGAATCATCCATGAAGGCAATATATGAATTATGTGAGTAGAGCTGTCATACGGAGATTTTGTTAGAAACAGTGTATTAGCTAACTTAATAATCTGTATACTGGAGATTCCATACAACATCTATTATTTCAAATGATCGTAAAGAGATACAAAAAAAGTGTAGAAACAGTGACAAGTCTCAACAAGTTAACACATGGATTACATGAACTGTCTTCTATTAGCTAACTTAGTAATCTGTTGAATCAAATAAAAAGCAAAAGAAGGTCTTGCGAGAATGTTCGAATTGAAATACAAATGAAAATTATGAAGATGCATGTGAAATACATAGAAACATCAGAAGCAACAAATCACAGAGTTTGAAAAACACAGCACACAAAGACATCAAAGAGGGTGGTACGGAGACAGAAGTTATGGTCGAATCAAACATAAGAGAGGAGGTTTAATGTTATCTGAAGAAAAATGCTACAACAAATATAATTACTAGTCGGCAGTCCAGCTTTGTTCCACAACCTCGCGGACTCTTCTGTTGTACTCACGCTTGCTTTCACTGAACATTCGTGCAGCTTCCGAATTCGCAGGAGAATTCGGATTAGGATCACACAGCAATGACTGACAAAAAAGGGGGAGATTGTTCAGTCACTAATGTAATCAGATTAAAACAACACTTCAAAATGAGATCAAAGATCCGTATAAAAGGGCAAGAGCGGAAGCAACATAACAACTATCATCAATGACTTTATTGAGAAACAAGACATGAGAAGCATTTTGATATGACATTTCTACCTGAATGGAGGTTAGTATAGCAGCGACATCGTATATAGGACTCCATTGGTTTTGGAGAATATCCAAGCATATACTTCCATCAGCATAAACTGCACAACATTGACCAAGTGCGAGTTTTGTGAATCACATGCACTTAGAATAAGAAAAGATGATGTAGTAATCTCTAACTTACTGTTTGGATGGAACATCCGTGAAACAAACCGAACTGTGGGTGGTTTATTTGGATAATCTTCTGAAAACTGCAGTGAGAGTTTGAAAGTACCTGACCGATACATACAAGAGAAATATAAAACCAGATACGAAATATTACCATAATCTAAAGATAAGTGATTTACAATAACAAAACTTATACCTCCATCCCAAGGGGTATCATCAGGCCTGCAAATCCACAAATAGAAAGTTAAATAAGTACAGAACAGACTTATGAATGTCTCTGAAACCAAACAAGTTTCAATTTTTACTAATGTTACATTACCCAAATATAACGGCATTCCAAAGCATTATATTGTTGTCTTGTGGAGCACCACTAATTCCTGCAGGTGGGTCTTGCTGCAACCTCTTGAAATCCCTCATCAATCTCTTCCTCGCTGGAGTTGACATCCTTCTCTTACTCTATCAAACCCATTAAACAACCATTACAGAATTTCAAAAAAAAAAAACCAACTTGAAATCAAAATTTCTAATTTTGTGGTTACACACTCCAGATATGACTATAACCATTTTCCCCTAAATATGGTCGAAATTATCTCATAAATTTGAATCTACCAAGGAATTTATAACCTATGATCATCAGCTAAAGCAGCTTAAGAAGCACATCAACAAATCAGAAACAGCAATTTCTTTACAAAAACCACATAGTTCTCTTTAACCTAGGAAGCTCTTCACATCAGATCAATTCACAGCCAAAAAAAGATAATAACATCTGCAAATCTACGGATCTAACAACGAAACATCGTAGAAAAGAGATGAGATAACAAGAGAGAGATCTCACTGTTGAGCAAAAAGGCAAAGATCGGTTGAGATTCGTTTTTAAGCAAGCATCTCTCTTTACGGCGAGAAAAGGCCGGCAAAATTCAAACGACGATGATGATGATGAGAGAAACAAAAGTCTCCGATGAAAGCTCGACGATCCTCGAATTCACCGAGCGATGAGAGATGAGAGATGAGAGAAAGAGAAATGATGTGGAAGTTCGTATAACGCACGCAGTGGTGTGATCTTCTAGAAACTTCGATCTAATCACAAAACATATCTTAAGTCTGTTTGTGTACACAGTCACAGACTCAGATATTTGCTCAGGTCATGCGACAGTACTCTTAACCGAAATTTTACCGGTTTAAACCAGACTTTAACCAACAATTGATTTTATTTTACTGTTTTTGATCCCTTGTTGTTTGACAATGGAGGAGCTTTGATGTTGTCTTTGGTCCCTCGATTTTGCCTTGTCTTTAGATGATAAACCTCACGAGACAGAGACACCGAGTCTCGAATCTCGTGACTGGTGGATCTTCGTTAGATGTGGTTTTGTCCTTGCGAGCTCACTCTCCTAATAAGTTCACATTCCCGCCGCTTCTCAAATCATGTGCGAAGCTAGGTGACGTTGTCCAAGGTCGAATTCTTCACGCCAATGTTATCAAAACTGGGTTTTCCGTTGATGTTTTCACGGTCACGGCTTTGGTGAGTATGTACATGAAAGTGAAGCAGGCGAGGAATGCACTCAAGGTGCTCGATGAAATGCCTGAGAGGAGTATTGCGAGTGTTAATGCAGCGGTTTCTGGGCTTTTGGAGAATGGGTTTTCTAAAGAAGCGTTTAAGATGTTTGGGGATGCTAGGGTTTCTGGGTCTGGGATAAATTCGGTTACTGTGGCTAGTGTTTTAGGTAGCTGTGGGTATATTGAAGGAGGGATGCAATTGCATTGTTTGGCGATGAAATCAGGTTTTGAGATGGAAGTTTACGTTGGAACCTCTCTTGTTTCGATGTATTCAAGATGTGGAGAGTGGATTTTGGCTGCGAAGATGTTTGAAAAAGTGCCTCATAAGAGTGTTGTTACCTACAATGCATTTATCTCAGGAATGATGGATAATGGAGTTATGCATTTGGTCCCTAGTGTCTTCAATCTCATGAGGAAGTTTTCAAGTGAAGAACCAAATGATGTTACTTTCATTATTGCAATAACTGCTTGCGCTAGTCTTTTGAATCTTCAGTATGGTAGGCAACTTCATGGTCTTGTCATGAAAAAAGATTTTCAGTTTGATACAATGGTTGGTACAGCTCTTATTGATATGTATTCGAAATGTCGATGTTGGAAATCAGCATACTGTGTTTTCACCGAGCTGAAAGATACCAGGAACTTGGTATCTTGGAACTCTGTTATCTCGGGGATGATGATTAATGGACAGCATGAAGTAGCAGTTGAGTTGTTTGCACAGTTGGATTCTGAGGGGATTAAGCCTGATTCAGCGACGTGGAATTCACTGATCAGTGGCTTTTCACAATTAGGGAAAGTAATTGAAGCTTTCAAATTCTTTGAGAGAATGCTATCTGTAGTTATGGTTCCTAGTTTGAAGTGTCTTACTAGCCTTTTATCAGCTTGTTCAGATATTTGGACTTTAAAGAACGGCAAAGAGATCCATGGGTATGTCATTAAAGCTGCAGCTGAAAGGGATATATTTATTTCGACATCTCTCATTGACATGTACATGAACTGTGGGTACTCGTTGTGGGCACGCCGGATCTTTGATCGGTTTGAACCGAAACCCAAGGATCCTGTGTTCTGGAATGTTATGATATCTGGCTATGCTAAACATGGAGAGTGTGAATCTGCACTTGAAATCTTTGACCTACTACGAGAGAAGAAAGTAGAACCAAGTTTAGCTACCTTTACTGCTGTTCTATCTGCGTGTAGTCACTGTGGTGATGTTGAAAAGGGATTTCAAGTTTTTAAGTTGATGCAGGAAGAGTATAGAATCAAACCTAGTTCAGAGCACATTGGTTGTATGGTAGATCTTTTGGGTCGGTTTGGTAGATTAAGTGAAGCCAAGGAGATAATAGATCGAATGTCAGAACCATCACCTTCGGTTTACTCTTCGTTGCTTGGTTCATGTAGGCAACACCTGGATCCAGTGCTTGGAGAAGCAGCAGCAATGAAGCTAGCAGAGTTAGAGCCAAAGAATCCAGCTCCATTTGTGATCTTGTCCAGCATATATGCTGCATTAGAAAGATGGCAAGATGTGGAAAGTATTAGGCATGTAATAGATCAGAAGCAACTGGTGAAACTTCCAGGTCTTAGTTTATCTGGTTAAGTATATAATGCCGAGTGGTCCAACAGGAGCAAATGCAGGGATCTCTTTGGGGAGTATTGATTCGGAGCTCGTAAAGCAGGTGATACAGTTAAATTCAGGTTTACATCCGCAGTGTGGAAGACACTGAAGGGACTTAAACCAACAAAGAGAAACAGCTCATTGTGTGGGGTATTACACTCGGTTTAAGGTCTGAATGCAATAATCCACACGATGATCTCTTTATCTTTGTTGGTTTTGGTCCCTTAGTTTCTTCTATACTGAGAATGCAATCCTGAGTTAATCGTTTCACCTGGTTTATGACATCCGAATCGAGAGCATAATGCCTCTGTTCCCCAAAGAGACCAAAGTATTAGACCCTTGGTGATCAAATATTATTTGTTAAGCAAAGATTAGACAAGAGAAAGAGGAACTTGATTCTTGTATTTGCAAATTTTAATCGATTGCTCTTAGAATCAATATAAATTGTCTAACACAGAATCTGAGTTATTTTCCTACACAGCAACACATCCCATCCATCACCAAATAATAATAGAAATTAGAAAGTAATAAGGCTGCTTCTTTCACCAAATCAAGTTCATGATCTTTATCAAAAATTACTAAAATGATTTCTCAAATATCATGTAGAGGATAACATATTTTAACTATATCAAATTATTTCTTAAAATTTATTAAAACTCCTGTTAAAAACTCTAAAATTTGAATAGCACAAAATTTAATTTTATTTCATTCCTTATTTATTCTACTCTTTTTGTTTATAACTAGAGGTGGTTTGAATTATTATCACTGACTAATTTTGTAGGATGATTTATGATTTATTTTTATGATATATATATATATATATGTAAATTTTATTTTTTATATTTACAAATAATGAAACGAATTATAACGAATGATATTTACAAAGTCAATCATAGATTCAACATCCTTAATATCAGCATATAAAATGTGTTTTATTTACATTTGAGTATAGTGTGTCCTTATATAGACAACTATATTTACCGCAGGTCAATTGTTTTAATATAAATTTTTAGTTTTTTATTGTTTATAAATATTTTTATTTTGTTCGTGTAATTTTAATTTGTTTTTTATGTTTTTACTGTTTATAAACATTGTTATTTTTTGTTTAATATATATTTGTAGTTTTTTTTGTTTTCTTATTGTGTATAATATATTTAGCATGCTTTTAATGTCAAATTATTTTATTTTCACGTAACAATAGCAAATTTTTTTTATTTAAATCAAACCTACACCAAATGAATCATGGTCTTTACTCTCATTGAAACAATTTAAAACAAATTCTACCGAATTAGATATTAAATTAATCAGAATAAAAAAATTTCTAACTATTATTAATATTAATGCAATAACTGCTTGCGCTAGTCTTTTGAATCTTCAGTATGGTAGGCAACTTCATGGTCTTGTCCTGAAATTTTTTTTCAGTTTGATACAATGGTTGGTACAGCTCTTATTGATATGTATTCGAAATGTCGATGCTGGAAATCAGCATACTGTGTTTCACCGAGCTGAAAGATACCAGGAACTTGGTATCTTGGAACTCTATTATGTCGGGGATGATGATTAATGGACAGCATGAGGTAGCAGTTGAGCTGTTTGCACAGTTGGATTCTGAGGGGATTAGGCCTTATTCAACCACGTGGAATTCACTGAGTTCGTTCACAATCTTAATTCTAGCATCTATTAATAGTTTGTTTTCTTTTTCTATTTTTGGTCGACCCAACCATAATCGAGAAGTTAAAAATTTTTTTAAATTGAAATCAGTTTTTAGAGAGACGGAATCCAACGATGTTTTTCCCACTTGAACTCACTTGGAATCTCTAGAAAAATTTCATGCAATTCTTTAAAAACTTTCAAGAACTTGAGTTTTTTAAACGTTTGCAATAACCGATTTGATATGTATTCATCGAATCGGTTATTAAGAAAATATGTAATAGTTTTAACATTTTTATCGGTTTAAACGTTAAATGTTGGCGATAACCGATTAATTTTTTTTAATACTCAATAAAAAATAAAATAACCAATATAATAATGTTAAAACTTTAACCCCGTAAACATGTTTTCTCCCCCAAATTAACGTCGTACCTCAAATAATATAGATAATTAATTCAATTTATATATAACCCATTGAATCTCGTGATTTCCTCATTTTAGAAATTTACTAGGTCCAAGCCTTGTAGCACAAACTAAGAGGCTTTTAATTTGCCTTAACTCAAATTGGCGAAATAGTGGGTTAAATCTGAGAGTGTAGAAAATAGAAAACGAAATGGTAGAAATAGTGGCGATAAGGGTTCTCTTCGTTTCTTTTGCTCTTGAATGAAATCAATACAAATTGTCTAACACAGAATCTGAGTTATTTCCTACACAACAACACATCCCATTTGGTCTAAACACTACTTTCAGTGTACTGCTGATATTTCTTTCTTTTCCTTGTCACCATCAGCTCTTCGTGACTCGTTGATTTGCACAAGAACCGAGTTTGCGAGGTTGTCTTTAAGCTCCATCATCTACTCCATTCGTAGTCTCCCCCATACTTAGGTGATGCATTGTTAAGTCGATTAGAGTCTTCTGGTTTGATAGAGGTTGCAAATGCGTTCCAGCCTATAAGATGCGGCAAGATAAACTGCGATTCAACGTATAAAGTTAGAAGTTAGAACAAAGGAAAAGGCTTTTCACACATAAAAGAGAAATAGAGAAAGAGAGACAGAGAGAGCTCACATTGAAAGCAGAGATAAGAACAGCAAACTCTGCTTTAGTGATTGGTATGTATACATTCTCATCTACATTTGAGAGCTTGTTTTGAACACCTTCATGAAAAACCAACAGTGAGAATCAGAAGAGCTCGACAAAAATAAAGAAGAAGAAATAAGTTTTGGCTTACTCAGGTTAAAGAAGCGGCCAGAACCATCTGGGAGGGGCTCAACTTTCAACACTTTCCTCACTTTACCTTCATCGCTACTACAAGAAATAAAACACAAAATCAATTACGAATCAGAACTCCAAAGAGAGACACACAATCTATGTAGTGAAAAAGATCTCTAGGATCCTAAATCATACCCTTTTCCCTTGAATGGATCATGGAAGAATTCACATGATTCCCTCGGCCCAAGGCTAACTAGATTACCGATTTCTGTAACCGACAACGAGAAAACCTGCATCATTGGACATCAAAACATGATTTTACCACAAACATGATATCAAGCAAAAAGACTGTTACTTTCACCAAACCAAATCATGATCTATAAAATACTAAGTTAAAGATAACACCAGAGCAGCATCATTACACATCAAAACATGATCTTACCACAATATAAGTAAAAATGCTGTATATTTCACCGAACCAAGTTGTATTATCATTATCACAACCTATAATATACTCTAAGTTACAGATAAAATTAGCCACAATCATTATAGAAAGTCAAAAGGCTGCTTCTTTTCACCAATTCATGTCATGATCTTTATAACAATCTATGCAGTATTAAGTTAAAGACAGAGCCAAACCTGCTTCCTGCTCCAATCGTATTGACGAACACCAGCTGCAGGAGCAAACTGGAGCAACAAGAAACCTTCCTTTGTCAGCTTAAACGCACCAGACTGAATCAAAAACATCACAAAAAGAAGAATTAAAGATTAACCTAAGATCAAAGAGACAATACAATAAAGCTTTTGATCTTCGAGAAAGAGAGATACTTCTAAAGCCACAAACTCTGGTGCTCGTGGCTCTATTGTAAGTGCTGCTTTCCCTTTGTAAATCGAATGACCCACGTAATATCGAGCTGAAGATCCTTCACCTAAACTCATAAAAAAAAAAATTTCAAAATTTCTGAATTTTAAACTTTCCATTTTTCAAAATTCAAAGCTTTCTAAGCTTATATATATCAACAGTGAGTGACTTACTGTTTTGCGGAGAAGAAGATGAGTCACCGAACCTTTGATTCTCGAAGTAATTATCTTGACGAGACTTTACCGATAGCTTCAACCTCGCCGTAGGTTTTACAGAAACGATTTTCCCGGCGAAACCACCGGCCGTGAGAATTGAGTGAGAAGAGAGAAAATGGTTTGTGAAGGTTTTAGAGAAAACCGCCATTGGAGGAGAAGATAAGAGCTGCGACATCGTTTATGTTTGTTTTCCCCTCTTCAATGCTTCGTCTTCTCCACTGGGGATTACGATGGATGAAAGGGTTTAGGAGAGAAGACTTTTGTTAATTCGTTTTTACTTGATAATATTTAAAATTATACAAATTTGCCCCAATATAGTTAAAGTTTATAAGTAACCCTCCAACTTTTGCAAGACATTAACGAAAATTGGAAATAACCCTCAAACTTTTGAAACATTTCGAGAACCCCTCAAACTAACTGATTTGCAGGATAACCTGTCAATTTTAGACATATCATCAAAATTAAGTGTTATAATATTTCTTTTGAAAATTAGTTATAAGGTTGTTTTGCAGTTTTGACAATTGGAGGGTTTCTTAGGAAATGGTTACTTTGAAGGTTATTTCACTGCAATTCGTTTATAAAACTGCTTCTAGATGAATTATGGTTTGTTACATAGTTACATATTTTTACTAAAAATAATATGTTTATCTAGTCAACAAAAATATGATGCATAATTATATGTATCAACAAACGAAAAATATATTGCATTTCACATTTGATTTAACTACACCACTATTCCATCAAACCGCGATAGGATTTGTTACTTTATCAAAATTAAATTAATCAATTAACTAAATTAAAGCTAAAACTATTATTAAAAATAAAAAGATGAAAAAAACACCACACAAATTTAAAAGAAAAAAAATTAAACTTGCATTTGAAGAGACGGTTTTTAATCTTCAACTTAATATACGTCACCATATTACCAACTCGATGATTCACGCAGCCGTTTTATAATATCTCTGATTGTGCCTCACATAAATATGTGTGAATGTTTGAACTACTTTTTTGTCCTCCTTCCATGACTATATCTAAAAGAAAAAGAAATTTAATTAAAGAAATGAAAAGGTTAGAAACTTTTAGATTAAAATTTGTTAAACGTCAAATTAGAAGTTACATAAAGCATTAACCAATTCAAAAAATTTAAACAAACTTGTCAATCAAATTTAAAGTTTATGTTTGTTTAGAAAGATAATCTCTTTAACTTTCTGGACCTAAAAATCTAAAGATTTAAATTTTATGTTCCAAACAGTAGTAACAATATATATAATTTTATTACTATTAGAACCACATTACACTTTTTCCGCACCCATTTCGTCAAACTTTTAGAACATTTCAACAAACTAACTTATTTGCAATATAACTCATCAGTTTTATACATATTATCAAAATTGAGGGTTTATATTTGTCTTTGAAATTAATTATATGTAAGATTAGGTATTCAGGTTACGGGTTCGGATTTAAGTTTTTGGATTCAGAGTTTTACTCTCCAATAAAATAATTTGTCGGATTCGGGTAAAAAATTTTGAGTTAGGATCGGGTTTGTGTTTCAGGTATAAAACCCTATAAAAGTCCAAAAATCGGGTTTTGATCGGTTTCGGATTAGGATTCTGAATTTTTTAGATTTTTTCAGGTTTTTCAGTTTGGATTCGGATCGGATTTGTGTATGCTACACATACAAAACTCACAATTATAGGATATAATCCTTGAATTAAGATATTTTTTCTATGGATAGTTATGTATTTTTGGGTTTTCGGATATTCTAACGGGTTTTGGGTTTGATTCGAATTCGAATACGGGTTTTTAGGTTAATGAATTTACACTCTAATACATAATTTGCCAGATTCATATTCGAATTTGAATATAACTTTTTGGATCGGATTCATATGAGATGCTCAGATTCAGTTTTTTTTGTGTTATTATGCAGTTTTTACAATTGGAGGATTATTTTAAAAAATTGTTTGTTTGAAAGTTATTCATTGTAATGTATTTTCATAAAATGGTTGTTATCTACACGTACTACGATTTGGTACATGACTACCCATCTTTTGTATATATATTTTATATGTTTTTGCCAACAAAAATATAGTAACACATGCATCTAACAACAAAAATATATTATATCTAACATTTAAAAGTATATGTCACTGCGTCACAGTTCTATCAAAACTAATCACAACAAAAACCATTACCGACTAGTTTTATATCAAAACCCAAAAAAAAAGTTTTGGACAGATTAATATATTTTATTCATTTTTATTTATTTTATCTAATATCTGATAAAATCGTAAAATAAAGAAAAAGTCAACAATTAAAAAAAATTTTACTTGTTTTTAAAAAAAGAAAATCAATTTATTCGAAGAAATCGACCACGAAAATGAAGTAATCTGTATATTAAAATGTAGGTTTGTCAAAATAATTCATCTATGGGATCCACGGTTAATTTTAAAATTTTATCCGCAAATCTTCTACCCACTCAATCTATGGATTAAAATCGATCATTCCGCACCCATTCTGCTCAAAATCCGTAAAATTCGCAGATAACCCGCTATCCGCTCTTTTTTTATTTAAAAATTTCAAAAAAATTATGATTTTTTCGGGTTGACGGGGCAATCCGCCGAATATCTATTTAAATAAAAAAAACTAACATTCGCGGTTACTCGCCAACCCGTGAATTTTGAACCAACAACATGCACCATCCCCTGCAAACGAAATAATTGACCCGCACCCACAATTGACCTGCAAAAGTTTTTTTTTCGTCGACCCGTACCCACTTTGCGTCGGATCAAAACCCACGTACGCGGATTAAATTTTTTTTGACAGACCTATTCAAATGAATTGTTTTTCGGAAGATGAGTTTTTCGTTAATTCGTTTATACCCGATGATATTAAGAACCTTACAAAATCGACCCAATATTTCTAGAAAGTTGACTAAGTTTGTTAAATACACGGTTTGGATGTATTTATTACGCTCATGTGAGTCAGTCACCAACGGCCTAGATTAGTTTAGTGCATGGTCAAAGGGTTTATAACTACGGTATAAGTTCGATATGACACCGTTCAGTAGAAACCAACATTAAGCTCACATTTTCATACGCCGGCGAGAGAACTTACAGACCTCGACGAAGAAGACAACTTTTTTTTAGACCCGTAAGGCTTTGACCATGGCTATGCAATCTGGAATTGGGTTATCGAAGATTTTGATTTTAGCTGGAGCAGGTATCTAGGGTTTCTCCAGCATATGATTTTCCCCAATTATAGAGTTTCTGAAGATTTATATAACCCTTCTCTGTTGTCTTCGAATCTAAAGGTTATACAAGTACGATTCTGGTTAAGAATGGAAAGATGTCTGATATTTTGGGTGAGCTACAAGTATGATTACAGTAAAGCTTCTTTGTTCTTCTTCTGAATTTTGGATGAGAAGGGAGTAGTAAAAAGGTTTAATTTTTGGTTTCCTTTCTCAAATTTGAAGGCTTTGGTTAAGCAATTTGAGAAATCCGGAGATCATTCTGATGATGATTCTGATGCCATGACTACTCAGGTAAATTTTGTGTATTGATCTTGAGGTGAAGATTTTACGCGTGTGTGTGAATTGATAAGTAACTATGTGAAGATTTTTGTAGATGCAACGGTTAGCAATGGAGGTTAGGCAATTGGCCTCGTCGCGGCAGATAACTATTATGAATGGAGCTCAAGGAGGTTTGTCTCTAGCATGTTTTGATTTGATATGTTTGAAGAGTGTGTGTATTTTTGTGTAATCTCTAACTCTCTCTTCTCTTCCAGCTGACTTTACTCCGTTTATAGTCCCGGCAGCGACATTGGGAGCTTTAGGTTACGGCTACATGTGGTTCAAGGTCTCTTACAGAGTTCTAACTAAAGTTATCACTGAAGTCTGTTGGGATCAGTTCTATAAAGCTGATGTTTGTTTGTGTTTTAGGGGATTTCATTCTCTGATATAATGTGCATAACCAAGCGGAACATGGAAACTGCAGTGTCAAACTTGACAAAGCATTTGGATACCGTTTCAGAAGCTATTTCTGTGGGTGCTTCTTCGATCAGATGTTGCTACTTCTGTCTGGCCTTTAATAAGGGATTCTAATTGAATAGTGCATTTTCTTATGTTGTTGGTCAGAATGCTAAGAAGCACCTGAGCCAACGGCTTCAGAAGGTGGATGATAAGCTGGACTTACAGAAGGATCTTTTAAAGGGAGTCCAGGATAATGTATGATTAAATATTAATAGGTTTCAAGAGTTGTTCTTTTGAGGGTGTTATTAACAAGTTTCAGATCTATTGGACAGGTTGGTTTGGCTCTTGAGGATCTTGCTAACATTGGAGATGATTTTGACGCAATGCATAGCATCTTTGGTGGTATGGTGCGTGTACTTACAAAAACTATGTGACCACCAATAGGATTTTTTCTCTTTTCCGTGCTTATAACTTGATATTAACTCAAACTCATGAAAAGTGCAAAACAAAATTACATAGCTTCTAGTGGTTGTTATTGCTTACTGATTCCATCTGAACTCCCAATTTTTCAGGGTGGAAAATTAGATAGCATTGAGTACAAGCAGGTACTTACTTCTTCATTTCCATTCTTGTTATTTGTTAATGTTTTCAAAGACATTTGAAGGGATCATTGTTAATTAATCATGGAGGCAATGGAGTAAAAGTTCAAATACTTATTCGTCTTTTTTGTTGTTTTTTTCTCTCCGGGAAGAATATAGCGAATATGGGTTTGATGTATCTGTGCGACTCTTTGGGTGGAGAAAATCACAAGATGCCGGATATATTGATACAGGTGTGTATTCTTGTGAGGAGAAACATTTAAATGGGGCAATAATATGCGTATAGTCCCTAGCAATAATCTAATGGTGTCACCTCCTAACTACCTCCATCTTTTCTTTGGACTTATATGATAAACCATTTAAATGTGATCTTACAGGAGAAACTTCGGCTTTCTGGGAAGTCAAACACATGTATAGTAATTACAAACGATGAAAGTTCAAGCTCAGAGGTATTGTATAATCAATATAGAAACATCAAGTACACTCACAGATAGAGTCAGATGCAGCACTTTGATTTTATAAACCTCCAAATGAAACCTTAACTCATCTGATCTTTCTCTTGCAATGTTTCAGGGTTTAAAAGAAAGCAATAAGATAGAGCTACTAGATGACTGCTAAATTCAGATGGTACCATATCTCATCAAGGTTTGATGACATAAATACTTCTTTCTTTCATCAATAGGGTCAAAGCCAAGTCTGTCAAAACGTTGATTTCTTATTCTTTTGAAGCAACAAGACACGAGTCTGATAGCTTAAGCCAGAAAATATAGACGAGAATGATGGATTTGGATAGAAAGAAGGTATAGGATAATGAAAATAGGAGTGATTAGTATGTATTGGTGTTTAAATTAATGTTCTTCAAGGTAAGTAAGAAGATTGAGAAAACAAAAGAATATACTTTTTTCCGCAGCCAACAACATAAAATTGAAACCTTATTTTTTCTACAAATAATAAATAATCCATACCACATTATGCACAATTCGTTACAAACACCACGGACAACAAATAGAATTATTTTTTTCTGTCTTTTTTTGTTTGTTACCATTAGAACACAGAAACACAAACATGTACATGGAACTTTTCTCGGCAGGACTTGCCCGGTTTGCAGCCAAGCGTACCAGCATCTTTTGTGAGGGTTCTTACCTTTGTTCCTGGCTGTGGCTTGATCTTACCTTTTGTGAGCTCCATGCATTTAACTTTCCCGATTGCAAATAGTAAGCTCCGTTCAAGAAGTAATCTCTCTCTGATTGCCAATTCCATAATTTCCATTCTCTATAAGGTGTGTACTCTCTCTTTGTAACCTGCATTTTAATATTTCTTCTCAATCAAGCCTCTCAAGTGTAGTGTAGTGATTTGTTTGATTAGAAAGTGTGTAGTGGTTTTTTTTCTTACCTGTTTCCAATCTTCTTGAGGAGGAGCAATACTTTATTGTTCTTTCTTTGTTTTATCCTTCTTTTGTGGAATATATTCAGTTATTTTTTTCCATAAACCTAATATGGTTCTTTTAATTATTATTATTTTTGTATAACATAGGATTTATGATGAAGGAAATTCAGTAAAAAATTCATTTCTTATTATAAAACAACAAATTTAGGTTTTAATACATGGAATCATCGATTTGGTAAAACATTCTGATAATGTCAAAATACAGGAAAAAAGAATTTTGTTAGATTCCGTTAAAACAAATACATAATCAGTTGTTTTCCAAATATATTTTTAGATTTAATTTTTAAACTGAAATTAAAGATAAATGATTTTAACGTTTCTACTTTTGTTCATAGTAAGAAAGAAATAATAGTTTCGAGACTTCAACGAAGCTTAAGTTAATATTATATGAGATTCTTCCGAGTCCACTTTAGGTTCTCTCTTTGTATCAGGTTATACAAGTCTCAAAAGCAAATGAACTTTCTAACCAAAACATATAGTTTAGCAGCTTCTGAGTATTGTTGTTGTGCCACGTCCAGATTCAAATCCATATATTGTTATGCGTTTTCAACTCACAATTTTTGCATTGTGGTATGCGTTTCTCCCACGATGGTTCTGTTTTTACAATTTTTAACAGATCTATAAATCTACTGTATTGTCCTTCGGAGGTGTAATAGATCGAAGAAAACTAAGTGCCACCGTTTGTTTCCGATTAAAGAAGCAACCCAATGGGCCGAATCATCCATAATAAGCGATGACTGATGACACGTGTTATCGCGGGAAGGGCGGCTAACGTACAAAGGTTAGTTGCCACGTAAGCGAAGTTGCATTGATTTGATACACGAAGGAAGCCACCCGACCCGAGAAATAGATAAGTATGGACAGTGATTTTTGTCGTTTACCAGCACTTGTTTATTGTGGAATCTCGGTTTGTAGGACCCAGCCACACTCCTAAAACATGAGGTGGTCAAATTATCCGAAATATCCGGTGTGATTTTTAACATAAATCCCAATCTAATCAATTTTTAAATTGATCTAATCATAAATTTAATCTGATCATGAAAAAAATAATGTTTTATACATGATGATTACTTTAACATTTAGCCTTTTTCTATGACATATTTTTATAATTTAATTCATAAGTTTTTTTTTAGATTTTTAGCTTCATTGTTTTAAAAAAAAAAACAAGTTTGATACATGTTTTTACTAACTGATATTTTTAAAAATCAAAAAACTAAATGTTTGTTTTTATTCTTTAACAGATTCCAAATTAAGATATTTAAAATATTTGGATCACAAAATGAATATAACTATTTAAGTATAAAAAAAACTATCAAGTACACTTATCCTATCTGTGTCTAGCCTACATATAAACCTTGTAGTTATCCTAAATCCTTATAGATAATTGTTGAAATGTAATTTTTATACTAGTAACTATTTTCACTAAATTTATAAAATAAAATCTTTCTTTTTAAGAACGTTTTTCACAACTTGAAGAACTGAGTGGGGACGCGACAAAATCAATCGTCTTTTTGGTTCCGGTCCGAGTCTCAAATGCTATAAATGAAAAAAACATGATCCCAAATACCAGATAGTAACAACCCATTTGTATAATACAAGTGGCTATAACTGATACTTTCAGCCATTGATCCCTTCCAATAGCCACAGAAAACGAAAGAATAAAAAAAATAAAGATCAGACAAAGAAGAAGAAGAAGAACAAAGAAACAAGTTTCTTCTAATTGAAGCTAATTCATCAATTCCGTATCTTTCACTTCACTTCCTCTATATCTCCTTCTTCTTCTTCCTCTTAAAGTTTCGATTTTTTCATGAAAACATTTATCTTTTCTTGACTCCCAATTTCAACTTTTGTAATTGGGGTTTCGTATTCGGATTCACTCGGAAGAAGAAGTTTTTCAATTTCGCCTCAAAACCCACATGGGATTGGCACTGAGCTGTAGACTGAGAAGAAGAAGAGTAATAGTAATCAAGTGTTTATTACGATTATGTCCTTAACAGAATCTACAAAATCAGTTTTCACTGAAGAAGAAGAAGAATCTTTTAATGCTTTATGGATCAAAGAAGCTTTGGACGAGCTTCCTCACAATTTCACAATAACCGACCCGTTTATTTCGGGTCACCCGATTGTTTTCGCGAGCTTAGGGTTTCTGAAAATTACTGGGTATTCAAAAGAAGAAGTCATCGGAAAAAATGGCAAGTTTTTTCAGGGACCTAAGACTAATCGGAGATCTATCATGGAGATTCGTGAAGCCATTCGTGAAGAGAGATCGATTCAGTTGAGCTTATTGAATTATCGTAAATCTGGATCTCCGTTTTGGATGTTGTTTCATATGACTCCTGTTTTTGGGAAAAACGATGGGAAAGTGATTCATTTTGTGGCGGTTCAAGTCCCGATTTCGAGACGAGAACATCATCGGAAGTTGAGAAACGTTTCGGGTTTGAGTGGAGATTTGTCGGATCATTCTGATTTGGTGTTTGGTTCTTGTCGGAGAGAGGTTTGTTTGGGTAGTTTCGTGCATCAGGATCGAGCTTTACCAGTGGAATGTGATGATGGTGATGAACAAGGTTTGATTTTTAAGTAATGCATATTACTTGTTTGATGAAATTCTTCAGAGAGCTTTAAATCAGCTAGAAACTTCATTCTATTGCTGAATCTTTGGTTAATTGCTTAATCAGTATTCTTATTTCGAAGATGTGAGCCAATTGCGTTGCTTAACTTTTGATTTAAAGGTTTCTAAATCATTGTTGTTTTGTAGGTTTAGAGGATTGGGAACATTGTGAAGCGAGTGAGTCTGAGAAGCTTAAAGCTGCGGAAGCAATTAATAATGTGGTATCTATTTTAACACGCTACAGCGAGTTGAGTGGGAGATTAGTATGCGGAAAGCGGTACTGTTTACGTGGTGCAGATTGCCTAAGCTCGTCGTTAGTTATTTCTCTTGGTAGAATCAAACAAAGTTTCATATTGTAAGTTTTATGTTCTTTTTGTTGGTTTTAATATGGATATTACAGTCTGCTACTTTGGATTTTTTTCCATGACATTCTTCTATTGACTTTGCAGAACCAATCCATGCTTACCAGATATGCCTATTGTTTATGCGAGTGATGCCTTTTTGACATTGACCGGTGAGTGTGTTATGGTTTGAATAATGAGCAACCTTTGCTAGATTTTGGCAATGTTCTTATTGATTTCAATGTTTGTAGGTTACAAGAGACAAGAAGTGTTGGGACAAAACTGCAGGTTTCTTAGTGGAGTTGATACCGATTCCTCGGTTCTATACGAGGTAGTGATTTCATTTTACCTCTCTAATTAGAAATGCACTGCGACTTTCATGTGACTATAAATTGTGAATGTTATTTTGGTTCAGATGAAAGAGTGCATTTTAAAGGGACAATCATGCACAGTGCAGATACTAAATTACAGGTTGAAGATTTATTTAATCAAAACGTTTTGTGAGAGAATCTGTGTTTTTTTTAATCATTTTTGGCTGACCATTTATGTTTTTATCAGTAACAGAAAAGATAAGAGCACATTTTGGAATCTTCTTCACATATCACCGGTTCGTAATGCTTCAGGAAAGGTACTTCCTGTAACCAAATCTACTGTGTTATATTTTGCGCGACGATACAAAACCATATGACATGTTAAACTAATAAAAAGTAAGTTATAGTTTTGGTTCGGATTTAGTTTTTTTGGTTTGCAAATTGTAAAATCCCCAACCTGGTTTCGACCTGAGATTGAAAAAATAAGCACTGTTTCAGCTAAGTTTGGAATTCATCATTTTGGTTCATATTAGTTAAATTGGATTATTGGACATGAATGGGATTACTTTAAGAACATAAAATCTATATGACTTGAGAATTCAGTGGACTGATTGCTCTGTGTTCTTTCTTTTTCTTGGGGGGGTTATATTTGGTTTCAGACAGCATATTTTGTGGGTGTTCAGGTGGAATCAAGTTGTAGAAATACTGAAAGTAAAGAGCTGAGACCGGACACAAAGCAGTTGAGTGTGGTCGGTGCGGTTAGAGTGGCGGTCAGGAGCTCATTCATGGTGACATGCTAATTATATACGCCAGAAAGATGAAAATACCTCTTAGAAAGTAGTAGAGAAGAGTATGAAGCGAGTTGGAGATATATCTTTATTATATATAATTATTGTACATGAATAAAGAGCCTTTATTGTGATTATGAAAACTTGGGTCCGCTTAAAAAGTCTAAATCGGCTTAAAAATTAGACTATTTTGTATCCAGTGACAAGATGATTTGTGAGAGTAATACAAAAATGCAAATTTCATCCGACTGTTTAGGGTTATGGGAGTATGAGTAAAAATTTTAACTGTCAGAAAAACAAAATCGAACATGCTTGTTGTTGACGATTTATTTATTTATTCTCATGCTTGTTTTGTTTATTCTCATAGTTAGACAATTTCACTTATGATTTTTGTAATTAGTTTAATAACTGTATATATTAATTGTGTACGGTGTAATATTTTTTAGAATGAAGTTTTAAAAGGATTAAATAAATTGTAATATTATTTACATAATAAATTTTTACTTGAATTTTTTGGACAAAAATATAAATCATGTTGTTGTCTAATTGCGTAGCATTATATAATATTTTGGGATTGGTAAAATACTTGCATAATTGCATTAAAAAAAAAGCCATTATTCTAGTATGCAAGTTACCAATCTAGAATAAAAGTTTAATTGTCAAATCAATTAGAAACCGAGTTATTTATTTAACAATGAAAACAAAATCGAACATGACCATTATACAGATCAAAAGATTGGATTTTTTTGGTTTGGTTTTCTTACGCTTTAATTTTTTTACAGTAAAGTTTTCTATAGGATTATGAATACGAGTGAATGAGTAAAAAATTTGATTGTCCAATCAATAAGCCGGTTGATTTATTTAACAGTGAAAACAAATCGAATCACTAACGATCAAAAGATTATTGTGTCATGTTATGCTTATTTTCACTGTTAGACAATTCACTTTTTGGTCTATGTAATTAATTCGATTATTATATATATTTTTGGTTTATTTTTTTAAGATTTAGTTTTTCTACAGTAAAGTTCTTTTGTAAAAAGATTGGTGGGGAATGAGTAAAATTTTTAATTTTCAAATCAATTAGAACCCGAGTGATTGGTGGAAACGAAATCGAAACATGTTCATCGCTGACGATTTTCAAATTATGTTCTGTTTATTTTCACCGTCAAACACTCTTTTAATTTTTGTAATTAATACTCATTAATTTTTTTGGTTTGATTTTTTTACAGTTTAGTTTTTTACAATAAACTTTTCTAAAAGATTATGGATATGAGTGAATGAGTAAAAATTTTAATTATTAAATCAAATAGAAACCTTTATTTGTTGGAACCCAATTTTGAAAAATGTATTTAGTCAAATTTTCAGTGATTTTTTCGGTGAAGTTCGTCATAGAAATAATCAGATTTTGAGGTCTTTTAAATTTTGAGGTTTTTTAAATTTTTATATGTCAAAATTGATAGTGTTTGTAATTTACAAATCAAAATTAAATAATAACCGAGGGTAACTTGAAAACAAATTGTACATTTTACATCACTAGATCAAAGATTTTGTCATGTTATATGTTTATTTTCATTGTTAGAAAATTCAAGTTCTATGTAAATAATTTAATCCGTTAATTATATATTTTTGGTTTATTTTTTAAGATTTAGTTATTCTACAACAAAGTTTTTGTAAAAGATTGGTGGTGATGAGTAAAAATTTTAATCGTCAAATCCGAGTGAAAACGAAATCGAACATACTAACGATCAAAAGATTCCGTCATGTTCTGTATATTGGATGTCATGTTCTGTATATTTTCACAGTTAGACAACTCACTTTTTGATTTTTGTAATTAATACGACAATTATATAATTTTTTTGGTTTTTTTTTTATTTATAGTATTTTAGGATAATGTTTTAAGAGGCTTATGGAGGTGGACGACTCAAAATTTTATTTATCAAATCAATTAGAAACCGAGTGAGTTATATTATTGAAAACGATATCGAACATGCTCATCGCTAACGATCAAAAGATTGGATGGCATGCTCTGTTTATCTTCACTACGAGACAACTCACTTAGGTTCCGATAATTAATTTGACAAATATATATTTTGAGTTTGTTTTATGGTTTTATAATTTTAAGAAGTTTATGAAGATGGACGACTCAAAAGTTTATTTATCAAATCAATTAGAAACCGAGTGAGTTATATAACGAAATCGAACATGCTCATCACTAACGATCAAAAGATTGGATGTCATGCTCTGTTTATCTTCACTACTAGACAAATTCCACTTAGGTTTCGGTAATTAATTTGACAAATTTATATTTTGAGTTTGTTTTTGGTTTTATAATATATCTGTTATTTATTTGTGAATTAATCTAAGTTCCGCCTAAATCTACACAAAAGAAAAAACAGAGATACACACATAATTCAAACTAAGTGGTAAATAAAAAGACACTTTACCTTAAAGCCAACGGGTGCGGCAAGGTCTTTTCTATCCGAATGCATGTTTGAACACCGCTCCTAATAGAAAAATATCAAAACATTATTTTCTATAAAATATCTAATAATATGAGTCTTCGTTACATTTGCAAATGAGGGCAGTTCAAAAAAGAAAAAAAAAAAGAACCGAAACATGATTTAAAGTGACAAAAAAATAAGAAGAAAAAAGTGATACTCTCTACATCATCTCTGACCATTATCCTCACGAGTCAGTTTAGCTATTTTTGGCACTTTTGACGACATTCTTCTGAAACGTTTACAGAGACATCAATGAGTCATTTTCATTTTTTTTAAGTAAAAAAGAATAAAAATCTGTAAATAGATAACGTCAAAGACAAGTAAAATGTTGCGGCTTCTGATTCACTCTTTTTCCCCAACAACCCTAGATTCATTTCTCTTTCTCAAACCCTAATTAAAATCAGACGGGATTCAATTCGTACCTCGCAAACCAGAAGATCGGTGACTACGTTTAGGATTCTCTTTACTGGATAATGATTTCTGAAGAGCAGGACTTGGACTTTTCCTTGAGATTGAAAAATGGAGTTACAGACCTCGACGGTTCTTTTCCAGAATATGGATGTTCTCCGGCGCCGACGTTTATAAAGAACCGATAAAGATTAATTAGTTTTGTAGAATTAGTAAAACAGATACGTGAACGATAGATTCCTTTTAACTACAAAATTTCTACAAACAGAGAGAACAGCGCTAACCTTAAAATTGAATACTCCGACGAACACTGTGAAATTTGAAAATCTGAAAGAAATATTAGAAAGACGAATGTGTGGTTTTAATTTATAGAAATAGAATTTGAACGTCGTTTGTTATTAGCCGTTGCGATTCTCATCAGATTAAGGTGATGATGATTTTTAATTTTAAGTTTCTAATTTTTGTTACCGTTATATTTTCAACGTTCGGATTTATTTAGTGTGTTAATTATTTTATTTGACTTGTTGTAATCTGAAAAAGGGCTATGATTGGGCTTCAAAAGGGCTTTTTTAACAGCTTCTTTATTAGGCTAAGCACATACTAAAAATGGCTAAAAATACTAAAAATGGAGATGTTTGATGATGAACAAAGTACGATTTTAATTTTGAAGTAATGCCTATGACTTGTTTGATGAAATTCCTAGGAGAGTTTGAAATCAGCTAGAAACCTCATTCTATAGCTGAATCTTTGCTTAATGAAAGTTCTAACTTTTGATTTAAGGGTTCTAAATGATTGTTGTATTGCAGGATTAGAGGATTGGGAACACTGTGAGTTTGATTAAAAGGTTCTAAACCATTGTTTATGTGAGTAATGAATGCCTTTTTGACATTGACTGGTGTGTGTGTGTGTGTTTGGGTCTTAGAATACTCATTGTGTGGGTTTGAAGAAATAAGCAACCTTTAAAGATCTTGCTACTGTTCTTCTTATTTATGTCAATCTTTGTAGGATTCATCAGTTCTATATGAGGTAGTGATTTCGTTTTTACCTTTTCTATTAGAAATGTGCTGCAATTTTCATCTAGTCATAAAATTGTGATGCTATTTTGGTTCAGATGAAAGAGTGCATTTTAAAGGGACAATCTCATACACAGTGATGAAGATATTAAACTAAAGGTTGAAGATTTATTTCTTCAAAACATTTTGCGAGAGAATCTTTGTTTCTTTGATCATTTATGTTTAATCAGTAACATAAAAAGATAAGAGCACATTTTGGAATCTTCTTCACATATCACCAGCTCGTAATGCTTCAGGCAAGGCCCTTTATGACTCTGTACTTCCTGTAACCAAATCCATTCTGTTACATTTTGCGCTGTCAATACAAAAACTCCAGATGCCAAAGACGCTCGGCACGTCAAACCGCTGCACTATAAAGCGCCTGGCCATCACCGAGGCTTAAAAAGTAGAGTATTGTATTCAGTGATAACATTAGATAGAGTAGTTAAGAAATGCAAATTTTATCGACTGTTTTAAGTTTTTAGTAGTTGGACGATTTTATGTAACATGTTTTTACATGACAATGTAATTATTAAATGCATGTTAGAGTAAAGCTTTAAAAGGATTAAGGATTTGGGTGGATGAGTAAAAAGTTTTAACTGTCGAATCAATTAGAAATCGAGTGGTTTATTTACCGGTGAAATCGAAATCAAACATCATCACTAACAAACAAATTACTTTTGTTTTTTGTAATAATCTGACAACTATATAACTGTTTTGGTTTGTTTTTATGGTTTAGTGTTTTAGAGTTAAGTTTTAAAAAGATTATGGATTTGGGTGGATGTGTAAGAAATTTTAACTATCAAATCAGTTAGAAACTGAGTGATTTATTTAACAGTAAAAGCGAAATCGAACATGTTCATCACTAATAATCAAAAGATTTAGGTGTCATGTTCTGTTAATTTTCACTGTTAAACAAAAGATTATAATTTGTTCAGTTTGTTTTGATGGTTTACTATTTTAGAGTAAATTTTTAGGACTATGATTTGGGTGGATGTGTAAAAAAAAAATAATTGCCAAATCAATTAGAAACCAAGTGATATATTTAACAGTTAATACGAAATTAAACATGCTCATCAAAAGATTGGATGTCATATTTTGTTTATTTCCACTGTTTAGACAATTCATTTTTAATTTCTGTAATTAAACTGACAACTATTTAATTTTTGGTTTTTTTATACGGTTTAGTGTTTTAGAGTAAAGTTTTAAAATGGATTATGGATTTGGGTAGATGAGTAAAAAAAATTATTGTCAAATTAATTAAAAACAGAGTGATTTATTTAACAGTAAAAACAAAATCGATCTTGCTCATCACTAACGATCAAAAGATTATATTTGCATGTTCTGTTAGTTTCCTGTTTAACAATTGACTTTTGGTTTATGTAATTAATCTGACAACTTTATAATTCACTTTTACATAATTTGAGAGAGAGTTTACTTATTTTTGAAAATCTGAGATATTTATTTAACTGAATTTCTCTAATAACTTTGGGCATTAAAGCTGTATCAAACTGGTTTAGAGATGAGAGTATGAACTTACGCGGTCTTGAATAGCGTCAAACGAAGGGTGGGGAAGTTATGAAATCCACATGCATCTCCAAAAACCACTAAAGAACCAGTTGAAACAACTCCAAATTAAGCCACGGCTCAGGTATTTTTACAAGACATTTTGACACCTGGTTCCTGTAGTGAACAATATCGCAGATACACAAGTTCAATGAACTAAAAATATGGTTTGCAGAAAGCAATATACTCTTTTGATAAGAAATTACTCTGCAAGCTTAGCTCCAGTGCTGGTCTGAAAGTTGTAATCTGTGGGGGTTCCATTGGGACAAGTAAGTCTGTACAGTCCAAAACCATCACCTGAGATAAGTAAAGAGAATGATCATAGCAAATATTTAAATAATCTATGCTATGGAAATGTTAGAACCAATGTGATTTCTCAATTAGCTACAGATTCCTTCAATGTGATTCCAAAATCAAACAATTAGATCCTTGATCAAATCACTGTTACTATTATAAAAACAACCGCTAAATTAACTAGTGTTCCAGTTGTTGAAAAGAATTTAAAAACTAAGAAACCGATTGATATAGCGAATACATTGTTACTAAAATTTCCATAAACACAACTCTTGAAAGACTAAGGAAAGCTTTATACCGGTAAAGGCGAGGCCGTAATAAACAACAACGCAAGTCTGAATAACAACAGTGTTCTCTTGCTTGATGGTAAATCCTAGTTTTGATAACAAACCGGTCCATCACTTGACGAAGAAGAAACTGTGGGATGATTCCAACCGTCAGATTGAGTTAATTTGTGCTAATCATCAGATCGTTATCTGTTTTTTTTTCCACTCAGGCACATGCTCCTCCGTAAACAATGCCTCCGATATCTCCGCCGATCAAGGGATCTCTGTTCCCATGTGGGAGTTATCTCCGAGAAAATGGGAGCGGAGATTTGGATTTAGAGAACCCTTCTTTTTCTCCCTCACATAATTCACACCAATCTGAGCCAATTGCCTCATCTCCATGACAAAATGTGAGCCAGTGTTCATACCTTACCGTCTATGGTAAAGTAGCACACATGTAAAAATATAATAAAGTCGCATTCAATGCAGTTACCTTCTGAACTCCCGTTGACTTGCAAATGTGGCACATTGACTTTTCTTTTGGGTCTAAAAGTAGGAATTAAGGGATGTTGATGGCCTTATAATTAAACGGCTCAGAAATACATCAAAAGCAAAACGTTTCCTTTACAAGTAAGAGAATAAAAAGGCCCTTTATCCAAAAAAAAGATAAAGAAAAGAAAAGAAAGAAGTAAAAGAATAAAACGTGTTACAGTATCTGTGAACACTTAAATTGTGAAAAATTTGTCAACTATAAAGTCAAAAAACAAATATGATTCATAAGTTAAAGAGAAATATTCTAACGAAAATAAAACGGGTGCCTTGAGAGATTAATTAGTTTTGTAGAATAGAAAAGCGAAACCTTTTAAACTGAATTAGCGACAAAACAAAACCTTTTGTATCACAAAATTTCTACAAATAACTAAATCCAAATATTGCACACACAAAAAAAAAAGTAAATCCAACTATACATCGGATATAGAGAGAAAAGAGCTGTAACCATAAAATTAAGTACGATGACGAACATTCCACATTCCGGCGATTGAAGACAATCTAATTAGTAGAGAAAGAAATTAAGGAAGGCTCTTACATAATTAGAGAGAGTTTAGTGAATTTGAAAGTTTGAGATAAATTGTTGACTGTAACGAGAAAAGAATACATGGTTTAATTTATAGAGGTAGTATTTAAACGCTATGGTATTAGCCGTTGTGATTTTTGACCGTTGCATTTTTTACAACAGATTTGTTTACTGTGGTGATTTAACTTCTTGTAATTACGCATAACCACGGTTACATCGATTAGTATTAATTAACCACCAATTATATTTATAATTTTATTTAATATTAATCTTAAACATTTAATATACGGTTACGATTGATACAGTTATGGTTATTATAATTATTACGGTTAAATACGGTTCAATTATTTGATGATCATGATAAAGATTAATATCAGCGACATTTTTATCAAAAAAATATTTAACCTCTATTAAAATAACTAAATAATGATATTTTAACTAATACTTATCATTATAATTAATTATATGTACATTTTGTTCAATTTTTATAACAGTTACAATTATAATTTTAAAATTACATTACACGCTTAACTAACAATTTTTATACAGTTAGGGTTAATAATTTGTTTTAACCATAACTAATATATTTTTACGGTTAACAATTACAGTTATTAACCATTTAATACGGCTACGCTTTTTTATAGTTAAAATTGAACAATTACACTCCAAAATACGGTTATGTTTAAATTTTGACCATGTTTACTTGGGATTCAGAACTAAAACCAGAGATGACGAAAAGGACTTTCTTTAATTGGGCTTCTCTAACAGCTTTTATTAGGTTAAGAGCCTAGGCCACAAAGGCACAAACTGAAAGAAAAAAAAACAAAATTACCGAAAAATTGGAGATGCGGGGTATCGATCCCCGTACCTCTCGCATGCTAAGCGAGCGCTCTACCATCTGAGCTACATCCCCATTGAAGTCAGCGATATTGTAAAACATTTATAGTTAAATCATGAGATGTGAACTTTGTAAATTTCCTTCCATATTATTAAACCAGTATGATAAATTACATTAGTAACGGGTTTTATGAGAAGAGAATTGGGGAAAGAAAACCCAAATATCTTAAACATTATTAACGATTGAACAAAAAATAATCAATATAACATATGTGAAGAACTATTCTTCAACATCTTATACCAATTCAAGGCAAATATGGTTTTACAGACTTCCGACTGTTTCTCAGAACACTCCACATAAATGTAGATACAAAGAAGAGAACAATACCAGCTACAATAGCTTGTTTCAGACCAAGATTCACCAGCAAATTCACCAACAGTCCAGCCAACATTACGCCACAGAAATTAGACGAAACAGCAGACCAAAACGGCATGTCTAGGATTGATGCTATTGTAGCTCCTGTCCAAGCACCGGTTCCAGGGAATGGAACAGTTACAAAGAGCATTAGCCTAACCATTGAAACTCTTCCACTGGTCCAGCTTTCTCTTTAGCTCTTCTGAATAAGATTTCGAGTAATTTAGAAGCTGTTCGGCTCTTACCCGCCAAGAAAGACGCAAACTTTTTGAGGTAAAGTACAATGAATGGAACAGGAACCATATTGCTGCCAAAAAAACCAAGATCAGCGTCACTTCTTGTTGCTTATATAATGAATCGTATGCATAGGGATTGAATCTTTGCTTCTAACTTATCACCATAGGACTTAATCTCATTCAAGTTCACAGATTCAACTAAACAACGGAAATGTGTTCCTCAAACAAGACACATTGCAATTGTCACAAACACACACACACACACAACTAATCACCAATTCACCATATAATCACCAATGAAGACTCTTGAAAAACGCTGGTCTGATACCACTTGTTAAACTTTGCAATAGATTTAACAAACAACAGAAATGTATTCTAATTTCACACTTTTCAACACCAAGATCCGTAACGATAACACAAAACAACAACAATAACAAGATGTGGCTAAACTAATCCTTGTTTAAGTTTTGATTTTTGCAGAATGTGAAGATTTAAGAGACTAACCCAAGAACAGAGAAGAAAGTGAGAACCATAGGTTTTAGCTGCATCCAATAACCAACGGGAATAGCACCACGGAGTTCAATAACCGGAAGTGTAGCTAAAGCAAACACAACAGCTTCGTCTGGCCAACCAAAACGGCGTAGAATGGCGGCGATTTTGAGACCAAAGCTTGATGATTTGATTGATTCAGTCGCAGCTTTCGCATCTCCAGACTTAGCAAACCAAAGCAAAGATAAAGAAGCCCACAACACAACACATATCGCGAATTTCACAGGGTTTACACCAATAGACTGAAGCTCGATAATTTCGTCTTCTTCTTTGGTTTTTCTGGTATACCCATCTGAAGAAGAACAGAATCTGATGAAGTTACGGCATAATGGGGTAAAAAGATTGGAACTTTGACTCTCTAGGAAACGACTTTGCTTAATTGAAGATGAATAAACCCTAATGGGTATTGAAGTTAGGAGATGGGTTTTTGTGGATGAGGAAGATAGAGTTAAAGGGGAGGTTGAGAGTAATGTAGAAATCGCCATTTTGTGAATTCAGCTTTAATGCTTATTCATTTTTTCGTTGTTAACTCAAAAGATATGATTTTTACTGAAAGAAGCAAAAATTCCTGAAATCGAGGTTAGATTTTGGTTTGCTCAGACGTGGTTTTTTAGAGTAAAGGCCATGAAGTTCTAATAAGACGTGTTTTTTTTTCTGTATGTTTGATCGAAGGAGGGAGTAATATTGAATCATTCATTTATTTGGGAGAAGTCTACGAGATTTATGTAGTATAGGGCTACTTTTGAAATTAAGAAAACGCGCCGCGTTTGTGTGCTATAAAGATCGAGACGGTGCAAAACGGCGTGCAGTTTTGTTTTAGAATTAAGGTTTTTTTTGGGGTTCTTTCTCGTAAAATATCTTCGCGACAAAGATCAGTGTGGAAGTATCGGAAAATTTTATCTGAAGAGGAAATTGGGATCGAGTTTGAGTTTGGAGAAAAGATGGAAGGAGGAGTAGAAGAAGTGAGCATCGAAGAGTTAGCTTCGAATCTCTCTACGTACAACGAACAGCTTGAACAGGTTCGAACGAATTGTCTTCTCTTTATTTTAGGATTTTATTTGGTTCCAATTCATTGGTTATAGAATCTTTGATTCTTGAGAATTGAATTTTGATTCCTGAATTTGAGCCAGGTGATGATTTTGTATGATTGTTCTCGAGTTAGGGTTCGTAAAGATGCTTAATTTAGGGATTTGTTAATGAAAAAGTGTTGTTTAGTTTCGTTCTTGATTTTTTTTTAGTTTGGAAATCAATTAGCCTTGTGTTTGAAAATGGATTATTCACTGTACTGAAGTTTCGAATTAGTTGGTGATTCTTGTCTTTTGCTTTTGCTGAGTGTAATGGTCTTCTCTATTTCTAATCCAATTCAAAGTTGTAATTTTTTGTTCTCGCATTTGATGATTTTCTGGTTTTCTGACTGATGAGGATTGAGGAAGATGGCTTGTGAAATGGAATGATTAATGCTCTTTTTTGGTCTATCTGATTTATCTTTTGGTTAATAGGGTGATAGACTGATCATTCACTTGCTTTCTCCACTATGTTATCTGATTCGCTTTACACTCTTCTGGTCTCAGGTTAGGCAGCTTTTGTCCGAAGACCCTAGAAACTCGGAATATGCAGACATGGAAAAGGAGCTTAAAGAGGTGATTCATTCTTGTGAATGCTACTCTAATCACTTAATCATGGTTTTGTGTGATTGAATCTTTACATCTTTGTTGTCAATGTCACTTTACTAGTCTCTCTTAGCTTGAGTGAAAATCATTGATCTGTATACCTTCAGCACATGCGGCATAAATATACCACTAAACAAGATTAGGTTACTTTGAGCATCTAGGTTTTGCGTACTGTGCCCTTTATATTTCTATTCCATCCCTCTTTTGAAGGAATCAGCTTGTTGTTCGAAATAGCAACATCTTTTAACAGCTAGTGGATACAGCGGAGTTTTCTTTCAGTTCTGGAATTGAAAGGTGAGCATATTTTTTTGAGATCCATGTAAATCCGGCAGTGGAGTTTGGGTCAGCCAAAAGGAGTTGTTGGAGTATACATGAAACTGAAAGTAGGAAAATTAGCAAGGAATTCATCATTTCTATCTTGGTTATTGTGCAGGTGTGCTATTATGGGTCATGATGGCCAGCCTGCTTCTATTCCTGATTCCTCGTGTTCGATCCCTGATGTTCTACTTCTGAAAATCTTAAATCGATATATTGTGTGAAATTGTTTGAAATCCTCAATTCTCTAAAACTTGTTTTGTACCACATAGGTGATTACATTGACGGAGGAACTTCTTGTGACTGCGAAGCAAAACTTAGATGCTGGAGTTAGTGCTGGAACAACTGCTGGATCACCTGATTTAGAGGGTGCTTGGGAAAAGATGGTATGTCTATTTCTGTCATCTTTTCTTTTTCCATTACTGTTTTAGGTCTAATGTATACCTAGATCCATGTTATTTCAAAGCCCACTACAAATTTGTTTGGATGATTACCGTGTGATTGTATTCCATTATTTTGTTCAGGAGTCGAGGAATGACCCAAATCATGAGGGTAAGTTCCCAGTTGGAACCAAAGTTCAAGCTGTCTTTAGTGACGATGGCGAGTGGTATGTCGGAAAACTATCGTGTCTCTTGTCATTCATTATGTATCTACTGTATTCTTTATGGCTTCTTCCCCCCTTTTTTTTCTTTGTTTGATTAGTTAAATGTTCAGGTATGATGCGACTGTTGAGGCACATACTGTAAATGGCTATTATGTTTCCTATGATGAGTGGGGAAACAAGGAAGAGGTAATGTTTCTATTCCCGTTTATGAGGTTGTTGTTTTATAAAAACTAATATTGAGGTTGCTTTCAATTTAGGTTGATCCAGATAATGTGAGGGCAATAGAGAACAATGCCCTCGTGGAAGCTGAGAGACTTGCCGAAGCTACCAAAAATGCTCTCAAAAGAAAGATTGAGCAAGCTGCGAGTTCTGACTTTCAAACTAAAACCCTACCAGCAAAGCTTAAAATTGATCCTAATGATCCCGAGGATGTGGTAAGTCAAGATTCTTCTTCACTCCTTTACCTTTTAGTCCCATGAGGTCGGATTATGAGGTCTCACTTGTTTTTACAGAAAATTGCAAAGCGTAAGAAGATACATGCTTTCAAGTCAAAGGCGAGGCAAGAGCAACTCGAGGTTGTACAGAACAAGAAACAGAATGCTTGGCAACAGTTTCAGACAACCAAAGCCAAAACTAAAAAGGTATAACACAGAATTTCTATGGCTTTTTCTTGCTCTCTCTGATTCTGAGACGGGTTTTGGTTGCACAGGTAGGGTTCTTCACTGGGAGGAAGAAAGAGAGTATATTCAAATCACCAGAAGATCCATTTGGAAAAGTGGGAGTGACCGGAAGTGGGAAAGGTTTGACAGATTTCCAAAAACGAGAGAAGCATCTTCATCTCAAGTCTGGTAATGCTGAGGGCACTGATGAGTAAATTAGAGATTTTATGTTTATTAAGGATTTTCAGGTACTTAAAAGTCTTCTGTCTCCATTAACCTCCAAAAACAAAAACAGAAAGACCTAAACCCACAAATTTTTGGGGATTTCTGTTATTTAATAAGTTGAATCAAAGATTAGTTACTTTTTTTCTTTTGTTCTACCGTTTGATTTCTCTGTAGTTGCATAGTATTACACATTGCGTTTTGAATCACTCACACCGTCTACCCTTTAAGCTCCAGAAACTGCGATGTTGTCATAAATAAAATATCTCTAGTCGTTACAAAATTCAGAATAAGTTTAAAGCAACAATACCGTACTGTCAGTTTATGATTACAAATGGTTTTAAGAAATACAGCAATCAACCAAGTTGTTACAAATATAAAAATTAGCTAAGAGTAATTTAATCGACATAGAACAATTACATGTAATCCTCTATGGTGTTCCATGGATTATGTGAAAAAGATTAGTGCTTAGTTGATTGTTATTTTGTCGTTATAGTCAGATTGGATATGTACTGTAGTTTCATGTTTGCATTAGTGACCACCACGCAGTCTCATTTGAGAGATACCATTTAACAATCATTGAAAACTAAAAAAAAACCTCAAATTGTCACAGAAAAAGAAATAAACAATAAAACTAAAAGCAAAGTTAACAAACAATTCCTGCAGATAACAATAAAACCAAATTTTCGCCGACTCAGATATTTATGTTCTCAATTCTTTTTTTTTTTTCGCTGTACTCTTTCTTGCAGTAGTTTCATTAATCGCCTTTTTTATTTTTCGGGATTTAATGAGAACGTAGACAAAAGCAAACTCACTCGTTCCGGATTATCTGATACTTGTCCCACAATGATGTAGACCTCTTCATCTCAGCTATTAAGCTCTTGAACTTGTGACTATAATCCACCCCATTGATACGATCCAATGATGATATAGCACGAAGAGCGCTTCTGATCATATCTTCATTACGATCATGCTCTTGCTTCACTGCATCTTGCTTTGGCTTGAAGTTTATTGTCTTTTGCAGTGGTTCCACAAGAGAGTCCAATACTGAAACACCATACAAGGACAGATCAGAAGATGAAAACTTCCGACTTTTTCGGGACTGAAATAGCGATACTGGAAGCTATTAACATACCAGCTAGTATGGCTGAGGGACACTTATCTGCTAGTAAGGAGAGTATAAGGTGACAAAGCATCTTCAGATCATAATGATCTGCATAAATTCAGAAATAATGTTAATAAGATAATAAAGAAAATGGTGAAACCATAACATAAGAGGTAGACAGAAACACTCACCTTCTAGTCCGGATTTGAGGAAAGGAACAATGAAAGAAGAAGGATTCACTTGATCAAGGCAGCTATCGAGCAGTGTAAATACACACTCAAAAGCGGCTTTCCTCAGTTCAAGCCCGTCATCAACAACGTGCTTGAATGGGCCAAGATCAACCGTCCTTATTAATTCTTTCTGCAAAAGGTAAATGTCTCTAGTGTGAGAAATAAAACCTTCCAATTTATATTATGACACAGGACAAGAATTGTGCTGAATCACTAAAGAGTTTACCTTAATAACGGTCTGATCATAAAGAAGTGGTAACAATTGAGGGAGAAGTCCTTTAATAAGGTTTGGTTTATAATGAGCAAAAGTACTCAGAGCTGCGACAGCTGCACGTCTAACATGCTGCATAAACCATGGAACCAAAAAAAATGTCATGATCACACAGCAATGCAATTCTTATCCCATGCATATTAATATTATTGTTTTACGTTGTTATCATCAAAAGGGGTTAAATTTTTTCACTTACCCGGTCACCATCTTTAATAAGCATGAGGAAAGAAGAAATCTCAGGGAAGATGATTTCATCTAACTTCTCAGGCCGTTCCACTACAGAATATTTCACAGCAGTAACAACAGTTGCACGAGTAAAAGCGGCTGGACTCGTTGTCCTTACCTACAAAATACAGAACGCAACACAAATATTATTCATCTCTAAGCATGACTGTGATTGAGTCAAATGTAGATAGTGAGACTGTTCTGCAGTTGTTCTATCTACCTGAAGTGCAGGAACCAATTTCTCAGGTTCTATCAAAGCCATTTTTCCCAAGCATTCAGCAACAACATTCCTTACGCCCTCTTCTTCGCTTTCACAGTGGTTAAACAGTAAAGCGAGTATCTTCTCGACGCTGGAATTCTGGAAGTCTGCTTTATCAACAGACTGCCTCACGATAACCTGAAACCCCAAGGAGTAAGATATGAAATTAAGCAGTTTATGTAATCTGATAATATAATATGGAATACTTATTCAGGGAAAATATACCTCCTTGAGTGAATGTAGGAGAATATATTGTTTTTTCTGTTGATTATCAATCTGGTTCAAGATAAAAGGCAAATATTTTGATAAATTGCCAACAGCAATGTTTCCAAGAGCGTAAGAAGCTGCAGACTTTATTTCTTCAAAAGGAGATTGGAAAGACTCAATGATGATTGTTTCAATGCCAGCATGTGCACTTAGATCTTTCCTTCTCCCAATCTCACCAAGAGACAACAGGGCAAGATGTTGTTTTGCCTACACGAGAAAACCCTCATCACAAAAATAAGCCTTATAAGCCTGAATCTAATCCTTAATGGCTCTCGCAAACTAATACAAAATCGAAGAGCTTACGGAATTTGTGCCGCTGTCATCTTTAAGGATATCCATAAGCATTTTAACTGTAGACGAACAATTCTTATCACCCGCTGCTAGACAAAGAACCGCCACACACTGTGCAATTGAATATAATGCTTGCTTTGGGACACCTCCAGACTGAGGAGAAGGCTTAGTACAAGAAAGTAATGAATCCAGCAAGGTGTAGAAACTAGTATTTGCATGATACACCAGAGCTTCAAAGAATTTTTGCAGATCCTGCAACAAGCATCCGAGAAATCATTGCCCTGTTATCTTTTAATTAACCTCAACGAAGTAAAAAATAATTCTACCAGCAAAGAAAAAATTACCAAAAGTGCTTGACCCTGTAGCAATGGGCTTTTAACTAAAGTTAGTGCCTGCGGAAGAACTTTGTTGCGAACTGCCAAACTTATATTTTCACTACAACTCTTTCCAGTCATCAGAGTGCAGCAGAGTTCAAGTGCAAGAGCTGTCATATGCAGGTCCGAAACACTGAAAAAGACGGATGAAAGTCATCCTTCTAATAAAGAAAACAACCTAGAAAGTAGAAAGCAAAAAAAAAGAACATCAAGGGAATTCATGAAGGAAGCAAACAAACCTTATCAGAGATGAAAGCTCCACAAGAATAACTTCATAAGCATCTGAACCAATTTTATCACCATAGGCTGTTACCAAGGTATTCATAGTAATCAGTGTTGCTTGCCGTAGAACCCTATTAGCCTGTTTTACAAAAACATCAATATAAATTGCCTAAGTACCAGATATTGTCTTCAGGGTATAAGAGTATGAACAAAAGAAAGGTACATATTTGATATCAGCCTGCTAAGATAAGGTGGTAAAAAGCCAAATACCTTCCGTAGGAATCCAGTCAGTTCAGCAATCAAATGGTCCAAGACACATAATAGATCAATGTGCAGTGGAGAAGTGGCAATGACAGCAAATGCCTGCATGGACCCACACAATCACAGATATTAGCTTTTAAAAAAATTTAAAATGCTTCAACAGAAGCACAAGAACAACCTTTACTGCTGTGAGGCGAGTAATTTCATTTCCCATACGGTCAACAAGCACAGGAAGGCATGAAGGTAGTTCTGCTCTCAGTTGATCGCCAAATGTTGAAATCACAAGACCCATGCAGGTGATAGCACACTCCTTTACCTCCTGTTAAAGCACAGAGAAATTAAGAAATATGAGTAGTACAATTACAAACACAGCAAAACTGCTTAAATTTTCCAATTCGGTAATTAATCATAATTACAAACTGAAAGAGCTCAAAAAGAAAAGTATTGTCCATTGCTTCAAAAAGCATGGATTTTCATTATTGAAAAAAAAAAAACAGAAAAAGAGGGATTCATGCCACAAACCTGGTCTTGATCTTGGTTTGTTAAGCGCGACATTATCGCATTGTATATTGGATGAACAAATGGTTTAAAATCAAAGCCCATTCCCTAAACCACGCAAGAAAAGAGATCAGTGAATGCAAAATCTGCAAGTCGTCTATGGGTAAATATATGGTTCAAACTTCCAAAAAAAACAGACACTGAATCAAGAGAACAGACTAAATCAGTATGTGTGAACATAACATCCCAATGTAAAGAGATGCTCACCACAGTACTTGGACGTACTACTCTGACAAGCTCCCCACAAACCCTTAATGCCTCAGCAGTCACCTTGTAATAGCGTTCACCAACAGCAGCTAAAACAGGACTAGAAAGAGCCTAGAATGACATTAAAGTACAAGAGTTAGTCAAAGAAACCCTGTCACCTGTTAATTTTCATTTACTTTGGGTTTTGAAGTGTATGGAATCTACATTAGTCGTTGACATTTGGTCAATATTCTAATGGACAGAAAACACTGAATAAGTCCAAACCTTAATGTAAGGATGAAAAACAGGAGGCGAATGCGATGCCAAGACCAATTTTGTGAAGACAAGAGCTTCAATTTTCAAGTTTGAAGTAGAAGATTTATCCTGCAGAGGGGGGGGGGGAGAGGAAACATGAGCAAAGGACAAAAAACACCACTGACAGTTAATAAATAAGTGAACTGAATATCCCCACTAACATTTAGCGCCCTTTCAATTCCAGGAACAAGTGAGCCAATATGATCAGCAAGGCAGTCAGGCAGGACAACCACAACTTCTCTCAAAACAGAGAACGCACCAACCTACAGGTAGGTAAGAAGATATGAAAAATCAAACAGGAACCAAACGGAAAAGAAAGTTTAACACGTTCATACCTTTGTCTTAACAGACTTTTCACGCAGTTGCTTATTTATGGATTTCACAATCTTTGAGACTTCTTGCTTTAGTAGCCATTTTGGACTGCATCGATCAAAGTTACATATTTAGTTAGCAGGAATTTATTCGTAATGTGACGTCCATGATGGAGTAAAATGATTCAGAAAGTTTGCCTTGATTCATCGGTGTCGGTTTGACCTTTTGTCACATTTCCTGTTTGCCGTAATAGATCAATGAACGTGTTGAATACATCCATCTGTAACAATAGTACATCAGATCAATGACCCATTAGTAGTGCAAGATGGAGGATTATTTATTTCCTTACCTTCACATTTTCCTCCCTTTCCTTAAACCTATCAATTAGTTTCGGACATGCCTGCACAAGAAGAGACTTGTAACTAAACTCCTCAAAAATAAAGACTACAGTAGATTCTTGTTTCATATTTAATCAAATTCAAGTTAATTATCAAAAAAAAAAATCTCTTCATGTAAGGGATTCTTCTACAGTCCTGTCATGAAAGATGATTCTCTTGATCATAAAAAAAGATATACCTCTTGATATACTTTAGAGAGCATCTCAGAACGAGAAACGATTAATCCTGCTAAGCATTTTGCTGCGGCTCTCCTAACTTTCCAGCTGGCATCCTCATCATCTGTGTACTCATTTGCACTCTCGCTGTCAGAAACAAAGACCAATGTCACTGCGATAATGGTGCACCTTAAAGAGCTAGGTTACCGTTCTAACGATTAAACCAGAACTTACTCATCTTCTTCGTCTTCGAGAATTTCATTATCAGTATCTTCCTCCATGTTGTCCGTAAAATTCGGGTCATAACTTATATATTCCAAAGTGAGATTTAAAATTTCATCACAATATGGTGAGATGTCCCTTGGACATCGTAGCAAGAAACTTTCAAGTGCCTGCAGTCAAATTACAGAACGTACATGTAACATATCACTTTCTTTCAAGCTCAACGATTAAAATCCCAAATTAATAACATACGAAAAAAACAGACTACAAGCATGCCTAAGCAATTGTCCAATTAAAAACCGGATGAGAAAACAACAAAATGTGTGCATAGTGAATCTTGCATGAGACCTGTAAGCTATACTCACGAAGCTCCTCATCATTTTCTGAAGCGCTGGTGCAGTAATTGATTAGTACTGGTACAGTGTTACCTAGATGAGTCCCAAATCGGTATCCAACAGCACGGCTGAAACAAAAGTGCATTAAATACCATTATACCCATAGCAACCCTAATCGTAGATGTGTAAGGTAAACCATACATCCAATCAATAAACAGGTAGCACAAGCACAACCAACAGAAGCATACTACAACACTACAGTAACGGTAAGAAGTTAAAGACGAATACATGCCGAAAAGAAGGATAGACAAGAAGTACCATAAAGCTCCAATCATTTGAATATTGGTGCGTGTAATCTCCGATTTCGCATTCTTGTTACTTAGGTTTTTTACAACTTCAAATGTCGCCTTTGCGAGCAAATCATCAGACAGACTGCAAGCAAGAGATGCTGACACCACAGAAAAATTAAGATTTCTTTAACATACGATATATACCATCGAATTAAGAGTTCTATATAAGACTGGCAAAAATAATGGCATTGAGTATATCATTTGAACCCGTATTGGTATCACAAGAATTGACACCAAGAGCTGAGATCCATATTTCTAAGATAGATACCGAGCTGAGGAAAGCTATCACTCAAGCCCCGTCAGATTAAAACCTGGTTTCAAGTTAGCTAACTATTGACAGAACTAGCCAGTATTCTTATGACTCAATTATGTAAATTTACCAATGCATGTAACAGTCTTCTTCCTGACTGTGGCTTGGTTACAGCCCAATTGCACTAACAATGTGTTGAGTAGCTTCTCGTGATCATCCGCCATTAAACTTCCATATTTTTGAACAATATCACACATGATCTCGAGACATTCAAACTTAATCCCCGTGCTCATTCCCTTCAACAGCAAGCCAGAAGAATATTAGTTACTAGCAAAACAAGAAGATAGTACCTCAGATTTCATAGGGTAGGAATGATCATATGCCTATACTGTGTTCCAGTCTACTAAGAGTTTTTCAGAAATAGTTATTAAGCTGTATCAGCTACAACAAAGCTTTAACGTAAAATCAACTCAATTTCCAATAGATATCAATCAATCTGATGTGAAACCTGATTTTGTCTTTTGAAATCTAATTTTGCTGGCATCCTGAAATTGTCTCAGACACTAACTACTATGTCATATGCAATCATAAAAAGGAATAGGCCTCCCAACCACTAACCTGGCCACTTATCCCTCCTATCATTTGTGGGGTTAGAGTAACAAGAATAGATGGAGCAAGTGAAGGAGCAACTTCGGCAACAACAGTCCTGAGAGCTATGCTTGCGGTATCACGATGCTGGTCTTTCCCATGCAGGAGTTTATCACATAATTTGTTGGTCATTTCAACAATTCGTTCTTCTCCAACCTTCTTCACCAATGGAACAAGACTGGTACAAAATCATAAAGCATAGGTCATCAACCATAGTTCAACCATAGTTCAGTCTTCACCAATGGAACAAGACTGGTACAAAATCATAAAGCATAGGTCATCAACCATAGTTCAACTAATTTTAAATGGCTCACGACCAAGAAAAAAAAAGCTAAAATATAGATATACCAAACAGACACAGAACAGTTGAATGCCAATGACATAACATCAGCTGAGGTCATAATTTTCAAAGAGAAGAAAACTAACCATTTAACAGCCAATCCAGAAACATCACCAGCCACATCATCAAGCTGTTGCAGTATGATACTCGACAATCTCATCTCCAAATCCGTGTCGAGTTTAAAGGAATCCTTATTCAACTCATTGAGCAAATCAGAGGTTGCCATATATCTATAATCTTTATCTTTACCCGTCATCTGAAGATGAAAAAATACAAAGAAATAAGAAAATCTGAACATACTAAAAACAAAGTTGAGCTTAATTACCTTTTCAATGATTCCAGAAATTTGTAAGTTCGCCATCTTAGCTTGACCTTATCAATTCACCCCTGCCAACTGCAATCAAACGAGGATTCAAATAACCTTACACAATCGTTAAAATAAAAGTATAGAAAAGAGAATCAAGCATTCATTGAACTAAAAAACACTTCGTCAAAGCATTGTCACTCTAACAAGCTCTTCACGGAGGTAAAAACATCTCAAACAAATTGAGAACTACAAAGGAGAAGTACCGAAGATGAACTAATTCTCTTCCCGCAGCAAAACCTAATTAATTTTTCCCTAAGAAAACTTTTGATTAATCGAAGATCACAAAGAAGACGTTCGGTTCGATAAATCAAAGTACTATCGCACCAAAACCCTAAGACTATGAGTACGACTACGAAGACTAAAAGAGTTGATGCCACACATCACCAGACTTCTCGATGTCGCACAGAAAACATAAAGCAGAAAGGAGGAAACCCTAACTAAACTGAGAAGATGAAATCGACGGGAGGTGACGCCGGAGACGGAAGAGAAAGCTGAGACTGAGAGGTTCAATTTCGAAATGTGCAGTTGCGGAGAGGAAGCTCTGAGGAAAGTAAAAAGATGGAGACGCTGTAATTTTCCGTACTCTTGAAGGCTTGATTTTTCGCCCCTCTCTCTTCTTAACAAGGGAACTGATAAATAAAGATATGGGCCGTTGTATAATTGATTCGGTCTGGGCTATAATAGACTCGTGATTGCCAGTTAATATACATGTGTAGACTGTCAAACTTATTAGTCGGTTTAAAATAAATGAGTTTGGCCCAATTTTATTGTTTTCAAACTTGGCCCAATGTAAGAGTGGGTTTATTGCTTGATCAAGTATGTGCTATTTTTTTTATGAAAATGTCGAATTTAATTTTAAGTTTATTTTGACGTCAAAAGAAAATATTTAAGTTTATCTGCACAGAAAAAAAAAATTCAGTTTTAAAATTTATCTTCTTTTAAAATCTTAAAAATAAATCTAATTGAAATAGTTATTAATTTATCAAAATAGAATGACGATCATTAACTACCGATGCCAGTTGATTGAATTTTGGGTTTTCATTTTGATTATTACAAGGTTTTGTTTTTTGTTAGAAATATTGTGTTATTTACCTCTTCAATTAAACTAATTTCTAACAATTTTAAAAATATATATGTAAACTCGTGACTGACACAAAAGCCACCTAATTTTTTATCTGCCACATAAAAAAAAAATTAATCACAACAACACGTAATTCGTGATTAAAGTTTAATGAATACATTGAGTATTGAAAAATAGGCATTTAAACTATACAACAAAAACAATAAAGTTAAATGTTACATTTAATATTACAATAAATGAATCATGTGATACCCACAAGGAACAGAACATCTTAAAATCTTAAATCCCTTTTGACGCATTAAATATTTATCCCATATCAGTGAGATCACATTACACGAATTGCAGTATGCCAAGAATTCTCATAAAATAAATGCATGTAACTTTTCAAATGTACATTTGTATAGTGAAAATAAAGAAATGGTTAATAAATGAGTTCACTTGTGACACCAACCAAATATTTACTCAACCTAATACGTCATACATAATAGGGCTTGACTACACTCATCAGGAAACTCTTCAACTCTCCTTTAATAGAAATAATAATTTATTGCTTTCTTGGTTTTCCGTGTAATATATTTTTGATCATGAGATCAAATCATATACAGCCTATTTTCAAACTACACAAAATGATGTATTCATATATATAGGAAAACATAATAAGTATCAGAACAAGACCAGAATAACATTTTAATATATATATATATATATTTAACAAAAGATTGGAGCTAATATATATGTAATTTAATTTTGTTATGGACTTTGTGCTGATAGACTTGCTCTAATAAATATTACTATTCAACTAAACCCAAAATAAATAACGCGATCGAGCACAATTAAACTTTGTTGGAAAGAATGCAAGTACGGGAATCATTATGTCAGGGAAAAGAAAATGTTTTCTATGAAAAAAGTTGCACGATAAAGATCTAAAATTCACTACACACATAATATATATTGCATGCATAAACTATATATATGACTTAAAACAAAAACAAAAAAAACTTTATATGTATCTCTCTCTGTTAAGTTGATCAATATGTGATCTCATTTTCTAAAACTTTCAAAGGTATCGTTGTTGTAAGGCAGAAGAAGGAAAAGTATATTAAAAGGTAACTAAAACTTTACATTTTATCTGTTATTTTTATTTAAAAAAAAACAAAAAAACTATATATATGACTAGATGTGACACGAAGAACTACAATTCTACTGATTCGAAATAAATAATAACAGTGAGAATCCCAATGCGTTGATCAGAGCCCCAAGAAAGAAAACATCAAAACCTTATCTCACGCACTCCAAGAAAAAGATTATACACTAATAAAACATATGTTTGTAAAGCTACTTAAACAATGATTAACCATACAATAAGAAAGTACTAATCAAGTAATCACATGACTGATGTTAATTATTACAACAATTTTAACTTAACTAAGGACTAGTAGAACCAATATTTCCAGTAGTGGCGTCATTAAAGACGTTCTTACCAGCAGAAAGCTCGACATTGTTATCAACGTTGTTGGTGATCTTCTTGGATAGATTGTGTTTGTTGTTGTGCATCCAAACTTTTAGGACTCTTCTCCTGATTCCAAGTTCTTGACAAAACTGTTGAACAACAGATTCCTCTTGTCTCAGTATCTTCCACCCAGCTCTCTCCGCAAAACTAAACATCTTCTCCTTTTGCTCTTGAGTAAACTTTGTCCTAAACCTCTTCTTCTGATTATGTCCGTAACTATAAGGTGGTGGTGGCGGTGGCGGTGGTGACTGCCGGTACGTCAAGCTTCCTCCGCCGTCTTCCTCCATGAGATCTTCTGACTCTGAGTTGGATCCAGCGGTTGCAAATCCAATTGGCATTATCATTTGTTGTGGTAATGGTGATTTGGTCATCTTGTGGTGGAACATGAGTTTTCTCTGCGGCGGAGGCCGTTGGTGGTGGTGGTTGAGGTAAGGGGAAAAGAAGGTTTTTTCTTCTCCTTCGATTTCTTTTCTATGGAAGTTTCTATGGCAGTTACAAGCTGAGCAAGTGAGAGCTTCAATGGAACCTTCTTCACCACTTGGCATAAACTCTCCACAACCATCAATGGCATTGCCTCCCATGGAAGCTGCATGATTCTTCAGACATTCCTTGTACTTAATCCCCACAGGCTTGTCCTTCTTCATGTTGTTGTTATTGACCATGATGTTGTAACCCACATGATGATGAGAATGATCATGATCTTTGCCAAGACCATTACCATTTGAGGAAACTAATAGTGGGTTTGAAGTAGTAATGTTGAGATATGGTGGAGCAGAATTAGCATGTTGATGATGAAGATGATACCCACCACCACTATTACCATAACTAGTGTTTATTGGGATAGGCATATCATGATCTTCTTGATGACTTGTAATTTCCATTTTTTCAATTCTCTCTTTCTTCAACAGAAGATAATGACGATTATGTGGAACTCTTGTTTTGGGTTTTGCAAAGTGTTTCTTGCTTTGGGGACAAAGACACACTAGTTAGGAAGAAAAAACGAGTAAAGAAAATTAATAAGTAAGATTAAATGATTAAGCTACAAAAAGACAAGAGTTTCTTCACTACTCATTAAACCCATTTGTTTTTAATTATTTCCTTCCAGCAAAGAAAAACCTTAATTTTGGAAAGTCCAAAAAGATAGAGAACAAAACAGAAAAATACAAAAGAAAAGAAAAACTTATTGCAAGCCTGCGCAAGTAAAAGCTGACAAGCCCACTTGAAAAAAATAGTTCTTAATTAGTTAAATTGAGAAGATGTTTATCAGGAAAACTTTGTGTTATCAAAACACAAATGTTCTCTTCAAATCTAAAAATTGACTGAAGAAAGAGCACATACCGTCACGACCAGGAAATGTTGCGAACTTTCTCTTAATATGCTTCTAGAACTTGAGAATAATCAGGAAGAAGTATCTAAACCATACGGATCTGAGAATGTAGGGAGAGTAAGAAGTTTAGAGACTTAATTAGGGTTTTGTAAAGTGAAAGACATTGAAGAAATAAGATATATAAAGAGAGAAGAAAGAGAGAGAGAATTGCAGGTGGTTTTGGATGTGAAGGGACTTCTTAAACTAAGGGCTTAGAGTATTAGTAGTGAAAGCCTAAAGCCTAAAAAGCATGAGAGAAAGATATGAAAGCCATAGCTAATTATTTCCTCTATTTTTCCTACAGACAAAGAGAAAAAACATCATTACTAAATTACATCACTTTGACCTAGATTTCGTTTAGTTAAAGTAGTCGGTTTTTAATGATACACCGACGTCAATAATATAAATCACTAGACTACTACATATTTTGGTGAAAGTTTTTTACTTGAAAAATAGAGCTAATTAAATCCTAGTTAAATTATTTAATTTCTAATTTCTATAAGCAAATAATTTCGTTAAATTAGACTATAAGATAAGTAAATTGTTCGTTGTTTTTTTGTCTTTTTAAATATTTCTCACTCGTGAACTGTTGTATTACAGTATTAAAATATACTGCAATCATCAATGTATTAAAAGGTTATACGGAATACAATAAATTCATATTCACCCAAAAAGAATTATCAAGACAGGGAGACAAACAATTAAAGAGACAAAAAAAATTTAGAATTAAGGATTATGGGAGATTGCTTGGCTTGCACTATCAGACATCAAATTTACAAGTGTAGAAACGTGTCAGATAGTTAGTAGGAAGAGTATTGAAGCAGATAACAGAAAGAAAGCCACAATAAAATATCTCATCTTCGATTTAAATTACACTAATTAACAAAAAAAAATTGGTTACAACGATAACCGGAAAACAAAAATCATCGTTTTGGCTGATTTTTGTTTTAGTTGAAATGATAGACGGCTGATTGAAATAACCTACAATATTATCAGAAAAACAAAGCGTTAAGCAATGAAAACTCATCAACTTGCTGCCTTTACAACAAACAAATTAGTTTTCAACCAAGAGACACTTATAAATCCATATGAAATTAGGGTCATTATTGGTTTATGCATTTATAAAGAGACAAATAGGATCTTCATTGGTTTAAGCATTTATAAATACATATGAAATTTGTAAATCCTCACTAATTTAAAAATCTTATATGTGGATTTTGAAATAACACCCATGGATTTGAGTTTTTTTTCCACTTCCAAACTCATTAAAATCTAATATGGATTTTGAAATCTAAAAGTAAATCACTGACACTTGATTTTAACTTGTATTATCAAATGATACAACCAATAACATATGATTTTGATAAGAATTTTAAATCAATGATTAAATAACACATGAATATCTAAATTATTAAAATTCATGAACCAATAACTTTTTTTTACTTGTTTTGGCATAACGTGGCCAATTAATCACCAATAAAACCACATTCAAAATGCATTTTTCAGAGCCAATTTAATTTAATTTAAGAAACCATTCCCCTTTTAAATAACTATCGTTTTACAATCTAATTTTTGTTTTGAAAATGTGGTGTTGTATGATTTTGATGTAAATTTTGACAGACAAACATCTCATTTGTCTATAATAATAATAATAATAATAATACTAATAATAATAATAATAATAATAATAATAATAATAATAATAATAATAATAATAATAATAATAATAATAATAATAATAATAATAATAATAATAATAATAATAATAATAATAATAATAATAATAATAATAATAATAATAATAATAATAATAATAATAAACATAATATAATATAATTTAAACTGTCAAATACCTTTTGAATATTTTTTTCAAAATTAAGTGAAAATTTTGAAATGATACTAATTTGAAACAAAAGAATGTTGTAAAAAAATAATGCAGAACTTGTTAAGAGTAAAAAATACATATTGTTCCTTTACCGAAAATCAAATCGATAATTATCCTTCGCAATTAAATATGTCACGTGTGATATAGCTTCTAGAGGTTGTCATGTCATGCATGTGACATTTTATTATTCACTTGAAGTTAATATTAATTATGGTCCTACAAAATACTTGCACTCATATATCATGATCTTTTCCTTTTCTGTAAAATCTCTATACTAATATTAGAGAAATATATTTACAAAAATAATTTTAAAATTTTCAAAAATATTATTAAATTTTTCATTATAAAAAACATTTTTAATTAATTTATTATGGATAAAAGAGTCAGTCAAATTTTAACTAATTAATACACAAAATGTATTTAATATTTTTTTCTATTTAAATATTATAAAGGTTTTCTCTGAAATTTTTTTAAATCTCTTTTTAATTTTTAATAAAAATAAATAAAAACTTAAAACTGTACTAAATCAAATATGGTATATATATTAATAATTGTTTTTCTTCCAATAACATATAGTGCAATATACAATACAACTTCTATAAATTAATAATGTTGTGACTTTGATATTTTCTTAATTTATGGTGATAATAATTTATTTATAAATTAATATTTTTAATTTATAGAAAGATTAGTTTTATTTTTTATCATTTAAAATTTCATCTTAAAATTCTAAAGAATATGAGTTGAAATCATTTGGTCTACATAAAATTAACATTTTGGATGTTATAAATTTGTAGTTTTAATTTGAAAATTTAATATTTTTAAAAAATATTTTTTGACGGTAAATAACAAAAACTATTGATAAATTCACTATGCAAACGATATACATATTTTCAAAACTATGATTCATGAGTTCAATTGTCCTATTTTAACAATCTATAAAATTATAAAAATAAAAATAAAATATTTTCAGAAGTTGAAAACTTACCAAAAATTTTGTCTATTTTTATGACAAAATTATAGACAATACTGCAATTCGCTAGTTTGTAACACAATATGCCAATTATTTGATATAATTAAAATTAGAGACATGGTCTAACGATATTTAGTTTAAAAAACAAAACACTAAAATCATACATTACTAATTAGTATAATATTTTTTATATATGTTTTTTATATTATATATATACATAATTATTAATTTATGACACTAATGGACCCATATATTTACATAGTGATTTCAAAAAAAAAAATTATTATCATATAAAATTTTGTTATTGTTAATTTTTACACTGATCCAACTCCGGACCGAAGAATTTTATTATTTTATAGTGTTTATTAATTTATCGAGTATTAATTTATAGATATATACTATGCATGAATCATTTGATATCATATAACAATATTTATTATTATAATATTAATATTTTACATCCAAAATTTATATTTAAAAATTAATCATAAATTATTTTTTATAAATCATAAATCCACACTAAATATGGGATATAACCTAGTAAAATTTTAAAATAAATAAAAAGACAATACAACCAACGAAAGAAATTATCATTTTATGTTTTTTGATATAGCTTTGTTTAGTTGTTCTAAACAATATTCGTAAAAAAATTAGAGCAACAAACAAGTTTTTGTTTCAATTGCGGTGGCGGTCGTTCCTCTGATAAAATAATCTAACTTTCTTAATGCGGTTGTTTCACTAATAATATTAATACAAATTCGTTAAAAAGTATTTACCAAATTGCGGCAATTGCTAGTGACCATTCAAGTCTTAATTTAAAAAGCAAAAAAAACTTAAGAAATTGATGCAATTCACAGTCTTATTAATTCTTTTTTTTTGTCATCAATTCACTGTTTTATTTTATCAGCCTCCCCTGTAAAGCTTAGACATTATAAATTGAATATCCTAAACCTTTTTATATCCGCTCCTAATTACTCAAACATGTTTGAATAAAGATAAGAAAAATTATCTATTTGGGTCATAACTTTTTTTAGTGGGTAATAATTGGGTCGAGTAGTTATTCAAGATATCCAAATTACTTATTTGGATAATTATAAATTTGAAAAATTTTAAGATTATTTATATATTTTCAAATTTACTTAACAATATTTAATATTTAACAAAATTATTTTAAAATTACCCTTTTTTTTTTATATCTCCGTCGTCCATACTATGTATTTCTTTTTTTCAATCGTCCATACTATGTATTTATTCACACGTTAAGTGACTTTTATTTGAGGTAAGAACAAATAAAAATAAAAGGGACCACAAGAATAAATGATGTTAGGTTTTATGGTCCAGAAACTGGATCAAAAATTTCAAGATTTCGTGCCTTTCGTATTTACTCAAATTCCTTTTTTCATAAGTATATTTCAAATTTATTTAACTCAAATATATAAAAGGAAATAAAACAGAATAAAGGAAGAAGATGCTAATCGTCAACTATTTAATATTCCTTCTAAGATTCATTCATATGATTTTCTCTTTATACCGTAACATATAGTATTGTTCTTTTACTATGAATGTATGTGGATATTCCGTATTCGATAGAATATTTTTTTGGGGTCAAATTCGACAGACTAATTAACGTGTGGTATCTAACAAAGATATGTTTAATATATACGTACCCTTTCAAATTAATTTAATTTTAACAACAACAAATTAAAAAGGAAATGGGAGCTACAAATTTTAATAGCGAAGCCTCGAATAAACAACTTCTTTTATGGTGCCGACTTTTTTTTTACTAATCTTTATAACCAAACTTCACATAACTTTCTCACCATTAAGATTACAATTATTTGTCTGCCACCAAATAGTAGTAAAACTCACGGTCAGCCTTTGACACCAACCTTAAATTATTGACTAATTTTTCCAAAAAAGGGACTAACTCGTTTTAGCGTTTGTTATGTGGAAAATATGATAATTATTATCATTTTTAGAATTATCATTAGTGATTGTATGCATCTCTAATTAATGATCGTTGAGTTTGTTGTTGATGCATTCTTAAAGTATTATAGTAATTGAAAGATGATTAATCATTGTTGCTCGTGTAAATTTTTGGCCATTTCCATTATATGCTTGTTTTTGTGTATTATTAAAAATGGACGGTCGTAGTCATTTGAGACATTAATATGTTGTCTTCTGATGAATTTTTATGGCACTCAAGTAAGAAAGAGTGAGGATAAAACCAACAAACATATCACTGCACCTCGGTTTCACTTAATCCTAATACACTTGACACATATATTAGAGATGATTTGGTTCAGCCGTCGTAAGCCGTTAAAATCCGTTAACAAAGTAAAATTCGTGAAGTTCAAACTAAAAAGTATTCTAAAAATTTAATAGTGATAAAGATTAAATTGATTTTTATATATATATATACTAGTATTTAGAAGTTTGATCTCTAGTTGAACCTTGAAGTTAAATTATGTAACTTATGCAAAAATTTATAAAAATTCAAAACATTAATTATTTTAAAATAGAAAATCAATAGTAAACCAATGACTTTTAATTTGAAATGGAGAAAGTATAAGAAAACTTTAGAATGTTTCATCCTTGGTAGATGAAAGAGAAATAAAATTAATGATCCAAAACAGTTTCATCCTTAATGATCCAAAACAATTTTGTATACAATTTTGACATATATGTTTTATGATTCTGATCATATATATATATTAATTATTTGTGTGTGTGTGAATTATGATATTTTAAAATATACTGAAGTTATTTAGAAGTTATTTTATTTGCAAGGTTGAGTTTTTCTATACTAATAGTAGTTTAGTACGTTCTTTAAATTTGATAAATCATCTCTTTTGAACGGAGAGTCGAATTCAGATGATATATGTGTTCTTTACTTCATCATAGAACAAACACTTAGTTTGATAATAAAGCTATTTGTTAACAAAATTTTGGAAATAAACACAATTATTATAAACAGTAGCAAAGCATGCATGAAATAACAAAAAGTTTTTCTTATTTTTTGTAAAAGAAATTTAACTTTAAAGAACTATGGACTTTAGCTTAAGCATGCGCCCTTTAGCTTTTATCGTTCATGGGATCACGCAAAGGCAAAATGTTTTCTTTACTTTCATTGCAACTTCAAATGCATATTGTTCCATTGTTCTTTAGTTCTTTATTTGGTAACTATAATCATTTTTATCTTATTTAAAATCTATGGCCGTATCCCACTATAACAATTTAAAAATGATAAATTGTGTAGTAATAATACTCTATATTTATATACCCGCCACAACCACAACAATATTGTTTTCAAAAAAATGTCAGAGTATGACTAGTAACTCAAAATATAGCGAGATTCTGTTAAATTATACCAAATCATATAATTATCTTTTGGAATCTGGTTTTATATTTTATTTTATACTGCAAGAGTCATGAAAATATAGTTATTTTTAGTAAGCTGCATATGGTGGAATGATTTTTCAATTTGGAAAAAAGTATTAGTAAAAAGTATTGCACATCATGACTTACGTTAATCTATTTCACAATTCTGCAAAATTAAATACCAAAAGAAATAAATCTTATATCATTTAACAAGATTTCATTTAAATCAAGTATTTTCTCGCTTACTTTCTTTTGCGTTTTTCGCCATTTTTTTTGTGATTATCAAATGCTACAGATCAAAATCCATATGTAAAAGGAAATTTGCTTGCAGATTTTTGTCAAATATCCCTCTAAAAGACAAATTAATTTAGTGTATCAGCTGCAGGCAAAAATATTTAGATTCTTCATGGAATATTGTTTTGGATAAAAAAGTTTTTATGCCTTTCCAATAAACTCGTTTCCGATTGCTGTTATTTAAAATTGGTGGATAATTAATGGGTACAGAATAAAGAAAAAAAAAACAAATTAACTTTTTTGTTTTAGATAACAAAGATGATATTCCCCACTATACATGTATCAATGTATGTACAGTGAATATACGGCAATGATCCATTTTCTTTTGTGCAAACATAGTTGTATTCATTCGTTCAATCCCAAAGAGAGAAAAAATTACAAGATCTTCAACCATAAGGATGGATATAATATGCTTAAAGAAATATAAGCTTACAACATAGATAGAAAAGGAGATTTGATAGGTCATAGAGAATTGGAGACATAAGCAAACAAGCAACATGTCACATGCGAGTTTATGGTGTGTTGAAAACATTTCTTCGATTGAATCGGGGAATTTTGAATTAGTCACTATCAAACGATATTGTGACGTTGAGGTAAAGATTTCATCAAAGCCAAATACAGATGGATTTGCGCATAGTGTTCGAAATAGAAGATAACAATAACCAACCAGTTTTATCAAATCAAGGCTACATCGATATCCTAAGTCGATCAGCTTGAAGAAACGAAAAACCCAATCAAAACATTGCCACGATAAGCTCACGAACCTGGACCATGACGAGTAGACAAAGGCAAGCTCCTCCATATTAGGTTTGTATTGTGTGCCGTCGACAAAATCACCGGATAAGGCACATCTGACGGTCCAAGATCACACATAAGTGAATATTTTGCCATCAATGAAACCCGGAGAAGGAACACGTCTAGAGGAAGCTGTGAGATTTGCATCATGATATGTGAGAGATAATTGCACCACCATTGTATCGATTTCGAAAACCAACAGTAATGGATTCCTTGGCCATTCATGTCAGAGAATCGAAACATCTGAGGCATTGGTTTCTGAAGAGACTTCAGCTCGTCGGGAATAGGGGAAGTAGACTACAAGGCGAGCCAAGTCTTCTCCAATTGGGTGGAGGATGCTTGAAAGGTTCTCTCCTATCCATGTCAAGAGGAGGATTGGTAACGTGGAATTGAGTATTTCGGCCTTGATTGGAGAAAGATCGAGCGGCGGTGTTCGGAGTTAAGAGCTAGAGTAGCGGTTGGCTTGTGCAAATTGACGAAGTTAGGGTCGGCCAACAACATGGATCTGAACCAGCAGGTGGGCCTTAAACTCAGAGATTTTGGACCGTTATTTCTAAATATGGGCCAAGAAGGACCAACTAAAGAATTAAAATGGGTTAGGCCCAAAAACAGAAACCCTAGATTCCATTTGGCTTGGACACTGACGATCTGACTGTGATGGTTGGATGATGGCGATATGAAGATTAGAGTGGAAAGAGACATAACTGGTGGTTGTGGAAACGGAGCAGTCGAGACCGGTAAACGGTAATACGACCTGGGGAGATCGCCTGAGGGGTCTGAAAAAACGCTTGATGGAATATGGTTAACCCTTCCACCGCCTTCTTCCATACCGGTTTGAGCGCTGCTGTTTTCCGGTGAAATTGTTGATCGACGAGGATTTCGAAGCATATAGACTCCATGGATAGATGCATGTGTGTGATGAATCTCGGGTTCACACATTGATGCGGATTTGGATTTGAGGGGTCTCACCAACGTCAAGACGGAGTACAACTCATCTAAGATGATAAAACGTAAATTTATTTTCCGGTGAAAATCCGAGATAGTTTCAGATCGAACAGATCCGTGAGTATAGGAAACATATCTCAAATTTGGAGATTTAGACCATTTCGAGGTTGTAGCTTCATCTTTGCAAGCTTTAACTCAATGAGTGAGCCAAAGGGGAGGTACGGACGAGACTCATCGGAAGACAACCTCGATCTCCATCGGAACTCACGGTGGCCATAAAGTGTAGAGGCAAAAAAGTGTGATGGTGTGAAGTGAGCTGAGTAAAAAAGAAAACATAGACTATAGTAGGCATAGAGTGGAAAGGAGATGGTCAAACTCCGGCGGCGCCGAAAAAATGATGAGATAGGTTATCTTGATAATAGTGTTCGAGAGAAAAAACCCTACTTAATTGTCTATAATTATTGTCGGCAATGATCCATCCATCAATCAGTTTACATGTGAATTTTGACAGTAGTAAGAATAAGATGATCAACATTTTATAATTTTCTTTTTGTCATCATTTACAATTTATACATAACATTTTGAATATTTTACACAAAATACTATCTCAAATTCAAAAAATACTTTTATTTGTGGGCGGAAATTTGATTGGCTAATTTTATTTCCTTCAAACCCATTTTTAGAAACGATTCCAGCTTCCATGGCGACCAAAATTACGCGTTTCCGAGAAAGCATTTCCTGAAACAATATGGATTTTTGACAATGGCGCAACTCATCAATTATTATAATATGATTTTTTTTTTAACAGTAAAATGTCACTTAAAAAAACAATTATGACGCGATTAAAAACGGTTAGACAGTTTATTATTTTCATGGCTAAGAGATTATGAGCGTAAGTTCGTATACCTCTTCACTCAAATTTTTGACCTCTAAACTTTGTTTTTGTTATCTTTTCAGAGATACTTGGTAAGTTACGCATTTTTCTATATAAGAAAACACTAAGTTCCCAAATAATGTTCTCATTCATGATATAAACTAGTCGCATAGTTTCATGAATTACATGCATCTCGGATCCCATACATTCAAATGACTATCACATTCGAATCACATTAACATTTATCATTCGAACCCTTCGAATATGTATGTATGATTAAAACAGAAATGAGAAAACTAAAAGAGTTAAAACTCTTTATATTCTTCAGTGTCATCTTTAAAGAAATCTCTCTTAATAATCAAAGACAACATATAACGAAACCAAACTGGAAATTTTCACATTGAGAAAACCCAAGGAAAAAAAAAACATAATTTATGGTTGTAATGTAATATAGACTTGTGATAAAGAAAATGCACAATAGTATAAAACATAATTTATGGTGTCATGTATTATATTTTATTATTTAAACGTTTAATATTTAGTTTCAAACAAAAAACATTTGAGTTTACGGAAGGGGAGGGTACAATGTTTCATAAACGGAGAACAATAAAAAGGTGGAACTGGCCCTACGCCAACCTAGTTCACTTATATCTTTTCATCTTTGTTTGGTGGGGACGAACTGGCTCGCTTAGGAGAACCTTGTTTAGTGGAGGACGAACTGATTCGCTTAGGAGAATTTTGTTTGATGGAGGACGAACAGGTTCGCTTAGGAGAATCTTGTTTGGTGGAGGACGAACTGGTTCGCTTAGGAGACCTTTGTTTGGTAGAGGACGAACTGACTCGCTTAGGAGACCTTTGTTCGGTAGAGGGCAAACCGACTCGCTTAAGAGAATTTTTTTTGGTGGAGAACGAACCGGCTCGTTTAGGAGAACCTTGTTTGGTGGTGGACAAACCAGCTCGTTTAGGAGAACCGTGTCTGGTGAAGGATAAACTAATTCACTTAGGAGAATCTTGTTTGGTGAAGGACGAACTGACTCACTTTGGATAACCGGATTTTGATTGAATGATTTAGAGTTGGTTTGGAATTTTGCATTTAGTGTATTAGGAAAAGGCATAATCCTTGCCTGGGAAAGACGAGATGCAAGAATAAGCAGACTAACCACCATTAAACCACCATTACTATTGTAGAAAGTTTCACAATCATTTTCATATTTTGATTTGTGTAGGAAATGATTACCCTAACTTTCTTATTTATATTGTTGTAACAAAAATAGCAAATAACAGTTTGATTTTTTTTTTTGTGTGTGATTAGGATTATTTGTTATTACTTTTTTCCGGTCTAGGATGATATGTTGTGAGAAAAAAAGAAAGGCAATAGGATATATTTTTGCTGGAATTATATGCTGTAAATAAATCAAAATAAATATATTAGTTGAATATACATATCTTCGTGATTGGATTGGTGAGTTTCTTTATATTTTACTTAAGATAATTCAACCATATATTTTTAGACATTAAGAAAAATATCAATATATGAAGAAAGAAATATCTACATTTGTTAAAAAAATACAATCTTTTTATGGATTTATTTACTTGTAAATATCTTTATGATATTTGTATTGGTGAAATAAATTCAATAACCGATCAGTGTAAATTAACATTATCACTCCTAAAAGGCACTAACAATAGTTTCACGGTTTCTCAAAGACGACTGATATACTAGCGACTGTATCCTAGCGATTTGACCTTAAAGTAGACACTCAGTTCATCAACGTCCGATCACTGCCAAAGTCTCTTGCACATCCGTTATGTCATTGTAATTTTGGATGATTACAACCAAAATGCATTATATATTGATTAATAAAATATATTTTCTTATGTGATTTCGTAGAATTGTATATATGCATACCGGTTAAGAAAATTTCAAATAATCATCTACATTTTTTAATAATGCAGTATCTATAATGAACCAAATATTTAGTTGTGAACTTTTTAAAAAATTATGTAAAGAATACTCATTTTGGAGTTACTTTCCAATTTTTATTAATTAGCCAACTACGAATACCACATAGAATCCACAAAGACCGAAACATATAACAAAATCATACTTAGAGGCAAGCATTATATTCCTCAATATGATAAAAACAGAAAATTAGAAGAGTTCAAACACAAAACCATACTTTAGAGGCAATAATCCTCAATATCGTCTTTAGAATAACTTTTATTAAGCAAAGACAACATATAAAAAAAACATACTGAATATTGTCACTCATACAAGATTTAACATTCAATAGACAGATCAAAGTATTTGTCTTTCACAGCTTACTGAGACAACCAAAAAAAAAAACAGCACATTGTACCCCTCAGCTCTTTATCTGCCACGGTTTCATCATCTTCGGAACAATCTGCAAAAAGATTCAGAACCAAACCAAAGATGAGATACAAATGACACTTATCTAAAGTGACAAGACAATGAAGGGTAAAGACAAACATAGAAGTCGTAATAGAACTATTGTTACAAAGCAAATAACATTTGTATATTTATAGCTATCTGGATTGGTCTGAAAGTGTTTGTTTATTCAATACCATTGAAAACCAAAAGCATGTAGGAGATAAATGCAGCCAAGAATTGATATATCTCTTGATCAGAACTACTTTAGCAATTTAACAAAAAAAAATACGAGTATTCAAGTCGGTTCACGAAAAAAGATACTTAAGTTATTGTTAAAACTTACCTGTCTCAAATTATTCCCACACGAAAATCTCTACTAGTGAGAATGCTCGAATTTCTTACACTTATAGATTTGTTTTTTACGTGCGATTACTTTACTGACACTAGATTTATGTTCCCTCTTATTTGTATGTATACACTTTTTAGTATTATTTGATGTGTAAATAATATATCAAGTACAATAGTATGGCGCAGAAAAGAAAAAGTAATACTATGGTAGTGGATGTTTGGACGTAGCGTGTAAGAAAATATAATACACACTTTTTGTATTTATATAAACTAAAAGAGCCAATATAGGTCGGCCAAAAACACAATAAGAGCCAAAACAAAAATTTCATATATTATATCTTTCAATATACTGCAACGATCCATCCATCACCTTGCCTGTGAATTTTGACAGTAGACAAAATAAAATGATCAACGATTTATATACATTTTTGAATAATTTACACACAACATGAATATCAAAATACTTCGGCCGAAATATGATGGGCTGATTTTGTTTACTGCTGACCCATTTTAAGTCGTTTCCGAGAGATCATTTCATGAAATAATTCGGATTTTGGCCTCAAATTGAGGCCTTCAGTACTCTGATGTTAATCGTAGTCACATTAACGAATGGTAAATCCATTTGACAAGGATGCGACGATTCATCAATTATTATGATGCGATTTGTTTTCTTTATATTGTATATATATAATGCAATGCATTTGTATGAAGTAATATAGATTTATGATAAATATAAAAATATATATATATATAACACAATAATACAAAACACGTATTATGTTGTCATGTATTATATTTATTTTAAGCATTTAATATCATTTTTTGGAGAACGTCTAAGTTTGTGAGGGTGGGGGGCATCCGGGATTTTGATAACCTGGAGGACAATAAGGTATAATTGGGAATTGCTTCACTGATATTATCGCATCCTGGTTTGGTGGAAGAGGAATTGGCTCGGTTGGGATGATCGGTGGATAGAACGGTTTAGAGCTCGTTTGAAATTTTGGATTTAGCGTAGGAGAAAAAGGCTCGATCCTAGCATGAGCAAGACCAGATGCAAGAAGAAGAAGAGTAACCACCATTGTTATAGCGGAGAGCTTGACGATCATCTTCATATTTTGATTTGTGTTTGATAATGTTTACCTTAGCTTCTTTATTTATATTGTTGTGACAAAAATAACAAAGCAATATATCTTTCTTTTTGTTGACTAGAATTATATGTTGTGATATAAAAAGACAATATGAAAGATTTTTGACTAGAATTGTTTGTAAATACAGCAATAAAGTTGTGATACATCAATATATCTTTCTTTTTGTTGACTAGAATTATATGTTATGATATAAAAAGACAATACGAAAGATTTTTGACTAGAATTGTTTGTAAATACAGCAATAAAGTTATACTTGTTGAATAAATGTGGTGATTTCATTGGCGAGATATAATTTGTCTTACACGTGTATATACACGCATGTTAGAGACTTAAAGGAATACAACACATTATGAAACCATATTGGAAACAGTTTTAAATCCAAAGATAAATCCATATTGTAAGTATACAAATAAAAATAGTATTATATAAAGAATTGAATCTTCAGAGTATAAGTTATAGAGATGATTAATAGAATGACTTAAAATTGTAGTTTAATTGTTAGAATGATTCAACGTGTTTTTTTTAATAAAAAATGCAGTTTTAAAAAAGAAAATTACGATAATGCCATTAAATATTAATTTTAGCGCGACCAAAAATTACAAAAATATCATTCTGTTAACTTTGTTAACTTTGTTAACTTTGTCGCAGAGTTATTTCATCGCATACTTATTTTACGTTACCGCAGAGCTATTGAGTTATGTTAGTTACCGTACACTTATTTTCAGTTACCGTAGACTTATTTTCAGTTACCGTAAACTTATTTAATTACCGCATAATTATTTAGTTACCGCAAACTTATTTTAGTTACCGCATACTTATTTTAGTTACCATAGACTTATTTCGTTATCGCAGACTTATTGAACATTGTCGCAGACTTGTTTAGTTACCGCAGATTTATTAAAACATTATCGCAGACTTATTGTACTTACCGCAGACTTATTTAATTACCATAGACTTATTGAGTTACTGTAGACTTATTGAACGTTGTCGCAAACTTATTTAGTTACCGCAGACTTATTGTAATTATCGCAAACTTATTGAAACCTTGTCGCAAACTTATTTAGTTACCGCAGATTTATTGAGTTACCATAAACTTATTTAGCTACCGCACACTTATTTAACTACCGCACACTTATTTAGTTACCACAAACTTATTGAAACGTTGCCACATACTTATTTAGTTATCACATTCAAATCACATTACAATTTGAACCCTGCTTCGTCGAATATGTATGGATGATTAAAACATGGAACCATACTTAGAGGCAATCTTTGTATTGCTCAATATCAGCTTAAGAAGAACTCTTATTAAGCAAAGACAACATATAACGAAACCATACTGGAAACTGTCACTCATACAAAGATTTAACATTCAATAGAGAGATCAAAGTATTTGTCTTTCATTCACAGCTTATTGAGATAACCCAAGAAAAAAAGAAAAAAAAAAACACATTGTGAACGAACCCCTGAGCTCTTTATCTGCAACGGTTTCATCATGATCGAAACAATCTACAAAAAGATGAGTAATTTCACATTAATCGTATTGTTACACATCAAAATAACACATAAATCGTAATAAAACTATTGTTACACATCAAAAATATATTTGTATACTGATAGCCTTCTGTATTGGTCTCAAAGTGTTTAATTTAACAATGCTACTAAATTACTAATCGCAATGCTTACTTCAAGATTCTAAAATCGTTAACTGTGTTAAACCTGAAACATAACATATTCTAAGTTTTGGTTTCACCAATCCAAAATTTTCGTGAATCTAATCTAAAAATATTCAAAATTTCGTCAAAATAAAACTGAATAGACGAAGGAATTAAGAATTTTTAACAGAGAAGTCAAATCGATTTGGATTAAAAACCTAGAAAACCTTCCGACTGAAACTAAGTAATACAAGAACTAATTCGGAAAATTTTACCTAATCGCTCTCTTAGTGAGACGGAGCGGGTTGTTTCTGATGCGATGACTGAGAAGAAGGAACCATGATTTTGCTATAGATCTGTTCACCGATGAGGTAAACACAGAAGGCGCCAACACCGATTCCGAGACCTGGAAGTGCGTGTCTCATTTGATTAGATAGCATCGGATGCTTCCTCCATTCATCTCTTCGCCGGAAAAATTCTCCGGTTGTTCCCAACGGTTTCGCCATTTTCTCCGGTCTTCGTCGATCTTACGCTTTCTTTCCTCTCCTCAATAATCAGCTCTGATGTGTTGTATTTGTCGTAATGACTTATGGGCTTTATTTAAAGCCCATTTTTATTAATGGTATGCTAATGAGCTTATGGGCCTATTGGGCTTAATGTTTTAGCTGGCCTTATATAACGGTTTCGCCGGGGAACGGATGCATCTTCTCTCCGGCGAGATAAAAGAGATAGAAGAGCATGGCGATGCTTCAAGCGAATCTTGGCTTCGTTACATCTCCGACATTTTTGTGTCCGAAGCTTACTGTTAAATCGAGCTCAGTTTCTTTGGGCTTCAGCTATCGTTCCCAAGGCAAATCTCTCATACTCTTTTTTATTTTTTTTACCTTTCAAATCTTTTTGGGAAGGAGATTTTGATTGATTTTGAATGTTGATTCAGTTCAAAAACTGGGTTTTTCGAAAAGGGTTAGTAGAAGCTACAAAAGAGATGCTTTATTATTCTCAATCAAGTGTTCTTCGTCGACTGGATTTGAAAACGTAAGTTCATAATTTGGAATCAACTCAATTTTCAAGCTTTTTCTCTTATTTAATTTGAATTTGTTTCGTTTTTGTTGTTTTTAAGAGCAATACTATTGTAAAGGAGAAAAGTGTCTCAGTGATTCTCTTAGCTGGAGGTCAAGGCAAGAGAATGAAGGTAAGTTTTTGTCTCAATGTTTCAAACTTTATGCTCAAGTTTTATTGTTTGTTCATTTTTGTCACAATTTTTATTTTATTTTTGTATATGTTAATGTGAATAGATGAGCATGCCAAAGCAGTATATACCACTTCTTGGTCAGCCAATTGCTTTGTATAGGTAACAAACTTACATTAAAATCAGTTATTGGTAAAGTCTTCTATGTTGTTTGAATCTGTGTCTAAGATCTAATGACAGACTAATTTGTTGTTGGAAAAATAGTTATTTGGTTGTTTTCGATTTGTGAAATCTTCTTGTTTATTAGTATTGTACCAACTAAAAGCATAAGAACGTTTGAATTTCTTGTAAGGAGATTTTACTTTTGTTGATTTCATTATGTCTTATTTTTTTCAGCTTTTTCACGTTTTCACGTATGCCTGAAGTAAAGGAAATTGTAGTTGTATGTAATCCATTTTTCCGAGACATTTTTGAAGGTTTAGTCTTTGTCTCTCTCACTTGCTATGTTTTTGGTTTAGAGATCTCCAAACGATTTCACTGAGCTTTATTCATGGTGTTATAGAATACGAAGAAACAATTGGTGTTGATCTTAGGTTTGCTCTTCCTGGGAAAGAAAGACAAGATTCTGTTTACAATGGACTTCAGGTTTATACCTTTATTCCTTTGATGAGCATATCCAATGAATGATTCTATAACATACTGCTTGTTCTAGTTCATATAAGCTTGTAGTTTATTTCTCATAGGAAATCGATGTGAACTCTGAGCTTGTTTGCATCCACGACTCTGCCAGACCGTTAGTGAACACTGAAGATGTCGAGAAGGTATACTTATGAGTAGTTGCAAAAGATTAGGGAAAAAAGAAACATATTTCTCTAAGTCCCTTAAGAATTTATTGCACGGTTTTGTTTCTTTAAGGTCCTAAAAGATGGTTTCGCGGTAGGAGCAGCTGTTCTTGGTGTTCCTGCTAAAGCTACAATCAAAGAGGTACAAATTCTTCAATTTATCTGGCAAAATATTGAAAGTTATATCATCTTTGGGTAATAGACTTGTCCCATTGTGATATGTAGGTCAATTCGGATTCGCTCGTAGTGAAAACTCTTGATAGAAAAACCCTTTGGGAAATGCAGACACCACAGGTTTTATATAATTTTCGTGTTTCATATGCTATATAAATATTTTGATTGATTTTTGGTTTCAAACCACTTGAGTTTATACTATTTTGTTTAGGTAATCAAACCTGAGCTATTGAAGAGAGGTTTCGAGCTTGTGAAAAGGTTTGTGAACCTTAAAAATATAAGATCTTGATTAAAATCAAGAAGACTGATTAGTATATATATATCTGAAACAGAGAAGGCCTAGAGGTGACAGATGATGTTTCGATTGTTGAATACCTCAAGCATCCGGTTTATGTTACTCAAGGATCTTATACAAATATCAAGGTCAAAAAACACTAATTTTGGTTTTTTTTTTACATTAATCTTATTTATTGCTAAAATTGTCTCCTCCATTGCAGGTTACAACACCTGATGATTTACTGCTTGCTGAGAGAATCTTGGGCGAGGACTCATGAGGTATCATCACAAGTTTTTTTCTTTCTGTGACAGGAAAAATTTCTTAAAGCTTTGAGGAGTTCATTGATGTTCATGAATTATCACATAGCTTAATCATTGTTGATATGTTTGTGTAGGATGAAGTACGGTTTGGCTCTTTGGTTTTTGGATCGGTTTCGGTTGAAAAGTTTTGATTTTTCAGCGTCTTTAGCAAATTGGAACCAATTTTTTTGTTTTTGTTTCAAAAAAATGCATCGAATAGTATTGTTTTTTTTTATATAATTATTATTAGAAGAACATCGAACAGTATTGTTAAAACTCTCAATTCAAATTTTTGGATTGTGCTCCTTGAGATATTGTAGACGATGATGTTTTCTGCTTTGTAGTCAAATAAAATCTCAACAATTAAATTTAAAATCAAAGAGAACATAATTTATGTTTTCGGCTTCACGGTCAAAGTAAAATCTGAACAATGATATTTAAGATCAAAGAGAACACAATTTATTACATCTTTCGTTATGTTATAAGTGTCATCTAAATTCTTTAATATATATATATATATAACGTTTATTAAATTTTTTTTATTATATCTTTTATTAATACACTAAAATAATATAGTAAAAACTGAAACTTTGATGAAAAAATAAAACGATATATTTTTATTAAACAGAAATTAACTGTTATAAACTACAATTATCAGGAAACAATGAAGTAATACATAATTCTTATAAACACAAGGAAAGGTTCCGCGAGACTATGGAATACTTCTCCGACGAGCGATCTCCTCATGCACTACGACTCAAGGAAGAAACATTTCGCTTAAACTCCACAGTAATCATTCTTTTTTATAGAATTCTTCGATGCTTTGTAAGATCTGTATTTGGGTTTAACCTTAGTTTTGTGCTTTAGAAAAGAGAATTTGTAGTTTATGTTTTGTAGTTTATGTTTTGCCAAACTAACTGAAAAGTTTGAATTTTTCGGAGTCATTACCGAATTGGAACCAATATTTTCGTTATTTTTCTTTTATTTCAAAAAAGAATGCATCCAATAGTATAGTAAAAAACCTCAACTCAATTTTTTGGATTGTGCTTCTTAAGATGCTCATGGTCAAAGTAAAATCTGAACAATTATATTCAAAATGAAAGAGAACACAATTTATTACATCTTCCGCTATATTTTAAGTGTCATTAAAATTTTTTTTTTGACGTATACTAAAAATTTATTAAGATTTTAGAAATTAACTGTTATAAACGACAATTATCATGGACGATAAAGTAATATAAATTTTTTATTTAAAAAAGCACAATAATACAATTTTTGTCATGTATTATATTTATTTAAGCGCTTTATTATTCGTACATCTGCATTAGTGATTCCCGCATTGGGGAGAATGGAAACCCGGAGGACAATAAGGTGGGATTGGGAACTGCTTCACATCAATCTCTGCATCCTGCTTTGGTGGAGGAGGAATTGGCTCGGTTGGTGGTCGATGGATCAATTCAGAGTCGGTTTCGAATTTTTGATTTAATGTAGAAGAAAAAGGCTCAGTCCTAGCCTTGGCAAGACCAAATGCAAGAAAAAGTAAAGTAGCCACTATTGTTATCGCAGAGAGCTTTACGATGGTCTTCATGTTTTGAGTTGTGATTGAAATTGTTAAGCCTCACTTCTTTATTTATATTGTTGTGACAAAAGGACAGAAACTAATATAGGTAACTTTTTGATTACTAGAATGTTATGTTGCTACCAAAGAAAGAATGGCAATCTGGTAGATCTTTTACTAGAATAATATGTTGTGAATATAGCAATATGATTGAAGGTCATGATTTCATTCGTGAGATATGATTTATAATTTATTTCTCAAGATTACAACCATATATTTTACCAGCACTAGTGTAAAGCATTCTTTATTATACCACAAAAAATATTTAGACATTTATTGTTTGTGACAACAAAAAAAAAACAGAAACTAAAATAGTTATCCTTTTTGTCTACTAGAATTATATGTTTAGACTAAAGAAAGAAGGCAAAGATCTTTTACTAAAAATATATGTTGTGAATATAGCAATATGATTGAGTGTTGTGATTTCATTGGTGATATATAATTTATAATTTATTTCTCAATATTGATATTTACCAAGATAATACAACCATATATTTCACCAACAATGCTAGTCTAAAGCATTCTTTATTCCATCACAAAAAAAATTATACATTAGAAATATCATTATAATATCTTATTTATATTTGTGACAAAAAAGAAAAAAACAGAAGCTATTATAGTTATCTTTTTGTCTACTAGAATTAGATGTTGAGACTAGAAAAAGAAGGTAATCTGATACATCTTTTACTAGAGTTATATGTTGTGGTTTCATTGGTGAGATATAATTCATAATTTATTTCCCAATATTGATAATACGACCATATATTTTTACCAACACTAGTCTAAAGCATTCCTTATTGTATCACAAAAAAATTTAGACATTAGAAAAAATATAAATTTTGTGAAGAAAGAATAATGTACATATGTTAAAAATATATTTTATAGAGGCAACTTCGAATGCTCGTGAAGATCGGGTTATGATATTCAATTTGGTAGAAGCTGCTCAAGATAATTTATCATAAATAATTCCGGAAAGTCATGATGAGGAATCTGTAAGTATATTCATCCAAATGACTGTTTATGCCATGGAAACTCATTTATTCAATCTATCAACATTATACATGTGTCTTTTATACTGTTGGTCAAAAGAAAATGTATTGCATCTCATGTGTTTGCATTGGTCGTTCTTTCTGTAAATATATTATTATCACCAGGTGAGTATCCGCGCTATGCGGTGGGTTTTTGTTTCAATTTTTTTTTAATTATGTTGATTTTTTTTTTTATTAGTTATGTATTGTATTTCTGTGTGTTTTATGTAGTTAGAGCTTCTTAATACGTTTAAAATCCGTTTTCGTGGTATACACATTGTCTTTTGTAAAATTCAGCCTATACAATGAGCGACAACCGATTTCTTGGACCATTTGTTGTTGATTTAGTTTGAGTAAATCATAGCTTGTGTCAATAAAGTAATTTCGTTTTGGTTTCGTTATAGTTAAGTTTGTTTCGGTTCAAATTCATTACATCTGACGTGATTAAATTACTTAAGCTATATAATTTCTGGTAATCTATAAATAGAGAAATAATAAAAGTTATTTAGAATGACTCAAGAAAGTAGTGAAATAACTAGAATAATCCAGTTTTGAGAGATCTAACTATACTAACCCCATATCTCTTTTTAAAAGACCTTCTAACTATTTTTCAATATATTAACAAACTGCCATTTTCATTAAAAAAAAAAAAATTCTTTTTGGCAAAAATCAGATTATAAATCGATTGCTCTCCCAATTTTTTTTTCTTCTTTTTCTTTGTTGGTGACCTCTTCGTCTTCGTCATCTTCTCCGGTGAGTCTTCTCCTCTCCTATGTGGCTACTTTCTTCTCCTCTCCACCGTCCCTTCTTCTCTCTTCTCCTCTCTTGTCATCTCCACCGCTTCTCCCTTCTCTGCCGAGACCATCATTTCTCTCTTCTCTGCCGTTTCTACTTTGTCTTCTTAGGCTTCGCCGCCAGTAGCGACGCCAGATTCCGTCGCCAGCAGCGATGCCAGATTCCGTCACCAGCAGCAGCTACATCGAGGCTTTCCTTTGATTTATGCTTTTTTTTATAAAAATTGTTGTAAAAACGTAGTGCTTAAAATGTTGTGGATGAAATGCCAGACTTGACAACAGACTTATTTGTTAGTTATTGCAGATTTATTTGTTGTTTATCACAAATTTATTTTAAATAATCATATATTTATTAATGTCTATTGCATCATTACGTGATTCAGATTATGCTTTAAATAGCGCAGTGTCGATTGGATTTTGAGTAATTGAGCAGTGAGAGTAGATTAGTGTGTGTTAGATTTTGAATCATTGAGAAATCGCAGATTTATTTATTCTTTAATCGAAAATTTATTTGTTCTTAGTTGCACATTTGTTTGTTCATAAGTCGCATATTTATTTGTTAGTCACAAAGTTATTTGTTAGAACTTCTTGGATGCTTTGTAAGATCTGTATTTGGGTTTATCCTTAGTCTTGTGCTTTAGAAGAGAGAATTTGTAGTTAATGTCATGCAAAACTAACTGATTAGAGAAAATTCGTTGAATTTCTGTTAATCATTATTAGCTATTAAGCGCTTCAGCTTTAAAATATAAGCAATCAAATATAAAATGATAAAGAACACAATTTATTACTCCTTTCAATTTATTCAAACATATTCAAATATCTACTATATCTTATATCATTACACTACGTAATTTTATTTCTCTAGTTAATTATATAGTGTAATAAAGTTAAAACAAAAGAAAAACTTTTTCTTAACTGAAAATACAAATACGATGTTTGTGACACCAAAAATTTAATTTTAAAACGGAACGGATGACATAGTATAGATTTATGATAGAGATAATACACAATAATAAGGTTTTATATTATCATGTATTATATTTATCTTAGTTTAAAACCATATGAGTTTATGGTTGCAATTCTTACAACCCAAAGGACAAATAGTATATCTCAGTACTAGTTTACTAATATGGTGGATGTCTTGGATGTTTTAGAGGTCTAATTGGAAATACGCATGGATACTGATTTACTGATAGCTTTACATTCTGGTTTGGTGGAGGAGGCAATGGCTTGCCTAGAAGAACCAGAAGATGATGGATTATTTTAAATTCAGATTGGAATTTTAGATTTTTTGCAGAAGAAAAAGGCTTAGTCCTAGCCTGAATAAGGTCAGATGCAGGATAACTCATAATAATCTTTATATTTCAATTTCTGATTAAAACTGTTTACCCTACCTCCTTTTTATTTATATTGTTATGACAAAAACAACATAAAGCAGTATCATTATCTTTTGTTGACTAGAATTATACGTTATGACCAAATAAGAAAGGCAAAATGATAAACTTTTGACTAGAATTTCATCTTGTAATATAGTAATATAGTTAAAGAATGTTTTAAAACATTAAGAATTTTTGGATTTTTTTTTTTAATTTTTAGTATTTTTATTTATGGACTCTAAAAGAAAATGTTTTAAAAATTTGTAAGAATTTTTTTGCTGGTTTTTTAAATATCAAAATACTTTTGTTTTTATTTTTATTAAGAAAATTTGATAACTATTATTGTATATATTTGTTTGGGCACCCACAAAATTATATATTTTTAATGAAAATTGATAAATATTTGGTGTATTTTTATTAAAAAAAAAATCTGGTTTCAAATGGTTCCTTGTTCCTTATTAATCTAATTTGTAGGATTTTCACACATATTAAGAAAACATATTAATTGTTGATTATAAATACATTTTATGATTAACAATTTTCTATAACTCTAAACCAATAGTATTCAATTAATTTTTTTGAAGTTAAAATTCATTATCAATAACTAATAAAACATACATATAAAAACTTTTAAAAATTTGACTTTTTGATACAATTATTAATTTTTAGAAATTAGATTAATAAAGAACGGTGGAAATATGTAATACATCAAGTTGATAGGAAACTAAAATTAGTTAACGAACAAAACACAGAAACTTGAAAATATAAACTAGTGCTCAAGATTAAACTACTCTTTGATTCTTTTATTTCACAGTAACATTTTAAAGTTTTATAAAATAGAAACAAAAAATGGAGTTATTGAAACCCATAGGATAGGAACTTTACAGTGAATAAATTAAAATTGTTCTTTGACATCTCATTATCAAATAGACAAATTAAGGAAAATTACGTGGAAGTGGAAGTGGAAGAAGAGAAATTAATTAGTGCTTGAGGGAACAATTTTGCTTTCATGACTTCAGAACTTAGTTTTCATCTTCTAATGTTACCTTCTGCTTTCCTTGGCTTGGCACATCCATTAAACAGAGAGAATCGTCTCTTTCGATTTCTCCGCGAACGATCAGGAGTTCCCTTAACCTGTTTCGACTAATCAAGTCCGCAAAAGAAAATAGAATTGAGATAAATCTAAACATAGAAAAGAAGGAACAGTTTTGATTAATTAGCACAAACCTTGCTTCTTCTTTGAGTCTTGTGTGTGTTCCAACAAAATAACATATTACAACCAACTCTTCCTGATCCTGATTCGTATCCTCCTCTACACAACCAAATCCAAAATGTTCATTAAATCACTATGACAATATTCTTATTGTGAAGATCTTATTGGGTTCTTCTTTTTTGTTTGAATCAAAAAGGATCAGAGTGAAGAACTTACAGATTGTCTTTGTTGTTTCCAAAGTTAGTATCATGAAGTAGGCTTGGGGAAAGAGGACAATCCTCTCCTCGTTTACCGGTTAAATTCTCCTGAAGCTCACCATTGTCGCCGATTCTCAAAAGCTTAACATCATTGTTTAGTTCATCTACCCAATGGTGAGAGGTTAGTCCAGAAGAAGGAATAGCAGAACCTATGTTAGGTTGGCGATAAGTGACTTCTTGAGGTAGAATCTGATTCCTTTCGGGTTTTATCCGTATTACGGATCCAGGTGTGTCTTTATCAGCAGTTTGTAACCACGCGGTTTCTAATCTTTGTTCTCGGATGATCGATTCTATCCTTTGCATTGGGAGTTTTGATCTGCTTTCTTCACTGCTACCAAGATCTGATTCAGCATTTAAACCAGTGATGGCATTTAGATCTCCACTCTTGTTTGTCATTTCTGGTTTCCGGGTTTGATGAGGGGCGACAAGTAACTCGGTTTCAGGCAAGAGGATTATCCTGACCTCTACGCTTCGCCTTAGTACCATTTCAATCGAGTTTGTGATACTGCTTAAAAACCTTTCCGCTTTCAACTTGATATCGGTTTCTCCAAACGCGATATAAGCAACTAGAATACCTGCAAATCATTCATCTTTTTAAGGATGCAAAACTTTAAAGGAGAACAAAAAAAGCGAGTTAAGAAAGAAACTTTTAGGCTTTTTACCTTCAACTTCACTGATAGATATAAGTTTCCCATGAGTATAGAGCAGCTGCCTCAATGTCTTGGAATGACATCTTTCTATACATTTTTTCCATATATCATTAAGTTTCTCTGAGCTTCTTTGATTAAGCATCATGGTACTCACAGTGCTATTGTCATGTGAGGCGATGGAAGCTTTGCTCTCTGGAACTTGGCTAGATGAGGAGGATTTGTAGCAGTTATTATCGATAACACTGGAGAATGCTTTCGTTTCATGGGAATGATTTCCGTTCCTTTTTCTAATCAAAGCTGGGGATACTGACTTACTAAAGTGAAGTCCTCCTATTCTCTGTTTGTAAGCCATCACTTCCCTTGAAATGCTAGAAGGGTCATCATCAGTTGCTCTAGAGCTTTGCCTTCTACTACTTCCTGTATGTGTGGTGCCAGGAGAAGGCATTGACCCAAGCTGAAGCAAAGTTGCTGTGAACCATGTTGAACGGTCGTTAGAAACTCTAAGCTGCTTCTCAGCCTCAGAAAGAAGTTTCAAAGCATGCTTTAGTCCCTCCATATCCGCTTCAGTCACTTCATAAACGAAGCAAGAATTTCGCCATTATCAAACAAAGTGGTTTAAGACTCATCATAAAGGAATAAAATTGCACTCACGAGATATATTGGCTTAAGGGTGTGGTTTGACTAAGGAAAAGTAGAATCGGCGATTATCTCAACAAGCTAACAGATCATAACGCATCAAGAAGCTAAATTCTTAGCACAAGTGACCGATATGGATTTCAAATACTTTGCTGGGAACTCACAGTTTCGTCCATCAAGGAAGGCGTTGCTGTATTTTTCATCTACGACCTTGTATGTACCAGCAATGATATCCATGATAAGACTGGCGAGTTGAGACATCAAGACTATTGGGTCAGCTCCAAGGTCCAACAAATCTCTAGCTCGCTTTACAGTCTCTGCTGTGTCAGATGACAATGCTAATTCCAAGAGTTCCAACAATTTTTCATCTGAAACAACACCCACCTGCACACAAACAACCAATGCCACATTTTTTACATTAATAGATTCCACTTTTTTCAATGCACAGAAACATAGAATAATTAGAAAAACTTACTAGCTCGTTTACTAGAGCAGTGGTGATGCGTTTTCCCAGCAAACTAAGCTGCTCCAACATAGTTTCAGCATCTCGAAGTGAGCCATCAGCGTTCATAGCAATCAGGTCCAATGCATGTGATTCTACATCAAGATTTTCGTCTGAAGCAATTTTCTTTAGTCTCACCACAATGTCAGCATCTTTGAGTTTGTCAAAGAGGAATTTCTGACACCTTGACTGAATGGTCCGAGGAACATTGTCAAGGTCTGTCGTTGTAAATACGAAGACAACTTTCTGCAGAGGGTTCTCAAGGAACCTAAGAAAAGACAGCCACGTCTTAGATGGTAGCAAATGACACTCATCTATTACAAAAACCTTATATGTTGAGGAATTCCGTGGAAGATACGTCGGTAGGTGTTTTAAAAGGTACCTAACCTTATCAGCTCCCTTCTTATGAGCTCCATCAAGTTCCCAAAAATCTTTACTTTTCCCAGACATGAAATCGTTGCACTCTTTACAGTACCCACAAGGCTTCATTTCTTCAGTGGCCACCACACAATTCAAGGCGGCTGAAAAAATTCTAGCGGTTGATGTTTTTCCAGTTCCCCTTGGGCCCTGGAAAAGATATACAGGAGCGATCCTACTCCTTTTTACCGCGTTCATTAACGATTGAACCACTATACTCTGTCCAATCAATTCATCAAAAAACATTGGTCTGTACTTTTGGGTGAAGCTTCTTATAGTTTCCGGGGTACTTCCTTCTTCTCCTTCTCCATCTAATGCTACACCCTCCAAACCATCTTGACTCCTATAACTAGTAGACCACCTCCTCCCGTCTAATCTACTCTGAGCCTCTAAATCAATCTCTCCGTAATTGGTAGAAAGCTCATCATCACTAAGCCCGGTTCCTATAGAAGACCCTCCTCTACCATCACCACCATATGTGAGCAAAGGTAAAACACCTTGTGCACTTCTAGAAGCAATTTTTTGCTTACTAAACCCTCTAGAAGAATGTCTATTATGTCTACGATACACCGATTGACTCCCACACAAAATGCTACTTCCAGTTCTTCTCAAAGTATCAGAAAATGATGGAGAGCAACAACTTCTGCATCCACCTCTATGTTTCATTGCCTTCTTCGTCCAATAACACGGAATACCACACCCTTGCCTCCCTGGTAAATCCAAGTTATCATCCAACTCATCATCACCATCGTTCAGCGAAGTCGTGGTACCATCCCAAGATCCAACAGTGCTAGGATTACGAACAGCATGCATGTTGTACGAGCTAGTCGATAAAGCCGGTGTACTATTATAAGTACATGAAGAACCCTCTTTTCTATTAGCTCTCAGCAATTTAGAGGAAGAACGTGACCAATTCTTATGCTTAAGCTTCAAAAGCAAAGGAGATGCACCAGTGACCTTCCTCAAATCCTCAGAATTGCTTAATTCCTCCTCTGTATCATCTGATAATCCAGCAGAATCTTCACCTCTCCTTGCAGCTAAACCTGATGCAGCATTACAGTTTCCAGCTACAAGTTCTTCTCTAGGTCGATACTTTGATAATTTCTTACTCTTCTTTTTGTTACCAACACTGCTCTTCCTCATCTTTGACACACCTTGTGACGCTAGATTCGTATCTCTACACCTAAAACCAATCGAAGCCGATTGAATTTCTCTAAGATAGGAATCATTCTTCGAATCACCACCGTTCCTCGCATCACTCACATCATCATCAACAACATCATTGACACTAGCTTGTGTCCATGAAGAAGCATCTTCTTCTTCCTTACAGTTTTTTGCTAACCCGCTTTTCTCGCTAGAAGATTTCTGAGTTTTCCAGTTATACAAGAACACCTTCTTCTCCTTTCCACGATTATTACTACTACTCTCTCCTCGAATCAGGAACTGACTCGAACTCCCGCCGTTTATACTCACCGGAGGCTCCAAAACGGCGACGGATCTCGATGAATAGAGAGGAGATTTCCACGAGGAAGTAGTACCTGGATCGCGTAAAACTCGGCCAGCTTTTCTGATTTGAGTCAGCTCCTTCTTCAGATGTAATTTACTCAGATCCGAAACTCTCGAACCTGACATTTTCTCCTCAATTTTTGACTACTCTCAACTTCGAAGTTTCAGTTACATTTTTCAGAAACTGTGCAAATGCTTCAAGCACATTACTATGGAAACAATCAAAGTGAAGAAGAAAGAAAAATAAAAAAGAGTAGATCCAGGTTTAAACCAAGAAAACAGCACGAAACACTAAGAAAAAAAGGAAACTAATCTATCTTCTCAAGAGTTCACCGGAACTAGGCTCTAGAGGTTATACATCGCCGGCGCAAAAAGAATGATGAATCTCGAGTTCTGAAACTGTTTTGTTGCCTGCGACTGCTAGAGAGCATGAGAGAATGAGAAAGAGAAGAGAAGAGAAGAGAATAATTTTCAATTTAAAATTCCGATGATTTTTAATTATTTAAATGTCTTTTTTTTTGGAGACTCCCAAAGAGAAGAGAAGAGAATAATCATACAGATAGATGTAATTTAACTCAGATCCACATGACTATTTGTTGCCACTATTAGTATTTAATTACTGATTCCATTATATATATTTTTCTGATTACTGTTGTTGCTGTTATCATCAAGCACCACCCTTCTTATTTCAAGATATCTACGTGCGTTGGAGGGAAATGATTTATTTAAGGAACATTTTAATTGCAAAAAGAGAACATATTAATAACCCCTTAATAATCCAAAATATTATATATTAAATATATACTGTTAATTGATTGTTCTGAGTTCTGACCAACAGAGAACCAAATTACTAAAAATAATAACTGAGGTTAATATTCAGCAAACTTTCAATGATTTGGTCAAACTTGTAAGAAAGCCAAAAGATGGAAAATCATGTGGACGCATTGAAAAGTTCATCACCACTTCCAAACCATGTCTTAAATCCAATTATTGCAATCTAATTATAAGAAATTTTCGTTTTGTCAACTCTAAAACGATAATGCGCCGTAATTTACTTTACATATCATTCATTTTTTCATAACATCATGCCAAAATACGGATTTGGACTTTGGAGGTCTTATTCTTATAAACACTAATTATTATTTTTTGTCAATCCACAAAATATTAGATACATCTATGCACGTACAATTTCCAAAGAAGAAAATAACAGTTTCACTATCCGAAATGAATATACACATCTTAAATTGGACGACATTAACTATGGTAAAATTTTATCAAAACTTTCTCTATCAGATTAAAATATCAGACATATTTTATTAGAATGCTTATGTTTTAAGTCTTTTTTTTTTATTCGTCTATATACCAAATGTGGAACAAAATTCAATTAATTATCCTTATATTTTTGGTTCGAGATTTTTTAAAAGCTAACAATAGTAATATAGTTTTATTTATATTTATTTTTAATAGAACCCAAAGCTTAGTTAATAGATAGGATTTTCAACTTAGATGAATGTAAAAAGCTAACAATAATAATATAGTGAATTTTAGTATTAAAATCTATTCATAATTGTTTTTTTTGAAAAAAAAATCTAGTCCACTAAAATGTGGTTCAAACGGATCTGTTTAGTAACCTTTTTTTCAACTTGATAACTGTATTCAATTTGGTAACTTAATTTTGGTTTTAAGCATTAAAAGAGAATTAATTGGTTGAAACATTGATCGATCCAGTGACACGGCTTTGAATGTTTATATATTACCTACCAAACATATATTAACAACACAAAAGATGTATATGTAAAGATGATAAGTTTGTGTACTTATTTGAGTTTCTTTTAAATTTGCATTAAAGAAAAGCTTATGCTTACTTATAGTTTGGGTTATTCAAATAATGCTTTTATAGTATGCATGCAAAAAACAAAAGGCCTAATAAAAGCACATGCAACTGTTTGTTAGATATTAGGAGGCCCCTATCCCTATGGCCCATATTTTATAGTCTTTTACTTCATGTCTTTTCATAAGATTTTAATAGGCCAAGATTAGCCTTTGCATGTTGAGAACATGTTGCATGATGCATGAGAATCAAAGTGTCACTAGACACCAACCTACCTGTGTCACTTAAAGAATTTTGATGTACAAAAGATTTATAAAAAAATATAATTCAATGAAAATATACTAAGCTAATGAATGAGTGGCAGATACATTAGCTTATCCAAGTATAGCAAATTGTTAAAAGAGTTGAGATCAAATATGATTAACATTAACAAACGACATAATAGTTCACAATTTTTGAAAAAATTACCGATCAGAACTAAATATCTTAAACATACCAAACTAATTAGTAGTAGGATTAACATTAACAACCAAGAAAAATCCAAAAAAAAAGAGAGAAGAAAGACATCACCAATTGTAAATAGTCACAATCCCATAATAAAGACTAAGCAATAGAAAAAAAAAAGTGTTTTTTTACCTTCTTACATCTTCTAAGTCCCTTTTACTGGCACTTTTTTCTTTATCAGTAAACTGGGAACTTCTTCTCCTTTCACAGTTTCCTCCTAACTCTTTTACCTTTTGATTAATTTGGCTACTTAACTTCAAGGTCTGGCTCTCTTGTTACTGCAACTTGGGCATTTGTAATGCTTGATGTGTTCTGCTTTTGCAGGTGTTATCTTCACACATTTTCCATGGAACCATTTCTCACATGCGTCGCAGCAAATCCAGAACTCATCTGTACCGTAGCTGTCTCCACAAGCGCCACAAACCGCACCTTGTTCATCGTCTTCTTCCTCTTCTTCACTCTCATCTTCTTCTTTTGGCGGTGGAGATGACATTTTTCGAACCTTTGTGAGAGATTCGGATTCGCGAGACTGCAGTGAGGAATTACAAAGAGATAAGAACTTCGCAGATGAAAAAGAGAGAGATATTGATAGAAATGGAGAAACAGAAGAGATACCTTGACACCGCTAGATTTGCTTTTGCTATTGTTGTTGCTACCAGATTGATCCGTGGTCAGCTTTGCATTGCCGGTCACAACTTCGAAAATGGTTGGGAGCTCATTAATCATCTGGAACAGCCTCTTCCTGAAAAGGAATCAGTTGACCACATAAGCTTCGATAACTAAATTGTTTTAACACACTTAATTCCAAAGAAGAATTTCATGAGATTCAAATTCAAACCGGTAAAGTTTCTTTATTCAATCCACTAAAAGAACTACGCATACAGAGACTTTGATTCACGACCAATCCAAGACAATTCCAGAACACTAACTCATTCTGTTCAAACTTCTGTTTAACCTGTTACCTATCAGTATCAGCTAATGGATTTAATGATTGTTTCTGAGCTGTCAACAAAGCTACAATCCAGTACAAACTGCCTAGCCTAATTACAATGATCCTGCACTAACCTAACACAAGTAATACAAATCAGAATTAGAGGCACATATCACATCTATTGACCTGAATCCTAGATATCTATCTCAATAACATTGGTCCAGTTTGGTGCGACTCATAACTCGTGTGGGTTGAATTCTATCTCATAAAACAAAAGATAGAAACTAAAAACTGCTTGTTAATATCAGGCACCAAGACAACACAAGAGGATGCTCGAGCAGTCATTATAACCTTACCACACATGAGTACCCGCAATATTATCACACCTGACATGCAACACTCGAAAGACTAAGGCAGAGAGGGAAGCTTACCTCTCGTTCTTACCAAACCCAAAACGAGCACCAAAGTAAAAAGCAACAGAAAGAAGCCACGAATCACTATGAACTGCAACCAAAGATACCCAATCCTTTTCTTGCATTCCGTCTCTAGCGAAATTGATGCCTAAAGCAGGTTCAGGAAGCTCAGGAGGAACTTCCTCAACAGGAAGATTAACCTCCCATGTCTCATTTGGAAGTCCATAGAGGCACAAGTTCTCCTTCTCTGCATAAACAAAGAAACAAACACACTAAGAGAGAGGACTAACTCAATATTAAGCTGCAAATATAGATAAGTACAAATTCACAATCAAGAAACAAAGTCTCAAAAAAAGATGCAGACTTTAGATAAAAATAAAGCTTTGAACAACGGAGAAAACTAGAAACGCTCCTGAAAACTTTTACTCTTAACTCTATTAATCTAGAAACCATTGATGAATGAAACAATTTCATGAATGAAAGATTGTTAATTGCTCGTTAAAAACTATTTCTTCGGAAACATACAAAATCTCAGCAATTTCTAATTTTGAAGCAAAGACTAATTTTAACACTGGTGAAGAAATAACTCACCAGGATCACACGTTTGGTAAAACTTCACCATATCTGCATGAACAAAAAAAAAACAAAACAAACCCAGAATCGTCAAATCTCACGAAAAAATCCGAAACCCAAATGCAACAAATCCGTAAATCTACAGACCCAAACTCACCGTTAGTGAGAGCCTTAATGAGACCAGCGCGTCGACCTCTGAAGTCACTAAAGACTTCTTCGACAGTACGAGGTATAGGATGAGTGATTCCTTCCATTTTCTTAAACCAACAACTTCACAGACGATGTCGCCGGAGATGAATTTTAGCTGTCACAATCGCCGGCGAATATGAATTTTCCGGTCAATATCAAAATCTGGGGTGAAATGATTCAGAGAATCGAGAAAGAAGAAAAAAAAAACAGAAAGAAAAAGTTTAACTTTGGATTTCAGATTTGGGGAAGTGAAATTTATAAATCTGAAAGAGGGATTATACTTTGGGGAATTTGAGAAAATTGAAATAGGGAAGAGCTACAAACCCTAAAATAAAATATTTTTTTTAGGGCTGGGACATATATATAAAAAAGACAACCTGTGTATTAATTATTATTTATTAATATCAAATTTATTTATTTATTTCAGTCTACATACCCTACTTTTTTGGGGCTACATTCCAATCTTCTATATACTCCCGAGTTATACATTTATTTATTTTTAAATTTCGATTCTTTCTTTTTTTTGGTAACATAGAATATTATGATTTTAGAAGTATGCTGGTTGAACAAAAAAAAGTAGGCTCAAAATTAATCGATTAAAAAGTTTAATTTTTGCTTTTTATAAAATAGAAACCGAATCTTAACCCCACAAAAAAAAAGTAGAGGCTGAGGCACTATATTTTATTTTAATTTTTTGGTTGGAGGCACTAATAATTTGAATTTTTTATTTTTTCGCTAAAATGATTTAAGATTTTATCCTAAGCATCTAAACGAATCAACAAACTAAATACATTCTTGACCAAAAAAAATTCTATTGTAAGGAAAAAGCCTATCTGGCCCAATAAAAACTTAGTGGGCTTTCGTAGGAACCAGGAAATGAGATTTAAAGTTTTGAACCATCTATCTATGGGAAATAAATTATACTCAAAAGAGTACGCTAGGCAATACGAAAACAATTGTCTTTCGGCACTTCAAAGAGACGTTTTTAGTCGATCTTTTTTTTTGTTTTCTGGGATGTAAACAAAGGTTAGCAGTATTTTATCACGGCTTCGTTAGAGAAAATTTTGCGTTTAGTACTTGCACTAGCTAGGGAGTACGTTAGCAAACACGACCTTAATCCAATTTGTCTCAGATTATCAATGATTATCTAGTCTATAAACTCAAGATTGATTCACATTATTGGCAAATACGGTTAGATAAACCCAGTACAAAGGTATTGTTTAAGTGTTATATAATGCAGATTCAAGTCTAAAAATATTACGTTCAAAAAGGCGTGTATGTATCTGCCAAAAATATTACCAAAAATTGTTATCAGATCTTGCGAGACTATTATGAGTCAAAGATTTAGACCTTTCTTTTCATTAAGAGAAAAGAAAATTACTTTTAACAACATACATCGCTTTATCATTGATTTTAAACATGACTATTAAAACACATATTAATTTATCATCGATTTATGTAATTTTACTAACGAAATTTTTTTGGACCTTTGATAAGTTCAAATAAAATAATATATACATCCAAACGTGCATAAACAAAATTTGATGTACTTATTATTCATGCTGGCCGTATCATAGAAGATCACGGGAAACAACTGCTCTCTGACCACATTTACACTTCATATGTTTTTCTTTTGTCAAACCTAAGTCTTACACGAAGACAAAACTAGCTAGCATCTTCACCATCAGTTGTTGAAATATTAAGATTTAGTGAATTTTTTATCTACAAAGTCGCACAAATCAGGTAATTAACACCTTGGATCTAATGTAAACGACAAATGCCAAATGAATGGAAATAACTTATAAATAAACGAAAGAAAATATCAAAAAATATATTTTGGAAATTTATAAATGAAATGAAAATCTAATGCCATTCGGTTACTAACTAATGTTTCAGTACGATTTCGGTTCGGTTGAAAACAGTCAATCAGGATTGGAGACCGTAATCAGATGTAGACTCAAGTTGATGTTCATAAATCTCGCTGAATTCGTTTGAAAACGTTAAACAGGATTGGATACCGCAGTCATAATTAATATTCATATCCCTGTGAAACTAAAACTACATTGGATATATATAGCACAAAAAAATAAACTTTAACCCAAGAAAAAGAACTACTTAATTAATTGACTATAATATATATATATATATATATCAGTTCTATATATTACATTAAATCGCAATAATCAAATCATAGTCTAGCTATATATCTCACTTGTCTAGAATTACATAACGAGTATATAAATATAACGAAGCAGCATTATTATTGACTAATTGGTAATAATCAAAATCTACAATTAAATTACTTAAAAGGAATATTAGTATAATGATCTCTGTTTCCATCTGGTACTACCGGATTCCACATATCCCACAAAATATTGTTTGGAATAGTCCCTGCAGGGATCATGTTCATCGCTAATGCAGCTTGCGTTTGAGGCGTTAGTGCTGCTGCGGTAGTCGCCGCGGCTACCAATTGCAACGCGTTTGCGTTAGCGTTTTGCTGTTGATTTTGATGAAACTGTTGAGCGATCTGAAAATATTGGTGATTGATGTTACCTCTATCAGATATTTGATAGTTAACGAGTCTTTGAAGATCGTCAACGATGGCGGTTTCATCATCTTCTTGATTACTTGTAGAGATTATCGATGTGTTGCTTGCACCATAAGGCATTGGACGATATATGTTTTGATTGGCTAAAGCAATTGTGACGTCAGAGTTACTGTTTGTAGTGGTTGTGGTGCTGCCGTCGCCGGAATAGTCGGTGGAGAGCTTCTCGAGATTGTTGATATTGTTGTTGTTAAGGTTGTTGTCGGAAATATTAGAGGAGAATGAATGGTGGTTTTGTTGTTGTCTTAAGGCTAAGCGGGATGATGATGATGAGTTGTGGTTATTATGATGATGATGTCTTGTGGAGACAGATCGTGGTACAGATGGATGATCTTCTACTCCTGGCCTTTTATACACTCGGCACAATGATATTTCGGCCTATGTATAAACATGAACATTGATTAGAGAATTGAGATCATATATCAATGGACTAACATTTTATGATAGGAAAATATAATGGAAGTGATGATTTTGAGAGAGAAACAAAATCACAATCTATGTAAACTTAGCAGTAGCAAAAAAAAAAAGATAATACATTTAGAAAGAAATTTAGAGTACTATCATTGGACGTCCCTATATATATATATATATATATATATATAAGTTTGATCATGTTTTTAGATTTTGAGATTTAAGAATTAGTTTATACATTTTATATCTTTAACATGTATTTTACTAGTATAAGTAGATGTGCATTAATATATACATATATATACATTTAAATTCGTACACTTATGTCAAGCCTGGTGTTTTAGCTATCTAACAAGGACTAATGCATCTATCTTACATCGAAATTTTATAATTTGTATGGCTTCATATGGTGACGAGTGACGACATACAATTCGAAAGAGCCCAAAAAATGTAAGTATCTGTCCGTCGTTATTTGCCGTAAAGACAAATATTTGTTAGGTCGTTACCATTCAAAATTTAGATATAGATTTTAATTTTTCGTCTATAAATATGTAGGTATTCATATATGCCAAATTATTAGAAACAATCTTGGGCAACTTAAGTAGAAGACATGAATGTGAGAAAGAGCAGGAATAATGTGATACATTGTAAGAGCACTTATTAAGCCTCTGCAGAAATTAAGGTATATATATATATATATGATGTGAATTTCAAGTGTGATATTTGTGTGTATATATATGTACGCGGCTATCTATTAATGTATTCTACTATATCATATATATGGGCCATGGCTAGTACTTTAAAGAGTTCACGCATCTAGCATGAAAAATTTCTGGATTTAAGCGCAAACGCCGCCTGACATTTAGTTTTAATTTCGATCTTACTGAATAAAATGAAAACTAAAAAACAATAAATCAAAATTTCTTTTTAAAAGGAAGATATTCAAACAATCTAGGGATTAATTTCAATTTTTAAGGCCTCACCACCTAGCTAGGGTTATATCTATATGTATGGGCTACATATACATAGAGTTAATTGAATAAATACCTTTTGGTATTTCTCGGTTTCATGGTGAGGAAGACGGTACTCGTTCATGATCCAACTAGTACGAGTGCCTTTCGGAGCTTTACCGGAGTAGAAAACTAGGGTTTTCTTTAATCCGATTGGTCGAGAAGTCTCCGATCTGATCATTCGATCAGCTCCAGTGGCTTTCCAATATCCTGAAGTTGTTACTCGGTTCGGTCTATCTCCATTTCTATATTTCCGATCTCTTGGCACATAGAAGTACCACTCTTTCTCTCCTATGGCCGCCAACGCTGCATATACATACATATATATCTATCATTAAACACATAATTTCATGATTAATTATACTCACATATATCATCTATGTATCATGATATATATGAAATAAGGTTTGTAAATGTTTAAGAAAAGAAATAAAGAGGGAGAAGTGTTTAAAGATGTTGAGAAATATCGGAGATCGACATAGATATAATCTCTAAGTAGGATATATATAGGTTTAAGCAAAGGTTGTAAAAAATATAGGTTAAAAAAAGAAATAGAGAGAGAAAGTGAAAAGAGAGACGGAATTTAGTTGATCTATAGATCTTAACATATGTATATACAAGATTGTCATATAGTTTGAAACTGCTGTGTATATATATGTAAATGTGAATGTATAGTTACCTGGAAGTTCCCAAGGATCATAGCGATAAAGATCGAGGAAAGTGATGAGTTCTACATTGAAGCGTTTGCCTTCGACTTTACGGCGAAGGTAAAATTCTATGAGTTCTTCTTCGGTGGGATGGAATCTGAATCCGGGCATAACCATGTCATGATCATGATCATCAGCTTCATCATCATTAGGAGCATGACTCTCTTGACCGCCTCTCTGATCATCTTCTTCTATACCTTTTTCCTTGTTGGCTTGGTTACTCATGGGGATGATGCTTGTGGTGGAGGATACAATTGCCACATGTAAAAAAAGACTATATATGTAGATGTGTATGCATGTGGATTAAGATGATGATGGAAAAAGATTAAGGGTTTGTTGGCTTTTCTACTAAACGAGGCAAGGGAAAAAGAGAGATGAAATTGAGTGCTGTTGGGTAGAGATAAGAGGAGGAGAGGAAGAAAGGAAGATTATATAGGAATGAAACGTCGTCGTTTTAAGGAGTTGAGACAAAACTAGAATAAGACAGAGAGAAGAAGAGAGTTAAGGAGAAGACAAAGACTTGTCAAATTGAGGACAGGGTGTCCACAGTTTTGTTTTCTTAGCCGTGCCTTTGGACCTTTCTCTCAATCCTCCATTTCTAGTATTTTGTTTTCATAAAAACAAATATCTAATAGTTTTTTTCTTTTTGTTAAAGAATATTGTATATGCAAAAAAATAACTATAAATTATGATATCGTTCATGGGCAGTTACTTATTTGGAAAACTGTCAGAGCACTCGTGCTAAGCTGCATAATTTGTCTTTTCGTATTTTTTTGTATTTTATATTTATCACCGTATTTTATTTTTTTGAATATCGTGTCTATTCATTATGAATCTTTAATTGGTATTTTTACTTAGATCGCATTTTTTCACAATAAATATAAAATGTCGTGTTGCCCTATACAAACATCGTAATAATGTGCGTGATTAACTAGTAATATCGAGCAACACGGATGAATCCTTGATCTCCTCGTTCATCTGTGTAAGAATCTTGAAATTCCCATGTCCGGTCAAAAGCAAAACATGACCATCATGATTTTCCTCAAAAATGGCGAGAAATGTAACTAATCCTCCTCATGATGCATAATAATTCATTATTATTTTATTTCAAAACTTATTTTAAAACTTATATATATATATATATATACTATGTTTTGGATGATTCTTGTTATTTGATTCATTAAATGCGTCAAAGATTTCTGATTGGTGGCCTATATTACTACTAAAATAATAATATTATATGTATGCTCACTATGTCACTCGTCATAAATATATTTACGTGTTTTTCATTTGCTTCATGAACGTTCTTTTATTTTTTCGTTATATTTTAAACGGATATTCTTGGCCCACCATATCTTCGTTATATAGAATTATTTCTGCAATTATGAATGAATAACAAACTCTCCAACTTTTTTTTCTGGACAACACTCTCGATGTTTCTAAATTTAGTAAGATAGTTGAATTTACACTTCATATTTTAGAAGCCTACTTATCAATTCTTCTAATCTTGTATTAATATATTTAATCTATTAATATTCAATAAAAGTTTTAAATTTAGTTACAAATATTGCTTTCGGCTGCTCTTTAAATAACCATCACTGTCCTACGACCATCGTTTATATATTAGCTATTTAGCTAGTACCTTTTATAAATTATTTTATAACTATATGTGTAGAAATTTTTATAATTAAGTCTAATATGAAAAAGGCTGAAAATATTAAGAATGGCGAATGAATGAAGGGAGGTGTTAGTGGAGCTTCTACGAAAAAAGAGTGGGGTTTTTTCGGAACCTTACTATACGTTTTTAATGACTTTTAAATTTATTAAATTCTAGAATGTTTCAATTCAGAAAGAATTCAATGAATGCTTGCAGCCCAACAAACTTCATTGGATTAAGCTGAGTGTAAATAGTATATGATCTTAACATATAGGAGAACACTATTTTTTAAATAGATATTGACTTTCAAAACCGCTTTAATAATTAATGATTATAAAAAAGACATATAAAGCTTTATCAAAAAGGGTATTCTTAACAGTTTATATTGTAATTTCTTACCATTTCATGACGTTTACCACTCATTTTTCTCGCTGAAAACTGCGTACTATTTTGTGTTACTATACCCAATACTCATTTTAATAATGGTAATTATTTTTTTGTAATTGATCAAATATTTGTTAAAGAAAATCCAAATTAATTAATAAAAAAAAGTTACGATGGTTTAGTGCTTGAAGATTTTTATATGGCTTTAGACAAAATTTTGAATTATTCAATTGTAATGTCATTTTCAATCATACACGTTATAAATGGTAAAAAAAATTCTGGTTTTCCATAGACCGGGATATTAGTATGGGCTTTAACTTGATATCCTATAAACGTATCCACTGGTTATATATATGTAAAAAAACAATCAATTACTTTTGAATCTTTTATTCTTTTCTTTTTTACCAGCAAACTTTGATTCTTATCTAACAATTCTTAAATTTTATCAGATTTTTCTAACATATATAAAATCGCAACTATTCAAAATCGATAAACATACATCTCTTCTAAATTTTTTAGTTTGCGTAGATATGTTTATGAAAAAGCTTAGTTTTAGGATTTTTTTATTTATAAAAAATAGTTAAAGGAAAGGAAATCGAAGGTTTTCAGATGTTAGAAGATACAATAGTGAAAAATCATAAACATTAATCCAAAAAAATGTGGAGTTCATTTATGTGGTCTTTTTTCACCGGTGTTATACTCCCATAGTTCATGTTACTCCGCGTAGTAGGAATGTAGTTATAGAATGGATTTTATCTATTCAAATATTGTAAGAAATAAAAATATTATATATCTATATATATCAAATAAGAGAAAAAATGGTGAAGCGTTGATAAAAGGGAATGAAGATAAAATTCATTATCTGTGAGAGTTTAAGAAAAGATTAAGCCAATGCATAATTAATGGATACGAGTCTCCCAGAGTCGCAGATTTGGCTTTTTGTCAGAAGTAGCAAGTAATAGGGTGGCTAGAATTATAAACACCTTCGGAAGATTATAATTTATAGTTAAATAATTTTGTAAACACAAACTCGAACTTCAGTTAGAATTTTTTTTCAAATATTTTTCATTTTTCATTTCTTTTAATAAAAAATCAAATAACATGGGTTTCTTTTATATTATACGATGCATATATACTATTAACAGTCAATACGTGGTTTGATTATTCTATATATTAATTTCATTATATGTGCAACTAATGCTTGTTATTGAAGAAAAAAATATGATGAAAACTACTACTCCCTACCTAGATTTCACTATTTTTACTACTAAAATGGGGGAGGGGGGGGTTCAAGCAAAACTATTTATTTTCATTCCGCTGAATATAATAACAAAAATAAGATCAAAATTAGCGACATTATTTTTTAATTAAAGGGATTTCTTACTTACCGACATTTTAAGCAAAAAAAAAGTTTGTGATATATTATTTATTGTGTTATTAAAATGAATATAAAATAAAATATTTGTGTCACCCGATTGCTTTATTTTCTATAAGACGCCTCTTAAGTTAACTCCACAAGAGACAATACAATCCTCCATATCAAATGCAGGATCGTGGGTTCTTTTGTCTTGCAAGTATTGATCTAAAACTTATTAATACTTTTTGTATATATCATGAGCGATTAAACAGTTTTAAAACTTTCAAGCTTAGCATTTTGGCTAAATATGCAAAATGGAATAGCACATTTTTAACAGTTATGTGCTTTAACCATTAGTTTAACCAAGTTGTTAATATTAGCTTAAATCAGTCATAATATGAAAAACAAAATTCAAGCGGGTTCGAGAACACGAATTTAAGGATTTGGAAGAGGTTTAAGAAAGAAGATACTAGAGTTGGTTAAGTATTTAAAATCCTAAAAGTCATAAGCCATCACTATCAACAAGTCTTGTCCTAACTAAAAATAATACTTTAACCAATAGGCGGATCCCTTTTCCCCAGAATAGAATTTTATTGGATTTGGTTACCCATCAATACAATCTCATTGGTCATCAAAATTTTAGTTAGGTGAATTAATTTACTTTTACAAGAATAATTGAACTTTAGTATTTCATAATTCCACCAACTTTATTATTAAATTAGTATAATAGTCACAGTCTTATAACTACGGAACCTTCCTTCATCGCAAACATAATACAAATCTATTTCAAAATAATTTGGGATGTATGTAGATTTGAGTGACATGCATGGACTGATCTTCTTAAAATATTTGCTCTCCAGATCAAGATTCGGATCATATCTTTCACATTCTTGTCTAAAATTTTGATCACTTACGAAAACATAATTTTGATTTGGTTACCCATCAACACAATCTCATTGGTCATCAAACTTGTGTAGATAGTAATATAATTGATTAAACTGATAATAATTTTGAACCTTTAATTAGATTTTTTTCATTGCACCAACTTTATTTTTAATTATTAATATATAATTAGTTAAACGTGTATTATTGACTCTTCCTCGTAATTTTATATTAGCGATGTGTGGAATTTCTAATGACCGCCCTTTGTATCGAGTATCTTTGACATTCAAATTCATACTAGAATGTTGTAGTTAAAACAGACTTCTTCAACTTAAATATAATATTTTTAAAAAGAATTCATAAATTATCTTTTGTTGAATCATGACTATATTAAGAGGTATTTTTTCCTCGTGATTGTTTATTTGGGTCCTCGTCTCACGTAGTCGGAAAATATCTAGAACAGTGACCGTTTTTTTTCTTCCATATTATTGTTTCTCCAGCTGCTTTCTTCACAGGTGTTTAGATAAACAGTGATATAAAAATGCATAATCTAGTTTTCAACCTACATATATACAACGAAAACGAGCTATAAATCATTTTTTTGTTGAATATAAATCATATTATTTAGATTAGAAGATTATCACAATTAAAAGAGAAATTTGGTCTTCACCAAAAAAAAAAGAAGAGAAATTTGGTTAGATAACACTTTTTTTTTAATAACTTTTATCCATTTTGACACTTATTGAGATCTATTTGTGTGGATGACACTTCTAAAACCAAAATTATAGTGTTTTAACTTTTATTTGGTTGGGTATATATATGTACATTAATTTTTTTTGACAATTTGTAATACGTGGATGTGTACGTATAATAATATGGTCAAGAAATATATGATTGTGTATGTAAATTATAAAAATTGATATGTGGATGATTTAAGGTTGCTAAGATTCTTGTTGGCATAAACTTCTCTCAGGTTTTAATCATAATTTATACACAGTATTATTATTCATGATCGAAAATGGATTTTATAATTTAATTTAAATTTAATCATGCTGTATTTGCATTTGAATTTGAATTATGTTTATAATTAATTTTTATGCTCAAAATCAACTGGTGTAAGAATTTTTTTATTATCAATTCATCAAGTAGATACGTGATATTGTCTCTACATTTTTTTTGTTAAAATGATATTGACTCAACGAATATGTCTTCTGGAGCAGTATATAGTATCTGTGTAATTATGCACATAATCATGTCTCGGGAGCCACAGACATTTCGTGGACTTGGCCTTCTTGGCGGTTGTCAACCCTTTCTCTTGGCTCTTTTTGCATTTACTCAATTGTTTGTATTTTTATGTATTAATTAATATCTTACATGTCCAATTTCACTTTCATATTTTTTGCATATCCCACATTTTGGTTCCATATCCAAAACTAAATATCCCTCTACGTGAGACGTGAGTTATGAATAGTTACGTCACATGCAAGAATTACTGATTCGTCTAACTGATTTTGAAAGTTTCATAAATGAGTCATTTTAAATGACGAAATGCTTCCTTAAATGCTCGTCATCTTCTCAAACGAAGGAATTTACAAAATAATAAATTTACAGCCACACAGAAAATTATATACATGCAAATTGACAAAAACAAGTAAATATTCTAAATTTTGAGATATAATAATATATATACTCTATAAATGTGAGGAATAGGTGACGCCAACATGTTACATCATGATGAGCCGGCCTATGAATACAAACGCGTTGTTCATGATTGATAAGATATTTGCAAGTTGTAGAAAGTGATAGGATGAAAAGTAAAATTAAGGTATGACTGGACATACAATACAGCGACGATGTAAATTAACAATATTTACGTTGAAAACAATATCACTGATGCTAAATAAAAATATGGTGAAAATTGTTTCCTTACTTTACCATTAACCAAGCTCCGAACGTATGTTTTTGTTCTACTTCCAATCGGGATAAGTTTTTCCTCTTTTATTTATTTTAATTTATTTAGTTAAGTAACAGTCGTATGACGGAAAAGTCAAATAATAAAAAACATTTAAGTCGATTCATGTTTTTTAAGAGAAACTAACATTAAATATATACTTCTTCCGTTTTTCAAAGAGAATTATTCTACAATTAAATTTTTATTTTTTTTCTAAATATCATTTTACATTTCTAATGTAATTTTTAAACAACAATTCTAATTTATTCTCTATCCAAAACTAAAACTTTTTAAATTTTAATTATTTAGTTATTATCAATTAATTAGTGACATATTAAATGAGGATAAATTTGTATAATTGAACATTTTGTTAATTTGTGTGAAAAGTATTAAAATGACACTTTTTATGAAACATGGTTTTAGAAAGAAAAAAATGAAATTTAATTTTGTTCATCTTTAAAAACATAGAAATCTGAAGATTTTATGAATGGTATAAATTGTAAATTAATTAACGATGGAATGATACACTAAAATTTATGAAACTGAAAAAAAAAATTGGTATGGGCACCAAAATATGGGTTTTTTAAGGGACGACCATAGAAGAAAACCGACCAAAAATTGTATGGAAGAATAAGACCAATTGCAATTTTATGTTTATCTTGTGTTGTATGGACCGCCCAGCCAATAATGCAGTCACAAGTTGATCGCAAAATGATTTGTCTTCATATACACGTACAAAATTACAAATTCTAACTTTTTTAATTTAAAAATTTTAATTTGTAATTGTGGGGACAAAAACTTAATGCATGAATTTGACATATGTCACATTTCTTCGCTACAAGAAAACATCGGAAAACTGACGGCTATGTCCATCAAAATACTATCAAAAAGGTATTTTAACAATATTTCAACGGATATGATCGTCGGTTATAACGTGTAGGAAATCATCAATCTGTCGAAAATTCATCATATATTTCTGACAGAATTCCAACAAATAGCACTTTGTTAGAATGTTCGTCAGAAATCCGTCAGAACATATCCGGACGGATATCCTACAGATTACCAACTATCATTTTTATGGAGGTTCCGACAGATGTATTACCGGTAGATTTCCGACGGATGTATTTTCGACGATTTCCGACGGATTCATTTCCGACGGATTTATTTCCGACCATATGATTCAGACAAATTTTCGACGGATTGCCGACGGAGTATGTAAATTATTTTTTTAATATAATTAAAATTTAATTTATTTCTGATTTATTTTTAATTAAATAATATTAAAATATTAAAATTTAATTTATTTGTAAATATACTGAAATTTTAAAAATCCAAAAAATATTAAAAATCAAAAAAAAATTAAAATCCAAAAACATTGAAAATGTTTGAAAAATAAAAAAACTACGGAGCCGGAGGTGGGGAGTAATGTGCGAAGAATGCGTTCATCCGTTCTTCCATAGCACGCATCTTCGCTTGATCGAATGTTCTCTCATGTTCTCTCGTCACTTGATCTTGTGTTCGCTCCTTGCGTATTGTGATGATGTCACTCTTCAAACACTTGAACTCGACGGTCTTCTCTGCTAATTCCGCTCTGAGTTCGGCGATTTCTTCAGAAACGCGGTGTGAACTAGCATATTGGGATGATGGATGGTAATCTTGCGGAATTCCAAAAATTCTTTCTTTGCTCTGTGGAGTTGTCTGAGAAACCAAATAACGTAAAAAACATAACAATATATGTCAATTATCGATAATACAAAAAAGAAAAAAAATATAAATTTACTTGTAAGACTAAGTCGTTCCACACCTCCGTTGACACTTCCGGTGGAGCCTCTCCTTTAACGACCAGTTGGGAGAGGATGTACTCTTCGCCGAGCTTTTTCACGTTCTTGACGACTTCCCGAGCAACCAGATCTTGAATCTCATTGGTCTTGCGGTTGGTATGCGCATCCTCTAGCAACCTAAGGTGCGAGGGATGCACACCATCTTGTTTGAACTATAAAAATACATAATATAAGTTATCTATTATTAAAATTAAAATTCAAGACATGAAAAAAACTTACGAGTTGTTCTTACCGGGAAGTTTTGTTCGTAGCACCTAAGTTATGGGTCGCTATCCCTTTACCCTTCCGGTTGCTCATGCGGTTAGTAAATTGGATTTTGGAGATCCTGTTTCTTCCTGGTTCTAATAGTCGACAAACCCTTTCCATACGATTGTGTTCCCAATGAACTCCTTTGGGATATGCTCAGTTCTCCATTTCGCCTTCCACTCGTTAAGCTTCTTGGAATAGACGATTCCAGTTTTTTTCTTGAACTCCTGCCTAACTAAGACTGTAAATTCACAGTCCCAGAAAAATTGTTGCTGCAAAATTATAGAAACTTAATTCTGGATAATCGTAAACCACATAAAACATTCTTTATTTTTAAAAAATAAAGAATGTTAAAACTTACCGCAAACATCCTAAACCACAGCTCACGATCTTCCACAGACATCTTTGCAAACTTCTCATACATATGCTTTAACATCCCGATATCATGTTGTTGATATCCCGTTATTGGAGAAATTAAACTTGGAAAGAATAAATATTAAAAATATATTATGAAACATATAAATTATAGAAAGATAATGTAAATGAAATGAATGTTAACATATCAAGTAGCTCTATTAGCACGAGTCGTAGGATGAAGGCGGGTGGTGTGATCTCTGCCCGGTTGAGAAGCAAAGTCTTATACGGACATTTCAGTTGGCTCTGGAGTCAGGTTCGTCGCCGCTGTAGTATCCGGTACAGTATCTGGGATATGAGTCGATTTGGTTTGCGTGGAACTCGTTCCTCGCCTCGCACGACGAGTTTCCGATGAATCCACATAATGACCGTAATTCCTGGAAAAAATAAAAAACTAATTAAAATAAACAAATAGTTACAATTTGATAATATATGGAATAAATTTACAAAAAATAATAAATCCATAATTTTAATAAAATAATTAAAAATTAACAATATTTATTTCAATAAAATTTATAAAATCCTATAAAATTTACAAATACTTATAATACTTATTTCAATAAACTTATGAAATTCCTATATATCTAAATTCTAAAATTCATAAATATTTATAAATGAACAAAAAATTCATAAATATTTATAAATGCACAAAAAATTCATAAAAATTCATAAAATGTATAAAAAGTGATTAACTTTTAATAATTTCATAAAATTCATAAAAAATCAGTAAAGTAAAAAAATTCATAAAATTTTATTAAAATTCATAAAGATCATAAAATCATAAAAATACATAAATTAATAAATTAATAAAAAATATAAAATTAAAATTAATTCATAAAAATCCTTTAATCAAAATCTAACAACCTAAACCCTAAATCAAAATCAAAAACATAATTCCTAAATCAATTTCAAATCCTAAATATCTAATTTTTTCCTAAAATCTACAAATCTAACAATCTAACACTTTAACTCTTAAATTTAACAATCTCAAACTTAAATCTAACAACCTAACACACTTATCTAACAATCTAACTCCTAAAATCAATTTCAAATCCAAAAATCTATTTCCTAACATACTAATCTAACAATCTAATTCCTAAAATCTAACATGATTTAGCAATAAACTTGAAAATCAAAGAAACTTACATGTTATTAGAGAGATTGGCCATATGTACTGAGGTTTAGAGAAATCCGAAGTTTTACACAAGATTTGAGAGTGATTTTAAGGTTTATGAAACGTTTTTCGGATGATTTTTGCGAAGAAAAAGGTCGATATATTTATAACAGGTTTTGGTTATCCGTCGGAAATTAATTTAATTAAATAAAATTTTGGTTATAGCGGGAGATGAAAAATTAGTTCCCGCGGTAAAAATTCACTTTCCGTTGGAAATTTCGGACGGATTTTGGACGGATATTGAATTTTTGCATGCTTTTGTATTGGTTAGTCAACACACGAAAGGACATATACATCTGTCGAAAACCCGTCAGAAATTTCCGACGGATTTAGGGTTTCGATCATATTTTCAATCATTTTGCTATTTAATGAATTTATATATATATATATATTATATTACACATTTTCCTGATGAATTATGTTTAAATCATCTTCTTAAGTATCAAAATTATCAAACTAATTATTTCGTAACATGTTTCGTACATATACAACTTCAAGTCTAAGATTTGTTATCTAACACTTAACTCATAAACTAACTTTTTTGTAATTTTGTTTTTAAGAGGTTTTAATGGCTATTTTGTTTTAAATATTTTAGTATTAAGCTAAAAATGATGTTTCAGTGGATCACATGTAAAAAAATTTGTAATTTAACCATGAAACTCTAAATCCGTCGGAAATCCGTCAAAAATTTCCAACGGATTTAAGGTTTTATATGATTTATATAATAAATAGATATACATATATATCCGTAAAAAAATTTCGATGGATCCTTTAAATTATTATTATTATTGTGCATAAGTTAAATATATTTTAATATATATAGTTAATTAAAACTATATGTAGGATTTCCTAAAATTTGGTTTGGGTTAGGATTTCCTATAGGAATTATTTCCTAAAATTTGGTTTAAAATTTAAAACTATATATATTCACCAAAATTTGGTTTCGGTTACGATTTCTTATAGAATTTATGAACAAAATTTTGGTTTTAAATTTTAAACTATATATATTCACTAAAATTAGGTTTGGGTTAGGATTTCCTATATAATTAAAATGAAACATTTTCATATTCAATAATCCATAAAATAGGTAAATTTTTGAAACACTAAAATAAAATCCATAAATGAAAATTCCATAAAATACTAAAATAAAATAAAATACTATTATTGAAACTACATGAATGAGTGTTTTTTTTGAAAAATCCATTCATGATCGAAAATTATTAGAAGACCACGTCTCTTTATAATTGATTTTTATGTAAGATATTGTGAATAAATGAAGAAATGTGAATAAATGGAGAAGTGTGGAAACATTTATATAGGGACGTCATCCGTCAGAATCTGTCAGAATCTTTAAATTCCAAACTGTTATATACAACGGCTACATTAACGTTCATTTTGTCTAATGGATTTCCGACAAAAAATATCCGTCAAAAAATTCTGACGAATTTCCAACTGTATATGCAACGATTTTTTCATCGAAAATGTTCGTCAGATTTGCAATAATTTTCTTGCAGTGTTTCTACGATCCATTCTTTAAAATTAAAATTAGTTTTGATTGTTTACCATAATTTCATATATATATATATATAGAATCTTTATGCGCTCAAGAATTTGTTTGGACCGACCAGGCACCATGACCTCGTGGAGAGATTCAAGGGCTTAAGTCCACAGTGAGAAATTATCGAACATTGGAGATTGCGATAATAAATATTCGTATATAAGTTCGATATAATTAATTAATAATTAATAGTGAATTGATGAAATGTATTTTGTGGTATCACATTTTAGATTTACAACGTACGAGTGTATACTCAACGCTTTAAAAGCTCCATAAATTTGTGGTCTATGGTACGATTAAATTAATAAATGTGCACTGTATTATTGAAGTTAGGTACAGATTAAGTTATTGCTTATTATGCATGCCTTTCAAAAATTCTCTCATTATCCGATAAACGATGCAAACATTTTTCGATCAATTCAATTAAAGTTTATACGTTTATATATTGTTAAGCAGCGGTTGGTTTATCACCGTAGACATGACCCTTTTGAAAAAGTGAAAGTTGTGTTTTTTTTAGGATTTGAATACTGTTTGAGAGAGCCTTGAACTGTTAGTTACACCTCGTACGAGTAGACGGATTTGCCGGTTGGAAGTCTATTGAATGAGTAGCCGTGTCTAAAGTTATACAGATTTAAGATGAATAAAATAAATTGTTTTATAATTTTTTCGTAAAATATGTGTTGTATAGAAAATAGAAGTTTAGACTCGAAATAAAAATACTAAAATATATATTTGACCTGTATGTCAAATAAAATTTAAAGACCAAAATTTATTTAATATTTAGAGGATCCAAAGCGAATGCCTTTTCTCCTCATAGACATGCCTTGGATTGGACCCAAAAAAATAATATATATATATATATATATATATATATATATATGGTTTTCAACTTTTCATATAAAGGATTTTTCTGCTTTGTTCCGACTTTTAGTTGCCGTAACGTACCAAAGTATTAAATTTTTTGTAATATTCTTTTCTGGTTTATCAATTTTTGCAATTGCATCACAAGTTGAAAAAAATACTCGTTGATTACTTTTATTGTAATATTCTATTTTTGATTTAAATGTCATTTTACGAACATAGGATATTATTTTGAAAACATTGGAAAAAATAAAATAAAAACTTCTAAAATATATTTTCTCTCAAATCTCTTACTAAAGTATAGAGATGAAATACTTAAAGAGTTTCTCTGTTTATTAAAATCTCACTTGCTGTTTATCGGTTAGATTATATTTGGGTTTCGTCGAAAAGAAAAAAGTACACGGACTTGTGCTACGCGTACGTATAAGAATTCGCCTAGAAACCGTAACCAATTGTCTTTGAGCAAAACAAAATGCATTCAGTTGTAAAAGGAATTAAAAGAAAACAAGTATAGTCCATTTGTTTTTTGAAGTCAAATTGTAAAGAATACGAGACTGAGAGTTCAAAAACATGAAGAAGAACACGAGAATGTGCGTCTGACGTCATGAAAATGGATAAATGACGTGGGAGGATTTAATCGGACGATAGATAACAAGATAAGAGGCCCACCACCACCGTCGGATTTAATGACGATGGGGTCAAGGGAAAAATGCTTGACTCTCTGACCAAACGGACCCAGGACACGACTCTGACAGTCCGTTGACTCTCTGACTTAGAATTAATTAAATTACACATATCTACTAAGAATTTATTTATGTATTATTATTCCCAATTTTTAATAACAACAAACCAAGTTCTCGTTGCGTGTTTTTTCTTATTTTCCTAAATTCATTTGAGTTTTTAACTCAATATTCTTCTTCTCCAAGAATCACGCGGTAGGGGTCCTTATTATTATTTTTTTGTTTTCATAAGAATGGATACAAATACAATCTTCAAAAAAAAAAAGATTCAAATACGTACTATATATATTTTTTATAAATATCCTGAAAAGTAATTAACAAACTACTGGATATCTTGTTTTCTTGCAACGCATGAGATTTTGTTCGACGAACTCAATCTTAATAATTCAAGTTTTCTTTTGCCAACTAATAATTCGATTCCTATGAAAACAAAAAGATTAATAATATATACAGTTAATGATGGAAAAGACATTCATTCAAAACCTACAAAGTAAAAATCTTTAGATCTTTCTTTTTATCTTTTTCTTTACTCCCTCCCCCCTCCCCCAAATAGGGACATCTTTTTGAGCTTACATCAACTGAATGACGAAAGTAAATAGAAGTGGTAGATGATCTAGACATTGGATCATAGATAATACATTAGAGAAACTTGAGTGAAGGAAGAGTAGTCAAAGTTGAAGTTGTTGTTATTACGGTTGGATATAACGGAACCATGTGGAGAGACACGATTCCTTTCTTTAGATCTTCCGTTCTTCAATGATGACATAATATTAGATGTGATTCGAGGATTACGCATAATTATTTAGATATTTTTAACAAACTAAAACATAATTCGAATATCATTATTCGATTCCAACTTCTATAATTTTAATAACAAAAAATTTCAATACAATCCAGTTTGCCTGGTTGTACTAATACAAACTGTCATCCGAAAGAAAATTTGGCTTCGATTGTTTCACTTGTTCAACGAATTTAATGTATGTTCTTTCACTTCTATTCAAAATTTAATAAATTTAAAAACATATGATAAGTAATCAGTTAATTTCTAAATTCAGTTTTAAAAACTTATCTCTTGATTCAAACTATTGGTTCCCATTGATGGTAAACATTCTAAAAAAATTCAGTGGAGTATGCATTAATTGTGTTAGAACCACTCAAGTGAAATAAATAAGAAGTACGATATTATTAGGACATAATGGTCGGAGAAGTCGGGCCATGAAGTGTACTGAAATAAATAAATGTCTCTTTGGAGGAAAAAAAGATTAAATGAGAAGGCGGATATCTCGTGAATCGCTTCACCAAAATAATTACACTCTCTTATTTTTGTATATGTTTATAAATTATTTCTGCAATGTATCGATGTTCTTTTTGGATCTATTATTCTCTGTTTATCGTCACTTCTCTCGTACATCCATCCATCTTGTGGTCTGTCACGATATATATTAATATAGACGTGTGTGTAACTTTGTCTATACACGTGTTTTTATGGAAGTTTCTTATGGAAAAGTCAAGGTGTTCTAAACGACAATTTCAAGTTTTGTCTGTGTAGGTATATATATAGCTTATATATATGGATGTATTTTTGTTTATTATGAAACCACTCACGGATCTTTTTTTATCTTCTTCTGAAGGTCAACGACTCTTGGAAACGATAGAAGCAAACAAAACCTGGATAATGAAGGAATATTATTTTGACTTTTATGTATTACTTCTTTAATATGTTAAAAAAGATGAATCAACGTATAGTCCTAACTTATCTTTTATAGAGTGAGTAGTATTTTGAGAACGACTGAATACTTTTTGGTAAATATATGGTTATTGAATAACAAAGCATTACATTTAGACAGTGAATATAAACAAAGAAGATACGTCAATTATGTTTTTTAACCGAATCCACGGGTACGTATTACGTGATCTCTCTGAGTTTCAGTAGTTTTTGTTAGCTTTGTTCCCATTGCCGGCTCAATGGAGAGGATAAGAGGGGCAACGTCCAGAGTTCAATTCTGTGTTATTTCATGTCCTAATAATTAAGGGATTAGATTTTTAGAAATATATTTTTAATATAAAGTGTTAGATTTAAGAGGGTCCAAAATCATATATATATATATATATATATTTTTTTTTTTGCTTTACAAAATTTTTTAAAATACTACTCATAAAAATTTAAAAGAAAAAAATTTAGTAAAAATCTAAGAAATAAATTTTAAGAGATCCAACAATTTTTTTTGCCTTGGACCCAAAAAATTGTTGAACCGACCCTGTTTGTTCCCAAAAGAACATTACATGCTACTCTCGTTTTTGGTATCTTCCTCGTTCTCCAAAACCACTCGCCATTGTTGTTTCATTGTGCTCTCTTTTAACAACTTTTTCTCACATTTTTTTGTTTTTTTCTTACAATAAATAATTTATTTATTCACTAAAATTGTTATGAGGTTCATAAACAAAATCGTGTAGGTCTATGAAATCTACTATATATTAGTGATATATTACGGTTTTTAACATATTACAACTTAAGTCCTCGATAGTTTTTAGAGTCTTTTTGGTGTGTTTTAAAATCTTTTCAAATTGAAATCTAAGGGACAAGGAGCAAAGAAAAAAAGTTAAAGAGCATAAAATAACCATTTTTGGACTTCAAGATCAACTGATCTTCACTAAGAATGATCAATCCAATATGGGAAGAAGAGTCGTGGAGTTTTGGATCGAAGGATCCAGCTCTGCCATGAATTTCTAGATCGACAAAACAAGGTCGAAAATCGATTCTTTTACTTCAGATCGATCATTCCACACCTAAAACGATCGATCCACGCTTAAACCGACTATACCGTAAAGAAAAATATATTGTTTTGACGAAAACTTCAACCAAACAAGTGATTTAACCTATATATTCTAGGTTTTAGTCATTGTTTGGACTACGCTTTCTTTTCTATTCATAGTTTTGGCTTTCAGCAAAATTGTAAGTTTTAGAGAGACGAATCTCTGAATCTATATCTCTAAGAAGATTTATGAATCCTTTTGGATTTATATTTTACTTGATCATGAGATTTTCTTCATCGCTTTGTTGTTTATCTGTTTCCACGTCTGAGTAGTTTCATAGTTAGATTTAGGGTTTCAAGGGAATTTATGAATCATTGAATTAGACATAGATAGAAATTTATCATATGTTGTCTTCACCTATTGATTTTCTTATTGTTTGGGTTAAATTGATCATTTACTCTCTGATTTAGGTTTTAATCTATTCTTCAAAAGTGTTATAGATTTTTTGATAGAACATAGGTGAGAGAATTGTCTTTAACCAACAAAATCTGATGCTAAGGTAATTCGTGAACAAATCAAACATGCTCGTTAATGTTTGTTTAGAATTCTAAGTTCAAATGATAATTTAGAATTTTAGGTTGCTAGATAGAATAATTGATAGCATGACAGTGGACTGTCTATATATTCATGTTTGAGTTCAAGATTGTTCTTATATGTTCCTTGAATAGTTGTGTGGTTCATGATCTCTGAATTCATGTGAATTATCCTTGATTTAGCGCTTCGTTTGGTTGATCTTTACATCATTTTAATTGCTATTTTCGTTTACATTACAACCAACAACCAACAACCATATCATTATTTTAGCTTATTTTCAGTCTCAATTAATCGTAAAGTAATTTTGGTATACGTGGATTCGGTCTCATCTATATTACTGTAATTACATGTGCATATATAATTTTTTATTTGAGTTAAAACTTTTGTGTATTAGTTAGAAGGAAATTTTTTTTTATAAAAAAATATTTAATTTAATGATATTTATATAATATACAGTTACAAAAAATAAATTAACTAAATCTACTTTTTCCACATACTGTTTTGTAATCTAACCTTTTTTGTTATTCTATGTGCTACCTTACCATGAGACATATTGCACCAGCAATTAAAGCACATAAGATTTGCTTAAAATTTTATGTCAAATTATTAAATTACGAAATCAACCATTTCTTTAGATCCAACTATGATTGATTTCGTGTTATTAAATTTGACAGTCAAAATTTAAGCAAATCTTCGTTCATACAAAATTTGGTAATTTAAATCTTTAGTTTATACAAAATTTATGCGTAAGAATTTATATGGGATTTTAGTTCTATACTTCTCTGATTCTTTTTTCATTTTACATTTCCATACGCGAAATATGTTTGGATACTTTAACAAAAAAAAAAAGACGTTTGGATTGTGAAGAAACCACTTGTCTGGACTAATGGGCTTTTGAAGGCTTGCAGTAAGCCCATCGAGTTCGTATATTTTTTACGATTACACAAAAAAAACATAATTACTAAAGTAGTTTTACGACGAACTAAACATGTGATATTACTATTATAAATAGTTTTCACCACTTATTTTAAACATTTAAAACTAAAATAATTTAATCCTCACAAAAATAAATTTACTTATTGGTTTTTATCAATCTATTATATGTAATATACTTATGGCTTTATTTAACTAATTTTCTAATTGCGTGAGTGAAATTAAAAATGAACATTTTATATAGTCATTGTTTCTTGTGGACAATAAGTATTCTTAATTAAAAAATCCATTGTTTTAACTCTTTATTACTCGAGAGTAAGTGAGAAATTGACATGTGTCCAACTATTAATAGCATATAAAATTAAATAAATTTAAATTATTTTATAATTATAAACATATAAACATAAACTCAAAAGAATATTGAGAATTTAATTTTATTAATCATAAAAGTATAAAGATTAAATAATACAAAACTATGACTTATTATCAAAAGATATGAACTCAGTCAAATTTGTATTTAATTTTAGAATGCAAATGAAACACACCATAAGGTTAAGAAGATTACTTATGATTGAATTTTTTTTCAATCAATTTTGTTAAAATGATTTTTTCTACATGATTTTGTCTTTACATAGCATCTTAATGATTTTTTATATGAAAAAAATAAATTGACAAGACATAGAGAATAGAAATAATAATAAGCAAAACATAAGTAAAAATAGAATATAATTTCATTTGTGTTTACATTAGTGTAAATGTGCGATAATTGAAGGGAGAGATGATTGAGAAAAAAGGGCAAACCCGTATAATAATAGTTGGAAAAAGGCTCAATCTTGTAAACACTCTACACAAATGTGATTCATAAAACATCTAAGGAGTAAAGCTCATAGGAGTAAAGCTTCTAGATAATTAATTCAAATAAAAATTCTATCGGTTTGAAGCGTGAAGGAGTAAAGCTCATAGGAGAAACAATTCGGGTGTTTCTTATCTTCAAAATCAGGAATTATCGACGACAATGGACAAGACCAGTTGCTTTCAGCAAGTTAAGTTGTTTTCATATGCAGTGCAAATATAATACGCGGTTGCGGTTTTGGCGTATTTCGTTGTGTTCATCTTGCCCATATTTTATTTCTATTTGGCTGAGCTGGTATGCTCACGTTTCTGATCTGTTTGGCTTATGTGTTCTGGTATAAATTCCTAACAAACAAGTATTACTTGAAGAAGAAACAGCTCATTGATACTGTAAATCAGCCTGAGGATCACTTTACGCCATGGTCTAGGGTTTCTAAAACTTCATTTGATCTGCCATGGTATCCCATTTCTGAGTCTCTGTTTTACTATCAGCCTCCGCCATTTGAGCCTTTGATTTACAATCAGCCTCTGTCATTTGAGCTGTTGTTTTACAAGGCTGAGACAGTGGTTCAAAAGAGAAATCAAACGTAAGCTGATATATTGGCTCGCAGACGACTCCGTTTAGCGCAACAGTTAGTTTCTTTCTCATCAAAAACTTCGAATATTACACCTGTTTAGTTGTTTAATATTACATGAAGACTATTTCTAGTTAATATATTATTGTTAAAATTCATACATACACATATATTCATTTAATCAAATTCAACAAATAAAAAGTTTTATCAAAATTTGGACTACAAACTTAATTATGTTAAATTTATTCAGTATCCACTTTTTTAGTATTTTAAACAACTTTTGTGCAACTTTTATGTACATAATTTAGACATTTTTAATGGTGGATTCGAAGACGGATCGAAACAGAAAATAGTAAGCTTTTTAATCCAAAAGTGTACAAAAATATCGTAAGAAATGAGTTTAGAATTTTTCTGAGCCTTTAGAAATGCTCTCGGATGTAGTAAGTTTCTAAACAAAGAATATTAGGGTTTTTTTAGATAAACCATTTGAATTATGTTGTTTGTGGTCAAGTTAGTTCTAACGACATCTACAAAGATATCTCATTTTTAAAGTTTAAAAAACCTCAAATTTGAGGTTTGAATGTGTTTCTCTCCAAAAGTATAAGCTCAAAATTAATTCCAACAGAACATGTATTTTGCATTATAGTTCTCACTACTGATCATAAATAAGTAAAATCTTTATAATTTTATAACTAACTATACAATAAAAGAAATATTACAAGTAATATTAAAGAGACCTAACCTCAAAAGAATTTGTTTTCGCTTAATGTAATATTGTTGTTGTGTAATTTTATGTTATGTAATACTTCTTCTTTTATAATATTTTTATTTTCATTTTAAGGTGTTTATTTAATTTTATTGTGAAAATTAAATTTATGAAGAAATATTTCTGGATATAAATTATAGGGACTAAATGATAAACAAAATAATTAGTAAAATTACTTGTTAGACATATAATTATAAGGACTAAAATGTAAAAAAAATTCAAAACTTCAAATTTGAGGTTTTGAAACTGTTGGGAATACATAAAACCTCAAAAATGGGCTTTGAGTTTTTTTTTTTAATGAAAATGATTTGAAAAATTATAGCAAACATATGAGATACATTTTATTTTAATTTTTTTTTATTTACATGATGTTACTTTTGCCAACTTTTAGGTGTTAAATGGATATAATTTTAAGGGTGTACTGTATAGTATAACAGAAAAAAGTAATTTATGTATTTTACTGGGTATTCAAATAATTCACGTATCTTTGTAGAAATAGATAAATAGTTATATGGAAAATTTCCTTTATACTAATATAATTGAAATATTGACAACAAAGGCATATTATGGTTGGTCTTCTGGTAAGCGAAGGCATATATGCAACGCTTGATGGATTCACATGCTCGAGCAAATGCGCTAACTTTGATGCATTTATTAGGCTTAAAATAAAATTCAGAAACTTTGATTGCACAAATTATCTGTACACCCTATAACCAAATGTTTGGACCAAAGAATACGATTCTATAGATTAATCAAAAAGTATTCAGACACAAGAAACAACAACAACAACAACAAAGCTTTTGACTCACTCTTTTCCTGCATATCCTCTGTTCTGCATAAGTCAGATTAGCTTACTTAACTGGGACAGAAGTTAAATGAAGAGACCGGGTCTAGTTATAATCCGGATTGATCTTTGTCATCTCTTTGTTTCATTTTCTGATATTTTATCTCTTAGATCTTTAAGAGCATCGACGACTTCAGAATCAAGATTGTGTTTCAGCAATCTCCCCTGGAAAGATGTTGACCTGTCATAAAAAGTAATCCTGAGTTTTTCGGCCAGCTAAGGCAGACTAAAAAACGCGAAAAACACAATGTAACCTTGTTTCTTGCATCATTCTCTCAACCTCCTTATGCATCGATTTTATCTACAATATAATGTTTCACGAAATCACTTAAAAGAATCCCAAAAACTAGAAAAAAGCAATTCCATTGGAGATTATACCTCAGAAACCAGTGCCTTGCTACTCCAAACATAAGCTCCCTGTCAAGAATCACTCACATAAATCAAGAATAAGATATGAGGATAACGAGTTTGTCACATCAATATGATGCACAATACCGCTCCATGTGCTGCTTGTTGTTGACATACATCAGACGTTACAACCCAAACCTTGGGGCATCCATCGTCTCTCAATGCAACCACCTGTTCATATTGATACTATCAGAGACTTATATAGTTCAGCGACGATTCTTAAGGGTCATGAGATCAATTCTTCCTTGCCTCCTTTTCAATCCAAGCGTCAGCGCAAGTTTCTCCTGAGAAAATCACATCAACACTGGCCAAGGAGGAACCTTTTGTAAGTTTTTAAGTAAAGAAAGATATCGAAATCGGAAAGAAAAGTAGCCGGTTTATTTTACCCAGCAAAGTCTTCCTTGTGAGTAGGGAGACCAGACATGAGAGCGTCAAATACAACTACTACCTTAACCTCTACAGCAAATCAATTCAAATCAAAATCGCATAAGCCAAAATCTATGGATGAAATCAAATGTTGTAGATTCGAAATGGTGTACCTTTAACCATACTGAAGGACACAAGTTCATCAACTAACTTCTGACGAGCAACATCAAGCCTTCCTTTCATGAAATGTTTCTTTAACTTCATCCAGTATCCACACACATTATAACCATCAACAAGCAAAACAGGAACTGCATCATCCATTAAGCCCTGATTCATGCTGTAAAACCTCTTTCAGGGAAACACAAACATTCCTTAACTTTCAAACCTCAAAATCAATTCTCAAAACAACATGAAGACAATAATAAAAGGAGAAACTTTCAAACAATGTCATTACTAGTAAAGCGTAGTTGTAGGATCACGGTAGAGCTCACTATCATCCGGTAACTCATCTTTTTCTGCTTTCTTTTTCCTGTAACTAGTTGCTGGCTTAGCTGTGCCAGATCCTCTGTTCTTAAACTCCTACATATAACATACAATTTTTTTTAACAAAATTGGTTACACATAGTTATGAAACAAAAAGATAACAGTACTACATGCCTTCCATAACTTGAGAAGCTGCAAGTTATGCTTCACATTTGATTTGATTCTCGGTGGTTCTGGCTCTGAATCCTGTTATGAAAAACCAAAATCAAATCAATGGTTTCAAATGCTCAATGGACATTCATCATATCTATAACTCCGATACTAGAAAATGAACCAATTTGATCATAAACTAAGAAAAAAGATTGGGAATTTACAAATCTATGAACTTAATGGTCCATACCAAGATCTAATCAATGGTTCCAAAATGCTCAATGAATATCCACCATATCCATAACTCCAATAATAGAGATCTAAAAGGGAACCAAATTGATCATAAACCAAACACATTTTTTAACAATTTCAGAATTCATTCAAATCTATGAACTTAATGTTAAATACCCACTAAATTGCTCTTGAAAATTCTCAACTTTTCGGATCAAAGACGAAAATTTTAGATAAATGTGTAGACCTTAAAAGAAGGAGATTGAGGTTTCTTGCTTTTGCCTCCCATCTTCACCACGAGAACTCTACAATTATCGGAGGAAGATGATGAAGACCGGTAAAAGTATGCGGCTGAGGAGGAGGAGGAGACACCTCCATGCGGCGGCGCGCCGGCGGTTTTTCTTCTTTAATTCGTCCCTCGCCGAAATTTGAAAAGTCAATAAAAGTAGTGGATAATATCATGTCAACGTTAACTGTTTTTATCAACGCATATATCTTTAATAAAAAAAATCAAGTAAGGAAAAAGGATCCTTTTTTAATCCCAAAATTAATTAAATTGGAAATATGAAGCTTGATCCACTTACAATGATATTCAAAGAAAGAAAGAGAGCAAATAAAATCTCATCAATGGCGAAGGAGACTGTGTGTGTGACCGGAGCTAATGGTTTTATCGGTTCCTGGATAACCCGAACTTTAATTGAGAAAGGGTATACCAAAATCCATGCTTCCATTTACCCAGGATCTGACCCGACACATCTCCTGAAACTACCCGGATCCGAGATTAAGATCTTCGAAGCCGATCTTCTAGACTCCAACGCAATCTCCAAAGCTATTGATGGATGCACGGGAGTGTTCCACGTGGCGTCACCTTGTACATTGGATCCACCGGTAAATCCAGAGAAGGAGCTGGTTGAACCGGCGGTTAAGGGAACGATCAATGTGTTGGAAGCAGCTAAGAGGTTTAATGTGAGGCGCGTGGTGATCACGTCATCTATCTCCGCCTTGGTTCCGAACCCTATTTGGGCGGAAGGAGTGCCCGTCGATGAGTCGTCGTGGACCGATCTCGATTTTTGCAAGTCGATGCAGGTTCGTTAATTTCGGTTTAAAACATTTCAATTTTAATAAATATTTAACTGTCTTATTATTCTTGTTCGTTAACATAACTGGAAATACTTTCAAAATTAAAATTTAATTCTGTCTTGATTAAATTGTGTATGTTTTTGAAAATCGCCAATTAGTTAGTGATTGTTTGAGATTTTTTTGAATAACTTCTTTTGTGATAATTGCAACAACTTGTGTATAATTAATTTCGATTTTAGAAATGGTATCCAATTTCGAAGACATTAGCTGAGAAAGCAGCTTGGGAATTTTCGGAGAAGCATGGAACTAACATTGTGACGATCCATCCATCAACATGTCTCGGACCGCTTCTGCAACAGAATCTAAACGCAAGCTGTGCCGTTTTGCAACAGCTTTTACAAGGCTCGACCGAGACACAAGAGCATCACTGGCTCGGTGTGGTGCACGTGAGAGATGTGGCTAAAGGTCACGTGATGCTATTTGAAACACCTGAAGCTTCTGGTCGGTTTCTATGCACTAATGGGATTTTTCAGTTCAGTGAGTTTGCTGCTCTTGTGTCCAAACTCTTCCCTGATTTTGCTGTTCACAAGTTTGATAAAGAAACTCAACCTGGACTTACGTCGTGTAATGATGCGGCTAAGAGATTGATTGAGCTCGGGTTGGTTTTCACCGCGGTTGAAGATACGGTTAAGGAGACGGTCCAGAGTCTGAGAGACAAAGGCTTCCTCTGAAGAATGTATAAGATATCTTTGCAAAGTCCAAACTCTGTGATCTTTAATTGTATAATACAAGTAGAGGAACTAAGCAGTACACTGGTTTATATGATACATATATGAGTACAAGGTACTATTATTGTTGTTGTTGTCTGTGAGGTTTTATTGAGCTGAGAAAGCTTACGGTTCACAGAATTAAATGGTGGAAGAAGGAGCATCTGGCTGCTTCTCTGGGACTGCATCTTGAAACGCAGGAAGATCGTTGTATGACTCGTAACACTTTGCAAGAGTCGGATACGGTTCCTATACAAGAGAAAAACATGTTTACAAATTTGTGGAAATAGAAATTGATTGATGCGAGGGAGAAGTTTAAAAAATGAGAATTTCGTCTATGTTAACTACAATAGAACAAGTATCAGTGAGTGTGAGACAGAGATAACATATAATTCATGGTACCATTTGGGGGATATGGTATGCAAATATCTAGTCGGGTACTGGAAGAAGAGTTTAGAAAAGGAGGAGTACCATGTTAATCTGGAATCTATTGATTGCTCCATGGATCTGTGGTGCTAGAAAGAGATCAGCCTGCAAAACAAATGGTTTCATGGCTTTTACACTTGTCTACTTAGCGGTTTGTTAAAAGGGTAATATTCTAAAGTGACAAAAGAATCAATGAAGTTTTTTCTCAAATCTTAGAAGAGAGTGCCATAGAGAAAATTCAGAGAGATTTAAAGCAGTACCAGGTAAATTTCATCACCAGTCGCATGTTTCCCAGCACAACTCACCAACAGTTTCTCGAGAGCTGAAAGAGAAATGAGACATAATTAGATAGCAAAGGTTAATGGTACTAAGCACAAAGCATAGATATGTTAATGGTACTTTAGTCATTTATTCTCAACTACTGTTTCAAAAATACCTTCGCAACGACCTCTTTTTCAAATATAAAATTAAAACTACATTTTTCCCCTATTTAAACATAATACTACCCTTGTTAGCAAATTTACCCATGTTTAATTGAGAACTGAGTAAGAATTTCGATCTCTTTCAGCCACAGTATCACCAAAAAAACATTTACAACATATATCTTCGGTTCTTTATTATGTCTATGTATCTTATTACTTATGCCAATGACAGAATTTTACAGATTAGGGTAGATCAGATATCTCATACCTGTAAACCCTTTTGTGATAGCATTATTAACCCAAGAAGTTTTCTCCTCGGAATTTATCTTTTCCTCGATATACCTCTGTAAAAAAGGGAAAAAAATGTAACTAGGTTTACTCTATCTACAAAAATCCAACAGTAGAAACTAAGAAATTGACATCAATCTCATGCACTCACAATAACAGCAAGATTTTGATGAGGCTGTATGCCAGACAAGACAATACTCATGGCCTGAAATATACAAATAAAAAAAGTGCATCAGAGGAGGAAGCAGGATAATCTAAGCTGCTATTGTTCATGGCAACACATAACTCGAGAAGCCGACACCAAAGTAACAGGAGATAGAAGATTGAAAATACCTGGTAATTTATCCCCCGTTTATGGAGGTCACGAGGTAACAGAGGTGGCTCAGGATACTTGTCATCTAGATACTGTCATTGTCAATACCAAAGATGAATGAAATGATCCTTATAATCCACAAAAGCACAAACAAAAAAGCTCAGTGAGTGTTGTTTGGCTGACCATTATAATGGCAAAAGAGTCAGAAATGACAACATCTCCATCAACAAGAGCTGGTACAGTACCCATTGGATTGATCGTCTTGTAATCTTCAGGATCAAAACGATTTAACTTTTAACATAAGAAACCAAATTATCAGTAAATGATAGACATGATCACCCCATTCACTTAAAGTTCTCATCCACATGGTTACTACACTTATCAATCAAGTTCACTATAACCGAATCAAAAGCAAGTAAAAACTGGAAAAATACGCACCTGGATCGAATTGATTTCCCTTGAGCAAATTCACTGGTATATATTCATATTCGAGTCCTAAAAATGAATCGAATAAGATCCAATTCAGATCAAATAACAATACTCTTCCTGACCAGAATCGAAAGCAAAATCATTGGCGAGACCTTTTAAAGCGAGGGCAATACGGACGCGATGAGCACACGAGCTTCTCCAGTAAGAGTAGAGCTTCAGCTTCTCTGCGCCGGAATTCGCCTGATCAAACCAAAATCATAGAGAGTATGAGTGGAGACGATGATCTGAAATCACCATCGGAGATCATATAAATTAGATAGAAAAAGATTTACCATGAAATCTCTTAGCAAGGAATTGTTCTTCTTCGCAGATTCGCCAGTAAGAGTAGAGCTTCAACTTCTCCTTCCGATTACTTTTTGTTTTTTTTTTGTAGACTCTAGAGAAGAAGTGGCGAATTCGGAGACGACGACACTGGAAAAAACAATTTTCATTTTTGACTTTTAGCGTCAAAGTAAATCAAATTGCGAACGGTAAATGTTGGTTTGGGTAATCTAATTGCTCTCGGTTTAATAACATCAAATTGAACCGGAGGTCTTAGCTTGGTTTAAACGACTAAGTAGTGTGAAATGAAGAAGACTGCAATCGGTACAAATCAATTTGGTTACTTGAGGCGCCACGAGGCCCACGACATCAAACCGTAGAAACGTAGTTTGAGAAAATGCCTAAAAAAACAAATCTACAAACAAGTAATAAAAATACACTATTAAGCCTAAATGCTTCGTATTTATTTCAATAATTGGATTCAGTCACACTAACATAATCCAATCTCGAGTCCTTGACTACACCAGACTTTTTCTTTTTACCCCTTTTGTTATTTACTGTTACTCCTGCTGAAGAACAAATCCACATTAAAAGTTTTATACAAATCTATTATTAGCTTCCATGTGAATTCCCCGTTAAGGCAAACGCCGATGATCATCCTCTTCGTGTTGAACAACGTTCCTCATCTCAAATCTCCCATGTTTTCTTACTTGAACTTCTTCATCTTCATTAGCTTCTGCGTTTTGAAGCTCTCTCAAAGCTCTTTTCGCGTACACAGTGAAAGCTACAGTAGTCACAACCGCAATGATTAATGAGATTATGTTGTACACAATCTCCACTGTTGTCAATCGTTGATGTCCGTATTGCACATCCGCGAATGTTCTTATCAACCGACCACTGCATATGAATCCGGTTTTAGAATTAGGTTTTCGATTATTTTGAACTGTTTTAATCCGGGGAGAGGAATAAGAGTGAACCTGTAAATGTAGATGAAAGCTTCTGGTATCATTCCTGCTATGGATCCGAACAAGTAAGGCCAGAATCTCATGCTTGTCACGACAATTGCGTAGTTGAAAATCGTGTAAGGAAATGGGGAAATCCGAAAGATTGCCACGACTCTGAATTGATGGAACCAGCTTCCTTCTGCAGCTAGTCTAAGAACAGCTGCTTGACGAGGCCACCTTTTTAACCATTGCTGCATTTTGGTAAGAACAAATCCTATTTACAAGTTAGTGAGTGATCTTGTAAGAACTCATCATATGACTTGAGAAAAACACAAGTGAAGGGTTCTTACATGGAGGCGATCACGGAACATTAGCCCGATTAAGTAAGGAAGAACCATGCCAATGGTGGTTCCAACCATGATGATAACAAAACCGAGACCATAACCAAAAATCATCCCCGCTAACCACATGGATGGACCAGAAGGTATCAAGAACACAGGAAACAAAGCCAAGGAAACAATAAGGACAATCGCAAGCATAGGACGACCAAACGCAGTTGCTTCCCATTGCAAAATCGGAACAAGAACCTACAATCCAAAAAAGTAGAATTTTTACATAGATCATTATAAGGAAACAAAACTAGCTGAAACTTGAGAATTGGGTAAAGATTTACCTTTTGAAACACAAACGGAGCTCCCCATTTGGCGAAAATAAGCGTAAGCGAGAGAGCAACTACACATATTACCAAAGCTTTCAACCACCACATCATATTTATACTCCGAGCCTCTGATTGAGATAGAGACAACACAGTTTCAGCTCCGGAAGCTTCATGAGCTACAACTAGCCTAACATACTCATTATCTTCCCTCATGTTACGAACAGAATCTGCAGTATCCTCTCTTGACTCTTTCAATGGACTTGACATATGTGCTCACAACCTAAACTGAAGCCAAAAATTGAATTACAGACACAAAATCATCATTTGTAGAACATCAAAATAGGAGAAATCACTGTTTAATAACATAAGACAAATCAAAAGGAAATGGAAACAAACCCTAGAAGACATCAATTACACAGAGAGATGATAAAGATGATTAGATTATAAATTATACAATTTCCAAAAGCTTCGCAACTTTGAAGACACATAAGGAAAATGATAAGGAAACGATAACGAAGAAGTAAAGTTATTTACAAAGAGAAATCAAACTTTCACAGAACATTGAAATTTCCGATTATGGCTAAAAAGGGATAAATTAAAATCAAACAATCTTAGAGTAGATGAATCACTTAGATCTCTCAATCTAAGCGAGAAGAATCATCAAATTCAATAACATCACAAAGCTTAGAAAGTAGAGCTAGGGTTTAACGAATCCTCACCTGCAAAAAATCACACAACGGCAATCTAATCAAGCTTCGTGGAGAAAAAAACAACGGCGTTTAAGGCGGCGGAAGCTAGTACACCGTCGGAAAAAGTGGGTTGTTGCGGCGGATTTGCGTCCCGTTTTCAGGTTTATTTTAGTGTCGTTTGCTTCAAAATACCCACCCCAAGCGTGTTTTTTGTTTTTCTTTTTTTAAGGAAATTCAAATGAAGAAGAGTTTGTTTGCTTTCACTTTTTATATTTTAAATTTTTTATTTGTTAGCTTAAGTTTTACTTTTCTGGATTAACGAGTCAGACTATATAAAATGATATATTATTGCTAATGCCTACCTGACTTGACTTTATAAATTGGTTTTTTTTTTTTTCCAAACCAAATCCAAAACTAACGTATCCTGAGACTATGACCAATAACAAGGAAGCGTGAAGTTGACGCGTGCATTTGTTACAAAGAAGGGGCAAATTCGTAAATTTATAGAACGACTTAAGAATAGTCTGAACTAAAATTCTCATCAGAGTCGACGGAGACGATGACGAAAAATCATGGCGATGACTCTAGAAGCAAAGGCGGAATAAAGATGATCGTTTCTGGTTCTTCTTCTCCTTTCGATTCTTTGCCGGAGGACCGCATCTCAAACATAATCTCCTTCACTAGTCCTCGTGAAGCTTGCGTCGTTGCTTCGGTTTCGAAAACCTTCAAATCGGCGGCGAATTCAGTTATTGTATCTCTGATTCCTCCATCGCGAGTTTTCTCACCGAAGAAGAAGCCCTATTTCTCTTTATGCGATGATCCTGTTCTAATCGACGATGGCAAAAAGGTAAATCTATAGATCTCTCTATTCTCGCCTTTATATCGCAGTTTGTGTATAGAAATGATCGACTTCCGCTATAGAATTATGGAAATTTCAGAAAATTTCGGATCAATTTTGTGTGTAACTGTGAAGTTTCGATCTCTGGTGCTGATACTGAATCTCTCTAATTATTTTGGATTTTTTCGAAAAATCGTAGAGCTTCTGGTTAGAGAAATAGAGTGGGAAGAGATGTATAATGTTATCAGCGATGAGCCCTTTCAATCATTTGGGGAGATACTCCTCGCTATTGAAAATGGATTCCAAGTCCTGAAATTAAGTAAGTATCTTTGTGTTAATTCTGTTCTATTGACTCATTTCGATCATGATGATACTATGATTTGCAGGTTCGAAAGAGTAGCGGAGCTTCTCGATGTATGTTGGTTCGAGATTCGTGGCAGAACGAATATTCGTGTATTATCTCCAAGAGTTCGTTACTCGGCTTACATTGTGTTCAGTCAAGTGGATGAATGTTATGGTTTTTCCTTAGTTGAAAAGGAAAACCAAAGAAAAAAACAAAATAATAAAATAGATAATTTCGCTGTTAATTCTTTTTATAATAAAACTAAAAATTTTCTTTTCAAATCTATATTTTTATACGTCAATAATTTTTATCACATGCTTGTAATTATTTGAATGAAAAAATTGATCATCACGACCATACATTTACGAAAATTCGACACGTGTCAAAATTATAATTATAAAAATCAAAATATGTATCGTTTAATCGATTAGATTTTGACCCGTATAAAAATTATTATATTATTTTTGTTTCCCTTAATTGAAAAAAGAAAACACCATAAAACCAAATTAAATAATAAAATATCTATTTTTTATTTCTATTTTTTTAATATAGGTTAAATTTTATTATTTCAACAAAATTTAAACTTTTCATTTGAAATTTATATGTTTAGATTTTTATATTATTTAACCTCCAACTTTTTATTGTATGTTTCTAATTATTTGAACAAAAAATTAATTGAATATAATCTAACCTAATTCATTATTCTAATTGATTAAATATTAAGTAAATCTTGAGTACTGAGCTAATTCAAAAGCTGGTGATGAAATGACTGTGATAGAGGATGTTGTCGAAAAACGACAAGAGACAAATAAATGGTGAAGGAGTTTAGTGAGTGACAATACAAGAGAAAAAATATATTTAGTTGGAAGCTGGGATAAGATCTGAAACTTATAAAATAGATGGATAACATATATCTTTATGGAATAACATATTTTCCAAATATGAGCGAGAGCATAGTCCTCGGTTACCAGATCTCTTTTTCAAATCTTACACGGTAATAAAAAAAAATGACAAGATAAAACCAAAAACTATAGTGCATGATATAGATTTTAAATATGTTAATAATGATATTGTAATGTAGAAATTTAAATTAATTTATTCATGTTGAAAAATAAACTTATGTAAATTACTCTATTTTCTACTTATTTTGTAAAACAATTTAAAAATATATCATTAACAACAAATTTTTAATTTAAAAAACTCGTCCTAATCTAACTCATCTGTCGGTATTTGTTAGAATTTTGCAAACCAAAACGGAAAAATGTCAATAAAACCACAAACTTTCAAATTTAGGCCATTTAAAACATGAATTTTGTTGTAAGCCATTTAAATCATCAACTTTCGTTGACTACGTTTTTTAGACATGAATTTTTGTTGACTTAACCAAAACAAGACATGTCGTTAAATCATATAACAGAAAAACTAACAGACGTTAATCTGTCGTTAATCAATTTCCGTTAATAACAAAACGACGTCGTTTTGAAAGAGGAAAAATGTCAATAAAATCAAGAATTTTCAAATTTAGGCAATTTAAAACATGAACTTGTTGTAGGCCATTTAAATCACTAATTTTTGTTACCTACGTTCTTTAAAAATGAACTTTCGTTGATCCATGCAAACCATTCAATATAATAAACATTGCAAAAAATAGTGGGTTTAATCATTATATCTATACAATCATAAAATAATTTACAAAAATTAAACCCAATTAATTACGGTTACAACCATAAGCCAAAGAAAATTAAACTGTACCAAACCATATTTCAATTGGTTTCTAAATGGTTTAATTTTTCATAAAACTGAAAACCGTTAAATATGTATTGTTTTCTTTCTCAATATGTATTGTTTGTATTATTATTTTATAAAGATTGCAGTTAATCATTATATCTATACAATTATGAAATAATTTACAAAAATCGAATCTAATTAATTACGGTTAAAACTGTTAAAAACATAAACCGAAGAAAATCAAACCTTACCAAACCATCTTTCAATCGGTTTCTAAATTATTTAAATTTTTATAAAACCAAAACCGTTAAATATGTATTTTTTTCTCAATATGTATTGTATGTATTTTTTACAAAAGAGTACATTTAATCATTATATCTATACAATCATAAAATAATTTACAAAAATCGAATCCAATTAATTACGGTAAAACTGTTAAAACCATATAAAAAAAAATTAAACCGTACCAAACCGTATTTCAATCGGTTTCTAAATGGTTTGATTTTTTTTTTTATGGTTTTAACAGTTTTAACCGTAATTAATTGGGTTTATTTTTGTAAATTATTTCATGATTGTATAGATATAATGATTAAATACACTATTTTTTGTAATTTTTGTTATATTATATGGTTTAGATGGATCAACAAAAGTTTATTTTTAAAGAGCGTAGGTAACGAAAATTGATGATTTAAATGACATACAACAAGTTTATGTTTTAAATGGTCTAAATTTAAAAATTGATGATTTTATTGACATTTTTTTCTCTTTCAAAACGACGTTATTTTGTTACTAACGAAAAGTAAATAACGACATATTAACACCCATTAGTTTTTCTGTTATATGATTTAATGGTATGTCTTGTGTGGCTGAGTCAACAAAAATTTATGTTTAAAAAACGTAGTCAACAAAAATTAATTATTTAAATGACTTACAACATAATTTATATTTTAAATGGCTTAAATTTAAAAATTTGTAATTTTATTGACATTTTTCCCTAACCAAAACCAGTAGTAAAATTTAGTGTTTTTTTTTAAGACAAAAAAGTAAACCAACAGTAATTTAGTAAAAAAACATGCAGCGTTAATGCGAAGAGGACGCACGCATGTTGCACGCGACATGCATTGATGCAAAGAAGGGTATTTTCGTAAATATGTGAGGACGACTTATCACAACAACACGAGACATTCTTTCCTTAGAAAGAGTCACATCTCACAACTCTCACGAGTATATTTAGTCACGAGTCACGAGTTTCAAGAGTCACGAGTCACGAGTTTCAAGAGTCACGAGTCACGAGTCTCAAGAGTCACGAGTCACATCTCACAACTCTCACGAGTATATTTAGTCTTCCAAACCAAAATACGATTTGATAAAGCTACCGATGGCGGAAGAACACGGCATTGAATCTAGCGGCGGAGGCGGAGGAGAGATCGTTCTCGGGCCGTCACCTTTTGATAACTTGCCGGAGGATTGCATCTCCAAAATAATCTCTTTTACAAGTCCACGTGACGCGTGTGTTGCCGCTTCGATTTCGAAAGCCTTTGAATCGGCGGCCCGGTCGGATAGTGTATGGAAGAAGTTTCTTCCGTCGGAATATGAATCTTTGATTCCTCAATCTCGAGTTTTCTTGTCGAAGAAGGAGCTTTATTTCGCTCTTTGCGACGATCCTCTTCTAATCGAGGATGGCAAAAAGGTATTGAATCATATCGAGTTATATGTTTTGATAATTATGGCAATTGTTAAGGATTTGATTCAAAACCTTATTTCACAAAATTCCTAATACGATGGAGCAATAATATAGGTCCCAATCAAAAGCTTAGGAACAATTTTTGTAGAAATATCCGCTGCTTTATTTCTTGTTTTTTTTTCATTGTGTTAAATAGAAAACACAAACGAGATATTATTTCTACAAAATTGAAAAATGGGAAACATGGAAGTTACTCCTATTTCTAAAGGAAGAAGACTATAGGCTGATCCTGTAAAAGAGAATTTAAGAATGTTTTTAGGATTTGTTATACTGCTAAAATTTGATCGATTAAAACGTCAACAGAAAACGTTAAAATCTCTGCGGTCTTAAAAGTTTTGCAACAAATCAGCTAATATTCTCTTACTAACAATTTTTTTAAAAAAACACAAGAATATAAAATTGTGATTGTTTTAGAAAGGGTTATAAAATACTTGTGAAGGTGTGTGACTAACTAAGTTTAAATGCTTCTTCGTCAAGCAATGGTGTAATTGTACTCTAATTCATGCATCAAAACAATATTATTGATTATGTTTGTTATTATTCCTTTATTTTCCCAAAAATCAAAGAGCTTCTGGTTAGAGAAAGCTAGTGGGAAAAGGTGTATCATGTTACCTCCGAAAGAAATGTGGATCACATGGGTTAATAGCCCTCAGTATTGGCAATGGATTTCAATTCCTGAAGCTAGGTACTCCATTTTTTCCACTAGATTCAATTGTAATTACTCATTAATTCTAATGATTATGAAAGATGGGAAAAAAATATGTTGCACGCAGGTTTGAAAAAGTAGCAGAGCTTCTCAACGTATGTTGGTTTGAGGTTCGTGGTGGAATAAGTACTCGTTACTTATCTCCAAGAACTTGTTACTCGGTTTACATTGTGTTCAAGACAAGGCATGGATGTCCTGGATTAGGGGATCTGCCAGTAGAAGTTAAAGTCGGATTGGTGGGACAAGAAGCTTCTCAAAGACTCATATACTTTGTTGGCCCTACGGATCTAGTTGTAGCGAGACCAAGGGAAAGAGAAGATGGATGGATGGAAGCTGAGCTTGGTGAGTTCTTGAATGAAGCAAGTTGTGATGATGTTGAGGTAAGTGTTGTTGAGATTGAATCTCCTGATTGGAAACGTGGTTTGATCATTCAAGGAATCGAATTCCGCCCTACCCAAAATCCGTAAAGTAATAACCGGTTTTGATGATTCCGATTTATGTTTATTTGGTTCAGCAAGTGAGAAAAAACCTTTGTTGTAATGTAACATGGAATTTTTAAGGTTTTGGATTGTAATGTTTGATTTTGATGTTGATCAATAGGGTAAGCAAACTTCTCCGACTTGAATCGAACCAAACCGTTTAATTGAGATCTATTAAAAATTAATCTATTTAATCAAATGTATAGAAAAAAAACAAACTAAAAATTTATAGTATTAATTAAAATTAATTAGTTTATGTTTTTAATATAATTTTTCTCTAAAACCGAACCAAATTCAAATTCAAACCAAATAAAGTCTTTTACCGAATAAATCCTATTTTTAAAATCTCCAAAATACAAAATCCAAATAAACCTTATACCGAACCAATCTAAATAGCCAAAGTCCAACACCACCCTATTCATCAATCCCATATTTAAAAATTCAAAAAAGTTGTTGGAATGTTAGGAAGAGAGCTATAGAAATAGAATAACAAAGGTTCTGAAATATTGACTTTGGGAATAACTTATTTTAATCAGATCTCCCTCTCGCGTAACGAAAGACTTCATAAGTAAGTTAAACAGGAAACAAAAGTTAGTTAGTTGCTTTAGCTGATTAGATAAAGGCAAAACCTTTTTATTTAAAAAAAAAAAAAAACTTTTGATATTCTTCACAAACATTACGCTTATAAGGGTATTATCGGAAATTCATTTAAATCTTAACCTCTAAGTTTTTTCACGAATCACGAGCGGATGTAAATATCTAACTCGTTTCCACGCTTACAACACAAACACACCGTTTCTTACTTAAAAACACATCAGATTCCAAAAATTTAAGATTCGAAAAACGATGGACCAAATTCAAGGCTGTGATTCGAATTGTGGTGACGGAGGAAGTAGCCGGAAGAGTTCCGATGAGATTCTTGTGATCGGAGCGTTGTCACGATTCGATACGTTGCCGGAAGATTGTATCTCGATGGTAATTTCACATACTAGTCCACGAGATGCTTGTGTTGTAGCTTCGGTTTCTAAAACTATTAAATCGGCGGCTCAATCTGATTTGGTTTGGGAAACGTTTCTTCCACCGGAATATTCATCTCTTGTTGTTCCTCGATCGGCGTCGAAAAAAGAGATTTATTTCTCTCTTGCTAATGATTCTGTTTTAGTCTACAATGGCAAAAAGGTAATTTTAATCGAATTTCGATTCATGAATGTTAAATTAGGGTTTGTTTTTGTATGTTAATTTTTGTGAATTTAGAGCCTTTGGTTGGAGAAAGCAAGTGGGAAGAAGTGTTATATGTTATCAGCAATGGATTTAACAATCATTTGGGGAGATTCTCCAGCTTATTGGCAATGGATTAAAGTTCCTGAATCTAAGTATAATTTCTCATTTCATTACTTTAATTACTTACTTAATCCTCTGTTTCTGAAAGTTTGTGTGTAATTTACAAAGCTTTCTTCTTCTCTTATAGGTTTGAGAAAGTAGCAGAGCTACGTAATGTGTGTTGGTTTGAGATTTATGGGAAGATAAGTTGTGGAATGTTATCGAAAGGAACGCATTATTCGGTTTATGCGGTGTTTAAGAGAGCAGGCAATAGATCACATGGGTTTGATTATGCACCTGTGGAAGGTGGAGTTGGTTTTGTTGGGAAAGAAGCTACCAAAACATTAGTGTTTCTTGAATCCCCTGGTTCAGCGGATTATTCGCGTAGCAGTTACTCGGGGATTTCGCGTGTAGTGGTTTCTAGAGCGTTTAGGAGGAGGCGTCGGTGGATGCAGATTCCGAGAGGAGGAGAAGTTGAAGTAGAGAAGGAGAGTGGTAAGAATGTGGAGGAGCCAAAGGAGAGAGGAGATGGGTGGAATGAAGTTGAGATTGGGAAGTTTTATATTAACAATGGAGATTGTGATGATGAGATTGAGATTAGTATAATGGAGACTCAGATGGGACATTGGAAGAGTGGTTTGATTATTCAAGGAATTGAGATTAGGCCTGAAAGAAGAAGAAACTAATTTGAATCAAGTTGTGTTCTTTTTTGAAGTATGAGAACAGAGTTTAAGAAGCTTTGTTTTTTAATGTCTTGAGTTTTTTACGTACGGTTTTGGAGTTATGTCTCTCTTGTGTATCAATGTCTGAATTGCAAGAACTTAATATGTAAGAGAAACTGACCATTGTGTTTTCTTTTTCTAAGGGTAATCTAATCTTGCATTAGCATTTCCTTTGATTTGTTGAGAGCCAAAGTATATAGCAACTGGGATAAAAAATATTAAATATTTGGTCAATTGTTGTTATTTATCCAAATTCGAACTCAAAACCAAAGTTAAACCGAGCTTTAACAAAAATGGACCGACCAGAATCGTTTAAATTCCTAACTACCATCTTCGAGATCCGGCCTGAAAGACGAAGACATGGTTTTAGCTAACTTATGTCTTGTGTTATGAACAAAGTCAAGACGGTGGTCTTTTGTGATATGAATAAAACCCAAGCAAGTAAAAGTCCATAAAGGTCTAATCTACAACTTGGAAGGCTTTTTATAAATTATGGGTTATGTTGGTCTTACGAGGACAATCTTGGGTTTTTAGTGGTTAAGAATAGTGTTGGGCTTTATAAACAGTAAGAGATTATGATAACGCGTTTTTCAAAATATGATTTTACACTTTGTTAAAAAAAAAAAAAAACACTACAATTGTTGAAGGATATCACACAATTTGTATAGGATGCAAAATGCTTCTGAAATCCTTTTAGGAGGGTTTTCAAAATGATATGTTAGATATATTAGTAATATTAACATAAAATCAGCTTTTAATAGAAGTATGGAACCATTTAATTAAGTCGACTTTTAGAAAAGACAAATATTATCGACGGATTCTATTACTCGAAACCTATATAATTTAAATAGTAAATAATGACGGATTCTAACGCCAAAAAATCCGTCTTTTAAGCTAGCGTTACACATAAAAACATTAAATTAATCACTAACGTTTCTTTTATTTGTCTTTATTAAAAAAATATTAAACGACAAAATATAATCTTTTGTAAGTAAAATTTATGTTGTTTTCGAACATTTCTCAAATATAAAAAATTGTAAAAAATATAATTTTTGCATCCCATTTTATAGTATCATTTTGATCGTCTATGATCCTCATACACATATTTCTAAATTTAAATTTAAATTATAACGTATTGATTTGAATTTTTAAACTGTTTTAATCAATGTTTATTAAAAAATGATTCAGAAATATAAATAGCGCTTACATTACATAATTAATGTGCAAGAGGTCGATGAAATTCTTTAAACCAACAAACAACAATGAGGTCGATATGTGCCGGAGCTTTTATCGGAAACTAAAGATATTTTGTAGGTCTATTTTCATACATTATCAAGTTGCAAAAAGGTAATAAATAATTAATGGACAAAACCTAAAAAAGAAAGAAATTGTAGTTGAGAAGAGAGATGCAAGGTGTCAACGTCCGTGCTTTGACTTCTCTCTATTTCTTGTCCTCATCTTTATTTCTCAAGCTGACCTAACCGGTTATACCCTCATTCTCCGGTCATCTTTAAATATTATTCAATTAATCATAAGAAGATTTGATATATAAATTAACTAACCATTTGCAAAACAAAAGCAAGAAAATAACTTGAAGAACTTTTTAAAAATTTTAATAGGGACTCCTTTTTGTCATTTGCATATGACTTTTGCAGAATAAAAGCAAAAAACTTAACAAGAGCATTTATAGATATTTTTCATAGTCGATCATTTTCAATATTCATTAATTGTTCCAAATCTTCCTCCATCTACCCGTTGAAGGCCAAGGCTAGAAAAACTATTATTCAAAGCCTAAGATTTTTAGAACAAAAAGAAAAAGACTTTCTCAAGTCAAAATTATTATTGATGAAGGTTTTATATATATTTCAAAAAACAATAATTTTTAGTTAGACGAATTATATGCCACACATACTTATACATACGAACTAATACAAACTAATTTAATATTCTAATAATTAAGTTCGTATAGTGGCATATTTGCAAAATATCATAAATTCTATGCATAACACGGTAGTCATTTTTACTATTTTTGGTTTTAAAACCATATATATATATATATTAAAATATATATAATATTTTGTATATTATATAATGAATATAATAATTAGTCAAAATATCAATAAAAATTTATATTACAATTTTAATTTTATCTACTGTAGGAATGGACACATATTTGATATTATGGAATTTCGAAATACCAAATTCGATCCGTGTAAAATAATATTTATATTACTATTTAAATTTTTAGATATTTTGGACATATCCTAATAATTGGTTTTGGATCCTACAAACAAAATTTTGGTATTCTAAAATTCAGTATGAAATTCGTGTCTATTCCTATAATAGATAAAAATTAAAATAATAATATAATTTTTTAAAAAATAATATAAAACATTTCAAGTTTTTTTTTATAAAAAATTTAGAACATAGATTTGTAAAATAATACACAAATATTTTTAAATAAAATTTATTTTGTTGATATTTTGACCATTTATTTTATTCATTATATAATATATAAAATATTATATATATTTTAATATATATATATATATATGTGTAAAAACATATATGATAATAAAAATATTATGATTTTAAAATAGTAAAAATGATATAGTATTACGCATATAATTTATAATATTTTGTGTATATCGTAATATTTAGTGTATTTATGACACATAATACGTCGTTCATATCACTCTACAAAGTCAATAATTCGCATGTATAATTATCATATCATTAAATTAGTTTGTATATATACATATCCCGTGGCGTTAATTTTTAACATTTTTAGCGGGCCTTTAATGGATTTTTACAAAAGGGACAATATAAACAGAAAGTATTAATATAACAAATATTTGATTATTGTTAAATTACTATTTATTGACCGTCAATAATCCATAGTATAAGAAAATAATATTTATTCACAGTTTCTTCTTTCTTCTTCCTCGTCCTCCTTCCTAAATTACTTTTAAATATTGTTTTTTCTGTTTACGTAAGAAAAAGAAAGAGAAAAAAACCAAACACAATTCCACTACTCTCTCTCTAGAATTTGCCTGCATTTAAGCAAAGCACCCACCACTTGATGTAGCGTGTTGAAGTCAAAAGTCGCCATTTTCTCTCTCTTTCTTCATCTCATTCATCTAAAAATGGCGAGAATCACAAAACCCATCTCCTCTTCTCTCAGATTTCTCAAGGGCTTTTCTTGAATCTTCAATACTCCTTCTCTCTTTCTCAAAGTTTCTTCCTTTATATATTATTTTTCTTAATTTCTTCTTCTGTCATTATGAGTGTTCATCGTTTGTGGGTGATCATCGTCTTTCTAACAGAGCTACTATGCTTCTCACAATCTCAAACCACCACCTTCACGTGCCATACACGTGACCTCGAAGCTTTACAAGACTTCAAAGCCAATCTCGAACCAAAACCAGATGATTGGATCAATTCATCTTGCTGCAACTGGACCGGAGTCACTTGCAATTCAAACAACAACACCGGAAGAGTCACAAAACTGGAGCTCACCAAGAAAAAGCTCTCTGGAAAATTGTCTGATTCTCTTGGGAAGTTAGATCAGATTAAGGTTCTTAATCTCTCACATAACTTCATCGAAGACTCGATCCCTTTTTCGATTTTCAACTTGAAGACTCTTCAAACTCTTGATTTGAGCTCTAACTATCTCTCCGGTGAAATCCCAACAAGCATAAATCTTCCAGCGTTGCAAAGTCTTGATCTTTCTTCTAATGGACTCAATGGTTCGCTTCCTTCTCATATTTGCCATAACTCTACTGAAATTAAGGTTGTGAAGCTTGCGGTGAACTACTTCGCCGGAGATTTCAATTCTGGGTTTGGGAAATGTGGTTTGCTCGAGCATCTCTGTCTTGGTATGAACAATCTTACTGGTAACATCCCTGAGGATCTGTTTCATCTCAAAAGTTTGAATCTTTTAGGGATTCAAGAGAATCGTCTCTCTGGTGTGTTGAGTCGTAAGATTGGTACTCTCTCCAGTCTTGTTCGTCTTGATGTTTCTCGGAATATGTTTTCCGGCGAAATCCCTAATGTGTTCGACGAAATGCCTCAGTTAAAGTTCTTCGTAGGTCAGACTAATAGGTTCACTGGAGGGATCCCTAAATCGTTGGCGAATTCACCGAGTTTGAATTTGCTTAACCTGAGGAACAATTCGTTAACCGGTCCTTTGGAGTTGAATTGCACGGCGATGATTGATTTAAACTCTCTTGATTTGGGAACCAATAGATTCAATGGGTTATTGCCTGAGAATCTTCCGGTTTGCAAGCGGTTAAAGAACGTTAACCTCGCGCGTAACGCCTTCCATGGACAAGTACCAGAGAGTTTCAAGAACTTTCAGAGCCTTTCTTACTTGTCGTTGTCGAATTCGAGTTTGAGTAATATTGGTTCTGCGCTTGGGATACTACAGCATTGCAAGAACTTGACGACTCTTGTTCTTACATTGAATTTTCATGGAGAGGTTTTACCTGATGTTCCGAGTCTTCGTTTCGAGAAGCTTAAGGTGCTTGTTGTTGCGAATTGTAGGCTTACTGGTTCAATGCCAAAATGGTTAAGCTTGAGTAATGATCTTCAGTTGTTGGATCTTTCGTGGAACCGTTTAACTGGAGCTATCCCGAGCTGGATTGGTGATTTCAAGGATCTTTTCTACTTGGATTTATCGAATAACTCGTTTACCGGAGAAATCCCGAAGAGCTTGACTCAGTTGCAGAGTCTCACAAGCCGAAATATCTCATTCGATGAACCGTCACCGGATTTCCCCTTCTTTATGAAAAGGAACGAGAGTGCGAGAGCTTTGCAATACAACCAGATTGTCGGTTTTCCGCCAACGATTGAGCTCGGGCATAACAATCTCTCTGGACCTATTTGGGAGGAGTTTGGTAATCTGAAGAAGCTTCATGTGCTTGATCTGAAATGGAATGAATTATCTGGATCAATACCTAGCTCGCTTTCGGGTATGATGAGCTTGGAAGTTCTTGATCTGTCTAATAACTGTCTTTCGGGCTCAATCCCAGAATCTCTGCAAAATCTCACGTTTCTGTCGAAATTCAGCGTTGCTTATAACAATCTCTCGGGAAGAATTCCTTCCGGTGGTCAGTTTCTGTCGTTTCCAAACTCGAGCTTTGAGAGTAACAATCTCTGCGGGGGGCACAGGTTCCCCTGTTCAGGTACAGAGGCTCGTAGTTCGGAGGGAACATTGATCAAACGGTCAAGAAGAAGCAGAGGGGCTGAGATTGGAATGGCGGTTGGGATCGCCCTTGGTTCGGTTTTCCTTCTCACTCTTCTCTTGTTGATAGTGTTGTGTGCTCGTAGACGGTCAGGAGAAGTTGATCCGGAAACAGAAGAATCCGAGAGCATGAATCGCAAAGAACTCGAAGAGATGGGATCTAAGCTTGTGGTCTTGTTTCAGAACAATGATAAAGATCTCTCCTATGATGATCTTTTGGACTCAACGAACAGTTTTGATCAAGCTAACATCATCGGCTGTGGCGGGTTTGGTATGGTTTACAAAGCAATTTTACCTGACGGAAAAAAAGTCGCGATTAAGAAGTTATCCGGCGATTGCGGTCAAATCGAAAGAGAATTCAAAGCAGAGGTTGAAACACTCTCAAGAGCACAGCATCCAAATCTTGTTCTTCTCCGAGGATTCTGTTTCTACAAACACGACCGGCTTTTAATCTATTCTTATATGGAAAATGGAAGCTTAGACTATTGGCTACACGAGCGTCAGGATGGTCCAGCTTTATTGAAGTGGAAAACTCGGCTTAGAATCGCACAAGGCGCCGCAAAAGGGTTAGTTTACTTGCATGAAGCTTGTGATCCTCATATCTTACACCGTGATATTAAATCGAGCAATATTCTTCTCGATGGGAATTTCAATGCTCATTTAGCCGATTTCGGACTCGCGAGGCTGTTGAGTCCTTATGAGACACATGTAAGTACAGATTTGGTTGGGACTTTAGGCTACATTCCTCCGGAATACGGGCAAGCCTCGGTTGCTACTTACAAAGGCGATGTGTACAGTTTCGGAGTTGTGCTTCTCGAGCTTTTAACTGCTAAAAGACCGGTGGATATGTGTAAACCAAAGGGAAGTAGGGATCTGATCTCTTCGGTCGTCAAGTTGAGGAATGACAATCGAGCAAGCGAGGTTTTCGATCCTTTAATTTACAGTAAAGAGAATGATAAAGAGATGTTTCGGGTTCTTGAGATTGCTTGTTTATGTTTAAGCGAAAACCCGAAACAGAGACCAACGACTCGTGAGTTAGTCTCTTGGCTTGATGATGTCTAGAGGAAGTAAAAAACAAATATCTCTGCAGTGATACATTTTGTAGGGAGTAATTTTCATACTTTTGGGATACAACAATGTAAATAGTTTCCTGAGAATAATTTGTTTCTTCGTTTTTTTTATTTTTTATCATTTCAATCTCCATTTGTGATTCAGATTCAGACGTTGAATATACAAGACAGAGCATATAGTGTCTGTGAAAGCTGAAAAATTCATTTGTTGTTTTTCAGAAATTATGAGCTCTTGAAGATGTAAAAATGCCATTTCAAGCATTTTAAATTAACATCTTGTGTTTTATTTCCTTCTTTTTTTTTAATCTTTGATATACATATTTTTCTCTATGATCTTATGGGATTCTCTGTTTGATTATGTTATTATGTTATTATACCTTTAAGAGATTTTTGGTTGCTTTTTTAAAAGTATATTAAATCTGTTAGCTAAAATTCCCTTTGGCCAACTAAAGTCAATTTTTGTTAAGAATCCATTTCATTAACTTAATTTATGGGTGTGAAAATATTGTTCAACGCACTGGACCAAAAACATTCAAATGTTTTGACTTTGTATGGTCAAAATATAACATTCGCTTCATTGGAAACATTTGAATTTTAACATATTCCAATTTTCTTTCTATCGATTTCCCAATGGCCAAAGACCACAAATTTAAATATTTTCACCCTTCTATAATCGTTTCTTATATTTTTTTTAAAGATTGAGGACAGATTTGATAGTCAAGATGTTCACTTATGGTTGGCTTTATTAAACATTACATGAAAATAGCCAAAAATATGACAAAATGAAGTACAAGACAAAAAAACGAGAGCACTAATACTCATAATGCATATATGACATTTCTATCACTTATCTCTTTTCGAAATGCATCTATAGTTGAAGCACTCAAAAATATGAATAATTCAACTTGTCTTACTTTCATTGTTTCTTCGTTTTCTCTATCTAAAACAGTTTATAAGTAATGTGCCAGATATTTTAATGTCTCTAGTGGACTTAATCATTCCAGAAGGAAAAAAATCTCAAATCTTTAAATTTGAATAATTTATATATCTATCATAATCTCATGTTAACTATTTAGTGTGATTTAGTTACCACTATACAAAATTAAACAACCACACTAATTATTGGTTGCAAATGAAATAATTGAAGATGAAAAAACACTTAAATAGCTAACAAACGAATAAGTCAGTAGTATTTGAAAATAAAGAATAAATTAGTCTTGATCCACGCATAATATGCAGATTTTTCTATTCATAAGTTTGTTTGGTTATAATTATTTAAATTAATTTTGTTAATATTTTTAAAAATAATAATGAGTAATAAATTATTATGTAATAAAATATATAGTGAAAAAATTGAACTATATTTTATATTTTACTTATGTTTTAATATTCTGCTATATATATATATATTTGATAATTCACATTTTCATATTAAAAAAAATTAATAACATATTACCTAAAGTAAAATCATATTGATGAAACTAGTTGAATTTTTTTCAGTGAGATGTGACTTTATTCTTTGTTTATGGTATATATTTTTTGAGTTTTAAAATTAACTAAAAGATAACATTAATTGTATTATATATATATATTAAAAATTTAATTAAGAGATGATGATGTGTCATCTGTTATATATAGGAGTAGGTTATATCCATCGCAAAGGACGAGTTCATAAGATTTTAAAAACTTTTATGTATGATTTCTAAAATACATTTTTTGAATATAATATTTTTATAACATAATAATAAATTCAGCTATATAGTATCAAATGATTCATGTACAGTATTGCATTTTATGATGTTTACTCTCTCTCTCTCTATATATATATATATGCCATATTTGATTTAATCATGTTTATGTTTTTTTTTACTTTTATTAAAAATTTGAAAGAGGTTTAAAGTAGAAATATATATTTCTATTTAAAATCAAAAGATATTGAAAGATATTGCAATTTGTATGTTAATTAATTAGAAATTAATTGACTCTTTTATCTATAATACATTATTAGAATTTTTTTTATTATGCCATTTTTATAATATTCTACATTTTAATGTTATTCTTTAAAATGTATTTTCACAATAATAGTATTTGGATTTTCTAAAACCTAGCAGAAAAAAATGTCATTGGTTTAAGAACCACAAGAACAATTTTTTCCTATTACTATATCATTTTAGATTTACAGTCATTCATTTTGTTTGCAGGAACCAGATTTGCAAAAAATAATGAATTATTAAACATCTTTGTAAATGGTTCAAACTGTTAATACATTTGTATTTCTCATTAGTTAAATCATTATTTTATCTTCATAAATCCGATAAAATAACAATAAAATTATTAATGGATGAAAACCATATAAATTTACACAAAAGTTTCAATATTTTTTCAAACTTAATTTGGATACTAATAATCATGGTCTATTTGCTATGCTCGGTGCCGCATCTTTTCTTGGCAGATTAATGAGGATGACAACTTTCAAAAGTGTTATTTTCCTTGAGCTGACTAATAATTTAATGCTACTACCTATGATGATGCTTGTCTTTCTGATATATAAAGCGTTGTTGATGTTTTCAATGCCAACATGTACAACCTCCAACCTCATGATGAAGTTAAAAGGGTTCCTTACTTCTAGAGTCATGAAGAACCTTACATGAGATGACTTATAGTTGTGTGATGCATTCACTGAGCTGTCCCAATGGTTTTGGAAACCCAAGGCGGAAGAAAACTCATTATATATATATATATATATTTTTTTTTTTTTGGTGGTAAAATATATATTATAACTAAAATTTAATATACTTTTAATAATAAATTAGAGATATTAAACACTATTTTCTATTTATGAATATAAATTTTCTACTCTTTAAAGCTATAAAATATATTTTATACTATTTTGTAATTAACAATACTTTTAATCTATAAAAATACTAAAATTGAAGATAAATTTTGTAAAATATTAGAAATAATTAATACCATTTTTAATATATGAAATAAAAACTTTAACTCAAGAAAAATTACACTAAAATACATATTTCATCAATATACTAAAACAAATATTTTTAAAATTGGAATCCCTAAAATTTGCTAAATATTTGGGGACTAAGGACAATGTCTTTTTTTTTACATGTGTAGACACGTCTCTGTGCATTCACATGCCCATTCTAAATCTTCAACGGAATCGAAAAAGTCGAGACTATTGTACACGTGCTCAAAACCACCAATCACAATGGTTTTCCCGTAATTGGTGGACCACCATCATTGTAGCTCATGTTCTGTACGGTCTAATATATTTAGCATCGGTAAACTATTGTTGTTTAACTTGGTTATTTTTTCATTTTTTTTATTAGAAATTTATGAATTTATTATTTGAAAAAGTTGTTCTAGATTATGTTTAGGTTTTTATGCTAATGAAAGATTGAATCCGCCGAACATACCGTGCGAGATTGAAAAATTGGTCTTTAGTTTCATTTCTTAGGAAATTAAGAAAGGAAGAATAAAAAAGAAAAAAAAATTAAGCTTTACATATTAAAAGTGTGTTTTAAATTAATCGACCGTGGTCAATTGATTATCGAAACATTGATTCTCATTCTTTCATCTTCAAATTTCGAATTTTACTAATAAGAATCATCAAGACACAAATGAGACACTTACTACCATATGACCTTCAGTAAAGTAGATGTCAACACAAACCTGAATCCGTCCATGTATATATATATATATTTAATACTTTTCTTTACAACATTACCTATATAAAGGGAACAAGACCCAAATTTTCCAAACCAGTTCTAATTTATTCCCATCATTCAAACCAAAAAGACTGATCAGCTTTAGACCTATTTCATTTATATCTGATGCTCTTCTCTCTATTGAATACAGAAAAAAGCATATCCGATATAAGAATATGGTCCTCTCTCCGTCTGATCATTAGTTGTCGTTGTCTTTACATTTCAGCGAATCTGATGGTATTGTGTGATGCCTCGTTTTGGTGGTAGCTTTCTCAGGATGAAGAGGACCAGAGAGGAGGGTAATATCTCTACCAACTGTAATTAAGCAACAAGATCAAGTTACAAACCGAAAAAAAACACGAAAAAGAGACCATTTTTGTTTAGATATAAAGCTACTGTTCATGATTACATTCTACGATTAAGCTAAGAGAGAGAGGTTACCAGGTAATATATGAAGTTGAGGATGGGATGATCTAACACATCAAGATTTGCCCCCTCGTCGAACGCAGCAAAGCACATCTAAACCATATTAAACGACCAAAGCTTTGGTTAGTTGTTAATTCTAAAACTTAACTGACTATAATAGAGAAGATAATCCAGCCAAGAAGATAAGGATGTGTTTGTGTGTGTCTTTACCATAATACATCTGATGAGGAAACAGGTAAAGCATATCGTTGTCACGTAACCAACCTACCATATATAAAGAGACAAAGGGGTAAACAGTCGAGGAGCCAAAAATAGTAAAGACTTAATTGACTATACTTGTGATTTGTAAAATTGATGTTTCACCTCTTGCAGCTTTTTGCACCGCCCTTTAGATTCTACTGGAAACCGTTGCAACATTAGGAAAAGCCTGCCATAAGATAAATGTAAAAAGACTCAATCATTTTCAATGGTACACCGATGTACTCGGCTTTAGCTCCAAGGGAATCTAATTTAGCTAGGCATCAAAGGCAGAACAAGAATGCAAGTGACTATGACTACAAGTAAGATGGGCAAAATTTGTGATCTCATTCCTCAACAGTGACTCTTTGGCAACAGAATACCTAGTCAAACTGGTAATGTCAAATGTAGTACATATTCAAGTGGCGACAAATTTACCTTCCACCGTAAAGTAAGAACCCAAGGGCAGCGAACAATGAAGCACCTTCAAATATAAATAAATTCACAAGAGCAGTGAGACAAGTACTATGAATTATATAGCAAGAGAGTTGTCGTGTATCCATGCTTGTGTGAAATAGGATCAAAGCTAATTTACCTGCAAAGAACATCTTCGATAGGATTACCATAACTCGAACAGGCTTCCACCACAAAACCAACCAAAGAGCGATCTGAAAGGAATACATCCGTAAGATATATTAAACCCAAACTTAAATCTTGAATTTTCACAAATTTCTTAAAGATGGAAAGTTTATATACCTGAACTACATATACAACTGCATTTATTGTGAAGAAGCTTGGCCTCAGTCCATCAGTAGATACCCCACGCGCCTATCCAGTCAACGAGCGTCGACTCGAGTAAATATCAAAACCACAAGAACCAGAGAAAAAAGAAGGAAAAAGCAAACCTGATAGTAAATTTCTGCCCAGAAGAGAACCAAAAGAGCATAGGTGGTGAAGAAAGCAAGACTTGGAATATCAAGTAAGATATGTTGCAGAATCTACAAAGATAAACCAGAAAGATCTGCAAATTTATTAAACGTTGACATAGACCAATCATAAAAGGTAAAAATTACAATGATAATGAAAATCCCTAACCCTAACCTCTGGATGCATAAACTGAACATCTCGCCTGAAAACAAACACCACAGCTCGAACTACGAGATAGAAGATGAACAAAATCAATCAATTAACAAAGCGATATACACAAGAAACACACGAAATCACAATTCTCAGCAACACAAACCTCCATTAACAACGAAATTGAGAAAGTGAAAGACCTTTTGCGTTGTCCATCCATATTCTGGAACTCTCAATTGTATTCTCACAAGTTGAATCTAACAATACAAACATTAATCAAACCAATCAGAAGATGTTACATCAATTCATCGAAGAATCAAATCCCTAAGCGATGATTTCAAAATCTAAAGCGAGAAGTTAAAACCAAACGTACCACAGCAACGATGGAAACGATTCCGTAGAGAATAGCGAGGACATGGAAGATACGATCCTGCCAAATCGGCGATTCATTTACGTCTGACCACCAATTCGAAGCTTCTTTGAGATTGAACGCTTCCACCGCCGAAGACGACGACGACGTCATCATCTCCGACGCATATTGCATAATCTTCACGCCACCGATTCTCATCTGACGATTCAGATTCCTTGTGGATTTAGCTCTCTCGATCTTGTTTTCATATACAAAATGAGAACTCGATTGAATCACCTTTTTATTTGTTTTGTTATTTTCCCAAAATAAAAATTGGGGAAATATAAAAAAAATAAAAAACGGCCGACGTCGGAGACGACTCAGACGAGAGATATTGACGAAAAAGAAATATAAAAATTAGGGAAAATATAAAAGAAACGTGTGAGCACCGGTGATAGCCGGTAATTTCCCGTCGGGAGATTCAAGTTGTTAAAAGTTGACTGACACGCTGCTCCACGTGGCACATGTGGATAAAGAGCAAACCCAAGCTGGCTGATCCACAAAGAAAATTCAAATATTTTACTTAATCAAGTGAAAAGAAAGTAAATATGATCATGACAGTTATGGTAATTTACATTTAAACGATCAACCTTGATGAGCAAGATGTTATTTTATGTTCAGGGCCGGGCCCAATGTACAAGAGCTCTCAGACCAGAACTTCTTCTTTAAGACTTTATTAAAATAAATTTAAATTTCTTTTAACTTTTGGTTTTTACATAGAAGAAGGAAGTATTGTTCGTGAAAAAAATATAGAAAATTTTTGATATCTGAGAAATCACCATAGCTTATGTTATACTATCATGACACATACAATATAGTCTTTGATTGGTAGCATATCATTGTGGTATAGCATATACCGCCTCATGTATAAATCATTCAGCGAAGTGATAATAAAAAAGGATAGTAGTACGGGAAAATGATGTTTTTTTTGTTCAAATGGTTAAAGTGGTGACTATTAATTATCTAACTTACATATTCACAAAAGTTTTGCGCGTGAGTAAGTTCTAAAATTCTTTTGAGACACTTAAAATGTTAAATGGGTTCTTCAGGTATCGGAAGTGAATTCACTAGAAGATGAATCCATCATGACTGAAGTGTTTGGGAGACTCTGCGTCAATAAGAGAGTCTTCGGTTTTTCAATACAAATGGAGAGCCTTTTATAAGAAATTTCCACAGATTCTGACTCGTAGATAACTTTTGTGTCATTTCCTCTCGCATTCGATTAAGTACAATCCGTGATTCTCACTTAGAGATTTAGGCTCCAATTGTGCGGTTGAAAAATGGGAATTGTACGAAGATAACCTTTTAGGAATCTAAAAGCAAAAAAAAAAGACTTTTAGGAATCCACATATTATTTTTTTATCATCAAACTTCGTACATTCATTTATCAATTTTAAAAAAATTTCTAAAGAAAAAAAATCAACCGGATACTAATATATTTACGTGGAAAAAACAGAAACGATGTGGTTTTACACGTTTCGTAAGTTAATCTACACGAATATTTTCGTTATGCGAAATAAATCTAATTCTAAAAAACATAAATAAATTCATAAACATAAAAAAATCTCTTAGTTCTTATGTAAATGATGTTCAATTATCTGGATTTACCGTTATGTTAATAAAATCTAAACAATTTGTGATAAAAATAACATTTAACAAATGAATGATTACCAAACTCTACATCGGCCAAACAACAACCTCTACCTTTGTACTAAGAAAAATAAATATCATCGAGATTTTTTAAACCAATATATAGAATCTGTGCAGTAGAGCAAGATGTCAATTACCGACTAACAGAGCAGAAATCCACATGATTAATTTCAGATTTTTTTTTGCGAATCTATTAATTACCGACTTGGCATTCGTATTCGTGTGTTGGATTGGCGAGTACAATAGCTGTCATAATATCATTAGTCAAATGGAACCATTTCCTTTGACCGCCAAATAGTTATGGCCTTAGGTATGGGCCTTCAAAGACAGCATCCTATGGAGGCCAGGCCACCATTTTTAAGTGTAACGACAATATACGTACTAATTTTTAATTTGTGCCAAATTATATTATGGTTCTAAAGTTCTAATCAAGAAATTATGCTTAGTGGAAAGAAAAAATAATCATTATGTAATATTTTACTTACGATCTTAGATTATCATTGACCAATATAACTTCTTCGGTTTTCATAAAATTGAGTTAATTTTTTAAAAACTTGATTTAGGTTTCGATTGTTGAAATTTATATGTTTCTTAAGAAAACTTGCATTTTTATTAATATACTGTATAAATTTTTTAAGTTTGTTGTAAAATAATTTAACAAAGTAAAAAGTGCAAATGGCAAACAGAATATACAAATTAATAATTAACTTTGGTAAAGATGTTTAAAATTTTGAATTCATACATACATTTGTTTGGTCTAAGAATTAATACATACTAAATATAGACATATGCCTAAAGTTCAAACAATATTAGTTTTATTTGGGTAAAACTTGGATCTATATAACAACTCCTGAGTATTATCAACAACTAATTTTGAAAGTGAAGAATAATGTTGGATTTATGAACTAGAAGAAATCAACGTTATTGATGATGACAAATAAGTATAAAGCTTTTTTTTTTTTTTTGTATTTTGGCAGAGTGTACATAGTTGCTCAATTAAAAGGCTCCATCACTGTGAATGTCTCTTATTTTGATGTCAGGTTAGAGCGAAAAACCCAGTGTATCAGTCTCTGTACTTTCACAAGCTTCCAAGCTCTTCTCACTGTACTCTTCCATTCAAATAATGCTTCTGATTATTATTTTCTTTTTCTCTTTCTTAAACATTTTTCATCGCTCTTTTTAGGATTTTTGGTCTCCAGATTTGAGTTTAAGACTAGAAGCTAAAAAGTGAAGGCAAAGCCAAGTTAAAATTTTTAGATTCTCTCTCGATGGATTACGAACGAATCGGAAAAACCCAGGTGAGATTTTTCCTGGAAAATTCTTCTGTTTTACACTTCCCAAAAACAGGGTTTTGCGTAAAATTAGGGAAATAGAAAGCCAGATTTGGCATTTTTCTGATTTCTTAGTTACTTTCTGATATCTATTTTGATTTCGTGTTCATTTGGGTCATTTCATCTCTGTCCTTTTCAAATATCACTTCATTTCTGTCTTTGATCTGAGAAATCTCTCAACTTCACTTAAGTTTCTTACTTTTTTCAAAAAAAACTCATTTTCTTCTCCGATGAGTTTGTGATGATAGGTTACTAGCGGCAGCGGATTTTCACCGGGAAAGTTAAGGAATATGCTTCTGGGTGTTGATAGAAAGAAGAAAGAAGAAACTACTCCTACGATGAGATCTGTGCCAAATCAAATTGATGACACTGGTAACACTTTTTTGTCTTTGTTATTCAGAATCTAGGGTTTATGGTGGAGCCCCTTAATGATTTCTTAATTACCCTTTTTTAAAACTCTTTTGTTCCTATTTGCTTTGCTTAATGGAATCTAAAAGTTTGTTTTTTTATTCCTCCTTGTGATCTCAATATTGTGACCTTACTCTTGACTCTAAAGTTTACTTCTTTTTTTAAGTTGAAATGCTCTCTCATTTTTGTTGTTTTCAAATGCAGTTGCTAGTGGATTAGATGATTGCAAAGACGTTGATGTTGTGAGTGAGATTACTGATTGTTCTACTTCAGGAATGGCTGGAGTACGTGACCAATCTTCGATTAGCTTGAGTCTTCAAGAGTATCCGAGTCTTGATTACGATAATGTGAATGAAATCAAGAATGTTTCTGCATCACCTGTCTTTGAGTTTCAAAAAACAGAAAAGGATAAAGCTCCTCAAAGAATGCCTATTAGATCATTCTCTAAACCAGCTCCATCTAAATGGGATGATGCTCAGAAATGGATTGCTAGCCCTACAGCTAACCGACCAAAGACTGGACAAGTTCAGGTTCCAGGGTCGAAGAAAGGGCCTAGCTTTGGTCGACAGTCTTCTATGAAGATTGTTGAAGTTGCTGATCAAAGAGCGGGTGTGTTTGCGGTTGAAGAGCCTGATACAAAGCGAATAGATGTAAGCCAAGTGAAAAAGGACATAGGACAGAAGTTTGTTAACTGGGAAGTCGATTCATACACAACCGCAGATTCGTATGTTAAACCGGTCCTTATGGTTGAGAACTCTATTGTAGAATCAGCAACTGAAGGTGGTACCACTAACCATCTCGTTGAGTTATTCAATTTGTATGCTATGTTTTATTTATCTTCTAAATCCAAAATTTACTTGTTGCTTGCAGTTAATTTCAGTCGCCATGACTCGTCAATCGCAACTGCATTTGCCCAACCGCCTTCAACAGCAAGATCTGTCTCGATGAGAGACATGGGAACCGAAATGACTCCAATAGCAAGCCAAGAACCTTCTAGAAATGGAACACCGATTAGGGCAACAACACCAATCCGAAGTCCTATAACTTCTGCACCTTCAAGTCCCGGGAGACGAGCATCAGCTTCTCTTATGACTAACAAGGAACTATCAGAGAAAGAGCTTCAAATGAAAACTAGGAGAGAGATAATGGTGTTGGGTACTCAACTTGGTAAATTAAACATTGCTGCTTGGGCTAGCAAAGAAGATGAAGACAAAGACGCTTCCACATCAGTAAAGACCAAAGCTTCTCTACAAACTTCTAAAAGTGTTTCTGAAGCTCGTGCTTCGGCATGGGAGGAAGCAGAAAAGGCCAAGCACATGGCGAGGTACCCGAAAACCCGGAAGTTGCGTTGTTTATTATAGTGCTTTAGTTTAAGCTTAAATTGACTTTTGTAATCTCCAGGTTTAGACGGGAAGAGATGAAGATTCAAGCATGGGAGAATCATCAGAAGGCGAAATCTGAAGCTGAGATGAAGAAAACCGAGGTAAAGTACACTATCATAGCTACTCGAATTCAAGTAATGAGTGAACAAACTTGTTATGACCGGAGTGATGATGGCGGAATTCTTGATATTTTAGGTGGAAGTTGAGAGGATTAAGGGACGAGCGCAAGACCGGTTGATGAAGAAGCTAGCTGCGATTGAGCGCAAAGCAGAGGAGAAGCGAGCAGCTGCTGAAGCAAAGAAAGATCATCAGGCAGCTAAAACAGAAAAACAAGCTGAACAAATCCGAAGAACAGGCAAAATACCTTCATTGTTTTCTTGCTTTAGCTTTTGTTCTTAATAATATAATAACATAAAAAATCCAATCCCTTTTCAGTGTTGTTAATTCTCAAGAATCCATCTTTTTCATCATTTGTATAATAAAAGCTTTGTAAAACTACTTTCTTGTGACCTTTTTAGTTGCTTTGTAGATCTTGAAGTTTCTGTTTTCAGAGAGGGTTGGGTAAAAAGGTTTGGTTTCATTGAATTACCCGGTTCAAAAAGTCCTTACCAAATTGAAAACCAAATATATAGTTTGGTTTGGATCAAATTTTGGTTAGACTTTAAGGTCTAGGGTTAAAAATTAAGAATTCTAACTTTTTTTATCATTTAAACGAATTTTTTAATTTTGATCATTTAAACGATTTTCATAATGATCCCATTATTTTATATAAACTGGTTTACTTGGTTCTGTTTCGTTTAGACTGAATTAAACTAGAGTAGTTTGATTGTGGAAAAATCTACCAATCGGTTTTTATGGTTCATACTCGGTTTTGTTTATAGGTCGGTTTAAAAATACCTTATCATTGTTTGTTTGACAACATTCCAAACACATAATATCAAGTACGGGTGGACAATCGAGTAACCTATTGGATTCGGGTAAAATTCTATCGGATTTTGGTTTTTGGATTTAAGAATTTCATACACAATGGAATAATTTTTTGGCTTCGGATTCGGTTCGGGTAAAAATTTTTGGATTCGGTTTTTTGAGTTTTTCAGACTTTCGGATCGGGTTTTTGAGTTTTTCGGGTTTTCTTGGGTTTTCGGATTTTTAGGTTTTTCGAGTCTTTTTTTGGGTTTTCGGATCGGGTCCAGATCGGGTTTTCGTGTCGGGTTCTGGATTTTTTCGGGTTTTCGTTTTTTTAGGTATTTTGGATTTTCTCGGTTCGGATTCGGTTCGATTTGTGTATATTACACATAAAAATTTTCACATTTATAAGACTTTTTCGGTTCGGATTCGGTTCGATTTGTGTATATTACACATAAAATTTTTCATATTTATAAGAAAGAGTCTTCGAATTAGGGTATTTTATAATGGTTAGTTATGATTTTTGGGTTTTCGTTTCGGGTTTCAGATTTTCGGTTTTAGAAATTTCATAGCCAATAGAATAATTTGCTCGGGTATAAAACGGATTCGGATATGACTTTTCGGATCGGATTCGGTTCGGGTACACTGGTACGGTAAAAGAGGGAAAACAAAATCGAGGCTAACGTATACAGCAATAAGGCATTGCCACCTGTCTATATTTGATTGATAAACCGAACTTCATCTACTATATCCCCCATCGCAAAAGAAAAAAAAATAAAAATTTTAGGCTTACCTTTAAAGGGCACACACATAGTCGCAGTTCCTCTCTGGTTCGCTCTTTGTGGCGGCTCGTTTCTTCTTCTTCTTCAACGGAACTTCTCTGATCGGTGATTCTCACACTTTAGGGTTTCGATCCGAAACCTTGCGATCTACTTGAAAGAGATTCAGAAATTTAGAATAATAATGTTTGCGCCTGCGACTCAACCGCAACAACAGCAGCAACCGCAGAAGCAATCGGACTCTGCTGTTTCATCTGCTGAAGAAGAAGCTTTGAAGTGGAACACAGATTGTTTTTACTTTCTCGCTTCTCCTTTAACCTGCAAGAAGGTATTATTGATTTGATTATGTTTCTTGTAGATCTTATCCAGTTTCTGCGTCAATTAGGGTTTTGGATTTGAGATCTCAAGTTTCTTCCATCTGATTTTGTGTTTCTTTGTGTTATTGTGTCATTCGAAGTTATCTCTACGCAGTTTTACTTATCAATCTGCTTAATTTAGGTGCAAAATTTAGATCTAGTGATTTCGAACTTCTTGATTCCAAATATACATGTTGCTTCGTGCTGCGTTGTAACTATATTGAAACTTACATACAGAAAAGCTTTATTAGGAAGGTCTTGTTAAGGAATTTTTCATGTTCTGTGAAAGAGATTTTAGCTCAATGTGTACAATCGGATCTTCCTCATAGGTCCTGGTCTAGTGCTATGATTCTTATGGTTTCTTCTTTTTTGTACAGGGAGCTGAGTGTGAGTATCGCCATAGTGAATATGCGCGTGGTAATCCAAGGGATTGCTATTATTGGTTGAATGGGAATTGTATGAATCCCAAATGTGGCTTTCGGCATCCGGTGAGTTTACTTTCTTCCTCAGTGCAAATCTCTGCTTGATATTGAATATTTATTATCAAGTGTGCTTATGTTTGTGGTTTTTGTTTTTTTTACAGCCTTTGGAGGGATTGTTGGAAAATCTAGGAGGTGCTCCTACTGGTTCTGTACAGCCATCACATGCTACTGCGCATCCCGGTGTTGCAAAACAGCCGGTTCTGTGTGTGTTTTTTCAGAAGGGCATGTGTATGAAAGGAGATATCTGTTCATTCTTGCATACACCAAATCCTGCTGCTTATAAAAAACAGCATCCTGTAGAAGCTAAGCCTGCTGCAGATTCTAAAAAGCCAATTGAAAGTAACACCGGGGAGAAGAAATTTCCTGATGCTAACCTCTCAAAGGTGGTTAAAGCACATGTTGACATATCGGCTGCACCAAGGGTCACATCTACTGGGCTAAGGGATAGTAGAGGTGTAGATGGATATGTTCCAAAACATGTGGGATATGAGCCTGTTGTGCAGAAAAAGGCTGTGGCATGTCCTTCTTTTACTGAAGGTGGCCATTCGACTCAGTTGCTTCAGAAATATGGATCTGATGATAATAACAACAGTTTCCACAATGGTAAGGATACAGATGAAGTCTTAAGAGAGTCGTCTCCTGGGTTTGATGTTCTTGTGGATAATGAAGCTGGAGATTCTGATTATTATCATGTTGAAGATCGATATGGACGGAGAAGTCAGGAGGGAGGGAACTCTGTGAATGAGTATGACCCTGATTTCAGGGCAATGGCTGATGGCGATAAAGAAACATTCCGTGATCAGTGTTTTGATCCATATGATCAGAGGGAAGACAGGTACGGATGGGGCCACCGTCGAGTTTCTTCTGAGAGAGGTGATCATTCGGAAAGAAGGGTTTACGAAGATGAGAGATCAGAAAGCATACTGGCATCAGATCTGAGATATCGCTTGGCTAAGCAGAGAAAAGTCAATGGTATGGGATCACTAGGAAGTCATGACTATGCTGCTCCTGACTCTTCTATGGAAAGAGGATATAGAGACTCTCGTAGGAATACACCGAGGGAAAGCTCCATTAGCAGTAGCCGTCTTCAAGGTAGAATTAAGCTTCATGAGAGAAGCAATGGCGAAGAGGATCACCACTTCGATAGGAGAAGTGAGAGAGGAAGGGACAGAAGCGAGTTATCTCAGGGTAGACTCCGAGATAGAATTAAAGGTAGGTTAGAGGAAAACTATAGTAGTAATCAGGAAAGAGGTTTCCGGGCTCCATGGGCGAGAAGAAGAGAAATGGAAGACGAAAGAAAATCAGCTCCTAGAAGTATTGCAGAAACCAAAAGCGGTAAAGAGGAAAGTAAGACAGAGCCATCTCTTGGGAAAAGGAAAAGCTTGGAGGAGGATCATCATAGTCATAAGCGATCAGGAGAATCATTTGCAGCTCCGTTGCCTTTCAGTGAGATTCTCAGGAGAAAAAGAGCGGCTGCATCTGGTGGTAGCAGCAACAACAACAAAGTAGTGACCATATCGAAAGAGGAAGCTGGAGATAAGACCAAACTCATAACTGAAGAGAAAACCGAGGTTGTCTCTGAACCCAAACCAACCCATGAAGCTGAAGTAGAAGAAGGAACAATTATGGAGAAGGAAGAAGCTGTTGGGGAGGAAGTGTATGAAGGAAATGAAGAGGAGCAAGCTTATGAAGGCAATGAGCTAAATGGAGAGTACTATTATGAAGAAGGATATGAAGAAGATGGAGAATACGACTATGAAGAAGGCGAAGAAGTTGTTTACGCGGCTGAGGAAGGAGAAGAAGAAGCAGCAGAAGGAGGTGAAGCTGAGGGTGAAGAAGAAATTGAGAAGAAGACTGTTGAGATGGTGTCATAAAAGAAAGAGATGACACAGAAGGCTTTTTGCTTCTGCTCTCTGCTAAATGAAAATGGAGAAGTCGATGGGCAAATAATGCAGTCTCGTCTTTATCTCTTCTTTGGCTTGGCATTGAGTTTTTAGTTGCCATTTTTCTTTATTATGATTGTTTAAATTGTAACAGTAGATTGAAAGAAAAGAAACGATGGTACAAGTACAACCTCATATTTCTGATTTTTTGTTTTTGATGTATGACCTTTTCCTTACTTAAAAGGTATTTACAGTCAATAACTTTATTTTCGATATTTAATCAAATACCTTTTAACACTTTTTTTTTAGCATCATTGTCTTTGCATAATGTATTAGTATTTACGGAATCACCTAAGAAAAAGGTTTTGCACTCATTTAAGTCCCACAATTTTTATTATCTACCTAAATACCCTTAGTTACAAAATGTTGAAAAGAAATTTTAAAATACACACCAAGCTTATATGAGCTTTGGGCCTATATATCCCGTAGCAAAAGGCCCACAAAATCAATCTTGTACAACACAACAAAAACATGTAAAACATACGGTGTTGAGGGAAAAAAGCAACAAAACCCAGAGTTCATAAACCCTACTTTCTTCTTCTTCTTCTTCTTCTTCCTCCACGGTCGAATAGTTGAGAGGAGTAGTGAGAATACAATGTCTCTGAGCTAAACAATGAGGCTCATTCTATTTACTTTGAAAATTTTCCTGAAAATGTTCTGTTCTCTTCGCAACTTTCTTCACGTTAATCGCAGATTCCCTCGCCACGTAAGCCCTTGTTCCTCATCTCTCTCTCAAATTCAATCACCTCTCTGTTTCTTCCCTCTATCTTCACCCTCTCAATCTTCCTTCATCTCCTGCCCTTTCGTTTGGGTCACTAGTTTTCTCTGTATCATTCGATACCCTTTCGTTACCAGAACCGGTCCTTCAACTTATTCCGAAGATTTCAATAGAGATTGGATCCGTAAAGTTGTTCAGAATGATCTATGGGATGATCCTCAAATTGAAAAGCTTTTTGATTTAACATTGGCTCCGATTTGGGTTCCAAGGGTTCTTGTTGAATTGAAAGAATACCCAAATTTAGCTTTCAAATTCTTCAAATGTTCAATGACTCGTAATGGGTTTAAGCACTCTGTAGAATCGTATTGTACAGTAGCGCACATTCTGTTTTGTGCCAGAATGTATTATGATGCTAATAGTATCCTTAGAGAGATGGTTTTGTTCAAGAAGGCTGGTGAATTAACAGATTGTGATGTTTTTGATGTTCTGTGGTCTACAAGGAATGTGTGTGTTCCTGGTTTTGGAGTTTTTGATGCTTTGTTTAGTGTTTTGATTGATTTAGGAATGCTTGAAGAAGCTATTCAGTGTTTCTTTAAGATGAAGAGGTTTAGGGTTTTCCCTAAAACTCGGTCTTGCAACGGCTTATTGTTTAGGTTTGCTAAACTGGGGAAGACAGATGAGGTGAAGAGATTTTATAAAGATATGATTGGTGCTGGTGCTAAACCGACTGTGTTTACTTACAATATAATGATAGATTGTATGTTTAAAGAAGGAGATGTAGAAGCTGCAAGAGGCTTGTTTGAAGAAATGAAGTTTAGAGGTTTGATTCCAGACACTGTTACATATAATTCTATGATTGATGGTTATGGGAAGGTTGATTGGTTAGATGATATGGTTTACTTTTTTGAGGAAATGAAGAGTATGAGCTGTGAGCCTGATCTTATAACTTACAACGAGCTGATCAATTGTTTCTGTAAATTAGGGCATTTGCTTAAAGGTTTGGAGTTTTATAGGGAGATGAAGCGAAATGGGTTGAAACCGAACGTTGTGAGTTACAGCACTTTGGTTGATGCGTTTTGTAAGGAAGGTATGATGCAACACGCCATCAAGTTTTATGTTGACATGAGAAGAGTTGGTCTGCTGCCTAATGAGTATACATATACTTCTCTCATTGATGCCAATTGTAAAATCGGTAATCTGTCAGATGCTTTTAGGCTGGCTAATGAGATGTTGCAGGTGGGTCTGGAATGGAATGTGGTTACTTACACAGCACTGATCAATGGCCTTTGTGAGGCGGAGAAAATGAAAGAAGCTGAAGAACTTTTTGGCAGTATGGCTACAGTTGGTGTTATTCCAAATCTTGCAAGTTACAATGCTCTAATTCATGGATTTGTAAAGGCAAAAAACATGGACAGAGCGTTAGAGCTTCTAAACGAATTGAAAGTGAGAGGTATTAAACCGGATTTGCTGCTCTATGGAACTTTGATTTGGGGTTTCTGCAGTCTAGAGAAGATTGAGGCTGCTAAGGTAGTGATGAATGAAATGAAGGAACGTGGAATCAAAGAGAATCCAGTGATCTACACGACGTTAATGGATGCTTACTTTAAGTCTGGAAACCCCACTGAAGGATTGCATCTACTGGACGAGATGCTAGAACTTGGTATTGAAGTCACAGTTGTTACCTTTTGCGTTTTGATTGATGGATTGTGCAAAAATAAGTTAGTTTTTAAGGCAATTGATTATTTTGGGCGGATAAGTAAGGATTTTGGCCTACAAGCTAATACAGCAATATACACAGCAATGATTGATGGTCTCTCTAAAGATAATCAAGTTGAGGCTGCAACAACTCTTTTTCAGCAAATGGTTCAGAAGGGTCTAGTTCCAGACAGAACGGCATACACATCATTAATGGATGGGAACTTAAAGCAAGGGAATGTGGTAGAAGCTTTAGCTTTACGAGACAAAATGGCTGAGATTGGTATGAAGCTTGATTTGCTTGCTTACACTTCGTTAGTTTGGGGATTATCGCAATGCAATAAGTTGCAGAAAGCGAGATCCTTCCTCGAGGAAATGATCCAGGAAGGAATTCTCCCTGATGAGGTTTTGTGTATTAGTGTCTTGAAGAAACACTATGAGCTTGGATGCATAAACGAAGCTGTAGAGTTGCAGAGTTATTTAATGAAGCATCAGCTTTTGACCAGTGACAACAATAACGCACTTCCAAACATGTGAAACTTGAAAGATGCAATCTTTTTGCTCTTTGATTATTGATTCAGATTTTCGGATCCAAACCTTGTTTCTTCTGGAGAAGATGAAGGACAAGAAACCGGAATATGGGATCCTCAGCCTAAGCTTCTCCTGAGAATCTATAAGCCAGTCATTCATCGCAAACAATGGTTGCAGCTGCTGTTTCCCGATTTGGTTCAGGACTAATCCGAAGAGAAGCTTATCGATGGATATATCATTCATTGACAAGAGCTGAAGTATGAAACAAATCCAATGTTGTGTGATTTGTTATCAAAAATCTTGAGTTGGGCTGATAAAAATGTAGTCTTTTGTTGCAGACTTTGAAGCTCTGAAGCTGTGGAAAAAAGATGAGAAAGAAGTGAGAAGTATCAATTAATTTGCTTACAGATAGGTTTTTTTTTTTTGTATTGTTGCATTGAGCCATTGAGAAACCAATCAAAATCCCTTATCTTTGGTGACATATATATATATATATATATATATATTATTTTTTTCATTTTCTCCAAAAATGTATGTTCATTGATTGATGACTGAATAATTAGTTTTGAACAAATCTTCTATATTTTTTTCATTATGCAAAGAAGCTAGCAATTCTTGTATATAGATTTCGAATAAAACGAAAATTGTCATAGAGAAGGTTAACAAAAATTGTCATTGAGAAACCCATTTAACAAAATATTATTATTTATTTATTGGTAAATTTGAGAAATTCTTATGAGTACTACTAGTAAAGTTGCTCTAAAGGGGTACATTGTATGAAAAATTTAGAGTGTTTTGTGTTTAATTGAGTTTTGAGATGATTTTGATGAAATTTGGTGAATTATGAATTTTGTTATTAAATTCTCTAAAATCTCACCTAAAACTATAAGATTTTAATATTTGTAATTTTAACTAAGAAAGCTCCTGAAATCACATGAAAACTTTCGAATCTAATTTTTAAAATGTTTTCAATAACCGTAAATTTTATTGTACATTTTAAAATTATTAATCTAATAACACTATATTTTAAAAGATATTTTCAAATTCATGTTTCAATAACATATTATTTGTCATTTAAATTCAAATTTCTTCAAATGCTTACTTCAATAAACCTCCGGTCTATCAAGAATAAATAAGTCTACGAAACCAATATATACAAAAATCAAATAATTAAAATTCAACTATGGTTTTTTTTTCTTTATTAGATATTGATTTTTCATAAACATTAATTTAACAAAGTTAAATTAATTATAATTTTTATTTATATTATTGAAATAGAAAAATAAAATTTTAGTTATATTTTTTATTATTAATTAATTTCGTTTTGTAGTTAAATAAATAATAAATAAGGGTAATTTGCTCTTTTCATTGTAAAAAGAGTATTTTCAAACCATGTATAATTTTCAAAGTTATTATTCACTATAGGGTAGTTATCCAACTCTCACTTGTTATAAATCATCAGAATTCAAAAAAATCTCTTACTTCATCTTTGTTATGAGAGCTTAATTGATGACTAAAAACTATCTAGATAGAAAACTTAAGTTTGCTGTTTACATAATTTAATCATTGCACCACAAAAACTTATGATTAATTGGATCTTTTACAATTTTATTATCAAAAATAGATCTCTAAAGTGTAAAATTTAATATAAGGAGACTTTTTTGACAATAAAATTATGAAAGATTTCATTTTCAAGAATTTTTTCTTGATTAAATTGCATTATAAACCGTTATTCCGTGGTTTTCATCATAATTTAAAAATCACATAATTATATTTTAAGCAATATCTAAAATGTTGTAACATTTAAATACATACATCTAAATATTTAATTCAATTCCAAATTCAAAGAACTGATCATATTAGTACATATTATATACAAATTACTTTTAAGCATCTTTTTAATGTAATTTTTTCTGTAATTTTGTAAGTATAAATAAAGTATGATATATAATTAATGAAATAGGTATATACATAGCGGCTTGTATAGATATACAAACATTATAGTAAAGCAGAATTTTAAATCAAAACATAAATACTTTAAAACATTTTAGTATACCTGGCCGGAGATGGCTATATATACAAAGAACAGATACACATTGTCGTCTCTTTCAAGATTATTATATTACTCTGAATTTAAACTAGAAAATTATGAAAGAGAGGTTAATAATTAATATAATTGATTTTGTTTTTCCTTAGAAGAAATAATTTATTGATCAGTTTTATAAATTAACAGTTTTTGGAGCAGTAGCAACTGAGACTACTGCATCGACCGCCTGAAGCACCTTCGCTGGAGCAAGCTTTGGCACAGTTCGCTGAGTTGAGGCAAACTCCTTGGAATTTGCCACTCGCTGACTCACACGTTTTTGCTTCCACATGACCTATTCCTAAATCACAAAACCCACCATAGTTATAAGAACTATAAATATATAATCAGAATGTGGATCAATTACAAGACATGCATGTGTTATATAACTTATATGTGGATCATTTTCATACTCATATCATGTGTCCAGGACCGGCCGTAATTAAATAATGTCTTTGTTCGCATATATACACATATATATATATATTTATATAATCAAAGAAATCACTTATGTTTTTACAAGTTTATTCTTTTCCAAAGTATTTTGATCTAGATTCATGATTTACTCGAACCATATATAGAGATTAGAAAATGTTAAATTAGTTTATTTTCCATCTAATTTTGTTTTTTATTGGATTAGATGTTTTATAAGAGAAACAAAATTCAATGACGAATAACAAGGCATGGGGCATAGATACATTATGTAGGTGATCACATATGATAGATATATTAGTATGAGATTAAGCTAGTAATTAACCTGTGGCAAAGAGAAGCATGAACGTGAGGAGAAGGGCTGAGATCAAACGCAGAAAGAGCTTCATTTTTAGAGAGATTAAACAGAGATTAATGTTTTGAGAAAGCTAATGAAAATTAATATGATCAAGAAGAAGAAAATGGCACTATATAAAGAGGATAAATCCTTTTGCTGGTGAAAAAGGCTTTGTTTAGTAATGAATATAAATAGTTATGACCTTACAAAAAATAGAAAAAAAAACGTGAACCAGTTAAACCTTTACCCAAAGTTAAAGTCGTAAATAAAGGCTGGCCAATCAATTAAATAATCGAATTACGTTTTTTGTGCAATCAAATTACTTTTTTTTTCTTTTTTTGGGTTAAATGTTAAATTCAAATTACTTATATCTAAAGAAAACGAATAAGATTATAAAAATGAAGAATGCAGTATCGTCTTTAAATGAATTTAAGTTAAGAATGCAACATCACTCACCAGCAATCATGGGAGACGACCGATTCGTGAGCAAGCGAGTGATTTTTTTTAATCTAGAGTTTTTATTAGAAAAATCTTGACGAATACATTAACGATTAAAAAACAGGTGGAAAATAGAAATATTCCCAAAATCTAAAACTCACAACAGGATGCATAAAATCCAAAGAAAGGAACATATAATACTTAAAACACTATTAAACAAAACCAACTGAAAAATATTTTAGCTGTGTGAATTACTATCATATGTGTCTTACTTGAATCATATACTGGTTTTTCTCATTTAAAAAAAAAAAAAGAATTTTGATATGGACGATGACCGCCAACTTCACCAAAAATTTCTGGTATGCACGTCTTCTCTTTTCTTGATTCATTTTTAGAATTTTGATTTGGTGAATTATTTTGATTGTAACAGAATAAAACTTACTTAGTAACACCGTTTAAATCAGGTTAACAAATATCATTGGAAATTATATAAAAAATTTATATTTACAGTTGTTAATGAGATAGTTGAATATAATTTTTTGGCAATGGGCATATTTTTTCTTTTTTGGCTTTTTTGAGTTTTTCCAAGTATACCCGGTTAGGATCTAAACCGAAATTTGAAATTCGAACATCTCCTGCCCATATAAAGTTTAACAGCACAGTTGCTACTAAAGCCCAAATATCGGTTATGAATTCATCTTACAATTTGTTTTAACATCCCGTGTGATGAATTATCAGTTAATTACTTAGCTTTAAACTAATTTATGAGTAGATGGGATCCTATACTATTGATTTCAATAATCTAATTTAATTAAAAAGAGAGTGCTCCACCTACATATTTCACTTCATTTTTATATACGGGGTACTACTTCACAATTAGTAAAATTTCGGAAACACATCGTTCATTACTTAATCAAGCTACATATGGAAATAATGGGATGCTGTCAAAGAAAAAACTTCGTGTAATGAGATTTTTGATTTATGATTAAGCCCGACCCTCCAAATCTTTTTTGCATGGAAAATGCAAGATGTGTTACTTAATTTTTAAGAAACTTTTTTAGTCGTTTGGTTTGCTAATTTTTTTATGCAGCTATATACTTATATAATTGTTTTTTGTTCACATTAGATGCATGAGCCGAACTTAAAGTAACGTGGAAGATTTAATTTGTTACTACAAACCAATATTATTAATACCAATGAGATGATATAGTAAACACAGACAAAGTGTGTTTCTCGAACAGACTCTTACACACACAACACAAGTATACGCGAACAATTATAGTTAAGGTCGAAGAAGATAAACATATATGTAATGAGAATCAGCAAGGTGAGTTGCAATAACAACGCCGGAGGATCCCGTTGCAATTACCATCGGGAAAACCTTCGGTTTGGCAAACTTTAGCACAGTTGTTTTCGCTCACGCACGGTCCCTTGAAATTTTGGCTCCTCGACTCACACACCCTTGCCTCCACCTTCACCGAACCCATCCCTACAATAATCAATCTATAGTACTCTTAATGATAATCAAATGTCGAATAATTAAAAAACAAGACATGTATCTAAGTGTGTGTATACAAGAATTGTCATAAAAATATTCAGCTTTCTACAGGTTTGATGAGGATTCGTCTGGTTTCGGCATAAAATCTACTCCGGTTATGAAAAAAATCATCATCATAATAGAATATAACTAAATGAAGAATAATAATACATATAGATTATACGCAAATATATATATTTTTTATAAAGAAATATACGCATATTTGTTATGTATATAAGTGTGTGTATACAAGAATCATCATAGAAGGTTTGATGAGGATTAGTCTGGTTGAGCATAAAATCTACTCCGGTTATTTAATAAAATCATCATACAAGCCATATAATATAATATAACCAAATGAAGAATAACAAGACATGGGTCATAGATTATAAGCATATATGTTATGCATAATGAGTAAATATTTGACATGAGAATGTATATTTAGATGTCAAGGAATGAATAATGAACCCGTAGAAGTAAGGAGCATGAATGATAGGAGAACAGCTGAGATCAAACGCAGAGAAAGCTTCATTTTTAAAGAGAAAAATGCAAATGTCTAGAGAGATATTAAGAGGCAGTTGTGAAGAAGTGATATTTTGAGCTAATGAGGAAGAAGAAGAAGGCACTATATAAAGGGGACTATACATGTATAAGCTGGATCGAGGAATTAAACAGATTTGACGGTCATGCACTTGAAGAGAGAAATGTACAACATAAAAACTGAAAAAGAATTAAACCAATAATATTAATTAGGTACGTGAGTAAAACCCTCCACTATATTTGTGTGTTCGGGTACAAGTCCGGTTCTAGGGTAGTGCTGAGGAGGAAAATCACAGGGCCCATCATAATTTTACAAAAATTACTTTATGTTAAGGGCCCATCATAATTTATAAAAATTACTTTATGTTTAAAGGCCCATAATAGTTTTAGAAAACTTCATGTTTGAGTATATTTTGAAGTAGTTTGTCCAAAAAAAAAACTATATTTTGAAGTTATATACAAATTTTTTTTTTGTTTTAAATAGCCACTTCACATTCTTCTTTGTGAACTTATAGTCATTTTTGCTAATGAAAAAAGTAAATTAAAGAGTCGTAAACTACATAAACAAAAAATGAAAATAAGGAAAAAAAACTTTGATATTTTATTAAAATTGGGAAATATTTTATAAACAAAATCACAAAAAGGAAAAAACCCAGATTAACCACAGTTGGTACTTATATTTTGTGAAATCGATTTTACGGTTTTGAGATTCTAACCGAGCCATGGATTATAGCGAACTTTGGTCGGTTTTGGGAATTTAGTTTATCTTTATACTCAGTCCAAACATAAAAAAAATGGTCGAACCAGATGGTTCGGCACAGTTTGAAAAACTTTTAAAATATATATATCATCTCTAAGAAAAATTCTTGTATAAAGTGAGAAGGGATGTACACTAATGTATGAAAATTTGAAAATCATAATGCTTTTTAATATATGGAAATGGAAAGAATCTTCAAGGTAATCGTAAACACATTCATGTATTTTATTGATAACTAATCAAAAATAGCTATCACATCGACTTTATCAGTTTTGGGAAAATAAATAGGTTGACTAAATTACTACTCAGATTGTATTAATTTTAATGGTTAGTATTAACTATAGTTATCGTTCATGTAGACTAGACTTTTTCATGCATGGGTCAAATGAATACACTTCCCGAAGAAACGAGAGTTTACCAATCTAATCAAAGATAAAAGGCTCTTCCTCAATAGTGTTTTCTTGATGGAAAATGTTCACCAAGTCTTTTATATGGTTTTTGTGTAATATGTTTTGGGATGGTAATATGTTTTGGGATGGACTTTTCCTTATAGCTTTTATTTTTTTCTTTTTGTTAAGTGATTTTTTTCTTTTAAAGCAAAAGAATAAAACAAATGCTATTTTGTTTAAATTAACAACAATTACAAAAGCGCCCCTTTTGGTTTTAGGAAACCATAGGTGAATCAAGAACCTAATTTAATGAACCCATTTGTCAAACCAGAACCGGTAGATCACTTATTTTAATTTACTCGGGCTTGTCACTGCATTGATATAACTAATGGTCATTATTACTCAAGCCTATGAATTTGTATGCATGCACTAATCCCAAATTCAGGGCACTTTGGCTATCCGAATTATCGACTTAGCCCTTATACTTATAGCAAGGCAACGAAGACTTTCAAGCATTTGCTATTGACAACGATTAAACTTCACAATAAAAAAGAATCCAAGAGAATATTATTTTCTTTTTTCTCACAAACGCTTCTTATTTAACGTTTTTTCCTTTTGACAACTACGTTTATGTTTATTTAGCAACACCATTGTTACAAGTGGTGCATTTGAAAAGTTCTAGTGTAGATCACTGACGACACGTGTAGTAGCTAACGCTCCATTTGTTACTTTACAGTCTACACTGCGAATATTATATTCAATTGGTTGATATTTAATAAGGTATTATTTATGTCCAAATAAACCGCGGTTTATTAAATCAATCTAAACTAATAGTACCAATGTTCCAGACTATCTATCAATACACTAAAAGACCTCTTTACACTAATTAGATAAATTTATTTTAAGGTCCTCTAAATTCTTATAATCGATTGACTACCCGATTCCTTCAAAATCTTCTCAACCATGTGATTAACTTGTAGATAATGGTTATTAGAACATAGATTCAAATCCTTACTTAAAATAAGCGATTACTTGATTCAACATTACATTAAAACCGGAAACTCACAAAACCATCTTATTCGAGAACACACTACACCACTCACACGTACGGTACGCCATGATACTGTACCGAAGATAAGATAAGAAAGAAGTAACAAAAGACGATGGATCGAAGATTTGAGTTATTAGAATCGATGGATCGAAGATTTGAGTTATGAGAATCGATGGATCAGCAGTGTCTGGTGCAGTAGCAACGACGACGAAATCCACGGCATTTACCTCCGATGAAGCCTTCGTTGTGACAAACATTCCTACAGTTGGTTCTGCTCACGCATGGACCCTTGAACCTATGGCTCTTTGACTCACACGTACGTGCCTCCACCATGACTGGACCCATCCCTAAACAAAATTAACACCAAAAGAAAACTTTAGTTTATACCATAGCTTAGCTTCATGTTCTATAAACTTCATCTAATATATAAGCATTCACAAGAACAATTAGTAGAAACTTTAAGTATAAAAAATATTATCAAAAAGGAAACCATAAATATAAAAAGACATAATTACATGGTCACATAATGTGACTCACATGCATAAGTGAAATATTAGATATACTAAGTTATGAGTATAATGAACCTGTGGCGACGAATATCATGAACAATAGGAGAACAGCTGAGATCAAACGCATAGAGAGTTTCATTTTTAGAGAGTGAGAGAGAAAGAGATTTGGAAATAGTGATAAGTGTGTGTATGCTAACGAGGAAGGTGGCACTATATAAAGGGACTAAAAAGGTGTAAGAACGCTCGAGATAATTGATTAATATATTATATAATTGAATTTTTAAGAAATAAAAGTTTTTTTTGGTGCAAAATAAAGAAAAGGTATATCTTTTTATTCCATTATATTCACTTTTGATTTTTTACCACAGAGGTGTGACGACGACTTGTCGTTTTATTTTTCTTTTCTGTTTCATGTTTTTTTCACATTTTCTTTGTTTTGTAATTTTGTCGATTCTTTAGCTTTACCAATACTGTAATAAATGTAATTTTTTTATCCTAAATGGAAGTGTAGTAAGTGTAAATGTAATTATTTGCTTTACCGATACTGTAATAAATGTAACTGTAATTTCTGGTACAAGACACGCAGAGAGATAATAAAATAGTATGTAAATAATTGAGTTAGTCAGACAATGAGGAGTCCACAATGATAGTGGCCACATCAAAGAGTAAAAACAAGTGAAGAAGTACATGATGCGGTTAACAAAAAATAATAGTGATGATAGATCTTTTATCGTACCAATATAAAAAGAAAATTACAAGTTGTATAGAAAATAAAATTTGGTAGGATGCTAATGAGGAAGATTGGCACTATATGGATAGATTTGAATCTGTTGTCAGAAAAAAAAAAGGATAGACTTGAATCCTTTATTAAGGAAAAAATACTAGTTGATTTAGCGTTACACTCAAACTGGAAACGCACAAACCAAAAACTTATTGGAAAACACACTACTCACATTTATCTCGTATATTTTTTTCTCCCGCGTTTATCTCGTAGAATTGAGAAACTTAACATTTATTTCAAATTGTCCTTTCGGGAAATTCCAAAATTTACAGACGATGATATAGACTTATCCGACGTGTAGGATGATATCAATAAACTTACCCAAGATGAAATATTTTTAAAGAGGTTGGACATCATTTCCATGTCACCATTATCAAACTCTGGAATGCCCGAAAAAACACTAAAACAGATGTTCAGATTCTCAATTCCACCGAATTAAGTTTGATTTATTACATGCCTACATGCAAGTGTGTACTACGTTCCAGCTTTATTGTAATGTTAAATCAACTAATGCCTTTCTAAAGTAAGCATCTGAACCTATATATGTTCTAAACCGGTATCTAAGTTAATCACATTATTGCGAAGATTTTTTATAAAATCGGGTTAGCTTTTCAGGTGACATGCATGTAAAGACACTACACGTGTCTTTTGTGTTGTGCTAGAACTCTACACATGTACTGCTTGCAAGAATGGTATTATTAAATAAAAATGTAAACGTACTACTAGCTGTAAAGAAATTAAAAGGATCAATGTTACCAAATAAAAGAAAAGAAATTAAAATCAAAACATTAAATAAATTGCATTTGTGATACCAAAAGAATATGAGAATCATTTTGGCTACGTCTTTTGTGTGGTTTAATCGTTATATAGCTATTACAAGTGTTTGCAATTCTTCAAAAGTTTAACCAATATTTTTGAAGAATGCCCGACCTCTTTGAAAACAATTCGTCTTTGGGTAAATCGTCAAAAAAAAAACTCTGGAATGCCCTGAAAAAAGCATTTTAAAATAGATGTTCAAGATAAATAGATACTTTCAGTTTCTCAATTCAAGGAAACAAGTTTGATTTATTAAAAAGCCATTAGTTGATTTAACATTACATTAAAACCCAAAGACTTATTCAAGAACACACTACACAAACCAAAGACTTCAAAAACACACACCTATAACAAAAGATGATGGATCGAAGGTTTGAGTTATGAGAATGGATAGATCAGCAATTTCTGGTGCAGAAGCAACGACGTCGGAAATCCACGGCAATCACCTCCGGTAAAGCCTTCGGCGCTGCAAACGTTTCCGCAGTTTGTTTGTTCCAGGATTGGCCATGTGAACTTTAAAAGTCAAAACGGTTCATGGAGACGGTTAAAAAAATCAGAAAATATTCATAATTTTGGTTTACTTCATAGGCTTTCCATCAATCCGTGGACCTTCAGGTCAATGTCGTGAATAATTTAGAGAATTGCAGAGCTGGAAACCATCTCCACCAAACTGGTTCGATGCAATATTGATGTATTTTGGTCGAGGAACAAGAAGATAGGAGGATACTCTTGTGTACGTACTTAGAGATTCCGGTAGAATGGTTATCTTACATAGTAGAAGATATTTTATTAGTTTTTGTCTCTAAAGAAAATGTTTATCTCCAAAGCATTATGTTGGATATGGGTTGCGCGCACTTCCTTACAAACCCGACTCCAATCAAGAATCAGTCCATTTAATGAGTAACAAACCCCATGAAACTCGGTTTATCAGTTCATTGCCACCTGCGGAAGAAAAAAAATTCAGAAAAAAAAGAGGAATCAATTCCTTATAAAAAAATTCTCAATCCTAAATCGACTCAAAATACCTATAAAAGAAATATCATTTCTTCCCCTCTTCATAATGCATCCACAAATTCACAAAAAAAAATTGAGAGCTCAAAATCTTCAATCTCTCTCTAACTTTTATTTTCTTTTCTTTACTAGTTCGTCACCTCGAGAGCCTAACCATTTACTTGTAATCACCTAGCTTTAACAAGTCATTAATACAAAAATCTCTGAATTCTCTATTTTATCTCATTAATCGAACCCTAGTTCAACACATTCTATGGCAACTAAAAGTATGCTATGTCACATACTGGATAAAGTGATTTTTGCATCATAAGAAGTTGAGCTGGTAAGGTTTTTGTTGGAAGAACATTGATTTTTGGAAATTGCAACTCAAATTGGTATCATCGAACGGATGGGTTTCTCTCGGATGACAAAAAAAACAATTTAACTATCTAATTTCGAAGTGAAAAGTAATGAATGGAACGTAGCTACTACACGTGTCTACACATGTACTGCTAATGCTATTGTTGAATAAACATAAACGTCGTAGCTGTCAAGAAAAACATTAAATAAAATACATTTGTGACAAATAAAATGACAATCACTTTGGATTTGTCTTTGTGGAGTTTTTTCTTTAAAGTTTTTTTTTTCAAATACTGTTTTATTCTTTTTTTTTTTACGACAAAGACTGTTTTATTCATCTTCTTCCTCTCTCGACGAGTTTAATCGTTAGCATAATACATGGTTTTTTTTCCTTTTCTCTTAACATAGTACATGTTTGTAAGTCTTTATAAGTTTAACCGATATAATGCCCAACCACTTTGAAAAATTATTTATATTTTGGTATAATCGTCAACAAACTCGGGAATGCCCCGAAAAATCATTTCAAAATAGATTTCCAGTTTCTCAATTCGAAGAGATAAATTTGATTATTTATTAAAAAGCCATTCGTTGAATAAAAACTGGAAACATACAAACCAAAGACTTTATTCAAGAGAACACTACAACCACATACACAGACCAAAGACTTATTCAAGAACACACTACATACGCATGTACGGTACGAAAGACTTATTCAAGAACTACCATCGATATCATAAACCCTAGAAGCATCGTCCTGCTTAAAACGAGTCAGAAGATTGTTCCATATGATTTCAGCAGTTGACATAAACCAAGTAATGACCATATCGTTACATTTAGACCAAGATCTAGATTCACGATGATTAAGAGGAGGTTTCGAGATTGTACCGTCGATAAACCTAACTTATTGCAAACATTCAAAGCCATACGAACCAATATTCTCCATGAATGAAAGTCAGCTCTCAGTAGTCAGACGATCGGTGACTAATCGGAGACCTGCATGATCTATACTGTGGAGGAAGTACGGATTCTCGTAATGATCAGTATGTTGCCGAGTCGAATTGCCCATGAGTGACTGTTGTATCAACAAGAGACAGCATATTGAAATTTGATCCCATGATTTGAAGAGATCTGATGATAGATGGAAGAGATTACTCCGATTAGATGAAAGAGCAAGAATCAGAAGTAATTAGGTCAAAGATAGAACGAAAAAAATCAGAAAATATCACGATTACAGTTTGTAAGATCGCGATGAAGATGATACAACAGAGATCGAAGAGAAACGAGAAGAGAAAAATGAGAAATAGGTCGAATCTAGAAGCACTCATGATCGGAGGGCTCTGATACCATAAACAAACTCCAAGCTCAAGCTGTAACAAACTCAGAGAAGAAGACAATGAGTTGACGAATTAATTTTCTCATTAATTCCATCTTTGTACAGTATAGTTCTCTTATATACAATTAGATCGGATGTTAACATAAGCTTAACAATCTGCTAACTTACACCTATTACTAACATATACTATACAAAGTATTTACAGAGTAAAAATATTTATGTTAGAACGGCTTGAGATCAAACGCATAGAGAGCTTCATTTTCAGAGAAAAAAGATAAAAGCAAAGTTGAGAGAGAGAGACGGATTTGGAAAATGTGTTAAATCTGTAGTTTGCTTACGAAGAAGAGTAGTACTATTTAAAGGGACTAAAGAGCTATAAGAACGATGAGGTATTGATTAGCATACATTAGATAATTGGACTTTTAAGTATTTTTAGATATTTTTGGATAAATTATCTTCTTTATCTTTGGACTAATTCACTCTTGATTTTAAACCAAAGTCGTGTCACCACGGTTTGTCGATTTCTTTTCTTTTTATTTTTCTTTTTCCGCTTTTCCTTGTTTTGTAAAATTTTCGATTTATTTGCTTTACTTACACTATCATAAATGTAAAATTTTAGTCCTTAATGCTATTGACAAGACACGCAGAGAGATCTTCCGACAAATCATTCTTGAATTCAATTTAAAAAAGAAAAAGAAGAAAAATTCATAGTATGTTCAACGTCCAAAAGTAAAACCAAATGAAGTAGTAAAACATCTTTTTACCCCGAAGGATGGATAACATCTTTTTATCCCGAAGGATGGTAAACATATATTTTACCCTAAAGGATGGATAAACATTTTTTTACCCTAAAGGATGGATAAACATCTTTTTTACCGTACCAAAATGAAAAAATACATGTCGTATTTAAAGTAAAGTTTGGTATTCTATATGAAGTACGAGAGTGCTCAACAATAATGTGATTTGAGGTTAGAGTAAAGTTTTGTCAATGATGTTTTTTATTACTTAGAACTAATAATACCCACTACCCAGCTCCTTTTATACAAGTATAGTCTCACATCTAACTTAAACATAACAACCAATAGAAATCACAGAGTGGATAGGAAAATTGGAAAAAAAAGCTACTTAATATACGAGCATTCACAAGAACATTCGATAGAAACCACGCATAAATATAAAATTTTATTAGAAAGGAAAGCATAAATATTAAAATATGTTTTTATAACCAAATGACGAATAAAAAGACATGGTTAGTATGCAAAGTTAGATATATTAGGACCTGTGGCGACGAATATGATGAACAAGAGGAGAATAGCTGAGATCAAACGCATAGAGAGCTTCATTTTTAGTGAGATGGAGAGATATTTGGAAAGAAGAGTTAAAGTGTGTAGGTAATGAGGAAAAATGGCATTATATAAAGGGACTAAAGAGGTAAGAACGATTGAGATGAATGATTAGTATATTCGATAATTGAAGTTTTTAAAGTATTTATTAGATTTTTTTGGATATCTCTTTTATTTTTGGAGTATTCACTTTTGATTTAACCAGAGTGGTATGGCGACGATTTATCGTTTTTTATATTTTCAGTCTCATACTTTTTCACATTTTCTTTGTTTTATAATTTTGTCGATTTATTTGCTTTACCGACACTTTCATAGATGTAAATTTTGGTCCTTGATGTAAGGTGACGAGACACGCAGAGGCGTACTACCGTTTCGACAAGGCATTATCGAAATCAATAAAGCCAAATATTACTTCAGAAAAACACAAAAAAACGTATATAAAATGGTAAATAATTGAGTTAGTCAGATACTGTGGAGTCCACAATAATAGTGGCCACGTAAAAAGTAACAAGTGGAGTAGTAAAGGATAGAGTTTTTATCGTACCTAAGTGAAACATTACTGGTTTTATAAAATTTATATACTCATTGCATTAAGAAAACTAAATAAAAAATTCAATTGATAATTATATAGAACACTTTTTAATTACTACTTAGATACTAATAGTCTAATAGTAATGAATTTATTTTATTTTTAAAGAAGAAGAAATGTATCTTATTTATGGCTTTATGGCAGACAAAAGCTGGTGGCTCTCTTTATCATGTGACTTTTTAAGTTGTACACGATTTCCTTTTCTCACTTTGTATAATTCAACAAGTTTCGGGTTGGCCTTTGGTATCATCATGTTCAAATTGAAAAGTGTAAATGGACATGAACATCTTCAAAACGTACCTTGGCACAAATAATCAAAACTAATTAAGTATGCTTTGATTTAATTTAGTTATTTTAATACTCATACTTAATCGTAATATAATCGTTAACTTCTTTAACCAAAAAAAAAAAATTCGTTAACTTGGAAAATTTTCAAAGAAATTAATCGTACAGTTTTTTTTTCAAAGGAATTTATTTTCAAAGAAACCATGAGTAATTTTCCTTAGCTGAAAGATAATTTTTTTCCCAAAAACAACAATAATCATCTTCGAGTTTTAGTTTATTTATTTATTTACTTATTGTATGCAGCAATAATTTATCTACATACGGGAGCTTCTCAAATGATCAAAAGCACTTTTATCGTCAGTCTTATAGATCTAAAGGTAGTCTAGGTAATGAAATTTCTTATGTTTAGAGTTTAAACCCAATTGTGTAAGCTTATAAGTTATAAACATATGGTTTTAAAACCAAATTTGAGATTTATCTTACCAATTTAGATCAACCCATTAAGACCTTAGATCTGAAGAAGGAAGTTTTGGGTTTTAATTTACATGCGTAGAAGAAATATAACTATTTTGTGATCTATTAAACTTAAGTCTAACAGCTAGTGTTACACATGTTTCCAAAATAACACAAACTTCGTTTCTTGGCTAAATTTACCTCAAAATAAACAAAACAAAAAGAGTAAAAAAATGTTACTATGAGTTTATCCCATGAGAAGAGAAGCGAGAATCTCTCCCATGGTTTTCTCAGGCGTGTCTCCGTCGTCATCTACGTGGACTCCGGACTCTAGAACCGCCGCATCAAGAACAAGTTTCCTCTTCGCAATCTCGTAGATGTTCTCATCAACCGTCGATTTCGTCACCAGTCTGTACCATCATTGCCAGAGAGTTATTACAGATAGATATATAAACCTCAAATAAACCAAAATTTTGTTCAGAAATTTATATACTTTTTTCACTTGATTCAGGAATTTAAAGCTCAAACCTGAAGATAGTGACTGGTTTTGTTTGACCAATACGATGGCATCGGTCTTCAGCTTGCCGATCAATCTGTGGATTAAAATCCATATCGTGAATAATAACCGTGTCTGCTCCGGTTAAATTCAGACCTTGTCCACCTGCTCGAGTTGACAAGAGACAAGCGAATATCGACTTATCGTTGTTGAATGTGTCGACTATGGTTTGTCTATCTGTGACTTGAGTACTGTTGGAAACAAAAGGAAAATGACTTTTAGCTTCTTCTTTCGAAGAATCGTAAAAGAATGTGACAAATTTATTCTTCTTTCTTTTACCTGCCGTCAAGTCTTCGGTATGTAACGCCGATTACATCAAGGGTCCATTCTAAGATATCGAGCATCGATGTCCATTGACTAAATATTAGAACACGATGTCCAGATTTCTTCATTGAAGGGAGAAAATCAGCTAATATCTGATACATAAAGGGACAGTTAGATCACTCACCAGGTTAGTTATACTTATTCGTGTTTACAAAGAAGATTAATGAAATGAAGAAGAATATCGCATACCCGACATTTTGCTGAGAGCATGACATGTTTGTCTGAGAGAGTTCCTTTGGTATCGTTAACTCCAAATTGGAACAAAAGCTATGGAATGAAACAAGTTAGCTCGTTAGATTGTATAACATGTTGTTAATAGATTTTGAATAGTTTTTGGAAAGAGAGAAATTTACCTGGTGGATACGGAAATCGTTGTAACCCTTAATTTCTTCTATGACTCTTTCCAAGGAACATTCAAATCCAAACGCACCGATTGGGTGCAATTTCCTGGCGATGCGAATGACATCCTCATCGCTGTATATTCGCCTAATTAACAATGGATGATTTGCAATCTGGACCACCAAAATTTAGTAATACATGAAAAATACACTCATTTAACACAAATTCATTAGGTGACTGTATTGGTAGGTAGGAATTATTACCTTCCGGAATTGAGTAAAATAGTTTGAAATTTGACGCTTTGGAAGTGCCTTGGCTAAAGAATTCAAGGATTTTGATGAAAGCTTCACAAGCCGAGCTTGAGAAGCAGCACGATATTCCTCTATGGCATCTTTATAGGTATCTTCCTGCTTCTTCTCCATTAATACATACTCAACCTGCATTGGATTGATGAGAGATTTATGATATTTGCAGGCTTGAAGATTCATATCTTGTACGTAAATCATGCGTAGCTATACCCATACCCGCTGTATCTTTGGAACAAGTTGCTGCATGACATCAGATTTTAACCGCCTCAAGATGAATGGACCTAGAATAGATTTCATTCGAGTAATCAACTCGGTATCTTCTGCGTTCAATAACTTCTTCAAGTCAACATTCTCTGTAGTAAATATATCAGGCAACATGAACTCCAACAGCGACCATAATTCCTGCATAGATTAACATATGCAAGGAATAAGCATTGAATGGCCACATGAAGATATGCCCGTGATTTAAGGTAACTAGATCAAGAACCAATAAAAACGAAGCAACCGTACATGCAAATCATTTTGTAGAGGCGTTCCAGTAAGCATCAGACGCTGGTTTGCGTTTCTGGCCACAGACATCAGATTTTTCCACCGATAACTGTTCTTATCCTTTAAAGCATGGGCCTCATCCATCAATACACAGCTCCAGCGCCATCTTTTTAGTACTTTCCGGTCATCTTTCTGTTGTTCACTGTAAAATTCCAACTTCTGTGAGTAACGGAAGAAGCAAAAAAGCAAATAAAGCATCAAGAGTACTTCAAAGGTGCACCTATGCCGTTCAAAGAGAGAGTAACACACAAGAAGCACATTAAATGGTGGCGGCTTCCCAGCTTTAGACAAAGAATTCAATTCTCTTGAGTAGGCTGCTCTCGCAGCCCCGTGGTATTGAAGAACAGTAAATGATGGACACCATTTTCTGAGTTCTCTCTCCCAGTTTTCCAAGACAGAGGCAGGGCATACAACCAAATGAGGACCAGGGTCATTGTGTAAGTGATTTAGGAGGGTCAAATATGTGATTGCCTGTAAATGAGAGCCACATTTGTTTCTCGTAAGATAAAGAAAGAAAAAAAGATCATTTGTGCAAGTAATAACAGAGCACAATGCACCTGAATGGTCTTTCCAAGACCCATCTCATCGGCTAGAATGGCTACAATCAATAGAAAATGTCAGTTACAAAAGGATCTTTCAGCTAGAAAGTTCTTACGGATCCAAACTAATAAACATTTTACCTCCTTCAATCCCCTTCTTATACAACAGAAGAAGAAAGTTAACACCAACTAACTGGTAAGGTTTGAGTATAGGCTGAAAATCAGAATCCTCTCCTTTACAAGCTTCATCAATATCATTCTGCGATCATCACAGAATCAACCCCAAAAGTATATGAGTTTAGTTAACAATACGGTAACCCCTATACTAACCAAACAAAGATTACCACAATATATGTTATCTAATAAAAACCCATTTCACAATTGTCTAAGGAACACATTCTAAATTATCTAAAAGCAACTCCTTTCTAGCAGAATCACGCAGCTTAAAGACCAGCAAAGTTGTAAACATTAGTAGAACAACAGAAACCTTCAAAGTTAACATAAGATCTAAATTCACCAAATTCTCCTAAGAATATAGAATAATTGCAATACCTGTGTAACAATCCTCACAGTAGAAGTTTCAACTTCAGAGTATCTCTCACAAGTAGTAACCCCAGAAGAGGTACCATAAAGCTCCTTCTTAAGATCAGCTGAGATTTTAGCACACTTTTGCAATGCCTTCCCCACAACATCTTCATCTTCTCCTCTTCCTCCTCTTCCACCTTCATCCTCACTAGAACTAACATCAACCTCATCATCACTCGCTTCTTCACTCGCTTCTTCATCTTCAATCACAAATCTCCTACCACCTCTAGCAGCTCGCATAACAACCTTCGTCTCCTCCACTTCTTCTTCTTCATCCTCCAATAACAAATCCTCACCATTCACAATCTTAACCTCAGAATCCGAATCTCCTAAATCCTCAACCTCAACACAATCATCGCTACTATTACTCTCAATCGTTGCCGTCGATGAAGGTCGCCTAAACGCAAAAGACTCAATTGAAGGTGAAGGATTCGCCGGACGAGTCCTCTTCGGAGTCCGTGGCCGTTTAAGAACCCGTGAAGCGTTAAACGAGTGCTGTGACCACTCTTCCTCGGAGATTTCGTCGAAATCGCGTTTCATTCTCGAATCCAGTAAGGCGAAATTAAAATAATTTACTGGATCGAAATTGAAACTGGGAAAAAAGAAATTCACATGAAGAAATTGAAAACCCTAGAGTGATTCTTCAATCATCAAATTAAAGAAGACGAAATTAAATTAAGAAATATGAAAAACGACATTTGTTTCTAATTTCGCGGAGAAAAGGGAAAGTCAAGATTTCAAAGAAAGGTTAGAGACTCAACAACGTGTTGCTTATTTACAAATGAGCGGCATCGTCCAGAAGCTAAGCGCGCAGACGTATGTTTTTATGGGCTTAACTAATTCATTTATTAGCTCCAGTAGATTTAATGGGCCGAAACATTCATATCTTAAGCCTTGATTATTTAGAGTTTTTGTCAAAATAGATAATCCGACCTAAATTTATCTAAATCTATACGGGTCCAAGATTTATACAGCAGATTAAATCCGTCAATTTATTATATGAGTTAAAATTTATATACATAAACTTAAAATCATTAAATTTATTGGTTATATGGGTTATAGAAAAAATGCAAAAAAATTTCAAAGTATCTTAATTTCACTTTAAAACTCTCAACAAAAATAGGTGTAAATTAATACCTATATTTTCAATTTAATTTATAGTAAAATCCTGACAAATATTGTAGTGTTAATTAAACCTTGATAAATACTAATATTTTGATTCAAATCTATGTTTTAATTTAATGCAATTAAACCATGAATGCTAACACTACTGAACGGATGACAAAATCTCTATTTTTCTTATGACAAAACGACGTGGTTCTAACATTTATTTTTGAAAATAAAAAATATTCAAATAAGAATTAAAAAAAAACTCAAAAATGGCTTAAATTTTATCAGAACAAACAAACCCTAAAAATAATGCATATTTATATTATGACTCATGAACTTCTCCAATTCATAAGTCTACCTAAAAGGCACCACAGAAGTAAAATATAGTTGCTATCAAAATATTGTCAAAGTAAATGGGATTTAATATCGATTCAAATATATATTATTTTAAAGATTTTTTTGCTTTCCAGATCTAAGATCGATTCAAATGAGTGTTTTTTTTCTATTCCCATTCGAACGTTCTTCTTTTCTGGGGTTGATTTTGATGTTTGTAGATGAGTGTCAAATCGATTTCGTTTTAACACAAGTGAAATTGAGTTTTCCATTAATCGTTTAATATCTTTTGGTTACAGAGTTTAATTTGCATTAAATTGAAAACATGGGGTTTAATCAACATTTAAATATATATCAGGATTTAATATGCATTAAATTGAAAACACGGTTTAATTAACATTACAATATTTTGTTAGGGTTTAACATGCATTATAGAAAATGAAGGTATTAATTTATACCACCATTTTTGTTGGAGTTTTTCTAGTAAAACAAAAATTATTTGGGGTTTTTTTTGCATTTATCCCTATGGATTACTCATATATAAATTAAATATGATTATAAAAAATCCACAACTTTCATATAATTATAAAACCAACAAGTTCAAGTAAAAAATAAATAAAATTATATAGTTATTAAAATAGAAAAATAAAACATCATATAATTCCTTACATGCAGATAAGATTGATAAGATAAAGAGAGTGAAGAATGAACTCTTTTGTGCATATCCATTTATTCACAATGTTAGGAATAAAATTCCTTCGTTTTCAAAAGAAAATGTTTCATCATTTGCAGTTGTGGATCTATGTTACATGACAAGAAGTCAGTGTTTTGAGATGCCCAAAGCTAAATATCAAAACACTGATTCATTGACAATATGAAAGGCTGAAACTAAAAGATCTAACACCTTGTAAGTTATTTTGATTATGCCCCTTTTTGTTTATATTTTGTTGATTGGTTTGTTAGTGAGTCTTATTGCATGGGTCATGTTTCATGCAGCTATGATTCATGCGGTTTTGGTTCATGGTTCTCTACATCACTGTCCAAGCCACATTTTGCATCAATATTTGCATCAGTTAAAATAATTATTGCATTAGTAATTGGTGTTAATATGCATCATTTAAAACAAATAATATTAAATTTGCATCATTTATAAACAAATGATGTCAATTTTAGATCAATTAATTAAAAATACTATTAGTATTTATTACAGTTTTAACAACTGATGCTATATAGTTATATCATTTTTTAATTGATGTTATAATTGCATAGGTTGTGAACAATTGATGCTAAAATTAGTTGATTTTATAATTTAATTTAATTAATTTTAATTAATTAAAAATATTATTAAATTTATATGATGATATATAAATTTATTGATAAAATTTACATATTATTTAGTATTTAATTAAAATAAATATGTCAAAATAATTATTTGGTGATAAAAAATTTCATCTAAACTCTTACTAAAATTATTATAAAATGAAGAGTTTATTTAAAGGAGTAATTTTCTATTTTCAACTTATTTTGGCGATGTGAGACAAATGTAAGAAAACAAATTACATCATTTTTAAAATGATACAAATTTTTGATCATTTAAGCAAAATTACTATTAATTTTTATTTTGTATCTTTTATGTGAAGTGATACATTAGTATCGATTTTATTTAATTAGTACTAAATAGCTAGTAGTGATATCACTTATTATAATTGATGTTAATTTATAAATTTTGTATTGGTTATTAATATAAATAACATAAATTAATATCATTTATTTGATTGATACAATTTAAATTGTACAATACATCATATTTTTTGTAGTGAGGGGACAATAATTTTGGAAGGTGGGAGAGCCATACCAAAGGATATGATTCCAATATGTTGAAAAAATAAGACATAAACAAGCGAATAGATTTGGCGCCCAAGACCAAGGTAGATCATGTCTCATATCAATAACACAATTTCCAATTGGTTTATGATCCAATTAATTAAGTATTTGAAATATTATTTTTAAGTTGCCAATTGGTTTATGATTACTTTCTTTTAGGTAACTACACCAACTTTTAGTGAGTCGACTTTTGTGTACTAAAACTGTCCGACTTAAATTCAAATCCAAAAGCTATATATTTACCCTATAATGTTGGAATAGCATTCACAAATAGGAATTGATATTGTTGCTGCTACATGTGATCGGTCTACATATATTTTAATGTATGACTCAAATTGCAAAACTAACTCAATATCCATACTTATATAAGTAATCATTTAAGCAATTAAATCTCTCCACCTCAACATATTTTTGAAATGACAAGTTAATATGTTTTTATCCGGAAAATAATATATATATGAAAAGTCAAAAAATTATGCATATTACGCAATAGAAACAACTTTTCTGAATACGCAAAACCAATGGACACTAATAATCATAAACAATGTCTTTATTAATCAAAAGTTCTAATAAACTCTAGAGAGAAATTAGGCCTCATCTATATATAATCTATTATCACGATAAAATTCTCCATTATCTTCATATGTTACACAATTTTGTCCTTCATGACATTCACGAATTCTTGAATGGATAGTTAGATGTTAAGATTGAGGGTACCATTCCACTTGAGTGGGGCTACCAAATGCCTAATTCACAGTAACCCAGCATAAACTGTTTGTGTCTTGATCCAAAAAAAGTAAAACTGCCAAAAAATGTGATACAAAATAAAAAAATTCCTAACAACAAGAAAATGATAAAATGTACCGTCATGGCTATATGTTTAAGCCCAAAATATATACAATCCAGATTAATCTAGTTTATGTTGGGCTTAACTAATTTATTTATTAAGATGATATGACACTACACCATATTGGTTTTTAAATGTCACCTCTCGATAAACGTGGCCTAAAGCCAACACCATTTAGGTTTGCATTAACCATCTCCATGATACATAAAATTTTTATTAAAACCAAAATTTAAAATATTTTTGGCTTTCTGTCTATGTATCTATTGTGGTCATTCTGCAAATTCGATGATCTTAGCTAAATGGGAATATAAGATCTAGTTTAAGCCTTATCCCACTATGGAAAATGCAAATACATCTTATTAAAAGAAAATCAAGGTTAAGGCTTATATAACAAAATTAAACTTATGAATTTATTCTATACCTCAGGTTTACTTTTCATTTTCTTCAAGACAAGTCCAAGAGGTAGATCCATTGCATTTATTATTGTTTTAAAAAGATATTTTAATGATAAAAGAACATAAAAATATATATTAAAAATTTAATCAAAAGAGTAGTACTTTTCTCCTTTTCACTTTACTAACTGTTGGATTGTTGCCAAGTACTAGTTGAATCAAAAACTTAAATTACGAACATAACTAAGAAACTTTATGTTTTTTTGTTTTCTATAATATTTATCAAAAATAATACAAATCACGATAGAATAAAATCAAAATATATACCTTTTGTAATGTAGGAGTAGCTTTTAGTTGTGGAACTGGTGTCACATTATGAATTTTGACACTTGGATGTGCAATTGTTGCCGCATTCTAAATTTTAAAATATACACAAATTAAACAAAAGACATAAAAGTATGAATTTGCATATCTCTTTATGGCCAAGCCTACCATCGACCACATAAAAGATGACCACAACGTCCAACTAAATCAGTAAGATTATGGTTTTTGGCAAGTCTCCACTCCTAAAAATCGTGAATCTCTACTTCCTGACAAAGAAGTCGAGGATCAGCTCAAAGATAAAGAAACAAAACTGAGGGTTTTGTCTTTCATATTTTCTCTTAGCATTTGGTTCGAAATCTTTACGAAATTACAATCTTGTTTTTGGAACTACAACATTTAGCAAATCAAATTTTGTGTACTAGAATTGTTCAATATTGAATTCAAATCCAAGAATCTACTACATCATCACTAAACTAAATGTTTTGCTATAAAAAAATCTACATCAAATACTCTACTACATCATATTAAAGAAAAAGTATACAAAAAGTAAAAACGTAAACTTTTTCATCATCGTCATCTATCGAATAGAGTGTGTGAAAAACAAAGTTGATGACAACCTCTTTGAATCAATCAATGCATAGAATCTTGTTTTGCATGCCCAAACAGAATATTTGTAAGAGAAAATCAAGGCTTCAATCCGTTTCTATTTAACTGTACCATACTTTTGGATGCATATAACAAATTCATACTTTTAAGTGCTTATCAGAAGCAACCGATCTTCAATAAACTTTACTCCATATATAATTACGATGAGAAGTTGAAGAATTTTTTTCATGCATATTTGAATAGCTAAAGATAACGAGCAAATGAGTTTATAAACGTTTCAAGTTGGCGAGTTGTAACAATCCGTAGTTAGTGTGTTCACTCCTTATGTTGCGCTAAATATTCTAAGAGAATTAAAGCTCAAGTTCATAAAGTATTTGGTTGTTCTAGAACTAAGCTCAACCTCATCATAAAGCTCATCGGTACTTGCTTCCTCATCATCAAAAAAAAGTTTTTACCATCTTTGTCTGAATAGTTTCTTAAAATTTAATATATGATCATCTTCTAATTCAAAAAAATTGTGTTATTTTATTACTTTTGTGGGCAAGTAAGAATCCTTTTGTAGCAAATTCCTGCAATTAAGTTTCATCTTTATTTATTCATTTTATTCTTATTTAAATATATATATATATATTATTTTCGATGTAACGCACATTTTCAGAAAAGAAAAGAAAAAACATAATGATGTGTTTGGTTAGTTTTACAGAAATTCTATAAAAAATTTAGTTATTGACTAATTATTTTAATTGAAAATTATAATTTTAAAAATGGTGAAACATAAAATATTAATTTAAATATATGGTTACTATGTTATGAACTAAAAAACTGAGAAAATAAAAGAAAACCATGTAAAAGAAAAATAAATGAATATGATACAAAGAGGGAGATGATTTATTAATGAGCCTAAACATTCATATCTCACTATGAGATTTATTTTGGGTCAAAAGTCCCACTAGGAGATAAAACCGAAAAAAATGTCTTCTAAAGAATATCCTCGAAACCAACACCATTCAGGTTTGCATTAACCATCTCCACCACACAATTTTCCGTTAAACCCCAATTAGAAAGATTATTGGCTTTTTGTCTATGTGGTCGGTCATTCTGCTTATGCAAGCGATTCCAGGTGTTTTGAAGAGATTATATTGGAGTCTGATGCAAATTTAACGTTCGAACAATCTACACGTGCAAATTTGATGATCTCAGCTACGTGGAATATAAGATGAAAAGCTCGATATATTCTTTGGTATGACAGAGTTTTAACTTTAAAATATGTTATTGTATTTTTTGGTTTCTATTCCTTAAGAAATTTATCAAGCATCGTGTTAATGGAGTTGATATTTTGAAGCTATGAATAAAGAAAAAAACAAGTGCTCATTTCATAATTTGATATACATCAAAGTTACTGGATTAATTGATATAAGAAGGGGTATTGATCCAGAAGGGAGAAACAAACTTGCTAAAGTTTCAATCAAAGTAATAAACTTGGAAAATAAGGAATAGCTAAACCAAAGTAACCATAAAAATACAAGTGATAAACCATCGAGTCAAGATCCAGATCAAAGGCGACGGCGCTTTGTTGATAGGTAAGTGAGAGGATAATTAGATCATTCCTATTTGATTTAGGAATATGTTAACTTTTAAATAAGACAGATTTAGGAGAAAAAAAAATAACAAATAAAGTTTCATATTTTTTTTTTTATTAGGAATTAGACGATGATAATCCCTATAAATAAGAGGTTTTTGTGAAGAGTTGTTTGGTGAGACTTGAGAGAGATTTAGTTTTTGAGAAGTTTTCTGAATCAATAAGAAAAAATATTTTTATTATCTTTGAGTTTCATAGATTACAATTGGTATCAGAGCCTCGTAATCCATAAGAAGGACTCAAGATCATTCTAAGTTCCAATCAAAGGATTTGATTGTCGAACTCGAGATAGGAGTGCCACCAAGGAGGACTCAAGATCATTCAAAATTCCAATCAAAAGAGTTGATTGTCGAAGCTGAGATAGGAGTGCGGCCAAGGAGAACTCAAGATCATTCGGAATTCCAATCAAAGGAGTTGATTGTCGAAGCCGAGATAGGAGTGCCGCCACCGTCGAAGAAGAAGATCCCAAGTGAACATCTATTTGCGTGTGACCCAAGATGGAACAAAATTTGACTATAGCTCCTCCCTTTAAGGAGTCAAGGATCTCCTCTATTCAAAGTCTCATGCTCACCACCACGAACTACACCGTATGGGCTATGAGGATGAAAGTAACTTTGAAAGTGCATCAAGTTTGGGAAGCAATCGAATAGGATACGCAAGACAACATCAAGAATGATGTCGTGAAAACTTTTCTCTTCCAATCCATACCGGAAAACTTGATCATGCAAATTGAAGATCAAGACTCAAAAGCTATGTGGGATGCGATCAAAAGTCGTTACATGAGAGCAGACCGAGTTAGGAAGCAAGGCTTCAAACACTTGTCTAAGAATTCGAACGTCTAACGATGAAAGAAATGGAGAACGTCGATGATTATGCAAGAAGAATATCCACTATAGCCTCAAGATCGGCAACGTTAGGACAAATCATCGAATAAAGCAAATTAGTGAAGAAGTTTCTAAACAGAGTTCAAAAAAACAAGTTTATCTAACTTATTGCCTCTTTAGAACAAACTTTAGATCTAAATAATACTAAGTTTGAAGACATCGTAGGGAGATTAAAAGCCTATAAAGAACGTATAAGAGAAAGTGATCCTAAAGATGATCAAAGTAAGCTCTTATTTTCTTCATCTTTTGCATCAAAGGGTAACTTTCTAGGAAAAGGATGAAGTAACCATGGAAGAGGCAGAGGAAGAGGGCGTTTCAACAATCAACAAACAAACAACAATAAAGATCATATCAAGGAAAAACCTAAGAAGGATAGGTCTAATGTTTTTTGTTGGCGATGTGATAAACCCAAACATTATTCCACAACATGTCCCGAGAAATCAAAGACAGGGCATGAAGCGAATCTTATGGAGACCGAAGAAGCGGACGCAGCTCTCTACAAGCATGAGATCGTTTTCTTGAATGAAAAGAATGTACTACCGACTAAGTACGATGAAGAAAACGAAGACCAAACCATGTAGTACTTGGACAATGACGCAAGCAATCACATGACAGGGCAAAAGTCTTATTTTTCCGAGCTCAACGAAAGCATTAGAGGAAAAGTGAGGTTTGGAGATGAGTCTTGCATCAAAATTAATGGAAAGGGCTCGATAATCTTTCAAACAAAAACCAGCGAACAAAGACTTATAAGTGATATCTACTGGATACCGGATCTCAAGAGTAATATCATAAGTCTTGGACAAACGATAGAAGAAGGATGTGACGTGAGATTACAACAAAATTTCCTCAGCAATCACGATCAAGAAGGTAGATTTTTGATGAAAGTATTTCGCACAACAAACCGAATATACAAAATCCGGTTGAAGATAGGATCACCCGTTAACTTACTCGCCAAGTTGGATGATGAGACATGGAGATGGCATGCAAGATTAGAACATGTCAACTTTGATTCAATGAGGATAATGTCAAATAAAAAGCTAGTGCATGGACTACCTAGTTTTGGAGAAGAGAAAAGAATTTGTGAGTGTTGTCTTGTAGGAAAACAACTCCTACCATTCCCACAAGTAATAAAATTCAGATCAAGTAGTAAACTAGAATTAATCCATGGAGACTTATGTGGACCAATCTCACCACAACCTTAGCAAGAAATATGTATATAATCGTTTTGATTGATGACTTCTCAAGATATATGTGGAGTATCTTGTTGAAGGAGAAAGGAGAAACTTTCAAAAAATTCAAAACATTTAAGAATGTGATCGAAGCTGAGTTCGGAGTAAAGATCAAAATGTTTCTAACCGATAGGGAGAGATTTTACCTATATCGAATTCCAAATATTTTGTGAAGAAAATGGAATCTTAAGACAACTCACAGCCCCATATACACCTCAACAAAACGGTGTTGTTGAGAGATGTAATCGAACCTTAATGGATATGACTTGGAGTATGTTGAAGACAATGGAGATGCCAAAATATCTTGGAATAGAAGTTTTTCAAAGTGATAAAGGGATAAAGCTAAAACAAGAAAGTTATGTGGAAAAGATACTCAAGGAAGTCACCATGGATTCGTTCAATCGATCACTTATTCCTATGGATTCAGTTGGATTCTTAAGTATGTACATGCAAAGTCCAAGAACCTCTCACGGTGCAGCAATGAAGCAAGTCTTTAGGTATTTGCAAGGTACTAAAGGCTATGATCTCAACTTCAAGCGGGAAAGAGACAAGAAACTAATAGGATACAGTGACAGCAGCCATGACATAAATCTTGATGACGGCAAGAGCACCGCGGGTCATAGCTTTTACTTTGGAACAACACCTATCACTTGGTGTTCTCAAAAACAACCTACGATAGCACTGTCATCGTGTGAAGCAGAGTTTATAGCAGCCACTGAAGCTACTAAGCAAGTTATATGGCTCCAAGATCTTCTACATGAAGTAACGGGATTAAGAAGAGAGAGTGTGACTTTATGTTGACAATAAATCGGCGATAGCACTAACAAAGAATCCAGTTTTTCATGGACGAAGTAAACATATCCACAAAAAGTATCACTTCATTCGTGAATATGTTAAAAATGACCAAATCACGGTGGAATATGTTACAGGAGAAGAACAAAAGGCGGACATCCTAACAAAGCTTTTAGTTTCGGATCAAGTTTTCGGAAATGAGGAGCTTGATAGGAGTAGAAGACTTTCTTAATTCAGGTTTAGAAATTAAGGGGGAGAATGTTAGACAATTCCTATTTGATTTAGAAATAACTTAACTCCTAAACAAGATAGGATTTAGGAAAAAAAAAATACAAATAAAGTTTAGTTTAAACTAGATAAGGTTTTGTATTTCTATTCTTATTATGAATTATATAATGCTAGTCCATATAAATAAGAGTTCTTTGTAAAGAGTTGTTTCATGAAACATGAAAGAGATTTAGATTTTGAAAAAATTTCTAAATCAATAAAAAAAATTGTTTTTATTATCTTTTGAGTTTCAAAGATTACACTTATTAGTATCCCTACAAATAATCAAAGGTGTAAGAGGCTGCAAGGTGATACCAACAAACCAAGTTGATGTAGATCAACGCAAGTCAACCGAGAAGATCGGATTTATCACTTCTATTGCTTTGGTCAAGCCGCAGATGCAGACTAGACCATCACAGCTCTCGGATATCTCAAGATAACCCTTAAAACCTTGCAAGTCTAAAGACTTTGTATCTTCCAGAGAAACAGACGTGGTCTCCAAGGCCATTGTCTCCAAATAGAGGGAGTTATCTGCACGATCAACTAAATCGTCACAGACAAAAAGGAGTTTATGATCTTGTGTTTTCTACTGATGATGTGTTATTCTCCGAAATCCTTGGATAAGATCAGAGAACTCCAGTGTTTCGACATATATTGAAATCTTATGAAGATTTCACCGGAAGACTCACCATGATTTCTTCGATGACATCGTCGGGTATTTGAATCTTCTCAGACTCTCTTCTTCTTTTTCTTCTTCGTTTGATTTCTTTTCTTGCGGAAGAAGTAACTTGTTTGGTTGAAAGGAGCTCTAATTAACGATGTCATGTCTCTTCTTACTCTCGTTAATTCAGTGTGCGCCCTATTTATAAACAAAATTTCTTGCTTTCTCCTAAGAAATTTCGATTTCCCAATTTCAGCAGGAATTGATCAACGAATCAACATAACCTAACGAATAAATTTAACGCTTTCATTTTTGTCAAAATTGTTTTTGGATGTAGTTAGAGATTTGATACGGATATTTTGGTTTAAGTCTTAATATGATATTTGGAGTTAAATCCCATTAGTGAGGAAAAATATTTACCTATTATGTTCAAACCCACCTCTATCCTTTTATTCTGAACACAATAGATAATACTTTGATCTATTTTAAGGTTAATAAATTGAGTTATAAGAAATTTTAAAAGGTAAAATTTTCATATATTTTTTACATTTGATAAATTTATGGATATTAGAAAATATTTTTTAATATGAATTTGGGATGGTAAAATATTACATTTATGATTTATGATACTGAATCATTGATAGTGGGAAAAAATCAGATTTTAAAAATAAACTTCAGTGTAAAAACTAAAAACAGTTATATTATGTTAGACTTGTTTGCTATAAATATGTTAATAATATGTTTTGTGTAAGAAATTAACTTTTATCTTCAGTCGTTTCTATTTATTCGAGCGAGACAAAAGGAAATTAATCAATATGATTTTATTCATTTGTACAATTATTTAGCTCTACTACGAAGGTTCGTTTAGCCCTGTTGTTTCTGTTGTTTTTTTTAATAAGAGGAGATTGTGTGCCAAATATTTTAGATCCGAAATTACAGTATATAATATTAATTTTGTTTCAAACATCATTTTATTGTCTGATTTTTAAATCCGGTCTGGCTAACGATATTTGGTTTTAGACCCAATTGATGACGTAAACAAAACTATATAAACATAAAAGTGTTAGGTTATGTTGATTCGTTGACTAATTCCCGCGGAAACAAGAAATCGAATTTTGGTAGGAGAAGGAAGACAAGATGCATGGTTTATAAATTCTGCGAACATTCAATTCACAAAAGTAAGAATAAGTAACATGACACCGGTGGAGAAGACTCAGAATCTCCTTAGGACCAAACAATTTGCGTCTTCCGCAAGAAAAGTAATCAAACGAAGAAGAAAAGAGCCTGAGAAGATTCAGATACCTAACGATATCGTCGAAGAAATCATGGTGAGGCGTCCAGTGAACTCGCTAATGAGATTCCAAACTGTGTCGAAACACTGGAGATCTCTGATCAGATCGAAGTTTTTTGGGGAAAGACACATGGCTCTTGAGAATAGCAAAGAGTGCAAACTTCTTTTTTGTTTGTAATGATTTTGAAGAACGTGCGGTAGACACTCTCTTTATAAAAACAATGGACTTAGAGACCACTTCAACTTCTGTGGCAGAGAAAGCGGGTTTCGAATACGAAGGATTTGAGGGTTATCTTGAGATTTCCCAGAGCTGTGATGGCCTTGTCTGCTTCTATAGCTATAAGAGAGCAGTGGATGTGCTAAATCCGGCCACGGGAACGTCCATAGTTCTCCCCTTATCGAGAATTCAACAGCTTTGTATACTATTTCATGACCCCACACGGAGCTAGAGCCAGTTCAAGATCCAAATCCTATTCCAGGACCATTCTTTTCATTTTCTCAGTTTGGATTTGGTAAAGACAGCGTTAATGGAAGATATAAACTAGTATGGCTTAATAATTCTCTCCTTGTACTACTATTACGTGCGAGGTTTTGGATTTGGAAGAGAAAAAATGGAGGTTTGTGAATACTACTACTCTTGGTCATCTTAATATCTTGATTCATCAGAGGCCAGCGTTTGTAAACGGATCACTCTATTGGCTCACGGAATATCCAACAACACAAACCAAACTCATAGTTTTCGATATTCACACAGAGATGTTTCAAGTCATCCCAACACCACCTTTTATTACCCGTGATGCCTCTAGTGTCAAGATTGGTCTATGCAATCTCCATGGTCGTCTTTGCATTTCTGAGTTGAAGGGAGATTGTAAACAAGAGTTTTGGTAGAGGGTTAAAGATATCATATGGGAGAGGATCTTCTTCATTGACTTGCATTGTACTCACACTTGGTTTGGTGGTAACTTTCGGCAACTTCTCACACCTTTGGCTATTAGTAGGGACACCAATAAGGTCATCCTCTCAGTTCGCCATCAAGAAACCTTGTAGCCTTCGATCTTGATCCTCACTCTACAGTTTATCATTTGTATTTATCTGGTTACTATGGCTTAGCTGTCCCTTATTTACCAAGTTTATCATCTCTCTTTAATTCTACTGAAAACTAGAACCCTTTGTAATTTGTATGTTGATTAGTCCAATAACTTTGATGTATATATCAGTTATCAACTTTTGCAATAAGTATTTGCTTTTCATTCATAGTTTCCAAAATATCAACTCTTTGAATGGTAGAAAGTAGAAACAGAGTTGTTAATTTTACCATTGAAAAAAGAGTTGTTATTGAGATCGGGTCTTCGTGAACCGGTTTATATTTTAATTATTCCCATACAATTAAGGTTTATCTAGGTTCCTTGTTCTAGTGGGCTGGCCTTATAAAATGGACCTTGGGCTGTTTGTTGCATCTCGATCCCTTTTTCCTTGTATTTTAATTTAATTACCTTTAATCAACAAATGAAAAGAATTCTAAAGAGATTTCTCATAGAGTAAAAATTACATTATATTCAACAACAAAAATAAATTATAATAAAGAAATTCAAACTAGGTGAAAAAAGGAGAATAATAATATATTTTAATATCATTTTTCTAAAAGCTCTTTAAATGATACATTGGAATTTCTGTTCGAGTCTACTTGGTATATTGTAAGGAACATTAGAGCATAATATCAAACTCATTATGCAAGACCTAGAAAGTGGGATGCGAGCATCCTCTATCTACCTAAATGTTCACAAAATTGAGCTCATTGAAGAAGTTTCACTCTAATGGCAAAGAAACTATTAAAGATTACTGTTTTGGATACATTTACTGTTTTAAAATCGGTTTAGAGGTTGAGGGTTATTCGTTCAGGCTTAAGTTTGGTTCAAACTAATTGGTTCAATTGTTTTTGCAAAACTGAATTTTCTGAAAGTTGTAAAACGCTGTAAATTAAGTTAATTGCTCTTTAACAAAACAAAAAATCCAACATATCAGTTTTCATACAAGAATTTAACAATTATAAAAAATTGTCTATACGATTGATATTATCTGTTTATATATTGTATACGTATATTAAATTATAAATATTTGTAGATAAAAAATAGTTAGTACAACAAAACCTAATCAGTTAAATGAAGAGAAAACGAGGGTTTTGTCTTAAAGCTCACCAGAAAGATACGAATTATAAAAATGTGGTCCCCACACCACAGCCCGCATGTGGACACATTTCACCGTTTTAACAGTGACACCCAGACCGTAACCATCCTTCTTAATTGTAAAAATAAAGTTAAAAAGATTTTTTTTATATAAAATAAAATGAGAGAGAGAGAGATATGGACCTTAGACATACTTTTCAAGATCATATATGGCTTATTATATAAAAAAGAAGAAGAACACAAAACAGAAGAGAGATATAAAGAGATAGAGAGAGATAGGGCTCTGGGGTTTGTCTTTGTATTATAATATATATATAGAGAGAGAGATTATACATTGTAATAGTGTCTTCTTCTTCTTGATCATCATCATCATCATGCATCATTTTCTTCTTGGTTCTTTCTTTAGCTCCGATTTATAGCTTTTTTACTCTCTTTATTTCTTCTTGGTTTCTTTCTCTTGATCTCAGGTACAAAAAAATCAACTTAATTTATTTTCTCTTCTTAATTCTTAAGCTTACAAACAAAACAAAAATATAAACTCTTAATTTGTTTTTCTTTGCTCCCTCATGTCTTCTAGTGAATTGTTTTTAGAAAAATTCTTCATGTCGTCAATCTCTATGGATTCTTCCTGTTCTTAATTCCTCCGTTCGTTTTCTTCTGAAAAGATGGTTTGATTTTTTTCACTCTTTTTTTTAACTTTTTTTATATGGATTATTTGTAGATTATTCTCTTCCACGCAAAGAAGAAGATCTAAAGATGTCGTCATCATCATATAACACAAGCGTTATTCCTTCATCATCAACTTCTGCCCAGCCTTTCTTCATCACCGGCTCTGTCGCCGGAGATAACGACTTTAACCGTAAAGAAACTTTTGTGTCAATGATTCAACAACCTAATTCCTCAGCTCCACCACCCAAGAAACGAAGAAACCAACCCGGAAACCCAAGCAAGTACCTCTTATATAAATCTCTCTCACTCTCTCTCTATAGATATACCACTTATAAGATTTTCTATAAGAATCACGATAAGCTTTAAGATAAAGAAAAAAGAAAAAGGAAGAACACTAATCTTTCTCTTTATTTCTTTTTTTGTACATTCTGATATTAAGATTTTATTATTATCGACAGGCCATTAGATCATATGTATACACATATATATGTGATTTGCTTTTTTTTTATATGTACATGTTTGTAATTGTGTATATCAGTTTGTCGATTTAGTCTTCATAGCTCCTCATTTTGGGTCCGACTGGTAACTAAATTTAATTGATTAAAGTCATTAATTAATTGAAACAGATCCTGATGCGGAAGTGGTAGCGTTATCTCCAAAGACATTAATGGCTACAAACAGATTCATATGTGATGTATGCAACAAAGGGTTTCAAAGAGAACAAAATCTTCAGCTTCACCGAAGAGGACACAATCTTCCATGGAAGCTAAAACAGAAGTCAACCAAAGAAGTGAAGAGGAAAGTGTATCTTTGTCCGGAGCCCACGTGCGTTCACCATGACCCATCACGTGCTCTCGGAGACCTCACCGGAGTCAAGAAGCATTATTACCGTAAACATGGCGAAAAGAAGTGGAAATGCGAGAAATGTTCTAAGCGTTACGCTGTTCAATCTGATTGGAAAGCTCACTCTAAGACATGTGGTACTAAAGAGTATCGATGTGACTGTGGTACCATCTTCTCTAGGTAACTAATCTCTATCCATTTCATTTAAATAATTTGTTCGTATTTGGTTTAAGTGATGAAACGTATAATATATGTGTCAGTGTATGGAATCTAGATATACCCTCCTATCTTGGTAAAGTATAACAATGGACCATTTTTTGTACGATTATATTGAAAAACTATTATAAGTAAAAGTTGCATTCAACACTACATGTAAAACTTAGCTTATTTACTAATTTACATGAAAATACCAAATATATATAATCATCTGTGACTGAATTCTTGAATATTTGGCAACGGAATTTGAACCTCGAGTACACCGCCTAGAAAATGTATATAGTCACTATATGTACATAGGATCTATCAATGTATTTGTTTGGTTGTTAATGAGTAGTGAATAGAGAAAGACAGTGAAGAGAAAGTAAGAAAATTTAAAAGATGCTAAATTTGGCCACATGTCTGAGTTGGATTTTGTTTTTCTATTTTCCACTTTTGTTTTCTTCTTCTTCAATTTGCAGGTTCCCCTTTTTACGAAACTCCTCTTCATTTGTGGACCTCTTCTTATCTTTTCCTCTCTCTCTAGACATATATATATACGTACATAGATACATATATATTTGGTAAGAGTGCGTTACTTAATTTATTACAGTGTTCTGGTGAACACTTTAATGCTCTTCTAGGGTTTCTTTCTTTATTTTCATGGTTTGAGTAAAATACGTTGTTGCAGAATGTGACTGACTTATATGAACATTCATGGGTTTTGCATTAAATGAAGAAGTTCTTTCACTAAATTAGCAATTGACTTGACCTCTATATTCTTCTATCATTCTCTCCTATCAATGGTATCCGTAATAACTATAGCATTTATTGATTATGATTCACGGAAAGTTATATGATATATAGTTTGCTTTTATATGAATCAATATAACTTTAATATTGACCGTTGTCTTATTTACATTTTTTATTTATTTTGTAGACGTGATAGTTACATCACGCATAGGGCTTTCTGCGATGCATTGATACAGGAGACTGCTAGAAACCCTACCGTGAACTTTACGTCAATGGCAGCTGCTAGCAACGGTGCCGGCTCCGGTGGAATTTACGGGAGACTTGACGGTGGCAGCGGTCTCTCACATCACCATTTGAGTGACCATCTGAATTCCGGATATACCCCTCTCGCAGGTTACAATCTGAACATTGCATCTTCTGAAAATAGGAGAGACTTTGTACCACAATCTTCAAACCCAAACTTCCTAATCCAATGCTCGTCGAGCCAAGGAATGATGACTCCAACGACAAACAACAATGATCAGAGTTTCATGAACCAACATGGTCTTATCCAGTTTGATCCAGTTGACAACATCAACCTCAAGAGTGACACCAACAATAACAGCTTCTTCAACCTTGGATTTTTTCAAGAAAATACCAAGAACCCGGAAACGAGTCTTCCTTCTCTATATAGCACCGACGTACTTGTTCATCAGCGTGAAGAAAACTTGAACGCGGGTTCTAACGTGTCAGCCACGGCACTGCTTCAGAAAGCTACACAAATGGGTTCAGTCACAAGGAATGATCCTTCTGCTTTGTTCAGAGGCTTAGCTTCTTCGTCTAATTCATCAAGTGTTGTTGCTAGTCACTTTGGTGGGGGACAAATTATGGAGAACGATAATAACGGAAACCTTCAAGGTCTAATGAACTCATTAGCCGCCGTTAATGGCGGCAGCGGCGGATCCGGTGGCAATATCTTCGACGTTCATTTTGGAAACAATGGAAATATGAGCGGCTCGGATAAGTTAACGTTAGATTTTCTTGGAGTTGGGGGAATGGTGAGAAATGTAAATCGCGGTGGTGGTGGCGGTGGTCGTGGTCGTGGTGGTCGTGGCAGTGGTAGTGGCGGAGTTTCTTTGGATGGTGAAGTGAAGTTTCCGGAGCAAAATCATCCATTTGGAAGAGGTTGATAATATCTTATTATCGTAGAACTTTATTAGGTGATAACTTTGTTATCTTCGTTCGTTGTTTTCAGAATCTATATATACTATTATATCGTTAGTGAACTTTTTAGGTCTGGATTTGGTTAGGGTCTGTCGTTTCTATAATAAAAAGAATGTAAGTTTGCCATATTGTTGACAGTTAAGGTTTGCTATTTTGTTGACTTACAACTCCAGTTTGAATTTTATCCGGTTTTGTTTCTAACCGAATATAAAATATTATGGTTTCGAACGAATGGTTAAAAATGGTAGAAACTTCAACAAAAAATTCTATCTGTTAGAATGTTTACAGAAAAAACAAAAAAAAAATGTTTACAAACAAGTCATCTTAGGCCCAACAATTCACATCGTTCATGTACGTAGTTAAATGTTCTTGTTAACTAGATCTGTATGCTGTGAATTGAAAGGGTTGACAATTCGGTTTATGGTTTGGTTTTAATTTATTTATTTTTTGGGTTTATTAAAAGCTAAAGCCAAATAAAACATATTATAGTTTGTTTTGGTTTAATTCGATTTGGTTTTTGTCGATTCAGATTTTAATTTAAAAAATCTAAAAATATATAATATTATAGTTATTTAATATAATTATATATATAGATTGTTAAAATGCAAAATTTTAATATATGACAAAAATAAAAAAATAATACTAATAATAATATATGACAACTTTCTTACACCGTTTAGAGGAAATATATTTTTAATGAAAATTAGATGTTTATTTGCGCTACACGCGAAGTAATATTATTAGTGTTGATGGGTTAGTTCTCCAATGATCGCGGTACTAACATGAACACTAACCCTTCCTATCACATGACTCACAAGCTCTTAATTCCTTACATATTAATCAAGTTAAAATTGATATAATATTAATCTTATTTGGTCTAGTTATACGGTTTATTAAAAATCAGATAAAACTGAATGGATGCTTAATGAGTCATGTTTTCTACTATAACTATTTTTAATTATTTTGGTCATATGAACAAATACTCAACTTGATAGCCAATGTAAGGTTTTTTGACAAATTGAATAATATTTGTTTGCTTTTAAAATTTTGAATCATATCATATAAGAAAAATAAATCTAGATTTGTTTCTTATATAAATGATGTGATGATTCTTTATTTTAAAACGTATGGTCAAAATATATGTATAATTATTTTTACACCTGAAGTAGAAGATATAATATTGTAATTTGTGTTAATATCGTTGTTATGTTATCACCTAATTCCAAAGTCATTGATACATTTTAGTTGACAAAAAAACTACTGTTGTAACTGTCTTTTTTCCATACACATCTGATTAAATAAAAGCATGTGTAAGTAAACAGTAAAGTATAAGCGTATAACTATGAGTCTATGATGAGTCGGTTCAAGCGCTATGATGCCCGGTTTGAATTTAAAACCATTTAATTTATTATTCAAAAATATTATCGTACCCTTTTCTGGCTACAAATATAAAAGAAAATAAAAATATCCACTTGAATATATATTTACTCGGGAGATAAAAAAAAAGTAAATATTGCATGGTATATAAATGCATATGTACCATGTATAGATACTAAATTTTATTATAAACTAAATTTACACATCGCACGTTGCACATGCAAATATACATATGAGCATATTTGAAGATAATAATACGCCAATCGTATCGGATATATTCCAATATAAAGCATAGTCCAAACAGAAGCATCCAACATCTTCGTATTATTAAAATTAAAAAAGAAAAGATATCTTCATATTATTTAATATCATATCGTAAATGAATATTCACGTAATACTATAGTACCTAGAGAATTATATATTCTATATTAGATCTATATTTAAAATATTGATTGTGAGTGAAGTTATCTAGGGAATGACAAAATCAAAGAAAATTTATATTGTATAATACTAATGTTGGGCAGTGAGAAGGGAACTGATTTTTCCCATTGATATTTTATTATGTTGACTAGTTTTGATTAGATCGATCCTGCACAATTTGTAGCTTAGGTAGTAGAGAGACATATAATTCTTTAATTTATTAAAAAATAATTGAATTTAATATTTTGAATATTATTTTTTCCCTTATTCAAAGATAGTTGTTTTAAATTTCTTACACACAATAAAAACAAATTTTAGATACCAAATATACTTTTATTATAATATTATTATTTCAAAACAGTTTATTTTATAACAATTTTTTTATATTTAATTAATAAAAGTAAAATTGGTAAATAATCAAAAAAATTATATTTGAAATATAAAACTTCTATCGTGAAAAAAAAATTAAAACATCCATATTTATGGAACAGAGGGAATAATATTTTTGAAATATCTATTGCTCCAAATTTTACACAACGGATATCAAATTTACAGAGAACTGGAACGACTTAATGAGAATAGATGAAACTATTCAAGCTAATTTTTTCTAACAAATATTCAAACAAATGAAAAAAGAACTATGGAAAAACAATAAATCAACTAGATTAAAGCAAAAGACTAACGAGATTCGAGTTCAAACTAAATGAAATATATATATATATATATATAAAGACTTAAACGAATAAATTCAATATTAACAAACGAATCCTAGGCAATTAATTTGGGTGACTCTTCTTTTTTCTGTGATAAATTGTGAATTATATTATCAAAATAAACAATTTTCTTTACAATAACTCAACCAAGCTGATAAATTTTTAGACTAGCCCAGAAAACAATACAAAATGCCTAATTGAAACTTGTGAAGGAAATAATTCCAATTCGGATGATTCTTACCTAATTTGTGATATTCATATAATCAAACAACGATAATCGCTAAGAATAATTCTTAGGTGTTAGATGACTAATTTAGATCGACTAATATACTTCTATAACATTAATCTTATGCTAATCATTTTTACCAACAATAATCTTTTATTCGTGAATAAATAATAAGTATACAATAGTTACAAGTTCAAATAGTCACTAAACATCATAATTATCATTTTTTATTGGATAGCAAATAAAATACTTATGAGAATTATTTGACAACATTTTATTGAATACTTTCCAGATATAAAATCACATAAATTCTAGATTAACTAATCTAGCATCAAGATCATATGATTAGCAAAGAATAAATGAAGTTTAATCCTTATATATCACAGATTAACCAAGAATCACTCTAATCTACAAATTCAAAAACTCTTAAAAACTACTCAGTATTTTTTATCAAAACACAAAGATCCATGATAATCTTTTGGCATAACCATAAAAGATTAGAGAATAGAAGGTTAAATCTAAAGGGGAATTAATTTTGATTGTATGAAGTTAAAGAAATCTTAATAAAATGTCTAAAAACCTTAAAGAGGCAAAATAATTTCAAAAAATTTCAAAATTATCCAAAAATTCTTATGAAGAGGCTTAAAAACATTATATAGTGAATAATGATAAATTTGGAAAAAACTTTAGAAGTATAATGGTTTCTCTCAGATGTATTCATCACCAAGAGGCTTATTTATATCATAATTTGTCTAACAAATTATTTACATTATAATTATATAAAATATACTTATTTAACAAGAAGAGATATACACAAATATCTATATTCTTAATAATATTCAGAGAATATGTTATATGCGATCTCATAATTCCGAGATATCCTAACAAATAATGTCAAATTAGATCAACCTAAGAAAAATCGGATCGGATCAAGGTTCTTGAGTTTTTGAGAGAGTCCAGTGGATGAGCTGGATCATTGGAGGTCACTGTAAACTTTGGATGTTCTTCAAAAGTGCAGCACGAAGGACATATCCGAGTGAACAAGCTATAGACCGCTCACTGAACCTCTGAAATCTTTGGATCTTTAAATCAAGATTCAACGAACGATTTAAACAGCTAAAATGTCGCTGAATAATTTAGAAATAATATAATACGCCGCGAACCTCTATTTTTAGATTATGCGTAATTTGAATTCATTATCATTTATCTCTTTTATGATTTGTTCTGGTTAACAATCAAATCGTGTGCTCTAAATACTAACCCGAACGTCAAAAATTCTTCAAAGAACATCTCATCAATGTTTTCAAGCTTTCATGTGTTTGTTTACTTCTCGTATAATAGTTTCCCTTTAACGGAAGGAGGGACCCACATATCAATCTTTCATACGACAATTATATGATGTTACATTAGAAACAATGTTACATTATAATATGGTGTTCATTTTATTTAAGTAAAATTAAACACATTTGATGTAAAAGAAATCAAATAAACATATTTTGAAACGTGTGTGCATGTGTAGGTACATAACTGAGCTGAGACCCATATATATCTTTGTGTTTGGATCTAAGCTTTGTGTATGCACATATACATCCATACTTAATTAAGAAACTACCGACAATAAAAAGAAGTCGGCCACCTAATTCAATATATGGCCGAAATACAAAACTAATAAAGAGTACCTACTCAATTGATAAATCAATTCAAAGTTACTAATTTTAAGTTCCATGACATTTTTTTTCTCTACAAAATACTTAACGCTGAAGTTAAGGCAACATGCTGTTGACATTCCGAAGACATACCTCAACTCGTTTCTTTTCGTCTTCATTGTTACTTTCCCAACGTTGACTATACCTACTCAGTTTTACATGTCCGGATCCAACATGATGTTAGATAACCAAAATTCATATTAATCATTAGAATCTGTGAAAAAATTAGAACTTTTATCATATAAAGTGGATCATTACTAGATAAGACATTTGATCAATTATCTATTACTATAAGAAAACATGTAATTTACTATTATTTGTGACGATCACAGTCGTTTCGAAAAAATATAAGTAATTTAAGATTAATTTGCGACAATTTTTAAAATAACAATAAAAACATCACAAAAATATCTTAAATTTAAAACATAATCAAAATCCTCGTAAAATAGTTACAAGATGATTTTAGGACTGACGAAAAACGTAAATATATGTAAAAAAGAACTTCTCGAAATCTACCACAAATCCCCAAATGTTCTAAGGTTTTACATGATCACATCAGCCATAATACAACAAACATCACAATGGAGAATCTTATCGTAGATATTTGTAGTTGGGAAAATAGATTTGAAGATATTACGTTTAGCACTTTTACTCGCGACTGCAAAAACGTCGCGGATAATAACTAACCAAGATGACTTTATCTTTCTTTTTTTTTGTCTGTCTCCAAGATGACATTATCTCAGAATACTATATGTATAACTTATTTCTTTTCCCCAAAAATTATTAATTCTGTATTATTTTCTGACTATGTAAACATTTTCTAAGTAATGAAAGACAGAGATGTTTAACAAAAAATAAATTTTATTTTAAATCATTTACTTAAAAATGGAACTTAAACTCAAAATTCCATCAAGTTTTTTATATTTTCTAATTATTGTAAAGTTAATTTTATTATTTAAAATAAATTTTTACTTGCAGATGTAAATAAATGCGTACGAGCCAAAAATTCAGGAATTTTGTAATGAAATTTTATATTAATTTTATAATTATTTCAACCAATTAAAATTCAAACTAGCATGAAATAAAATTGATCTCACTTGATAATAACATTTTTGGTTCATACTTTACCAAAACGATTTTTAAAAAAAAGGGTCCAAATCGATGTGATATTAAGCTTCAATTTTTATAGTTTGTCTCGTGGGGTATGGTCCGTAGTTACAACCATAAAAATACAGCTTATATGTTTCCCAGGGAAATTCTTCAATAGTAAGTAAATTATTTTTTCATCTTTCTGAATCGGAAAGATTATATATAAAGTTGAGATGTGGATTTATATTAATCGAAATGGATAAGAAAAATAAAAGGGGAAGCATGTGAATGACAGAGTTGTCGTTCATGTGAAAGATAGAAAAAAAAATGGCCCGTGAAGAGATTGTCGAGAAAAGTTTATGAATACTACAAAAATTCTTGAGATTTCTTCTGCTTCTTCTTGGTCCACTTCATTATGGGAAATCTTAAATTGGGCCATACAACATCAATTCTTTTTTATGACAACATCATATATTAGATTATGGGAGGAAGAGATGCTTACTTCAAGAGGCATTCACTCCGGGAAAATGGGTTACTTCGTGCCTTTGTTCTTTAAGCAAGGAAATCAGCACAAATATTATTACAATGCACAAACAATCGAATTTAGTATGAAGAATAACAGCTTTACTTGATCATTTTCAATCCATGAGCCATCCAATTGTCATCTCATAGTCATACTACTTGAATCCGCACTGGAATCCTCAATCTCAGCAGTTTTAACATTCACATCAGTTTCTTAGATAAGTTGGGCTAATCTCTAAACCTATGCCTCATTAGTGGCTAATTGAATCATATATATCTTCAAATGAGTGATCTACATTACTAAAAACTTTATCATTTCTAACTTTCCAAATACATCACAATATCAATGAGAATTTTGTAAGTTAATCCTTGTAAATACTTAAGTTCTTTGTACGACAGAATGAAGAGATAAATTTTTTGAAGAAAAATGTAAACGGAAAAAACACCCAGAGATGATGGAATAACTGATAACGCTCTATTAATTAATGGATACATTGATAGTATGCTTATCTATTCTATTTGATCAACCACATATCTGGATCCATTGGCATATAACTTTAACATCTATCAAAAAGAAAGGGTAAGACTAAAAGTCTTTGTTTTTAGTAAGATTTGGGATTTGAAAAATATAAAATAGATCTAATATCTAAATGATTATTTTTATTTATCCAAACAGTGTTTAAGTCATAATGTTGTAAAAGTCAACAATTATTTTCATTAATTGTGAGTTTGGTAACAACAAAATCAATTCATACAAAGACGGAATAATGACTCTAAATGTTGAGAATTCTCTTGATTGCTTCATATAAAACGTTGAAGTCTTTGTCTTTGTAATTAAGGCTCCTTCTCATTTAGATGATCGATGAAAAAATATACAAGGAAAGAAAACAATCTCTTTTCTCTTCTTTTTTCTTGTGTATGAGAGTGCAAAATATTTTTAAAGTCTGTTAGTTTTTGATTTTGAATGCTGCAAATTAAAAGATGTGGTTATATCTTAAAATTTTGATTGCATAACACTATTTCACTACAAACAATTAAATAACTAAAGCAAAAGTTAAAAAAAAAAAATTAGTATCGGTTCTTTTTTATATTTATTAATAGCAATTCTTTAGTTTGTCGTAGAAATCGAGATTTTACTATACATTTGGATCGAAGATTCAAAGACCACGTGATAAATGCGAAGAGTTTAATCAAACAATAACTATAATGAACTTATGCTTTTAATTTTAGAGCCGAGACCACTATGCCACCATGCTCCCATTAATTTTTTCTTTTTGTCGTTGGTTGTTAAAATCTGTATATCTCTCTGAGTGTGTATTCAAGTTGGGATGGGATGAAATTAACATGTATCTAGAAACAAGAGAATTTCTATATGGATTTTTAAACCAATACTACGACTTTTTTTTTAACAAGTTATAAGCAAAACATTTTAAGAACAAAAAAAAAACAGGGGGAAGAAAAAAGATGAGAGGAGAGCTGTCTGTTTTTGGTGAGACAACGATTTCATCTCTCCCTCTCGTTTCATGTGGATGGGCCTCCTTCCATCACTTGCAAGTATGTCCCTTACATAATATATGCTTATATTATTATTATTTTTTCCATCTGATTTTGATTATAGTATTGTTATTCCCCATATAAATTATTACGACAAAGACATTAAATTAATATTATTAATATCACTATTCCAACAATTCTAGAAGTTGTCACAATAATGTGATGATGTTAACACCAATAGAATACATCTTACAAAAAAAATATCCAAAACTAGCCAAGAATCAATGAAAATATCCTCCAACAACAATATTCAGAGAGAACCCTTTGACAAAAAAAAAACAAATGATATTCATATACCAAAGCAAAAGAAACCGATCAAATTACAAAATGAGTTTCAAATTTCACCAAAATAATAGTAATTTTGTAGATATTTGAAAAAAAAACAAAACATAAGCCAATTTAGCAGAAAATGTAAAAATTAAACCAAAAATTTAGTTTTTTTTAACATTTAAGATATTTTAATAAAAATATGTTTCTAAACCAGAATCAAAATCGTACAAAATTTATATGCATTAGTTTTAGTTTAACACTGATACTACTTTTAACCGCAAATTAGCATCAATAATGTAGATTTGTGAATGTTGAAACAGAATTGTTTATTTTTGACCGTTAAATATAAATATGTTGGGGACAATCCTTTGAGGATATGGTAGGAACATGTTACATACAAAACTATACAAATGCATATATATGTTTATATATGTATATGCACATGTGACATGTATGTATACATGTATTGAGATATTTATAAAGGGAATCACAGGACAAACGCTCGTGACATTGCCAGCTAGTGAAGATGACAAATGAAAAGAAATTAAAGAATAAAAAGGTAAATAAAAGAAAATAAAAACAAAAAGACAAAGAAACTTAGCAAAGGCTGCTTGTACTCTCCAATTCATTGACTGCCCCATGCAATGATAAGACGATAAATGTGTCAGCCAAAAACAAATCTCAAAACTTTTTTTCTACCAAAAACAATTATTCACACCCAAATTTTTTATAGTTAAACCCGTTAGTATAGTGTTGTTTTAGTCTTGACCGTGAGAAATATATGTCTCTACAAAGACTTACTATTGACTCGAAAATAAATAAATAAATAAATAAATAAATTATTGACTCTAAATCTATAAGCCCATTTTATCAAAGAAAAACAAAAAAGAAACTATACGCCCTGAATTTTTTTTTAACTTTTTAAATATATCTAATATTTCCCATGGCAAGAAAAAAAAATGTAAACCAAATACGCAGAAGTACTCCACGGATTAAATAATATAAATGAATATAATATGAAAGTTTCTTCATTCTGAAACCATAAACTCTGAAAAAAAAAATTTCAGGAGGGAATCCATTATATAAACTATAAAGCAAAATCTTTTACAAAAGAAAAAAAAAGCTGAGTTTAGATAAATTGCAACTAAATTTTAATTACTTCAAATGGGGTTTTGCTGACGACATGTATTACCTGAAAGATATAGCATGTACTTTGATGAACTAAAGACTTTTGGAAATTTTCCTCATAAACTTCTTCATCTCCTTAGAAACTTGCATGATGGATTCCATATGGTGGTGAACTTTCCGGACCACCACCAGGATTCACATTTATGCTGCTTCTATCGGCGGAATCCGACGACGAGCCTACTATTTCCCTACTATTTCCATGTTGTTGTTGCTGCCGTTGGTGTTGTTGAAACCCTCCGCTTCCACTCATGCTTCTTACGATCTGTCCAACTCCAAGAAAGTCTCTCGTCATGCTCTGTTTATCAGCGTTTAATCCTTTGTTCACGCCTCCGTACGAACCAAACGGAGAATCTACTCCGTTAACGTTTCCTGATGCGCCGGGGTTAGAGAAAGAATTCATCAAATCCTGAAGATTACTCTCGTTTTCTCCATAGATTCCACTCCCAAAGCTTCTTAGGATGGATGAGGCAGTGTTATTGTTGTTGTTGTTGCTTGAGGTTGAACCCATTTGAGCAGCTTTCTGAAGAAGAGCAGTGGCTGACATGTGAGGTGTTGAATTGGGATTTTGCATTGATGAGCTAAACAGTGAAGGGACTGATCCTGCAGAGCTGATTCTATCCGCCGAGCTCATCAGATTGTTAGGGAAGAGACCAGTGCTTCCTTCTCCTCCTCCTCCAACAGCATTTTCGCCATCAAAACGGCTCGAAATCATAAGATTACCCGAAGAAACAGCAGCGGCGGCAGCAGCACTAGGGTTACTTGTAGCAGAAGTAACTCCATTGTTTCCCGAGAGGAAGCTGAGATTGAAGAGATTGGAGGAAGCAGAGTTATGGTTATCATGTGAGAATTGCATCAGATTCTGTTGAAAACTTATCGGTGATGGCTTGATGTTATTGGTCGCAGCCAAGAACCCTTGTTGATGATGATGATGGTCTTGTTGATCATGAAAGCTAGGGTTTTGCTCCTGCATGAAGTAGCCTGATGCATTTGCAGCAATGAGATCAGAGGAAGAGCGTGAGGCGGCTCCTCCTCCGCCGCTCCCAAGACGGAGAACGTCGCCGGACTGGTGATCAAGATTCTGTGGCGCCCCCATGTGGGACAGACCAAGGATCATGCTTGACGCGTTGTTGGAATTGTTGGTGTTTTGTCCGTACGGGAAGTGATGACTTGGCAAAGAAGTCAACGAAGTTGGGTGTCTCGCACTCTCTTGAGCTAACGCGTCACAGAAAGCTCTATGTGTGATGAAACTGTCTCGCCTGTGCACAAAAGAAAAAATAAATAAATAATTCACAATGGAATCTATTGGGTCGTCAGATATATACATTTTAATTTATTAAATAATGAAATAAAATACATATTTTGGTAAAAGTGAAATAAAAAAAATATATGTAAGTAGAGAGAGAGACTCATCATGTCACGTAGCTACAAATAGATTCGCGTGTAATTATGGGATCTTGAAAAGTAGATAGATGGCTAGAAAGTCCCTCTACTACTCTATTATACATCCTGTTATTATTCACCTATGTAATTTTAACAGCTTACACACTCACATGTATGATGCATACATATAATTGCACGCATATAGGAGTACAATGTTGTGTCACACTTCAATTATGATGATGTATTTTTCTATATGACTATGCGTACGAACAAATGCATAAAACTATCTATATTAGTATATGCAATAACTAAACAATAAGAAGCTCCGGAAAACTATAGTTTATGAATGTATATACGTTTTGTGTTGATATGTCTATCTATAAATAAATGGGTATCCATAGAATTAAATAGTTAGGTGGGAAAAGTTATGTTTCACACTAGCGTATAGAGAGAATGATAGTCAAATGAATATCTGAATTTGTCTAGTTCAAGATCCTGTAAGTTCAATAAATGCAACTTGAACATATGTATTCAATGAACTGCATATATGATTATATAAATGTTGAAATAACTACTAATATATATATATACCACCATATTTTTTATTTACTTCATTCTATTTATAGAACTCCTCTAAATGCACGCACACACACAAACACAGCAATGCCATATTCGAAACTATAGTTTAGTATACTAGTTATCACTTCTATGCAATATTATGCAAAATGTGTATTGTAGTGATTCAGTGAACCAAAAATAATATATGGTGTGTATGGCGATGGTGCAGAGTACAAACGAATCATAACCAACAAAAAAAAATCATAAAATTTTACACATAAGAGAACAAACACTGTAACAACAACCTCCCTAGATATTATATAGTTTAGTAGCACGTGAATTGCCCATATAGTATAAGTATAATTTTATATCTAAGAACAAAATTCTGAAAAAATATATTAATTTATTTTTATGACAGAAAATAGGGCGGTGTTTCCAAGGCAAAAATATAAAAGAAAAAAAAAAGAAATTGAAATTGGTCGTCTTTGGTTTTAAGGTTTCTGCTAGAAAGCATCTAATGAAATATGGCAGTTTCAGTGTCATATATAGATATAGTTATACACACGTACACATTCACGTGTGTTCATGTATCGATTTTAGTTTTTAAGAAAATTATTTTAAATAATAAAGAAAACTAAAGTTGCATTACTGCACGAAAGAAAGCGATAAGAGCATCGAAGACTTCGAGGCGAAACAGAAAGTGAACAAAAAAAAACCCTAATCCATGAAGAATGACTCACAGACACATATTCTCACACACATATCAGACAAAGTATAATTTTAAAAAATTTAAAGATTAAATATACTTACCGAGAGAAGAGTGTACCACAGTCACAACGATACTCTTTGGTACCACAAGTCTTGGAGTGAGCTTTCCAATCCGATTGAACAGCGTAACGCTTAGAGCATTTCTCGCATTTCCACTTCTTTTCACCATGTTTACGATAATAATGCTTTTTGATTCCGGTGAGGTCTCCAAGAGCACGTGAGGGGTCATGGTGGACACACGAGGGCTCCGGACAAAGATACACTTTTCTCTTCACTTCTTTGGTCGATTTTTGTTTGAGCTTCCATGGAAGATTGTGTCCTCTTCGATGAAGCTGTAGATTCTGTTCTCTTTGAAACCCTTTGTTGCATACTTCACATATGAATCTGTTTGTAGCCATTAATGTCTTTGGAGACAAAGCTATCACTTCTGCATCGGAATCTAATTAAGAGAAAAATCATTTTATTAATTTGAGTGATTTTTTTTGTATTGCATGGAAGATAAATTGATTAACATCTGAATTTTGGAGAATCAAGAACTAGAGTTTGCTAATTTGCTGATTTCAAGATTTGAAAAACTGGAAAAGGGAAAAAAAAGGGAGATGAAGAAAGGAATTTCTCTTTTTCATCAATCAATACTAAATTTTTTTTTATCACATGATTTATAAAATCAAGATTGTAAGATTTCAATTAAGGTCAATTAACTTACTTGGAGTTCTTGGCTGGTTTCTCTTCTTTTTCTGCGGTGGAGCTTCAGGTGGCGGTGGCTGGTGGTGAGGAGGAAGAGGAGCGGCAGCGGAGGACTTAGGAGGGAGAAGGTGAGATTGATCATCTTGTCGGACTCCAAAAAAGGAAGCAGCGGAGGATGAAGAAGCAGCCATGGATTCTTCTGTGTTCTATGTGATGGTGAGAGAGAGAAGAAGAACCAAAAAAAAAAAAAGAGAAATGAAATTAGCTAGAGAGAAGAAACTCTTTAACATTAAATTCTTTTTTGACTCCACTGATATCTTATCTCAATAAAGCCCTAAAATTGGGATATTCCAGATTTTCAATTCATTATTTTATTATTAACAGATATAAAATAAAAATAAAAATAAAAAGACATAGAAATTCTTGTGAGGTAATAAAAGAGAGAAGTTGAAAGTGACGGGTGAAAAAGAGTGCTAGAGTAGTAAAAAAAATATCAACCAAATTAATAGCCTAGAGTGTTTGTTAAAAGTTCATATTTGGTTAAAAAATAGGGTAAGATAACCAAACTGAATTAATCTAGTCTGGTATAGGATACTAAAAAATCTATACACTTATTTCTGTATTACTGAATTAAATGTATGAGAATTTTCTATATGATATACATAGGATACTAAAAAATCTAGACACTTATTTCTGTATATTTTATACGAATTTCGTTACGCAGTTGAATAAAAATATTTAACAATTTGGTGTCGCCTGTAGCACTAACACATAGACAGAGCCGTTAATTATTTCAGTTTTTTCCTCAATATGTAATTGATTTTTAGAAAAAAAGAAAGTATGAGAACTACAGAGGTCGGTGGACCCAATCCATTTGCCACAAAACGACAGTGGATGTGCGTGAGACAACCCTCACCAGCTCCTCTCTCTCGCTAATATATGTGATTAATAACATTGAAGAACTTTTATTTCTCTTTGGCTCTAAAAGGTTTTATAAAATAGATTACCATAGTGTAAATATGACATTAAAATAATGTATAACATAAAATATCTATCTATACGATATTGTTTTTACAAGAGAAATTTACAACGAATGTCTAACCTATATAAAATTTGTTTTAATATATCTTAAAGAAATGAAAATGTTGGAATTTTGTGCGTACGTAAGATTTAACTAAGTTAAAACATTCTACCATATACTATGCCGTAAGAAATATATCCAAATAAGGAAGAAAAAATATGACTTGAGTTTAAAAATAAATTAGTTATATAAATTACTTTAAAAAGCACACAAGTGTAAAACATATTTTAATGTATCTACTTCGTAATTACCAGTTATGAAACTATTCGACTATATGGGTTTATGAGTTTTTAAAATATTACTAAATTTATAAAAGAAATCTTTTTTATGTCCCAAAAATATAATTATAAAGAGAAATAGAAATTTAAAACTATAAACTAACACCGATGTGGGCTTTTTCATTAGGCAATATATATATATATATAGAGAGAGAGAGATTTCTCGAATTTTCAAAAGTTAATCCACAAAACATCTAATATTTATCCTAAATTGTTAAAAAATACGATTATTTGTCACAATCGTCATCATCATCTCATATGGGTCTCTTTTTTGGTTTTAAAAAGTTCCTATCATATCATATTACATCTATATGTATGTATGTCTGTCTGTCTGTCTGTGTGTCATGGAAGACTGTATGTGAAACGAAATATTCCAAAGATAAAAAAGGACAGAAGGAAGAAGGATTGTATGTATTTTTCATGTATGCGGTAAAGTAAAAACCGAAAAAGAGACTCCTGTTTTTAACTATATTTCATTGTCTCTTCCCAAATTCAAGCAATTAGTTAGAAGTTTTTTTAAATAAATCTATTAATAATTCCCAAATGATAGATCCCTCCATCGTTTATATATTCATTTGAAATATCAAAACAACTAGATCATTTATCTATCAATATTACTTAGTGGGCTACTGAAAACAATTTACATAGTATTCATTATATTTCAGCAAAAAATTTATACAACAATTACGTAGCATAATGAATACTGTTTATGAAATTCTTAAATTTAATTTAATTTATCTTATATTTAACAATATATTTTTAGCGCATCAGTTATATAACTTCTATTAATTTGAAAGCAAAAAATGATAGTCTTATTTGATAAATATATTTAAAAACAATATACTGAGCAGGAAAATAATCTTATATAATGTCACTTGAAAATAATATATAGTATTAATAAAATACCTGTTATAAAAAATATATTATTACAAATGTACAATCTATAGCAAAAGTTATTTTAAAATTCAGTTTATTCTCCAAAGAAGGAGATCAGGAAAACCAACCCATTTCTGTATGGGTCTCTGTTAACGTGAGCATGAGTATACTAAACATGTTTAAGATATCACCATAAGATAATCCAAAACATCATACGATGTTATTGTTTTTTTGTTTTGCACAATTATTTTTTTGTTATGCAAAGAATTTTCAGGGAAAGGAATAATAATTGCCATTCCCGATAACAATGACAGTTGAACCATATCCTTTCCTCTCAGATACATATTCGAATAGAAATTTCTGTCAAATCAACAGTAAGTATATATAAGTTAAAAACAGACCATATTCAAAAGTAAAGATATGAATAATAACTTCACCTCTTTTAGCTCGTCGAGTCTGAGGTCAAGTTTGGAAGCGTTCCTATCAGTTTCGTAACTCTCAAGTATGGAATAGAGGGCCATATATATACATAAATATACAAACACACACAGTAATGGGTTTAGAGTAAATTTAAGGCGAGTTAATGCAGTTTGGAAAATCATTAATTACTTTAATTAATTTTGTTCAAGATTGTCATATTATTAACTAAATTGCAAGTGGACAAAAGTTGTTAAGAGTAATTACCATATATACATATTAAAATTACTTTTAAAATAATAATAATCATTTGTTCTTTGATATTTACCATTTTAACCTCCACTTGTGAAAACGTAATAAAGTGAGAAATCACAAGAATAAGTCCCTTAATTTTGCTTTGTTGACAAAATCACCCTTTTCATGTATACAACGTTTAAATATCAATTCATACGACAATTTATCCTACGGTGTAACATTTACCAAATTCTGAAAAGATATACAACCAATGTAGTAATCTTTAAAATGAAATCATAAACAGGTCAATCGAATGATTAGATAATAATATATCCATAAGATATCAATTTTTTTCCGTTAGCAAATAAAAACCAATAATTTACGTATAATTTGTCCAACTCATTTTATTCTAATTGCATATAAAAACTAACAACAATTGGCTATTTTCTTAAAATTTGACAATATACAATTTTCATCATAAATAGATATTTAAACATGGCACAGACAAAAAAAGAGTAATTTTGTCAACAGGGCAATCTTAGGGTTATAATTTTTATTTTAATAATTTTGGGGTGGTAAAATGACTCAATATAAAGTTGAAAGATTTGTCAAGATCTTTTTTGTTAAAATAACCAATACAAGGGCATTTATGCCAAGTTATATATATTTTTGGAAGTTTATGTGTAATGGCTGTTAACTGTTGTTATTGACCATTAGTAAAATATACGTCCGCGTGTAAGTCATGAAGAGTACAAATCTTCGTATTTGTTTTGAACATAAATAATAAAATCTTCGTCCACCTTGTCATGACAATGTTATATATAATTTCATATTTATCTTTAACACATTATTATCAAAAACATTAAAAGAATAAATTGAGATTTTAGCTCTAAAAATTGATATTTATAGTAAATATATATGAATTGTAAAATTAGTTTGGATTATCTGTTAATTAGACCAAATAATGAAAATAAACTATAATCTGTAGTACACCGATATATAGAAATACAACGGGTATGAAAAACACTTAAAATTTGATTATTATTATTATTATTATTATTATTATAAATTGTACGATTTTGTGTGTTTAAATTGAAAACTTAAGAATAAATGGTATATTAGTATCATTTGAGTAAAGACAAAAACACAATTAGCTTAGCCATAATTAAAGAAACTTCGGCTGCCTGTAAGTCACGAAGAATTCATAAATCTTTCATAATTCAGTATAATAATATGAATCTATTTTTTTGTTTATCTTGAATACATTACGATTGTGAACATTACAATAATAAATTGAGATTTTTGCTCTACATATTGAAATTCATAGTAAATATATATGAATTGTGATAATATTTTGGATTACAGGTTAATTAAACTAATAATGAAAATAAATAAACTATAACTTATAATACACTGATATATATATATATATATATATATACAATGGGCATGAAAAGATGCTTGAAATTTGACTATGTATATTATCAAAAATTTCACTATTTAGTGTGTTTGAATTGAAACTTTTAGAATAAATGCTATGTAGAAAGTATTTTTTAGTATTATTTGAGTGTAGACAAAAATGTATAAACGTTTTAGTAATTTACATCTTTGAGCATTTTGAAGTAGCGTACTGACTGCCGGGACAAAGATAGGCCCATGTAAGAAAAATGGACATATAGAGGCCCACGAACAAAATGGATCAAGCAATAACAAAATGATATAGGTTTGTTTTTTTGTTTATGCATGTTTTATTAATTTAATGCAAAAGGATGACAACATTTTTCGTTGCAAAAGGATTCTCCAAATTGATCTATTGGATAAAATATCTTCATTTGATTCATTTTTAGAATTTCTTATTTTACAAATTTGTTTACGTGCACATGCCAAAAAATAAAATATTTTTATGCACTACTTTTCAAAATATGAGGTGTAAAGAATTTCCAGATTTCTTTCTTGCAATCTTAATTAGATGTAGTCATGTAGCGATTAAAATTTGAACGCATAAATATCGAAAGTGGCTAGAAAAGATTGTTAGAAATTTAAATTTATAAATGATTTATCTTCCTGTCCTTAAAAAAAATCAACTTTGTAAATTCACTAAACTATTTTCCACGTCAAATCAAGTGAAAAATGTCTCTTTAATAGGACAATGAAGAACCCATTTGTATTATGTATTTCTCTCTGAGATTCATATATGATTTTACAGATTTTAGCTTCTATATTTCTTCTTCTTCGTGTGAACAAAAATCTGAAAACAGTTTCTCTATATACATTGTAACACACACACACACACTTCACTCATGGGATTTTTTTGGTGGCTTACTCTGTTCTTCATCCGTAGAATTATATCGCCGAAGTGAAGCAAGACTGCAAAAAAACAACAAAAACGTTTCATTAAACAAAATCACAAAGATCTAAGAAAATGACAAAACGAAGATAGATTCAGATTAAAAAACCTGCAATTCTGTGGAACTTTCCAAGTGAAACCAGAGGATTTCTTAAGATGAAGTGGTAAAGACATGAAATCTCTCCAATCTTGAAGCATAATTCTAAGATCATGAAGCTTACTATCCATACCAAAGCAACAATTCGCATGCATTGTACAAACAAAATTCAAATCTTTGCTTGGTTCACAAAATCCACCAAAATACTTGGTACTCAAGAACCTCATAGTAAGCCGAAGTTTCCAAAGGAAAGGATCTGTCTTGATGAAATTTAGAACATCTTGATCGTGATATTGAGGGTATTTGATCCGTGAATCGTACCAGAATTTGTAGAACTGTATAGTTCGGTTATTAGATCTCACAAATGTAAACCCTCCATTTGGTCTATTCGTTCTATCATTCATCCTTCCATTGTAATGATCACAAGCAATCTGGAAATCAACAGACCCGTAAAACCGCGGAAAAGGGTTCCTAAACCACATCACATCAGCATCCTGAAGCACAAAAAGAAACAACATAGATCACTCACTTCAATAGAAGAACCAGCCAACAAGTTCTTGAAGTAATCAAGAACGCAAAAACACTTACCGTGAAAACAAAATTGTAACCCATTTCAAGAACAGTGCGCAAGAAATCGATTCTTCTCCACATCATTTTCAAGTAAGAACGAGTCATGAAGTAAGCCTCCCCTCCAGAGAAATCAGCACCTTTAGTTTCAAGACTGAAACAATGCTTATGCACTTCTCGGCAACGTGAATACGCTTTAGCATCTAAAGCAATGATCACTAAATGTTTCAAAAGCTTGCTTGTTCCTTGACCAATTTCAAAACTCTCAAAGAAGAGATCAAGCACAGATCCTGGAGCTGCCCAAGCTTCATTCAAAGTTGTTAAGATCACTGTACCATCTCTCATTGCAGCTTTACGCAGAACATCTTCAAGCTTTGGTTCCTCAATCTTAATTTCCTCCTACGAAATTAAAATCAGAATTAGAAAATGCAGAACAGAGTCAAATCAAATGCGATTACGATTACGGAATATTTCAACGAAATCATCACAAACTTGATTTCTTTTCATCAAATCCCTAAATCGAACTCTACTTACGTCGAAGATTGCCAAAATAGAAACTATGTAGAAAGAAACTAACCGGAGGAGACGCAGAAGGATTGATGAAAGATGGAAAAATGCGAGTGAGCGTTGAGGAAGAGCCATGGACGTTGTGAAGAAAACCAGCGTTTCTGTAGAGAACGAAGCAGGAGACGGAGATGAAGACGACAAGTAAAAGAACGGCTCGGCGTACAGTGAAGAAGGAGCTCGGCTGCATTGCGACGGAAGCTGCGGTGGTTGCGGCGGCGGAAGAATCTTTGAGACTCTCCGTCTTGAACCTTGAGCCAAAACGATTCATCATAGCCGACGATGAAGACGTTGTTCATCGTCGAGACGGTTAAAAGGTAGTTTCAAATTATTTTTTTATTTTTTTATTTTCTTTTTTATGAGAAAACGGTTACAACTTTGAAAATTGAATTATACTGAGGAAAATAAATTCCTTAAAATTAATTTCTGGACCATAGGATTGCGCATAAACGAATTCTCTACCGTAGGATCTTGATAATAAACGCAGTGTTTAAGGATACGATCCTTTAAAGAATAAAACGCTGCGTTGAAGGACCATTCTCCTCCAAAGATCAAAACTCTGCGTTTTTAACTTCTAGGATTTAAATTTTGGCTCAGTGTGTTTTATTTTCGGTTAGAAGTAAATAAAAATTAAATACATTATTAGTTTTAAGTTTATAATTTTCAGTTGATATTTATCTAAATTTATTATCAAGATTTCCACTAGCTTTTAATCTCTGAAAACATCAAATCCTAGTTTCAAAACACAACTGACTGTTTCACTGCAACTAATCTAAAGAACAAAGCTATTTTTTAAAACTTATTTAGCTACCAAGGAGAGAAATTGAAAGATTAAGATTAAGATCAATCTTTGAAGAAGGAAAGCAATCTTTGGAGACGAATGGTGCAGAACAAGTTGAGACTACTTCACTCGTTTCGCTCACTGATGATCCATTGCTTCTCCAATGATGATGATTCAATGACAGAGACAATGACAAATCTTCTTCTTCTTCGTGTTCTTGTTCTCGCCAAGTGTCTTCCCAATTGTTCTTTGTTTTCTGATGAACCAAAAGACAAAATCAGTTACTAAACCGGACTAGATTCCTTTGAATTTGACCCAGTTTCAATCAAAACCGGTTAAAGATTCCAAATCAAACCTTAATTAGATGCCACTAATATGGGATAATGAGCCTAAGTTCCAAAAGAAACATAGCAATTAAACCGGACTTGATTCGGTTTGGATTTGACAATAGTTTCAATCAAACCGGTTAAGACTCCAAATCAAACTCTAATGTCCAATTTAGGATTATAAACCGGACAAGATTTGGTTTGGCGTTGAGTAAAAGACTACCAAAAAATATCCGAAATGTCCAATATATGACATTTATTTTATAATGAAAGATAAAATACCTTGGGGAAATGTTGTGATTGATCCGTTGTCGTTTCTTCCGTATTCTTGATGTTCATGATGTGAAGAAAGTCATCATCATCACCAGACTCTGAAGTCTGCTCTATTCTTCTTCCTCCTCTGCACCAAAGTAAAAATATATTTTAAAAAAGGACAATTCAAATACAGACAAAACAAAAAGGAGTATATATGATAGCTTTTCTGAAATGAAATTAAAAAACATGTCAGAAATTTAATATAATAAAAGAAATAATATACCTAAGAGAAGAATGTGAAGAAAGAGGAAAAGAGTGAAAACTCAAAAGACAATCATTCCTTGTGTGTAAAGACAAGTTGTCATGAAGATAATCTTCTTCAGTGTCTTGTCTTCTTCTTATTGAAGATGAAGAGCTTTCCTCTGTCCCCAAAAGAAAAAAAATTTTATTACTTAATGACACATGAATCAATATTATTCTCTTGTTCTACTCTACTCTTTCTTTTATAAAAATAGAGGTACCTATTTTCAATATTTTTTAAGCAATATATATGTATTTATGACAATTGTCTTATGAATCATGACACTAGACCAATAGTACATACTACAAACAGAAACAGTGAAATAATTAAATTCCATCCATTATTATGGTTTTGATGTTAACAGTTCAAATTAAAATCAACGGTCCCATTCTTTTCCAAAAATCATGATTTCAGAATTTATTTCTTGTGGAAATTGTCAACAACAAAAGAAGAAGAAGAAGAAAAGAATATACCTGGTTTCCCCAAAGTGAGTTTAGATCCTCTATACATCTGTTAGATACGAGCAAAGGGAACAATATATAAAAATACTTTAATATTCATGAATTAGGATTTTTTTTAATGTTTGGTAATTTTATATTACCTGAAGATGGCTTTTGACATGTGAAATGGTAAGTCCCTTCACATCCATCATCTTAAGAACAAGTTTTGGAGTTGCTCCTGTTTCATCAAACCCAACAAAATACAAATATTAAAAAGGTGACTATGATGACTACTCATGAAAAACTTATGTGAAAATTTTCAATATTAAAAAAAAATTGGAAAAAAAATATATGAAACAAAGAAGCAAAAGCGTGAAGGCTTGGCTAAAAAAATTGACTAAGTTGATTTTTACGATGATGAAGATAAATAATGAGAAACAATTTCAATAATTTTTAAAGAAAGTTCAAAAAAAAACAAAATCCAGACTTTCAGATGAAACAATATTTTTTATCAAAAAAAAAAAAGATGAAACAATATAGCAAATGCGTGAAGGCTTAGCTGAGAAACTTCACTAATCAGATGATTCTTTAGGATGACGAAGATAGATAATGAGAAAATTGTAAACTTTTAAAGATATACTCAACAAAACCAAACTTTAAGATACATGAATGAAATAAAGTAGCAAAAGTATCAAAACTTGACTAAGATGATACTTTACGATGATGATGTGACTATCGTTGAAAAACAAATGCGAAAACTTCAGTCATTTTACTTTAGAAATATACAAAACAAAATCCAAACTTTAAGATAAACAAAGTAACAAAAATTTTAACTTTTTTGGGAAAAGATTGAGAAGAAGGAAGTATAAAACTTACTGTGTTGGCCACCGAGAACCTCAACGGCGTTAACGAAACAACGGTGAAGAGCCGGCGTCCATCTGAGTCGAGGAACCGGAGACCGTACATATGGCCTAACTCCACCGCCTCCGTTACCGTTAAATCCAAAGTTTCCGTTACCGTTTCTCCCACCACATCTACCCATTTCTCCTAAATTTGTCCTATATAAGAACCCTAGAAACAAGATTCGATTTTGCCTCAAACCCAAGTAAAAAAGTTTTGATCTTTCTTCAATAGCAAAAAAAAGAAGAAGTTTTGATATATTTTTATTACTTCTGTAAAAGAAGAAAGAGAAACGAAGAACCCTAAAGAAAGGATTTGTGGGTTTGTGTGTGGGTTGGATTAAAAGAGAAATTTTTTGTTTTTCTGATTTGTTTTTGGCGCTTTCTAAAAGATGACTGTCTCTTTTTTCCATCTATTCTCTTTGTCTCTTTTGGATGCACTCTTACATATAAATCTCTCTACACTTACTAAATGCCACAAAATATTAATAATTATGATAACTTTATAAATGGTTCATATTTTTGTTTCCCGGATATTCCTTTGTAGTTGTGTTTTAATTCGGTTTTGAATTGATTTTCATTTGGATTTTGTTTGATTAGTTTAGTTTGTTAAGATACAACAATCAAATAGTGTTAATGATAGTTTATCTTTGAAAAAGCTACACTAAAAAGAGTTAAACTAGTAGATAGACAGTTATAATTCTTTTGTTTATGAATTGTTTCATGGCATACGTGATGACACGTGAAATATCCTAAAGTCAAATTTTAATTTTCTGATATGTTTATGGTTTGATCATTCATTTAGAGAATTACACTTAGCAGAAAAAAAAGTATAAAATAACCAGCTGGAATGTTTGTTACTTTATAAATTTGTTTATTAAACAAAAGAGGTGACATGTGTTTTTGACCTAAAAGGATATATAATCTACAAAAGTGGTAATCATACGAAAATCCATTTGGACTTTGGTTACATTAGTCTGGACTCTTGACCTATTCATTATTATCTTCAATAATTTTAAAGAGAATCATTGCATATCAACGTACCAGAGATATACACAAGGCTTTTTATATACAACTTGCATGAAAAAAACATAGTCTATTTTTAGATCCGAATACTAGTCTCTTGCCATAAAACAGTCAAATTAATTAATCAAACAAACGTATCTTTGTTAGCAGGCGAAAACAAAGAACATAGTTTCTATAATTTATAACTCAGGATTTTTAGTAATTTCTACCTCATAGGGATTTGGGATTTACCCAAATGAAGAAGTTTCCTCTAGACCTAAAACTTTACTCGCTTTAACCCATAGGTCGTTCAGACCAAAATTAAAAATAAATTAAAATTAAAATAGTCCAACTGCTTAGCTTTGACCATAGCATAATTATTGTTCCTATTTTCCCCTTTTTGTTTTTTTAGGTATCGTGTTTAACTTTCTGATTTCAATAAATCACAAATTTACAATGGTCCTTCGTTATATCTTTTGGACCACCGTTTTGACTTTATTCCCCTCTTTCCCTTATATTTTCTCCCATTTCCATTTCATTTTTTCTTCTTATTCTATCCTTTTTTATCTTCCCTATATAAATAGGATTTATAAATAACGCTTGGTATAAAGATCTATAATGATATTTGTTTATTTCCCCAAATTATAAATTGCCCCCATATTCTGGCTCTGTGCCTAAAACTTTTCTTATTTGTTGCTTGGTACATCGAAGACGAATCAAAACCATCATATCCCCTATATGGTAGCTTACAATAATTACTGATTTCTTCAATTTTCCAACCACGGATTCAATATTTTAATCAACGAAGTATATATTACTGTGGACAAATTTATACAAGTAGTATTTCCTTTTCAAAATCATGTTATTTTATCAGCTATTCTAAGTTCATTACTTATATCAAACATCAAATACTGTTTCCAAATAGATTTTGATTTAAAAGAAATTTACATTAAAACACAATATATAATTAACTAGATGGTTTCACGTGGTATTATACACAATTGATTTATGATTACTAATACTAACACGTCGTTTCACGTGGTAAGAACTACAAAAAATAACAAATGAATATTCAATTAAGAGAAGAAAATTTATGAGTAACTAAATTAAAAAAACTCGTCGTCTTTATTCCCACACATAAATCAGAAATTTATTTAACCAACGAAATAAACATATATCAGACATAATCAAAATATAAAATCTAGACTACTATTCTTTAATGTAGACTACTATTCTTTGCTTTTTCTTCATTCATGCACATTCTTATTTATTATAAAAACGTGGAATTCTCTGCATATATGCCAAAATTCGCCTTCATGATTAATAGAATTTAAGCAATGGTTTGGAAAAAGGTTAGTGTTCGATTAGACGGTAATTAAAATATTATATTCAATCACCAGCTTGTCAAAGGCACACGAGTTGCGGGCTAGAAAAGTAATAACAAAAAGCTATCTATGTTATTATGATCATTAATCGAAAAGGTTGAATTATTGAAAACATTGGTGGACTTTTATTTATAACAGGGTTCTATTATAATAATTGATCGAGTTTTTGACCAACAATTTGAATTTAAGTAAACAAAAAGATACTGCCGGAAAATAATATACTACCATTAAACCACGAACGGATTAAATAAGATCGAGCTGTTTAATTATACTATGTTTTGTAATTTGTACTGCTTAGTTTTGGTGTGATTGTGTTGAGCATTGTAAGAGAATATGAGTTGATACACTCAGATTTTTTTTAAAGGACATTAAAAAAGTAAAATCTACAACTTTGTTAAGGACGCATGAGTTTGTAAATATAACTTATTATATTTCTAGTAAATATAACTTATTATATTCTGAAGCCTGTGGAATTGCTTTGTCTCTCGTACTCGATTTTTCACAATCGACTACAATTTGCAAAAACTTCAAAATTTTATCCCTCGCTTAGATTATAGAAACTGTTAACTAAAGACTAAATTTTTTCTCAAGATATTGTAATATAACCTATTAGTTTGATATTTCTAATCGGTCGTCAATTGTACACATTGCTATTTAAACTCCCATGGATGGATAAAAAGTCTAAGCAAAAGTTCAAGTGTCAAAATTGTTAGTATTATTAAATTAATCGGTGATAAATACATGAAAAATGGAAGCAAATGAAAATGATACATTAAATGAGTGTGGCAGAGACAAATAGCTCCAAGAGAAATTGAATGAGAATTGACTGTAGAGGTCCATGATTCATGGCTTTTACCACAATCAAAACATTCAATAATTCTCGTTGTTTGATTTTTTATTTTTATAAAACTTTGTACATATATGCAAGATAATGTAACCCAACTGGATTTGGATTCTAAAACCATGTAATTAATTTTTTGGGGAAATTTAGGATGTGCAGATCTCACCAAAGCACGTACATAGATTTGACGATTGTTAATATTATTATTATTCTATTGGGTTAATTTTCTCACCACCCATTGATTGAACTCAATCATAGCACATGAAACAATAAGGCAAATTCCAAGATGATATAAAGTAATATAAAATCCATGAAACACCTAGAGAGAATGAAGAAGAATTAGCATTTCACACCTTAGAATAACACAAACAAAAGTGAAAGAGAGTGGTTTAAAAGTGTGATTTGGGAATGGTTGGGCCACAAATAAGTTTGACAACTAATTTATAATTTTATTTTATTTGATAAAACAACTAATTTATAATTACACAAGGAATACAATATAGAACAATATATGCATGGATAGCTATGTCTTGCATGGTTATGTGAAAAGGTTTAGAGTAGTGAGTGCATAGTTATTATATTGGAAGTAGGACCAAACAGCTCTTGACTTTTCATCCTTAAGGAGTGGAATTAGGTGTGATATGTTTTCTTTAGCATAACCTCTTTTACACTTATTCCACCTTTTTGGTCTTCTCATATCATGGAGAACTAGAAACTAGTATACTTTTATTTTATGCTTCCATAACGTGTGTATGTACATGTGCGCCGTATCGTATCTACACATGGCTGTATATTAATTTGTAATATATAGTAAGGTGAAATATGTGGATTGTCGATGGACTTGATCGAACAAACTAAACATGTGAAAGTTAAGCATTTTGTATGATGTTTATATGAAATTAGTTTTCAATATATTTTTTTTTTGGTCAGCTATTCATAAATGGCCACCTTAATCTGTTACCAGTTGGACTTTAGTATAGGTTGAACGAATTTACAACAAACCATCAAATTACTGTATTTGAATAATTTCGATAGATGGGTCCTTCAATAGTAAATGATTTAATTATTCCATTGAGTGATCTATTGAGAGCTTATTATTCATATGAAAAGAGAACCCTTTTGATCTCATATGTTTTTTTTATTTCTCAAAGATTAAAGATAGAAAACCAACAAAAAGATGAGTTTTGCATCTTATTTTTTTGGGAAACACCTCAAAGTTAACAAGAGAAGGCACAAAAAAAGGAGAGAATCTTGAACATACACATCTGAAAATGTAGCAACAATATTTCATCACTAGCAAGAAGAAAATATTGAAAAGTAAAGCCCCCACCTTCTTCACAGTTCCAGAGAGTCCCTGTCCAAATATTTTCAGAGTATGAATTAGAACTCAGAAGAATCAGGTGAAACAAAATCATTGACATGCTGAGAATCTTAGACAAAAACATTTAGGGGGTCTATCTTTGGAGAAGAGACAAACACCCATTAGTGTCAAATCATAGTGGCAGAGACAATGAACAAATATTAGGACCAATATGAAAAAGGAAAGAAGAACTACACAATAGGTACAAGAGTACTCAATTGCAACTGAGAAGTAGAAGGAGATAGACATCAAGAGAATATTACTGTAGCTGTTGTGACATATTTATTGTGTATATGGTTCACCAACAAGTGTATCTCTTGCAGAATCTTTAAGGCAGAAGATGTTCAGACACAGAGCTAAGTCGGTATCGTGCTGTAATTTCACAATGCTTCTTAAGATTAATAAGTAATAACAAAGAGACACAATTTACATGTTCACAAAACAGATGAAGGCATAAGAAGTTCTAAGCGTAAATCAAACATAAAAGATATAGTCTAACAAATTGAGCAGTGTCCTGCTAATCAGTAACACTCTTAAACAAAGTACCTAAAGGTTTCTACTGAGTACTTAAAGACTTATTACGCTTTGAATGAGGAGGAAACAACATAATGCTTACAAAATTAATGAACAAAATCTGCAAAAATATCCATTCAGTGATGGAACTAAGCTTATCAAAACTTCAGATATCATGGAGATTATTTAAAAGAAAAGCAAAAACCCAGACATTTTTTTCTAACAGGATTGATACAAGACGATTGTGATTGTAGTGTAAATTATGTTATTCACAAAACATAGATTAATCAAGCATAAGATGTTATAAACCTAGAAGTGTGAGAATACAAAACCAAACATAAAAGATATAGTCTAACGAATTAAGTGTGTTCTGTTAATTAGTGAAACTCTCTTAAGCTCCATTTAATCAGCTTCATAAACAAGGAACTAAGAGGTTTCAAGAGATAATGCTATAGAGTACTTAAAGACTAATATACTAAGCTCTGAATGACTAGTAAACAACATGAAGAGTCTCTAAGACTAATGAATCAAAATCTGCAGAAACTCCAAATTTCAGATATCATGAAGATGGTTTACAACAAGAAGTAAAAATCATAGACATTTCTCTATAACAAGATTGGTACAGAACAATTCTGATTGTGGTGTTCTTCAATTAAATCCAATTTGAAATCAATGTTAACACAATCTCATCTATTCGAAACGAAACCCTAATTCGGTAAATGAAGAACACGAAGATCTGATCTATTGCAGAGAAACAAACCAATTCAATCAAATCACCAGAACCATTTCATTTAACACAAGAAATCAAAACCCTATATCAAATGCTATGGACTAACCGGAATCTGGAATCGGCAAATCGGAGATCAAATCGAAGGCTAAGTGTTTGCAGTTTTAGGGATAAGAGGAACACCATTCCCTTGTAGTTTATTCTGTTTAGCCAATGCTTCTTCCTCACGAATCTTCTTCATCGCAAGCATTCTCTCCATGACAAGCTCGTATTCACACTTCTCGTAAACGTGACGCTCGTCTTCGCATTTCCATGGAAGAAAAAACTCAGCCTGACGACATTTGTTGAGCGGAATCAACAGATGAGCGCACTGATCTCTTGAACCAAGTGGTATTTTAGCTGCAACCATCTCTTCTTGTGTTGCGATCATCTTCTTCTTCGATGAACCTGGAACCTCCATTTTCGCGATCTCCAAACCTCAATTCGATTTTAGTTTTTCACCTTTCACTTAAGCGTTTCTCCGATTTCTTGACCCGGACATATTCAGACTCTTCATTCCGGGTCATATTGAGCCCGTTTAAGATGAGCCTATTTTTTTAAAAGCCCAAAGTCATTCGTGCTTTATCTAAAGCCCAAAGAACCTTGTACTGTATATTTTCTCTCGATTTAGTATTCTGACCTCGAATTGTGTATAATATTGCAAATACGACTTAAACTTTTGAAATTGAAAGAAAAAGTACACAGCAATGTTCTTAAAATTTGACGATATCACAGAACATATACATAAAGTTACTGTTCAAAGAAACAAACTTTGTATGTAATGAAAGAGGAGAGAAAACACCATTACTACGAAGCCTTCTTCTGCTTATACTTAGCAGCAGAGAAGAAGTAAATCCCCATGTTCACAAGGCTAAGACCAGCCAAAAGCCAGAAGAAGTAATCGAGATGACCCGAATTGAGATTATCCGGAATCCAACCTTGTTCTCCATTTCTCGTCGTAAAATAAGTTACGAGCGTGAGAATCAACGAGCTCAAGTAATTCCCAAGAGCATTGGTCAAAAGAGCTAAGGCACTGCACAAGCTTCTCATTGCATCTGGAGATTGATCGTAGAAGAATTCGAGCTGACCGATGAAGTAGAACACTTCCGCTGCACCGAGAATGAAGTACTGCGGAATCTGCCATAAGACGGATATGGGAACCGGGGCTCCAGACTCGACTAGTCCGAGGTCGTTGGCCATATGGAGACGGATGATTTCAACTATGGCTGCAGCCGCCATACAAAGAACAGACACAAAGAGACCGATTCCCATTCGTTGTATCTCGGTGAAACCTTTGTCTACTCCTGTGAACCGTCTTGCTAAGGGAACGATGAACCTGTCGTAGAGCGGGACCCAGATGATGACGCTAGCAGTGTCGAAAGTCCCTAGAGCTGCTGGAGGAAGCTGGAAAGATCCGATTTTGCAGTTCATGGCTCGGCCTTGTTGAACAAACATTGTGGACATTTGTGCATATACAGCTGAGAATATGATCCCAGAAGCCCAGATAGGGAACATGCGGATCAGAATCTTGAGTTCTTCGACTTGCGTAACCGTGCATAGTCTCCAAGAGTTGGAAAAATCTCCAGATTTCGATTCTTCTTCAGAGATAACAGCGGCTTTGTCAAGATACCTGCATCATACCGATTAACATGTTAAACCAAGAAAAAGCTTGACATTCCTAGAACGAACAATGAAGTGGATTAAAGATATACTGGCAATCATCGGTATGCTCGATTTTTCTGCTTCCAGCAATGGCAGAGTTCTTGTCTTGCGTTTCATACAGAAGTGTGGCATCTTCAGGGACTTTGATAGTCGATTTCCGGAATGAAGCAACCACAACTTGGGAAATCCGAGTTATCGGGCTTCCTCCAGGTTTCTGAAACCTATAAAGCGGCGTACCAAAGAAGAAACTTGCAATGGCGAGTCCCATGAACACGGTTGGTATGCCAAACCCTAAACCCCACCCGCGGTTCTCTTGAATCCAAACTAGAAGACTAGATGAGACAAGTGCTCCAATATTGATGGAGAAGTAAAACCAGTTGAAGAACGAAGCTTTTCTAACTCGTTCACCCGAGTCCGTGTCATCAAACTGATCTGCACCAAAGGATGAGACGCACGGTTTGATACCTCCAGTGCCTAGCGCGATCAGGTAAAGCCCGCCAAAGAACATCGCATACTGAGCTGGTGTTGCTGATGGACAAAACCCATCAATGCATTGCGCTGGTTTCAATGCCGGAACTGAAGCTGAAAGAGTTAACGCCGACATCCCCTAAACAAAAACAAAACCAATCAGTTATTAGAGCAGCAACCCAAACATCAGACTTCAAATCAATTGTGAAACCATTAAAGTAGGATCTAACTGAATGCATACTAACTACTCTAACCAACATACAGAGCTATAATCTGCTACAATCAGTCCTAGGTTAGTTATAGAAGAACTATCGCTAAGTCTTGGCTTATCACAAACTCATAGGTCCTACAAAGCCATTGTTATAAACAGAGGTTTAGCAAGAACAGTACTTACGAGGAAATAAATCCCGGAGAAACAAGCGATGGTCCAGTATCTTCCCCAATAAGCATCGGCTAAGACAGCACCAATAAGAGGAGTGAGATAACAAGTCCCTTGCCATGTTGTAACGTTTGTAGCAGCAGAAACGTTTCCTTGGTGTAGTTTCGTAGTGAGGTAAGTGATTAGATTCCCAGCAATACCATAGTAAGCTAGCCTCTCACAACATTCATTACCTAAACATTAAGGATCATCTTAAAAAACTGTTAAAACACAAAGAAGAATAAAAACTTTATACAAATGAAAATGAAAAGGGAAAAAAATCTTACCAAGAATGAATGGACAAGCTTTCCAGTTTCCTGTTTTCTCCTTCAATGGTGGGTTTCCATGAATGTCCACTGAACCATCTTGAGCATACAATTTCTTTTCCTGGTTTAACAAAATTGAGTCAAAGAACAATGAATTCGAGCTTTGATTAGCTAATTAAACCAAATTTGATCTCTACTTCCAAAATTCATACATTTGAATCATCACTTAGAAGATTATCAGAAACAATTTAGCAAAATTGGAGAATTTTTGATAAGAGTATATATGCCCAGAAACCAGAATCTTGTAAAATTGAAGATATTTGATAAGATCATCAAGCTCAAGTCAAGATTTTTTTTTTTTTTGTCGTCAAGCTCAAGTCAAGATTTTGGAAACCCTAAAATGCAAAATTCAAAATTCGCTAACCTAATCGATTAAAGTAAATTAACGCAACGATTATATGAAACTGAACAAACCTGTGATATTAAACCTTCTTCGATGAGAGGTCTTTGATCTTCTTCAATGGAACCCATCGTTTTTGCTTTGAGCGAACCAATTTAGATTCCTTACGTTTAGGCTAAGCTCTATTATATATCGGAAGACGTGACGCCTTTTTTATTTTACTTTTCCCGGCGACTTTAATAATTTTTATTGGAAAATAAAAGTGAAGCTGCTAATAATAAGCCAAGCAAGTCACTATAAACTCATCTTTTACGATTTCTCTATGACGTAAGCTAGACTTGTGGATCAACTTGTCCATATCTCAAGTTGTTGATATCACACTAACCAAGAAAATTTCTGTAAAAAAATGTTTGGCTGCGATAAATTATATAATGATAATATACGTTATTGTGTAATTTGAGTTATGTTTATATAATTTGACCATAATTTATCTGGAATATGTTTTTTTTTTCTAATGTTAAATATATAAAAGTTGTATTACCAGAAATTGAACATCGTTTCTAGAATTCGCCGAGGAAACAAAATTTGTAATCGGAAAAATCAAATTTCTTTTTCTTGTACTTCTGCCAATAAGATCGACAAAATTTAATAAGTTTCCAAAAGAAATAGGGAAGATCGAAGAATTGGTACTTGGGTTTGAAGCGTGTGTTCGTCAACTATTATGACTGGGCTGTAATGTTTTCGAGGCCCATTATATATATTTTCAAATTTTTCTTGTGCATTAGCTTTTCATGTTTTATACAACTCTTCATTTAATGTTTTTGAAAAAAAAATAATGAGAAATTTCACATGTATTTTTGGGGATACCTTTTTACACTCATGTAAATAGTTGTTAGAAAGAAAAGAGTCAAAGGTAAAGCTGAAATTTCATATGGAAATGCAGAAGTGCAAAAGTTCAAAGGCAGAACATTAGCTATGCAAGACCACAAGAAGTAGCTATTTTGCTCCGATGGTCAAACAAAAGCAAGAGCAAATGACACTTTTGTGTTGTATCTAACTAGAAGATAAAGGGATTGTTTGGTGCATGTACATTTTGAGGCGACGCCGCGACAAATCGGAGCTTAAAATTCGAAGAATGCATATTTGAGCATGTCAACATTTGTGAGAAACTACTTGAGATCCATCTACAGCGTGACTAAAAATCTTGATAGTGAGGCAAAAGATTTGATTGGATATAAAATTTTAATCCACTTATGCGTTTATTTTACAATGACCAAAACTTGAAAATTGATTTGAAGTTAATAGATACATGTTATATTAATTAGTGTGTATTTTAGTTGGAATAAAAACCCAAATTCTGAAAAAACAATTTGAATTTGGACTTAACTCGGTCAATTTCCATGCATGCGCATGTGTGGATATGTATTGCTTTATTCTGTCTTTTCATCTGATTATTTCGACTATCATTGACAAATGAGTATTTACAAAACAACCATGAATTTTGTCAAGGGTTGTGAGTACATATCATGTATCTCTTTATTCTATTGTGTACAGAATAAATGTGTAAAATAAATGAGAATACAACTTACTTTGTGTCCCCTTTACTGGAAAGACCAAGACAAGTCCACAAGTGACAAATTTTCATTTTCCATCCGGTGAGATTGATAACGAGATTGTAATTCTCATTTTATCAATTTTTCTTCCTTTATCTTAAACCGAATTGATCCTATACGTATATAGAAATTGCCTTTTCTTTTGTATCTTTAGTATAGGAAACGAATAGCTAAAATAAAATAGTAGATTTTGAGATGAATATACATACACCAACCCAATCTTTAATCGAATCTAATTTATGAAATTTTATTGTATTTAAGTCAGGTCAAACATTTGGATTCATAATCAGAATATGATAATCTAGTGATGAATTCTATTTTGTTGCCCAAAGACAAAAATGAAAGATGTGATCACACACTGGTTTGAATATTTGATTATCTGTCCAAACAATTCATATAAAGAAAATTTGTTCAATACTTAAGACATATAAACGATATGATATGACAAATTAACACCTTAAAACCACACCCAAATATGCTACAAAATCACCTTTCATTTTGAGAGGTCAACATTCAGACATATACAATTATTCTTAAACAAAAAAGATTAAAAAAAAATATTAAAGAGAATTTACCAATGGAAGAGGTGAAAATAAAACTGCAATAACAAGAATTGGATAGTCTTTCCATTATACCACATACGGTTGTCCACATAGGCTGATGAATATGTGTTAATTCTTGAAGCTTTATGTCATCTTCGTCCGTCCATGTTACAAAATTTAATATATTATAAACCCTCCCAAAAGTGAATATGATATAAAGAAACAAAAAATTTTAAATTTCTATATTTCTTGAGAATAAATCCAAGAATTCCAACAATAAAATGAAAAGGAGAACACTTAATTTCCATAAACTCTAGCTTTCTTTGAGAATTAAAAGGTTTGTGAAAGAAAAAGTTTAGAAATTCACAGAAAAAATAAGTTATTTCTTACAAATACTAACCAACCAACTATGAGTAGGTATCCTACATATAAAATATTCGAAGATTTATGCATTCGTATACATTAGAGTTGGTACGATATCCGCTATAATCAAGATGAATGCAAAACTTTTTAAAAATATGATTAAACCTTCCATAATTACATTTTTAAACCTTACTTTATAAGGGATTTTTTTCTAGAATATTTTGTTGATACGTTTGTCACACTATTCACCCTATTTCCATTTGGGAAACCAAAAATAGTAATGAAGACGTGGATAATAATAGAGGACAAATTTGTTCATTCTCGGATTAAACGGCTAGGCTAGAGGCTAGTAACTTATTCAATAGGCATTCTCCAATTAAATATTATTAGATAATGATGTTTTTGTTAATTTATTCGTGAGATTGATCATTGATTGTAAATGTAATACCTAAAATTTTTATGTAGTAACATAGGAAATAATATCTAAAACCTGAAAATTAGTTTAAAATCCTAGAGCATCAATCATATGACTACCATTGGACTAGTGCTGAATATTCATACGATTGTTTATTTTTTAGATTCAATCCAAAATCATTGACGAGAAAAGAACTTGCATGTTGTTTATCCTTCTCATGAATGTGATAAGTCCATCAACTATTCGAGTCTCCCTAATGAAATTAAGACCGAATACGTAAGTGCATTGCTTTTGATTTTCATACATAAGACATTTGATAATACGGGTCGCTTTGCTAAATGCTCTGGTTTGGTTTGGATTCACAAAAGAAGTTGTTGGCATCTTTGGATCCTGACAAGTTAATGCAGAGTTGGAGACAACAACTCGTGAAGCATAGAGTCGAAAAGTCGACATGAGTTCTGGTTTCACTTTGTATCTAAAATGCCAAAACTTGGGGAACAAGAGCACCTGATGAGAGCAACAATACTTCAATTTGACATGAAGGTGTTTATCTAGTTGAAATCCACTTCTATGCGTGATAAGAGTGATTCAGTGAGATGTGATTGATTTTTTAAACACATTTCTCTCTTTGTCTTTTTATAACCTCTATCGATTAGTTGTGGAAACTTAAATTTTGTGTTATTTTCTAAAACTTGATGATGAGTGTCGTTTGTTCTCTTTGTTGGAATGGTCTATTGTCTTGTGACTCTTGATTTTAACCAAATTTAGTGCAAAGATGTACCAAGAGTAAAATAAAATTTTGCTAATGTTTAGTTTTTTTCTTTAGAAGTTTGTACGATTTATCTAATTGTGACTGTAAGATGGAATTTCAGATTGAATTGTCCACGGCTCGAGTCAAAAGCAAAACTCAAAACCAAGAAAATAACTTTAACTATAAATTATGTAATTTAAGGAAAGTTGATCCCAACGCCAAAAATAAAAGGCCCATAACTTTCAACTATTAACATAAATGCCCACAATTTGTTTTGTACTTAAAAACAAAATCTTCTGAAAGTAGAAACAAGAGCCTCCATAGACCATATCATTAAACTTTAACCAATGCCAGACAAGAGATATAAGAAAAAGAGATCAAAGCTCAAAATGTGAATTGATAATCAAAATTACAGAACAATATTCTTAGTTTGAACCGGTAGAAGATATTCTTCAACTTCGAGGAATGACCTTTCTTTTAATTTTGTCTGAACATGAAAATTCTTCACGCAAGCTGATTTAAGCTTCTCGACTAAGAATCAATTAAAATGATGATTCTCACACACTGATAAAGTTGTTGGTGAGTGGTCACTCACCAAGTCACCATATAACCACATTCTTAATTTATGAAAAAGGGAATATAAAAGCCAAATAAACAAATTTTTTGTTGTGATTTGTGAATAGGTTTTAATTAACAAATTTAAGGGTGGGTATTCGTGTACTCGTTCGGGTTTGGTTAGGGTATTTTGGGTTTTTGGATGTTCGGGTTTAGAAGTACATGATCCATTCGGGTATTTCATAACTTTGGGTTGGATTCGATTCGGATTCATTCATATTCGAATATTTGAAATATTGAGAAAAAATAAAAAATTAGTTATATTTGAATAAATTTTGGTTAAATTTTCATAAATATAATTAAAAAGCTTAGGACATTTTAGTTACATTAGATATTTTGATTATTTTGGTTTTAAAATAATTGATATCTTTAAATTTATAATTGTAATTTTAGATAATTAGGTTATATCAAATCTAATATAATTAATATTTGTATATATATAATTATATTTCGACAACCCATTCAGTTATCGGATCGGATTTGGTTCGAATGTTCTGATTTAAAAATCTAAAATCCATTTGGATATTTTAAAATTTCAGCTCATATTCGGATTCGGATTTTAGGTCTGTACTATTTGCCTAGCCCAACTATTTCTTTTAATGGATCTATTGGGGTTTGAATATTAGTGGGTCGCTTTAGTGGGTTTTGTGGTTGTCCTTGTTGGACTAGTCTAAAACCTTCCATATTCCAATAGTAAAATATTTTGTTATGAAATAACCAGAAAAATACAAATGAGAAACTGAAGAATTATGATCAAGATCGAGGGCAACGAGATTATCTTGATAGCGGAGTGAAACGATGACTTTATTGGTGACCCTAGAAATGGTTAAAGGTGTGAGAGGCTGTGAGGTGATGCCACTAAACCAAGTGGAAGTAGTATGCAAACCAACCGAGAAGATCCTCTCCCATGTGTTGTCTTCAACTCTCCACCAAAACTCTTGCTTGCAATCTCCCTTCAACTCAGAAATGCAGAGACGACCATCAAGATTGCATACACCAATCTTGTCACCAGAGGCATCACGGGTAATAAAAGGTGGGGTTGGGATGACTTGAAACATCTCTGTGTGTATATCAAAAACTATGAGTTTGGTTTGTGTTGTTGGATATCCTTCTTCATCTCCCGTGAGCCGGTAGAGTGATCCGTTTGCAAACACTGGCCTCTGATTGAACAAGATATTATGATGATCAAGAGTAGTAGTATTCACGAACCTCCAATTTTTACCTCTAAATCCAAAACCTCGCACGTAGGTGTAGTAGCAGGAGAAGTATTATACAGCCATACTAGTTTACATCTTCCATAAACGCTGTCTTTTCCAATCGAAACAGAGAAAACGACATGATTGGTTCTGGAACAGGATTTGGATCTTGAACTGGCTCCAGCTCCACCTCCGGGTTTGGCTTGTATGTACAAATCTGTTGAATTCTCGATAGAGGGAGTTCTATGAACATTGTTGTGGCCGGATTTATTACTTCCACTGCTCTTTTAATGTCGTAGAAGCAGACAAGGCCATCACAGCTTTCGGAAATCGCGGGAAACTCCTTAAATCCTTCGAATTCCAAAGCTTGTTCCTCAGCCACAGAAGCTGACGTCTTCTCCAAGGCAACTGTTTTTAAAAAGAGAGTGTCTTCCGTACTTTCTTTAAAATTTATCACAGAAAAAAAGGAGTTTGCACCCTTTGCTTTTCTCAAGAGCCATGTGTCTTGACCTGATCAGAGTTCTCCAATGTTTCGACAGAGTTTGTAATCTCACGAGCGATCTCACCGGAAGCTTCACCATGATGTCTTCCACGATATCGTTAGGTATATGAATCTTCTCAGACTCTCTTCTTCTTCGTTTGATTTCTTTTCTTGCAGACAAAGCAACTTGTTTGATCGTAAGGAGTTCATGAGTTTCTCCACCGACTTAACGTGATAATGCTAAACTTCCTAATCTAAGACATTTATCAATAATTTTTTTATCTTCTTGATCTCGATTCGGTCAATTTTGTTTTGGTTTGGGTCGATCTCACTGATCTCCTAATACCTCTTGCAAACTCATACATGATAACACGTGTGAGATTATGGACAAGTCTTCAAAGTATCAGTGTTATATCCGGCTGTCGGATCATCATTAACGTTTATACATGATCGTATGGTTAATATCGGTTGTAATATCCGAGCCGTCGGGTCATCAACAACGTCTATGGAGTTGATGAAAAATACATATTTTGTATTCATGTATTTTCATCGTTTTTAAATCAAAATTCTGTATCGTTTTTCGAACTTCTTGTTCATGAAAAAAACTTGTGTCATGGTCATGGTCGAATTCGAGTTCGTTCACCAACAGATCAACATCGTATTCGGCGGAATCATCACTTTAGTATTATCTTCATGGCCTCCATCTTGTTCGTAGTGTAAATGAATCGACATGAAGACTGGTAAGGAAGCACAATCACATGTTATTGTGTTCGAGTCTCTAATAAAGAGACGAACACCATCATCATTTTTTATTTTTGGAATCGCAAAAGCAAATAAAACCATAATCCATAGGAGTTGGATCAATGCTCTGCTAGCATGACAAATTCGAAAAAAGTAAAAATACAAAAGTGTTTAGGAAATAATTATAATAAATTCTTATAAAAATAATGTTATATGATACATCAATTTATATAAATATTAAGCTAAACTTAATTTTCTAATTTAATGAAAATATAAATGTAAATAATATATTTAGTGATAATGTTAATTTTTTAATTTAAATATTGATATTTATCAACAATTTTCTAAGTTTTTCTTGATTTCGGTTTGATCAATCTCGATTTGGTTTGGGTCGATTTCACCGATCTTTCAATACCGTCTCCGACTTCCAAATTTAAGCTGGAAAACGAACCGACATAAGTACATAACCTAACACTAACACTAACAGTATCACCATCACTATCACTATCACTATCGTCTCTTTGTTTCCAAACAAACACTCTTATATTTCGTTTAGTTTACCGGTTTTACATCATCAATTGGGCCTAGACGAGGCCATGATTATATTATTAATTTTCTTTTTTCATTTTCTTGACAATAAACAAGAAAAACAAACCAAAAAGGCTTTTCGTTATTTTGTTTTTCATTCGTTTGGTAAATTGTTTTTTTTTTCTTTGATAATTTGTGAAAGACCTATAACGGTTAAAGGAATGTTAAAACTTCAATCTAATCTCAAAATCTTACTTTTAACTTTTAAGTAAGTTAATTAGAGACAAATTTGCACTCGAGTACTTATATATATATATATATATGAATGACTATATATTTTTGTTTGTAAATGAAAGTTAGTTCATTATTATGTATAAATGACCTAATATGTTTGCAAAAAGTTATTTTTGGCGGATTTGTTGATATTTTTTATTGGTAGTCGGAAGCTTCGTCGCTTTTGGCTATTTTTATTCTTATGATTTATTCTTTCTATTTCACAAAAAGTGTCATTATAAATTTTTTTCTCTTTGTTTCACAAACAAATAATATCGTTTTACATTTTCAATGTGACTTTCTATACTAATTTTCTAATATTTTTAATCAAAAGGTACCTTTCATTGAATTTAAGTCATAATTCACGGTTTTTTTTAATTTGTGTGAAATTAAAATGACATTTTTGTAAAACAGATGAGTATTTAAATAACTTTATGACACTACTCTTTTTCTAACGTTAAATATATACGTTTTAGAGATTTTTTTTTTCAGTCACATGTATATTCCAGAATGTAATCATATTTTATTTTAGTTTTAAAAGATTAAATTGACAAAGAATTTTAAAAGCCAAAAATTCACAATTATTGCTTTTAAGTTTCACGGAGTCAACGCCTTGACCTCAACATCATTTTTTAAAATACTTCTTTTGTTCTTTATTTAATTTTCTTATGTTTGGTTTTGAAAAAATATTTTACGATTTATCTAACTGTGACCGTAAATAACTTTAATCTTAATACTAATATTATGGAAGTACAAATAAAAACATAAATTTTAGTTTATTAAATATTACATGAAATGTCATTACTAAATAACAATCAAACTTAAATTATAAAAGTTTAGATTTGTCTTTAAAATAATTAATAATATTTTATTTTATTAATTGTTTTTCATAAAATATTTTGAGAAAATCTTTTAAGCTTACAATATTTAAAAATTAAACCAATATTTTTTGGACAAAATATATGGATAATACTAACACTTATTTTGGGATTTTTTGATATACGTCCTACTTATGTTTCATAATTTGAAAAATACACTCGTTATATTTTTTTCTTTATAAAAATATAATTTCTTTTATATGTGATATGTCATTTTTTCTTTATTTGAATTACAAATCACACTTTTAATAAAGAAAAACGAAAATCGTAAACAATTCACATCAAAAGACATGTTTAATTATAGAACCCCAGTCAGAACTATGCCCCATAACCATCTTTAAGAATAACTGGAAAGCCACAATGGAATGTTTTTAAAATTCACAAGGTGTGAGCATAAATGTCATAAATTAACCATACTATTAACGAACCTTAATTTAGTGAACTTCCATTGAATAGCAGGAAGAAGAAGTTCTGGATCAATATCATTCCCTACACAATAACACAATTGAGATTTGTTGATTCTTAATTAAACCAGCACAAAAAAAGCTTTACTATATTTGTTTAAAACTAAGTGCTTACAAATACGAATTCCATGGCCAACCTTCCCAAGGTTATGATGAGTTCCATATTCTGAAAAAAATATTCAAACAAACTACTTCAGAAATTGATTAATCAATAAACAGTATTAGAAATAAAAACATGTATCCATACGTTGACTTATACAGCCATTAAGTCAAATGAAGTTTTCAACTATGAGGAACGATCTAATTTCATGAAAATTTGAAGAGAACTGTGTAGAGGATGATCGAAATCGAACCGAGAGATCCAAGAAGCTATTCCGATAACGAGAAGAGCTACGGTGTACGGAACTCTAGTCCCACGAAGCTATTCCGAGAACTAGAGACATCCCAACGAAGAGGACGGCATTTACAGGACTAGATTCTCCTTTCGAAGAAGAAGACGAATTAGTCTGTACGAAATCGCAGTATCGATTACAGTCGCCATTGAAAGAGAGAAAGAAGAATAAGAAGTTGAATGACGTTACAATTAGTGGAATATTGAGTTTAGAACTCGCCACTTCATGTCCATATATAAACTATAACCACTATGTAATAAAATATTTTATAATATCTGCGTCTTTTAAATTATTAATATATTTTAGCGTTTAAAATCTTTGATTCAGAAACCTGCTGAAAAAAATAAATACGCATATATATATATATATAGACACATGTATATATATTGTGTTTATTTGCTCCTAAGTCCTAATATGATTCAGTATTGATCATGTGATTAATCATGTTTAAGTACTGCGTTTCATTATTTTAATATAATTCATTTCTGATTATTAGATGTTGAATGACAACACATACGTTTCTCTGGAATATTTTCACGATTTTTTTGTTTTTTTGAAATTTTAGTTTCACGAGTTTTAGCCGACGAACTCTTTCTAATCTAAAATATATGTTTCTGATCAGGAGTTAACAATAATTCTTATAAGCATTGGAATAATATAATTAGTTTATTTTGGATTTTTCTATTTTTATATCATATAGAAGTGACTGTGGTATTCTCAGAATTTATTAGACTTGAGTTTATTCCTAAGCTTAAGCCAGACACCTATTGATATTCCAATAACTGGTTTGGCCCTTAATGGCTAAAAGATTCATAGTTATTGATTTTGGAGATATTTTTGATTCTTTAATTTGATAAGACCCCTTACTTTTTTTAACATTTGACAACGTTGTATTCCTTTTTAATGATCGTAAATTCGTAACAATAGGACTACTAGTCTACTTAAAACATTTATGTGTGTTATGGTTTGAAAATATGTGTAAAACTTCCTCTAAAACAAAAATTTAATATGCATAGTTTAAAGTTTTGAATCTCAAACTACCAATAAAACAAATCGAGAGAGATTTTTATTTTATTTTTTGACAAAGATGGATTCCAAACCGATGAAGACAAGAAATTTTTCCTGAGGTTTGGTTTTATATTGGTCTCTTAGGTGTAAAACTTATAATATTCGTCAATAAAAAATTCATTAGTTTTAATGCTAATCACATTATCTAAATTTTCTGTATAGATAGATGTGTGTATGAATCTAAATCAATGTGAATCATCTTTAAAATGATGATCGCTTTGATTATAAATTGATTGGTAACCAAACCTTTATGTTTGATCCCATTTGTGATATCTGATTCGTGATTTCTTATCGTGGTAAGATGTTTATTGTTTTAATACTTATCAATCGCAGAAAAGATAAAAATTAGTAACACTAAATCTTCTAGTGCGGTCGCTTATCAGTGTGAAAATACCAAATTTTTGAAGACAAATTTGACCACCTACAAACCAAACAAAACATGCCTGTATAGAATGAAAAAAATCATGAAGACATCGTTTAATATTTTTCTAAAATGTCGACATTTAAGTTTAAAAAATCGAATTAAATGACTAAGTGACAATCTGAAAAATTGTAAAACGAAAAAACGTTGTTAGTTAAGTTATTCACAGTTTACCTGTCCTTTTTTTTTATTGTTTATGAGCTTTTTCGAGAGATTTAGGATGAATTACCGAAAGGCGAAAACAACAAAATTAAAGAGAGAAGATTTTTTCTTTTATCATTTGTTTTTATTAATAATGCGAAAAAGGATACATAATCGAAATAAAGATGCCGACGAAACATAAGTAAAAAAAGCCATAAATAACGAAACATAAGTCAAAACTTAAAAGAAATTCAAAAGAAAACGAACTTGCCAAACTTACTCTCACACCAATGTAAGTCAAAGCTAGCCACAAAGGACAACACGCGTCCACCTTACAGCCAACGAAATCTCCTATTGCGAAGTCAGGGTACCTCTTAAATCGAATGAACCTAGACTTCTATTCCGACAAGAGCGAGACGATATACAGAGACTAAATCCCACCAACCTCTCGGAAACGGCGAAGTCGCATACCACGACCTATAGTCGCCTCGTTAGAAGACATGTGTAGAGAAATAATCTCTGATAGTGCTTAGCACTAGTCCAAGACCGTAATATCCAAGAGACCCGAAAGAACCAAAAGACCCTCTAAGTAAGAAGGAGAAAATGGAAGGACACTTTGAAGAACTTGGAAAACTCTTAGAGAAATTAAGAACTTACGAAGAAGGATACTCTTTCTTTAAACTTAGCTTTTATTTCACTTTCTCGACTTGTGTTACAAATGGGAGAGGAGGGAGCTATTTATAGGCTCCAAAACTACAAATCTTCTTCTAATCTCTAGAACTCTCTAACATAATATCTAGATTTTTATATTAAAATTATCTAGATTATTCTACACTAATCCTTAGATATTTATCTAATAGAATTCTCTAGAACACTTAAAAGGACATGATGATCTTTAAGATATTTCTAGAAACATTCTAGAACTTGGGCTTAATTTTGGGTTTAGTCCAATAATGGATAATTGGATTATAAACCCATAATTAAGTTGAATCCAAAATCAAGTTTAATTTCAATACTTCCCCTTAAACTTGATTTTGTCAGCCATCCCAAGCTTTGAACGAAGTATCTCGAATTGACCTTTTGGTAATGCCTTAGTGAATATGTCTGCAACGTTGTCTTCACTTTGAACCTCCAAAACTTCAATTGTTCCATCAAGCACCTTCTCCCTTATAAAGTGATGGTCTAACTCAATATGTTTTGTCCTTGCATGAAACACCGGATTGTTAGCCAACTTGATAGCACTTTGATTATCTCCATAGATTGTCACCGGCTTGTTTGTAGGCTCGAACAAATCTTCAAGGAGTCTTCAAAGCCATATACACTCTTGAGCTGCGAGTGTAGAAGCTTTATACTCCGCTTCAGTGGTAGACAATGACACCGTTGCTTGCTTCTTGCTGCACCATGAAACACTTGTGTCTCCACATAAGAACACATAGCCTGAAGTAGATTTTCGGTCATCTAGATCTCCACCAAAGTCAGCATCTGTAAAACCATGAAGAACGATCTTTGTATTGTACTGGTACACCAAGCCCATCCCAAGAGTTGTCTTGACATACTTCAATATCTTCTTTGCTGCTTCTAAGTGTGGCTTCCTTGGTGCTTGCATAAACCGACTTACGAGACCTACTGCGAAGGCGATGTCAGGTCTTGTAATGGTTAAATATAGAAGACTTCCCACAAGAGCACGATAAGGTCGAGGATCAGGTAGTAAGGATCCTTCATCACATCTAAGCTTGATATTCACATCCATCGGAGTAGTGCGTGTCTTTCCTTCGTGTACTCCGAATCTCTCAACAATTCTTCTTGCATAACTTTGTTGGCCAATGAATATTCCATTCTTCACCCTTTCAACCTCTAGGCCAAGAAAGTTATTTAGCTCACCCAACTTCTTCATCTCAAACCTAATCGACATATCCTCTTGTAGACGAGCAATTTCAGCTTCATCGTTTCCTGTAATTATCATATCATCCACATAAATAAGAACTACTACGTGGACTCCTCCATTCTTCTTGAAAAAAAAACTTGGATCGGAATTTGATGCCCCATAACCGCAAAAGTAAAGATACTGAGCAATCTTACCATACCAAGCTCTTGGAGCTTGTTTTAACCCATACAAAGCCTTCTTAAGTTTGCACACATGATCAGGATGCTCTCGAGATTCAAAACCAAGTGGTTGCTCCATGAAGATATTTTTATCAAGCTCACCATATAGAAATGCATTTTTCACGTCTAGTTGCCATAACTTCCAACCAAAGTTTGCAGCTAAAGATAAGAGTGAGCGTACCGTAGTCATCTTCGCTACTGGACTAAAGGTTTCATCATAATCTTCTCCGTACTTCTGAGAGAACCCTCGAGCAACCAGTCTTGCTTTAAACCTATCAATGCTCCCATCTGCTTTCCGCTTTATTTTATACACCCATTTGCAAGACACGGGTTGGACATCCTTGGGTTTTGGAACTAAAACCCAAGTTTCATTCTTTATGAGAGCGTTTATCTCCTCATTCATTGCAGTTTCCCATTCTTGAATTTCTTTTGCTTCTTCATAAGATGATGGTTCATCCTCATCTAAAGGGGCTGCAAAGAAGCAAGAGAAGTTAGTGACAAACTCTTCATCTCTAAACCGAGCAGGCCTGACAATGTTCCTTTTTGGTCGTTGATCAGCCAAGGAGTCACGATCTTCCTCCTTTTCTTCTTCTTGGTCATTGCTTCCCCTTTCACCATGCATCTCATTTCCAGAACTTCTACTCTCACTTGGTACTTGGAGAACTGGTTTATCAATCCTGGAGGAACTCGCACCATCTTGCTCAACCAAGACTTGAGGTGGCCCATAAAATGAGGAAACTTCATCAAATACAACATCATGAGACACGATGTATCGATGTGTCTCAGGGTCCATATACCTCCATCCTTTCCTTTGTTCATCATAACCAACAAAGATGCATTTCTTCGCCTTTGCCTCTAACTTTGTCCTTTGAGAGTTGAAAACATAGACGTAGCAAATTGATCCAAATATCCTGAGATGTTTTACCGTTGGCTTCTTCCCATGGACCATCTCATAAGGAGACTTCATATTGTTTAGACTTAGTGGCATTCGATTGATGACATACACTCCACATTTTATTCCTTCCGCCCATAAGGTTTTAGGTAAATTCTTGTCATGTAGCCAACTTCTACACGTCTCGCTTATGTGTCGGATCTTCCTTTCCGCTACTCCATTTTGTTGAGGTGTATATGGACATGTAAATTCCCTCTTGATACCTTGATCTCGACAAAAAAAGAGAAACTCCTTTGACATGAACTCTCCTCCATTATCCGTCCTTAGAGTCTTGATCTTCCGACCCAACTCGCCTTCCACGGTAACCTTGAATTCTTGAAATCTTGAAAATACTTCTGATTTTTCCTTTACGAAGTATATCCAGGTGTATCGTGAGAAATCATCAACGAACAACAACATGTATCGAAACCCGGAGTATGAGGGTGTTCTCGTTGGACCCATCAAATCGCTATGGATCCTCTCCAAAGGAGCACCGCATCGTGAGGTAGAATTGTCAAATGGAAGCCTATGTGATTTTCCATATTGACAACCTTCACAAAGTTTTCCGTCATCTTGAATCTTCAACCTTGGGAGCCTATTAACCAAATTCTTATTCACCATAACTTTGAGCTTAGTCATATTTATATGACCAAGTCTGGCATGCCATATAAAGGCATTATCATTGGTGCTCATCTTCTCAACATACGAGTTAGAGGCCGATAAAACATATAAGTCTTTCACTCGAGCTCCAGTGTGAACCACATCCGCCTTTAATTCTTCTATATTTTTCAGGAATTTAACATCTCTTGGGCCAAACAATACATAGTTACCTGAGTCCATCGCATTTACCACAGAGAGAAGATTCTTCTTTACTCCAGGGACATGGTATACGTTCTTGAGAGTAATTGGACTTCCGTTATCTCCTTCAATGACAATTGTCCCTTCTTTCTCAACGTGGTGGATTGAATTGTCAGCGGTAATGATGGCTTCTTTTCCGTCATGACGCTGAAGACTAGAAAATAACTTCTCGTCTCCGGTAATATGATGGCTACAACCAGAATCCACAATCCAATCATTTCCAAGATTTTTAATTTTGGATGTACCTGAAGATGCATCCTCCACCGTGAAACATTTTTCCCATTCTTCGTCTTCAGTATAACCTTTTGATTTTGCCATATTTGTTTCTTTCAGCTTGACTCGACAATCCTTTTTGAAATGCCCAAGTTTTCCACACCGGTAGCACTTGAACCGCTTCTTTTCTCCCATAGAGGATCCTTCTCGTCCATCATTATTTTTTTCACCACCATCTATGGTTTTTTTTCTGAAACTTTGTTGCCTCCGAGCTACAAAAACGCTACCCGAATCATCATAAATTTTAACTCATGCCATTTGCATGGCTAGCGATTCTTGCGAAGCTAACAAATTTTCAAACTCCTCCAAGGAAGGTTGTGTAGCCCATCCTTGAACTGAAGTCACAAACGGTGTATACTCGGGTCGTAGACCTCGAATAATAGACCGCTTTAACCGAGCTTCCGAAATGGACTCCTCCGGATTAAGAGTATTAATCTCAGAGCAAAGATTTTTTACCTTAACGAAAAACTCAGAGATAGAAGACTCCCCCTGCTTCGCATTCGCCAACTCATTTTCTAATAATTGTAGCCGAGCCTCATTTTTCTTGTTGAATAGTTGATCTAACGCTCGCCAAATTGAACTGGCAGATATACACCTTGATACATGCTCAAACACTCCTGAGGATATTGACCTCTTCAAAGCAAATTCCGCCTTGGCGTTCTTCCGTGTCCATTCTTTTGTTGCTTCCGCATTTGCAGCATCTCCCGTTGGTGGTGTAGTGCTACTACCACCGACGACATCCCATAAGTCCTCACTCACCAAGTATGACTCCATACATGACTTCCATAACCGGTAGTTAGATTGGTTTAAGATCTCCATTCCCAATCCAACAACACGACCCATTGATTCCATACTTAGAATAAATCCGAGCTCTCTATAACCCCGATCTTGATGAGCACAAAATTAGAATGGCTCTGATACCATGTAGAGAAATAATCTCTGATAGTGCTTAGCACTAGCCCAAGACCGTAATACCCAAGAGACCCGAAAGAACCAAAAGACCCTCTAAGTATGAAGGAGAAAATGGAAGGACACTTTGAAGAACTTGGAAAACTCTTAGAGAAATTAAGAACTTATGAAGAAGGACACTCTTTCTTTAAACTTAGCTTTTATTTCACTTTCTCGACTTGTGTTACAAATGGGAGAGGAGGGAGGTATTTATAGGCTCTAAAACTACAAATCTTCTTCTAATCTCTAGAACTCTCTAACATAATATCTAGATTTTTATATTAAAATTATCTAGATTATTCTACACTAATCCTTAGATATTTATCTAATAGAATTCTCTAGAACACTTAAAAGGACATGATGATCTTTAAGATATTTCTAGAAACATTCTAGAACTTGGGCTTAATTTTGGGTTTAGTCCAATAATGGATAATTGGATTATAAACCCATAATTAAGTTGAATCCAAAATCAAGTTTAATTTCAATAACATGAACCAATCAGGTCTTGAGTGTAGAGAAGGAACGAAACAAACCTCGAACCGGATAACACTACACTCGGAGGAGAAAAGCACATGATCTAACCGGAGAAATCACAATAAGGCTCATCAAAGGACATAAGCAAGATCAGCAAGACAAGAAAACAAGAGAGCTCTAGAAAGCTAAGGCTAAAGCTTAGGGCTATCAGCAAGAGCAAGGAGAGCGAGGTAGCCAAACTATAATCACGGATTACCGTCGAACCAAAGCCTAAATTGACCTACACACTTTCTTAAAATGCCTAAACCAGCAATTTGTATCAACCAGAACCACAAACAAGAGACCAAAGACAAACACTCTCATAGACAGAAGAATACGAAAGTCAGATGATACCGGAGAGGAGGCAAAAAAACATCTCGGACGCAGTAGAAACCAACAAAACGACTATCAACATAGAAAGGCAAAAGCTAAGTAACCCAGATCTGAGACTACCAACCTCAAAGCCACCGACGAGATAGGACAAATCGCGGCACACCATCACGAGTCAAAAGAAGACGATGCTCAGAGAAGATCTAACCGGAACCGGAGGAGATAAAAACCTAAGGCCGCTCCGAAACCTTCGAAACTAGATCCGCCGAGGTGAGGCTGAGAATGGCTCGGAATCAAAACGGAATGGAGGAAGCAAACAACATGCGACCCTCTCACGTGTCGGTGGTCGGAGAGATCAAAACAGAGAGTGAGGCTTGACGGCGGCTAGGGCGAACAAGGTTTGTCGAGAGAGTTTTCTCTTGATGAATCTAACACTGATGTTACAAAAGAGAAGATAAAATGTATCTTTTCTCTCAAAATACGATGCATGTAATTATGATCTTTTTCTAAAAATGTATGATGCATGTAATTTTCAGATTCATAACGCTTTTAAGCCTTTATAGGACTTATTTAAATTTGGGCCTTAGGACTCATATTACATCTAAGAAGGCCGGTTGATCTTTATTTCGTTATCCATTACTCTTTTTCTTTGCATTTTAAGATTTTTAACATTGGAAAACGATTATTTGCAAATGATTAACGAGACACTTGTTGATCTCTTTTTCTTTTCTGCCATTTAATTACACAAGAACGGGAATTACTGATACTTATTTAGAATATATATATATATATATATATAACGATATTGTAACAAAAGTTGGATTATAGAAAGTTTTGTTACTTCAGGTTATCTGTCAGCGTTTCATCTGCCATTCACGAAGTTTTTTTCGAAACGTAGAACATCCACAATTAAATCGTGTAATGATTTATTCTTTTTAATAAATAACCGAAAGAGCCAAAAATGAAGCATGACATGATAGAAAAGAATTATTAAATTATCTTCACCAAACAAAAAAAAATTATTAAATTATAGTAAAATTTATAACGATAAAAATTCACGAAAAAAATGAATTATATTTTCTTACATAATGTTTTTGTCGCAATATTTCCTATGCATAAAGTTCATTATTTTTCGGTAAAAAAAAAACAAAAAGATAAATAAATACATAAACATTTGTAGTCTTTGCCATAAGCGTTGCTCCCAAATATAAAGCAAAACTCAGATCTCACGATTTTTCTTCCTTTCACATAAGCACACCATCATGAGATTACCGACGACGCTACTCCTCTTTGTCGGAGCTCTCATCTTCTCCGGCGCCCGAAATGTCGGATCCGATGCCTCTGACCACCGTTACAAGGACGGCGACATCGTTCCTCTCTACGCCAACAAAGTCGGCCCGTTTCACAATCCCAGGTATAACGATTTTTCTTCTACTTGCGTGTCGGTAGGTTTTCAATTTTTTTTGTTTAGATCTGAGATTGTGTAGATCATGCGATCGTGGTAAAAGCTGAGATGCTATTGAATTTGTATCTGACCTTGAAAATTCGATTCATTCTCCTGAAATGTGTGATATAATCTCTGGAATTGTTGCGATAGATCTTTGTTTACCTTAGATTTCATTGTCGTACGACTAATTTTACTTCTGTTTTGATGATTTTATCAGTGAGACGTATCGGTATTTCGATTTGCCCTTCTGTATTCCAGGTACGAGCACGCTTACGAATCCAAATTTCGATTTGTTTAGTGTTAGGTTTTGCACTTTTTTCAGATTTGTTTGTTTTGGTGATTATGCATTTTAATTTATGGCTTTTGGTTTGTGCAGAGGGTGTGAAAGATAAGAAGGAAGCTCTTGGTGAGGTTTTGAATGGGGATAGGCTTGTTAGTGCTCCATATAAGCTTAAGTTCAGAGATGAAAAAGAATCAGAGATATACTGCAAAAAGAAGCTTAGCAGAGAAGAAGTCAAACAATTTCGAAGAGCTGTTGAGAAAGATTATTACTTCCAAATGTATTATGATGATTTGCCTATTTGGGGATTCATTGGAAAGGTTGATAAAGAGAGCAAATCAGATCCGAGCGAGTTCAAATATTTTCTCTACAAGCATATCCAGTTTGAGATTTTGTATAACAAGGACCGAGTTATTGAAATCAATGCTAGAATGGATCCTCATTCGCTTGTGGATCTTACTGAAGATAAGGAAGTTGATGCTGAGTTTATGTATACTGTGAAGTGGAAGGAAACTGAGACTCTTTTTGAGAAAAGAATGGACAAGTACGCAATGTCTTCTTCTCTTCCTCATCACTTGGAAATCCACTGGTTCTCTATTATAAATTCCTGTGTCACTGTCCTCCTTTTGACTGGTTTCCTTGCAACCATCTTGATGCGGGTTCTCAAGAATGATTTCATGAAGTAAGTTTTTGAATGCTGACCCCTTACTCTTCAATGATGCACATTTCTTTTCCGCATATTAACTTTTTCCTCATCTTTCAAAGATATGCTCAAGATGAAGAAGCTGCTGATGATCAAGAGGAGACTGGATGGAAATACATTCATGGGGATGTGTTCCGGTTCCCTAAGAACAAATCTCTCTTTGCTGCATCTCTCGGTAGCGGTACCCAATTGTTTACTCTGTAAGTCTCTTCTCATTTCCTGACATGATTCCTTCCAGATCTTTATTTCTTCTTTGCCATTACTAACCCTAGTATCCCGCTTATGTCATCAGCACCATCTTTATTTTCATGCTTTCACTTGTTGGAGTGTTCTATCCATACAACCGCGGAGCACTCTTCACTGCTTTGGTCGTTATCTATGCTCTTACATCTGGAATTGCTGGATACACTGCCTCCTCTTTCTACTGTCAACTCGAAGGAAAGAACTGGGTATGTAAACCTAAAACCCTTTCCTCGAAAAACTTATTTTTAAAGAGAAAGCAATAAAATTTCTCATTTCTTTTTTCTCAGGTGAGAAATTTGTTGCTCACTGGAGGTCTCTTCTGTGGCCCACTATTCCTTACCTTCTGCTTCCTAAACACTGTTGCAATCGCCTACAGCGCGACCGCCGCTCTTCCCTTTGGAACCATTGTTGTGATCGTCCTTATATGGACGCTAGTGACTTCACCTTTACTTGTGTTGGGTGGTATCGCTGGTAAAAACAGCAAAGCAGAGTTCCAAGCTCCAGTCCGTACTACCAAATATCCTCGGGAGATCCCGCCACTGCCATTGTACAGGAGTGCTATACCTCAGATGGCCATGGCTGGGTTTCTTCCTTTTAGTGCCATCTACATCGAGCTATATTACATCTTTGCCAGTGTTTGGGGCCATCGGATCTACACCATTTACAGCATCCTCTTCATCGTCTTCATCATCCTCTTGATCGTTACCGCTTTTATAACCGTTGCCCTTACTTACTTCCAACTTGCCGCTGAAGACCACGAATGGTGGTGGAGGTAAGGTTTTCGCCCTATCATGTTTTCGTTTCAGTATTTGGTTTATGGCATATAGAAAGAAACTGAATGGTAATGTTGAATACCATTCGGTTAGGTTTGCTATGGTTTTGGTTTGGAATTGGTTTTCTTGAAAAAATGTGTAGGATATTCTAGAAATTTTGATTTTAATCAATAAGTCCGTTTTTGGTTCGGCTTAAGTTCGTTAGGATTCGTTGAGATGTAGGAAAAAAGCAAACAGAATCTGTTTTTTTTCTCTTCGGTGTGGAATTGCTGGGACCCGTTTGGGCAGAGATTTTGAAGATGAATTTGGATTGTTGATAATAAAGCTTCATTGTTATATAATTCTTCTTAATTTTTATTGCAGATCATTCCTATGCGGTGGATCGACTGGTCTGTTCATCTATGCGTACTGCTTATACTACTACTACGCAAGATCAGACATGTCCGGTTTCATGCAAACATCCTTCTTCTTTGGTTACATGGCTTGCATTTGTTACGGTTTCTTCCTCATGCTCGGAACCGTTGGCTTCCGTGCTGCTCTCCTCTTTGTCCGCCACATTTACCGGTCGATTAAATGCGAGTAAAAATCGTTGCTGCCAATCATTCCCTCAAAAGCTGTCCCTTGCGATTTTTGCTAGAACGACGAAGATTAAAAGAGACCCGTCCTTTAGGTAGATGAAAGAAGAAGACGACTTCTCTTAAAGCCAGAAACCAAACTATCAATTGGCTTTTAAGGTTTATATTTCCTTCTTTTATTATACTTTGTGACTTTTGTTTGTGATGCTTATATGATTTTGACGAACTTGTGTTGTTTAGGTGAGTCTGTTTTCTTCTCTGCCTCTACTATAGTGCTACTCTCCTTTTTTGGGTAATTAATTAAATACATTGTATCTTTTTTATCTTATATATTTCTAAAAATGAATAACCGAGGTTCATTTTTTTATTCTTTTTATTCTTTTTCCCCTATGCTAGCTCTGATCGGATAGTATGAGTAAGAACGCGAGGAACAGAATTCGTGTTGTTCCAATCGTGTTCCTAATTGCGTTTTGTTTTCGTTCGATTGTCTGGACTGAATCGTAGTGGGCCTTAGAGCCCATTAAACAACAATCTTACGTCATGTCAGAGCTCGGAGACAGGCGTGCTTGTTTATAGGGATGATCTAAAACTAAATCATCATATCTCCGACTCATTTTGAAGTTTCATTTTTAAATGTCACTTGGGATCGATGGTGTTAATGATGATATAACTTTGACGGGCCAACGCCTAAAGTGCTTTCGCACTTGGTTAATTCTATCACAATTCACAAACATGGTTCTCAATTTTTCAAATTTATATAAATTGAGCTATTAACATGTATACAGTCACTTGTGTCTATATAAGTGAAGTTTCAATTTCGAAAATGGTATAATATTTAACATGTTAACAAAAAAGAAAAAAAAGAAGTGAAGTTTCAAAATGAAATGGCTTGCGTGGCCTGGTAATCTATGCCACGTGTGCGACAAAGAGAGAGAGAGTGCATGTGTTTCTTGTTTGGTAAAAAAAGAGTCAAAAAAGCAGAATGGCTTGACAAGGAATTAACAGGAAACAAAAACAGAGTACTCACCAATCATTTGAGCACAGTAAAAAAGTAAAAGGGTAAAAAGACGCGTGCCAGTCACGACATCCTCGGTCCCTCTTTCTCGAGCCTCCCGTTAAAAAAAAAACTTGTTAACGTGAAGAAAAAAAAAAATACAAAAAGTAAAGAACAGGCAAATGTTTTTTTTTTTGTTTGGAAAAGTTAAATGTTTTAATATCTCTTCACATAACATGCATACATTTGTTATTTCCACGTGTCTTCATCTTTCACCCATTTCCTTTTTTTAACTAGTTTACATCGTTGATCCTAGTCTAACCTAACTAATAGATAAGCAAGTCTCTTCAGTCTACGGGGCCTAACATGTTAAAAATCCAGGTCGAACTCCGAGCACGAAATGACTCAGCACAGTTTGACTGTTCTACAGGTAAATAAATTATGATTCATGTATAAACTCATATTTTTTTGTCTATTTGATATATGTAGCGGTCAAATAGATTTTACAATATTATCGTCAATAACTAGTGGCTGCAGCATACATATTTTTGCATCTTTTTTTTTGTTTGTTAATATTTGTGCATCTTATGTTTATAGATTTTGTGTTTTGATTGTAGTTTATGAAGTGGTACTGAATATATTCCAGTAATTAGATTTGAACGCTTATCTACTTATATCATTTTCATTTCACCAAAATAAAAAATAAAAATTCAAGTGCACATCATATATTTATCATTATGTCTACATTCTCAAAGATATTATCCAATTATTATCGAGCCGAACCTATGCTTTAAAACAACAAATGATTCTTCAAATAGTTTTTTTAATCATTTGAACTTCAAGTCATGCTTGGTTGACCATTGACTTTTACACATTTGAGAAAAAATGATTCCTCCACTGCGTTATAAATTAATTGCAAGTAATTAATCTGAGACTGTTTTGGTTTAGTGGCTAGTGTCAATTTTTCAAAGTCTCATTATCAACTTAATTTGGCTGAAACTTCGATACATAGAGCTTAAAATGGTCATAACCACTAGAACTTCGATACATAGAAATTTAAAATCTTTTCTTTCAACATATTTTTATCACACATTGGGAAATTTAACATTTCATGCATAAGTAACAAGGTTAGGTAAGAACTACCAGCCCTATTGGCTATCACCATATCTAGAACTTATTATTGCATTGTTAACAATATTTTCTATCAGATCTCAAAAGTAGTAACGCTATCAGGATTTAAGATTATACTACACAATAATGTTTCAAATTATACCATCGAGACAATAACATGTTTATATCATCTTAAAAAAAATTAAAAGAACAATTTAGCATATCTTTCATTTATTAACTATAGGTTGACGTGTAAATGCGCCTGTTAACATTTAGTCAGTATTTTATCCCAAAAAAAAAGATACAGGATTTTTGAAAGAGAAATTAGTACTTTTGGTCATCTGTGTATATAATATTAATACATGCACATATATAGATAGTGTCCTCTTTGCATTTACATACATGTACTAGTTTTTGTTAACAATAAAACGTTAATGAAATAAAGATTTAAAATCCAAACCGGAGATGTAACACTTATACAAGCAAATTCACAAAACAAATTATTAATTATTACAAGTTGAACAATCAAGTTTAAGTGTTTTTGGAATTAGTATAAGAGAAAAATAAATAAAAAGATCTTTAAATTAAAAATTATACCTATATAGTGTAAACCTCGATCATTGTTATTCAGTATAGCTACAAATAATTTGTATTTCTCATAAACTTTGACGTTACCATCTTAGACTAGAACAAGACATCGCATATATCGACAAAGTCAAAACCACAAATTTATTTAGAGTTATGTTTCTATTTTTGATTATTAAAAAAGAAATTGACCATCTATTAATCTTATTTTGAAATCACTTATTTAAAAAGCATAAATCTTGCTCTTAGGGCTTCCTAAACGTTATGGTAACCCCCAAAAATCTATTATTACATGTAGTAATTGTGTATATGCTAAAACTGATTAAAATAGTTGGAAATAACTAACTAAAATAAAACTTGTAAGAAGTTTTCTTCTAAAAGAGGAAAAATAAATATTCATGTAGTATTTGTACTCATATAGTTTCGTTTGGTTTACTTATTGTTTGTTTAGCTGGAGCGATCAAAGAAACTGATGCTCAAGAGAATACTGAACAAAATGCATATAAAAACACATATATAAGAATTAGTGGTAGTGAAAGAAGAATATAATAAAGAAATATTAAAAAAATGTTGGGGGCAAAGGAATCATAACCTCTCATGTCACTAAACCACGAGCTAATTGATGTTGTTTCTTTTGTGGGCCTTTTTCACTATTACTCTCCACTATTCGGTCCCTTTTGTTTATTTATTATATAGAATCAATAAATTATACTATGTAGTCACCAATAGTGTGAAATATTATAACACACAAATCACACTATAGGTGATAAGATTTGCACTACTGTATATTAATTGTAATGGAAAAAAATTTCTAGGAATAATTATTTCTTATTAGAAACTATTGATCTTATAGAAATAGTATCTTGTGCAATTGAATGGTAGCTAGAGTATAACCAATTGCGACCATTAGTTATATAATTTATGTGTTCCTTTGTTTTTATCTTTATACATAGGTGGATATCAAATATTCAAGCTAATAGTTTGCTTAATTCATAGAAATCTACATATAATCTTGGTGGGAGTGGGCAATGTAATGATGGAAAGAATGGAGTGTGTGACTTGGAACATGGTATAAAGGCTACATCTATGACATATAATATGGTACTAAACTAATTAAAATCACATAAAAATATAAAAAGAAATGAGCAAAATCATGGTTACACCATAAAGTTTCTTATTGTAATTTGTAAAGTCACATCTCTGTTCATTCCCCCACGCCTCTGCCTCGACAGTGAGCCTTGGATCAACCATGTTATACAAAAAATCCATTTCATATGCGATGCATATTATGACTAAATTGGTCCCATTTAGCTTGACCATACACCTCACCATATTGAAATATACTATTTCGGTTTGCAATAATTTCTCCCAATATCCCAAACTTTGATGTGATTATAGACTTAGAAGCTCTAATATGATCGTTTTTGCTAGTGAATTGTAACTTTATCATTATTTTATACATTATTATCATTATTATTATACGGTAAGTCGTCGGTTAACGGTTCACCTCTATAGTCTTTTCATCAAAGTTTAATTTTAATAAATCAACGCAAAATAGAAATTTGATTATAAGTTGAATCAACACTTGTTGATCCAAATGATATCAAGACAAAAAAGCATCATTATACCGTAGTGTACTCTGTAACTAATTTCTAAATGAAATAGACACTATTACATATCTTCTTCATTGCCAATAGTCAAAAGATCTCATAGACCTTTAATAAGTAAAAAATGTGAAATCATGAGAAACAAATAGATGTATACGGATTAGAATCAAATTTGTGAAACAAAACAAATCAAAGAAAACACTATATTACCAATCGAGTTCAAATCTAATAAAACTCAAAGAAAAAATTGTAGTCGCATATCAGTTTACGAAATTGTTTAGAAAACACCATTCCACAAAAATCGTAAGATTTGATAACTAACCTAAAAAAAAAATGTTCGATAAAGATGTAAGTGTCTCTCTCACAAATCAGAACTGATATAAGCATCAATAATAAAATAAATAAATAAATAAAAGCAGCTTTTTCTTTTCATCAAAAAAGTCCTTTTTCTGCTTTAGCATCGACCCAGAAAAGAAAAAAAAAACTCTTTATCATCTAAATGCTTCAACTCACTTCTCCTTCTCCATTCTTTTTCAAAATCCAAAAACCTCCCTCCAATGACTACTTCAGAAATCCGGGTTCTGATCCGGACTCGGATCCAAATCTCCATCATCTTCCTCCTCCTTACCAATCTCTCACAATCTTCTTCCTCTGACCAATCTTCACTCAAAACCGACTCATTATCACTCCTCTCTTTCAAATCAATGATCCAAGACGATCCAAACCACATTCTCTCAAACTGGACTCCTCGTAAATCCCCTTGTCAATTTTCCGGCGTCACTTGTATCGGAGGAAGAGTCTCCGAGATCAATCTCTCCGGTAGTGGTCTCTCCGGAATCATCTCCTTCAATGCTTTCACCTCTCTTGATTCACTCACTGTTCTCAAACTCTCTGAAAACTTCTTTGTTTTAAACTCAACTTCTCTTCTTCTTCTTCCTTTAACCCTAACTCACCTTGAACTCTCTTCCTCCGGTTTAATCGGAACCCTCCCTGAAAACTTCTTCCCTAAATACTCAAATCTCATCTCCATCACTCTCTCTTACAATAACTTCACCGGAAAGTTACCAAATGATCTTTTCTTAAGCAACAAGAAACTCCAAACCCTAGATCTTTCTTACAACAACATAACCGGTTCAATCTTCGGTTTAACCATTCCCCTTTCTTCATGCATCTCCTTATCAGCTCTCGATTTCTCCGGTAACAGTATCTCCGGCTATATCCCTGACTCACTTATCAACTGCACCAACCTCAAAAGCTTGAATCTTTCTTACAACAACTTCGATGGGCAAATTCCAAAATCATTCGGTGAGCTAAAAACTTTACAAAGTTTGGATCTTTCACATAATAAACTCACCGGTTGGATCCCACCGGAGATTGGAGACACTTGCGGATCATTACAAAATCTCCGGCTTTCTTACAACAACGTCACTGGTGTGATCCCTGAGTCATTATCTTCTTGTTCGTGGCTACAAATTCTTGACCTTTCCAACAACAACATCTCAGGTCCGTTCCCAAACACTATCCTCAAGAGCTTTGGATCTCTACAAATCTTGCTTCTCAGTAACAACTACATCTCTGGTGAGTTTCCGACTTCAATCTCAGCTTGTAAAAGCCTAAGAATCGTTGATTTCAGCTCGAATCGATTCTCCGGTGTGATTCCGGTAAATTTATGTCCCGGCGCTGGTTCTTTAGAAGAGTTAAGAATCCCGGATAATCTTGTTACCGGAGTCATTCCACCGGCGATATCTCAATGCTCGGAGCTACGAACGATTGATCTCAGTCTAAATTATCTCAACGGTACAATCCCAGCGGAGATCGGAAATCTTCAGAAACTTGAACAATTCATCGCCTGGTACAACAACCTCGCCGGAGAAATCCCAGCGGAGATCGGAAAATTACAAAACCTCAAAGATTTGATTCTCAACAATAATCAACTCACCGGAGAAATCCCAAAAGAGTTCTTCAATTGCAGTAACATTGAATGGATCTCATTCACAAGCAACAGATTAACCGGAGAAGTCCCTGAAGATTTCGGATTACTTTCCCGATTAGCTGTTCTTCAGCTCGGAAACAACAATTTCACCGGAGAAATCCCTTCAGAGCTCGGAAAATGTACAACTTTGGTTTGGCTTGATCTTAATACAAACCACTTAACCGGTGAAATCCCTCCCCGGTTAGGTCGTCAACCCGGTTCAAAAGCTTTATCCGGTTTACTCTCAGGCAACACAATGGCTTTTGTTAGAAACGTTGGAGACTCATGTAAAGGCGTTGGAGGTTTAGTTGAGTTCTCAGGAATTAGACCAGAGAGGCTTCTTCAGATTCCGTCTCTTAAGAGTTGTGACTTCACAAGAATGTATTCAGGTCCAATTCTGAGTCTCTTCACAAGATATCAAACCATTGAGTATCTTGATCTTTCTTACAATCAGCTTCGAGGTAAAATACCAGATGAGATTGGAGAAATGATTGCTCTTCAAGTTCTTGAGCTTTCTCATAATCAACTCTCCGGCGAGATTCCGTTTACGATTGGTCAGTTGAAGAATCTTGGAGTTTTCGATGCATCGGATAATCGATTGCAGGGTCAAATCCCTGAATCTTTTTCGAATTTGTCTTTTTTGGTGCAGATTGATTTGTCGAATAATGAGTTAACCGGTCCGATTCCTCAGAGAGGTCAGCTTAGTACGCTTCCGGCGAGCCAGTACGCGAATAATCCGGGACTTTGCGGTGTTCCTTTACCGGACTGTAAAAATGGTAACAATCAGCTTTCTGCTGGAACAGAGGAAGGGAAACGTGGTAAGCACGTAAGTAAGGCTGCTTCTTGGGCGAATAGCATTGTTTTGGGAGTGTTGATTTCCGCTGCTTCGGTTTGTATTTTGATCGTTTGGGCGATCGCGGTTCGTGCGAGGAAGAGAGATGCGGAAGATGCGAAGATGCTTCATAGTTTGCAAGCGGTTAATTCGGCAACAACTTGGAAGATTGAGAAGGAGAAAGAACCGTTGAGTATTAATGTTGCGACGTTTCAGCGACAGTTGAGGAAGCTTAAGTTTTCGCAGCTTATTGAAGCGACTAACGGATTCTCAGCCGCAAGTATGATTGGACACGGTGGATTTGGCGAGGTTTTCAAAGCGACGCTTAAAGATGGAACTTCCGTGGCAATCAAGAAACTAATTAGACTTAGTTGTCAAGGAGATCGAGAGTTTATGGCGGAAATGGAGACCTTAGGGAAGATCAAACATCAAAACCTTGTACCGCTCTTGGGATATTGTAAAATCGGAGAAGAAAGATTGCTTGTTTACGAGTTTATGCAATACGGTAGCCTCGAGGAGGTGCTTCACGGACCAAGAACGGGCGAAAAACGGAGGATTTTGAGTTGGGAAGAACGGAAAAAGATTGCGAAAGGAGCGGCGAAAGGGCTTTGTTTCTTGCATCATAATTGTATCCCTCATATAATCCACCGCGATATGAAATCGAGCAACGTGCTTCTCGATCAAGAAATGGAAGCTAGGGTTTCAGATTTCGGGATGGCGAGGCTGATTAGTGCATTGGATACACATTTGAGTGTGAGTACCTTGGCAGGCACGCCAGGTTACGTGCCACCGGAGTATTATCAGAGTTTCAGGTGTACGGCGAAAGGTGACGTGTACTCAATCGGTGTTGTGATGCTTGAAATTTTGAGCGGGAAAAGACCAACGGATAAAGATGAGTTTGGTGATACGAATTTAGTTGGTTGGGCGAAGATGAAGGCGAGAGAAGGGAAGCATATGGATGTGATTGATGAAGACCTTCTAACTCTAAAAGAAGGTTCGGAGTCACTAAATGAAAGAGAAGGTTTTGGCGGAGTGATTGTGAAGGAGATGTTAAGGTATTTGGAGATAGCGTTACGGTGTGTTGACGATTTCCCGTCAAAGAGGCCTAATATGTTACAAGTGGTTGCTTCGTTACGAGAGCTCCGTGGAAGTGAAAATAACAGTCACAGTCATAGTAACAGCTCGTAGAGAAGACATATGATGATCTGTTTTTTTTTTTCAATTTGTCTCTTACTTTGCTGTGAGAATGTACGTGTGGATCAATGATAAATTATTAATCCTGTAACAAAACCTTTGTTTTTGTAATTTAAACTCTGATTCTATGATTAAATAACTGCATGTATTATGAGAGTTATAGTTGGTGAAATATCTTCATATTTTTTTAATGAAACGGTCGAAATTCAACTACAGTATATGTGCACCACATAAATCGATGTTCAATTTATAACAATATATTTCAAAACATAATGAAATATACCTGTAGACTAAATATATGTGTAGAGGTAGAGCCGATATCAATCAAAACGAAGTATCAGACAAGTTGGATTCAGAAAAAGATTACACGTTGGGCTTAACTTAAATAGCCTCGTATATTTGGTGTCAGGGAGAATAAGAAGAAAATAGAAGCATTAGGCCCATTATGACGCTCTTCAGGCTCATGAGGATACAACAGTCTATACGACCCAGAATATTTTTGTGGGAGCAATAAACTGTAGACCACTAAATATTTACCTTTTTGTTTTTTTGGTCAAGACTCAAGAGTATAATTATAGTGTTTTTTAATGTATTACTTCACTAGTTTAAAATTTTCTGAGATATTCAGAACGACCTGAAAATTTTTAGAAAAAATTTCTTAACATATTTATCAAAAATTTAGAAAGATTGTTTATGGATAGTGATGGTCTTAGTGAACCGAGTTTGATTTTTGGTGCTTACTAGTAGCAGCCTTGGTGAGTCCAACTCCAACTGCTCCCGTATAGTCATAATTGTATAATATAAGATCTTATTCTTACGAGAAAGAGACCACATAATATCTTAGTTGAATTCACGACAAGACTAATCGGAGAGGTGGGTGGGTCCCACTATCTAAGGGTAATTTAGTAAAATCCACAATACTGAGTAAAGGGTATATTTGTCTCTGCGAACCATACTGCTTCAAATAGTTTCGCTCCTCAAATAAGTAAATATTTTTGTCTTACTTTACTTTTTTACTTTTTATCGTCCTTGTTGCTAACTTTTTCTGGAAATATAACTCCCCTCATTGTAATTTGATATGTAGAGGTTAATATAATATTATTATATATTAAATCCTTGCACGAATATTGATGTTTTCTTTGTTTTTATTTGTCGCAATTCGAATTTTGTTTCTTTTAGCTAACAATGCCACAATGCATGTCATTTCCTGACACTCCCTCACAGCCTTATCTTTTTGCTGTTGGAAACAAACTTTGGTCTTACTAAACGTAAATTGTTTTGTACATTAGTATTAAGGGAAATTGTAATTTTAAAAATTATCTACATTACTATATATTATATATACATATATAAGCCTTGATTCTTTCGGATAATAAATGTGAGTACACTTCAATTGTCACATCGTATAAAATGGTGAAGAAATAAATGAAACATACAAATACTACAGTTTCAAATGAAAACTTAGATCATAGTGTCAATAATATTCAAAACAGTTTTTACTAGCATATCAGGTTAAATATTATTCTTACGTTAAATTGATTTATCATTATACCCGTACTATTGCATTATTGCATTGCATGTTGCATGTCTAATCAGAAAATTATGTAGAAAAGGGGTTGAATTATTAGAGAAAACAATGGAAAGTGGCTAAATGGAAAATAACAAAGAACAAATTGTGACATGGGCAAACGTTATCTAAGCACACATGTATATACACAAATGAAGTTGGAAAGTTTTCTAAAGATTTAAATATATTTGGAATAAATGATATAGGAAAATGCCAAAACTAAATTTACTAGAGCAAATATAAGAACAAAACTGAAAAAGACAAAAAAAAATGCCTCTGGTTTCAGTGCAAAACACAGATATAGTAAGAGGGTCCATCAAAATAATTGAGGAAGACTTAATATTATCTTACACATATTTACGCAAATAAAGACAAACCTCTTCTGCTTCATCTATATTAATTAAATAAATATACAAGCCAAAACGTATGCAACATGCATTATGCATATTACTCATGTATATTTTGTGAAATTCATCTCCAACTAAACCAGACTTTTATTGGGAAAAAAGATTTGAAAACTCCAATTGTAATTCGAAACTTGAACCTAAGCAAAAACAAAAATGTCCGGCTCGGATTGATTTTCCTAATTATTTAGAATAATATGGTGGTGTAAGTGTAAACAAATTGAGAATCCGGAAATAGCCACGGAGTAAGGGATGTCGACTCATACATCCCATCAAGGAAGTGAGGGGTGTTTTTGTCATGACATTAGAGTTAAGCATATGGTTGTTTCTTTGTGGGAAGTATGAGGCAATCCCATGTGATCAGAGATTTTCATGCTAAGCCACTTCCAAATCCACCAACTAAGTACTTTACTATCGAAATCCAGTTGTTTTTAATTAGCTTTGGTTTAAAATAATATTGTTGACAAAGTGGCTTTGGTTTTCTTTATATAGTTGACAAACAAAAAGCTCTGGCTCTATATTGTTTGCCAAACTTATAATTGGTAACTAAACTGTTTTATCTTTTGGATTTCGCATCGAGTATACGTAACCAACACCATTTGTGTAGTTTCCAACTCTGATCACATGCATTAATTTTGTAATCATATTATTCCACGATTTTTTCATGATATTATTAAATTTAAACACGACTTATGCATAATCCATGGAGATGAAGGTGAGTCTCATTAACCATATACAAGTAGGCGACGTAACCCGTTATCAACAAAAAACGACTGAATCTTCGACATACAAAAATATACTCCAAATGAAAACATTAAATTTTTTGGATATCATAGAATTCAATTGATCCTGATTTTTTCTAAATACATAAACAACTTTGTAGTTTTTGTTTGTAGATTTCTTAGAATATAGACTATAACATGCGTTTGACATGGGAGAAATCATTTCCCAAACAAGGCGCGAAGTCAAATATAGCAACCGCTAAAAACTGAGTGTTTTATAAACATTCGGATAAATTTTCTCAAATAGAGTAGAAAACAAAAGAAAGAAATTTTAGAAGTGGCTAAACTAACAAAAGTTCCTCTAGTTTGAGAAAGGTAAGCATTTGAAAGTTTGGGGGAAGAGAAGCAAAATATGCACATGCTTTTCTTAAAAATGCCCTCGTAAGAGATAAAAAGCTAATCCCTTTCTTTTTGTGTTGCACGTTCCATTGTTCTTCCATTTTTAGTTCTTTTCTAATTCCCAACCAAATTAGTATCATAGATTATCCGAAATATATATATAATCTCAAAGTTACTCTACTTAATTACATGCATATATATATATATATATATGCACATATGTGCATTTATCCAAAAAAAGTCCTTTTAAGAGTGCATATATATTCATCATTTTATACACATGGTTAGACATTATTACATACATTTCTTCACATTCACCAGTTTGTAACATGAACCATCATCAAACATCTGTGTATATATACATACATTATTATATCACACACATGTGTTTGGCCACTGGTATAGAGAAAGCCTAATATGCTCTCTCTCTTTCTACCTTTCTTTCTGTGACAAACATAGCTGCAGAATCTGCAAACCTCTCTCCCTGTTGACACAAATGATGAAAACGAAAGAGAGAGACACTAAATAGTCACTTTCAATGCAATTGAGTGCACTTTAAATGCCATAATTTTCAGTGCCATAGAGTTGAAACGGAGTAACCGGCAGGCATTTGTCACTCTCCTACTTAACCCACTTCTTTAGTTCTCTCAGACAGACATTCATGTCATTTCTTATTTATTTCTTCAAGTCCTCATTATTAAAGTCTTTGTTTCTTCCTAATTTTTGCATCGAAATTGGTCCCAAAAGATGTACAAAAACCAAACCCACCTCGGATTTTAGATTTTTGTAGTGCTTCTTCAATATCATACGCAAACGATCTACTTATTTTGTCATATTATATTTCTTTTGCTATATATGTATATGTATGCATGAATATACTTGCCCAATCAAGCTCTTTCTCTTTCATATATCGACATTCATTTATTACGTATGTTTATACATCATAGACCTGTCCATTCTAAAAATGTTTGGTTCAAAAGATGAATAATCACCATAATGTCTTGATTAAGAAATGTCAAATGTATGTATTATATCGATCATGTGGTTTGAAACATGTATTACTTTTGTATGTTTGCTCACCAAATTTTGTTTATCACCACAAACTATTTTTGCCACCGTTTATCACCACAAGATTTTGCCATGGAATAACCGACTTAATTATCTATTATTAACACACAATGTGGTATACGGTTTCAAATTTTATAATATTGGGCTAATCAAACTTGAATAATGCATAACAGTTTAATGAATGACTATTTATTTACATATGACAGCTTCAATATCTGTTCGTAACTGTCTAATTTCAGATTAATTAGTCTTGATCCCACGACCATTTGTATAATCTAAGATGGACTATTTTGAGCATTGACGATCTGCATTCTTTTATTGAACTTAAATAAAATCAGAAATCTGTGTAAATTTTATTTCTAGACCATAAAGGAGTTGCTAGAAAATTTGCTAAAAGTTGTAATAACAACAAGTGAAAATGGGTCGGACTGTTTTTTCATGATTATAGATCAACACTTATTGTCCGAATCTAACGAAAGATGAAACGATGTTTGTTTATGTACCTCGTTATAAGTGTGGAACGGTGACGGACCAAAACGACATCATTAATAGTACATTTCCCATCACTCATATACTAACTCGTCCCAAGCAATAATACCTTACCTACTTTTTATTAATGTACATTATATTACTGGTTACATTAGATATTGATAATATGTTACATGGATTGGTTCGATCAGTAAAATGTTTGAAATTTTGTCAAAATACATCAGTTCAAGTTTCACGAAAATTATTCTAGACAAAACATAGATAAATAAATGTATATTCACAAAGCTCTTTACGAGTGGCAAAAGCGAAGATTTTATATTGTGGATCTAGGCTAAAGTCAAATATCTATAGATTTTAGAAAAGTTGATAATGTATACTTTAAGGTTCTATGGAACGCAGGAAGAAGTTATTTTTCAACAATTTAAAGTGTAATGTGGCGGAAGTGACAGAACATGTAAGATTTTGTGAAATGTTGATGTGTGTAGAGTCATTTTCCTAATAATTTAAACTGCAATGTATCAAGAAAGTAACAATAAATTATAATATTCTATGAAAAAGTGACATCATCCTGTAAGGTTCTTTTTGTAGTATTGAGTATTGCTCTTTTTCTCAAAAATTTAAACCTAATATATGTAGGATATATATATATATAGAGAGAGAGAGAGGCGCCACATATAGTCTAATACTGCTGGACCAAAGATTTAATTCTGCAAAGTTTTAATTAGACTGAAAAAAGTAAGAATTATAATAAGCATCACATAATATACGGTAGTTGAAAAAATTAACACAACCGGGTAATTAATACACAAAAATATAACAGAACAAACTTTAAATTAAACATCTTATATTTCTTTCGTTGGACTTAAAATCCATTTTCAAAGTCTCCGTCGGTATTCGCTGACGACATATAACTCACTACAAAAGACGTCTCATCCGCAGCAGCCGCCGCTGGATCCGCAACCGTTTGAAACTGTCTTTTACAAGTTTGACAAGTGACCTGCATGATCGTTGAGCTTATCTTCTTCATAGATTGTTCTTTTAAAAGCTTAGCTTTCTCCAGCTCAGCTTGAGCTTGTTGCCTTATCTTCTTAGCATTCGTAAACTCATTTTCCGCTATCTCTCGTTGCCTCTTCGCTTCTCTTTTAGCTTCCTCCGCGTAAGCTTTCTCCTTCATCGCTATCTTCATGATTTGCTCACTCGCCATAATCTCTTTTATACGATCAAAGTTGTTGTAATGATGATATGATGATGATGGTGCAATAGAGAGGTTTAAGTTTGTAGTATCATGATTCTGATGATGATGAGATGGTTCTTTAACTTTGTGTTGTTGGCTTTGATTAGGGTTTTGATTCGAAGATAGTGGAAGAAGCTGGAGTTCGAGGTTGAGATTAGTGTTTGATGAGTGAGTGAGATTTGAAGGTATTAAAGATGAGATTCTATGAATTGGCCTGCCTTCTAGAGGTGGAGGAGTAGCAACCGCAACCGCACCGCCATAATTCGTTTCACTAGACGGAGTACTGGCGGTTGAGGCGGTTCTAGAGGAGCAGGCCGGTACAGTGACCGCGGTTTGTGGCGGTTCACGGTGAACTCTCCGTACGGAGCAGTTGTCTTGATGTTCAATAAAACTCTCCACCCTAAAAAGAACAAGAAACCTATAACTTAAATGATGTAGTGTTACAAAGTTACAAAGTGAATACTATATTGATCAATTAATAATTTTATATTAAGCTTTTCTGTTTAAAAAATAACTTTGGATTCATAATATTTATTTTTAATGAGTTTAGGTCCACTAATAGCCGTAAGATATGTAATACATCTTTATAGATTTGGGTCAATATCATTAAAACTAATTAATTAAGGTTTTTTTATGTCACAAAAACCAAACAATATAGTCAAGAGAAATATTAGAATTCTCTGATGCATACATATCAATACAGAGAATTAGTAAAAATCATGAGGGATTGTCAAATCAAATAGTACTATAACAATCAATCTTGGTTTTGGGTCGTCGCCAGAGAAATTTTCTATTTTTGATCCATTTTGTTTTTGTTTTTGTAGTTATATGATCTCTTAAAATATTTAAGACAACAGAGCCAAATTACTTGTATATTACGCAATTTTTTAAAACTTAACAAATCCGTCAAAAAATTGCGTCTTTTATGAATTAGTAATACCAATAATTGATAAAAATGGGTCCAAAATTTTCTTCTTTTAAAAAATGATGGAAGAATCTTTCTGACTAAAAATTCAAAGTTATAGTGAGAGGAACAAGAAATTAACCTGGAGAAGACACGACCACAGTCACAAGAATGTCCTCTAGTGCCACAAGTTTTGAGATGAGCTTTGTAATCCGATTGAACAGCATAACCTTTAGAGCATCTCTCGCAAACCCATTGCTTATGGTTACTGTGTTTTCTTCTAAAATGTTTTTTGATTCCGACAAGATCTCCTAGAGCATGACAAGGATCATGGTGAAGACAAGTAGGCTCAGGGCAAACATAGACTCGTTTCTTCACCTCTATGCTGTTGTCTCTTTTCAGAAGCTTCCATGGAACTTTGTGACGTCTTCGATGCATCTGGAGATTCTGGTCTCTTTGAAACCCTTGGTTACAGATCTCACATATGTATCTATCTGATTCAAGAAGAGTTCTTGGTGATAAAGATACAACTTCTGCATCTGGATCTGAAGACCAGAGACAAAACCATCAACACACATGTCTTTTGAGTTCAATAAAAAAAAATCACAAAGTTGGGGTTTAAGAGAAAATAGGGAAACCTATTAATGCCCATAAACTTGAAATAAATAAGAAAAGCAAAAATCAGACCTATCACAAAACATGGCTTTGATTAAACATTAACATAAAGGTATGGTTTAATGAGGTTGAAGAGAAAAACAAGGAAACCCAATAATACCCATGAGTATAAATTTGTTCATAAAAAGAGATTTTTTTTTATTGAAACTTAAAAATTAAATTTTGAGTAGTGGGGATTTATTATCACCTGGTGTACCTGCAGGTCTTCTTTTCCTCTTCTGAGTGGATGTGTTTGTGGTGGTGACCCCATTTTCTGATGAAGAGAGGAAAGGATCAGAAGAAGAAGAAGAAACCACATAACATGTGTTAGTGTTCTTGTTGGAAGTAGCAGAATCAAACATCACTACTGCTCTTTGATCTGTTCTCATCAATTACTACTTTTCTTGATCTCTCTTTTTTTACTTTATTGTATTTGGATTCAGATTGACTTGATGAAACAACAAGACACAGAGACAAAAAAAAAAAAAGAGAGAAGAAGAAGAAGAAAAATTTAAAGATAGTGGGAGGTTCAGCTTTACAAAGAAGAGGAAGGGGTAATAAAGAGATAGAGAGCGATAGGGAGCTTTTCAGTTTTCTGCAACAGTAGCTTTTTAAAACTTTTTTATTAAGCTCTTCAAAGTTCTCTTATGTTATATGATGAAAGCTTTTTCTTGGGTCTCTCTCTCTCTTTGCTATTTTGACTCTTCATGAACCTATTTCTCTTTCATGCACTTGAGAGTTTAGAGCAAGTAAGGGGTCTTTGATGTCTATATTGCTTCTGCTTATAAAGCTCATTGCACTGAGCCATCATTGCATACAATCTATACATACACTCTTGTAGCTAGATATATAGAGAGAAGGGAGGTATTTATTTAGATTTAAATTTAGAATTTTCTTTTTGTTATTTTGTATTTATATTTTAGAATTTGTTTCTTAGAGCAAGTTGTATATATGGATTTTTTTTACTTGGACCCATATCTTGACTGATTGATGAATTTGTCTGATTTTCTTGAACCTTCACAAGCTAATTTTTTAATGATTTCGAAACATTTACTTTTGTATTTGTGATTATCTACATGAGTTTTCTCTAACGGATGAAATTTTTATTTTTGAGATCATACGTCCACATGTAAGTCTTACTTTTCATTGTTAATATCTCTCTGTCAAAATTATACGGCTGATTCAACAATTAAGATGATTTCTATTTAGATCTAAGCTCGAATTCTGGATTACCTAAATAAAATGCAAGTTTTTGACTTGAATATCAAAAGATCTATTATATTTGTAAATTAGGAGAGAATTTGAAATATGCATACGGTGCTCACTCTTAGATGATGTGAGAACTAATTAAATAACTAGGTTAACATGTTTCTAATTAACTTTTTGACTGTCACTCTTAAGTCCTATAAATAGTGTGATTGATTATACATGACTAATACATCTTGCGTTCCATTATTGTTAAAGCAATCCAATAATATATAGACAATGTATTAGAAAAAATTTCATTGTTAACTATATGAATGTTATGTCATCATGTTTCTAAGGTTGGTCCACATCTACATGTTAAGATTCTTTTCGAATTACACTTGAAAACAAGGAGAGGAAGTAAAAAAGAAGAAGGTATATGGTTCTTGTGAATAATCCAAGGATATAATTGCATTAAAAACCAAATTCTGTAAGTTTACAATAATGCGCGCAGACAAACTATTATTTTTTCTATTTGGCTTATATATTGGCTGTACTACTGCCCATACACTTGAGGGAGAAAAAAGGACAGATAAATCAAAATACATGCGTAGAAAAAATAATTCAAGCTAAGAGTAATTAATTGTGAAAGTATTATACGTGAATATAAACTCTTCATATATAAATCCATATTCGATCCCAATTTAAGAAAAAGAAGAAGAAATCGATCCCGCACGTGACCTTACGTCTTACTCACGTGACCTTTTTTTCCTCCACTCTCTACTGTCGTTTCTTTTTAGGCTTTTGCCTTTCTTTACAGTCATTCCTTAGGAAGGTCACATAACAGATCTAAAAATGAGGGGATAAAAGTATTTTAACGAAACTAAATCAATCTTAGTCGATCAAGAGTTTAATAAATCTTTAGTAAACAGTTTTTGTGTGAGTGTGAAGCTCATATGAAGACTACCAAATTTAATTATTATTATGATCTAAAGTTCTCAATCATAAAACTATCACTTATTATCTAACAAAAATGATAAAATTTCACATATATAAATTCATAAATACAATAAAACAACACCCTAACTAATAGTTTTTTTTTCCTTATACTCATAATGTTTTTGTCAGTTATCTAAAATTAGTTCCAAATGGACTGAAAGGCAAAACAGAACAGATGAAACGAGAAAAAATATGATCGAGTTACGGTGACAGCTTTGTATAAACGAAAGAAATGAGATCGTGTTTGCAATCATTCCCTAAGATGAGATTACTCTCTCAACTCTCATTTTAACCACTTGATTATCGACTACCATTGATTATTTTCTTACTAATACATAAAAATAACTAATATGATATTATTTCGTAACCAGGAAATTCTAAAATTGTAGCTTATTATCTTTTCTAATTTTAGAGACCACAACATGTTAAATGAAATATAACTAATCTTAGGTATTCGAACTCGTGAATTTTCTGTCCTCAAAAACTAATTGAGATGGAATAATTTTCTTCATTTTTTCTTAAACTTTGAGGGTTAAAAAACCCAATATACATGCTATGTTATAGCTGCATTATGAGATCTGATCTTGGTGACTATATAAAATTATTTCAATAAAGATAAATATCGTCAATACATTGGTTTAAGACAAACAAATATTAAAATAATAAGAACCTGCATATACTTAGTTAGATAGTCATAAATAGTATAACATTCTGATATACTTAATTAGATAGTCATAAATAGTATAACACTGGTCTAAGTGGTTGATCCAAGGTTAAAAGTTATACATAAAAGTCGTAATATAAACCCAAAGTATAAAAATATTGTAGCCCTTAGATTTAGTTTTCAGACATTCAGGTATACTAATAAGATATATATATATATACACATATATATACATATATACATATATATATATACATATATTTATATATAATTGAATAACCATGGTAAAATTTCAGAAATTAATTTAAAGAGAATGAATAAAATAAGAATATTAAGTATAAGTTGGAGATCTGAACTGGAAAGAAGGATCAAGTCACATGCTCCAAATTTACAAAGCAAAGAAATGCCATCATCTTACCCAACTCCCATTGATTCTCTTTATCTTTTCTTTATATCTTCATATATTTTATATTTTACAAATATAAATAGTTTAATTATATATCTGAAAAGAACATTCCCAATACATCATTACTCATTTTATTCTGATACTGTCTCATGCTTTCATTCTCAAGTTTGGCATACATCCATAAACTCTAAAATGCTGCCAAAGAAATATATAATACGAATGTGTGTGTGTCTATTAAATTGGTTAGTATTAAAAACGAATTAAGACCAAACTATAATTACGGTGAACAAAAAGGCTTCTGTGTCTGTCTGTGTCTGTGTATTAAAATTGTTGACAACCAAATTTGTTATTATCGGCCGAAAAGAGTTTGGGCCTTGAGTATCAGCCCAGTGACGTATTTTTGAATTTAAGATTTTCAATTTAGTAGACTTTTGGGCCTCTATATGATAAATTGGTCGTCTATGGCCTACCTAAATTATGTAACGGTAAAGGTGGACCCAAACTCAGAAGTCGATAAATCTTGCCTTCTGTCTTGAATATTAAAAGAACATTTTTTATGGGCGGAAAATAATCATATTTTCTATTCGAGATTTTTTTGTGTTAATTATTTTATATATTTTTTTGTATAATTTTGATTATATTGAAATTATCATTTGTGGTGTTTTTGCCGGTTATTTCTGTTGGTTTGTTAAAATATAGGCGAAAGACAGATTCATACAAAGACAATCATTAATTGTGGAGATTAAATTTTTATGCAATGATGTTTTGAGATTTGCGAAATTTTTATAGTGCGTAATAGTTGGATGATAGGCAAAAATCGCAATAGTTGAGTTCGAATACGAGAAGAAAGTTAACATATTTATTTATCTGTTAGACAGTAAAACTTCTAAAGTTGAAGTATCGTCAATTTTGTTTTTTATGTTATATCGTTTGTTTATCCAAAATACTTATAAACTTTTAGTCGAAGTGATAATAATATTTATATATTTTTTAACAAACATTTTTAACAGAGAATTAATTTTCCACATGCATAAATGTTTAAAACAAAATTAGTAGACATAGTTGATAGATTTAAATAAATTTCTATAAATTAATAATGTGATAACGTGATATTTAAAATTTATTAATTTAATAAAAAAAAATTTTACTGTAAAATTTTTAAAACACATATATGAGTTTAGACAATCTAAATCATATAATTATTTAATTTCTAGTTAGACAATCTTAAACTGTAGTAATAGATCAGATAACCTAATTTCTTACCTCTTTAAAAATTAATTTTGACAAATATGTATATTTAATTATTATTTTAGAAAATAGTACTATGTAAAGAGGATAAGGAAGAGAATGTTGGGCTTTGATTTTGTATTTGTCTTCTTCTTCCTCTGTCCTTCTCCAAGAAAAAAAAATTCAGAGATTTCTCTTTCCCAGTCTCTCTCAGGTTTCTCTTTCCTCTCTCTTCAGGAAGGTCCAAATAATTCCTTAAAGAGTCGTTTAGACCAAACCTATGTAAGATTTCTTTCTCATCAATCTATGTCTCTCTTTCTTAATTTGAGTCCTTTTTGTACTTTTTTCCCATTTCCGTTCCTCATGCGTTGTTATTTTTCAATAGATCTGAACATTTCTGTGTGAAAAAATCGTTGCTTTATGTTCTGTTTCTGGGTTTGTCAGATCTATAGATCTGCTTATGGAAACTATAAAGAAATGTTTCCATTTTGACTCTGATTCGAAAAAACCCTAATTTTCGTTTCTGAGTATCTCAAAGATCTATGCTTTCATTTCTAGATCTGAGAAAATGATTAGATCTTGTGGTAATTTCATGAGAATTTAGATGAATCACAAATTTAGAAACTTTTGGGTTAAAGATGTAATTTTTAATTGTTTGGGGTCAAATTGTGATTTTTAACTTTTGATTGGCATTGTTTGTAGTTTAATAATCTCAAAATGGATGATGATGGATTTCGCAACTGGGGATACTTTGAACCAGCGGCTACTACATTTAAAGGTAATCTTGGTTTGCAGCTTATGTCTTCAATTGACCGGAACACTAAACCGTTCTTAACCGGACGTGAACCGAATCTAATGATTGATTCAAACGGTTCGTACCACTCTCGAGATCACGAGACTTCAATCCCTATGAACAATAATCAACCCAAAGACAACAAATTCTTCAACATGTTACCTTCAAATTATGACAATTCTATCCGAAACATCCGGTTCAAATTCGATTCATCAACCGGTTATTAATTCATCCCGGTTTGATTAAATTTCCTCCTCCTCCTCCTCCTCCTCCTTGTGAAGATGAAATCATTCTTCAGCCTAATAAGAAGAGAAAGGAGAGAAGCAGCGGAACACCGAAGGCGAAGAAGCTGCTAAAACCAAAAGAAGAGAGTGATGATGTTACTAACAATGTTCAACAGCAACGTGTGAAACCGGTTAAGAAGAGTGTTGATGTTGTGTGATCAATGGTGTAAGTATGGATATTTCCGGTTTACCTGTACCGGTTTGTACATGTACTAGAACTCCTCAACAATGTTACCGTTGGGAATGTGGTGGATGGCAATCAGCTTGTTGTACGACTAACATCTCGATGTATCCTTTACCGATGAGTGGTAAGAGACGGGGCGCGAGGATTTCGGGTAGGAAGATGAGTCAAGGAGCGTTTAAGAAGGTTCTTGAGAAATTAGCAAGTGAAGGTTATAGCTTTGGGAATGCTATTGATTTGAAGAGTCATTGGGCTAGACATGGTACCAATAAGTTCGTTACGATCAGATAGTTTTTGATCGTGTATATATTACATCAGATCTGTGGCCTTTGTTTTTTTCTTCTTCTTCCTTCTTCTTCAAGGTAACTTGTTCGTTTTAGGGTTTGTTTGATCATATCTTAATTCATACATTCTTAAAATGTTCTGTTTCTTTGTTTTAATATTTCTTGGATAAATTCTCTAGGAAACAAAAATGTTGCTTATTATTCATCGATATTTATTGACTTCTTGTAACAGATTAAAATGTTGTTATTTAAAAAATTTTAATGACGAAAAGAAGAATTTTATATTTTGTTTCATTTTCCCGCATTTTTCTCTTATATAACTCGTTAGATATATTAAGTTTGAACTAATTATGCAATGTTAATCTTTTAGTGACCTTACACATTAACATTCGCAGATGTACTAATGAGGTCGACTATAAAAGATTAGTTACTAATTACGAGATTAGAAGCTAATTAAATCTTGATTCACTTGTCACCAGTTCCGTCTCCGCCATATCTTCCGCCGTTATCTTCGCCGTCAGATCTAACTCCGGGACGTTACGGAGAAGCTTATCGAGCATTATCACTTGAGATTCCGTGATCCTTACGAAATTAGGGATTTTTCGAATATTCGTGACGCCGAGATCTCTACAGAATTCGAAAAACTTAAATAGTTCTTCTCCTTGCGACAAAGATTTCGCCGCGATCTTCACCGCCAATTCCGCCTCCGACGATTTCACCGGAATATTCGATTGAACATCGGATAAGAAATATTCAAATCCGCGGTGAATCTGATCGTAAATCTCCAGAATCTCGCTGATTACATACTCCATAGCTTCGATTACAAGAGGTATTTCACCAATCGGTTTAATCCTCATCAATGAATCAACAATTCGTAGCATTTTAACGATGATCTCGAGCTCATGATTCTCGTCGTTGAAGAAGATGATCGATCTTTCGTCAAGAAACGATAAGTGCGAACGAAAATATTAAACCGACCGGTTCTACTAAACCGGGATTTCTTTTACCAAAACCGGATAAATCAAACGGTAACCGTCCGATTGAATCAACGGCTTTGTTACCGGAGCGGAACAAGCCGTGGAATAGCATAAGACATTTTAAAGCCACCGTCCAGTTACGCGTGCGTTACACGCGCAATGCGATGGCGCGTAGGATTGGTTTGAAACTTGAAGGGTTGCTCTGTATGTATCTGTAGATGAATTGAACGTTTTCGATGTCTACTGAGAGATCGTTGTGGCTTGTTGCTTTTATAATCGCCGCCGTGGAATTTTCATTCGTCGCTCTGATTAGACTGAGTTTGTCCTTTATTGCTTCGGTGGCGCGTCTCCATTTCTTCATTTTTTTCCCGGATTTATTTTCTCATGACAATTTTATTTGGGAAAAATGTCGAACAAACCCCGAACTTACCAATTTAGGCCATTTAAACCACGAACTATGTTGTACGCCATTTAAATCATGCATTTGCGTTGACTAATGTTTTAAAACATGAATTTTCGTTGACCAAGCCAAAAGAGACATGACGTTAAATCAGATAACAGACTTATTAACAGATGTTTTATATCGTTAACTAATCCATTAATAACAAAAACGACAACGTTTTGATTTAAAATTTTGCATTATACTTTTGGATTCTTTAATCTTTTTATATTTTGCATTACACTTTAGTAATAAAAACGATGACGTTTTTATACTCTTTAATCTTCATCAGCCTTCACCATGTCTTACGTGTGTACGTTTCGTACTTAGTGGGTCCCATTACCGTTGACTATATAGTCTTTTCTCATTTCACTCTTCTTCTTCACTAACAAAAACAAAACAAACTCAGAGAAACATAAAGCTTTATTTCAGTTCTATTTCGAGAACTAAGGTAATTTCAGCTTTTCTTGATGTACATTTGGCTATTGTTACTTACTAAAACATTATACTCTGTTTTATCTCTGCACCAGACTGGAGATGGAAAATGACGATATCATCGTGGCGGAGATGAAGCCGAAGAAGCATGCAAGACGTAGGATTTTCAAGGAGACATGTCATCCAATCTACAGAGGTGTGCGGCAGAGGAACGACGACAAATGGGTCTGCGAAGTTCGAGAGCCGATTAATCAGCGCCGAGTCTGGATCGGAACTTATCCTACGGCGGAGATAGCTGCACAAGCTCACGACGAGGCGGTTCTTGCTTTGCGTGGTAGATCTGCGTGTTTGAATTTCTCCGATTCCGCTTGGTGTTTGCCGGCGCCGGAAACACCGATCCAGACACAATCAGGTGCACGGCGGCGGAAGCGGCGGAGATTGTCAGGTCGCATGAGTTTAGTAGCGGAATTACGGTTTTGCCTTCAGCCGGTGAGGTAGCCACGTCGAATGAAGGAGTTGCCGGAATGATGATGAGGCTCGCGGAGGAGCCGTTGATGTCACCGCCGAGATCGTACATTGATATGAATACAAGTGTGTACGTGGAAGAAGAAATGTGTTATAAAGAGCTTGGTGGGAGAGAAAGTTGTGGCCATTCTTCATATATCAAAGGGGATCAATGAGATTCAGAAGGATTCAAGAAAATGAAGAGAGGAAGAGAGAAGGAGCGGAGAGAACAAGGGAAAAAAGTTAGAAGAGTAATAATTGGGGATTTTTAGGGATTTAGGGATTTTATCTTTTAAGATGAATCAAAACGTCCTCGTTTTTATAACTAACGGATTGGTTAACATCTGTTAATAAGTCTGTTATTTGATTTAACGTCATGTTTCTTTTGGATTGATCAACGAAAATTCATGTTTTAAAACATTATTCAACGCAAATGCATGATTTAAATAGCGTACAACACAATTCGTCGTTTAAATGGCCTAAATTGGTAAGTTCGTGGTTTTTTTGACATTTTTCCCAATTTTATTTTAGTTGGTTTGCTTTTTGTTTTACGAATTCAATGTTTTCTATAATTGTAGAGGAATTTTTAGTTTGTTTTTCAGTTCTCTCTGTTTCTTTCTTCTGTTTTGTTTCTACGACTCTGTTCTGGTTTTGGTTATGGTTTGAATTTTATAACAAATTAGTTTTTTTATTTATTTTACTTTGAAAACCTTTTCGTCAAAAAAATAAATTGAGATTGTAGGATATTTAGTTTACGTTTATTAAAATGTTCTTAACTAGAAAAGTAACAAAAATCTTTGACAAAAATACAAAAGAGCTATTCTCAACGAGTCCAAGAACAGTCATTCTCGAAGCTCTTTGTTTTCTTTTAAGCTCTTTGAATCTTATGTGTATCTAAAAACCATAGTTAGCATCTTGAGCAATTATGAAAACAAGAATTCATATTAATGGCCTAATGGGTTGGAATTTATAAGTATATATGAGGAGAAGCAAACAAAATGAAAATTTGGCGGGTAGTTGAAAGCATCATTTCTCAACTAGCTGACACGTGTCACCTTCGGTTGCCGCTGGTTCTTATCCTTTGTGAGGTTGTTCAATGGCGCAGCTAGTTTCCCCTGTGTGTTGCTTCTTCTTCTTTCCTTGTGCTCACTGAAACGCTAATACATGCGCTCTCAAAGCCATTACCACATTTCACTCTCTTTCGCAATCAAGATCCTCAAAATAATAGAGCGGATTCTATCTTAACACTTTCCATTGAAGTTGCTCAGGTCTACACTACTTAATTATCTCTCGCCTTTAATTACATTTTTTTGTTGTAGTTAAAAATTTCTATATGTTTTATGTGTAAATAATCAATCACTTAGGTTTTTTAGTCATATCTATCTTGAATACGTTTATTGGATATAATACTCTTTGTAGCAAGAGAGCTACAATGGTTAATTATAGACACATATAACCACTAAAACGTTATATAGTACGATTATGAAATTTTGGATATGGTTGATAGGAAGGATTAAGAAAAAACGCGGAAAATATAAAAAGAATAAAAGAGATGATTATAGAAAAGAAGTTGTGGAACGAAGGAGGGAAAGAGTCTAAGGAGAAGTGCATCAAACATGAAGCAAGACTTGTACTTAATCATTCAAGCTAAGCCTCCTAAGGATAGACCTCTTTTTAAGTCTCTCTATTCATCTCTTTTCAATTCAATCACCAAGGTACATGCATTTCTTCATTTCGTTCTTCACTACTCTTTATTATTATTATTTTTAACTTTACTTTCTAATTGAAAATTGCAGATGGATTATGCAGCAAGAGATGAAGATGATACTAAGGTGTTGGAGTACTATAAGAACATTGTTGCAATCCTTGATGATATTTTCTCTCGAATTAAATTCTTATCAATATATTAATTTAGACAATCGATACTCTATAACTCAAAACTCGGGGAATTGATACTCTATAAATATTCTTTTCAAATCTTTATGAAATTCATTCGAAAACTAAGCGAATAACCTTCTAATAAACTCTTGTATTTACTCTAAGATTCCTGACTTGAGCATCGGATGTACCTCAAAAAATACGACCAGTGTGTACAAGAGTCACTTGACTATTTGTCATTTTGCATAGAATGGTCTATCTCATAAAATCAATATTCATTCAAACGATTATTCGTAGATTTCAATTTTCATCCGTGTGAGAAAGTAAACTAAAAATTATACGAACACTATATTGCGTGTAAAGATAAATATGAGTGTCCACTTTCTCTATAGTTACCAAAATAATAATAACTTGTATGAACCGTACGTATTAATATTTTAAAATTCTCTACATAAATAATTGTTGGCTCTTTGATAAAATCAGAGTCAGTAAATAAGTTCAGCAACTTTATCTTTACTATTATACATGGCTAATAATACAACACCGTTAATATTTTACCGTATATATATGGTTCTTTATATACACGAATAATTTGTGTATTTATAGTAAGCTTGATTTTTTCCTTTAGCATACAGAAAACGGCTTGTAGAGTAAAAGCAAAGTGGCGTACCTCATGCTTTCCCCTTAACGGCCGGCTTTAGTGTTTTTTGGTTTGTTTGTTTTCTTTTTTGCAATTTATATTATTTGTAATCTAACGGAATACGAGCAAATCAGTAGCTTTTCTCTACATCACCAATCTTCCCCAAACCCTAATTAAAAGGGAAAGAAGAAAGAAAAAAAGTAAGACATGAAGCAAAGCGAAAGATTGTTCGGATTTTCAAAGAAAGATAGCATCTCCTTTTGTTAAAAGCAAGAAAGTGTATATAATATATAGTAATTGTTTAAATCCTCTTTTTGGACCCTGAACAAAATACTTATACAACTCCGTAAATATAGAAAAATACATTTAACTTTGTAATGCTGTTAAATATTCACAAATGAGACAAATATAAACTGTTCATTTTACTCTTCGGATGTATATTTTGATTGTCATTTGACAAATATTTTCGACATCTACAGAAAAAATATGTATGCCTTCTAGCAATTTTATAAAAATTATTGGGTTTACAAGTCAATTTTCATTTTAAACAATTGTTTCGAAACATTATATTTGAACTCAACCAAAAATTTACTCCTATTTGATAACTTTTTTTATAGGAGTTCCAACGTGATAATCTTTTAAATAATATGATTACCTTTTCTACACTCCATTTACACATTTCATGTTTAAAAAAATATATATTTCCTTTTATATACTCCAATTACACATTTCACGTTTTGGAGTTTGGCACCGATTGCTAATATTAAAAAAATTTATAATAAGTTTTCTTACCCATACACCATTTGAATTATATGAAAATGGTAATAGAAAAAGAAAGACAAATAGTGGGATGTTAAGGAATCTTTTTCTGCCTCACATCTCTTTTCACTGTGGGGTTAAAAATTCCCTTATTTAAAAAAATAAAAAATCCCTCCTTTTCATGCAAAAAAACTTTTATTTATTTGTTTTTACCATATCGCTTTCTCTTTGTTTTTACCCTTTTAAACACACATACCCTCTCACTTTCACATTCCTCTCTCTCACAACTCACAAGAATCAAGAAGCTCATGGACTTCGATTCCTCAGTGAGTTTTTTTCTTCTTCTTCTCCTAATTAAAGCTTTAGTTACTTCTTAATTTTGACAGAAACCCTTTGATTTCATTCATTTTTACGAAATTAGACACGTTATTCTTGAAATTTTGCACAATAAAAACCTATTAATTATTATTAATTTTCTTTTATTTCATTAGGGCAAAACAGAGAGTGTGGAGGAGACAGTGACGATGGAATACGATGAAGAAACAAATCAATTTGACGGGGAATTTTGTCCGGTTGAGCACCCGGTTGAACCGGAAGAAGAAGATCGTCCGGTTAAATGTCCCTTACCAATCTCATCTTCTCTCATCCACGTAAGTTTATGTATTTCTCGTAATTACACCAAAAATCTCATTAAAAAGATTAAATCATAATTAAATCCGTTTTTAATCGTGAAGAATTCAAGGGAGAAATCTAAACCGGGTTGGGTTAAACACAGAGCCAGCTGCGAATCTCCGGTTTATCCAGCGCCACGTGGCACACGTCATCATGTCCGTAACGTACGGAAGAGACACAACTCGTTTGTCGAAGGGAACAACAGTTTCTTCACGAGATCTACACTTCGATCTCATGATGACGAAACCACATCTCGAAGATCCAACGTCACTGTCTACCGAGTTATTCATCAAGTTCACGAATTCGAACCGTGAAAATTCAATTCAATCCAAACCTCTGTCTTGTGATTTTAATCGATCGGTTCTATGAGATGGTTTTTTTAGGCGGCGATATGATTTTAATTTTCTGTTGGGTTTATTAATGTTTAACGGAGTTGGTAGATTCGATGTAGTACCAAAGTTTTTCGGTATACTTGTTATATTGTTTATCCGGTGATAACCGGTACGGTCAGATTCGGTTAACAGCTTATAAAATGTTATATCTTCTAGTTTCGTATGAGTGCATGGCCCAATGTTAAATACGTTAGCCAAGTTTCAGTATACTATAATCCTATTTTAGATTGGCTCGTGTTTTCTGAAGCCAACATATGGGCTTAACTAGGCTATGCTTATTAAGCCCAAATTATCAAGTTAGTATCTTTCATCATATTATTTTCACATTATTTTTACTGCTTTATTTTCCTCAAAATTTTGACCAAAAAAAAAAAAAAGTTCCTCAAAAGAAACTTCTCCTGTTAAAAAGATTCTGTGTTCTTTTTGATATTCTTCGGTCAATGGATCAATTTAAAATTTTAGTTTACGTTGTTCCTCTTTTTCTGTCGAACTTGAATTGCGGAACCTTTGTTTTTTTTTGGTCGGATGTAGAACCTTTTGTATTTATACAAATACAACCAACTTGCATAAATTACTGTGAAATATCAAATACATTTCATTCATTAGTTCAAACTTGTATATGTAGTAACAATTAACAAAAAAACTTGTATACATTTTTTTTTGTCAACCATCTGAAATTTTGAAAAGTTAAGTTATACGAAAATTTTGGCTTTTACAACTCTTACTCAATAAGACCAATTGAAAACATTGTTCTTTTATGCAAAAAATTATAATTAATACCTATACAAAGTTGAAATAATGTGATGATGCTATAATTTTTAAGGATTAACAATAAAGTGAGAATTAACAGACCGATTATAATACCTGCAATCCAGTCTATTTGTGATATCTAAAAAATAAAATAAAAAGCAATGGTTCAGTTTTAGAAGCACAAAAACATAGCTTCACAGCTCGAAGCAAATACGTATATATACACAAATACGTAAGCACAACAAAGAACATTCACACTTTCACACGACCATTAAACAAAAACAATCACTTCAAAACAGAAACTTATAACTTCTAAAGAATAACAAATTTCACATTTATTTTATACTCTTATCTCACCATATCTCCTAAAAAGTCAGTCACCTTCAGTATTCACAAGTCTGCATCTTCCTTCTTTGCCATTAACATCATTAACATTACTTCACAAATCCTGCACCAAAGATCCAACTACAATAAGGGCATTGTTAAGCTAATCAAATGATGCTTAAAGTTTTGATCTTTTTCTCTTACTAGTGGCAAAAGAGAGTCAAGTCAGCCTTGGAGAGGCGAGTCTGGCTCAGAGCTATATATCGATGTGTAGGTAGTAGAAAAAGTATCATCCTTTTGTATGGCGACAAAATTTAAGGGAGTAGAAGTGGGTCTTCTAACTTCTTTGAAATACCCGTTTTGGCGATGATGACCAGAGTAAGATCTTGGGGTCAGAAGAAGGTCAGGAGTTGTTGTCCCTACCGAGCTTCTACGAGGCGTGGGAGGTACTGAACCATTCCCATTGCTAATGCCGTAACCACTGGGCTTTCTGAAGCTGCTGCTTCTTCTTGGACTTGGTTTTGATCCGTAAATGGATTCCCTTTGAGTTAGTAGGAGATCCTGCCTCTTCTTTTGATCCTGCACAAGGATTAAAACTTGTTTTAACACAGGAAAGCGATTTAAAGCGATATAAAACTTGTTTTACGAGAGGGTTTTTGACAAACCCGGTATCTTTTCTTTTCCTCTTCCTGTTGTTTTCTTGTCAGTTTATAGTCTTCTAGTATGTTAACCAATCGAACCTATAGCAAGCAGTAACAAGAATCATTAAAAGGTCTTTGGCTATTAATGAGTCTTCACTTACTTTAAATAGTTTTAGCTTACACCGTCGTATAGAAATGACTTCTGCATGTCGTCTTCCCATACAAGCGTTTTCTTGATAAGATTGTCAACCATTCCTGAAGAAAACAACACACCAAAAAATAAGATACGATTATTTATTTTGATTTAATCTTCGAAAACTAGTAAAAAATGCAAGAGATAGAAAGTACCGGGGATCTTAATGATTGTAACACGAGCTCGTTCTGCGCGCTTGAGATTTACATGTCCACCTCTTCCAGCGCTATACCGGTTCTCATCCTGAAACCAAAGAAAGAATCTTTTAAAATGCATCCTTCAAAGAATCCATTGTAAGTTTCAAGCTTTAAGCTTCTCATACCAGATTATATTCTTCCAACCAATTTTCCTCTTCACATGCAGAGAGCCAACGGTCAATTCTGTCCATAATATCTTTTCGGCTCTGTGCTTCATCTTTAATTTTGTTTATTTGCATTTCAATATTTGCAAGAAGCTCTGAAGGGTCCACTAATCCTGAAGAAACATGAGGAAGCTTGGCTTAAAACAAGTGGAATTGGCCAATATACAAACTATTTAAAACCAAAAGCTCAATCACATTTACCTGAATCTATTAATGCAGTTGATTTCTCAGCTGAAGTGCTTGTGTCAGGTTGAATGTGAGTTAGTCTGCACAAATCTTCTAATTCAGACCTTCGTTTCATCACAAGCTCCTTCATTTTGCTTGCTTTCAGTTTACCGAGACAGTCCACTTCCGCAGACACCTATTGTAAAGACAAAGACTCAGCTCAAGAATGAGACTTAAGACATAAAGTCAAATAACAGAAGTGCTTGTACGAAACCTGTTTAATTGTCTCAGTGGAAAGGATGCCTGGCTCAGTGATATTAGAATCAGATGATCTTACAACATACGTAACTCTTCCAAATTTAGTTCTCTCTTCTTGTGGCGTGTCCATTAGATTCCATAGCTCGGAAAGTGAAGCCACTACATCCTTCAGCTGCACATTTGGAAGTATAAATGGAAACACAAATCAATATATGAATATGAATAGAAGAATAATATCGTGCAAACATGTATTTAAGTACAAGTCTACCTTTTGAAATCGGGCTTTTCTTTCAGTTTTTAGCTTTTGAATCATGTGCTCTAGACCCTCCAATGTGCTATCACTAATGTTTGTAGATTGCTCGTGGTCTGTCCTATGTAAGCTTGGATGAACCTCACTAACTGTTTGACTAAAGTCAACTCCAAGAACACCACACAATGTGTGCACCTCATTGACATAGCCCAAGACTTTGTTAAGGCGATCAGACTGCATGAAAGGAACATAAACTTGTTTAGGAAAAGAAAAAAAGTGATGGAGATTTGTCTTTCAAATGCTCTTATAAAAACTTCACCTTTTCTTTTTGAAGCGTGCGTAGATGTGTTTGATACTCGTTAAGTTTTCTCAAAGTCAAGTCTTGTTCTTCAAGAGTCAAGGAACTGATCATGGCTTTGTAAATATGGTCACTGTATCCTGAAATTTCTCCACTAATCTTCTCAATTTGAGCCTTTATATCGGAAAACTGCTTCATTCTCCCCTCTTTTTGGATTCTCAAGTCCTCAACTAGAGGGGTCACAGCTGCAAGCTTTTCTTTCAATGATTTTGAGCCTTTATCCAGTTTAATCTGAACATCAAAATGCAAGAAAACACACAATTTTAGAAAAAACGAACTATAGTTGTTAGCTAAACACACAAAGTAGTTCTTACCGGTGAGTTGATGTTTAATACACCAAGAGCAGCCATTAAAGAAGCAACTTCAGCTTCTATGGATGCAACAGTTTGATGAAGCCGTGCCTTGGAATTTGCAGCCTCGTCAACTTTTCTTTGATATATTTGAAGACATTGTCTCTCCAATTCCATCAGCATCCTGTCTTTCTCACCCTCACTCTCACCAATTTCAACCCATATTTTCTGTTTTATAAGCCAAAGATAGCCATTTTAAGTCATGAAATTAGCCTCCACACAACACGAATAACAGAGAATTTCAAGTAAAAGAGCTCGTGCATGAAATTGCTGCCAAACAACATCTACAGTTACATGTGAACCAAAAAAAAGTAAAAAAATTTCTAAAATTTGAGGATTGGTGGTGACTTAAGTAAAGAAACCCAGAAGCATGTTTAATCAAAATTCACAGGAACCCTTTTGACTTAGAGATGAAAAGATAATGAAAACAAAAGACAAAAAATCAGTTGAATTGTCTCTACTGAAAACTCATTATGAGTCTTTTGGCTTGTCAAAAAAAAAACTGACTTTTTTCGTCAACCGTCATCATCAAGAAAATCCACAACAGAAAAAAAAAACACAAATTGAAAGAAAGAAAAAGATGAAGAACAAACCTGAAGCTCTCTGAGAAGATTAGTACAAGTAGTGTTCGTACGGAAAAAGAGAGCGTTGGGACTTCCAATCTCCAGCATTTTCAGCTAATTTTAGAATCTTGAAGCAAGCAAATAGTTATTTTTGGTTCTTCACAAATTGGTGCTTAATCGAAGAAGAAAGAGACAATTACTTGCAGAGAAACAAGCATCAGATCTTAAGCTTCAAGATGAGACAAACATTATTAACTAAAACAGAGAGCTCTTTTACTACTTTTTCCAGAGAAAAGAAAAACTAAAACACAGAGCAACAAAGATAATAAATTTGCTGATTTAGGCTAAAAAAGAGGGAATGAACAGAGAGAAAGAACAGGTAGCAACAGAGAAGAGTTAAAAAAATAAAAAATCAATAATGAGCTTCTTTTAAATCTGTTTCACAGAGAGTATTATATTTATTCGATATCATCATTTTTGACGTTATTATTTATTATATTATTCTCTTTCACGGAAAAATACGATAAATTGGCGAAAAGACCGACGACGGGTACGGTGCGGGTGAGTGTGCCAGACGAAAAGCGCGTTACCGGTAATAGCGCGTGTAGTATACGCTCCAAATGGAATTGAAAGATGATAGTCACGCGAGCTATGAGAGATTGTGTTTGTATTTTGTCGTATAGTGGTGATAGAAGAAGAGTCACTGACATAAGTAGCTGTGTTTTGACGGTGAAGTGTAAACTACGTTAAAATTTTGTTTTCTTTTTAAAATTATTACTATTTTTAACTGTATAATTTATATATATGATTTTTTTTCTTTCACTTCGAATATGATTGATGACATTAATTCTTTCAGGAACGTCATTTTACTACTTTTTAATCTCACAATATTTATTAAATTTTTACGGTTCGAAAGCTGATTTTTTGTAAGTAATATACGTGTTAAAATATAACTACAATTTTAGTTTTCATTCAACTTAGCAAAAAAATTGTTTATCCTAATGTTTTCGCTATTTTATCTTTATGTTATTCGTCGTTCAACTATTCATCCAAAATATATTTCTATACATTATAAGATTGAACATATATATGAGATCATATACTTAATTTTTATTAATTTCTTGAAGTTGTAATATCTGTGAGTCATAAATAATGTTCTATTAACAATTGGTACTATGATCTACAATATTTGCCTAAATATATCAACCAAACAATAATCTCGAGAAGAAAGGATACTAAAAATGATAATGATAATGATAATGATAATGATACCCCTTAATAACAAGAAAGATGCCAATTTGGTCTAATCAAAACTCAAAAGGATGGCCACTCATTGTCTCCCTTCTCCACCAGTTTTTCATAGAGAAAGTTGAAGTTTCTTTATAAAATTTTATTCAGCAACTTTTGTTAGTAGCCCATTCCCATCCAAACATAATTATTGCTCTTCATACCAACTAATCAAGCTGCAAATCATTATCAACAAATATTTTTATTTATATATTAGATTTTTTTCAAATAGTTTTGTATAAACAATTAAGATCAAATTAGATAAGTTATAAATTAGTTTTAGAGTCATTTTACCATACGAAATCAAACAAAAAAAATATCAGCATTTTCCTTTTTTATGGTTAGAATATAATATACCTACATATGAAAAACGACAATAAAAGAAAGATCACATTAATATTCAGGTTACATAGAACATAATTGAGGTATAAAACGTAGTTCTAACCAAGAAAGTTTTTGACAACTACCATCCAAAATTTGTAAGCATATATTTTTAGAGAATTTAAGTATCTAAATGATTCTTTTAATTTAGTAGAATTATATATAATATATACATGATATTTTTTTGTAAAGTTTTTTCGTTGATTTAAACTAAAAGGAGTCTACAAAGTATAGGAATCATAAAGAAACCATGGATTTATAAAATTTATGCCAAATACTTATTTTATTTGAAATTAAAAAAAAACAAAAGGATGTCACGTAAACTCCTAACATAAAAGACAATAAATCAATATAAAGAAGAAATATTTTTAAGGTGGTTGAGAAGAAAAAATGGGTAGAATCGGTTCAACTTTGGGTGGGGGTAGTGAGATCTTTAATACGGTCCATGCAATTATATAATAACCTTAAGACCTACTCGCAGCAATTTAAATAATTATCATGAAGCATTCTTTTCTATCATTAAGTTTATCTATGTTTAACAGGAGTAGTTACATATACGTCTATACGTCTCGCAATAATAAATTTGAGTAACTTAATACTAAAAATTGGAACACATCAACTAACAATCTTTAACATCTTTTATTTTGTTTGTTTTTTTTTCTGTTTCGCCCAGTTTTATACCGCATGTGTGGGAGACTGAATACTAAAGTCAACGTCGTGCTGGATACAGTCGTGATACGATTATGAAGAAACATTATCATTTTGAAAATTTTCCCATTATAAAAAGAAATGTACTTGATCAGTTAACCACATTATTCGTTATATATAACAAATAATTAAATAAATCATGAAATAGAAGGTATTAAATCACTAAAAGATAATTAATACTGCAAAAGAGAAATTAAATCACTATATTAATGTGCTTAACCCCCTAGGATGCTACTGGGATTAAGTGTCTAATCATTCCATTTAATCATATACTTATCTAGTGGTTGGATTTTATCATGGATGTGGCACACCCAATTCACAACTCAACAATATTCTGAATTATTAGCTGTTTGAAAATCAAATGATTTAATTCCAATTTGGAAGGGTCAAATAGTTTTTTTTTTTTATTATTCAAAGTTTTGTTATAGCACACAGCTCACTTTTGTGTAATAGTAAAATTACTGTGAAGTTAGGATTCCTCTAGATTTTTGCTTACAAACAAAAATCTATAAATGCCAAGTGAAATTAGTTATATCCCATCTCTCTTTATTTTCACATTATTTGGTCTTTTCTTTTGTCAACATTAGTTATTTGTCTTTATGTTGGTGAGATTTAAGGGTTAAATAGTGACACTAAAAAATTGAGGATATTTAGACAAATATTCAGAGTTAAAGTACCAATACCATTTAGATATAATAAATGCGCACATTTACGTAGGTGAAAACAAATTATTTTGGATGGTTTAAAGTGGATCTAGTAAGTAAATCACATGCCTGGTATGTCGCATCACACCGTCGTTGCCTCGTGAATGTGAAGGATACACAGATAATTAGATCCACATGTATTATTTATATCGATCTATTCATATACATACGAATTAAAATTTCATAAAACGTTACAAAAATACACGTGTCTAAAAACGTCTCAAACAGCTAACCTTAGTTTCTTATCCATGAACTCAATCATCTAGCTCTATACTATAATTTTTTTTTTGTTTTTTATCACGTAATCATCATTTGGATTAGTAATAAAAAAACTGGCTTAAAAGTGGAATATGACTAATGATATTGCCGTTTTTTACCAACGAAATAATTGTCTAGAATTGCCATTGTATTAGTTTTTCTTCTTTCAACTAAACTAAATATTTCTCTAACTCAACAATTCTAGCATTTAATTGTGCAAAATTTTACTTTATTAAAGGTCAAAATATGGACCAAAACGTGAGTGGAATTTATATGTAACTATCTATTAGACATTAAAGGTAAGAAAATTAAAATTTAAAAGTAGGAAAATGCATATTTGATGTGTATAGACCCTACATGTCCTTATAACTTCATATGTACACATAAATTTATTTTAATTTTAAATTGTGCTTAAAAGAAGAAGAAGATAGGAAGGGATTTAAGAGATGAGTGTACCTGTAGGGTTTAAGGAGTTAGGAAGGGTGAGAGTAAAGGACATGAGCAAGTATGTATCTAACAAGCTCCACCACTTCATTTTCTTCCTTATTTGTCACCATTTTAACTGCCAAAAAGAAATTCATAAACATATAAAAAAGAGACAATTTGAAATGGGTCTGTTACTCAGAACCTCAAAAGGACTCCTTGGGAACTACTCATAACTCAACAAACATCTTTGGTACAATTTTAGTTATTTTTTTATGTATGAACCTCCTAAACAATCAAACAAAGAATCGAGCTTTAAGTTGAAGCAAGAAACATAAAAATAGAATGAAAGTTAACAAGGCTTATGGAAATAAAAACTTTTAAAAATTTGTTGTGGGAATATGTATTTTTTGTCAATATTCCATAAAGACTACAACCCTAACACTAATTTATAAACTCAATGATGGAAAAAATGGGGGGGGGGGAATGTATAAACTCTATAGAAGTTTCTTTTTATTCATTGCAAAATTTCAAAAATACTTGGGAATTTGAAAAAGTTGTTGTTTCACAACACCTTATCCATTTTTTAATTCACATAAAACGAAAGTGGTAGGTCGAAGTAGGGCCCCATAATATTGATGAATAATAAAACTATATATCCCTACTCATAAGAATTAGGATCATCATTGTGCAAGTCTTTAAATTTTTGTTGTCTCTATTCTCTAGTTATTAAGAGATATAACAGAGTCATGTAACACAGAAGCAGAATAAAACTATGTCTAGTGCCTACCCTCTCCAAATCTTAGAAACCTCACTCTACTTCTTTCTAGTTTCTACAATGGTCCCTAAAAATAAGATAGGCCTAACATTTTTAGCTTTATAGTAAAGACGCATACCACATGGCTTCTATGTACATGTATATAAAAAAATAATAGGTGAAAGATTTAGACATAAATAATCTATTCTAGTTGGTGAAAGAGATCTTGTTTGGTACCATGAAATGTGAAAACTGAAAAAGGGTAATATATAAAGAAAAATCTCAGACAAAATAGTGTACACTCATAAATGAAGAAGAATAATTTTTTGGAGAGGGACCCTATGAAATAAATAAAAATAGACTTTTCTTCTTTCTCTCTTTTGTGTGTGTGTGAGTGAGTGTATTACAGCTATAATTCCATGAAAATGAGGTTTGGTTTTTCAATGGGAAAAAGGAAATTCTGACGTTTGACTAGTGACTTCTACTATTACTGTCTCTATATCTATACGGTCCGGTACAATATTTGAGTGGCCCGGACCGGAGATATGTTAGGTTTTGCGAAAATGTGAAGGACCACAAAGATTTGATTGGTCCGTAAACCGTATATGGCCGGTGGTCAGAACTGATAAGTCAACCTTGATGGCTCATAATCATAATAATAATACTATTAGGTGAGAAACATACAATGTCCAGGTCTAAGGGGCAAGACGAAGAAGACTTGAAGTGTGAACATGGAGTATTCTTTTGTTTGATGTTGAAATGCATAGTCAAAAAGGTGTACATTGGACATTATTGATCCCATATGTTATAACCTGTCTCTAACTATTCAGCATCCTATGACTTGATTAGTATAAATTTACCACTGATCATTGTAATTATGAAATGATTTCGATTGAAAAAGCAGAAAGATGAATGCTTACTTACCCCAAGGGAGAATAGGGAATTCATACCGCTGTTTAGGCACGGTTATTATGTAAGAAGAGACCTGTGGTTAAGAGAAGGACGCAATTTAATTTCATTTGTGATGTCTATTCAAACAGAGAGTAATGGAGAGCTATTACATTACCAAAATGGAAGCAGACAAATATTTTGAAGATTGATAAAGAAGGGATGTCTCCTCTTTCTCGTAAAGAAGATCCATCATGTCCATACATGTTTCAAAGTTCAAAAGTTCCCCAACTTTTGCAACTTCTCTAATAAAAGAAAATACGGTTCTCGGAGTTAGAAAATAACAATATCATTCAATTGTTTTTTTTTAAGTTTAAAACAGGAGCTTAAAGAAGCCAGATACTTGATAAGGATGATACAACTTACTTGAACTGGATAAAAAGGTCTTCAAGCAGTGTATAAGGTATATTTAAAGTGCCAATCTCAAATTTCAAAACCTGCTCCTCAGGTTCAATGAGGAAGACAGACCAATTAGCTCGAATGAGCTTCTATAGCGTAAACAACACCCCAAGCGTACAATGGTTGGTTACCTTCAGAAAAACTAGTTCCTGCAAAAAAATCCTCAAAACTCAATTGAAAAAACTATAGCATCTAACAAATATTTATTATTATTATTATTTTTGGATAACCAGGAGGTTCAGAGCCCATAGCCCCTAATCCCCCTGGATAGTTTTTTGGTAAGGTCTGCGCGAACGCAAATCCCCTCTGCCACAAATAATGACGTAGGCTCTTCCTCAAGGGAAGACCTTAAGCATAGCACCCTTCCTTAATGTGCAATGGAAGTCACTAGCCTAGGCCACTCGTCTTCTTGATTGCGAGTTGACCCCGTCCAGGTAAATATTAGTCATATCTAACAAATATTAGTCACATTTTTAAGATTAGCAAGAGTAACTTACTGCATCCAAGAAATCCCGAACCATGAAGAGTTGCTCTGTAATTACTTTATCCCCAAAGGATTTCAGACTATGAACCGATAAACCTCGGGTACAATGCATCTGCAAGAATCAACAATTCACGTCAAGGTACATAGAAGAGAACAACACACACGAAAAACACTAGCAGAAGTAAAGAAGTAAACTAACTTTGCATGAGATCCATATGGAGATTAATACAAATAGCTGCAGATTGCTTTCAGTCAATGGTTGCAATAGCCAATGTTCTGTTTTCTTTTTCTGTAAAAACCTACAAACCCAATGATCACAAACATGACATGATGCCTAAATTTTCCCCATATCCAAAATTCCATCAAACAAATATGATCTAAATCACATAAACTGGATATTAAGCCTAGTACTAATTGATCTCGCAGCTAAAAATGAAATGATCCATCGATGAGAATCATCAATAAGACATAGTCAAATACTTATGACATCGTAAATCTATCAATCGTCGAAAAATAAGCACTGATCCAAATCTACAGTATCCGATACGAAACTAAGCTCATGAGAAGCCAAGGGGCAAGCATTTACACACTAAACATCAATCGAAGTCACTGAAAATCTCAAATCAGGAACCATCATCGGAGTAAAATCGTAATACCTGATTACAGACGGACGAAATCGATCAAAGAAGAGCGATAGTGATGAGTACTTGACGATCGGAGGAAGATCGAGTTCCTTTCATCGCCAAAATCAGATCCAACCAAAAACAAAATTCAAAATCAGGAGAGACAAATTAAAGTGAACAAAAACTCGAATAGATTCCGATTGAGAAGAAGATCAAACTTACAGTAGTAGATTGAATCATGAACTCGAGCAATCTCCGTCGCAGATGAGCGATCTCTGTAGACATCTCTCTCCCTGATTTTGGAGCTCTCCTTGAAATTTTGAACGTCTCAATGGCGCTGAAACTCGAAAGACCAATAATTTATTTTGAATATCATTCTCTAGATAATATTCTGGGCTCGGCCTTGGTCCGTTATCTTCAGTAGGCCCAATATAAAGTTTAGTGTTCATATTCTCAAATTGTTTTCTTTTATTTTTGGGATTATTATGGTTCAACTGATCATTTAAAATAGGTCTTACAACGATCCATTTCTTTGTTAGTAATGAGATTTTTTCTATTTTTTTATTTTCGTCAATTTTTGATAACGAATCATTTGTGCTATTGGTAAGACAATATATTTTGTATTTGTATTTATTCATATATATATATATATATTAAATATATTAATAAAAAGGTCTATAAATCTAAATCCAGGTATCATAACTTATCAAAGCATAACTGCAGGTAGATAATGTAGCATTATAAGCTACACCATTAACTCTAAAATTAAAATTTTGAGGAATAAAAACTAAGAAAACAAGGAAATAAAAATACTCAAATATATAAATTTAGTAATCTTTTTAAGATGCATGACAAAAACAAACCAATTAGAAAATTTTGTTGTCATCTTTACTAATTCAGAATCTTTACTAAGTCTGTTGATACTAAATAACGCATGTTATCTCTGTCATATTGAAGATTCCATAAGATTGATGAATTTAAATCCGAATATCATAATATATTAAACAAAATTAATTAAATAATTAACTCAGAATTAGAATTTTGAGAAATAAATTAAGAAAATGGTGACCAATCAGAGCATGAGTTTGTGCTCTATATGTGACGACATATTTGGTTTCTGCCTTCAGATGATACATGAAAAGAATCAAATGTTCAAGGTACACACGGATGGAAACAACAAAGTTCGCATATGCCATCCGTTTCAAATCTCTAAAGCTTTGGATTATATAAAATATCATGGTGTTGTTGAAGAAAAGAGAAGATGAGTGCGTAGATAAAAACCTAATCTGAAACGTAGAAATTTTTTCATATAATAAATTGGGAATACTTGGGAAATAATATTGTAACCGCTAATGAACGTCTTGGAAATCAATCTCTTGACGCTATATAGTACATGTCTTCGCCCCAGAGTATGAAAATACGATCAATGGGTTCATTATATGCCGACAAGTAGTGCATCTTCGTATCAAGACAAACATGTCGTATATATATTGTCTGTCGATATGGATGCAAACGGAATATTCGATCTTGCTTTGCAACTACGAAGACGCAAACGGTTACTGGTATATACATATTTCAGGCGATACCTACATCATAGAAATCCATTTTGAAAACAAGCAAAAATATTTGTTCCTATATCAACATTGTGATTTAGTTGTTGATCCTCTTCTATTCGCCCATACTATTCTTATTGGAGGGTTTGTGTGCTCATTCAACAGTTTTCACAAACCTAAGAGATTTTATAAAAGGAATTGGTACATTTAATCGAGCCAAAAAAAAAAAGAAGGTTTTTAGCTGTGTGTAAATAGTAAAGACTTTGATTTCAAATTGTTTGCTTTGCGATGACAAAAAAAAAACGTTTGCTTTGATATTAAAAAAAGATATTAAGAAAACAATGAAAACAAAAATTATATGAATTTTACAATTTTTTAAAGATGTATGCCAAAAAGTTTAACAATTAGACAAATTTGTTATCACATTTTACTAATTCGGAACTGTTTAGTTGTTTTTGATTCTAAATAACTCGTATTATCTATCTCATGTTGAAGCTTCAAGCTTCAATGACATTTCTTATTTATTTGTATATTAAAGGAAGAATTCACTCAATATTCATAATTTGATATTATCCTATTTTTCTATAAGACCATTATCATAGGCGGGCCTAACTTATTTTTATCAACAGATAGGCCCAACCGAAAAATTATTGTCAAAGCGATGTATTCATTTTGTTTTTGGCTTATTGGGAATCTAGATTATGGATTTGGAAAAATAAAATATGGATTCTTTGATCTTTTAAAATAATTCTTACAAGTTACAACGATCCAAAGATAATGATTTGTTTTTTTATTAGTAATGAGATATTTTGCATTTGTATTTTTTCACATTTATATACTTAAAATTCATTCAATATTCACATTTGATATTATCCTAACTCCAACAACTAAAATCTTGGTAGACACTAGACAACCACTCAAAAGCATTTACTAACCACTAGCCATTATAATTGACCGAACCATATCTATTTCTTTAGCGAAAAAGATAAAATAAAATACTCCTATGATTGTTTTATTAGTCTCAGATTATTATACAAATATTCATGCTCCAAACCTCCCCCCGTCCACGCATAATGCCATTTGTCAAATGCCAAATTAACCAACCATGTGGCTGTTCATCAGCCTTAGTTTATCCATTAATCATATATATTAGTTTTTATAAGACAAGATATAGTTGGCTCAGAAAAATAGTGTTTATGTTTTCCTTTTCAATAAAAGTTGAACGTATTATGGCGAGACGATTATGTTATGTCTCTTTATCAAAAAGTATATATTATGTTAAGTTTTCTTATAACTAAGGGATGATCCAGGATTTCACCATCGCTAATTAACAAAGAAACAAATTCACCAATAAAATACGTCACTAAAGTCATCTTCTTACAGAAATTTTATTTTTAAGATTTTTTTCTACCAAAGAAAAAAAGAAGATACTTTTATTATTTGATTTTTTTATAACATCTTTACGTCCTAGTCGTTTATTGCATGGGAAGTCAGCCTCCATATAACTTAATCAGTTATATTTATAATTTATAATTAATTTCTAACCAAATGGATGGTCACTGATTTTCTGGTGGTTGAGGATTCATTTAGTGGTGAATATATATAAAAGTCGGGTTTTACTTTATATGCGAATCTTCATTCGTATTTGACGTTCTACAGATTCAAGATCAATCTGTATTACGTTTGAGAATTGTTCGACCATTTAGTTGTTGAACTCCATAAACGTTTATTTAATATATATTGGAAAAACTCGATACACTTTGTTATTCATGAATAACATTTTACACATAAAAAGCTGGAAAATTAATGTTGTTAGTCGTTAAATCATCATTTGTAATATGATATAAGAAATTAAAATATTTCAAATATTAATGTGCTTAGTACGACAGAAAAACTAATTATTATATTTTACCATACAACCGTCAATTTTTTCCAAGATTTCAAATTTAATAAAAGAAAAAAGTCAATATATCACAAATCGTCTATTACGCTCTCTTATTACAAGTCCAAGATGCTAAAAGATAGAATTTATAAAACAAACTCTCTATGTATATAAGCCCTCTGGTTATGTACAATCAGTAATTATAATTAGCTGTATTATATATATGAACAACTGACAAGATTTCATCCCAATTTTTTTTTTAAATAAAAGATTTAATCCCGATAAATAATATTACGTAGATATCCACGAGTAGTCTTTCGAATCTATTTCATTACACCCATCAACTCTGTCTTCAAATCTGTCAGAGAAAAAGAAATTACGAATCTTTTTACCACGCCGTATAACAGTAATCTCTGCGGTGAAAATTGCTTTGACAGGTCTATGATCAGATATCTTCGTTTCTCCTCTTGTATATTCATGTTGCTTCAGTCCATTTCCGTACCATATTATTCGATCGCACCTATTATTTATAATAAATAAAAATATGATTTTTTTTTAATAATCAATGGTAAGTAAGTAACATGTAAAATTTTTTGACGTTATTTACCATGCAGGAGCTCTTTTCTTCTCGTCTTTTTTGTGTGTAATGCATCCATAATATAAATCCGAATTTGGAATATATTTATAAGTTGGAGCAAATTTGACTATTCCTTCTTGCCAACCTCTGAAAATCTGGCCGTTCAAGATCTCCATCCTTAGCTTAGTTTAGATAAGAAAATGGCGAGTTTACAACTTCATTTCAACATATGAAAAATTGAATTATTATTAAAGTACATCTATATAAACATTTTTTTTTGGGATAATTTTTTTTATCTATATAAACAATTACCTGATCATTTTCTAGTAAAATGTTCCATTCTTTGCTTTCCACCAATAATCTCGTCTTTTCCTCGGGTAATGAAATTCTATAATTCAAGTCTCCCAGAAAAATCACTCGACTGTATAATTTGCATCCAACAAAAAGAAAACAGAAATCACTTAGTTTAAATTATATGAACAATAAATATCACAAGTTGATAATTTCTTAACAGGTACTTACCAAACTAGCCTTTTTTCTTCCAAAAATCAAGTCATTAATTTAAATTAATTGGTCAACTTGCGTAAATTTTTTAATCACGGTTTGACGACAATATATACGAACCAAGTGTTTTGAAAATATCATAATATAACTGAAGTCATTGTTAGATATTAACATTATTTGTATAATAAAACAGAATCTTACTCATGATCAAGAATCTTTTTGGGTAAATTTAGAGATGAGCCTCGAGGAAAACTAGATCTCGCTAAGATCTCGTTGACGTCCGAGTTTCTCTGCCTTCCGTCTCGGTCACGACCACCGGAAGCTAGATGGCTGCAAACGAAACAGAAGCTCGTTTCGTGCAGTTGAAATCTAACCGATACCGATCCCTAAATTAAAATCAAGAAAATGTAAACAACTCGATTAAATTAAACATCAACTATATGGTGCAAGTATGATAACCAAAGACAAACAGAACATTTATGTTATTGACAAATAAGCACGCTAAATTCCAAATTTGTAAACTTATATAATAATGATATTGGTAGTACTAAGACAAACTATTATGCTATAAAATTTAGTTGAACATGCATTACATTATATAAAAAAATATAATAAGTATAAGTTTAATTTCAACCACAAATTAAAATAATGTTATATGAATAGAAACAAATACGCGCGTAATCATTTTCTATTAACAGTCAACAGACTCAATACCTAACCAGAATTTATCTATTAGTAATTTCTAGATATTACATACCTTGTTTCCTAAGCAACCCATGATGCCGCATCCAACGCACGAAACGCTAGGATGACGGATGTACGGCCAGAGATCACCTCGGACCCAAACGGTAATCAAGATTCCGACCATCTGTTTACTTATGATACATCTGAAATTTTGTGAAATACCATTAATGCCCTTTGATTCCGACAAGTCCTTGTCTCGATGAGGTTCTGCTACTCCCTTGTTCAAAGTCTCTCTTATCAAAGAGTTCCATTTTGCCGAGACCTTGTTGTTATCTGATCCCAAAACATTCGAAGCTCGAAGAGGCACAATCTCTTGAAACCTAAATTTTCATTCAAATTAATTTTTAGACAGTTGAATAAACCAAAGCTATAGGTTATAGCTATATAATTAAAATTTAATTTTATTGAAGTGTGTATTAATCACCCAAGCACGTATATGTCACACGGTGTTTTATGTGTTTCCAATAGATCCTCCAAGTCCAGCTCATCGTCCGGTGCGATTCCACCAACGTTCCACGTGCTTACAAAAACCCTAAACATATGATTAAAGTTACATATTAAATTTTAAATTTGTCAAACGTTCATATATAACATTATATGTTAGTTTTTTTACTAAAGGAAGGGATCACATTAAGATTTCCTTAGAAACATCAATCTTAAACCCAATTCAAGATTACGGTTTAATCATCCACGTGTTGGTTAGCTCTACTGGTTTAGTGTATATTCGGGTCTAGGTTTATAAAAGAGAATGTGAACAAAGGGTATATTACTTGTAGATGAAATGAGTGGTTTTTTGTTGATTGAGGAGGATTGATTTAGAAGTGAAAGAAGGTCGTTTATCAACTATTCCGGTTTCTTCTAGAAGCTTATGATCGGCGTCAGGAGGGAAATCGGCGACAAAGTTGTTGCTCCCGACGCTTTTCCTTAGGATCTTGTTGGCCACAAGTCTTGGCCACATAACCTTATATCAATAACATAGAATAAGAATAAGTTATACGTATATTTTCTCCGGTTAATCTGACGTATAGATTGAAATTACTAAATACTCACTTCTCTATAGCTTCCAAGCATTGTTGGAGAGAAAGAGAGATATCAAGATCAAGAAAAAGAGAGTTAGAGAGAAAGAGGAGAGAGATGATCAAGAACTAATGGAATTGTAGAGGAAGTATAATAGGTAAGGGAGGAAGATAAGGAGGAAGAAAGATCCATGCAAAGCCGGAGAGAAAGAGGTAAAAGTATGACGTGGACGATTATTATTATACTTTATATACTATATAGTTTTTATTATCATTTATAATAATGTTTTTAATAATTTGGCCAGTCGATATTATTAAGCTGGTTTTAAATCCAAAAGAAATCAAGGTTGATGGTTGGCCTGGGCCAGTTATTATTACTGGTTGTTGGACAAGTTAGACATCAAACCACCTTAATCACATTGTATTCGTCCTTAAATCCCACACAAATTCATTTTAAACCAATTTTTTTCCTCAATTGTATTAATTTAATCTCAACACTGTAAACGATTACTCTTTTAACTTTTTTTTTTTAATAACGAGGACAGGGTCCAACTTGTTACTATTTTTATCATCGCATACATAGATTTAAAAGTGAAGATATGAGTTGTTCCAAAAACAAAAAAAAAAAAGAAGAAGAAGAAGGTGAAGATATATAAAACAATTTATTATAGTGACTAGAGACGAAATGGGCTGGCAACATAGTCTGAAAAATATAGGATTCTAGATACTATTTTGGTCTTAATTTGAATCATATCATTATGTCATAAAAGTTCCTTATAGCAGTGAAATTAAATATCGTTACTTTTTGGTCGGTCTAATCACTGTGGACCGCTACATATTCTTTTTTTCCAAATTTTACTTAAGTTTGTTTAATAATATATTAATTCCGAAATTAGTGTGAATTAATTTGGTGCTCTTTTGTAACTTGTAAGTCATACCATCACACACTTATTTGGTTAGTATTTTAATAGGCCCTCAATTATATATTATTAATTAAATATCCTACTATATAGAAGGGTATGACACTGCAATAGTATCCGACCTAACTAAGAAAAACAACAATAATATATGCAAACCTGTATTTCACAAGAAATTTCCCTTCTAAAATTACTTATTTTTCCCGGATAAACCTTATTTTACAATATTCGTTTAAATTTCTAATAATATAACTACTGAGACCCCGGCCCTTACTAAGAAATATAACTAATAATACTGAAACCCGCATGGTTTAATTTTAAAGTAGATGAAAGTATGAAAATTTTAATATATGTAAATTTAATATTTCATCAAAAGTAACAAATTTAGAAAAATTGTGAAAATTAGTGAACTATTAGAATACTTATGGAGCTTATCATCAAGTAAAATAGTAATAATCAAAGAAAGGAAATTTTTACAAACAAAATTCTATAAATTTTGTTTTCTAAAATACCATATATTTTAAAAATCCCAAAGTACCATTAAATTTCGTTTAATATTCCTTCCTAAAACATAATTTGTATTGTTTTATAAAATAAAACATAAATAGTGGGTGTGAAGAAAAAAAATTTCTAACAAAATATCGAATCAAAACTCATAAAACTAAGAGTCATTTTAACTAAAAGGGATCAAGATTTCAATTCAACTATTTTAATTACTATTGGTCACCGTTGTTTAACGGTTGTAAAATTTAAAATTATTTAAAATTTGACCAAGAAGATATTGTTGTTGCTCTAATAAACAAATAAATGTATCATCAGTGTGTCTTATTATGGAGCAAGTTGCATGAAAAACAAAGTTGTAGGTATGGGACTTGCACTTTGTAGGTTGCAGCCCACAAAAAAACCATATATGTCCAACTGGAACCAACCATTCTCAATTGTGACTCGACGAATATATATATATATATATATATATATATATTTGTACGTGCGTGTACGCATACACATGCTCATAAGAATATAATTAGTCTAAAAACTGACGGATATAATATTGTAAACATCGTTATATTGATCGATGTTAGTGATCTAAGTTTCACTAAATGTATATTCTTTTCTTATTCAAAATGAATTTCATATAGCAACTACATAATTGAAAACTGAAGTAATATTTTACATTTACACACTTTCTGAAAAGGAATAAAGTAATGAGGAATTGTATCGGTTAGGACTTAGGACATAAATAAATTTGGTAGACAATAAACAATGCACCAAAATGCAACACGCAATGGTATTACAGTGATGTAAGCCAGAAAATATAGCTAACAATAACACTTGCTTTTAGGGATGGGCGTAATTATCCAAATCCGTCGAATATCCGGATCCGAATTTATTTTTGTACCCGAAAAACGATATTTAGGTCAAACAGATTCGGATTCGGATACTAAAATTTTTTAGAAATATTTGCGGATATCCGTATTCGTTTTTCTAAAAAAAAAATCTGGATATACGGAATTCGAATTCGGATATCCGTGGATCCGAATCTGAATAAGAAAATTGAGATTTAGCAGATTCGGATCTGTAACAGCTATAGTTGCTTTATCCCAAAAGAAAACAAATATGCCAATTAAACAAAAAAAAATGTAGCTAAGACACTAAAGATGAATTGACATAATGGTTAGATTTTTTGGTATTTTGCAGATTACATATTCGATACAGGGATCTGCTTTCCTAAAAATTACATAGTTTGGATTTCGTCACTTGATCTAAAACTTTCTAATTATTAAAAAATAAATAAAGACAAACAAAAAACGTAGCTAAGACATAAGGTATGTTAGATGCGGCAGCACCATACTACAACAAATTGCAAATTGGTATCTACACAATACTTGCTTAAAAAGACATCAAAAGATAAATTTATACGGGACAAGATTAGAGCATACGCGTCTTATCAGATTTATATATGAATCCGAGCATGACAAATAATATGACTTGACAATTTAGTATTACGCACGACCTCATTGTTTTCGATATAGGGAGGGGATCCAAGAACAAAACAAGTCGACTTATTTTTTTCTAAGAGCTTACAAAGATCAGACTGAATCTAGCAAATTTCAAGTTAGTATTTTTATGGTGTTTCTATATCTCTTGTAGTATAAGAAATTTTTTATCGTTTTAGTATCATCGAGAATGCATATGTCGTCCTTTTATTTATTTCTTTATATGAAAATATATATCATAATGAAGACAGTTCATTTTTAGTGGTTTGGTTACAACCGGACAAATTGTTCATTATTTCGTGCATTGAGAGCAATAATAACATTGGGTTTTAACAAAATAATAATAGATAATATTGTGATGGTATTATAAACCTAAAATGGAAGCTTTTATTTTTTTATTTTATAATCGAAGCTTCTCTCTTAGTTAATCAAACTTGTTTTGGTAAGGTTAATTAACGTAGGGGGTGTATCACTAAGGAAGTGTATTGGATGAAATATTTGAAGTGATTTGAATTTTAGTGAGTTTTGAGATGATTTTGATGAATTTTGGTGAATTACAAATTTTGTTATTAAATTATTTGAAATCTAACTTAAAACTATGAAATTTTGATCTTTGTATTTTTAATTAAGAAATTTCCTGAAATCTCATTTAAAATTTTCAAATCCAATTTTTAAAATATTTTCAATAACAAATGGATTGATTGTACATTTTAAAATTATTAATCCAATAACACTATATTTTTTAAAAAAAATTAAAATTTATGTTTCAATAACCTATGATTTATCATTTTAAACTCAAATATCTTCAAATGATCAAGTTCAATACACCCAAACTTTTGTCAAAAAAAACTAGGTTGATTAAGTATCTTGATAATCGAGATTCCAAGAAAGTTGGATTTCAATTAAAACATCGCATGGGAGGGCTTTAGTAAATTTTTCTTTTGCGGCATGTCTATTAATATTAATAACCAATTATTAATAGCTAAATACAAGATAATCTTAAGAATTGTTGGGCTCCTTCCTAAGGTCAAAGATTCCTATTTCTGTCTTTCTGTCTTTAAACATGGGCCGAGTGTAATATAACTATATGGATATATTGAACGCGAAATATCTCAATCCTACGGGATTTCCTATTATATAGAATGATAAAATTAATAGCTTAAAATATAAACAGTAGACAATTATACGAATAGATGAAAGATGAAGTTAAGTATTGCATTTGTTTATCGCCCAAATAATTTTGATAGAAACGTAGTCTTCTGTTGGTAGTCTACTTAAGTAAGCACGAGATACCATAGCTTATTCTGCAAGTTTACAGTTTTATTAGTTATATGAAACTTTAAAATCAAATTTTTCTTTTCAATCGACGTTTAATCATATAATATAAATGTATCTAAAATTTTCATTTTATAAATTTCTAATTATTCTTTTCCTAAATGATATGTGATTGGCCATCCATATTGTTACCAATCGGAACGACAGATACAAGTTGAATATTCAAATTATAGTCATTACTGTCGTACTTAAGGAGACAAAAAAGTATACCATATTTTTTTTAATGGCTATACGCACTATAGTTTAGTGTAGTGAAACATTGATCAATCTATTTCTAAATAAAAAAATATAGAAAGAGTTGAGTCTAATAGGCTGGTCGGTGAGAGTATATACTGCCGAGCAAAAGTTTCGTAAGAGTTTGAATTTCTTCCATAGCCCATAAGATATAATTTAGACAAGTGCAAATATTTTCGAAATATTTATGTAAAATATCTTCTTCTTTGAAAATATATATATTTTCGTCTCCTGTCCAATTACAAAGATCTACGATTTATATACATCATTTTTAACGTCTAAATATTATTATCATTTCGATCAAAAATTTAGAAGATCAAAAATTTAGAAGATTACAAAGATAATATTCATATAAGTATACTTTAAACAAAAAAGTTAGAAAACGATACAACATAAAAAAATAAAATTGACGATGTTTCAAATTTAAAAGCTTTACTCGCTAACAGATTAACAAATCTGTTTAATTTCTTCTCCGTATTCGAACTCAACCATTGCGATTTTTGGCTATCACTCAACTATGACGCACGATAATAATTTCATAAATCTCAAAACACTATTGCATGAAAGACTTCAAACTCCATAACCAATTATTGTCTCTGAATGAATTTGTCTTTGGCCTACATTTTAACAAACCAACAGAAATAACCGGCAGAAACACCACGAATGATAACTTCACCGGAATCAAACTCTACGAAGAGAGACATAAAATAACTAACACAAAAACCAGAGTAGAAAATACGACTCCTTTTCCATCCAATATAATCTATCAAACTGTTATACATGATAAACATGGTGACATTGTCGGCAAAACACATGAACAGACACAACGTGTTGAAGAGACACATCGAAAAGATACCAACCCAACCAATTGTGGTGTGAAAAAAATATCATACTCATAGGCGAGATCACAGACAAATTGCTGGTATAGACAAAACCGTGAAAAGAAGAAAGAAAATCATAAAAAAAATCGCATACATTCGTACATTTCCAATTTGTCCTTCTGCAAATATTGAAATTTTTTTAGATAAATTCTGTAATATAATAAGGAAGAGTACGGCCGACGTTAGGGTCAACACCGACCGGCAAATTTACATAAAAACAAAGAAAAAAAATTGATTTAAAAAATTACTTTTGAAAAAAAATTTAAGAGGAAAAAAACTTAGAGAGAAGTTAAAAAGTTTGTTTAATTTGATTTATATACGTCATTTCATTTTTACTTTTCTACGAGAGATATTTATTAATACCTTCAACAGTTCTGAATTATTTAAAAAATACATTACCACTAAGAGGTAGACAAAGTTGCGTAAAAGAGTATTAGTAGTTGTTAAGCTAACAACGCTATAAATTAAATTCATTAATATTTGGGGACCATCGGGAGCATATATTTTTAAGGTAGCATTTATCTTTTTCTAATTAGATTCGAACTCTGTATACCACAGTCAATTGTTTAAATATAATTTTTTAGTTTTTATTTTATTTTTAATATATAAAAATATTTTTATTTTATTCGTATAATTTTTTTTTTTTTTTATGTTTATAATTTTTTTTAATGTCTTCTTTTATTTATAAGACTTTACGTAACATTTACATAATCATTTTGCAAAAACCTCCTTCACATTGTAAAAAGATAAATAAAAATATTATATCTAACATCTTGACTGATTGCTATTTTTGTTAATTTATCGGATACTCGATTACAATGTTTTGGAACCAAAATATACGAAATATTGGTAAATCGATCAGTCCAAATGCGAATATCAAATATCAGTCGCTCTAGGGAAGTATTGACAGTACGTAAGTAGAAAAGAATATGTAATTCTTTGCAATTGCTTTCCATGATGACTTCACGAAAACTTCTACACCACATTGCCTGAATAATATGTAATAATGCTAACTTTCATTTTCCAGTGCACTTGAACCTTATTTAATCTGGTTGAACCGGCTAGTTTGAACATACTCTACTGATCTTGAAATATCCAACCCACTTCAGGTGTAACTTGTAAATAAATGTAATTTGCGTCCACATTACATTTTTATTTTTTATATAATATTTCTGTAGTTTTTTTTGTTTTTAACTGTTTATTTACTTGTCGTTTTTGTTCAATGTATCAATAGCAAATTTCTTTTAATTAAATCAAACATAATCATGTTCTTTATTCTCATTAAAATAATTTAGACCAAATACTAACGAAGTAGATATTAAATTAATCGAAATAAAAACATGTACTAACTAAATAAAAACTAATACAAGTGTTAATTCTATGTATAATTAATTTCCATCACATAAATAAATATCTTTATTACAATTTAAACTTGAAGAAATTGGGATTCTAATCCTATTTATTGTTTACGATTAAATGTTTTGTGTTCAGTTTTCCAGATAATATATATATATATATATATTTTGTTTAGTTTTTTATAATTAATTTTCTTTAAATTATATTTAGTTTCAAATTCATAAAATTGTAAGATGTTAATGTTATTGTTTGTTTAGCGTAAATATACTCATTTTAATATTTTGTAAGTAATTTTAATATTAAAGATATATATTATATATTTTAATATATATTATATGATTAGTTATCCAACACTTGTTTTAAACCTGTTCACTTTGCAACGGATACCCGTCTTGTCCCGTACTTATTGGAAACTTTTCATCAACCGATAACTGTTATCCGTTTTGAATTAGTTATTTTAGTCTATTTGTATTAAAAATAAATTTTAATAAGTAAAAGTTTAATTATTATAAATAAGTAGTTCTAATATTGAAGATATATATATATTCATTATTAAAACTATTTATTTCTAATAATTAAATTTTATTTTTAATACATATATATAATTATTAGTCTATATTATATTTATTTTTCTTTTTTAATGATTTTTATAGAGTTTAAATATTATTAATATTTTAAAAAAATTATAGTATTGAAATAATATTAATATTTTAAAATTTTTATAGAGTTTAAATAATATTAATATTTTAAACTTTTTATAGAGCTTAAAATATTATTAATATTTTAACCATTTTATAGAGTATGAATATATATTTATAATATTTTAAGTTTTTATAAAATTTCAATATTTAAAATATTTGAAACTTTTTAAAAGTTTAAATTTTAAAATATTTTGAAATTTTTTAGTTTATTCATCTAAAAGTTTTTAATTTGAACGTTTGATAATTTATTCAACTAAAACTCATTCGTATTTGGAATCATTTTGCTTTATTTTTATAATATGATTATGAACTATTGTCTAAAAGTTTTAACCAATGTGGAACATTGAATAAATATAAAAAAATTCACTGATTGAGTAATATATGTCCATTTTTCAAAATTCGAATCACAACATATATAGAAAAATCTAAAATTTTATTAATTATATGTATTATATAATAATTTAAAATAATTCAAATAAAGATCAAAGAAAAATCATAATTGTTTTTCCAATATTTTGTTTTAAATTAGGTAGAGAGATTTTAGAAAATTTGAAATTAGTGTAGTTTCTATATTTCTTTTTTAATACTGTTTGGATACATTAATAAAATATTTATCTTTTAATAGTATTTAAATACAATAATAAAAAATATTTTCTCCTTTATAGTATAGACATTAGCGGAAATAACTATTCCGTGATATATGAGAAATGGTTAAACTAGCGGAAAATGAAATTATAATTTTGGAATTTGCAGAAGTCCAAAAACAGAGGAAGTATCAAACCAAAGGAATCCAATATCTTTGTTTCAGGGTTTCCTTGATACATGTGTTATGTAAATGGCTTTGGAAAAGCTATATTGGCTGATAACCAATTCGAAACTGAATACATGTGCTACGTAGATGGATTTTGAAAAGATTGTACATTTTGATCAGGTTTAGACTTGTTTTGTTATCAAAGTGAAGTCGTAGGGTTTTTAATAGGGATTCGAAATTTTCGCAAGAGTTTCTCCTTACTTCATTCGAAATTTTGTTATATGTACCATAAAATCTGTATGTTAAAATTTTAAAAAGAGGTATTTACCAAAGAAAAAAAGTTTAAAAGATGACAATTGCTTTTTCAACGGTATGATAATATAGTTCAATAGCACTGGTTGTTTTTTTTGTTAATAGTTATATGTAGGGGTTGGTCTCATGTGCTTCTAATTCGATTTTCGGTGGAAAAGATGTTATACACCATGTTATTAGGTATTAGCAAATGTTAGTCCCAAATTGTAGGACTTAAGGCCTAAAATCAGAACCCTTCTAGTTAACAAATAATAATGATATATAAATAATAATACTATAAATATAAATATAAATATAGTTGAATTAGTTATAATAATAACATGCGACGGGATGGAAACGATTTTACAATGGATTCAGTCGCATTTCCACTAGAATTTATTACATATACACCACGTAAGATGTACCCTAAATTAAATACCAGAAAATTTAGTTGAATTTAAAAACTATTAGTTTTATTTTTATCGCCAAACTTTTAGTCGTTTGTGATGATAAAGTTATTTTACACGATATTTGATACATAACTAGTATTTCTTAATTTTTGGTGTATATATTTTTGTATTCTCATTTCTAAGCAACCAAAGTTTCATTGGACCATTTTTTCTTATCTTCTCATTGCTATCTCTGAATTTCGATATTACGAGTTATGGACAGCGAATGGACGTGCTATTTTTGAACTCTTCCAGTGAAAAAAGCGATCTATGCATTTATAAGCTAACAAAATTTGCAAGATGAAACTGATCATGGACTGATTTTGGGCCTTTGGTAGCAATTGCATTACTTACACATAAATTTAATTATATCAATACTTTTGGGTTTGTCCGTTACTACTAGAATTATATTTGTAAGTTGTAACCACTCTACAGATATTTAGACATATGAAATCGGCCTTTTTACCAGTTTTTATATCTTACACATTGTTTTGTTCGACATATATTATACATTTATTTTTAAGTTGAAACAGTCATATCCTCTCGTGATCATTCCGAAGCCTAGAATCTCATACAGATTTCGGATAGACCCGACATCATATACGTGGATGCTATTTATTTTATTTTATGTATATATAAATGTAGTTTCATGTATACGATCTTAAAAATAATTGAGCAATTTTTGGAAGTTTTCGTCGACTCTCACATGGCTTTTGGATTATATATGTTGTTCTCGACGCCTATTGGAATTTACTAAGATAGAAAAAAAAAAAACACATGAACCAGTGGATCAATAATTGAAAATCCTACAGACGGAAATGGTATATATGGGTTCCCGTTTGGCTTGTATGACATTTCATATGGTGGAGGAAATATACATCATTAATAAATGAATTTTTTGTTCTTAAAAAAAGATCCATGGGAATTTCCAAATATTTAGGAACCCACTCATAGTAAAATTTCCCGAATTAAAATGATAAACTCCCAAAAATGGACAAATATCCATCGAAGTGTTTGGATGTTTATCAAGAGTAACTGACTAGAAATTTGATGTTGAAAACTATATTTTAAAGTTTATATGCGGACAGTTTAAAGTGTAAAATCGTCAAAGAGGACAGTTTAATACGGAGAATAATATCAACTTCACACTTATTACATTATTTTCATTATCTCCTTCTTGTTTTTTTAGTTCTTGTCCACATAAGGCTGCTATAAATACACCAAAGCCACACCAAAAATCCACCATCACTCCATTCCTTGTTTTTTCTCCCTCAAAGTCTCTCAATGGATAGACTGAGAGATAATCCCACCGAATTCATATTTCATGTTTTCTGTTTAATTATTATATTATCCGCCTGTATTTCCACGGCGGAGCTACCACGGTTTATCCAACCACCAAAATCCGATGGTACACTCTGTTTTCTTGTCGTTGGTGACTGGGGAAGAAGAGGTTCTTATAACCAGTCCCAAGTTGCTCTTCAGGTACTTATACATATATAATTCATGTATATATGACTATATTTTCATGAAAAATCCAAATTTATTCGGTGTTTGTAAATTTGTAATTAAGCTGATTTCAAGTTTTTTTCTATGGAGTGATTAGAAAATATGTGAGAAGCATTAAGCGAGAAGACGAAAATGATAAGATAATCCTTAACAAAAAAATGATAAGATAATCATATGCTATAGTTTATTATAATAGAAACAGAAGCGTGCAATTAATACTATGTTTCTTGACGTGGAATGCATCGTTTGAGTAAATTGCTAATTATGCTATTGTAGTAACCAATTATAATAATGCACATTGCGTGAAAAATGTTGTTTGGGAGTCGTATTATAATATTTAAATAATCACAAGAATATAAGTGAGAGTATGGTAAAATTTGAGGCATATTCTTTAAAAAAAAATTTGATAACATTCCACTGTTTTTAATCCGAGTGGGGACGTTAACTAATGAGCCGTGGAGACGAAGTTACATATAACTACGTAAATATTTATTTTTTGATAGTTTTGCTACGTAGCTTACGTGAAACTAATAATCTTAAGGCTGTACCATTGCTGCAATTCCACGTAATCATTTTAATTTTGGCTGCTTCTGTTTCTGATTGATGAAGATTCGTATATTATAATTTATAGATTACTGATTGGAGTATTTTATTTTAGAAATGGACAAGATTGTCGTAACAAGCAATTTCCAAAAACGACCAAAAAAGAACAAAATTATCATGTTAATTTTTTTTAAAGCCCCCAAATATGTCTCTAATTTTCAATATTTATTGTATCCTTTTATCGTTTACTTTTTGATGCTATCCTTTTATACTGTTTTTTATTTTTTACTAGATTAGGACAAATATATAAATCATGTTTTGTTAGAAAAGAAAATGATTTACGTTTGCTTTTCAATATGAATAAATTAATTTAAATTTCTATATTACAATATTATTATTAACATATTAAAAATCTATATCACGTATAATAGTTTTTTGTTCTGTCTTGTCGTTTGTTTTTCTGATCACCATGTGAGATAAGAAAAAACAAATCCGGTGACTCTCGCTCATATCTAGGAGATATGTTCTTCCAAAAAGATATATGTTGTCTATATGCTCTACATGTTTTGGATTTTATTTCGGATTTCAACCAAATATATTTTATTTCTCGTACTTTCATTCGTCAAAATCCTTTGTCATTTTTTTGTTTCTTGTCATTTTTCGACAACATCCTCTAGTTTAATCCTTCCATCACCATCTATTTTTAATTACTATCTCGGGTTCTATTTATGAAGTTTTATTTTTTCGTCTTCATATTTCAACCCACCATAATTTTCAATTTCTAGCAGAAGCTCCACCGCTTTTGTCCTGTCTTCAGATCCATATCTCTCTTCTGGTTCTGATCTTATCTCGGTTCCCAATCAAAGATCTTTTCTCTCTCACACCTTCACTTGCCAAAATCCTTTGTCATTCCTTGTCTTTTCTACAACATCCTCTAGGTAAATTCTTCTGTAACCAGCTCTCGATATTTTATTAATATCTAAGACTTTATTTATGAAGTTATTTTGTTTTTGCGACTGGTTTTCTTTTCCATCTTCGGATTCACATCCACAATCATTTTCATTCTCCAGCAAAAGCCCCACCGTTTTCATCCTTCCTCCAGATCCAAATTTTTGTATGAATATTGACTCCGACGAATAAATTCTCTTTGAGTTTCAATCTATTTAACCATTTAATCCATAAAATTAAATACATGCATGTGTTAATTTGATCTATTAAATTTCCTTAAACTGGATAGATTCATGGGTTAATCTAATCAATTTACTTTAAGATTTATTTAACATTTAACCAATTAGAATAATATATTAGATTAGATTATATTCAATCAACTTTTTCGTTCAAATAATTAGAAGCGTGTGAGAAAAAATATTGGAGCTTAAATAATATAAAAAATTAAACATCTAAATTTGAGATGGAAAGTTTAGCTTATATTAGAGAATGGAAAGTTAAAATTTTATATTTTACTGTTTGATTTTATTTCCTGGTGTTTTTCTTTTCTAATTAAATTAAACAAAAATAACAAAATATTTTTTATACGTGTTAGAATCTAATCGACTAAGAAACACATGTTATGATCCTTCTAATTATAATTTTGACACGTGTTGAGTTCTGTGAATGTATGATCTTCATAATCAATTTTTTCGTTCAAAGAACTGGAAGCGTGTAATAAAAAATATTGGAGGTTAAATAATATTAAAATCTAAATTTGAAAGAAAAGTTTAAATTTGATTGAGATAGTAAAATTTAACCTATATTAGAAAAATAGAAAGTAAAAAAGTATATATTTTATTATTTATTTATTTTGTTGGTTTTATTTTTTATTAAAGAAAATAAATATAAAATAATATTTTTTACTCGTGTTATAATCTCGTTAATTATAATTTTGACATGTGTCGACCTTTCGTGAACGCAACCAAAGTTTATTTAATAAGATTGATTTTGTTAAAATTTCTGCATGATTTTTAATAAGATTTGTTATTTTCTATTTTATTACATTCTTTTCTGATTTACTTTACTAATCATACACTATAATGTTTTTGCATCCAGATGGGAAAAATAGGAAAAAAATTAAATATAGATTTCGTCATTTCGACCGGAGATAACTTTTATGATGATGGAATAATCAGTCCATATGATTCTCAGTTTCAAGATTCTTTTACCAAGATTTACACAGCATCCAGCTTACAAAAATCATGGTATAGTGGTAAGTAAATTTTACAGATAACAAATCCAGTTCTAGTAATTAAATCATTTAGTAAAAAAGATAATTAAATCATCAAATATATTTATACTCTAGCCTATAACACTACCTTTATCAATTACAAAGAAAAATACTAGATGAGTAAAAGAATATTATATTATATAATCATTACAAAATTATATTTATTTATTTTTGTATAATTTTGTAAACAAAAATTTATACTCATTGCTAGGTTTTCTTTTCCCTCGCAGTATTAGGAAATCATGATTATAGAGGTAACGTCTATGCACAACTCAGTCCCAAACTCAGGGATTTGGATTGTCGATGGATTTGTTTAAGATCTTACGTTGTTAACGCAGGTAAGTTTACTTCCATATCATTTTCATTATAACTTATATAACTTCTCATTAAACAACCTTTTTTGCAGAGATTGTCGATATTTTCTTCGTGGACACAACACCGTTCGTAGATAAATATTTTGATGAACCAAAGGACCATGTCTATGATTGGAGAGGCGTAATACCAAGAAATAAGTATCTTAACAAGCTCTTAATGGTAACTATTTATTTTCACTCTATCATATAGATGTTTCCTCGTACGTCATCATCAACCTTTAACTTATTTTAAAACAGGGAAATTACAGTATATGACTTTAAAACCAAAAGTATTTTGTAAAATAACCTTTTATGAAAACTAACTGTCAGAAGGTATTGTAAAATAACCTTCTCCATCTTCTCATCATCAACATCAATAGCATCGCCTCTTTCTCTTCTCCTTCTTTGATTGCTTGTTTTTCCCCAATCCCCTTCACCTCTTCTTTTCACCACACAAATGGTTCTGTTTCTTTATCTCACATGTTCTTTCTCTTCCTTTCCAAGCATATTTCTATGTTCAACTTCCAATTTTTTCATCTCTCCTCTTTTCCTTCACTGGTGGTTCTGTTTCTCAATCTCACTGGTTCACTATCTTCATTATCCAACATATTTCTCTCTCTAATTTCCAAATAAATTTCTTCAGTTTTGAATCTAATCGTCATATTCTGCAGTCACCAATGACTCCCTTTTAATCTTTCAATTCTCAGTGTCTACCACATATCATGACTTAATCAAAAATAACGCGTGATTATCTGAAAATCGTAGTATCATAAAACAAATTACTAGAATAACAAATAAAATAGTGTGACATAAAAAATAACATAAAATTTTTAAACATATTAGTTAACTTTTTCGTCAATTTGAAAATATTTTGGTATTTTTAAAATATATTTTTAAATCTAATAGTAACACGCTATTTTTCTATTGTCATGTTATTATATTTTGTAGCATAGTTTTTAGAAAAATAATATATTATTTTCAATTGCTTGCTATTATGTGTTATAACATATTTTTACAAATAACAATATAGTCATGTTACATTTTTCATTCGTGTTTGAAGACAGTTTTGAATTTTTCTTTCTTTTAAAATGTTATTTATCCAATTTTTCTGACACTAGATCATCTACCTAATTTCTCACTAAAAATTGTCCATTTACCTAAATAACCCTTTAAAACATTACTATAAAAAGTTATTAATGTTTACTTGACATAAAACTAAAAAAAAAAGGGGTTATATAATTTTCGATCTAAAATTCAATGACTATTAGAGAGAGAGCAAAAAGTTGATGTGTGTGTGTATGTATATGTGTGTAAACGCGATTACATCTTACCTAATTCAGGAATATATAATAATATATAGGATGTCGAAGTGGCTTTGCAAGAATCAGTCGCAAAATGGAAAATAGTGGTAGGTCACCACACGATCAAAAGTGCAGGTCACCACGGAATTACCATAGAGCTTGAGAAACAACTTTTACCTATCCTCGAGGTAATTTTGTTTATAATATATAAACTGTCATAATCATTTCAAAAGAAAAAATTAATCAGTTTTCTTGAAAATTTAGGCTAATGAAGTGGATCTCTATATAAACGGACATGATCATTGCTTGGAGCACATAAGCAGCATCAACAGGTGATTAAATAATTTCTTACAGTTAATTAATCGATTACTCAAAGGATTAAACAACAGGACACGCGTTTATTTTTTTATATTTTTTTAATAGTGGAATACAGTTTATGACAAGTGGCGGTGGGTCCAAGGCGTGGAAAGGAGATAGGAATGAGTGGGACCCACAAGAGATGCTGTTTTATTACGATGGACAAGGATTCATGTCGGTTTATACATCGGAAGCCGAACTACGCGTCGTTTTTTATGATGGTTATGGTCGCGTTTTGCATCGATGGATCACTTATAGAAAAGAAGGGGTTTATTCCGATGTCTAATCGATGGTCTGATGGAAAAAAGAAGTAAAGAAAAGAGTATTTATATTAGTAGTTCAATGCTTATTTCATATCACATTTAACCATTTTTAATGTTGTGTATAACTTTTGAATTCTTAAAGTATGAGAAATGGTATTTTAATACATGGAGACACATATAGCCCCATAATTTGATTTTTATTTCTCTTCTCTTACTTTTAGATAGAAAAACCGACTTTAATAGAAACTCAAAGATACAGAGAGATTAAAAGAAGAAGAAGATGATACTTTCCCATGGCTCTCGTGTGTGCGCGTTACTTCGTATAATTCATTATCATATTCAATATATATATATAGCGAGAGCGAGCGATTCCACAATTATTTTCGCATATTTAACATCAAGAAGTAAATCCTTAATATTATTATTTATGATTTAAGCCAAAAAATTCCAAAAAAATTAGTTTTTTACTGTGTTAAAAAAAGAAGAAGAGATTTTTACTACTTAAATACAAAACTATACAGATACATTCATGTATCAAATATCATCCCAGAAATATTAGTATTAAATAGACATGTAGGGACAGATATAAATAATTGGAAAATAAATTAGAAATAAAAAACCAGGAAGAAAAATCCCCTGACCTAAATGTGTAAGCATTAAGCAATACATTAAAAAAATGTATAGAGATATGGTTATTTATTACATTAAAAAAAGCTGTAATAAATTTCTGAGCTTGATTTATATATAGAGTAAAATTATTATTTCCTTAAAATGTTGATCTAAAAATATCCTTGAATAATTTATCGACCATATTTTTCTAGCGGATCCATCTATATTAATTAATTATTACCTAAGCATCTCCTTCTCTATATATATGCATTATTTTTGCTGGATTTTCATAAAATAATTAAGAAGAAGATGAAGATGGGTGTGTGGTTTAGTGTGAGTTTGATGCTTCTTTGTATCTTCTTCATCAATGGTTCTTTGTCGAAGCTTGAACGGTTGGAACATCCGGTGATGAAATCTGATGGCTCTCTGAGTTTTCTGGTCGTCGGAGATTGGGGACGAGAAGGAGGATTTAATCAATCTCTCGTTGCTGATCAGGTGATTTACTTTTTAACAATATAACGTATTTTAAGATTTATACTTTCATTTATTAAATATGATTCGGATAACCAAAAAATACAACTTTACCAAAACAAAAACAAAAGCAAAAAACCGAAGATACAACTTATATATATTAGTTTCACGGCAGGAAATACAAATAATTTTCTCCAATACTACCGTTAATCTTTTGGATATATAAGAAAATGAGTTTGTTAGATGATTCGTTGAAATACAGAATATAAAGGATAGATTGATGATCAGTCTTCATGGGTAAAACTATATGCTATATATTACATATATGTATTGATATATACCATCCAAATGATTATGTTGGATTTTTGGTAGGGAAGTGTACATAATTTAATCTGGTGATTTGTTTTTGTTTCCATATAATGTTGAAAATGAAACACGTCATTATGTAAATATAAACATCAACGTATTTAATATATGAGCATGTAGTCGTATGTTGCGTGCATATCTTTCTTGTAGGATTCATTCAATGTTCTACGCAATATATATATATATATATATATATATATATATATTAAATTGATTTAAAAATGCATATTCGTTAAAATATTTATGTATACGCTTCTCTATAAAGCATATTCCTAAGAAAAATGATGAAAAAGAAGTTGAAACTTATACTCAATCATTCTTTAATTTAAATTATTTTTTATTTTAAAAAACAAATTGACAAACATTTACAAACACTACTATCCTAACGATAACGGACGTTTTTGTTTGGAAACAAAACAAATAGAGTTTTCCCATATCAATTTAAAAAACAAAAATGAATTACTAAAAAAAAAAACAATTTCACGCACATAATATTGACTTACAAAAATCTCGACATGAACATATCTATTTGAAACTGGCAGATGGGAATTGTGGGAGAGAAACTAGACATAGATTTTGTGATATCAGTCGGAGATAATTTCTACGAAGACGGATTAAAAGGAGACACTGATCCTTCCTTTGAAGCCTCTTTCTCTCATATCTACACTCATCCTAGTCTCCAAAAACAGTGGTATGCAGGTAATTTACTTCCTTCTAATGAAATTATATACATTGTTTAATCGTCATTAATAGCGTATATATAATGATGTAATATGTGATTAATCAACGCGAGAGAGATTAACCACTCAAATGTTACTGCAGTTTTGGGTAACCATGATTACAGAGGAAACGTTGAAGCACAACTAAGTCAACTTCTCACCCAAAAAGATTGGAGATGGTTTTGTCGTAGATCCTTTGTCTTATCATCAGGTTCTTTATCTATTTATTTATTTTACATATCCAATATATATTAATTATATATATAACGTGTGTTCAATTCAATTCGATTCCATTTCAGGTTTTTTTTTTAATATAATTTACTTATTTTGGTCAACTAGGCCTAATTTTATTCGTGATTATAGGAATGGTCGAGTTTTTCTTCGTGGACACAAATCCATTTGTAGATGAATATTTCAGCAATCCAGGACATCACACTTATGATTGGAGCAATGTCTTACCCAGAAATAAATATATCTCAAACCTCTTGCATGTAATACACTTTCTTCCCAAAAGAATAGCACTCAGAATCAGAAATATCCATCTTGGTTTCATAGTTTCTAGTTTCTACTAATTTAAACTGTTGTTATTGAAATATTAGGATTTAGAATTAGAGATTAAAAAGTCGTGTGCTACGTGGAAATTTGTCGTGGGACATCACGGGATCAAAACCGCAGGTGAACACGGTGTAACCCAAGAGCTCGTAGATCAACTTCTTCCAATTTTAGAGGTAAAGTAACCATTCATATATCACATCATTTTTCTGTTAACATTTTATCAAATTTGTTTAATTTTTTTTGTTGTATTATATTATTGAAGGAGAATAAAGTGGACTTGTACATAAATGGACATGATCACTGCGTGCAGCACATTGGTTCTGACGGGTAAATTTATACTTACATCTACTTTTAATCCAACTTAAATTATCCTCTAATGTAGGGATGAACATTTTAGTTTTCGGTTCGGTTCAAAAAATTTTAGCTTCTTTCTTCTTTTTCTTCTTCCATTTAAAGTATTTATTTTATCGAATTTGAACCAAAATATTTTAACTAGTTTGGTTCAAGTTATTAAAAATTGATAAGATTTGTTTTTTACATTGTGGATTATGTTCAGTTTTAGATTACAAAAAAACTCGAATTAAAATATAAAAAGTAAATAATCATTTTAACTGTTAAGTTCATGTAAACTCAACTACATCTAAATGTACTTGGAATTGGTGAAGTGAGACCCAATTTCTAACAAGTGGAGGAGGATCAAAGGCATGGAGAGGAAATATTCAACCGTGGGATCCAGAAGAACTCAAACTGTATTACGACGGACAAGGTTTCATGTCTCTTCACGTCACTCACTCTCAAGCTAACTTCATCTACTACGATGTTTCCGGCAATGTTCTTCACCAATCTACTTTGTCCAAAAATTCCAAAATATTTGGTTTCTATTGAAAAAAAAATTCCTGAATAAAAATGTTGAATACATTTGAAGTTAGATTGTTTTATTATAACAAAAATATTGATTTTCTTATATTGACGAACCATCTCGATTGTTGTGTGGAATTTGTGAGAGCGCATGAAAGTGCACATCGTTGATTGATCTCTTTCTGCATCAAATAATTGTAGTTCTACATAATTCTCTGCAATTGCAAAATTGTGTGATCACATATGCTACTTAACAGTCTGATATATGATTAATATATATCCAAATATGTAACTTTAGATCCATATCCACATGATTAAGAAATTTTAGAGGTTCCACATTTTTTATTGAAAAATATAAGTTTCTTAGTTTGTTTTTTTAATTGTAAAAGTACTAAAAATTATAAAATCTTGCCATTTTTTGTTGGACAAAATGGGCCTTTTAAACCTTATACTTGGAATTATCATATTAAGACTTCACAAAGGGCCCAATATTGAAGAACACATACATGTCAGGTTGTGTAAAAAATAAAAACCTAAGAAGTCGAGTTATCTACAACTTTGCCATCAACGATGTCCACACAGAAATTTATTATCTCTCAAAGAAGTATAGGACTAGAAACAGAGGAAACTGATAATGGTGGTGTTAGGGTTACAGTCTCTTAATTGGTACGCACATGGAAAAATCATGGAGAAGAAGAAGAAGAAGAGACGTTTGATAGGTACGGTCCAAGCCATCGAAAGAGAAGATTCATTCCAAATCGATAGAGATAAAGCTAGAGAAGCTTTGAAACAGCTTGATCAACAAATCGAATCTCAAGCTGATGAAAAACCAAGAATCCTCATCAAGACATCATCATCAGATGCAGTTAGATCTACTGAAGAGCTAAATCCAATCATGTTTGAAGAACCACCTGAACTCTCCGGATCTTTCCTCACAACTACAGCTTTTGTTCTCTTAGCTCTTACCTTGTTCTACAACATTTTGTTCATTACAGTGATAAAACCATCAATGGATGGACCAGAATCAGTTCCAGAAGAAAACAGAGTTGCTATGTCTGATTCTGATATTGTACAGTTTCCACTTTCTTCTTTGCCTGAAAACACTTTCAAAGAGTAAAACTATACTTTTCTTTACATAATTTGTGTATTTCTTGTATAAGAATAAGGGACACAACGTAATTGATTGTAAAAACAAAATTGGAACTTTACTTAAAGAAACATTGTTTGCTTTTCGAGCTGCAACAACCTAAATGAAGTATCTTTATCCAACCTCAGTCCAGCATCTTCAATCTCCTTACATATCTCTTTACACTTTGTCAATAGTCCAGAAGAGGTATAAACGCTAATCATATCGCGATAAATATCATACGTTGGTGAGAATCCAGCTTCCTTGAGTTTTGAGTAATATCTCTTTGCTCTTCCCAAATCATCCAACGCCACAAATAGTTTAATGACTACTCTATAAGCTGGAAGATCAAGAAGACAGTTTGATTCCTCCATTTCCCAAACCACATTCATCGCCTCACGGTATTTCTTTTCTGAATACCGGCTATGTATCATCGTAGTGTACATCACAACGCTTGGTTCTCTGTTTGATTCTTTAAACCAGTCAAAGAGAGATTCAACGAGCTCGAATCTTCCCAATTTCACACAGATCTTCATAACACCTGTGCAATCCTGTTGGCTCAATTTCAAATCTTCTCTTTCTTTCAGTTCGTCAAGAAGAGGAACAACAAGATGGTATTTATCAGGGTTTTTAGCTATTTCCAGAATCATCTTCACGTAAACACTCGAGTCGAGTATTCGATTGTTACTCTTCGAGATCAATATAAGTTTCCGGGCTAGATTCAACCATCCGCCTTCAATGCATCCTTTGATCATTGCTTCGATTACGTTCTTGCTAGCCCAACTGTTATCAAATTTAAGCAACTTCAGCTTGTGGTGCTTCGCCAAAACCTGAATAGTAGATGCGAGAATCCGGTTATCTGGTACTAAATGAGAATGCTTTTCTGCCCAATGATACGTCTGTAAAGCTCTCTCAGGCAAACCCATATGACTTAACTCTCGAATCGTCATAGAGAGTGACCCTTTACGCAAGAAGCTAACCCATTTATTGAGAACAAGAGAGACATCTGCATCAGAAGAAGGCAAGCTTTTGATCTCTCTAGCTAAACCAATAAGAAAGCTTGGATCTTTATACACTTGCTTCGATACAGATGACAATGCAGCTGATTCGATGTTCTTCTTTGGAGTTGGTAGACCTAAAGGTCGTAACTTGTGAGGTTGAGGAAGTGGTAAAGGCCTAACTCGAATCGGTTTCGCAGGTTTTTGCGGAATTCTTTTCTGGAAAAGCGATGAAATCGCCTCGATTTCTTCTGGTTCCCATACAATAGCATCATCAACCACTGATTCTTGATCTTGCTCATCATCATCGTTAACAATCACTACTGGTTCAGTTTTGGGTTTCCTCAGAAACAAATTAACACCGAATTCAGGAGGAAGCTTAGTGCGGCGTGGATTACGAAGATTCTTCGTGAGTTTCTTTGAATGATTTCGTTGACTCGCGTTGACTCTTGTTACTCTGATGTTTCCGATTTTACTGGTTTGAAGATTCAGGTGGAAGCTAAGTGACGAAGAGACAGGACAATGCATTATCATTCCTCAATTGGGGTTCTAATTACCGATGAACCAACTCGAATCCAGACTAATTCCGATTAAATCTTCAGATCAAAACGTTTCTACAGTAGAATCGGGAACAGCTAGGGTTTTTGAGATCGAGCACAAACCTAAGAAAAGGGATAAGCTTTAGGTATAGAAATGAAACCAAATGAAGAATCCGAAAGCATTCTATTAATCTAAAGAGTAAATTTGATGAAGCTTACCTCCTTATGAGCAATCAATCCAAAGTAAGAGAAAGCTTGAGATTGAGAACACGAGGAAGAAGAAGAATAAATGTTTGTTTTTCCTGCATTTTTTTAATATCCAATTACCCGATCCGATCTGACCGACCCGACCCGATAGAAAAAGCAAAAAAAAAAGTTGTTTTCCGGATAAGCAGTATGGCGTGGCGGAACCTTTGGAAGCATATAGAGGGCTCCAGTTGTAAAATAGCTGGCAAAGTCAAACATCGATCGACGTCTATAAACGACTAAACACAATGCGAATTAGCTAAAGCCAATTTAATCCAATTTTATCACAAGTCTAATCTCTTAGATGGTCCCTAAATAAAATGCCAAATCCGACCTCAATGTATGTATATAAATAAATAGTTTATTTACAATCTTTTTTTCTTTTTGTTTTCAATCGTTTTGATGATTTATAATTTAGCTGCCCAAATTCCAGTTGAGAAAAACGACGTATACTAAAAGATATAAATTGTTTGGTTCATAAATTTGTTTTCAAAATATTATAAATTCGAAACAAACACACAAATTTGTGTACGCAGCTCAAAAATTTGTTCGAATGCGAAAGATACTATGTATGATGATTACACAAACTTTTCACTGTATGTATATGTGCATGAACATGGCCACAAAAAATTAAATCAAGCAAATATTCGTTGGTTCCATTTGCATAAAACACGTACAACAGAGACAAAACTTTCGTCACGAAAAAGTACCCAAATTGAATTATAAAAAATAAATTGACTCAACAGAGTAATAGACCAAACAAAATGATAATAAAATATCCAAGACCAGTGAAAATACAAACAAAATATTCGTATACGACAATTTTCACAAAACCATAAAAATACACTTTATCATATAGTATTCGAACTCCAAATCTCTCAAATAAAAAAATTAAATTATTTCTTTCAAATTCATATACAAGCAACAAATGACAAAAATGCCCCCCCCCCCCCCCCCCCCCCCCCCTCTAACTGTGAAAATGCATTGAATCATAAATGACCAAGATATGGACTTATTATAGAAACCCCCAAATCTCATCCAACACCATTTTATTGACTATATGTTATCATATCGACTCCGTTCCATCAACCCGGCTTCTCTTGCTCCGGCGCTTTCCACTGCGGTGGCGCCTCGGAATCCCGCCAAATGTGACCGGATCATAAACCCTAAGCCGTTGAGCCTCTGCGGGATTCACTACACACTCCGGTAATGCAACCTTATACCTTGTCCGATCATAGCAATACGAGTAAGTCATGTGTTTCCGCCTGTAAACGCCCATTTTACTCCTCTGCGATGGTGTAATCTCTTGCGCAGCACGAATATCCTCGGCCTCTCCTTCATCACACCTTGGAAACTGCTCGATTGGGTCCACCGCGCAACCGTGAAGAACTAGATCAGAGAACCGCGCGATGAAAGGCGCATATTTGTAATTTACACCATACTTTCCACCGTTAGTTGCCCATTTAGAACCATCCCATATTGTTGTGTAGAGAGACATTGGCTTTGACGGAAAGTCACCGCCCATTGACGCCGTCCGTTTAACCTCTCTTATCGGAATATCGTCTACAAAGAATCTGCATAACCCAAAAAAAAAATATCAGTACCCACAAAAATAATAACCAAAGAAAAAATAAGGTACAATTTCGACCAATCCATAGACCAAATTATAAAGCTTAAAAGATGACATTTGAGGCATAGAAACTTCAGCTTTTGATGAACTAAGTAAAAGATTCTCAAGTTGAGAATTGGACCGGACCCCAAAGGAAAACACAATTCTGTATGGGGTCTTTGTTGATGCCAAAAAATCAAAAGCTGTAAACCATTTTGGGGGCTCACACACACTTGAAATTGACAGGAACAAAACAACCAAAAGCAAATGATGTCCCAAGCATCACAAAACTTTCCACAAGAAGAAAAAAAAAATTAAAATCCACCAAGAAATTTGAGCATTTTTTACACAAAAAAGATCCTCCCAAACATCAAACCCCACTTGTGTTACCTTAAATAGAAGATGGCATTAATTGAATCCATAAAGATTTAAATCAAATGGAGTCAATAGCCTAACCTCCTTTCATAGATTCTAATAGTTTGTGATTAAATAAAAAAAACAGAGATTAAGAGAGGATAATTATACTTACATGATGTGTGATTCAGACCAGAGGATACTGTATTGATGAAAATCTTCAGTCGGATCAAACCAGAGATTAGATCTCTCTTCTCTTCCTAAATGAGTACTTCCATTACCGTAAATGTTTGTCTGAATCCTCCATTCTTTTCCTCTAATATTACCTAGAAACTCAAAATCGATCTCATCATGATTCTTCTCATACATATCTCCATTTGACATCTGTAATCATAACAAACCACAAAAAAGAATTAATAAAGTTTCAGTCTTTTGGTTTTACTTATAACTGATCCTAAAACAATAGTGAAATTAATCATATTTATGAGACAAAAACTCCTAATTGAACAGAGAAAATAGGGATTTACTCACATAAAAGGCAACAACAACTCCAGCTGAATAATCAGAAGGTAATTTAATTGAGGCACTGAAGAATCCATGCAAGTAAAGATCATTTGAAACAAACCCAGAACCTGCACAAAACCAAATCATCACTAAACCGGAAAAAAAATCAAGAAATGAGAAAACAAAGGAACATTAAGAACCGTACCGGTCCTTTCATCGAGTGTTAACCGGACAGATTTGCCATCTTTATGAACAAACAAGTTCTTGTCACCAAAGAGTTGAGTATAACCTTCTTCAAAAGATTGTATTGGCAGGTTTTTAAAAGCAAGTCCAGAAACTAAACCAGAAAACAGAGACATGAAAATCAAGAAACGACTTAAAGTTTCCATTTTTAAAATCATAGTTTTTGTTATACAACTGCTTCTGTATATGTGTATGTGTAAATAGAAGAGGTTTTGGGGAAAAGAAAGAGTCGTAAAGAGATAATAGCTTGCGTAGGAAAGCTATGGAGGTTTAGAGATACAGAGAAGGAGATGAGAAAAGGCTAATGGTTTCCATCTGGGCTTTGCTTGTTTATATTTTCGATTTCACCGAAAAAGAAATTTTTTTGAAAATGATTTTTCTTTCTACATTTCTTGATTATTCTTTTTAATTTTACGCGGTGACAATACCAGGCAACAAGATCTTTTCTCACTGATTTTCAAATCGTAAATTGATTTAGATTTTTTATTTAGAAAGTAAAATTTTATGTTTTAATTTGTTAAATTAGTAGTTTTTATTTAATAGATAATTTTACTGTTTCGATAATATTTTTGTTTTTTATAAAATAGAATAATTACAATTATGTCAATGTTTTTTTAAAATACATATCCCATCTATTTTCCTAAAAAATATCTATATGTCTTTTTCATTTGTGCCATAACTCTCTCTCTCCTTTTTTTCTCATTTTTTCTTCTTTTGTCTCTCTTAGAGAGAGACACTTTTATAATTTTCGAAATCACTTTTCTGAAAACTATCATATAAATTACTTATTTCCCCCAAAAAACATCTCTAAAATAAATAATTACATATTTGACAAATAAAATCATAAACATTGTCTGATTTGCGTAGTTACCATTTTTTGTATCTTTGGGATGTATTTATGGGCTTAAATAAACCGTGTTTTTATATTGATTTAGATTTTTATATCATTGGGATATAACTGGGTATTTATGGACATATGTAAACCAGATTTTGGTGGACAAAATAAAAATAATTCATGTTTCGTAATATTATTTTTTTTGGGACAGAATTTCGTAATATTCTTCTGTAATTCGTTTTTAGTATATTTCTTTTTAAGAGATTAATAATTTATATATATATATATATCAATAATTTTCATCCGGCAAGAATTATTTTTAATTAATCAAATTTAGATTTTTAGTTTCTCAATAACATTAATGACCTTAAATCCCTGTCATATTTACCTCTTTTGTGTAAGAGTGTATATACGGTTTCTTTAATATTTCAGACGAAAAATACTAAATTGAGAAATTTAATTTTAAAGTTGGTGCTGATAGTAATAATCCTAAATCATTGCAAATGATTCGTTTTGTAGATACAGTTGCTTTAGGCCATCTCCGTTGTGCCTCCAAAACACCACTTTAGTGTTATTTTTATACAAACACTTTTTCAGTGAGGCTCTTAAAATTACACCATTTTAGTGTGATGCCAATTTTGGTGTACTATTATTCACAACCCCAAATACTATTCACATATTTTATTAATAAAATATTAAATAAAATAAAAAGTTAATAGTTTTAAAAATAGATATAAAATGAGAAAAACTATTTTTAATATGATATGTTTTTAATGTAATATAATTATATAATAAAATAATAATCAAAACTATAAAATAACAAAATAATTATTTATTATAATTAAAAATAATATTTTAGTGTAATTTTTAGTGTTGTGGTTGGAAAAGAGAACTCTTTTAATGCTAAAATTACACTAAAATAATATACTTTCAACACCAAAATGGTGTATAAGGTTGGAGATGCTCTTAGTTTTCAGACCAAAATATATACTAATCTGTGATCCCTAAATATTTTTATTTATAACAATAAACACAGACAGTATTATACAAATGTCTTTAAAAAAAAAGTATTATATTTGATCGATTTAAAGAAGAAGACGAAAGAAAAACAAAGAGAAGCAAGAAAGCATGAGATGCTTTGCTTCTTACACATGTGTCCCGACAAATAGTCACAGGTTGCTGTGTCAGCTCTATTCAACCAACACTTCAATTTAAAAAAAACTTATATCGGATGTTACATAAGCAAAAACGTTAAATAAATAATATTTTTCAAAATCTGACAATGTTATAAACCGTAAACCCCTCCAACAAAAAAAAACTGATAAAAATGAATGAAGACGTGGCCTCATGGTCTAATCATTTATGTAAATATGAATTTTAAAATTTTTGTTTGTAGAGCTTTCTTTGAAGAGGGATAAAGTGCAAAATAAAACACATAATACAAACTGAAAAGAATAAAGAATAAAAATTTAGAGTTGTCTATAAAAAGCTGTGGACCAGAGATCTCTCCTAGAAGACAAACGGGGTACATTTTAAGAAAAGGTGAATCATTTGGGTTTAAAAAACAATTTATTTTGAGACTTTTCGGGGTCAAAAATAAAAGGCGTATCTTTGAATTTTCAATTTTAATTAATATTTTTGTTTTGCTTAATTGTAATTTCCCATAAAGCGCATAACGGAGAAAAAAAGTAGGATTGGGTTAGCCGTCCCAATAACGCCGTCCATGATGATATTCCCCGAAATGCCCCTTTCCGTTAAATGAAACGGATTTGCTATTATTAGAGAAACACCGGCTAGTGGTATTTCCGTAAATAAGTCTGACACTAAGAGGACAATAAGACATTTGCAACGGTATGCAAATTTTTTTAAAACGCGGCTCCATCAAATGAGATTCGCGTGCAGGAAACGCGGGTCTTAAAGTTTAATACGTGGCAAGTAAGGCATGGAGCGAGTGGTCAGAAAATGCAACGTTTGGCGCCGCGGCTCTGTAGCAATGCAAACGGTGTCGTATGGGTTACTGTTCTTAGTGCTCGGCGTTAATTAGCAGAGTTAAGAGGGATGGGTCCTACCCTTCACCTACTATCCGTGTTAGATGTAATTTAAATCATATGAAACTATGAGTCTACTTGTTTTTCTTTTTTCGAAGGTTTTGAAATTCAGCTTTAAAATTTTGAAATTATGGATGTTGTAATAATAAATAATTTTGTAAACTTAATAAACTCATTTATCAAACAATATATATAAAAAATTCTTAATATAAGCGTAATGCATAAGAAATAAGAATTACACAATGGCAGTACGAGTCAAATATATTATGGACTAATAATAATTGAGTTTGTGTAGTTAACATATATAAGAAACAAAAAAACAGTTGCCGTAGAAAAATCAATTGTTATACGTAATAATGAGTTCTCACAATTACATTTACTCCTTTTAAAAATATTCGATGTTCTAAGAAATTTTTTCATTGTAGGCAAGACCTGAATAACATTTTTTAATAAAACAGTTAATATCTAGATTAATCGAACTAAAATAAATAAAACAGTTCCTATGTTCAGACCTAAAAAATATTATATTTTCCTGAACAAGAGCAGAAAAATATATTTTAAGACATACATCAATATAATATTAAACATATAATATAAAAAGCTGACAAGGACAGACACATGTCTTCCACGTCAGCACATAATAGCCGTTGGATCCTTACCAGAACCACTAAGATATACATAAATTAGACACGTATACACACAAGCACAATTAAGGGCAACGTTAACACCGTTTAATAATTACGATTTTAGAAATATATGATTCAAAGTCAGTCTTATTATTATTTTCGTATTTGGTGGGTATGAAAATACGAAATTAGCGTAACGTGTGCGCGGTTTAGCATAAAGGCATGTGAATCTCTAAAATTGAAAGATCCCAATGTAGAATATTCACGTGAGGTTTTGGGTCTAATCCCCACGGATCAATGTGTCGTCAGAACGAATCACAACCGTTGACAACTGCGTGGGGATCTTATACTCCCATTTTGGCTAAAAATTATTTTTAGATCCGACGGCTTAAATCTACGATTTGGGATTTTTGACTTGACTCAAGAAAAATTACATATTAATTCATACCCCACGCAAGTATAACAAAGTACATTGACGTTCTAAGCTCTCTCTACTTTTCTTTAATAGTAAATTTGAACTTTTACTCTATAATCTCAATAAACTTTATATAACAGTGGTAAATTAACATGAAACAGATAAAATAAAACTACAAACTCAGTTGTTGTTGTTGTGTAACCTACTATTCAAACTCATACCTATAATAAAAGCCCCATCGTGATTGTTTAGGAGATAAAACAAAACTACAAAATTTAGTGAAATTCATTCTACTTGTATCTTCTTTAATATTCAAAGAAAATAGTGCCACTTGTGTTTTTGTCAATAAAATTTAAGATGACAGAAATGCCCCTGTCAGTGAAGTCATATTACCTGTCTCTGTTAGATTCTCCCACTGCTTACAAAGTTACAACCAACGTCTTTTGTCTTATTACGCACGGCGTACCAAACCAATGCATAACGTTTAACTATTATTGCTTCTTTTCTTCAAATCTATATATATATATATATATATATATATATATATTTCATATCTATATTAACCGCCGTAAAAAATCAAAATTATTTTTTGCTACTGAACTTGATCCATTTCATGTTATAATTATTTTCACTTATTTATTTTATGTTACGTTGTATCAATAACATGAAATTTTGTGTGACAAAAAAGAATTCTTATCAAAAGGATATTTGTTGAGTTATACTCCTTTTAATAGTAAATATATTTGTTGAAATATATTATAGTTCCGACATAGTCGGCTTCACCATTCCTAATGTGGTGTGTAATTAGATAATAATAATACTCGTGACTGTATAGCTACAAAAATACTCACAAGCGAGAAATGATAGAGCAATAACCATGTGATCATATCTCGTAATCTTTATCAATATTGTTATATATATATATATAGTGCATCATGTGAATAATTATTGCTTTGTATTTAGCTAACATGTTCTTAATCATATATACTATATGCTTTGAATAATTGTTAATGTGAGAATATGATGATTGGTGTTCCTCCCAAAGGGTTTATAATCAACTAGAATTTAGGATAAGCGACACCCCATAATGATAATTACTCTAATAGTGTACTTAACCGATTTTATGTATTATGTTATATAATAGTTCTTTATTATGAACAGTAAGAATTTAACGTACAAACTGAGTATTTTATCATGTAACCCGAGCTTCAAATTTCTAATTAAAATTAAAATATGTTCTTTGGTTTGTTAAATATATAACGATCTAGTGCAAAAAAATAAATTGCGGTATGCAGATATAGTATACAAGTGGATGAATTTTTAATCATTAGATTCCGCCGAACCAATGGCAATGAGGCCAAAAGTTATGTAATGTGGTGGGGTGCAAAGTCTTCAATACCAAATAGAGCATATATACATACATACAATATTAATTATTAGCTGTTATTATTTATTTTGTTCTGAAGAATTTTGGTTCTTTTTCGTAGGTCCGTTTCTCATCATACATTCCCGACATCACAAACATATATATATACAATACAATCTTCGTCACAACCACTCCATCTCTCTCTCTATATATATATATACACATGTAAAAATTAAAGTGTAATCAAATTGATCTCCAATTGCGGTTTGTTTAAGCATGCTTGAATCGCATATTGCAATAAACTTAAATTACACAATCGATTTTACGAGTTCTGTAAACTCCTAATGTGTGAACTCTTTTTTTTTTTCGTTTTTGGGTGCCAATACTTAATTTCATTAAGGCGTTAATACGGGTCTAATAGAAGGTTTCTCAAAGCACATGTGTGCACTCAAGCATGTACAATTCGGCGAGATCACTATAAAAATCGATTGGAAAGAATAAAGAAATTGCAGAGACTTGGTATGTCTCTTTACGAACATGAACTTGGAAAGAACTGTTAATATGGTTAACGAAAAAAAAGAACTATGTATATAGTTTTATATATATATATATTGCTGGAAGTAGTAAGTTGTTGATACCAGAGACGGGATACGTCTTCCAAAGAACAATCTTTTTTAGAATAAGCCAATTCATTTGGGATCCCGCAGATCCACTCTTTTTCCTATTAAATTGCAAATTTTTATAATACTATATGGTAGATTTTTAACATTTGTTTTGGCTCCATGGCGGATTTTTTAGTTGCTTATACTTGAAGATAATTTAATTAAACTTAAAATCAATAGTGCCTTTTTGTTTGTTTACATGAGTGGCTGAGTGCTAGTGGATGAAGAGTTATTATTATTAATTAAGCAGTAGGGTTCATCACATCGCATGCTGTTTATTTCGAAAATTAAAATTTGAAGGTTCACAACCGTGCCATCATAATGAATATGATCCTCCTACGGATTTTGTTTGAAGTTTTTTTCGATTTTATGTTATCGTGATTAATCGAAACTACCTTCTAGGCCAACACCTGTGATGAAGATGGGTGTAGCTAAATTTGTTGTGTGACTATTCATCAATGTTCTGGGCCGAAACCGTAATCTCCGCGATCCGATCAATGTTTTTATTGTATCGTATATATTCCTCAATTTATTTTCTTCGTCTATCTGGTTTGTAAAAGTTCATCACTGTTATAAAGGTTTTGTTTGAAAGTTACTGTTTTAGAAGTTGAACTATGAAGCATAGTGGTTTTCTTTCGTCCTGTTCTCATGTGACATTATATAAAACCGGTATCACGAAGGATACTTTCTTTTATCTATAAACCAATTGTACGAATGATTTTATGACGTATAAAATATATATATATATATATGACATGTTTATATAAGAGTTAATAATATAACCATTTGGAAAAAATATAGGAAAATATCTAAAAATAATTTATGACATTTCATCAGTTCTTTTATAATTATAAATAATGATCCGATTGTTTATACATAGCAAAAGTACTAGTCTTTGTACATATGTACCGTGATTTATTGTTTCTAATGTCAATACGAATAAAGGATCGTTTATGAACTTGAGAATGTCGTTGTTGGTTGTTAGAGTTACGTCAAGTAACTTAAATGAAATAACATCTTTGGTGGAGATATAGACAGCTAAGATAAATGTGAAGTCGTATAATGGATAGACTCTTTATATTGTTTTGTGGATGTCAATTTGTCTGAATCTGAAATTGCCACCTCACACTTTCGAACCATTGTGTGGCAATATCCGGAGTTCATAAGCCTTGTGACGATTTTGATTTTGAAAAAAAATGAGGAAAGCAAAGCCATAAATTGATCCAAAATATGATAAATGAAGCTTCTTCATAAAAATCAAATAGTTATATATTTATAAATAAAAATCGTTTCTCTTATCCATAGCTTGAAATGTAGCTCATGTGGACCAAGGATACCAATGGGTCCATTGGATGTCCTGAGTCAAAACATCAATCCTCAAAGTTCGAATATGCATCTTATAATTTTTTTGTGTGTACGAATTGAGTAATTGATATAAATATATGATATTATATTATTTTTCGTTATATTTGATGTTGATTATATTTCATCGTGATTAATCGAAAGTACCTTCTTAAATAGGGAAACATATGTGATGAGTGATGACGCTGGGACTCATCCAAAATCATTTGACCATACTTACTTGTATTATAAATAAAATAGTAATTATTTAAAAAAATATATTCTAACTTCATAAATGATCTATTAAAAAAAATCATTCATCAAACCTACGTATTCAAAGATCTTTAACCATATTTGTCTCGATTGATAGCAAAACTAATCCATTCAATATTTTTTGTGACATGGTAGATCGCAAATAATTTTTTATCTGTTTTAGTTTTGAAAAACTTTTTTCTGCGATAGTAATTGATACCGGAATTGTCAACAATATGCGATAAGCGATTCCTGTATTTGGATAACAACCTTCCATTTTTTGCAAAAAATAAAGTACTTTAATAACCCACTTCATTCGGTAAAACATTTCGAAAAACCTTTAGCTCCAGAAACAAATCATAACCATCTATGCCAGAATGCATGTCAAATTTTAGAGAAGTCTCTAAGTTCTCACATGATTCCTTCAAACTATCATCACTTGCTGATTTTACTTTCTTTAAATCGAACAAAAATCCAAAAATGTATGCATACCTTTGGAATTGTTCAAACCTTGACTCAAGAGAAATTAGAACTTGATCCATAAGCGTGTTAAAGTAAATAATTTTAAACTCCTCCTCTGGCGACAATAGCACACTTTCTCCAACTATTTCTACATCCTCATCAAAGTGTTTCTTCCTTCTAATAATGCGTTTTTTTAAATGAAATTCAGCTTCAATTTCTATCTTAACTTGAATTTTTGAAATTTTTAACTACAAGATCCAAAATGCGGTTAGTTTTTGTCTCATTTTGTAAATTAAAAAGGGTCATTTGCAACGGCTATATTATTAACGTCTCGATTTTTCTTAATCTTATCATAAATTCGTACGTTAGTATTATTGATTTCATAATTAGCTGTTAGATTAATGTTATTGATTTATTATTAAATCTTTTTTTGTATCTTTTGTTTGACAGTCCTGGGCTAAAAAGAATCGGTATTATCAATGGGCCCAAAGAGTCCATCCGTCATTTACTAATAATGACTTGTTTATTAAAATAAAATAGATAAACTTTTTTTTTGTCAACCACTTTTCACTATGAAAAGGCCCATATTGGGCAGTGTTACAAATGGATCTGATAAAATAAATAACTAAATCATTCATTAGCCACAAAATTTTATTTCGGAAATTAAGACCATTTGCTTAATTGAAAACTAATAACTTTTTATCATTTTAATTTTTAAGAAACACCTAAAAATTAAAATGCCATTAAACAAGTATATATAGATTTCATTCAAAACCTAATACATTGCACCATCTATTAAATTACACAACATCCATCATCATATCTCAATTTCTCAATCATTAAACAAGAAACAAATACAATTAACATTATGGTTACAACTTACAAGTCTTTGTTTGTTTTTGCTGATTTCTTTCAGACATATTGTTGTCTTGTAACTTCCATTCTCTTCAAAAATCCAGCAATCTCAGCTTCCATTCTCACCTTCATCTTCTTATAATCACAATGTGAGTTCTCAAGTCCCTTAAACTCCTCCAATTTCTCCCTCCGTCGCTCTTCTGTTTCCTGCAAATACAACCCAGAAAGCTTATCTGTATACTCTTCCTCCATCTCCTCTGTTTTTATCTGTATCACTCTCTTGAAACTCTATGCTTCTCTCCTCGCCTCGTCCGCTTCTTCTGAAACATTCTTGATTCAAGCTGTCGAAACTATTGACATCGGTTAAGACCGAGCTTTTCTGTTTCTGCTGTTCCTTAGCTGAAACAAAAGCTGATGATGTTGAGGGAGTCACCGATGCTTCGTTTTTTCTGTAACTGGTTTCTATGACGGTTTGCTCTTTCGAAGTCATGCTTGATATCCGGAGTTCCGTTACCGACTCTGCATCTGCTAGATTTGAAAAAGAAAGAAGCTTTTAGCATTGAGTCTAATAGAAAGAAAAGATTTATTTTGGACTAAAAGTTTCAAAGTTTAGCCGAATTAACCGATAAATCTGAATAAAATGCTCTACATGTGAGATACCCAATTGCGCACAATAGATAAAATAATTCGATTTATTTAGATATATAGATAATACGATCACATAATTTTGTAATGCCTTTTGTTTATTTCTCTGTCTGCTTTTTCTTTTTCGTTAAATTCTTTAATCTCGAATTAAACCTGCATAGTTTCAAAAAAAACACACATACACACACATTTGTAAATATTTGATTTTAGTAAACAAACAAAACTCAACGTAATAAAGAAAAGTCAACTTGTTACGTGTTCGAGTCCAACTTGCCATTTGTAATATTTTATTAGTTACCGCGAGTTAATCTGTTTATAGCCGTTGACTTATCTGATTTGATTAATATCCACGTGCTAAGTAAAAGATTAACAAATTTTAAAATCGGCCCAGCCAAATAGGGCCATTAATAGATCGTTAGCTAGCCCAATATGGAACATAATTTGCCAACGTAAATATGCTCTTGATCTACTGAATTCTGCAAGCTTATTGGCATACAAACCATCTTCTATTCCAATAAAACCAAATCAAAAATTATCTAAATAGGATAAAGATTACTCGAGGATCCAGAATCATAGAGAAGCATTATTGGTAAATTGATCTATTTGATAATCACATGATTTAATATATGTTTTGCAGCTCCACAAGTTCCACATTATCAGGCTGTGATCAAACTGTTACACTACATAAAAATTATTGTTGGCCAGGGTTTATATTCTTCTGATCCAAATTTGGAGTTGGCTTTTGCATATGCTGATTTTAGTGCTTGTCCTGAATATAAAATATATGTTTTCGCATATTGCATGTTTCTTGAGAATTCTCTCATCTCTTGGAAATAAATAAAAAGCAAAACATTGTTTTACGATCTTCAGCAGAGGCAGAGTATAAGAGTAGGGCTTTGGCTGTTGGAGAAATCGTGTGGTTAAAGAGTTTATTGATTGATCTTCATATTACCATTGATTCTCTAACTGTCTTCTATTGTGACAATATGGCTGTTATACATACCGGCAACAATCATGTGTTTCATGAAAAAACAAAGTTACAGAAAGAACGATTAAACTGTTTCATGTCAGATCAAATTACCAAATTGCACCATTATATCCTGGTCAGTTCCGTAATTTGGTAAGCAAGTTTAAACTCTCCAACATTTTCACTTCAGCTTGACGAAACTATGGAGTATGAAGCAGAAGAAATGCTGCAGAGCTAACAGAAGAAACAAAGTTGTTAGGAAGTTATGGAGTTAGCTGAAGATAGTAGTAAATATGAATTGTACAGTTAGAAGTTAGTTGTTAATGTTAACTTCTCTATAAGCTCTTTTAAATCGATTCTTTAATCTAAATGAGAAAATCAGTTTACAAAACTCTTATACAGAAATTTATGAAACTCCACAAGCATTCGTTTTGTCGTTTATGTACATGGACAATCTTGAAAACACATATTTTACATTTTGTGTGTCATTTGAGTGTGATACTTTGTCCTTTTGACCTAATTACAATTACTGTTTATTGTCAGAGAATCATTGATCGATGTTGATTTATGAATGATAATTATAGTTTAACATAGGATATGATATTTAATGGATTAAGTTTATCTTATCGCTATAGAATATTCTATTGAACTTTTGAATTATGATTGATTGAGATAGTAATTATTAAATCGTGATTGCTTTATTAAACCTTTGAAAAGGACGATTATATGGTGCTAGTCTGCTTTTTTGACTCATGAAAGTTAATTAATAACCACTTTGTGTGAATTGTTAAAGGTTATAAAACACATGTATTACGAAGAATATACTATAGAATACGAGAGTACAACTAATTTAGTTCATGGAATTACGATTCTGTTGTAAAATAGATACAGTGGACTGGTTTTGGAGTTATGTATATAAATTAATTCGTTTTGTTTAGTGATTGTCGAGCATGTGACCAAAACTTAATTTGAGAGTAAATACAAAAACTGAATAATATAATATGCTACAAAATCTTTTAAAATCTAAATATAGAAAGATAATTTGTTACAACGAAATGATTTAATGATATAAAGTCAATATGATTCTAACATGGCCGACACACACATTTTCCTAGCACCACTTTCTTTGTGTACTACCTTTTTTTCCCTCTTTGTGCACTACTAAATATTCTACTTTTCAACATCTTTTGTGAATAAAAACTTAAAATTAGCAAACTGTTCGAAGATAATCGTGTGTCCTACATGAACATGGATGCTTTATAAGAATCTAAAGTCGGGAAACTATAAATATATCGAAGCTTTGCATTATCTTGGAATTTCAATGTTTTCGTCAAACATATAATCTTTATCACATTTTAGTTCGGAAGAAGTCAAGTTAGTTGCCGTCTTTTATTTTTGTAAGTGCTTATAATAATTGTTGTTCTTGGACCGAAAATGGAGTTCAGCCCGACCTACTAAAAGTCTGATTTCGCAATTAGTCTTGAGTTTGAGTATGAGCTGAATTCGAAAGGTCGAAGCCAAGTTCAATCTGAGATCCAAATCGATGTAAAAAAGGTGTTATTCTTTTCAACATGCGTTAGTATGTCTCTGAAATCAGATACGTTTATTGGTTCTAATATGCGCTAGAGTTTGAGCAGCAGCATCACCACCATCTTCATCAAATCATCGTTAACCTTAACTCTCGGTAAAATATCTGACACATTCTAAAATTTTAACTATGAGTAACCGGAACTGTAATGAATCGAAAATCGAATGGATATCTAAATTACAATTATATATCCAAAAATATTAATTACATTTAGATTTGATAGTAGTTGATATAACCCAGTTACCAAAAATTATAATTATCAACATAAATATATCATTTATTTTAAATCAAAATACGTAAAAAATCGAAATATCCAAAAAAAATTTAATTATATTTATCAAAATTTAACCAAATTCTATTCAAATTTAATTATTTTAATATATATTTTCATGATATTTCAAATATCTAAATATAATCCGAAATCAAAAAATATTAAACCAAACTCGAACAAAAAAATAGACATACTCAAATGGAACGTCTAGCTCTAAGCCCACAAACTTCAAATACGAAAGATTCGATTCGAACAAAAAAATTGATGTCTAGTTAACACTAATTCGAGATAAGATGCAAGTATTCTGGTCTTTTTTTAAGCCAAAAAAGTTTTATTTTTGGGAAGATACAAATCGATAATATGAATGAAAAACACGTTAAGAATCTTAAGATACGATGAAACAAAATAAAATGACATTGGTCAACTCCTTATCATAGATAGTAGAAATATACCAAAGGGCATATAAGAAAAAAAACGGACAGGAGGAAACAATGGTCAATGCCGCCAAACCCATCACTTTTTTTGTAAGACATTTCCCTAAATAAAACACGTACAATCACAATTATTAATACTTTTCATCGACACATTTCTAGATTTTCAAACAAAAATTTTCAATGCATTGACTAATATTATATATTCACACATTGTTTTTTTTGTTAGGTTTAACAACAGTATGTTTGTCTATGAAAAAAGCCAACAATGTTGGCTATTTAAACATATTTATTAATAAATATAAAGTCGTTTTTGGAGCGTTTTAGTCAATTGTTTGAATCATGTACCAAAAAATATAAATATTCGTTTGTAAACGTTACACAGTAAAAATGGATGAAAACGTCTTGTACTAAATGTTAAATATCTTTGAATTTTACATTCTGAATTACAAAAACATATTAAATAAATTCTTTAATATAATCATGTGATGATGATAATTTAGTTAAAAAATTCATTAACATTTTTTGAATTATACAACACCAACTAATGAATTGTTTAACGATTCTCAGGCCCATTATGTAATAAGAAAGGAGTGGGGTAGTGTCGTAAATTCGTGGCAAGAATGGTGGTATTTCAGGTAAATGCTTATGGAGCGAGATCTGCCTTTTGTCGCGATGTCATTATCGCCAAGATATGCGATGGCGACTCTCGTAAAAAGTCTCTCACTCACCAATATTTTTGGTTTTTTTTTTTATATAACATACAACTTGTTTTTTTTTTCTTAATTCTTAAAGACATCGACTATAGCTTATTTGTTTGTAATTTTTCATCAGTTTTTAGCATATTATATAAAGATCAAAGTGGTTGCGAGATATAGTTGTGTGTATACTATCCAAATTTAAAATCGTAATTTTATAAGATAAGAAAAAGAATTAAAGTAGTAAATTTATTTCCCCAATGATTATAAGATATTTACTCAACTAAGCAGATTAATTTGGTAGAGATAGTAAGGTTGGATAATCTTTTAAGACTAAAATTTCTGTAATAAGATAGTTTAATTAATAAGACAAACGTAGCGTGTCGCAATAGTTATTTCCATTTCCGATAATGATGATAATTTTTGAGTGTTTTTTTTGGGTTAAAATAACTTTTGTTATGTTGGATCATATCATGAGGCATTAAGGAAAAAGTCCAAAACTTTTCTTCTTCAAAGTTAGACTCAAGTAGAGAGAGAAAAAAACCGAGGAGCTACAGAAAACATAAAATAGAGTAAAAAGTTGAAAAAGATGTTCAGAGGAAAACTCTGATATAGATAGAGAGAGAGAGAGAGACCAAACCGTATCTGTGGAAAATCTAAAAAATTCGATTCAATGTTTCTTCTTTTAAAAGCAATAAATCTCATTACAGTTTACAAATGAAAGCATAAGAAAAATAGAAGAAGAAGAGAAGAGCTCAAAATGGAATACATTTGAATCTGTTATGAGAAGATATTTAAGTGTTTAATAATGCAATGTTCAATCCTTTCACAACTCATTACAGGTAATGAAATAAAATTTTTAATTTCAAAAACTTTCTGCATGTGCGATTCTCGAAAGTTTCAGTTTTTCTTTTTGGTGATTCGTTGTTCTTCTGCTGTTATGTTTCTCTGTGTTCTTTTTTTCTTTGGTCAAAGCTTCTAATTTGAAAAATCAAAAGTTATAATTTTTTTTTTGTTGGATTTGAGACAGTGAGCATAGCTGTGTTCTTGTTCCGAGAAGAAACAACAATATGTAACATTCACGCCTGTAAAGAAGCTTATATGATTAGTGTTTTTTTTATTAATTTTATCTGACAATAATTAGTGAACAACTTAACCATTTTTAAATTGATTTTAATTCTTCTCTGTAGAAGAAACCTTTGGAAACCGAGGAAAGTTGCTTCTTTTAAGAACCATGCGTTGAGAATTTTTATTTTTTTTCTTTTTCTTTCTTCTTTCTCTGTGTTCTTGAATTTGCAAAAACCTGTTCTTTTTCGTGTATAGGGTTTTGCTTTTTAAGTCTATTGAAATCCACCCAAAAACAATGTTTATGGTAATTTCTAATCATAACATTAACGCATGCTTTATGTTATATGAATGCATAGTAAATTCACTAGCTTTCATTTTTCCTACTTTGTTTCCTTTTTTGTTTTTTTGTTAAGAAGGTTTTCTCCATTGTTGTAGCTCAGATATGAACTGGGCACTCAACAATCATCAAGAATTAGTAAACCCAGAAGAAGAAGAGCCACCAAGAACAGAGATTTCTGATTTGGGTACTCAGCAATCACCAGAAAGATTGAAAAGTGACGATTTTTATCAACTGGGTGGTTTAAATTCGACTGAAAAACCGAGAAAAGTCGATTTTTGCCGGTCTGGATTGATGGGTTTTGCGAAGATGCAGCAACAACAACAGCTTCAGCATTCAGTAGCGGTGAAGATGAACAATAATAACGATCAAATGGGTAATAAAAAAGGGTCAACTTTTATTCAAGAACATCGAGCATTGTTACCAAAAGCTTTGATTCTGTGGATCATCATTGTTGGGTTTATAAGCAGTGGGATTTATCAGTGGATGGATACTGCTAACAAGATTAGAAGAGAAGAGGTTTTGGTTAGTATGTGTGATCAAAGAGCAAGAATGCTGCAGGATCAATTTAGTGTTAGTGTTAATCATGTTCATGCTTTGGCTATTCTCGTCTCCACTTTTCATTACCACAAGAACCCATCTGCAATTGATCAGGTCAGTGTGTGGTTTATTAAAGCTCAAAGCTTTAGGGGAAATTTTGGAGTTTTTAGATTCATAACTGAAAAGTTGACTTTTTTGGAACTAAAGTTTTTGAAATTTTCCCTTTTAGGTTTGGTTATTTGAGTAAATGAAGGGAAATTTTGGATCACTGATTTAAAGTACTTGTAGATATGGAAATTTGAAATCTTTACTCTGGTTTTTGGTGAAATATTGCAGGAGACATTTGCGGAATACACGGCAAGAACAGCATTTGAGAGACCCTTGCTAAGTGGAGTGGCTTATGCTGAAAAAGTTGTGAATTCTGAGAGGGAGATGTTTGAGCGTCAGCACAATTGGGTTATAAAGACAATGGACAGAGAAGAGCCTTCACCAGTTAGGGACGAGTATGCTCCTGTCATATTCTCTCAAGATAGTGTCTCTTACCTTGAGTCACTCGATATGATGTCAGGCGAGGTAATATAAACATTATCCGACTCTCCTGGTTTTGATATTTTGGTTCTGTATCCGCTCATACTCAGAGCTTCTGAAATTTTGCTCCATTTGCAGGAGGATCGCGAGAATATTTTGCGAGCTAGAGAAACCGGAAAAGCTGTCTTGACAAGTCCTTTTAGGTTGTTGGAAACTCACCATCTCGGAGTTGTGTTGACATTCCCAGTCTATAAATCTTCTCTTCCTGAAAACCCGACTGTCCAAGAGCGTATTGCAGCAACTGCAGGGTAAAATTCCCAAAACCCCATTCGAGTAAAGAAGCAAACTTTTGAGTTTTCAAGATGGGTTTTGAGATTGAAAGATTGATTTTTTCTTTTGATCATGTGAAGCAAAGAGCTTTTGAGATTTCAAGACTGGTTAATGCGTGTGATCATGTAAAGAAAAAAGATTTTTGAGATTTAAAAGATTGGTTTATGCATGTGATCATGTAAACAAAAGAGCTTTTTGAGATTTCAAGATTGGTTTGTGTGATCATGTAAGGATTGAGGCTTGAATTTGAAATGCAGGTACCTTGGTGGTGCGTTTGATGTGGAGTCTCTTGTCGAGAATTTACTTGGTCAGCTTGCCGGTAACCAAGCAATAGTTGTGCACGTGTATGATATCACCAATGCATCAGATCCACTTGTCATGTACGGCAACCAAGAGGAAGAAGGCGACACATCTCTGTCTCATGAGAGCAAGCTCGATTTCGGAGACCCCTTCAGGAAACATAAGATGATATGCAGGTACCACACATAAGATCTTTAAGCTAAATACCTTTCTGATATCTAAAATTGAGTTCTTGTTTGAACAATTTCGAATGCAGATACCACCAAAAGGCGCCAATACCGTTGAATGTGCTCACTACTGTTCCTTTATTCTTTGCGATTGGTTTCTTGATTGGTTATATACTCTATGGTGCAGCAATGCACATAGTAAAAGTCGAAGATGATTTCCATGAAATGCAAGAGCTGAAAGTCCGAGCAGAAGCTGCTGATGTCGCTAAATCTCAGTTTCTTGCTACTGTGTCTCACGAGATCAGGACACCAATGAATGGCATTCTTGGTATTTTATCTTCAAAAGAGTTTCAGTATTTTTTCCCTCGATCTTTATTTTCTCAATCCGCCTCACTCATTTCTTTTTTTTTCTGCAGGAATGCTTGCTATGCTTCTTGATACAGAACTTAGCTCGACACAGAGAGATTACGCGCAAACCGCACAAGTATGTGGTAAAGCATTGATTGCATTGATAAATGAGGTTCTTGATCGTGCCAAGATCGAAGCTGGCAAGCTGGAATTGGAATCAGTACCTTTCGATATCCGTTCAATATTAGATGATGTCCTTTCTCTATTCTCTGAGGAGTCGAGGAACAAAGGCATTGAGGTAAGCTTTTGATCAGAGGAGTAAATATAAGTCCTTTTAGAGTGGTTGCTGCTGATTTCTTGATTTCCAATTTGGCAGCTTGCGGTTTTCGTTTCAGACAAAGTACCGGAGATAGTTAAAGGAGATTCAGGGAGATTCAGACAGATAATCATAAACCTCGTTGGAAATTCGGTTAAAGTTAGTTCCTATTTCCCGCGTATTTGTTCCCCTGTGGGACTTAGATTTTTGTTTGATCATATGTTGTCCTTTTTGACAGTTCACAGAGAAAGGACATATCTTTGTTAAAGTCCATCTCGAGGAACAATCAAAAGATGAAGCTGAACCGAAAACCGCATTGAACGGAGGAACGTTTGAAGAGATGATTGTTGACTCCAAACCGTCAAGTTACAACACGTTGAGCGGGTACGAAGCAGCTGACGGTCGAAATAGCTGGGATTCATTCAAGCATTTGGTCTCCGAGGAAGAATTGTTATCGGGGTTTGACATTTCCGGTAATGTTAGGCTTATGGTTTCTATTGAAGACACAGGTATTGGAATCCCTTTAGTTGCGCAAGGCCGGGTTTTTATGCCGTTTATGCAAGCGGATAGCTCGACTTCAAGGAACTATGGAGGTACCGGGATTGGGTTGAGTATAAGCAAGTGTCTTGTCGAACTTATGCGCGGTCAGATAAGTTTCACAAGCCGGCCTCACATAGGAAGCACGTTCTGGTTTACCGCTGTTTTTGAGAAATGCGAGAAATGCAGTGCAATTAACCATATGAAGAAACCTAATGTGGAGAATCTGCCTTCTACATTTAAAGGAATGAGAGCTATAGTTGTTGATGCTAAGCCCGTTAGAGCCGCTGTGACTAGGTACCATATGAAAAGACTTGGAATTAATGTCGACGTCATGACAAGTCTCAAAACCGCAGTTTCTGCGGCTGCTGCGTTTGGAAGAAACGGTTCTCCTCTCCCATCTGGGTAAAAAATCGAAAGCTTCAATCTTTTCTTTCTTTTGTGTTAGTTCCATTGGACCTACGCCATGGAAATAACTAAGTAATGGCTAGACTGACTCAGTTTTTTTCCTCCTTTTGTAGAACAACAAAACCGCAACTGGATATGATCTTAGTAGAGAAAGATTCATGGATTCAAACCGAAGATATCGACTCAGAGATACGTCAATTGAATTCAAGAACTAACAGAAACGTTCATCAAAAGTCTCCAAAACTCGCACTTTTCGCAACAAACATCACAAATACAGAATTCGATAGGGCTAAATCCGCAGGGTTTGCGGATACGGTAATTATGAAACCATTAAGAGCAAGCATGATTGGTGCATGTTTACAACAAGTTCTTGAACTGAGAAAGACGAGACAACAACATCCTGAGGGATCATCACCCGCAACTCTCAAAAGCTTGCTTACCGGGAAGAAGATTCTTGTGGTTGATGACAATATAGTAAACCGGAGAGTAGCTGCAGGAGCTCTCAAGAAATTTGGAGCAGAAGTGGTTTGTGCAGAGAGTGGTCAAGTTGCTTTAGATTTGCTTCAGATTCCACACAAGTTCGATGCTTGCTTCATGGATATTCAAATGCCACAAATGGACGGGTAAGCCAAAAATCACAAACCACTATTTGGATAATTCGGGTCCGGTTTTGATGTTTGGTTTGGAGATTTTGGCGCCGAATTCAGTTAAAGTCGTTATAGACTTTAATGACTTTTTTTTAATCTGTTTGATTCTTAGATTTGAAGCGACTCGTCAGATAAGGATGATGGAGAAGGAAGCTAAAGAGAAGACGAATCTCGAATGGCATTTACCGATTCTAGCGATGACCGCGGATGTGATTCACGCAACCTACGAAGAATGTCTGAAAAGTGGAATGGATGGTTACGTCTCAAAACCATTTGAAGAAGAAAATCTCTATAAATCCGTAGCCAAATCATTCAAACCTAATCCAAATCCAATCTCAGATTCTTCATAGCTCACTCTTCCGGCGAGTTTTGTTTTGTTTTTTCTCTGCAGCCACTGATATGTGCCGTGAAGTCTGCTGATTGATTGTGATAGAGATAATGCAAATCAAGTTGGTGTACATAAAAATAGATTTTGAGGGGGTTTTGTTTTTCCTAATTGGCTTGCATTGACCAGTATGTGGTTAAACGACAACGTTTCAGTTTTGACCTTGGCGTAAGTATTTAATCCCACGTGAATCGGTCGTGTTAACGGTTAGTCGTTTAAACATCATTTTCGTGTAATTGTCTAATAATCATCTAAAGTGGGTTAATCGTAACCGTCCATTTACATTGAATCGGAACGGAGCTTATGGATGGATGAATAATAAAGATTGTTTTCAAGAAGACATAAAGTATTTGGGGCATGTGGGGATGTTTGAAAAATCAATCCATCAACATTAGATTAGCTGGTGAAGAAAATTCGTACTTGGAGAACTCTGTTTTTGTGAAAAAGGCCAATCTTAAATCAATTGTGCGATAAGGATGGAAACAATTATGTCCTATCTAAAAGTAATTTAAATGATTGAATTGAACAAAGTTAATAAAATGTGGTTGATGTGTCACCGTAACGAAAACAATGTGGAATAGGTGTTGTTCTCACGTAATTTTGCTATGTTAGATATTAGTGTTTTGATCTACATTTCGTGCGAGATGAATGTTGTTGTTAGGTATGGGCATTCAATTACGGTTCGGATTCGGAACAAAAAATTTCGGGTTTTAAATATTTTGAATATATAGATTTAATCGTTTAGGACCATTTATATATTTTAAAATTTTGGTTCCGATCAGTTCGAATATTTAAATGGAAAACATGTTTAGATTAAAGTTTTTTTGATTCAGTTCGATTTTACTTATATTTTATATATCTAAAATATACAAGAATTTTTTTTTAAATTGATTAAATTTTGATAATTATAACTAAATAACTGTTACAAAAAACTAAAAAAATTTAGAAATTGTCATTATTTGGAATATTTTGATGTAAAAATAATTGATATCTTCCGTTTTGTAACTATGTTTTTGGGTTTTTAGAATATCATAAATTTAAATATAACTAGTATTTTGAATATATAATTTGATTTTGAACATTTATTTAGCTTTTGCTTTGATTCGGATTTTTGAATATTAAAATTTAGAATCCAAATATTTATGTAAGGTCCGTTTAGACTTGGTGCCTTCCAATTCAGATCAGTTTGATTTTTTGGATTCGGATATTTTGCGTATAATACGCCAATGTTAATAAGAATACATTTGAGTTATAAATGTTGTACTATGTTTATTTTTAAAAAGTAATTTTGTTTAAAATATCTATGTTAGTGAATACAACAAACATTCAATACCATTAGAAGAGAAGAGTCTAGATTACTGTGAAACTGGTAAGTAATAACTACGCCACCTAACAAAACATAAAAAAATGGGAAACGTCGTCAATGTCAAACAAAATAAACGGTGCAAATAACGACCGTTATACAATCGGTAGATAATCAAGATAATGTGTGGCTAATAAAGCTCCGGATTTCACGGCGTCTCTTTACAGTTTTAAACTTTTTTGTCGGGACTAGAAAGCGCATTTATCTTGCTGGTCAAATTAGTCATGAGAAGAAGATAAGACCATGCAAATGACTCCTTAATATTTAACTTTTTAAAAATTCCCATTTTTTTCTTATTGTTCAAAATATAAAGAAATACGACGTGTCAAAAAAAATCAAATAAATAAACGCTGTATATTAAACTGCTTTTTACACGTTACAATGATTTTTTCCACTAATTAATAGATACCACCGTCACAGTATTAAATGTTTTTTTTATATATGGAATGGTGTATGTCACGCATTGGAGAGGTTGTCACACAATGCTTATAGAAGGAATACTATTCTTTTATAGAAGCAAATGCAAATAATGTGAAGAAAAATCCAAGATCTAGAGAAAATATTTAAAATAGGGAAAGACAATCGATATTATTATCAGTTAGCCGGAAAATGCCGAAAAACTCAATCATAGAGATATATGAAAGAACAAATAAACAAATCAAGACCATATGATTTTCTTATCCTCAGTAGATATTTTTTTTATGTATTAGGCAAAAGAGAGTTTTCAATTTTGATACAATCAATCCTTTCAAATCTTTCTTACATATATATGATTCTCTAGGACGATAAATAAAGAAAAATATCTACAGTGTAGTAAACAAAAATTTTAAAGGACATATTAAGTTCACAAATTTTGCCAAATTATGTTTCTTTTAATTTTTTTTGTCACAAATTTTTATACTCAAATCTAAAGTTATAAAGATAGTAGAAAATCTTATGGAAGTTTCGGCGATTTTAATACTGTTTTTACCACTTAAGTATGCCGCGTGCCAGCTGTACTCATACCTTAAAAAAAAGTAAGTAAATAAAAAGACAAAAAAATAATAATCAGACATAAAAACAGAAAAAGGAGTAATAGTAATAAATATACACTTCTCTGAAACACAGAGTAGAGGATCAAAACTTTAAATTTTGCTTTTTCAATTATCGTTCATCCAATTTTCTCCAGAAGAATAAAAAAGTTTATGCTTTTATGATCAATCCTTTACTTTTTTTGTTATCTGTATTCTCTTCTCTTTATCTCCCTCGATCTCCGCCGATTCCATTTCTTAATTTGTCTTTCCCTTTCCTGTAAAAAAGAAAGCTTTTCATTTTCATCTTCATCTCCTTCTTCTTCAATGCCTCCCTAAAACCCTAAAGAACCCAAAATTCCCATTCTTAAAGGCGTCTCCTTAAAGCTCAAAGTTTTGTTTTTTCTCATCGACAAAATGATGAAATCTCATTTGGGCATACTCTGTTTCTTCATCACTCTACTGGGTTTCATTAATTTCTCAATTTCTCAAACAAGTCTCGATCTTTCAACTATGCAAGCTCTCAAATCGAGTCTGAATCTCACATCAGACGTTGATTGGTCTAACCCTGACCCTTGTAAATGGGAAACTGTTAAATGCGATGGCAGTAATCGAGTAACTCGAATTCAGCTTAAACAAAAAGGGATTCGTGGAACTCTTCCTTCAGATCTTCAGAATCTCTCTGAATTAACAGTTCTTGAGTTTTTCCTCAATCAAATCTCAGGTCCAATTCCTGATCTTAAAGGTCTTACTCGTTTACAGAAGCTGAATCTACACGACAATCTCTTCACTTCTGTACCTAAAGATCTCTTCTCTGGTTTGAGTTCTCTTCAAGAAGTGTTTCTTGAGAACAATCCATTTGTTCAATGGGAAATTCCAGAAACTATCAAAGAAGCTACATCTCTACAGAATCTTACTCTCTCCAATTGCAGCATTACTGGGAAAATTCCAGATTTTTTCGGTTCTCAGTCACTTCCAAGCTTGACGAATCTGAAATTGTCTCAGAATAGTTTGCATGGGGAGTTACCAGCGAGTTTTACTGATTCTTCACTTCAATCTCTCTACTTGAATGGTAACATGAAACTAAATGGTTCGATCTCGATATTGAGGAATATGACTTCACTTACTGAGATTGATCTTCAAGGAAACGCTTTCACAGGTCCAATTCCTGATCTTTCTGGTTTGAAATCTCTCCGTGTGTTTAATGTAAGAGAGAATCAGCTCACTGGTGTTGTTCCACAGTCTTTGATTGGTTTGAGTTCACTTACTACTGTAAATTTAACTAATAACTTGTTTCAAGGACCGACTCCGTTGTTTGGCAAATCTGCTGGTGTTGATATATTCAAGAATACGAATAGTTTTTGTACTGATGTAGCTGGTGGTAAGTGTGATCCTCGTGTTGATATATTGGTCTCTGTAGCTGAGTCATTTGGATATCCAGTGAAGCTTGCTGAGAGTTGGAAAGGGAACGATCCCTGTGTTAATTGGATTGGGATTACTTGTTCGGGAAGTGACATTACGGTTGTTAATCTGAGGAAGCAGGAGCTTTCGGGTACGATTTCCTCGAGTTTAGCCAACCTTACTTCATTGGAGACCATTAATCTTTCTGATAATGATCTCTCCGGGCCTATACCGACTCAGCTTACCACATTGCCTAAGCTTAGGACACTTGATGTGTCTAACAACGATATTTTCGGAGATGTACCAAAGTTTCGGGGAGATGTGCATTTGGTGATTGATGGGAACACTAACATTGGAAAGGATGGACCTAGTCGCAAACCAAGTGGTCCTTCTGGAGCTTCAGGGGGACGTGATGCGTCTGGAGCTTCAGGGGGACGTGATGCGTCTGGAGCTTCAGGAGGACGTGATGCGTCTGGAGGAGGTGGTGGCAGTGAAAGTTATAAGAAATCAAGCAATGCTAAGATAATTGTTCCTGTGGTTGGTGGAGTTGTTGGTGCATTGTGTCTGGTTGGGCTTGGTGTGTGTCTCTACGCGAAGAAAAGAAAGCGACCAGCTAGAGTTCAGAGTCCAACCGGCAACATGGTGATTCATCCGCATCATTCGGGTGACAACGATGACATTAAGCTCACTGTTGCAGCTTCTAGTCTTCACAATGGTGGAGGAAGCGATAGCTGTTACAGTCACAGCGGAAGTGCGACGAGCGATATTCATGTTGTGGAAGCTGGGAACTTGGTTATATCAATACAGGTCTTGAGGAATGTGACGAATAACTTCAGCGAAGAGAATATTCTCGGAAGAGGTGGTTTTGGGACAGTTTACAAAGGTGAACTCCATGATGGAACAAAAATAGCTGTGAAGAGAATGGAGTCTTCTGTTGTGAGTGACAAGGGACTTGCTGAGTTCAAATCTGAGATCACTGTTCTGACTAAAATGCGTCATCGTCATCTTGTTGCGCTTCTCGGGTACTGTCTTGACGGGAACGAGAGGCTTCTTGTCTATGAGTACATGCCACAGGGGACACTGAGTCAGCATTTGTTTCATTGGAAAGAAGAAGGGCTAAAACCGCTTGACTGGACAAGACGATTGACGATTGCGTTAGATGTAGCTCGAGGTGTCGAGTATCTACATACGCTTGCACATCAGAGCTTCATCCATAGGGATCTAAAGCCATCAAACATCCTTCTTGGTGATGATATGCGTGCTAAAGTCTCTGACTTTGGGTTAGTCCGTTTAGCCCCTGATGGCAAATACTCCATCGAGACTCGAGTCGCTGGGACTTTCGGATACCTTGCCCCGGAATATGCAGGTTTGCAATCGATTTAAAACTTACCCAAATGCTCAAGTTTCATCTTTTCAATTGATTTGCACTTATCCAAATGTGAAAGTTTCATGCTTTGATCGTTCTGCAATTTCTATATGGTCTTATTTTGGCAGTGACGGGAAGAGTGACGACGAAAGTAGACATATTCAGCCTTGGAGTCATACTTATGGAACTAATCACTGGTCGTAAAGCCCTAGACGAGACTCAACCAGAAGACAGCGTCCACCTAGTCACATGGTTCCGCCGGATAGCAGCTAGCAAAGACGAAAACGCTTTCAAAAACGCAATCGACCCAAACATCAACCCCGACAAAGATATCTTAGCAAGTATTGAAAAAGTTTGGGAGCTTGCTGGTCATTGCTGTGCCCGTGAACCTTACCAAAGACCCGACATGGCTCACATCGTTAACGTCCTTTCTTCACTCACCGTCCAATGGAAACCTACTGAGACCGACCCCGATGACCTCTACGGGATAGACTACGATATGCCGCTTCCACAGAAGGTAAAAGAATGGCAAGCTTTCGAGGGACTTAGCCAGACTGGGGATGACTCGGGATCGTCGTCTTCGGTTTATGGAAGCAAAGACAATACGCAGACAAGTATCCCAACTCGTCCATCTGGATTTGCTGATTCGTTCACTTCTGTGGATGGACGTTGAAGAAATCAATCAAGACTGCGTTTGGAACTGTTAAAACGTTTTAGTAGAAGAAGAAGAAGAAACATTGTGTGATAATTCTCTCTTTAATTTTATTTTCTCTGAAGCATATTGACTTATGCCTTCGTTTTTTCTTTTACAGCAAGCTTTTGGTTACTGTATTATCTATCTATTTTGTAGTGTTTATGCAAAGATAATGATCTTTGAGTGGTCTTAGATATGAATCTTTCTCTTTGTATTTCCTCGTTGCATACTTTTATAAAATGATTCCCCCTTATTGACTTGGCAACATGATTCTATCCATACTTTTATATATGATTTAAGTTTGTGATAACAAGAATTAATAGATTGTATTTCTTTTGCTAGATTTTACAAAATAACTACAACAAGTATTCTAGTTTTTGTTCGAGAATAACGACGCGTAGTTTGACTTCATAAGCCCATATGTGATGGATTTCAAAGAGAAGATCCATTAAACACCCTAAATGAATATTAATGGGTAAAATTTAAGGAATACTCTCGATGCATGGCCCAATTAATAGATTTTCGTTCCAATTTTAACATTTATTTTTTGTTCCTCTAAGAAATCTTAAAACATCTTAATATATATGCATCATCAATTATAAAACATTTTTAGATACACAAATATGGTTTGACAAAAAAATAATACACAAATATTATTTCTAGTGATTCATCCTTAAAATGAGAGTTGCGTCGATATTTTGCTACTACGGTTTTCACTATATAGAGGTTTAACTGTATATGTGCTCATCTCACTAAACCAAAATCATCTTACATATTATTAATTAAATTTTTGTTCATATTTCAATCTCATTAGAAATCTTAGTAAATCCTATTGTTTTACCTAAATTAATTACAAATTCTACCAATTTCTTTAATTCAGTTGTGTATGCGTACAAAAGGTCGTCTCTCTCATTAAGTGTGGCAGTGGTGCTATAGTATGTGCTGGATTTGAATTTGGCTACGTTCGTATTCAACATCTTTCTTAATAAAATTTTTTGTCATCTCTAACTAAATGAGTAAATTGCACTTAGATAACAATGTTGATTTTTGTTGTTAAATAGAATAATATTAATTTATAATAAGATATTATGTGCACCGAGGGCGGTTTATTTTCAATATCTAATATTCCTATGTATGTATGTGCAAAATGATATATTCTAAATTTAATAAGCTAGTTTCCTTGGAAATTTCGGAGTAAATATAGGAAGCTTTGCTTACCTTTATCGCACCATCTAAATTATAAAGACTACCTTTTTGACCCTCAAAGTCAAATAATGTCCACTCAATTAAATTATTATAATTTGCAAATTAATGACCTCATTAGTGGATATCATTTGTATTAAAACATACAAGACTCATTTAGAAAAATATAATAATTTTTTTGAAGGTTAAAATTTAAAAGTTAGTCATCTTTCACATTCCCGCTGCTATCCATTTTAGGTATAAAGAGCCACAGTTATTGTTGACTCTTTGGACTTTTGATTTTTCCCTTATTTTATTAATTTTCTAAAGTTGTTATTTATTTTCCATTTCTATTATTGTTCCACATAAAACACAATATACAATTGATTGATATATTCCTAAAATCATTTTAAAAAATATTTCCTTAGCCTTCTACTATTTATTCACACTACAATCACTTCTCTCTTCTTCCTTTTGCTTTTCGCCTTCTTCTTCCTCCCCAAAAACCCTAAATATATTTTCATGTCTAGATGATTTTGATCGGAGAAATTGAGAAAATCTGCGCATCTGATCGATTAAAGGAACTCTGTTTCTCATAGTCAAATGAATCTGGTACTAGCCCTTTTTCTAATTTATGATTAGTTTCATATCTATCCTCTGTTTTTAGTTTGTTCATATCAATTCATCATAAATCCCAATATATTTCAAAATTTCTGCAGAGTTTTTTATTTCATGCAAACAAATCCAGTCTTCATTTTCAACAAATAAATATAAATTAGCAACCAGAAAATTTCTGCAGAATGTATACTTCATATAAAATTCATTATAAATTTCAATAGAGATTCAGATTTCATATTTTAATTTTGGGTTTTTATTGTTGTAAACTGATCCCTCTTTAAATTTCTTCATATAATCCATATATAAGTTTTTGCAAATCTAATTAAAATTTTAATAATATTTGTTGCAGAGTGAGAAGAGAAGAAGTGATGAGGATTGGATTGAGACACTATTGAACTCAGAGTTCTTTGGGATATGTATGGATCATAAGTGTCTTCGAAAGAACGAGAAGAATGTTTTTTGCATAGAGTGTAACATCGAAATCTGCAGACATTGTTGTAATACAGAACCTCATCTTCTCCATCGTCGTCTTCAGATCTGCAAATACGTTTATCAAGATGTTCTTCGTCTTCTCGATATTCAACACTACTTTGACTGTTCCGAGATTCAGGTTTATTTTTTTGACTTTGTTTTTAATATCTAAACAATTCATAAATTAAATGAAAAATTCGTCACATTTTATTTGATTTTGACATTTATTTTTAATTTGGTTTTATGGTATGGAAAAAGACATATAAAATAAATGGAGAGAAGGCAATACATTTGAATTCAAGGCCACAAGCAAAAGATGCAAGACCTTCGACAAAATCCAAGAACGGAGCTTCATGTGTGACTTGTAAAAGATATATTCAAGATCATCCTAATCGATTTTGCTCTATCTCCTGCAAGGTAAAATTTTGGTATTTCAATTGCAATTTTGTTAAAGTATATAATACCCTATGAATTGTGTTTTAATTAGTAGTCTACTGTTAGTTTTCTACCTTTTCTAAACTTTTATATATTGGTAACTATCAAAGATTAAAAAAATCTTTTACAGAATAATCTTCAAATGCTAAAAGAAGTTAGTCATTAGTAGATGAAGGAGGCATATATCTTTTACATAACATATAGAGTGATTTGAAATTGTACACATTATCAACTGTACATTATAATGTTCACACTAAATATATTTTCGGTTGGAAGATGCTCAAATAAATTTTTAAGTGTTTCGTTTTACTATTTATTTGTAAATAAATCACAAATTTTGTTTTGAAATTATCTTAAAATACAAAAAAACTTGTTTCATATATATATATATATAATATCGACTCATGACATACATTAACAAGTATCATTTAATAGAAATTATAAATTATTTATTGTATGAGTTGTATACACGTCAAACATGCTTAAAAACGTTAAATTTACAGTATAACGTTTTAAGTCAAATATAGGAATTTGTTTCTGAGTTTAGAGCACGCTCTAATAATTGAAGGACATCTGTTTGTATTTTAAGTGTTACATTTTAATATATTTTTTCTTAAAATTTGTAAGTTTTGTTTTGAAGTTATCTTAAAATACATATATATATATATATATCGACACGTGACCTACATTAACTAATACCATTTAAGAAAATTAGAAATTATTTAGTATATGAGTTGTATACACGTCAAACACGCTTAAAAACGTTAAATTCACATATACCGTTTGATGTCGAATACATGAATTTGTTTTTTTAGCTTAGAGCATTCTCCAATAGTTGGAAGGACATTTGTTTATATTATACTTGAATTCTTTTTCTTTTTTGTTTTTGTAGATAGGTCCTTCAAAAAAACATAAATTTTGTTCATCTCCAAGAATGGAACAAAGTGTTTTGGAGAAAGAACACTCTACTCAAGAGGGAAGCTTAGAAGAGAAAAAATCGTGCACATCGTCACTCACCGATGTTTCAGAAGACTCTGAAGTTTTATTGAGTAATTTTTCATTGAGACCACTCACGAGAATGCTCAAAAGGAAAGGAATTTCTCGAAGATCTCCTTTTTATTAATTTTTTTTTTGTTATCAAAGTCATACATTATGTGTATTTTATTTTTCAAAAAGATATTATGTTGGGTATTAATTTATGTTTAAAAGTTAATAATTTATAAAGATAAATAGTGATGCTGTGACAAAAAAAAAACAATTGTGTTGTGTAATGAGTACGAGTGATTTATTTATTATTCATCATGGAGAAAAGAGAGATATGGGCCCAAAAAGTTTTCGAAGTTTTGGTGTTCATGAGATTGTGTTGATTAACTGGAACCCACAAATTTAATTAAATAAAATAAGAAAAGTGATTATTATACTATTATGCAATATATTTTCATAACGCTTTCTAGGATAAAGTGATAGATACAGGTTCTCATGACAAATGGTGGAATATTAATTCGTCGTAGACTCTTGAGTCATAAGTTTCTACGAAATTGTCATTCTAATCAACTAGGCGAAGTTTCAACATGTTAAATATCAGAAATTCTTCCGAGACACATTCAAAAATTTAAATAGAACACAATCTACCAAATCCTTAAAAATTGTGAAGATTCATCACTAAGATTCATCATAATATCTCCAAAAAATCGGCCTATCTTATTTGAAAACGTCAAACGAATTTGATGGGCGCAATAATCCAAGATCTTTTTTTTTAAATAACTACCCAAGTTACATACTAATCCATCAAAATTACAAGTACTAACAAACTGTGTATATAGTTTACTAAACTCTCCATAAATCAATTCTGGTTCTGATATTTTGCAACGTTGATGAAAAAATGAAGAAAAAAAAACGAATTAACAGGCCAATTAAGTTGTTTAGTATACCGTTTTATGTGATAGTTCTTTTCTTTAAATTAACGACTTTACAATTTGGTTACATATTGGAGCCATGGCCCATAGTTACTATCGTGACTTTTGGGGTTTTTAGTACGTAAATGTGTCATATTCCGTAGAAAATGAAGGCAAGTATTTGTGTCTATCAAACAAAAAAAATGTTTTTACATAATCATTGGTGTATATCAAAAAGACTAGATGTAAATCAATCTTAAGCGGAAACTTACGAAGATATATCATATATGCGTACATTATTATAACAAATGATCATGATAAAGGGTCTACGGCAAATGATCATGATAATGGGACTACGGCAACTTGTTTTATTTATTTAATTAAAATTTCACTTTACATAAATATAGATTTATGTAAACTGAATTTTGAGCATATACTTGTTTTAAATTTTATGAAATGCATACAATTTTATTAGAGTTTGATTGTAAATTTCTTAAGTATGTTAGTTAAAATTTTAGAAATAATAAACCATTTAGAAAACAATTAAAGTAAACAAAAATGAATATTGATCACCTGGGTCTCACTAGTTAACATGGCGCGTTTATTGGGCCAGAGACGTTTGTCTTAAACAAAATTAAATTTAAACAAAAACAAGACAATAATAATCTTTTAAACCAACTCAACTCAACAACATAAAAATCTTTAAGCATACAGCATCCTCGTCTTATGGCTGGATCACTTTTATTGATAATTATTGACTCGTCTTAATAAAAATAAATAAAAATCGATAATAGAAAAAGAAGAATGATGGTCATAATGTTTTGGCAGCAAAATCCACTTTAGAAAATTAGAATATCAAAATAGATTTAAAAGTAATGCAAAAAGAAAACTAGTATTTGGGTATAATTATGGCAGACAAAAGGTAAAGAATAAAAGAGGAATGTTATGAGCCAATTTGGATATGACAGATTTAATTGAAGGAGACGAGAGATTGGAGCAATAGAGAATAATGCATGTGCTTTTTTATCTCAATGTTATGCATGTTCCACATGTCTTGTATAACATCTTTGTTCTCTCTTTAATACAAAACAAATTTCATCCGAGATACAAAGTTAAATAAAATATAATGTCAGACACAATACTTGTAAATATAAGATTTTGAGTCTCAGAAAATACAAATTATTATAGATTAATGTCACAAATTTATGGAAGGTTGAAAACCCTTTATCAAAATTTATTTATCGAAGCATGATACATGACGAACGAAGCATGATACATGAAAAACCGTCTATCATCGACTCCGACTCAATAATATTAAATTTTTAGGACATCTTTTGGGATCAGTTATTAAATTATTAAAATTTTGGATCACTTACTAACAGATATACACAAATTTTAATTTTCCTAGCCCAAATTTATACTACAAATTAAAAATTTGAGTATTTTTATCATTTTCTATAAAAATGGAGTTTTTTTACATGTGCACTTCTGTCCATTCTCTTTAGACCTATCATCTTTGGGGTACAGATAAAATTATCCGTTGCATAGTCATTTGTAGAATCGTTCATTTTATTTCCTGTTGTAAGAGATAATATCTGATCCTTGTAAAGATCATCATTTGTAACAAGTTTTTAAAATATAGTATATGTCAGGGCGGATATAGAAAAAAAGTATGTAGGGAAAAAATAAAAACATAAAGAAGTAATCCATAAAATAAGAAAGAAGGAATATATGTGTACAAATGAAAAAATAAAATGGGCCACCGCCGACTGAGTTCCACTTCCATGTTTAGGGTTTTCAGTTGGGGACATTTCTTTGCATTCAATCCCCACAAGAAATTCTCAAGTGGGCCAGGCCCATTTTTTTGACAGATGAGAATTTCACTAGTAGACATCTAAATGGGTTATAAATTTTTTAAATGGACCAAAAAATCTTTATTGGGACTAGTCCTAAACTTTGACCTATTTACTACCAATTTGGTCTATAGGATCTTGTCTAAATTGCTGCTTTTGCTTTTGGAATTATTTACTAATTCTGAAAGTTTCTGGTAATTCAAATTTACACCATTGGAGGAAGATTTGGTTCCAAATGTTCATCTTTCCTCTTAACGTAGACATGAGAGAACTTTTTTACTTGTCTTCCTCTCAATGAGAGATGTACTACTCACAACTTTCTTGTTAAAGAAGAAATATTATGTTCTCACAAAGGCTTTGATTCCTATTGGCTCTCCTGCTTTCAATATAGAAAGTCATTTAGCATCATTTTTTTTCTATCGGAATCGATTACTTATTCTAAGTATATCATTTAAGAAGATGTTTTGTTATTCAAAATTCTCCAACATGGAGAGATTTACGGTGTCTCCTTTTTTCATGAAGATAGATGTTAAGTGGGTTGCGTTTACAGAATCAGAAGATCAAAGTTTTGCTCCTCCGCATTTGGCATCCAAACCCTCGTTTATCTCGGATTTCGCGAGAGTCTTCTCTCGCCATACTTGTGACTACCCTCTTCAAGGATCAAATATCTCGGCATTTCAAACACAAGTTTGCATCATCAAAATACAACGGATACTTGCGTATTCCGTGTGGTATTGTATCTCCCGAAGGCCGACCATCAAGTTTTGCTTAGCCTTGCACCACTTCAAATGGCATATACCCATGGCGTGTTCTGCTGCTTTAGCTATTATTAGCTATCGTCGTTTAGATTATCGCTTTAGACCTATATCTTGCTCTTACGAGTTATGGTTCTTAATTTTTGTCCAGATTATGCGAATCGTTAGGATAACATTAATTTGTGTTTTCCTTTTTCCATGTAAGCATATCGGTTATGTGTCTTTTTTTTAAACCGTTAACTTAAAGTATGGAGTTTTACGACCAAAAAAAATAACGTGACAAACATAAAATTTTTGAAAAATAAAATAGGAAGCATCGAACTTTAGACCTCTTAATCTAAATGGGATACTTGAAGCTATTTAACCAATCAGACAGGTAATGGTAGATTAGAGATATTTTAAACTTAGTATGGGACACGCATCCTATTTTTTCCCTCTTTAGATCTGCCCTATATATTAGTGATTTAATAGGCGACAAAAATATATATTCTACATTCACACATTTCTTAGAGATATGTTCTTCATTTGTAACATTTTCAATCAGCTCATTTTCAATGAAACAAACAAAGTTTGATCTCTAATTCACTTGTAAAGAACAGTCTTTACTAGTTTTAGCACACACACAAAAAAACAGTTTTAAATACTCAAAATAGCAAATGGTGAAGTTTAACTAATTACAAAAACCTATGAACCAAAAATATTTGCAAGATTTGTAGAAGAAATAAACTAAAATTTTTAAGAAATGATTATTTTCTTTCATTTAAAAATTGTATGATAGGTAAAACGGAATCTCCCGCAACAAAATCTGACTTGTTGAACAAGCTAAGGCTAGCGAATGTTAAGGTTGCGTTTCTTGGATCTCAAGCTATCTCCATAACATCTGTTACATAGAAACACGGAAGGCACAGTTTCATCTTCTTCAATGGAATTGCAGAGTGTGTGGTGCCAAACCTTGCAAGCATCACAAGCCACCATTCTCTCACCATCATCGTCTCTAGCTCCACATTTGCACTCAACGGTCCAGTCATCAAAACCGCCTTCATACCTTAACTCCGTGCCTGTGTCCAACCCAAACCCTTCCACCAAAAACTCTGCCTTCCCTAGTGATTTTAGACTCAAGTTGTCGTCTAGCTTCTCAAAATGTATGTTTCTTATCTCCAACACTTCAAGTGTCTCCATTATGCAGTAAGTGTCTCTCAGAGCTTTCTCTGCTGCAGATTTCAGTTCTCTGATGGTAGCGTTTTGCGGAGCCACAACGAGTTCACCAGGGGGTAGTAACCGAGTGAAGTCTCTGAGTAGTTCTTCATGATTAGGCAGAACTTGGCAGCTAACTGTTAAAGGGTTTTGTTCCTGGTAGGACCATTCTTTAACAAAGCTTTTGCAGTTCAAGATAACCTCAGAGGCTTCACTGTATATGCCTGAACCAGGATAAGTTAACAAGAGATTCTGATACAGATAGAGAATGTCATCGTACGGACTCAGTCCAGGAGTACTAGATGTCCATTCTATTGTTTCCTGCGGTTTCGATTTCCTTTTCTTTTTCAGTTCTTGATCCAGACCACAAGAATTGATTGTCCGGAGGGAAAATTGTAACATCCGTGTTCTCGGGTTTGTGTTCCTCTGCACTATCTGATCACCTATAAGAACTTTGTCAATGTGTTTAAGCAAGAAATCAATCAACCCTGTATCACCAATGCTATTTCTAACAGCGTCTCGAAGCTCTTGGCGAGTAATAGTGCTGTTTCGCTCTTCAAACACTTTAAGAACCGCGTGAGCTGCCTCATATAACCTCCTTCCAGGCCATCTAGAATTTTCTCCCCTGACCAAAGCATCAAATGAATCATACTTAATGGGTTTTGTGTCCACCATTGTAGTATCATGATGATGATCATCAAGGACAATACTGTCTCGGCAGCCAGAAACGTATCCGTTATAATCATCTGAATCTTGATCAGGGGATGAGCAAACCTCATCATCTCCAAGAATTGGATCTAAAGACAGTGCTACCAGAGCCATTGCAGTCTTTCTTTGATGAGGAGTTTTTGATGTGAAAGAAAGCATGAACCGAAGCAAATGAGAGAGAGTAGCCAATGAGGTTTCACTAGATTCTCTGTAGAAACTGATGATCATCTTCATCTCTTTCTCATTTCTTGTTCCAGAAAAGTCTTCTATTATCTTGTCAATTTCTATAGAGCTAAGAATGAGAATAGCTCGCCAATACTGATCTTTTCTAACCCCAAAGCTTCCATGAGATAATATATAATCCCATTTCCCAAACCATGGTCTACCATATGCAACACCATGAAGCAGCCTCAGATCCATAGTTCCCTTCCTCGATATATCATCTAAAGAAATCTTCCTATACCCACAAACACATTATATAATCATTGATTTACAACTTCTCATTAAATTTATAATTGGTCTGTAGATTTTAAAATACATTTTCAAAATCCATAAAGAGTTACTTATATATTAAAAGGTCACAATTTTTAATACAACCTTAGTTCATATCCGTTATATATACTAAAAAGTCACAATTTTTATAGTCAATTGCATAGTCGATTCCTATAATTAGCCCAAAAAAAAAAGTCTCTTTAGATATAATTAGTGATGTATTAGAGAAAAAATTAAGTCTTACCGAGTGTGAAGAGTAGAACAAAGACGATCCCAAAAGTCCATAATTTGATCACCAGAGATGTAATTAGAGTCATCATCATCAGTATTAATACAAAGCAAATGACCAAAGCCATTACAATGAATCACACCATGCATCAAATGTGAAGAAAGCTTTAAGCTTTCTTTAGTCAATGGCTCTTTCCATTCATCAGTCTTCGGTATTATCAAATGATATTTTCTCTTCGATACATAATGATGTCCCCAACCTAATCAAAACCCTAGAAATTAGACGAAATCAAAAGGTTTATATTTAATTAGATTTGTGTGGATTTTAATTTAATTTAAATTTACCAACGCATCTACAGAAATCGCAGAGAGGATTTGGAGAAGAATCAGTGGTTTGTTCTTCGATGATGAAAAGAGGGAAAATAACGCCGGTTGCTTCGCTGGCAAGGAAAAGGCAAGAGATGGTGTTGTCATCGATTGTGTAATCTTCAATCTCGGCGTAATCATGGAGGAACGATCTGATATTGTCTCGGAAAGTTTCGGTGAGGTTGATGAAGGAGAAAGATGAGTGGATGGCAAAATCGTTAATAACGAGGATTTTGGGGTTTTTTATGCGATCCGTGGAAGCGTCGTATACGGTTATCGCCATGACTGAAAAGGACTGCGTGAAGAAAGAGACAGAGAAGGTTTTATCATTGGGATCACGTGACATTGGTACGAATTGACGGTTTTGCCCTTGTGACGGCGTTTATCGTTTTGTGATCTTGGTTTACTGGTTTTGTTGTTAAAGTGAGAGTGGGATTTTATACGTGGTTTTGGTTCGGTTTAATTTGGTTTGTTGATGTTTTTCCATTCATTTTCTAGCTATTTTCAACTCTTTCCTCTATTTTTTTTGTTGTTGAAACTTTAAACTTTCCTCTATATTGGTTTTTTTCTTCTAATCTGTATGTGTATAATCCATCCATTTAAAAAAAAATCAAAACAAAATTCGAGAGTGTTGCTTTAATCCGGTTTAGATTAATTTGGTTTATATATATATACTGGAGTAATCTGGATTCCCCCTAATATGTTACCTATATGATCCAAAATGTTTTCCCATCAATTCGTATCTCAGAGATTATATAGTTTTAACTGTAAGACTTTACCAATTTTGATCGAATGTTGTATTAATTTCTTTCATATTGAAAAACGTTTAGAAAACAGATACGTATGTACTTGTTCAAGAGGATACGACAGTAAGCAAAATTTCTAGAACCCTAAGAACAATAATCATTAAAAAAAATTTGGTTTGCACGAAATCTAACTCAAATGCATTGCATCTTTTTCAGTTTAGGGTTTCTTTATATTGTGCTTTTCTTTGGTAAGCAGCAATGGAATTTCGCATCATTCAACACAGGAAAGATGATAAAATTATAATGATCTTATTTGCAACTTTGAGAGATTGCTCTTGTTGCTTTTCAGTCAACCTAACTGATGATGAGAGTGCTGAGTTCATTTATCAGAATTTGGATGTAAATGGCAATAGGGTCTTGACAAGGTATCGATCAAGTTTGTTATATATGTCCATTACTGGGTCTCTTGATCAACTTGACAACTCATTCTGATAGAAATTGAAATGAAATTTTCAGATTTAGATGGTCATTCTGTCAAGGTGACACATTCTAGTATGTCGCTCTGATGTATATACATCACATGATTTGAATTGTGTTTAGACATCTGAATTATATATCTTCTACAGGTCATTTATATATGTATCAAGTGGGTTGGTTAAGGTAATAGATACAACTATTCTTAAATTTGTTTGCTGGGAATTTTGTTTTCTCGTTGCTGATGAATCCTTTGAGTTTTGCCTAACCGTATTGCATTTTTGCTGATTCATGCAGACCCTTGGAATATCGCATAATTTTTCTTCATTTATTTGGCTATGCGGCCCTATTACAGACCTTGTGGTAGGTTTGCAACAAAAATTTATTATTATTTTTTTAATAGAACTCTAGCAGTTATGCTAATTTGCTCCTCAGGACTATATACAATGATGATCTGTAGTATATGTTAGGTAATTCGAATGTGATTAGGATTAGGATTTCTATCATTAGAGAGTTCTAATAGAAATAGGAGTTGTCTATTTCCCTATAGGAATAGGAGTTGTCTATCCCTATAAATAAAAAGCTAGGTTGAGAGATGTTCAACAAGCTTAAAGACAAAGGTTTTACTTTTGAGAAATTTCTAAAACCTAGTAAAAGATAATTTGTTCTTTTACATAAGTTCTTCTTTGAGATTTCGGTATCAAGATCATACGATCACAATTGGTATCAGAGCTTGAGTTTAATCAAACATTCTTGAGCGGAGTGAGACCAGAAACATGGAAGGAACCATCGTCGCAGCACCACAGGAGAAGGAACCCAAGATCTCGTCAGTTCAATGTCCAATGCTCACCGCCACTAATTACACCGTGTGGGCGATGAGAATGAAGGTAACATTGAAGGTTCATGAAGTTTGGGAAGCGGTAGAACCAGGCACAACGGATGCAAAGAAGAATGCCATCGCAATGACCTTACTCTTCCAATCTATCCCCGAAAATTTGATCTTGCAAATCGGCGAGTTAGAAGAGGTTCAAGCTATGTGAGAAGCAATAAAATCTCGATACTTGGGAGCAGACCGAGTGCGAGAAGCAAGACTTCAAACTCTTGTCTCAGAATTCGATCGTTTGACAATGAATGAAACCGAAAATATTGATGATTTTGCAGGGAGGATCTCGAGTTTAGCTTCTAGATCAGCCGCCCTAGGACAAAACATCGAAGAGCATAAGCTTGTTAAGAAATTCTTGAACAGTTTGCCAAGAAGCAAGTTTATTCACATCGTTGCTTCATTAGAGCAAGTTTATTCACATCGTTGCTTCATTAGAGCAAGTTCTAGATCTCAAAACAGTTGGTTTTGAAGACATAATTAGTAGGTTAAAAGCCTACGAAGAAAGAATAGGAGAAGAAAACTAAAGAGTTGATCAGAACAAACTCTTATTTAACGCCTCCTACGAGCAAGCTTCAAGAGGTGGTTTTAATGGCCGGGCTAGAGGCCGAGGAAACCGTGGAAAGAGCCGTGGAAGAGGACGATTTAAAGCACAACAAAGAAATAACAATGATCAGAATCAAAACAAAGAAAAACAAAAGAATGATCGATCATATGTTACTTGTTGGCGTTGTGAGAAGAAGGGACACTTCGCTAATATGTGTCCGGAAAAAGGTAAGAATCGCCATGAAACGAACCTAGCAGAAACAGAGGAAGCCGATGCATCCCTTTACATGCACGAGATAATATTTTTGAATGAGCAAAAAATATTTCCAAGCAAATACGAAGAAGAAGAAGCGAGTAAACTAAGCACTTGGTATATGGATAACGGTGCGAGTAACCATATGACGGGAAAGAGATCCTATTTTTCGGAATTAAACGAAAACATAAGAGGAAAAGTCAAGTTCGGAGATGAGTCATGTGTAGACATCAAAGGAAAGGGATCGATAATAATCCAAGCAAAAACCGGTGAACAAACAATCATCAAAGACATCTATTGGATTCCAGACCTTAAGAGCAATATCATAAGCCTAGGACAGGCTACGGAAGCAGGATGCGATGTAAGGTTAAAAGAAAACTACCTTACCATGCACGATTCCGATGGTATACTACTCATGAAAGTACTTCGATCTCCTAATCGTATGTACAAGATACAACTTACGATTGAAGTTTCGGAAAATTTACTCACCAAACTTGATGACGAAGCTTGGCGTTGGCACGCAAGGCTAGGACATGTTAACTTTAAAACGATGTCAACAATGTCCAAGAAGAAGCTAGCTCATGGGTTACCCAACTTTGAAGACGAGAAGAGAATATGCGAGTGCTGCCTTATAGGAAAACAAACCCGACAACCGTTCCCGCAAGCTACAAAATTCAGAGCAAAACAAAAGATAGAACTAATTTATGGTGACTTGTGCGGCCCAATCACACCATCAACCACAGCAAGAAATCGATACATATTTGTATTGATTGATGATTTCTCAAGATACATGTGGACCATCTTGTTAAAGGAGAAAAGTGAAGCTTTCGAGAAACTCAAGAAATTCAAAAGCTTGGTGGAGAGTGAAACGGGGGAGAGAATCAAAATGTTTCGAACCAATAGAGGGGGAGAGTTTACTTCTATCGATTTTCAAACATTTTGTGAAGACAATGGCATCTCAAGACAGCTCACCGCACCCTACACACCTCAACAAAACGGTGTAGTTGAACGACGAAATCGCACTTTGCTTGAGATGACAAGGAGTATGTTAAAAACAATGGGAATGCCGAATCACCTATGGGGAGAAGCAGTAAGACACGCCACTTACTTGATCAATAGAATGACCACAAAAGCTTTGAACGATCAAACCCCATACGAGTCATTCAAGGGAAACAAGCCAAACTTGGATCACCTTAGAATTTTCGGATGTAAGGCATATGCAAGGATAGAAGCGATCAATTTAAAGAAACTGGATGATCGTTCTAGACCACTTGTGCATCTCGGAACATCACCAATCTCGTGGTGCTCTCAGAACCTTCCCACGGTCGCGTTATCTTCCTGCGAAACAGAGTTCATGGCGGCAACGGAAGCGGCAAAGCAAGCAATATGGCTTCAAGACCTTCTATGTGAAGTAACGGGTTGGAAGCATGAAAGTGTGACATTGTTACTCGATAAAAAATCCGCAATAGCCTTAACCAAGAACCCTGTTTTTCACGGCCGGAGCAAACACATCCACAAGAAATATCATTTTATTCGAGAGTGTATCGAAAATGGACAAATCAATGTGGAGCATGTTTTCGGAGAAGAACAACGAGCAGATATTCTCACAAAACCTCTAGCTCGAGTCAAGCTTGCCGAAATGAGAAGTCTAATAGGAGTTGAAGATCTTCGAAGCTCAAGTGTTCGAATTACGGGGGAGAATGTTAGGTAATTCGAATGTGATTAGGATTAGGATTTCTATCATTAGAGAGTTCTAATAGAAATAGGAGTTGTCTATTTCCCTATAAGAATAGGAGTTGTCTATCCCTATAAATAAGAAGTTAGGTTGAGAGATGTTCAACAAGCTTAGAGACAAAGGTTTTAGTTTTGAGAAGTTTCTAAAACCTAATAAAAGATAATTTGTTCTTTTACATAAGTTTTTCTTTGAGATTTCGGTATCAAGATCATACGATCACAGTATATTCATATCTCAGAGAGTTTAAGATATGATTATATATGATCATAAAGTATTTCTCTTATGTGGGCATATTTTTATATAAGCTAAACAAAACCTTGTAATTTAGGTGATAATAATCGGCTTTTATGCAGACATTGGGTATCTGTTAGGAGGTATAGAGGAACATTGCAGGTTGCTCTCTTGTTCTCCTGCCTACACTATGTGGTAGACGTGAACTGGAGAATTTTTGTGACAGTCGAGTTTACAATATATAGACTAGCTTCCCCGAATCTCTACGCAACTACTCAATTTAGAATATACTAATTAGTTATCTGCAGGATTTTCACAAGATACACAATCGTATATAAACTTGAAGATATATTCACTTCTAACTACAAAATCTCGTGGTTTAATCTGGTTAGCAATGGCTACATAAGTTAAAGAATAAATACATGAAAGGGTGTGAATTGGAATGTTTTTTTGTTGTTAAAGGGCTTTGGGACCTTGGGTGAATTGGAATATTGTATATGGCTTCATGTATATGAGCTTTTTCTCATGCGTTATTCTTTTGCAGACTCATACTCTAATCTGTAAGATTTGTAGCTTTCTCATATTACTTTCTTTTATATTTACAGAAAGTTTCGTATGTCCACGTAGAAAATGCATTCGTAGGTTCATGTGTGTGGACAAGCATGTGGCAGACACGCGCAGTTTTTAATATCTGAGAGGTCTGATCAAAAGTTAAAAACTCAAAACTATTTCCTCTTGTCTTATAGAACTTTGTGGGACGCATAGGATCTAATCGGTTAGAATTAACTCATATGATATACATTGTTGGATGCTGACAAAACAATATATATTAATGGTTCGATTAAAAGCGAAAAAGATCATTAGAGTAGTACAAAGATGTGGATGTTCTTACTTTTAGCGTACTCTCATGAATATTAGTTTCTTAAACAGTGAATGCTGTCTTTTCATAATATTAGAAAATGGCTTTTAATTATATCCATTTTAGATGATATTTGAAATTGTTTTTGGAAGAGATAACTTTTACTTACAAAACAAATGTTTTTCCTTATAAATGTGGTTTGATTAATATATAAAGGATTTGTCACCTTTTTATTCCAAACTCATGGAAACTACTTAATTGTGGCAATTTATTGTATTTTATCTTTAATAGCTTTCTTATAAATGGTAACAAATCAATACTTAAAACAATATAAAATTCATTATATTAAAATGAAACAAATGGGAAGAAAAAAAAATTCAATTGAAATAAACAATACCACTTGATGATGTTCCCCTCGTTCTTTGCGTATATATACACATATATCATGTTTCCACCTTTCACAACTTTGTAAAAACATAAAAAGATAAAGAGAGTCAATCAACAATGTCGTCGGAGGAATATAAGATTACAAGAATCAGAATCGAACCTGAGAAACAATCACTTCTCGATCATCACACCGAGAAACACTTCACCGCCGGAGAAATCATCCGTGACATCATCATCGGCGTGTCTGATGGTTTAACAGTTCCATTTGCACTCGCCGCCGGACTCTCCGGTGCAAATGCTTCTTCTACTATCGTCCTCACCGCTGGAATCGCCGAAGTCGCCGCCGGCGCTATCTCGATGGGACTCGGCGGGTACTTCATTTTTAAAAAAAAATTTCCGTTTTAATTGACACGTAAACTCTATGAAATTTTGAAACAATGGCTAGAAAATTTGATTTTATTAATCATATATAATTGGGAAAACTATATATGACTACATGCAATGATGATTCTTACTTGTGGTATAATTATTTGGAAAATAAATCTTCCTTGCATACTTGTGGTTTGATAAACATATGATTAATTGTGGTATACAGATGTTAATTCGTTTTAATTTACACGTAAATTCTTTATGAAATTAGTTCCACATCATTTTGTTGGGTTTAAAGTAGTCCTAGATTATGCAATGATTATATACATACATGTATCCATATGTGACTAATTGTAATATTTGGTCTTTGTTAAGTGAATTTTTTTTTCATCTTTAAGTAAATTATATGTGGCGTAAAAATCGTGATTTTTACTATATATGGAGTTAAAATTGGATAATAAAATCAGGTATTTAGCGGCCAAGAGCGAAGAGGATCATTACGCGAGGGAGATGAAACGAGAACAAGAAGAGATCGTGGCCGTTCCTGAGACTGGTAAGACTAATTTTGACTCAATCTAAGCCGTCCGGTGTAACACAGTTTACCATATGGATTTTAACAGAGGCAGCTGAGGTGGCAGAGATTCTAGCACAGTATGGGATAGAACCACATGAATATGCACCTGTGGTTAATGCTCTTCGTAAGAATCCTAAAGCATGGCTTGAGTTTATGATGAGGTCAGCTCCAGTGATTTAATTAGTGTTTTATTTTTATTGGATTTTTCAACTATTTTATATAGTATATAATTAAGGAGCATATCGAGGGATACTTTTAGGTTTCTGCAAAAAGCTGGGCTTATACTTTCCAGGTGTTTACAAGATTCTATATGGTCCGACTTCCAATTTCAATATTTTTGTCCAACAAACAAACGTGATTACATAAAACAAAATTAAGGAAACATTTTCTTGAGAATTTTTCAATTTTAAAAAAATTAAAGTAAGTGAAACGAAATTGAACCTACACTATTCGGTTTGATTTAGGTGGATTCGGTTTGATAAGAAAATAAACCATGTTTTCATTCCGTTCGATTTCTATATGAATCCGGTTCGGTTCAGAATTTATCGAATGAAGTTTATCAAATTTAAACTCTTTTGCTATCATATATGGGAATGTAAATTTAAACTCTTTTGCTATCATATATGGGAATGTTAACATTCCCATATAAGCATAAACTTGGTTATATATAGATGATACTCTTAATTATTCGTTAAAATTTTGAAATTAATTGATTGTTTCACACAGGTTTGAGCTGGGATTAGAGAAGCCTGATCCGAAAAGAGCGTTACAAAGCGCGTTCACGATTGCAATCGCTTATGTTCTTGGCGGTTTAATACCGCTATCCCCCTACATGTTCATACCGCATGCCATTGATGCGCTAGTGGCGTCTGTGGTTATAACTCTGCTCGCTCTCTTCATATTTGGGTATGCAAAAGGGCGCCTCACAGACAGCAAACCCTTTAAAAGTGCGTTTGAAACCGCTTTTATAGGAGCGATTGCCTCATCAGCTGCTTTCTGTTTGGCTAAAGTGGTACAACATTAACAGTAAAAAGAAAATGATATTGCATTTTAATGTTTTTTAAATTTGAGACTTCTTCGTTGCATGTCATGTGGTTATATATATTGTCAAGCTAAAACTTATGGCAACCTAAATAAAAACATTGCAAGAAAAGTCTGCGTTTTGAGAAAGGCGTTGGCGTTTGCAAAATATCAATTCGATTTTCTAAAGTACGACACTACATGACAGCAAACAAAGTGTCACACCAATAATTTTGGCAAACAAAGTTACAAGTCGCACGACACATTGTGGTTCCTTATCCGGTGTCGTTTAGTTGTGTTACCGGTGCAAGGCATTTGTTTCTTTCCTCAAATTTTTAAATCACCAAACCACCATACGTTAATTTAAATTATTTATATCGAAAAAGGTCTTTCTTGCGGGAGAGGCAATACAGACCAAAGAGTTTATATGGAAAATGACCAAACTTTGTGCTGTTGTCTGTTTAGCGATGAATGACTAGCTCATGGGGTAAAATGGATATTAAAGTGCATTAAAGATTGGTGTAAGTTTCTAAATCCACCCAAGTGTAATACATCATGATATTAAGACTTAAATCCAACCAATTTATCCCATGAGCTAGTCATTCATCGTTGAGGCAACAACACAAAGTTTGGTTTTGTATATAAATAATCTACCTTATAAATGATTTTACATATTGACCAACGTGCAGTTAAGCTAATGGTAACTTTTCATGAGTCAAAATCGAAGAGATCACGAGTTCGATTCGCGTTAGAAGGAGTTTGTTCTTAAAAAAAGTTAATTTAATATGCTCAAAAACTCTAAACTTCTTGGTTATCCAAAAAAAAAACTACATAATGATCCTTATTTTTTTAAAACCCGATTTTCTTTCTACATTCAAGTATTATTATTGCTTTATGGATATCTCGTTCGTTAAACTCATGCTGTCACTTCTTCCACGGTGGCTTTTGAATAGTAGTTTCTTTCTAATTACTGAAAAAGTAATATCTTTGTATTGGAACAGGTAAGGATCTCTCACCAGAAGGATGATGTAGAGAAGTAGTGCCTCTGTTGAAAGCCAGAATACTCTAAATAATTTACTTGTGAAAGCGCTCATTGACTAATCTCGTTTAGTTATGTTTTATCGTATTCTATTTCAAACATATTTAAGGGTCTGAAAACTGTAGTGACAATTTCCTTGGCCTGATTTCTTCTTTATTCACTCTTGTGTTCCATTTTTGTATGTTTACTGCTTCCACGTGGCACATCATGCTTAACCTCATGGAAAATTGTGATAATTAAAGTCAAAATTAGTTTTCACGAGCAAAATATCTGTGGAAATTTAGCAAATCGGTACGTACATTTGTGTCATCCAATTTTCAAATCATAATCGAACTAATATGCACCTCACTGAATAAAATTTAAGATACATTATTAAGTGCTAAGATAAAAAAAAAATTTTGGTTAACTGAAATACTTTCGAAGATGACAATATCTAAAAAGAAACTGACAAGATTACTTCCTATGCAATTCTTGTATGGTATACTTCATATGGTGTTTTCATTTTGGTATTGGATATGATATTTTCCATTTGTACTGATCCTGCTCTTCCTTCTTCTTATTCTCTAAGTTGAATATGATGATTTTAAGAAGCATAAAGGAATGAGTTAGAAGTCTTTAATTAGATTATTTATATACAAAATCAAATTCTAATTAAAACGATGAATTAAAAAGATGTGATTAAGATATCAAACTATCTTCATTTGTAACTCTCCAGCAAAGACTTTTGTAGTCTTACTAATGACAGGAAGATCCATTTCGAGACCAACTTGTTGAAGAAGATTGTAACCATTCATGCCAGGCATATGAACATCACTTAGAACCAAATCGAAACAATCTTTCTTCTCTCTTAGAATTGTTAACGCAACATCAGCTTGTGAGCAAATAGTAACTACAAAAATGTGAATTTTCTAGGAAAAGGAGGAAACTTTGATTGTTAATTTAAGACCTTGGTACATGAGACGAATAAGCATTTTCTCGAGGATGAACAGACAGGAAGTGTCATCATCTACAACAAGAACTCTTAACCCATTAGGAAACTGATCGTTGATCATCATTTTGCAGAGTCAAAGAAATGAATAAGCTTTCGTGTGAAGATTGAAAAACCCTAGAGAAGAGAAATGGGATTTTGGGGAAGAAGAGGAAAGATACAAAAATGTGGAGAAGAAATGCTTCAAGTCGTACAGAGTTGACTAAGCAGCCCACTGGTTCTTGTAATAGCTGTGTAGTGGCACTTTTACGTAATTTATCCCACTTATACTACCCTTATTGGTAAATTACACCATATATTTTCCTTTAAAAATCCTATCCAAAATTAAGAAAAGTCTTTGGTCACTATTCCCATATCCATAATGCTTATCACACCGGCGTATCCATGTGGTGGCATAGCCGGATTAATCGGTTCCCGGCAGAGAGCTGAGAAGACGAAAATACCCTCGCTCACAAACTCTAATAATTACGGAAGCACCATGTTCACCGTCCCTCCGGTGGTGGTGACAATGGCGGCGAGAACTTCTAAGCGGTTCCGGTGCCATGCTCGGAGAAGGGTGAGAGATGATGGAGGAGGTGAAGATGAAGATGAAGCGTATGGATACAATGAGGAGATGGCGTTGCTGGAGGTTTATAGCCAGACGTGTAGAGAAGAAGCGCTTATTGTGACAGCCATTGTTGATGATGAAGAAGTGGGAGTTGTTATCTTTAAAGGAGTTTCGTCGTGTTTGACCGGAGAAACGGCGGTGGATCCGGCGAGGAGTGTGTTGCCGGAGAGAGCAGTGATTAAAACTATAGATCGAGTGAAAAGTCCTTTTGATCCTTCACAGATTCATTACATTCAAAAGGGACTTTCATTTCAAGCTTTCAAAGAGACGATCATCACAAATCTATAGATTTATTATATACATTATTTGACCATTTGTGAATTTAAGATTCAAGGTTTCAAGTTTCTAATATCCCTAAACCTCAAAATGAGAAAAAGTCAGATAGAGAGATTAAAACAAATCACACACTAAGCTCAAAAGGGTAACTAAACACACAAGCCTAACTCTTTTCAATAAACAATAAACATTATCAGAAAAGTTAGCCATAATAATAAAAGTCAGTTTTTGTCTCCCTTTTTTTTTACCTTCAAATCTTTCTTACTATGTTAAAGAATCACACAAACCTCCCAAACTGGATTTTCTAAATTTGTATGCTTTTTATCATTCCTTCAATCTATTAACCACTGATTGAGATTTCAAATGTTGCTCGTGGAATCGACTTCTTTGATCATTGTGTGCTCCTCGTCATCCCCATTCGTCCCGAGCCTCTGCTAAACAAGTATAAAGTTAAGGAAAAAACTAACCAAATCAACTTATAATCATTATACTGGATCATTAACGTACCTTCTAGAAAGCAATTGTGCAGTTGTTGAAGCTCCTTTAGAGTTATTAGTAGAGGGACGTCTCGTTCTACTATCTGATCCTTTATTATCCACACGCATAGCTGAAACCTCTTTCTCCATTGCAGCTACTTCTCTTCGCATCTTCTTTGCTTCTACTTCCATCGCCTTTGTTAGTGTTTCAACCTTCTTGGCCAACATCTAAAAGCAAGCACAAGTTACGAGTATTTCAATCAGAGATTGTAAATAAATAGAAGCAAACATTTCCTGGAAAGGTGTAAAATTAATAACTGACCTCGATAGCTTCGTCTTTATCTCTAAGACTCTGATCTTTATCATGAGAAGCTTTCCTTAAAGTTATCACCTCCTTCTGAAGCAAATCATGTAACACTCCTGGGACACTATCATTACTTGTCGCTGCTGCTTTCTCTGAATCTCCTTGTTTTGTTGAATTAGGTGACAGGCCTTCGCTGGTTCCTTCAGAAGATTGGTTCAATGGAAACTTCGACCCGGGTTCCTTTGTTAGTAGTTTACTCCTATCTAAAGATCTGCTGCCTCCGTCAAATGATCTGGATGCTCCTTTAGCATGCTTCAGTATTGTACTTGTACTAGCATTCAAAGATCTAAACTGAGAACTTGGTGTTCTCTTGGAGAAAAATCCATTTGATGTCAGTTTTGGAATAACGTCAGCTCCGCCAAGGGATTGTCTTCGAGAAGGCCCGTTGCTAATACTTCTTCCCTCAGGTGTCGAACGGTTGCTACTGCTTGAAGGCCCTCTTAAACTCTCTTCTAAGACTCTAAGCCTCAGTTGAAATTTCTCCTGAAAAAGGCAAAAGCAGCAATTCTAACTAAAGCTTTGATACATAATGACATAAAGAAGACCGAAGATATGGATCCTAACTAAGATTCTTACCTTCAGCTGAGCTTCGGATTTTGCAGCTCGATCAGCTATGGCAAGTTTGTCACGTAGTTGTTGCATTTCTCCCTGTCCAAAAAGAAACAGGAAAATGGTGAAGAATGCACTTACTCAAGTTATAATGGTTTCCGTGAATATGAATCACAACTCGAAGCAGCAAGAGAAGCCCAAAAATAAAAATCAAAAGTAACCTGCAGAAATCTTCTTTCTTCAAGCCATTGCTTCACAGGCATCACTTTGTCGCTACCATCTTTCCACTCATTTGCAACTACAGTTGCAACTCTGCTTGCACTAACTTTGGCACGGGCCAGTTCACGATCAAGGACTCTCCTCTCTTCCTAAGGAAAAGATTAATGTCCACAATGATGATTTGCACGGGAATTGAATTTTAAGAAACAAGGGTAACAATAAGCTACTGAGGCACTATACATGTAAATTAATTCTTACATTCATTTCTTGGAATTTCCTCTGATAATCCCTCACTGCATTTGCAGCTGCACCACCAGCAAGAATAGCTTCTTCTAGCTCTCGCACAGTCTGAGTAAACTTTTCAACTTCCGCAACTTTTTGTCTGTGCATCTTGTCCAAAATTCTGTTCTCTTCCTAATTTACACAATTGATAAACAGAGCACTCTCACGATATCGAAAGAGCGAACCAGGAATTTAAAGTACTGCCAAGTAAAGGAGGTCAAAGCAATACCTGACAAATTTCTATCTGTTTCATTAAGTCTTGGTTTTTATTCTGGAGATCATCAACCATTGAAGCCTTTGCAAGAGCAATCTGAACAGTTCTTTCAGCATCAAGCAAAGCTGCTTCCTTCGATTTAGTTAGACGGTCCAATGCTCTGTTGTCATCTTGAAGTTTAACAATCTGCAAATGAAGAAAACAAACCCCGATGCCCAGTTTTTAATAACGTTCCAAGACTCCATAAGCCAAGATAATAGAGATATATTTGGTTGAATAGAAGTGAAATACTTCATGTCTTGCTAGCTTGAGTTCAGCCTCTAGAGGGGCAAGAATGGCTTCAATAGGAGGCATATCATCATCCTTTTGAGCAGCATGAACCCTTCGAAGAGTGGCTTCGGCAGCAAACTGAGCTGCCATGGAAGCCCTTTTTTCTTCGTTAATTTTCTTGATTTCAAGGTTCTGTGACAACATGTGAAATTTCATCAAATGCAAAATCCAGTAAAAAGATATCGAAAAATAAAAAGTAACTGAGGAAACAATGCAAGCATACTTTACTCTCGAGAAGGTTTTCATTTAGTTTGAGCTTCTCTGACATCTTTCCCAACTCTTCGGTAAGCTTAAGAAAACAAATCAAAGAGTAAAACATTAGCGTAGACAAAGATGGAAAAAAGAAGAAGATGAATTATGTTGGTACAATAAATAAACTATACACATACATGTGATTTGCTTGTTGCTGGCACAATCACACAATGTTTTTTTCACAAAACATTTCAAAATCTAGCTATAAACAATAGTGAGAGCCAAATCGTAACATGTTTTCTTAAGAAAAAGGGTTAAAGAATACATATATGCTTCATAGAACGATTGGTCAGTTGATCAAGTATTATCCAAACAACCTTACAGGACATGGTGAAAAAGATAGGCAAATGAAAGATATTACAAAACCCAAACTAATGAATGTGATACTCTACATGGTATGTCATCTCCACAATCCATTATATAATCAACACTAATATTAATGATTACCCAAACTTGGCAACTCTAATATAATACAATCTTAAGGACTAACACTGCAAATAACCAGAGCATATGGTAACTCTTATGTAATACAACCTTAATAAGGAATCAGACTAACCTCTTCAACAGCCTTCTCTCTTTGTCGTTCAGACAACCTCAATGCTTTAATCTCAGCTTGAGCTTCAGATAATTCCCGATCTTTATCTACACCAAAAGTCAATGTTTAAAATCAAGAAATGACACTCATGCACGTAATAGCTGGTGAAACCCAAATTTCCAAATTCCAAAATCAAATGTCAACGCAAAACTCGAACTCAACCAATAGAAAAAAACAGATCGAGAATCATAAAGTACCTCTAACATCGTTTTCAAGCCTATTAAGCTCAATTTTAACCGGATCTGAGCCATGGAGTAAAGTAATAAACTCATTATCCGCATCAAAACTCGGCTTCATTGACCTCCGTCGTGATAAACCCTTACTTCCTCCTCCTCCTTCACGAAAAGACGATGACACAGTCAATGACGGCGAAGAAGTCCTCGCCGTCGTCCCAAACTCATTCACCGTTGTTCCTCCATTGTTAACCTCAAACGAATATCCTCCTTCCTCCATTTTTAACCGATCTATTCTAATCAAATTCCCAAACTATTGAGTCCCAAATTTCACCAGCATAAATCAACATAGACGAAACACACATACCTAAATCAGCACATTCTTGAAGAAACGAAAGTGAAAAGAAAAATGCAGCAGCGAAATCGTCAAGAAGAATCAATGAGCTAGGGTTTGGATTGCTGAATAGCTTAAAGATACAGGAACAGAAGAATTATAAAGTTTTATTTTTGGAGACGAGGATTTTAAAGAGGTTTATGAGTAAATTGTTAGAGTGGTTTTATTTATGTGTAAATAATTAAGTAAAGATAGATGAATTGCGTCACACAGAGTACATTACGATTAATTAATTCAAATTTATTTTGATTTATGGATGCTAAATTTGCTAATTACCCTATTTTACGAACTAATTATTTTTAACCATTTTTTCCTGTCACATTCTTCCAACTGCAGCAATTATGCTTACATGATTTTTAGATTCTTAACATTTTACCTTTTCTCTTATATATATCATATGCTTTTTATTTTTTTTCCAGCAATCATATACATAGTAGTATTATGTGTGGAAAAAACAATCTCACTCTAAGCAAGATTACCCCAAAATAACCAGCAAAAAATAATTATTTATTTAGAAAATGTCACAATTTCTTTAAATAAATTCTGTCATAATAAATTACTTTACAGAAGTTTTTTTAATTAATATGTTTTGTGGTTTTATTTTAAAATTTTTTTCTCTAGTTAATTATAAATAAATTTTATTCCTTTATTACAACAGTTAAACAAAAAATATTTATGCAAACTTAGATGTCACTAAACCAAGTTTGTTTGTCGACTAGCAGTCAGCCAATCACAATAAATAATTTAAAAAAATTTCACAATTCGTGTATCATATATTTTCTCCATGGTTCTAGTTTAAGGATCATGGACCATGTGACTTTATTTGCAAGTGTTTACCAATCGGACCATTGTTTAGATTTTCATTATTAACCATCCAATCTGTCCTCACTCACATGTACGAATGGAAAACACTACAAATCACGTTCTCATGACTCCAAAATCTTAGTTTTTTTTTCCTTCCAAAAGTCAATTTTTTTCTTCACAAGATTTTGTAGCCTATATGTGTGTCTAGTCAGTGAATCGTACTTCATACGTTATATATGTAACAAAATATTCACATTGTTAAAAATTTGTAGGGACACAGTTTTTTTATTGTAAAATTTCATGGTTTGAACTTTTAATAATTTAATAGTACGAACAATGTAATAACTTACACTTTACTAGTAAGCAATCAACATATGTTACCTAACGAATTTAATACAGATTTTACAGGTCAATCATAAATTTTTATTTAATTTAAAATTTGTTTAGCAGATAGTTACTAGACGAAGGTGAAAAAGTTTAATAACTACTATCTAAAAACAACTATTTGCACCCGCAGATATTACTGTGCATTCGAATACCCATTCAAACTCGGTTAAGATATTTTTGGGTGTTCGGGTTTAAGGATACAAGATTCGTTCTAATATTTCATAGCTTTGGATCGGATTCGGATCGGATACTTCCGGATTTGGATATCCGAAATATTAGGAAAAAAATAAAAAAAATTTGGTTAAATTTGAATAAACTTTGGTTATATATTCACAAATATAAATAAAAACTTTCATATATTTTAGTTATTTTAGATATTTTGATATCAAAATAATCGATATATTTGGATTTATAAATATAATTTTAGGTATTAGATTATATCAAATATAAATATAATTAATATATATATATATATATATATATCCCATTCGGTTGTTGGTTTGATTCAAACTCAAAAAAGATATAGAAGTTTAAAAATTTATTCAAATACTTTATCAATTCAGATACTGATTTGGGTTTGGATTCTATTCCTTATGGGCCATAGATCTTAAATCTTAATTGTGGTTGAAAAGGGGTGAAATATTAGAGAGAAAATAAAATGGTCATAGGTGAAACGCTGTCGTTAGTAGAACTAAGGTAGCTGATAAGAACAGAACCACTAGTTTACAAAGTTTTGATATTTTTCAAGCATTGCAAAGTTTCAGTTCTATTTGAATAAATGTCATCTTCAACGTTCTAAAGTTAACTCCAAATGCTAGTCAGCCTACCATTCTTAAAATCAAATGGGTTATGCGTAGAGTGCTTTTCTTTAACGTTCTGGCTCGTCCAGCTGATGAGCATTTTGTAATACATATTTGCTTGGATGGTCAAACCTAGAAAAATACAAGTTGATCTTTAGAGACAACAATATTCAGAAGATAGAGATCACTATTAATAAAATAAAACCAGGACTTTGTTGAGCTGATTAATCTGCAGAATTAATTTTTGAATGAGGATTAGTGGTGATTTGACAGACCTGATGAGAAGTAAATCGGAACCTTTATATTCATGCGCTCCCAGTAATCATCGAGCAGCATGCAGAGTTCCTGAACAAAGGAAATGCAATTGCCAATGAGACATAAGAGAAGTACAAACAAATTTAAGTAAGTGAATTTTTTGCTAAGAAAGGGATAAAGCTATCACAGAGAGCGTTTTCTGTAAGAAGACAGACCTGAGCTCTTCCTAGAGCAAACGAAGGAATCAGTGCTTTCCCTCCACCACCAACACATTTATGAACCTGGGAAAAAATTCTGAGATATCAGACAATTACCAAATGAAAGCTTAAGCCTTTCCTAACAAGACAAAAGTAATGCCAGAATTATCGTAAAAAAACGTGTAAGAATATAAATTTAGAAACCATGTGTTGATAGCATCAAGTAAACATACAGCTTGAAGAAACTCTCTCTCCCGGGGATATTTTGAGCCTCGGATGGTAGTTGCATATGTGAACCTAAAATGCAAAGTCAAACATACATCAAGTATATGTTTGCAAGGGAAGACTCATAAAGTGATCAAGTTTGTATTAGTTTTCCATACTCTGATATGAGAAGATCCAACTGGAGCCTGTCAATTTTAGCTGCTCCCAGATGTCTATCTGCCGTCATATTGTAATCTCCAGTGTACACAATCGCTGCATCTCCCACTTTTGCATTAACCATCACTGCTCCAAGGACCTTATGATCATTACGAAAGAAGCATTAAGAAATACAGAAAAAAACTAAGGAAGAAGTCGAATGGAGCTCTATTAAGACTGCAATTAATGTCTTACATGCCTGGCGTAATAGGCACGGATTTGAAGATCTTGATCAACCTGAATTGTTTGCTTCAAATCTATTGCGATTACTACAGCAATGCATAAAAAAGTAAAAAGGAAACCAAGTTATAGACAATGCATCTGATTTTTAATGAAGCAAGTCACACATTCATCAATCAGATGAAACTAGTTCGTGAACAAGACCTAAATGGATTAAACCCAATATTCAAGTACCTTTCTTCATGCAGTTTGTGATATGGGCAGTGGTGAATAGCTCCTTCTCGCCTCTTCTATCAACCATCACTCTCCGGTAATCCTCAAGCATTAATGGAGACAACGCTTTTGTGGGATACTAGAAAAAGATACAAATCAAAGTAAACAACCTTTCCCTTTAAAAAACACAAATCGTTCAAACATTTTATCGAACACCTTAAGGACAATAAACTCACCGACATGTAAATTGGACCATTGTAGCCACAGACCTCTGTGAAGTAAGGAAGCGCTCCTACATGATCCATATGACTATATAACTCGAAAAACATACATAATTAGAACCCATACGATTCCACAAAAAAACTAAGAAAATGACTTTAAACAAAAGGACAAATTATGGGATTGAAGATGAATACAAGAGTGATGATGATACAAGAGATCTCGTTATCAAAGTCACCGGATTTAGAGATAAGAGAAAAACCTGAGTATCGATTGTGATCATCGCAGCCCATATGCATCCCACAATCGAACATTATCCTTTTACCATTAATCGTGACCACTACACAAATCTTTCCAATCTCTTGTCCAGCACCTGAAAACAACTCAAAAATTAGAATACTCTTAATACCAAAATAGTGAAGCTTGAAGAAGCAAATAATGAAGAAGAGGAAGAAAAATCTGTTACCGAGTACGAGACAATCGATCGCCATAGCAGATGTTACTGAAGAAAAGGAAAAACAAATTGAGAAACTTTTTCGAGTTTTAAAACTCTCCCATGGAGAAATTTCTCGTATTCGTTCAAATCAGAAAACGATTTCAAAATTTCAAAGGAGGCGCGAGAGAAGAAACGAATAAGAATGGCGGCAAAGTGTATTATAATATCGGCACCATCCAATGGAAAGCCCAACTATAGCTATACTGATTATTCATACGGCCCATTAAATTCAAAACTTGAAAACGACATAGTCTCATGTCGTTTTGGGTTGTGACGAAGGAAAAGTTCGTAAAGAGTAATCCCTAAATCACGAGAGAAGTGAGAGACTGAGACTTTGTAGTTGACCGGATCATTCTTCCTCCTTCCCGTGACTTCACCGGCCGAGGTTCCTTCCACCGTCGGTCTCGCTGTCTTTGTATTCACCGTTCAGTAACTCTTTCTTCTTCTGATCTTTCAAATCCTATCAATTTCGCAATATCCGAGCTCTTTCGTAGATAAGTTTTGTTCTTAGTGCAGTGACGAAAATGGCTGCTGGTATCGGGATCTTATTCGTCTGCGTAGCTGTGTTCTTATCTATTCCCGCATTTTCCTCCGGTCAGGATCTCCAGATCGTAAATGCCGAGCGAAGGGTAGATTATTCTCCGATCTATATCTTCTTATTCTTCTGTAACAAATTCTTGGGTTTTCTAATTTTCATTATGGATCCGTTTTACGGAAATTCAAGTTGATGAAGGTGCCGTTGGAGTTTACCGTTTCTCCGATCTATTCTTGGTTTGTAGAATTACTGTAATTGGTTACTTCATGGTTGATCATTGATAGGCTTCATATGTCTGTAGATTAATAGATAATCCGAATCTTTTAGTGTAATTTTCACCTGTTATACGTTTAGTTTCAGTAATCTGAAAGTTTTAATGATAGAAGTTGTTTGCAAAATCTTAGTGCCTGAAAATGAAATTTTGATTCTTAAATGCTCCTCCTTTGTGTTTTTTTTTTGTCTACAGATTGATTTAAGCTCACATATCGTGAAGGCCTTCTTGACTATCAAGGTATCTTTAATCAAATGTTCATAGTAGTTATTCCTATTGATAATACACTGTAAGTTTGGAGCTTAGAACTGGGAATTGCAGCTTCTTTTCTTTCAGTCAAATTTAGTTGATTGTAGTGATACTTGTTGATAAAGGTTGGAACTTAGTGGCTTTGTTTCGCAGTGACAGTTCACTTAGTATTGTTCATTTTCTTCATCATCATCCTTGAGTTTTTCTATTTGAAGGTGTGACATTTTATTGTCTGGATTTCTTCTTTAGGTCGAAAATATTGGGAAAGATCCTGCTGCAACAATGCTTCTTGCTTTCCCACCTACCCAGATCAAGAATTTGGCTATGGTCCAAGCCCTGGCAATTACTGGCAAGAAGAAGAAGAAAACCTATTTGCCTCTAGATGTTAAACCAACTGAACAACCTGATGCACCAAATGACACTGGATACTTCCTCGTTTCGTTTGTTAACCCCTTAGGTCCTGGTGAAACTATTACACTTGAGGTGCTTTACATATTGACTCATTCCTTGGAACCTTTCCCAGTGGAGATAACCCAGTCAGAATCTCAGTTGGTTTACTATCATGATAGTGCAGTGATATTGTCACCATATCATGTTAAGCAACAGACAACTTTTGTTAAGACTCCTAGTACTAGAGTAGAGTCGTTCACTAGCATTGAACCTGCTAACCGAGCTGGGAAAGAGATCAAATATGGACCATATGAAAATCGTGCTCCATACTCTTACACACCTGTTATCATTCACTTTGAGAACAACAGTCCGTTTGCAGTTGTTGAGGAGCTTGTGCGTGAAATTGAGATTTCACACTGGGGTAGCCTTCAGATAACAGAAAATTATAGGTTGACTCATGGGGGAGCGCGGCATAAGGGTGTTTTCTCGAGGTGCGCAATGGGCCTAATGACTTATTTTATGTTTGAGTTGACGTCTGGGAATTATATATCTAGGAATTAGATGTTTCAGAAATTCGTTTTGAGCTAATTGTTGAGTGCCATTTTCCTTTACTCCAGACAACTTTTCTCCTTTAATGATATCTATCTTTTGAATAAGCTATATACCGTTACTGGTGAAAGAGTTCAATGGAAGTGTTGTATTCATATGTATGCCATTCTGTTGAAATGGTTTCCTGAAATCTCAATTTTGGCAGGGTTGATTATCAATCTAAGAGGGCTGTTAGTGGTGCATCCTCTTTTAATGCGCTCCTTGCAGTACTGCCTCCCAGAGTGAACTCCGTCTACTACAGGGATGACATAGGAAACATCTCAACTTCACATCTGCGTACTGGATTTAGAAAGGTATGGTTGGATTGCCCTTCTTCTCTTGATTTGTGGCCATTTAAACAGTGATATTTGTTATCTGAGAAACTCTTCCAAGGCTCTAATCGTACAACGGTGTGCTGCTTACCTCAGAAAAAGTGATCTGATATGTTATTCTCTTTTAAGTCTCCGAATTCTATAAAAAATGTTGGTCTTTGCAGTCAGAACTTGAGTTTGAACCACGCTACCCATTATTTGGAGGGTGGAGAGCAACTTTTATCATCGGCTATCGAGTCCCATTGGAAGACTATCTGTTTGAAGCATCTGATGGGAGACGTTACTTGAACTTTACCTTTGGGTGCCCGCTCGTCGAAACTATAGTTAACAAGTTGACTATCAAAGTGAGTTGGGCATTTTCTACTAATAGTTATTTCTTTCTGTAGTTAGCAAATCACACTTAACACAGGAGAATAACTTTTCAGGTCGTGCTTCCTGAAGGATCAAAGGACCCTTCTGCTGTTTTGCCTTTTACCGTCAATCAAGACTTACAGGTACTTCATCAGCCACACAGATACATTGATTTTATTTTCAAACAATAGTTTCTTAACAACATGTATCTATAATGGTCTTGTCTTAGGTCAAATACTCATACCTTGACATCGTGGGAAGAACCGTGGTTGTGTTGCAAAAGGATAATGTAGTTCCTACTCACAATGTACCCTTCCAGGTAAAAATACCTTAACATTTACAGCTAGCTTTTCTACATACTTAGATATATCATCATGATGAGCCAAAATCATTCTTTTTGTTATCTGTTTTAATAGAAGAACCCTAACAACCTCGGTTAGCAACAGGCTCATAATGAATTGCTCAATACTCATTGTGGCAAAACGCTATAAAATTGCTTAATATATATATGTGACGGTTTTCACAGGTGTACTATACGTTCAAACCAATATACATGCTTGCAGAACCATTCATGCTTGTATCGGCTTTCTTCTTCGTCTTTGTGGCTACTCTTGCATATGTACACATTGATCTCAATATCGTCAGGAAGTAGAAGTCTTCCCATCGTTTTCACTTATAGACTCCTAAAAGAGATAGACCTTTTATCATTACTTTTTTATAAGACTAAATTTTGTAGTTGATGTTGCCTTTCGTAGTTGTATCTTTGACGCTCTCTGTTTGTAATGAAGTGTTGGAGATAGTATTTTACTCTCCAGTCTCGAGTCCTCAGTTTGGTTTAGAGAGATTGTGTGAACCCATCTAACAATTTCACCAAGTGGTACTAGAAACTATACAACTTTTTTGTACTTCTCGAATTTGTCCATATTACGTTTTGTATCTAGCAAAACTTAAACACCTAACTTTCTATAAATAACTTGATTGTAAAATATATGTACAAAAAGCACTAATTTAGTTCGTGTAGTGGACTAAATTTAAATATTTAGTTAAAGTGGATCAATGTACTTACCAATTTTAGGTGTTAGGTTTTTGTGGACAAATATTGATGGACGAGTTTGATAAACCAAAACGTATTATAGACAAATACAAAAGAAAGTGTTAGTTTATGATACCACTTTTCCAAAATACCTAATCTTACAATAAATTTTAGAAAATAACATTTTCTCATAAATATTTGATTAAATAAACGGTTGGCTATAAAATTCACCCCGAGTTTATGCTTTTAAATCCACCTATAGTTTTAACTTCTTTATTTTTAACAAAAAAGTTCTATTTTTTCGTTACACATCACGATCTATTCGATTTTTCACAATTCCACATTTCTAAAAAAACCTCAATTTTGTTTTAGTTAACCATAAAACTGTGTTTACTATACCGCGATTGACATTAGTTCGCATTTAAAATTTTCTGATCCAAAAGAGTAAAACCTAACTAATGAAACCTTCTAAATGACTTGGAGGCTCTCACTTTAAAGTAATAACATTGAGAACTTCTAGGTGACTGAGAGACTCTCCAACAATCGATATGGAGAATATTTTAGGGTTTATGACCTATTAACGTAACAACCTCTCTAAAACTATTAACGTAATGTTGCAGAAAAAGCATTACCACACAAAGGCCGATGCTAACCTTCGTTTTCTTATCCTCTATAATCTTGTCTATTTCCTCCTTTTTTTAATCCTTCAATCGCTCATGAACTCTAATTTGATTTTTTCCCAACTCAGATTTTTTTGTTATGTCGCCCAAATCGTTTTAGGAGAAGCAATTTTGTTTATCTGAAAGTCTCTGTATCATCTGGAGGATTTCAATACAGGGTTTGACCAGATTTTTAAGATAATAAATTCTTGAACGCAAATTAATGTCAATCGCGTTATAGTAAACACGATTTTACGGTTAACTAAAAAAAATCGAGGTTTTAATCTGAGATGTGGAATTGTGAAGATCGAATAAATTGTAATGTATAATGAAAAATATAACTTTTTTGGTTGAAAATAAAGAGGGTAAAACTATAGATAAATCCGGTGCGAAAGCATAAACTCAGGGGTGATTTCTATAGTCAACCCTTAAATAAATGGAAATAATAGTGAATCCAGATCTCGTGTCGTGGCATTGAGCAGTACCGTATGGAGTATGAAATTATTAGATCAAATTATTAGATCGCATGTCCTTATCCATGTTACCCACTTCCCTATTAAACCTGATTCTATTAAATGATGTAGATTTCGGATTCCACCAAGATAAATACAAAGATTTAAAGATAGACGATGAGTAACTGGTAGGTGATTGATTCTACGATCACGAGGGATTAGAGACAGGGATTCAAAGGCTATTCCTCGCGAATATCCAAATCTCTACACGAACTAAGGAATTTGATTCCCACAAACAATTGATTCAAAGCCAAAAGTTTTGAAGCAAAAGCAAAAAACTGAATTTCTTATTAGGTTAAAACATGACTCCGTTACAAGAGGGGACTGGCTTCGGTTTTATAGAATAACCTAAGCTCAAAAACAGTAAACATTTCAAAATAAATTGCAAGACATCCTAAGGAAACATCAAAACGTTCAAATAAAAGAAAATTTTCAAAATGGAAAGTTTGAGCTAATTTGAGACTTCTCTTGTTTCGGCATTCTCTAGATGATTATAATGTCTTCTTCAGCTTGTGAATGATGGATTAAACTGATAACAAGCCTTGGAATGTGCACTAAGGGTGTTGTCTCGTTAAAACCTTTCTCGGAAAACCAATTGGAACAAAATCGAGATAAGGAAAAAGAGTACAATTCATTTGCACGTCTTTATGTGTCTTCAGCTGTTGGAAGTGGTGATGACACTTCTCCTGGTCGCCACACATGACTCTCCAACGAAATTTTACTAAGGCGTGTATCAAGTAAATAGCGCTTGTTGATGAAAAAGGAAGGCTCTTCTTTATTTGGTCTTTGGCGTGTTTGATGATGTGATGTTGTTTTTGCAATGTCAAAATGACATGGAGTCTTCATGTTGATGAGTAGAAACAACAAGGAGTTGAAGAAGTCAAAGTAAACCTGGTTTGGTGGCTTATTCAATTTGAACCAGTCCTATGTCGAGAATTTAGACTCTAGTGTTTCAACTCTCAAACCAGCTCGGTCAACATCTGGTTTTCTTCGATCAGAGTCTTCAAAATACATGGTTGTCGAGTGAATATTGAGTACGGTACGGTGTTTTTGGGCACGAGTGAATTGGTTTGCGGTCAAAAAAGCTCCTTGATTCTGGTTTTCGGAACGATTAACACGATCAGCGACTTGATTTACTCGAGTATTCACAATTTCACATCGATATATCAACTTCTTGGGGTTAATTTGCTGGGAAATAAACAACCATATGCATTGTACACGTTCAGAACTCCTTTGGGACTTGAATTCTTGATGATGTCCGGTGATAATACTTGGCCTAGACCGCTCCAAGTGTGGTTTGGTCGTGATGTATACATCACTAAAAGTTTCCATTGCACGTGATCGTATTGCTTTATCGATGTCTATTCTATTGCCCATTTACCTTTGAAAGGGTCGCTTCCCAGCTTTTAAAGAATGAATTACATCATGAGAACATTATCAGTAATGTTTTTCCATATGTAAACCATAAATGATAATTGGTAGAAATTTCTTCTATTTGACTACGATGTAAAACGTTGTGAAGACTAATGAGTCGGAGTCACTCATCGAATTAATCATATACGTCGTTTTGATCCACATTTAGGATGTGTTTTCAAAAAGCTAAAGTTACTATTTACCAAAAGATATTATGATTTTCAAATAATGAATTTTTAACTTTCTTCCGAGTTTCGTTTCCTAGTTACATAAAGCTACATGGCTACATTACCCAAAGAAGAGTATGTTGCAAAACAAATTATGATACAAGAAAATGTCGAATAAAAGAGCCAAGTGAAGATAACAACACAGCCGGTAAAGGTATACAACAAAATACAGAGAAAAATGGCACAAAAAAAAAAACATAAAGTTAAGACAACTTAAATTAACAAACTAAAGAAACAAGATTACGCTACGACAACAAACACTGATCCTAATCTTCCTTGTCTAAAAAAAAAAACTTGCCTTAAAATTATTTTCTCCATATTTCACCATCACCCTACTTAAACCTGATTCTTCTTAGGCCTTCCTCTTCCTCTCTTCTTCGGCAATCCATTTGAATCAACTCCACCATTATTACTCTTAACCGCACCACCTGACCATCCATCAAAACTAATCTGAACACCATGAGACGACGAAGCAGGAGCTGAAACACCACCGGAGGAGAAAACAGGAGGCATCCAATTAGGGAATTTCGTAGCATCAACTCCATTAGCTTCACCACCGACGAATCCCATCGGAAAAAAACCCCAACAACAATAATACTCATCTTTACCAGGAACTAATGGTGGCAACTGAGAAATACTCGCAGCATGAAACGCTCTTTGACAATTTTGACATCGAATACAATACTCTTGATAAACCCTAGGATACTCATGAAGACTGTAACAATAAGGACACGCCGTCCAAAACGTAGCCATCTTCTCATTAGGTTTCTTCTTTTGATTCCGATTGAGATCTACTTTTTTGAAGACTAGATTCAAATCACGATCGAATTCAGATTTCTTCGAAGCTGTTGATAAAACTTCCCATGCATCAAGCACCAATCTGAAAGCTTGATCAGCGAAAGGATTATCGTTTTTGTCAGGGTGAAGAAGAAGAGCGAGACGACGATATTGTTTCTTGATTAGATCGTTGTCCATTGATGATTCATTTGGATCTTCGATCTGAAGGATTTTGTACCAATTTGGTTGATTTTTGACGCGATTCTCAGTGGCTGATGAGAGGAGAACATCGACGACGGCGAGGATTTGATCGGTGCCTTCGAGAAGTGGATCTGTCTCTTGAGCTAAGATTGCCAACTCTTTTGAACCCTTTAGATCTTGAGATTGGAGAAGTTTTTTGGCGATTCCGAGAAGACGTTCGGCTTCTGGTCTATTTGAGTTATCTACCATCTTCGATTTTTTGCAAAGCCTCCTTTGATTTTTTTTAACCACCGGCTTCGCTATATCGGAGAAATGGTGAAGCAGATCTATTTTATTTGAGAAGATGATGAACAAAAATATTTGATTGGCTTCTATCTAAAGGGTGCAAAAATAAAATAAAATTATACAGTACACTGAAATTAACGGGCAAATTTTTATTAATTATAGTGTATATCATAGAAACACATTAATATTGTATTGTTTAATAGATATAATATGAAAGTTAGAAATTTTAATATATATAAAATCAAACTTCGAATTTTAATTATAGAATTATCTATAATCTATGGTTATGATAAAAAAAAATAATTAACCGCTAAACTTCTACATGGAAGATTACTAAGTGGATTTATTGAAATTGATTTTGATTTTTAAAGTTCTTCAAGTTGAGAATTTTTCAATTAGGAGATTTTTGGTTGGAGATAAATTTTAGTTTGGTTTAGTTAAAATTGGAATGAAATTGGATTACAGTAGAAATTTAGCGGTTAATTATTTTCTATTTATTATTAAACTAATATTAATAATAGATTGTGAGTAATTAAAATTCGAATTTTAAATTTGGGTGGATTTGAAATTTGAACATTTGTATTATGTGTATTAAACAATATAATATTTATAATAAATGAATATAGAATGAGGCATCTGTATGAATATGATAATATATAATATAATTTGTATGAAAATAACACAGCCAGAATAACTTACGTTACTTTGCTAATTATTCTTTTTAATTTCCTTTATTATTATTTTCGATTAGTGATATAAATTGATAAAAGAAAAAAAAAACTTAATGGTTTAGAGTAAAGACAACAAAAGCGAAGCGACATATTGGCTCTGTCTCCAACCATTAAGTTTTTTTTTTTTTATCAAATAACAAATATTTGAAAAAGTTACATACTTTCTAAATTTTATTCTTTTACTATTATTATTTTTGATTAGTGATAAAAACTGTTAAAAGAAAAAATGGGGAAGCAGATCTATTTTATTGAGAAGATGATGTAAGTTAGTAATTGTTATAAATCCTTGGTTCATTGTCTTCTCCATAAAATAGATATGCTTTTCCAAGTTTTCTTTTATCAATTTATATTACTAATAAAAAGATAAAAATTTAGGTTTCTAGATTGAGATTACAATCTTCATTTGAAAATTTCCTAAATTTAATAGTAACCTGTTACGATATTCCATGATTACTTTTACCCCAAAATACATAATAGAGACAATAATAAGCTTAATAATTGTGAGATTTTCCATGACCTCTACATTTCGCTTGCAGGGTTTAGAAGAATGGTAGGTTTCAAAATCCAACAAGTTTTTTTTTATCTTATTCTTTCTGTACATAAACTTGTATTTATAATAGTTAAGCTTGTTAAACTGCATCCTGTAATGCTACAACTTATCAACGTAGCTTTGATTAATTGTCGTGTGAGTTAATTTTTTATAATCACTTAACAACATTCATACTTAAGCATTTATATTTCTAAAGCACTTTTTATTAAAATAAAACTAGCTGACAAAAAATAGGTGTTGGATTTATATTTATCAATATTAAATTCAAAACTAATCTCAAAATTACATTGAATCTATGATAGATAAGTAACAACTAATATGCCCCTGAATATCATGCGCCATAATCCTAGTTTGCTACTGGAACTACAAACTTTTCATTGTATGTGAATTTAGGTTTTGAAACTTTATTTGTGTGTTGATTATTATTTAAACATATCCACTAGAGAATTTAAAAAGCACATAAGAAGGAAAAAGTTGTTGAACAAATAAAGCAAAGAAAAAAAATCAACATACAAAATATTTTTATAACTAATGGTATTGAATAATTGAATTGAGAAGAATTGAAATGAGAAAAAAAGATTTTAAAGTATTTTTAATGTTTTATTAAATTACATCCAAATACCAGCATAAAATCTGAGAATTGGTTCTTCACATTTTTAAGTCAGCTTTCTATTTAATGCTAAGCAAATGACATTGCTAACAAAATCATCTTAATATTGAATAACACTAGCATTTAATAGAATTATAAAATCAATCAACTGAATAACACTAGAATTGAAAAGAATCTATAAAAGATATAATTGAATAATGCTAGATTTATATAGAATGTTAATTCTTTCAAATTCAATAAAATTCTTACATTGAATAACCCCTTAAGTGTCTGTAGTTTTATTTATTGCTATTATCTTCCATAAACGGTTATGTTGACAGCTCAGTTTTACATAGGACACAAAGCCTAAAATATTGAAATTATTTTGTTAATTTTAGTACATATTATAAAAATTACATGACTTAAGAAAAAAAGAGCATGGGGCATATCCTCAAACCTCTAGATCCGCCTATGCACTAAAGACGTGAGTTCAAATTTGGGTTGGAAAGAGTTTAAACTCAAACACGTAAGTTTTTGGGACCTAAATTCTTTAATTAACTAAAAAGAATTTAAGGGATTGAACAAAAAAAAACCACTCACATAAAAAACCGATATTAATCATGGGCTCACCCATATACACCCAGGTTTCGTTTGGCTCGATCTTCTCTTCGTCTTCAGATCTGTTTCTTTGGTTTGTTCTTTTGTTTTTCGGTTGAGATATTTTCCTTCCTGAGGAATAGTATCGGTTAGTCCATTCTTTGTTTTCTCATCCTTTCCTTTAGTCATCTTTGGCTTTTTGATGAAGCTATCCTTGGAGTCTCGCCGGTTTCGATCTGTTGCCTCTCAGTTGTTGAGTTCGGCTCATCATGGTGTGATTTGTACTCAGCTCTTTGTCTCTACTCTACAAATTTGACCGAAATACGGTTTCTCAATAAGATTCTATCGAGGTGTTTAGTCTTGAGTTGACATCGCCGCTTCCAGAAGGTTCCTTCAGGTCTTCTTCTTGGAGCTTTCTGGTCGATTTTGAAGCCTTGGTTTTTGTCTGCCTTACTTTAGGCTTAGTATCCGGGAACTCATGTGTTTATCCGGCTTTTGTCTCCGGAGACTTTATTGTCTATTGATGTTGTATAACTCAAGTTATAATGAATCTACATATGACAAAAAAAAAAATCATGTTTGTCTGATTTCAATATAGAAGGTGAGTTTGTCATTTGCTACACGATCACGAAATTTTCACTATGTCTCTCAATTTTTTTGGCAACTTTATTTGTGTTTATTATTATTTAAAAATATTCACTAAGGGATTAAAGAAGTACATAAAAATGTAAAAAAATCATCTATATAAAAGGTTTTTTTTTTAAACTAAGTGTCCATAACTTTTTTTGCCGATATTTTCTTTTAGAAACGGCTACATACAAAAAAAATATGATTCAAACTTTGTTCAGAAAGAATTTAAACCACTGAAAAAACACTGTAGCGTAAACTTTTTTTCTTTCTTTTTTTGATATGAGGCTTAAAAATTTTAATTAATTGTTTTAAAATTTTAAGTTAATAAACTAATTAACAATAAATACTAGTCACATAAAAAACAATATTACTCATATCTATTTGGTTTTCATATAAAGGGTAAGTTTGTCATTTACTACCGTGTACACACATTTTTCATTTGTTTCCAAATTTTTTTAAAAAAAACTTTATATGTGTGTTGAATCTGTTGATGACGTATTATTTAAAAACATCCGTTAAAGGATTGAGGAAGCACATAAAAAAATATTGTTGAAAAAAAGAAGTAAAGAAAGAAAAATAATCAGAAATATGTTTTTCCAGAAATCGAATTCGGGAAACCGAGTAACTGGTAGCCACAGATCAGTTCTTCGTCTCTGACCAGATCTGATTGTTTTCGTGATTTTAACGTTTGAATAATTCTCCGATCGCCAAAGAGAGAATTTTCCTAATTGACGATTTTAGGTCGTTGGAGATTTGGGATTTTGAGTCGGAGAAGTTTAATTTTGGTTTCATTTCTGGATTTCATCTGACATGTCGGACGCTCTTTCCGCGATTCCGGCCGCTCTTCATCGCAATCTCTCCGATAAACTCTATGAGAAGCGCAAAAATGCAGCGCTTGAGGTTTGAAATGATAGTTTCCTCATTTTGCGTCTTAGGGTTTTTGGATTTTGTTCTCTTTCATTGTCTCAGATGGTGATGATGATATTGTTGTGTATAACTTATGCTATTTTAATTTGCAGCTTGAGAATATTGTGAAGAATTTAACTTCTGCTGGTGACCATGACAAGATCTCAAAAGTCATTGAGATGTTGATTAAGGAATTTGCCAAATCCCCTCAAGCAAATCATCGAAAGGTTTTTGAAATTTGATTGATTGTTTTAGCATTTGCCTTCTGTTAGATTTGAGGGTTTTTTATTTATTGGAACATTTTGATTTATTGAATAGGGTGGTCTTATTGGCTTAGCTGCTGTAACAGTTGGTTTGTCTTCAGAAGCTGCTCAGTATCTTGAGGTATATATATGTATACATACTGCGTATTATTCAAACCTTTGTACTTTAACACATAGTTAATCTGCTAAATCTAATCAATGTATATATTCATCTAATTATAGGATGTTTTCTAATTGTTCTTTTTGATTCATGAAATGTGAAGCAAATAGTGCCACCTGTGATTCACTCCTTTTCTGATCAAGATAGCCGAGTTCGATACTATGCATGTGAAGCTCTCTATAACATTGCAAAGGTATGAAATGGTTGTAGTATCTATGTGGTTTTGGTTTATTCTCTGTGTTATTGGCATTGATACGCCATTGCCTTTTCTTGTCTGGTTTACTAACAGGTTGTGAGAGGCGAGTTCATTATTTTCTTCAATCAGATTTTTGATGCTTTATGCAAACTCTCAGCAGATTCTGATGCCAATGTCCAAAGTGCTGCTCATCTTTTAGATCGCCTTGTTAAGGTATGGATAGTTTTTTTCTAACACATGAGTGGTTTTTTGATGTGGATTATTTCCTCATTAGAGTTATATCTTGTAAAGCAGGATATTGTGACGGAAAGTGATCAGTTCAGGTGTGTTTAGTTAGCTTTGTTTGTCTGTGTATCAAAAATTAATCTGTCACTAGTAACTTTAAAGACTTGACTCTCCATTTTTTGAAATTTGGACTTTTACAGTATTGAGGAATTCATACCTCTTTTAAAAGAGCGCATGAACGTTCTAAATCCTTATGTTCGGCAATTTCTGGTTGGATGGATCACTGTTCTTGACAGTGTTCCAGACATTGATATGCTTGGGTTTCTGCCAGACTTTCTAGATGGTAATTGCAATTTGATAACTTCTGCTAGATGTATATGATCGTATTCAAGTTTAGTTATTTTTGTGCTCAGCTGAACCAACTTGTGAATAAATTTCAGGGTTATTCAATATGTTGAGCGACTCTAGTCATGAAATACGACAGCAAGCCGATTCAGCTCTTTCAGAGTTTCTTCAAGAGATAAAAAATTCACCAGTAAGACTTCGGTTGTGGCCTTATTTTTTGGACTAAGATAACAATCCTGCTAGAAAATCCCTTTTCAGACTAATTTTCTGTAGATCTATTGTTTCTCGTTAGGTTGTGTACTTTTTAAAAGCAGTTTTTTTTATGTTCCAACGGTTAATTACTGACTGGAGCAGTGCTACTGTTGTAGTCTGTAGATTATGGTCGCATGGCTGAAATACTGGTGCAGAGGGCTGCTTCTCCTGATGAATTCACTCGATTAACAGCCATCACGTGGGTAAGCAGAAAAAACCATGCTTGTGTTTGGCCTCTTCTCGTTACATATATGGGTACTATGACTTTTTTCAGAAGATTCACATGCTCAGAATAGGTGGATTTTTTTTTTTGTAATTTTGTAGATAAACGAGTTTGTAAAACTGGGGGGTGACCAACTCGTGCGTTATTATGCTGATATCCTTGGAGCTATCTTGCCTTGCATATCTGACAAAGAAGAAAAAATCAGGGTGGTAAGTTTGGTTCCTCCTCAATGATGAAAACTATAGGGTACGTATGCAAATTTTCACTTTCTTTGGTTTATTTTATTTGCATAAGGTTGCTCGTGAAACCAATGAAGAACTTCGTTCAATCCATGTTGAACCCTCAGATGGTTTCGATGTTGGCGCAATTCTCTCTGTAGCAAGGAGGTTAGTTTTTGCCTGTCTTTTCCTTTGGTCCTTTTGAATGCTATCATTGCTCGCATGTTTTTTTTATTTGTGAGTTTTTGGTTCGAGCAGGCAGCTATCAAGCGAATTTGAGGCTACTCGAATTGAAGCATTGAATTGGATATCAACACTTTTAAGCAAGCATCGTTCTGAGGTGAAGAGATTGTTTGGCATGATTGCTTTTAAAATTACCCCTTTTGTTCATCGCTGTATAGCTAAATTGTTAACGTTGTAACAGGTCCTCTGCTTCCTGAATGACATATTTGACACCCTTCTAAAAGCACTATCTGATTCTTCGGATGACGTAAGTTTTATTTCCCTGAGCGTTTGATTGTATGGTGAATTATGTTATATAGGTTTGGTTTTGCCTAGTAATGAACTTATATAATATTGAACTGTCTGGACTTGAAAATATTTCATAGGTGGTGCTCTTGGTTCTGGAAGTCCATGCTGGTGTAGCAAAAGATCCACAGCACTTTCGCCAGCTCATTGTCTTTCTGGTCCACAATTTTCGAGCTGATAATTCTCTTTTGGAAAGGTTAGTCTCATATTATAATCTGCCTTAAAGTTTCTGGAAATAACAGATTATTTAGTTGGATCCAAACATATTGGTTTCAGGCGTGGTGCCCTTATTGTCCGGAGACTGTGTGTACTATTGGATGCCGAAAGAGTCTACCGAGAGCTCTCAACTATTCTTGAGGGAGAAGATAATCTTGACTTTGCTTCAACCATGGTTCAGGTATTTCTCCTTTCCCAGATCTCTTTGATTAAGGAATGTTTTAAGGTTAATACACTTAGATGATCGATTTTGTACGGCCATTTGTGATTTGGCTGGCTTTTTCGTGTATGTTTTTTTCTCACTGTGATGAGTTAATAACTATACTGTCTTTTTCTTTTATGTTTCAGGCATTGAATTTGATTTTGCTTACATCCCCGGAGTTATCAAAACTAAGAGATCTTTTAAAAGGTTCACTCGTCAATCGCGAAGGGAAAGAACTTTTGGTTGCCTTGTACGCTTCATGGTGCCATTCACCCATGGCAATAATAAGCCTCTGCCTATTAGCTCAGGTATATACGAAAAACAAAAAGAGTTTTTTCGCTGTATATTTCTTCAAATACAATTATGATTGTTCACCATCCGATATTGAATATCAGCAAATGGATTTATTGACAGGCTTACCAGCACGCAAGTGTGGTGATTCAATCATTGGTAGAAGAGGACATCAATGTCAAATTTCTCGTACAGCTTGATAAATTGATCCGTCTTCTCGAGACTCCAATCTTTACTTACCTTAGATTGCAGGTTAGCTTGATTTATCTTCAAAACAAATAAATAGCTGTGTTTCTCTCGGTTTCTTGCTATTGAAACCCCTTTTCTCTCTTGCAGCTTCTGGAACCAGGAAGATACACATGGTTGCTGAAAACACTTTATGGTCTTCTAATGTTACTTCCTCAGGTTCCAAAAAAAAAGAAAAAGAAAACCACTTTTTCGGTTGATCACAAAATTGATGGTTTCTGATAGTTCTTGTTTATATTGGTCATATGCAGCAAAGTGCAGCTTTTAAAATACTTAGGACAAGACTCAAAACTGTGCCAATGTACTCATTCAGTGGCGGAGACCAAATAAACAGAACATCTTCAGGAGTTCCTTTCTCTCAGTACATTCATCATAACGAGGATGGTGACATAGAAGAAGATAATATCAACAATCCTCACCAAGGAATCAATTTTGCTGCACGGCTACAGCAATTTGAGAACATACAGAATCAGCACCGTGGCCACGCAAGGACTAAAGTGAACTACTCATATAATACTTCCTCTTCTTCTACATCTAAGGTACACACAAACGCAACACACTTTTACTTTTGTCATTAATTTTGAAGATTGGTGGAATATAAATTTGCAAGATTCACCTGTTTGTTCGTTGGCTACTGGAGTGTAAAAGTGTTAATAGAGATATAGATAACCTCATAGTGCTTTAATTTCATGTGTTAGGAGGTAAGGAGATCTGAAGAACAACAACAACATCAGCAGCAACAGCAACAAAGACCACCACCTTCATCGACATCATCATCATCATCGGTTGCAGACAACAATCGACCTCCATCAAGATCTTCAAGAAAAGGCCCTGGTCAATTACAGCTTTAACCTGGTAATGATAAATAGATAAATAATAATAATAATATCCATCCCCGAGAAACATCATCATCATCTTCTTCTTCGTTTTGGACACCACCGATCCCTTGTCTCCTGTAAAATTGTATATCTCTCATTTTAGTAACTCTTCAAGTTTCATCGGAACTTGTGGAAAAGCTTAAGGTCGTGTCCATCCTTTCTCTCTATCCCTCTGTCGGGTTTTCATTTACGAGAGATTCTTCAAGTCTACCTTTTTTTTCCCCGTTTCTTGAATTTGTTTTCATTGTTGTTCGGTTTTTTTTTTAACTGAAGGGAGTTTGCAAATTTTATCTTTGTGGATGTAAGAAAAAAGAAGTGATCACGTGGTTCTGTGTTGTGTTTTTTTTATAACTGGAAAACCACATGAGCTTGTAGAGATGACTTATTGGATATTTTATGTTGAAAGATGCTTTTGCAATTAATTACTCTTCTTTTCCACATTTTGCAATACGATGTTTGCTAATAAGCCAAAAGTAGTGTATATACATATGAATAGAGAATATTTGAAATCCCAGACTTCAACACATGATTCAGTGAATAGCTTAGTAAAAAATATGACTTTATTGCTTATTTGGTTTGCTATATGATTATTATTAACTTTTTTCTACGATTACAAGTTTACAACACAAACATGCGTGGAAAAAGGAAAACAGAAGAGAACCATCTCTGTTCCACTATACATACAAGACGAAACAATGATTCAAAGAGCAATAATCTTCTCAAAATCTGATTCATCTTCAAAATCTGAAACATGATGAGAGTAAGACCACGAAAACGATTTACTCCCACTCCCTCTTCTAATCCTTCTCTGCGAATCGTTACCATTCCTAAACCGCTGCCGAAACACGAAATAGCACATACTCGCTAATGTCCCTACCAAGATCGGTGCTCCAAGTAATGTAATGGTAATCGCCATCCACGAATTCCCCTTTCCTACAACTGCAAACGCAATCGCCAAAAACGCCCCAAACGTACAAGCACAAGCTGCCCACATTAGCTTATTCACCACAGACACAACTTTCTTCTGCGCCCTTGTGTCCCACGCCACCAGTGTTATCTGTACCACCACAACCGCTAGCGATATAAACAGCGATGTCGCGTTTAAAAGACAGAACACTCGAAATCCAGTTCTCCCCGCGATATTGGCTTGCCCCACATGCGGCCCGTCTGTGAAATACTGACCTGGCAAGTTGAATATCGCCAAGAACGCAATGGAAGCAAACAAAACCGCCACAACTGTTATCGAATTAGTCGTGTTCTGAACCGCTTCTCTGTGGAGTTTCCTCAACTCTTTAGCAATCCCAGAGACACGGCGATTGGTTTTCTCGTTCTGTAAAAGCTGCGATTGCACCTCGTGTTTGATATCGCTCACCGCTCGTTTCAATGCTCTCGCTTCATCTTCCCGACCAATGAACCTACCATGCTTAGCCCCAGCTTCAACTAAAGCCTCATTAATCTCCAAAGCAGATTCACTATATTGAAGCTTATCAGCCAAATCCATAGCAGTTTCTTTCTGATTGTTAACCGCATTCACTTCAATCGCCGTAAACGTCAGCAATAAGCTCGTTATCTAACCAAAACAAATGTAAATCCATTGACGAAAACCGCAATAAAAGTGTCATTTTCGAATAAAGCTAATCGCGATATACAATACCTGAGGCCGCGACTTTCGAGTAGAGATATGCAAAGCAGTGTTTCCTTTTCGATCTCTTTCATTCAAAATAGTGTAATCAGCCTGCAAAATCTCTTCAACTACTTCTACACTTTTCCCTTTAACAGCCATATGAAGAGCTGTCTGACCTTTCTTATCTTTAATACCAACAATGGCTGAGTCTTTCTCAATGAGAGCTTTCACTATCCGAAGAAGCCCGTATCTCCCCGCTGTATGCAGCGATGTTTTCCCGTTCTTTCTCACAATCATTGCACAACTCGGATCAACATCGAGCATTGCATTCACTATTTCTAAGTGATCTTGAACTGCAGCTGCGTAAAGTGGACTTGTATTGGAAGCATCACAGATTCTACAGAGCTCAGGCCATAGTCTTAGTAGCTCCTTCACAATACCTGAAGATTAAAAACACATTTTCAAAAATCATAATCAGAGCCAAATGGTCAAAAGATTATAAACAACAAATCCAAATAAATATCAGTGAAAATTGTAGTCTTCAAGATAGATTCAAAACTTAATCTGGTTTTTCAAATTTTAAATCCATTTTTATCAATTGCACATTCAAAATCCTACAAAATCATAATTATCAAGCAAAAATTAAAAACAAAACTCACTGAAAATTACAGAAATTTTGGATTAATAAACAAAGGTTCTATTTTTATTTATCTGGTTTTTCAATTTTTAAATATCAATTGCAGATTCAAAATCCTATAAATCATAATTATAGAGCAACCAAAAAAAAACTCACTGAAAATAACAGAAAATTTGGATAAACAAAAGTAGAGAAATTTTGGGTTTTCTTCAATTTTCAAGTCCATTTTTATCAATTGCAAATTCAAAATCATAATCATAGAGCAAAAAAAAAAAACTAAATTAATTTGGGACTAATAAAAGAGACATACTCAAGTGTCCACGTTTAGCAGCGACATGAAAAGTGTTCATGTCGGATTTGGATCGGATCTTCACTGTTTCCAAACTACAAAACCTAATCAAGTAACTGAATATCTCTTCTAGATTCTCTGCGGCGGCGATATATACGGCGGTTTCTCCGGCGTCGTTTTGCACAGACATAAGCTCAGCCACAGCAGAAGAAGGTGATGACTCATCGATTAGTTCGTCTCCGGTTAAATTATCAACTAATTGTTGAAGTTGACTGAGATTTTCTGATCGAACAGATGAGAAGAAAGCTTGGTGAGTAAGAAACCTCATCTGCTTTGCCTCCATTTCTGTGAAGCTCTCACCTTTCTCTCTCTATAACCCAAAAAGTTCTCAACTTTTTCACACAGACAGTACTCTCTCTATCTAGAAATCTCACACCCAAAACCCATCAAATGAAGAGATTGGATCTTCTGTTCTTCAATAAAATGAAGAAATCTCCCAAAAAAATACTTTTTTTTGTTTGTTTAGTTTTGGTATGCAGAGGAATTGGGATTCATGTGAAACCGTGTTGGGTTCTTTGCTTTTTTGTTGTTTTAATTTTTTATATAAAAGAACAAATTCTTTAAGATTGGTTTTGCTTTTGTTGGAGAGTTGACACTAAAACTATAAGATAAATGGAATCTTTCTTTCATCAATCAATTATTCGTTTCTCTCTGTATTTTATTCATTTTAAATGTATTTTTCCCATTTTGACAAGACAGCAACATTTTATTTTAAAATTTATTAATTTCATAATTTTCAAGTAGAGATAACGTATGTGGACTTAAGTGTATTTGTTTATCTTAGAACTTTAGTTTTGTATGTAAGTATAATAATAAATTAGAGAAATTTAATAGTTAAAATATCCTACTATAGATACAATATGTTTTCCTTTGAAATGATTTTTATAATTACATTTCCATAAAAGATAAATATGTCTCACAGTTAAGACTGGTGAGTAAAAACAGTGTCTCTCAAGAACTACAATGTACGTTTATAGTCTAGCAAGCCAGTGCTTTCGACAATATATAAACGTAATAATTTATACATATCATTTCTATTAAAAAAATGTTAGTGCAAAGGATGAATTTGACTTTTATGACTTTTTTGTCATAGTATTATTAGATGTCGTTAAACCCAAAATTATAAAACATCCAACGAAACTAAAGTCGGCAGAAACGTTGATATTCCCGGATACTCAAAGTCTAAACAAAGGAAACAAAGACCAGTTGATAGGGAGATAAAAAGAGACTTACTTCTAATAAACAAAATCGAATGAAAAAATAGATCTAAATATTAAAACTGAGCAAATGAATCAAAGAGATTCTCACTAAGCTTCACAAAGAACACGTGAACGCCGAGTAGCACCAACAAAACCGAAAACTCAACAAAGCTGAAATCAGCAAGCAGCAATGTAGTCAAACCAGCAGATAAAACTGATAGAAACAAAACCAAAAATCAGAAGCCACTACTATCACGTTAAGCTAACCAGACGAAGACGGAAAAGGGACAAAGAGATAATCTTGAATCTAACTGGAGACAAGCCAACTAAAACCAACAGTTCTTACACGCGAACCCTCGTCGATCCAGATTCAGCCATCTACAAACATAAACCTAGTAACCTCCTCGCAAAAGAAGAACTGAAGGACGAACCTACTGCGATGCCTATAACCACACTCCAAAATTCAAAGAGAACTCAAAGCAAGGCTAGTTGATGCCTTCACAGTAAATTAACATCTAACTGGCGAACAACAAAAAAGGACATATCCCATATCGCACCAATGAACAAGCAATAGAGAGGAAGAGCATACTTTTATGGCTCTTAAGTTGTGTGATATTATTATTACTTTTTACTGGATTTGTTCTCTTTTTTTTTGTGAAAGTGAAACCTAACTTGTTACTCTTTGTCTTTGGTGGAGTTGTCACATGAATAATAATATATGTCTGCGGGAAAAGAAGAAACAGTCCAAGCCAAAGTGCAACTCAATTATTTACATTTTGAAATGGGCTTCTATTTTGCTGAAGGTCATGTTTCTTATATAGGCTTTAAAGCCCACTATTTTTTAGTAATTAGCAAACTAAATTCTCCTAAAGCGTTGAATGGGCGGGATGTTTCACGTTTGGATGCTTCACGTTGACGTCAATAACGCACTGTCAACGTCTCCTTAACGGAACCCACCACCGACCCAAATGACCTGCATCACCGGCATTTCATTTCTCACCGTTAGTTTTCACGATTTCATACAACGCTAAATTCATTTTATTGATAGTTTTTGTTTTTAATATAATGGTTTATTGATAGTTTCAGAAAATTAGGAATATCATAACGAGTATGAATCATGATTGTTCTGCTTTTATTTAGAAATCTAGAAATAGGTAATTAATTATTTGACACTAATGCACAATTATTTAAATCAATCTGGACTAAAAGACAAAAAAAAAACCTACAGCTTCGAAATGGATCAGGCCGCAAGTGAGCCACGTCGAAGAGAGTGATTGTGATTTTTGGATTTTATCCACAAAACAACCAAATAAAAGAAAAGGAAAAAAATTCAATTAATTTGAATTATCATATGGTGGAAAATTATGTGTTCTAGAAATACACATTTAAACAATGACTTTGTACATTTAATATATAAGTAAGTCTTTGAAAAAGATGTCCCCTTCAAAGTCTTCGAAATCCTACATGGATCCATTAGATATAAACCATTTATAAAGTACACAGGTTTGTATTTTTGCTACAAAACATTTTAATTTTTAAACAAAAAAAAACTACTTTACAAGCATTAGTTAATTCACATTGGTATGTATTATTAGCCAGAAATTCGGAATAATAACAATATTAAGTCATAATTAGATAGATTTTTCTTAACTAACATCTCATCACTTTATTGATAAGAAGTCGATACAATGAAATCATCATAATGCAGACGAAATCGCATCACAAACATAAAAATGATAAATAGAATTTGATTTTCCGGTATCTGAATCTTTAGCTAGGATGTTTGTAGATTTATTAAAATTTCTTCGTTACGTGCACTGATAATTCCTTAATTACATCTGACGGCAATCAAGTTTATTATTAGTGGGTCCATATTCGTGTAAATTGACTCTGACCATTGTTTATTTACTAATGTAATCTTCAATGCCAATTATAGAAAAACGTTTGGTTTGGTTGATCCAACAAAATTGCCCCCGCATTTGTCTACGCAGAGCCAATCAGGTCACATGGTCGCACTAATTGGATCTCACTTTGACATCTCTATAAACAAAAGTATTTTCATTATGGTAATAATCATTATAAATGTTGGAAGATTACCCTACATTTGACATAAACGTGTCCACAATTAGACTGAAAAACTGCTTCTCTGTAATTAATATTTTCGGATATAGAGATGTTAAAGTGAGCAGTTTAAGATGATTTAAGTATAATTTCGTCCATTAAAAAAATGGATTGGACAATGGGTGGTTCATAGATTTTAAAATTTAGATTAAAATTAAATTTTTTTAAATTAAAAATTACGAAGTCTGCCGATTTTTAGTAGTTTCTAGTGATTTTCAACGATTTTCGGTAGTTTAATCTTATGAAAAACTAACACAAAATTGAGGTCTATGGACATTCTATTTAGAGCGGATATTAATAAATTTAGTTGTTAATAGATACGATCAAAAATTTGTGTACAATTAAATATACAACCGATAAAAATAGAGTGGACAATCCATCGTGACACTTATATTCAAACAAGCCGCTCGTGGTATAGTGTTACCCATACCTTAACTTAGTATTTGGAAGGCCCTATATTCGAGTTTTTTTCGACTGAAAATATTTAAAATATTATTTTAGCTCAATAGAGTGGTCGCTTTGTAAAATGACAATCTAGGTTTTAGAGTATAAAATATAAACTTAGAACACATGTAGTGAGAGATTCTCAAATGGGTTTTCAACAATATGAAAATAATAATAACAAAAATTTGGAGAGAGATGAGAATCTCTTCTTTAATGAGAATTCTTAAGAACTTTTTGTACAGGCTAATTTTAGATATATCAACATATGAATGGTTTTGAGTTTTTTTTTTTATTATTTAAAATTTAAATAAATAATTAAATTATATTAAAAATATTAAAATAATATATTTGAGAGACTTTGAGACGTTCTACCAATGCACTTGCTCTTACATAAATTCGAATTCGATTCTTATTCAAAATTTGAAATAATGTTTCTGAATTAGTGGACTATATAAATAGTTGAATGTTTAACATATGATGCATCTACTCCACGAATTTAAGTTTATATATTTATGAGATTAATCGAGTTTGCTCAGATTATCTACAAAAATACAAAAAACAAAAAAAAGAGAGAAAAATAACATTTTAAAATCAATGTATTCTTGAGGCAATTAAAAATCCAACTATACTTCTAGGTAGCGATGATAGAAATTTTTACATATATGTAATGCCAAGAAAAAGGAGATTTTAAAAAAATCCACAAAAAATAGATTTTTGGTCTAAATTTTAAAAACTATATATTGTCAAAACTCAAGTAGTATTAACAGTTTCTTAGTGTATGAATAAAACAAACATAATACAGAATCTAAGTTAAATGAGAGTGTTTGACAAATACAATAGTTTTTATTAAAAAAATGAATTACTTACAAAAATTTTGGTTTGACACATCAACACGAATATTTTTATTTTAATATATAGAAAATAGGGTCGCTCTTATAATTTGTTTTGGACCACTATAATTGTTGGATTGGCCCTGGTTTCAGTCATACTTAGTAATAGATACGTTTTAAATTGTACGAAAACTCGTCTTTTCTACATATCTGAAGATTATTATGGAACTTGACTCAGAATATTCCGGGATTTTTTTATTTTAATTCCTTCATTATTCTAAAAGATGGATTTTAATACTATATTCGAAGAAAATTAAATAACTTTTTAACCCATAACACACTCCTATTAGAAAGACATGAAATATTTTTTTTAAATCACAACTTGTCAAATTTTCATAAATGACAAAAAAAATCTATATAGAGAGATATGATAACTTGGGCTCATAATGTATTATTAGAGAGGGAAAGAGAGCATGTGGTGTCCGACCATTTCAACCCTCACGACTTGCTCAACTCTTCCTTTGATGCCGACATCTTCTTTCTTTTTCTTAAATTTTCTAAAATTTATAGACTGTGGGTTCTCGTAAAATTAATTTCTCACCAATATTTTAGCTTAGCTTTTCAATAGCTCATAATTTTAAAATTGAAATTCAAACTATGGTCTCAAATCTACAGCTGTTGCATAAATTTTGTAGTGATTACGAAAATAAATCCAGTAAAAATTGATGCGTGGGTTCGACCAACCGAAAGAATCGTTATTTTAAGAAAAATAACCAATCTTATACGCTTTTTCCATGTCATGCGTATTTTTAACTGTTTAACCATAGACAACATTCAACGTCGTTTTCAGATTTTTTTTTTCTGAGTAGTACATAATATAAAATCACTATATTATGAGTAAGAGAGGGGTTAGGTTTGAGTTTTCTGATTAGATATTATATTTCTCGTAAATTTAAGAAGACTTCCTTTCTTCTCAGTCTACTTCTCAACAAAAAAAAAACTAAAATCTATGTTTGTGAAACAACTAAAATTCAAATTAAATTCTAGAAAGTCGCTTTTCTTTATTCTCGATGCTCTTATAGTTTATAATTTTGTATGGAAAGTATTCCAAATTTTAATGTGAATACTGGAAGAAAACTTTTATGAGTAAAGTCTTGTTCTGATTCGGTAGTTTTCTAGAGTCTACAATAATATTTCTAGAAGAAACAAAAGTTTTCACCAACTCAAGACAATAACACATAATATCCAACCCGAATCCATATATATATACACAACAAGTATATCAAATTATTTTAAATAAATAAAAATTAATTATGCTTATTTCATATACATTGATGTTTTTAAGCTTATTATTGTTTTATAAGTTTTTTTGTGCAAAACTTATACGGTTGGATGGTAAATAATCAACTAAAAATCACAATTATTTTTTCCAACAGGATACATTGATAGTAAATCAGTAGACCTTCGAAAACGAAAGTTAAAAGTAATGTAACGTACAATTTTAAACGGTGGAATGTTTGGATAAAAATAAATCAATTTGTCTATAGAAAGCAAAGAATTTAGATACGGTGAATAGTCTTTTTATTAATCGAATATAGATAGAAAATAACAAAAATCGATATATTATTAATCAATCTATGAACTTTTGCTGCTAACAAGAAATTAGACGTTGATAGTTTTGAGCTTTCTCGATCTCGCTATTGATTTTGCATTTTTAGCTCGTGTCTATGCCTTCCTATCCATCGAAAATCACATATTTATGTTTTACTCTATGAAATTAGAAGTCGGTTATTAGATTCACTTTTGGATAAAATCGTTCACAAAATTTGGGAATGAAAAGTTGATAACATATATATGTGTTGACTTTGTCCAGCATCTTTTGGAATATTTGTTATGTTTAACAATCTATGAGGTGTAAAATTTATTTGGAGTTTGTCCAATTAATCTCAACGATAAAATAATACCCAACATAAGCCCTCACTGATCAAGTTATTGATTTAAACCCTAACAAAAAAAAGTTCAGTGATTGATTAAAAGTTTATTTAATGCTTTTACATCAGGTTTGCAATTTGATTTTCAAAAAGTACAAATTATACAGAAAAACTTTATTGGATAATTTCAGCATAATACATGTAGATCCCTTGTCGTACTCCACTAAATTAAAGAAAAATTATCCATAATGAATGAGATACATGTAAAACTGTTTATTGTAGATTTTTGTGCTGTTTATACAACTTTTCGTTGATGAAAACAATTCGCTACCAAAACATGGTAGAGAGTTATATTCGTTCGTAGTAAATGACAAAATTAAGATTTAGTAAGTAAGATGATAAAAGAATTAAAAACAAAGAAAACATGGAAAATTTAATATTTCAGAAAAATATATTTTCTTATAATTATAAAGAAATAATATATATAATTAAATACGAGATGGCAAAAAGAAAAGAACCAAAAGTATATAAAAATATATATATAGTGTCATTTATTGACCATCCATAATCCCATGATACCCTCGTGGTTTGTCTATTTCCTAATTTTTCGGAAATTATTATCATACCCATAATGTAAGCCGAAAAACTAATAATATAATTCTATCTTGCTATTCAAATAAACACATCTGTGTTTTGTAAAAAAAGTTGCACAGGATCCAATCCATATATGGAAGATAGATGATAATGAATTAATGATTATTGAACCAAAAAAAAAAAAAACACACATGAAGTTATTAGTGATCAATGATTATAAAGACTCTTTCCTGTCCATTAATTTGTAAGCGAGTGTCTTTGTGGCTGAGAGAAGTAGCTTTGAATTTGATTATATTCATATTTTCTAGATAACACATTTTAGTCGGAAACAAAATATTTCGGCGTGGAGGTTGGATTGGCATATTAGAATTTTCGCATAGCTTTGAATAGTATTTACCCTTTTAGTTATATTTACCAAGTGGATCGCTCTTTTCAACTTGTCCTTATTCTTTTTAATATGCTTTATTGATTCCGTGCAAAAGAATGAAAGCATTTTCCATTACAACGTAACAACAAATTTGATGATTGTGTCGTCTGTACTATAGCCTGGCTAGGCCTGGGAGTTTAAATTGAACCCACTTTTCCGAATCAAATCGAACCGGGATTTAGAAAATTCGGTTTGGATTCAGTTATTGGATGTAAACCGATCGGCAACAATTAAAACTAGATTTGGTTTTTGGTTCGGTATGGTTCGGTTCAATCAAACCAACGGTTAACCAAAAGAAAAAAAAAAAAACTAATTTTTTCTACATCTTCACGTGCATCTTTGCCGCCGATGGTGAAAAGCTTCGTGAGGCTTCAGATATCCTCCATCTCTCCTCTGATTATTAGCTTCGCCGTCGCTGCCTCTATATCCACCCTTTTCGAGTAACTTTCTTTCAAGTTGTAGTGGAGAGAGAAGAGAAAATCGTCATCAAATCTGCTGGATTCTGGATAATATACGCCGGAATCTGTTACTAGAGATGCAAAGAAGGATATAGCAACTCAGATTCGACTTGGACTGGCAGAATTGGATGATGATTCGATCGAAGCAAGCTTGATTCGGTTCAAATCGGTAGAAAATTTTCCAACCTGACCCGACCCAAGCCAAAATTGTGTTTCGGCTAATTCGGCATTGATTTCTCCGGTCCAAAAACCCGACTATCCGAATTAACCGACCCGAAAATAACTGATCGGGTCAAAGTCACATGTCTAAGCCCGACGGTGAAAAAGTCTATCTTCAAACATATTTATATAGCAACAATCAAAATAATAGAAATCGTTAAACTGTTAAAATTGGCATCTTAATGAAATAATCTTAACAAACATGAAACATAATTGATCTTTATCAAATGTAACAAAATATATATTTGTTTTTAAAAATTTGGACACAAGAACTATGATGCATGATGTAGGACTAAAGACATTAATCATGTGTTCACCAAAAAAAGGGACATTAATCAATAATCATGTGTGCTGCTGGTGAAAGAAAAATAGAAAATCCTTTTTTATGGGGGTTTAATATAGAGGAAATGTTCTAAAACGGTGGCTAAATTTTAAATACAGATGGTTGAGGCATTAAAACAATCCATATCTACGTACCGCACACATTTGCAGGAAGTATTCATATTTGATAAGTCTAACTAATAATAATATTAGTAGTATTGTCCAGCATAATTCATTGAACCTTTATTCTGCATTTAGCTTATATGTCTATGTTACTACCTACTCAATCCTCAAGATTGTTTCTTTTCTTAGTTTTCTACAATACGATTTGATAAGTAGACTTAGAAAATTATCAACCAAATAGAAAGTAATAGGAATATATATTGTTTTTCTTTATAAAGAGGAATATACATTGTTTATCAATTCATTTGAACCACATTATTGAACTAGTCACCTAGTCCCTCCATTTTACAACAACAAAACGTTTTAACATTTTTGACACAAATTAATAAATGTAGTAAAAATTCCAAACATTTCATATAAAAACAATTTGATTTTTGGTAACATGTTCTACTACTATTCATTTTTATTTCAGGTTATTATTATGTATTAAAGCTTATATGTGGTATTGGGTTACCATATAAAAAAAACCTAAACCATTACACTGAGCATAACAATCTACAAAGTTTAAAGATTGGAAAAATCATTTTGACGAGACACAATTCACTTGGATAAAAAGAGAATTTAATAAACCAACGGATATGTTAAATAAAGAATTATTCCATATAATAATTCTTATCATTTTTATTCATATGTTTTATATGTAATCATTTCTGCATTTTTAGAATACAGATATATGATTAATGAAGATTTTTAAAAATAAAATAAAAAATACATCTTAACTACTCGCACCAATCCCAAAACACGTGAAGTGACTGTCATGTGGGGGTAACCCATTTAAAAGTACACTAAGAATTACTAGTATCGATTAACAGGATTAATCACAAAGTTATAACCACTTGATTTACAGTTTTCTTAAACAGTTTTTTATGAGGTTAATTCGTTTAGTTTATAGTTTAATTAAGTGAGATAAAGAAAGGCATCGGTAGGTCATATTTATTGTGCCAATGTCTTTTCCATGCATGGGACTATATATCGCAATCAAACAAAATATTAAAGCAATCATATTCGACCCATGAGGTTGGTATGAATCTTCCGGGTTTTAAAACCGGTCCAAGCCAGGCATTATGCAATAGCAGTTCTATATTGAACAACGTTGTAAAACGATCGAAATACTTGCAACATAAGTAACGACTACATCACTGAGCTAAGAAAAAACGCAAATACATCGAACATACATCAAACGCAGACGCGTCCACTAACCGCGATTCAAACACGCACTTGATCGAGCACAGAAGAGGCGTACGCACGTGACCATGTCCCTTACAAAGTCAACATAAACGTACCGCGTAAGGATAGAGACTTTTGTTGGTTTTACTATACGTTTCTACTTTTAAATTTATTTGTTTAATTATTAACCTAATGTCTCTCGTGATTAACCAACTAAACCTGAAGGCCTAGAGTCTAGACCATGAAACGACAGAGAAACCCCTTCGACACGGACAACGTCCAATTATTAATTACGTTAAATTATTGGCTTATGCCTTAATTGATTCTCTTACTTATTAATTTTGTTGACCCACCAGATATTTACACATATGTGTAACCGGGCGTTTAATGTTGAAATCCTTACTAATTTTATCAATCTGCCAATATCATGTAAATTTCGCAGTAACAGCTAATGAAAAAGTGACTACTATACGTACTAAACTATAGCTTTGTTATTCAAATTTTGTTTGCACTTGTTACATTTTTATATCATATAATATAAAAATATCTCAACTTGAAGCATTTATTCTATAAAGTATTATATATTGTTAAAGTGTATTTGGTGCACGCAAATATGTCGTTAAGCAAACGGGTACAAAAATTTGCCTCACGCTAGCAATACGAAGTGTTTTTAACTATAATCCAAAAGTTTAGTGGGTTTGTCCTTATTAATACACTTGTTGCTCGGGCCTACTTTTAACTACATAGTACCGAAGTTTACAAATTACTCAAAAAATTTCCATATGAAAGATGTAATATATACGATGCATTATTGTATTTGGAATTCTTGGGGAATAGATAAAACTTTTTTACTACATTTCTGAGTATAGAAAACACTAAAGAGTGAATCTACAGTATGAATAATTATATCCGCCTTCTGAAATTATAATTTGTTAAATAAAAAGATGTCTCAATGAATAATGATGTAATAAATGTTTTAAGATGGATAATTGATATTTTTGATAAACATATGTCAACAATAACATAAATTAACTAAAAATGGATATATGCTAGAAAGGGATAAATCTAATTTATATTTAAGAAATGAGATAAATTTAGACTTTTAGATATGTTATGGTACTTTAAATTAACATGTAAGTCCCCCAAAAAACAAGATTAGCTTAATTAGCTAATTTCTGGCCAATGAAGAAAATTCCAACGAAAGAAATAAATAACCACAATTGTTATTTAAAAAAAAAGGTGCGGCCGTTTTTTATATAAAGAAGATAAGCCATTGGAGGTTGCAACAACGCTTTTTTGTCTCATCTCCTCTTCTGCTTCTGCTTCTCCTTCTCCTTCTCTCAGATCTTTTGTGAGGCGCAACTAATCGAATCATAAACACTTGAGCAGAAAACAACTAAACTTTCGACAGATTCTGATCCGTTTTATCTGTTACGTTGATCTTTGCTTTTATATAGCAGACCTCTTCCTTCTTCATCTAAGAAATTATTTAGGGTTCTTTCTTCTTCATACTCTGTAAATTTTTGCTAAAATGGTTGTTGAGAAAATGGTGTGTTTGGTTTCTCGTACCGGTCGTCAGTTTCAGAGATACAACAAAGGTCGTCGTCAAGTCGTAGGGTATGCTCATCTTTATGTATACATATAGATCTGAGCTCAAAGATTTTTTACCTAAAAAGGGTTAAATTTTCTTGAATTTGTTGAGTTTCTTATTTGAATATTTTTTGGGGATATTGCAGATGTATTCCTTACAGATTCAAGCTATCTAATGATGGTAAAATTAGTGACGAAGTCGAAGTTCTTGTTATCTCTTCTCAGAAAGGTCACGCCTTGATGTTCCCCAAGGTATTTATATTTATCATCTTTTATTCAAAATGAGACGCAAACAGAAAAAAAAGTTTGAATTTTTATTTTTACCCATGATTTGGTTTTATTATTTTTGGTGTACTAAAAAATTGGTATTAATTTATTTTTTTCTGTAAATTCAGGGTGGTTGGGAGCTTGATGAATCTGTTGAAGAAGCTGCTTCAAGAGAATGTCTTGAAGAAGCTGGAGTTATTGGCAACATTGAGGTAGTTTTAATTTAAATATTTTTTGTCTGTTTTTTTACTTAATAATTATTTTTTGTTCTTTTCTTAATTTTTGTTTTTCTTGTGTTTTAATTTTGGCAGCATCAACTTGGAAAATGGGATTTTTTGAGCAAAAGCAGAGGAACATACTATGAAGGGTTAATGTTCCCTATGCTTGTTACAGAACAACTTGAGCTTTGGCCTGAACAACATGTTAGGCAAAGAATCTGGGTCAGTAGCTAAAAAAAAAACTAATCTTGGTTTTTTTTTTTTACATATCTACAAGCTTTTATACTGATTGCATTTTTTAATGGGGGATTACAGATGAACCTAAAAGAAGCAAGAGAAGCTTGTAGAGATTGGTGGATGAAAGAAGCATTAGATGTTTTGGTTGAGAGACTCTCATTACCAATGAACCAACCAAAGGAAGAGAAGACTATGTCAATCTCTATTGAAACAATGTGCTGATGAAATCATGATTGCTAAATTGATGGTTGTGATGTGAGTTTATCAACTAATGGATCTCTGTAGGTATAATTAGAGATGGGTTTCAATTAGTATTGAGACACCGAAAAATCGATTTGAAAATCTGATGCAGAGCAGGACAAAAGATCGTTAGATTTTTAGGTTCTGGAGCAAGACAAAGTTCATGTGATTTAAGAAGTCTTGTGTTTGTATTTATAATGTTTCTGCAAGAACTTCTTAAGGGATGATTAATTAATTAAGAGGGAAGAAGAAGATAAACTAAGCAAAAACTGTATAATTGTGTTTTCCCTCTGTTTATGTTTGATTTCTCTTGAATTTGCAATGGAGACATTTGATTTCAAGAAGATGCTTATAAAATTATGCAAGTACGTGATACGTGTCATGATGTGATTGACTACAAGAAATTAAACAGGAATAAATTACTCCAATCATATGCTAATATAATATCTAAAAAATTGTCATTTTCCAAATTTATTATAAACGTATACAAAATTGTTGATGAGTCATCATCATCATCAAAATTGGCTTTATCTTTTGAAAAATTTTGGTTCACATTTCTAGTAACTTGTTTTTTTCTCCAGCTACCTATTCATTGTCACCAACCAACATCTTAGGCATAAAGTTAGATGATCATATAATAAGTTAATAACAATAGTTATTATTATTATAACTATATTTTTTGCTTTTCAAAAACGGTTTGTGCTGTAAGCGAAAAATAAAATATTTGGTAGTCAATTTTAATACTATCATTTTTTTTTGTTTTGGGGTAAAAAAATGGAAGATCCACTTTGTAAACTTAATCCATATTTTGGTTAGTAATCCTTTTATGATATAAACTCACAACAATACATATATTTATAAAAAAATGCATGTCTACGTTACTACTTTATATTATTGATCTAAAATTGATGACTTTATTTGCAAACTATAATTTTACTTGACATAATTTGATTAATGTTAAATTTTTTAAAAAAACTGAGTCCGTGATCAGTTTCAATTGGGTGAGGCCCATTACTTAAATTTTGGCTATGTTGATTTCGTGAGCATTTGCTTCTGATTGCCGATCATAGATTTATGATTCCTCGTATCTTTGAATTATCAAGACAGATGGACACGTGGATCAAGAATTTTTTTAAAATCTTGTTTATTGATAAAAAAAGCACAAACCCAATGCTTGAAACACGAAGTAAATTCTTTTTTATTTCCCATTAGAAAAACGAAAGCCGAAAACACACGATTACATATTAAGGCCAAACGCTGCCTCTCTCATTGAGAAGCCAATTCCTGGTGGGCTGTCGTGGCTTCTTCCTCGTCGGCTTGGCCCACTCTCATTTATGGATTCTACCATCGTCGTCATTCCTAAATCTTCGGCTATCACAGCAGATTTTGTACCTAGTAAGAAAAATACAGTTTTGTTATCTCACATTCTCAATGATCTTTTAAAAAAAAAAAAAAATCCAATGTTAAAATATCCTCAAATAAAATTTTATGATCATGAGAACAAGAGATGAAACAATTTAAAATTTTTTGAGATACATATCTAGATGTATTTAGATGTTTAGATATAAGATATAAACAACATGATTTTGTTGGGAGACGAGGGACATCATAATACCAGCTGCATTTGGTCTAGTGTGCATAGGTAGAACGACACTGTCCATAGCCGTATTAAGACTTTTGTTTATTTTCGCAGATAATCTTATAGCTTTAACAGAAATTTCAGAATGGATCAAAAACACTATAAATATGATTAAAATAGTGAAAACAGTTGAACAAGTCATAGTATTAGTATGAGATCGAAGTTAAAATTGAGCGATACTGATGAAAAAACTAGGATATATCAAACTTTCTTTTATAGTGGACTAAAGTACTTTTCTTATAAATGGAGTTTAATTTTGATTATATTTTTTGGACACTAACTTTAAGTAGTAGATATTTTATTTTTATTTTTGGTAAAAATTAGCAGATTTTATTGCTGCCAACACAAAGAAGTAGTATAAAAAGAAAAAGAAAAAGAAAGTTAATTAAGCTAAGATCTCATTAAATTTGATTTGTATTAATAATTTTATAACTTGAAAATATATAAAGACCATTATGGTAATAGAAATTACTGTAATATAATTTGTCTTTTACTAATTATGATAATAGAAATTTTCTTAAAATATGATGAATAAGATGTAAAAAAGACCATTGATTTTTTTCCTGGTATAGTTTTAATAGTTTGAATTAAGCTTAAAATCCAAAGATAATATTTTTGACAATACAGTATAGCAAATACATTAAAAATAAAAAATAAAAATAAGTAATAAATAATCAGCGCATGGTTATATTATCAAGTAAAATAATGTTGACAATACAGTATAGCAATTAGCAAAACCCTTAGGCATAATCGAAGTGTTTCATAATCATTTAATAAACCCACAGGGAACATAATAACGCACCAAGCATAAAAAAAAAAGTTGCTACGTTCTCGGACCATCTTATTGGAGTTTTTTAATGGATTTCTTAAGTGAGTTTTTTAAGAAAAAAATCCCAAAAAAATATAAAAAATAAAAAAATTGTTCAGAACCGGCTCTTAAATAAAAGATTTAAAATCTCTTAAGAACCGCATATGTGGCGGCATTGTCGTGCTCTCTTTCTCGTTCGTCTCTCTTTTGCGCAACTACGCTGAAAATCGATCAGGACTTAGACCGAAAATGCTGATTTCATGAAAATCAAGCTCATTCAGGTTTGATTCGACCTCGTTTGTGTTTGATTACGAAATCTAGGATTTCGGTTGGGTTTGATTCTGAAATTTTAGAATTTTAATTGTGTTTGATTTTATAATTTTAAAATTTTCGATTTTGGAAACAAATTAAGACTTTCGATTGGAGAATCAGGTTTCGTGGAAACTACTAGAAACTTTTCCAAAGAGAGTACTAGAAGCTTTTCTGTAGTGTCTAGAATTAGGTTCATTTTTGGTTTTTGTGAAATAAATCTTGATTTTGTTGAAGAAAGTAATAAATATGAAACGTTAAGAGCCCAAATTCACTTCTTTGAACACCAAAACGAACGAGTATAAACTAATAGAAATTAAACTAGGAGATGCTATTATTTCATTGTTCAAATTCAACGTAATATAACAAAGGATATTTTTCTTCCTTTTTTAGATATTCTAGAAACTGAATAATCTGTTGAGTGATCCAGAAAAGAAGTCTTCTATAATTGAAACTGACTTCTTCCATTCACTAGATGACTAAGGTTTATGATTCTGTTTATGTTATTGTGTTTCTGTTCTGTTTCTTTGAACTTGTTTGGTTCTGTTTTTCTTTGAATTTAATGGTTTATGTTAATGTGTTTCTGTTCTGTTTTCTTAAACTTGTTTGGTTCTGTTTCTCCTTGAATTTTATGGTTTATGTTAATGTGTTTCTGTTCTGTTTCCTTGAACTTATTTGGTTCTGTTTTTCCTTGAATTTAATAGTTTATGTTTGATGTTTCTGGTTAAGTTCATGTTTTTGGTTATGTTATCTTAAAGATCTCGGCTGTAGCATGTTTTTAGTCATTTTTTACTGTTTTTTATGATTCATTCTCATTTACTTGTTTCTGTGATCATTTAATAATGTTACCAACTTGTATAGTTGTTGGTTTTTATGGTTTCAGATTTTCCTACAATATGAAGATGGTCTCACATTAAAAAAAGTCAGAAGAAGAAAGGAACCTACCAATGTGTATTTAAGGCATTGACACCATCAATTCTGTCTAGTTTAAAGTTTTCTATGTTTTGGCTGCTATGTCGTTATTCTTTTTTTTGTGAGATACTCCTAAAAGTTTTGGCTTTCTTGAGTTAAATAATATCAACCTATTGATTGAAAATAACTAAAGAATCAATCGTTGAATGCTCATAAGAATAAAGCTGTGAATTGTAACCTGTCATGTTAGCAATATGCTTCGATAGATATATGCACACACACAGACATAAACTGTTAAGTGGGGAGATTCTTGATATCTTTACAGTTTGTATTTTGTAATATGAAAAAGAAATATTCAAACCAGCTTTTGTAAATGGTTTTAGAGTAATTATCAAATTAATTAAAAATAAATATTTTATATCGACGAACTCATTAATTTTTTCTGGGATACATTTTCGTTGAATTATATGGGGCACTAGAGATACCCATTGGAGAACGACTGATACGAGAGGACCGAGACATACAACGTGGTGTTCTCTGTTGTCTAATTTTGTTCTCAACAATTCATATGTTTAGAACATATATTTGGGATCCATCCATCGGAATACATATGTTCTCAACAATTATGTTTTAATTATTTATATATGATCTATGTTTAAAATTTCATGAAATGCATTATAATTTTGACTTTATAAAATGTAGTATGTTTAAAAATTTTAACCAAATAAATTATAACTAAAATAAAATAATTTTATAAATATTAATTTTTAATTTTTAAGAATTCTTATGGAGTTTTAACCAATAAAGATGAAAAAATTAATAAACATTAATGAAATTCTAAACTTAAGTTAATAATAAATTTTTTTAAATATATTGTTAAAAACCCCATTCGAGATTCTACTAATAGAGATGGTCTCGTACTTTCTCGAATCATACCACAAACACGAAAAAGAAAAAAAACATAGCAATCTGCGAAAGTCATGTTCCCGACAAAAACGTTTCTCTTTATCGCCGTCGTGTCACTTCTCATAACATTCTCATTCGCCGCCGTCGATACTTTCGTCTACGGTGGCTGCTCGCAAGCAAAGTACTTCCCAGGATCGCCTTACGAGTCAAACGTAAACTCACTACTCACGTCGTTCGTTAACTCAGCTTCTCTCTACACATACAACAACTTCACCTTAGACGGAATCTCCGGTGACAGCTCCGTCTACGGATTGTACCAGTGTCGCGGCGATCTCTCCTCTGGCTCCGGCGATTGCGCTAGATGCGTCGCACGAGCCGTTAGCCGGCTAGGAAGTCTCTGCGTAGGAGCGTGCGGTGGGGCGTTGCAGCTCGAAGGTTGTTTCGTTAAATACGACAACTCAACGTTCCTCGGCGTGGAAGATAAGACGGTGGTGGTTAGACGTTGTGGACCACCGGTTGGTTATAACTCGGACGAGTTGAATCGGAGAGACGCGGTGGTAGGTTATTTAGCGGCGAGTAGTGGTGGGTCCTATAGAGTGGGAGTGTCAGGGGAAGTGCAAGGTGTAGCGCAGTGCACCGGAGATCTCAGTGCGAGTGAGTGTCAAGACTGTTTGATGGAGTCGATCGGACGGTTGAAATCGGATTGCGGAGGAGCCGCTTGGGGTGACGTGTACTTAGCTAAATGCTACGCGCTTTACTCGGCGCGTGGAGACAATTCTCGAGCCAACGGCTACGGTAATGCTCTTCTTTGCTCCGTTGCTTTTGTCTCTCTTAAGGTTCTTGTTCGTTTTTTAATTAATTAATTATTAGTGTTTAATTAGTAGGTTTCTGTTTTCAAGATTGTTTTCCGTTCACCCACCCCCTCATTTTCGAATAGAACTTTATAATTTATGCATTTAAGTATTTGATAATTGTATTCTACTTTAAATATTTTCCACCCTTTCTCTTCCCATATTGCAAAGTGGCGGACGTAGGGTGTTAAGAGGTGAGGCAATTGCCTTATAGTCTATTTTCAAATTGATGTAATTTTTAGTTAAAATTTATTATATATTTATTAAAATTAGTAAATTTTTCAATTTTTTAAGAATTGTGTCCATATAAATTTAACCTCTATATCCGCCACTGTGCAATTTGTGCATGTAATATTTTTTGATAGTTTTAAGTGTTTTAATTTATTTTATTATTGGGCTTTAATTAGGTGGGAATCGTAACAACAATGACGATGAGATACAGAAAACACTTGCAATCATAGTTGGCTTAATTGCTGGAGTTACGTTACTCGTCGTTTTTCTTTCTTTTATGGCAAAATCGTGCGAGAGAGGTAAAGGTAAGTAAAATGACCCATTCCTAACTCATCTTCGTTTAAATATATCTAATAATTAATCGAACATTATCATCACAATCGAATACTTTTATGATTAACGGATCAATTTGTAATGGACCCAAGATAAGGCACTATGGATCCAACTTTCTCTTTTTATATCCTCTATTAATGTGTTTTCTTTTAATATATCAGGTGGGAAGTAAATTACGTCCTGGACGTTTTCGCCTTTCGGTTCTTGACTCGTGTATCATCAAAAATAGTAGGGGAAATAAATTAAATGCGTAAAGGAGAAAGAAAAGTAAAGAGATTCTTCATATTCTCCACTCAAACCCTAAAGGATGTTTCTTTTTGACCCACTTTAATTTAAGTTTTATTTTTCAAATGTATAGAAAATTCACGCCGTTTATATTTGTATTCGTATGTTTATGTAAGGACATCATAAAGTGGCGCATGCAATTTGTTTTTGTTATCTCTAATCATCGTAATCAATTAACGTTAGATTAAATGAATATGTTATGTGTTACGGTTCCAAACAAACAAACTGTATGTTTCTGTTCTATAAATCTAAACCATAGCTAGCTAGACAATGTTTTTTTCTTCTCCAATATTATTATTTTTTCTTTTTTTAATGTATTGTTTTCTTTCTAAACAATAGTATTTTTTGATAAAAGGGTTAAACGTTTTTTTTTTTGTTAATGATAAAAGGTTTAAACTTTAAACAATAGTATTTTGTTCTTTCAAAACAGTTACTATATCTTCAGTTACTCTCTTAGCATTCTCATTTTTGTAAAACTCATCAGCAGTGTATCCATTTGTATAGATGTTCTTAGCCTTACAACCAAGTTCTAAAAGCCCAATTCTAAATTCATATAATCTATATAACTCCTCACAACGAATTCTCGCATCCACGATCTAAAGTAAGTTATAATATCAAAAATGGTATATATAGGTATATATATATATTAATGGTATATAGGTATATATAGCTGATTCAATTAAATACTAATCTTACTATAAGATATGAATATTTTGTAAATAGAACTTTATAAAGTGTTCAAATTTATATCATTACGTTTCATACAAAAGTAGGGGGAAATGATAGCATAATTGGTGGAACAATCGGATTACGTGACACAATCTCTATCATCAATTATTCGCCCTAGCTAGCTAGGTTCTAGTATAGATTAAAATTTGCTTGAATGTTTTACTTCTTTTGTATTTCTTTTATTTCGTTTCATTATTATTTTTTTTGATAAAATTTCTACTCCATTTTTTCATTTTATGCGTTCGATATTATCCTAAGCGAAAAAGATGCAGTCACACTATTTTTTTGTGTGTGGATCAGAACATCGTTAATTTTATGCTACCTTTATATTTTACATGATTTTATACGAAACAATGGTTGCTAAAATTATGGGTCAGTGGCAAATTTGCATTTACATGGACGAATGTTTTAAAGTAGCCGTACTGTCAAATCTTAACTATATTGTAAACAATTGAAATAAAAATTCGAATCTAAACATCGAATAAAAAAATTACTTAAAAACTAAGGTATAGAAGACTCAACGTCTTCGAAATTAAAGAATGTAAAAGCCAAAAGGAAAAAAAAATCAACGTCGCTTGTGGCATATATTCTAGAAATATTTGGTTGTTTTATTTTATATAAAAAATTGGTTGTTTTTTCACCACAAAATAAGTATTCCATCTCATGATAGACTAGAGACGAGGGTACGTCAAATATTGTGATTTAATGAATTGTACATAACTACTTCTTCTTCTTTTGATAAAGACATATATAGCTACTTCTTAAAGAATGACTTTGACATGATTAGAAAAATTGTGCCGATTTTTAGCAATGTTCTCCATGGATTCGAGTTATTCACATCCCCTGCTGCAGTTAAAATGGCATTGCTGTACTGTATACGTATTATATTATATAACACTAATTTTTAAAACGTAATATGCCAATTAACGCCTTTCAATAGGTATGTATGTAAATTGAGATTACTAGCATGTCTTACTAAAAATATTCATAAAAAACTTTTATTAGGAATTTTAGAGTTTATATTTCAGAGATGAAAGTCTCTTTCGCTTCTATTGGACTACCAATCAAATACTAAAATTTTAATTAATGTGTGACTGCAAAAAAGAATATTTTTTTAAAATATATATAGGCAGATGTATCTTGAAAATTAGAGGCATTAATACTAAGTGTTCAATTCAGACAATTTAACTGAAACAAAAAATATAAATAATTCATCCGAAAATATTTTTAAAAATATTAATATATTTTAAATGATTTAATTTTGAAGAATTAAATCCAAATCCAACTGATTAAAGGATTTAAAATCTATATTTCTTCAAACTTTAAGGATATAATGGATTAAAACCTAGTCCGAACCAAAACCAAAACTGCACTAAATCACCTATATAAAATTATACTTTAAATATTATTTTCGAAAATTAAAAAAAAATCTGAACCAAATTATCGAATACTTAACTTAATACAATTTATATACTTCTAAAATTAGATAACTGTCAAGGCCTGTTGTTTATCGAACATTACTTGGGCCAATATGAAATGACCCAAAGATACATATCTATCGGTATTAGTATTATTAAGGCTTTATAGCAAAGATGTATATATAAGCGCATACGATTTTATATTACATCAATACAATGTTAAGCCCAATAAAGCCCATCTGTCAGAATTATGTCGAAACAAGGTCACATTTTTGTTTAGCTTAAATACGAACAAGCAAAACAGAACAGAACACAACCAAAAAAAAAAAAGTCTTCGACGACCGGAGAAGAAGATTATTCTTTTGTTAGGTTTTGTTTTTTTCAGACCGATTTCTAAAAGTTTGTAGCTGTAAGGTTACAGAGAAGAAGATGGATGACGTTAAAGATAAGCTTAAGGGATTCATGAAGAAAGTTAATATCTCTTCTTCCACTGGCAAATTCAAAGGCCCAAGTAGAGTTCTTGGATCTTCCTCTTCCTCTGGACCCGTTAACCCGATTCTCTCCAAGCTCCGAATCCAAATCCCAGACCCACCAAATTTGAATCCAAGTCCTACGTCTTCTTCTTCTTCATCAGCTTCGTCAAATTCAACGTCGTTGCCTGAGAAACCCATAACCTCAGGGTCAACGAGAAACTCGGATCCTGACCCGGTTCGAGCTCCACAAGACGGATTCGATCCTTACGGCGCTTTGATCACGTCTTCAAACAGATCTCATAACGGTTATTCTCTGAATATGTTCGGATGCCGATCAGTAAAAATCCTTTCAAGTCAGAGGAAGAAGTCTCTGTTCATGTCGAGAGCTGTCTTAGGAACACTATTGAAGACGAATCTTCATTTGAGAAGGGTAATGATAATAATAACGATAAATTCGAAATGGAGAAACTTGTGGTTGTGTATCTCTCTGGGAAACCAACAGAGAGCTCGATTGATGTTTTGCTTAGGTTGTTTAAGAACATAGTGAAAGAACCTGAGAATGCTAAGTTTCGAAAGATTAGAATGAGTAATTCTAAGATTAAAGAAGCTATTGGTGATGTTGCTGGAGGTGTTGAGCTTCTTGAGTTTGTTGGTTTTTAATTGAGAGAAGAAAAATGATGAGATTTGGGCTGTTATGGAAGTTCCTGGAGAAGAACAATCGAAATTGATCAATAGAGTTGTTGGAATTTTAGAAAACAGAAAGATTGAGAATTCAGAATCTTCAGCTCATGTTGTTGAAGAATTAGTGGTCCCAAAGAAGATTGATAGAGAGGTAAGAGTTCTTTGCTTCATCACACTTTTCATTAATGTCTTTAGAATCTGTTTTAGTTTGTGAATTGTTCTTAGAATGTTTTTTCTTTTGTTTCTTGGTTCAGATTCGTGTCTTCTTTTCGGTTTCTGAAAACTTAGCATCGAGAATAGAGGTACCTGACACGTTCTATAGTCTATAGGCGGATGAAATAAAGAGAGAAGCGGATTTACGAGGAAAAAGATTGCGGAATCACAGCTTTGGATGCCAAAATCTTACAAGGAGAAACAAGCGAAAGCGGCTGGAAAGAGATACAAAAGAAGTATGATAAGAGTGCAGTTTCCTGACGGAGTTGTGCTTCAAGGTGTGTTTGCTCCATGAGAACCAACCATTGCTCTCTATGAGGTATAATATATGAAATCTATTTAAATAGCTCATACATCACAATTTGGTTTTTATTCATTTAAGACTAGAGTCTTGAAATTTCTATGGTTTTTCTGTTTTCTTCTATTTCAGTTTGTAAGCTCTGGTTTGAAAGAACCGAGCTTGCAGTTCGAGCTTTTGGATCCTGTGCTGGTTAAACGGCGTGTGATTCCGCATACTCCTGCCGCAGGACAGAAACCGAGAACCTTAGAAGACGAAGAACTGGTTCCGTCAGCGCTCATCAATCAAGTTCAGACCGATCAAAACTAACTCTTGTTTTCACAGGTCTCTGTAATGAACTTCTTGAGATCAGTGAACCACTCTCGTGATCATTGGTCTTTCACAGAAGATTTGGCTTCAAACCTTAGAGAGAGTTAGTTCTCTGTTTTATGGTGTGACCGATGATGATTTTTTATTTGCGATTCGAGCACATTTAATAAATTTAATGAAAATTTTGTATAATTTGCACAATAATTTCAATCAAAATATGATAATTCCCCATGTCCAAAATCTTGTCCCCTGTTTCTCTACTACAACAAACGACACATTAGTAACTTTTGTCTGCAAGACAAAATCAGAAATCCATGGATACAGTCTTTCCTTTCTTCCGATTCCTTTTCTTGCTTCCATTTGTGTTAGTCTTCTTCTTCGGCTTCTCTTCCACCGGTGGCTGTTGACTCTGCAAATGCTGGAATATCGAACCAATTGGATCAGCTTGAAAAGCTGGATGCTCGAAAACCTTGTTCAGTCTTTCCCCTTCTGTCAATCTATACGCACACAACACAAAACACAATCCTTTCAGACGAAAATCGCAACAAAGAATAAGTTTAACCATTTATGAAAATGGAGACTTACACGAGCTCTTGTCGCCTTTTGCAGTTCATCTTCAAGTCCGGTGCAGGAAGAGCTGATTTCTGCAAAGCATTAAACTCGGGAAGAAACTCCGAGAGGTTGGAGAGATCATACGCCTTTAGTTTCTTTTGACGGCTACGCATTTTCTTCTTCTGATCAAACCGTAATTCGAATTTCTCTTATCAGCAAATCAAAAAGTTCAAAGCTTTCAAATTAGCAACAGAACTCCAAAGTAGAAGTAAGCTCGTTATAGAAACTCCTGCAAGTCCTACAATGGCAGTTCCGGTAGCAACACCGACAAGGCAAGAACTAAACAATCCCACTCAGATTGAAGAACAATTTCTAACAAAGATTGTAACTTTCTCGAATTGGTAACAAAATTAGGAGTTTTCTCAGAGGAAGTGTTTACCTTCCCAATCTCCTTTTGGACAGACAAAGAAGTTACTGTATCTTTAACCTCTGCATTCACAAACAAAGTTTCAGTCTTTCAGATTAGTTTTAATACATAAACACACTGACACATTGCAATTTGATTGTTTACGAGAAAATTCGAGCTTACTTGTGTAGAATTGGAGCTTCTTCTCGAATTTCTTATCAGATTTCGATGTCGCTTCCGATCTGCGAGTGAAACTTGGTGTCAGTAAATCAAATCTCGAACACAAAAATCTAAGCTCAGATGAATATTCGTTCGAACAAGAGAACAAAAGACGCACCCTTTGCTTGGTTTCCCCATTCTGTGTCTTAAATCTTCAACGACTTCAAACTCAAGGTTAAAGGAGAAAGCTGATCGAATTAGGGTTTTAGATGAACAAAATAGATTGAATTTTGAATGCTTGTAAATTCGGATCCTATGACCGACCCGGATAATGACATTGTGTTGGGCCTACCTCGATTTTATGATCTCCCAGCCCATTATAAACCCAAAGGAAAGCACATAATCATTGTTTTTGCACATGCACTATACAAATTAAAAATATTTATTTTAACTCGACTGAAAGAAGAGGTCTCGACGAGCGACTAAAAGGAGAGAGACTGACGTTGATTTTGACGTAAAATTTTGCTATGAAAAACTAAAACAGTTTAGTTAACATAAAAGTATAGTTTTAAAAATGAAGTTTAGTGAACAGTTTAATAGTTTTCTATTTTATTTGTTTCATCTATCAACAATGACGATGTATTCAAGTACAAATTTAGAGATTTTTTTTTGGCACAAAAATATGGAGATACGAACCTTATTTAAGACCCAAAATGGCAAGAAGAAAATTTAAAAAAAAAAAGAGAAAAGAGAAAAGCTAAGCAACAAAAAAACTGACAAAAGCAACAAAAAATTTCCAGCCTGTAAATGATTTAGGAATCTCTCATATAAATCTTTTGTACGAAAAACACAGCAAAAAAAATGATTGCTCGTGGAATATATAAAGAGTCGAGACAAATCAAAAGAAACAACGATTTTTTAAATAAATGCATAGATGACCGTTGAACTGAATGTGATTCACTGCCACTACAGAGGCAATTAAAAACACTGCCTATAAACACACAAAAATAAATTTATTTACCATAATTTGAAAAAGAAAAAAAAAAGAATCCTAGAACATTTTATTAAAAGGTGATTGGTAAGGATAGTTTTAAACGAAAATAAAAGCATTTTTCTCCACCGAAAAATAAATTATTATTATTTTATGGTACGATACATCTTTTTCAGCATAAAAAAAACTCAGAAACCCAACTTTAGCCTTTAGGCTTCAGTTATATATAAATCTTTTGAAGTGAACTGATTCTTAATCTCTCTCTTTTTTTTCTATATCTATTATATATATATATATATATATATATACTTTTGTCTTGGTTGGATTTTGTTCTCGTGGGTTACTTCAGAGAACCTCGAGACCTGTCTTGTCTTTATGCTTCAGAAGCAAATCAAAGCATCTCCAAGATTTGAAGCTCCATCAATGGCTGCCCTTCTTCTCCTTTTACTTTTCCTCTTTGCAAGTTCTGCTCTCTCCCAAGGTAAAAGTTTCTGAAATTTCTTCTCTTGAATCTTCAAATCGATTAAACCCAGTTTTTGATTGTTCTATGTTTTTTTTCTCTCACTCACTCTCCTGAAGATATTAAATCTGGAGTCTTCTTCAACTTTTATGGTTTTTGTGTTTGTCTGTTTCTTTGTGTGTCCTTTCTCTGTAGGATCTCTCTGTTATACAATGTCTGTTTATGCTTACAAATTAAAAATGTGTTGTTTCTTTGCTTTCTTCATTTTGTTAATCTTATTTAACTAACAACTCCACAACCATAGATGAGTATTCTTTGTTCCTATTTAATACAGAAAAAAAAGAAAATTATGATATTTTCAGGGAATATTTTCTTTTTTGGATTCAAGATTCTGGGTATTCTTCATTCAATTAAGGGTTAACCTTTCCCCAAGAAAAGATGAAGACTTTAATTGAAAATCTTAGTTTTATTTAATAATAATATTCCAATCTTCCCATCTTTTTAATGGGAATGAGAATCTCAAGGTTATTGCATCCCAGCTCATATGCTTCCCAGTACTCTGCAATCTAAATAGACCAAACAGCCCTCGGAGCTGGTTGAGTCCATAACCTCCCTTCGAAGGGCATTTTAGACTTTTGCGTACCAGGCCAATGGCTTTTTTTTTTTTTTTGGTGTTTTCACGTATTTAGAAACTTTTTCGACTCTTTGCATTAAGGCTTATTGAGAATTGGACCGACCAATTGACGGATTTTCATGTGAATTTGTATGCTAACTTTTCATTTTTTTTAAATATATATTTCAGATTCTTTGATCGGTGTGAATATTGGCACAGAAGTCACGAACATGGCAAGTCCAACACAAGTAGTAACACTCCTCAAAGCACAAAACATCAACCGCGTCCGCCTCTACGACGCAGACCGCTCAATGCTTCTAGCGTTTGCTCACACTGGCATTCAAGTTATTATCTCAGTTCCAAACGACCAGCTTCTCGGTATCAGCCAATCAAACACAACCGCAGCCAATTGGGTCACTAGAAACGTAGCTGCTTATTACCCCGCCACCAACATTACCGCGATCGCGGTTGGATCAGAAGTCCTAACCTCCCTAGCTAACGCTGCTTCCGTCCTTGTCTCGGCCCTCCAATATATTCAAGCCGCTCTAGTCACAGCCAATCTTGATCGTCAGATTAAAGTCTCGACGCCGCACTCTTCTACCATCATTCTTGATTCTTTCCCTCCTTCTCAAGCTTTCTTCAACAAAACTTGGGATCCAGTTATTGTGCCTCTCCTCAAATTTCTACAGTCCACGGGATCACCGTTAATGCTCAATGTTTACCCGTACTTCGATTACATTCAGTCCAATGGCGTTATCCCGCTTGATTACGCTCTTTTCCAACCTCTCCAAGCCAATAAAGAAGCTGTAGACGCCAACACATTGTTACATTACACAAATGTCTTTGATGCGATCGTAGATGCAGCTTATTTCGCTATGTCTTATCTCAAGTTCACCAACATTCCAATTGTGGTTACTGAATCCGGATGGCCATCTAAAGGAGACGGTTCAGAACACGATGCCTCGGTAGAGAATGCTAACACTTACAATAGTAATTTGATCCAGCACGTGATCAACAAGACTGGAACGCCTAAACACCCAGGAACTGCGGTTACGACATACATCTACGAACTTTACAATGAGGATTTGAGGCCAGGACCAGTATCTGAGAAGAACTGGGGGCTGTTTTATACAAACGGGACTCCCGTTTACACATTGCGTTTGGCAGGTGCAGGGGCGATTCTGGCAAATGATACTACGAACCAGACATTTTGTATAGCGAAAGAGAAGGTTGATAAAAAGATGCTTCAAGCAGCTCTTGATTGGGCTTGCGGTCCAGGCAAAGTCGATTGCTCCGCGCTAATGCAGGGAGAGTCCTGTTATGAACCCGATGATGTGGTTGCTCATTCTACTTATGCGTTTAACGCTTATTACCAGAAGATGGGAAAAGCTTCAGGAAGCTGTGATTTCAAAGGAGTTGCTACAGTCACCACCACTGATCCAAGTATGTGAATCTCTCAACATTACCATTCACAATACCGTTTGCTCTGTTTCTGAAACTGGGGTTTGTGTTCTTCTGATTGTCTCTGCAGGTCGAGGAACGTGCGTATTCCCTGGAAGGTAAACTATCTTCTTCTTCCACCAAAAGATTTCCCACTTTTAATATCTGAGAGAAGCAAGCTCACACCGCTTTTGTATTGACTTCTCTACATTTTGCAGTGCTAAAAGCAATCAGACACTTGGAAACACCACAACGGCATTGGCTCCTTCGGCAAACTCAACAACCTCTGGCTGCATCCCACAGTACTATCACGCTTCTTTTGCTGATTTAACACTCCTCTCCCTTCTACTGATTATTGCCTTAGTATTCTTGTAGAAACTCTGAAAAGAACAACAACTCTCAATTCTTATTTCTTAATTTTAACTTCTTTCTTTGCAACACTTGAGACAAAAGAGCTCGGTGGTTTTGTTCTCTCTGTGTCTAGTTGTCTACCCAGTTTTGTTGATCATCTCTTTTAACAAGGAGTTCATTTAGGGTAGAGCCTATAGGTTCGGCTTCAGGATCATCAATGATTGTAACTAATTCCTGTGTTGAAAGCTTGATTCTTTCTTTATTTACTCCGTCAATGTCTCTGAATATTTCATAAATAATCCAAGCTTTTCACGTGCAACATAAACAAAAGATGTAGACAACTAGTGTTTTTTCAGATTTGATAAAAGACTTCAAATGGGGATATACCTGCCCTATAGTAACAAGCTTGACATTCAAACGAAGGCTGAGCTGCAGCATCAGTGGTTTCAATCTCATGACGACGACTACTGTGGTTAGTGCAATAAGGTTTGTTACAGAACCTGCACTTGGGAAGCACAAGCCAACATTCAAGACACAGAACATCACCACCACAAGCTGCTTCTTGAATCTCAGTATCTGGTCCAAGGCACACTAAACACTCAACGCATCTAGGGATACAAAACCAGCATCCCCTGCACTTGCGTTCATTCATAGGCTTCTGATTCTTCAACCAAGAAAATGCATAATATGTATTGGTATTAGAGTCAAAACAACACTCCAATTATCTCAATCGTGTTATAGTTTACTTACACATGATCCTCTTGAGCAAGAAGGAATCATCATTACTTCATCACATTTAGGACAGACCTCAACATCGATTGCTCCCTCTGAAGGAAGAAAAGTCGAAAGTGCTGAGAGATGGTTTTTAGTTAAACCATTGACGCCATTGATGTGAAGTCTCTCCACCTTATGATTATTCTTCGATAAGGTTTCAACACATTCCATGATTCCTTCTGGAGTCAATCCAGAGCATCCCGGCACAATTATCTGAGAAATAAAATTCTCAATCGCAGATATATTAATCGAACTGATCTAATTTCTAGGGTTTGGTTCAATTTTTAGGGAAGAAATTGAGAAACTACCTTTGTGATTAGAGGATTAGCATCTACCACACGTCGGAGTCCCTTGTCAGTGATCCTAAGACATTGCCGGAGAATCAGATTCTTCAGCTTTCCGGCGGATTTCGAAGTGATCTCCGATAGAATATCATCGATGAGACGAGAACTGAGCGGTGGTTCAACAACGAAGTTTGTCCACAAGGCGGTTTCATCTCTGATCGCGTCCCTGAGCGATCGCGAAACGCAAGTCATAGAGAGAAGCTCAAACAGAGAATGAAGATAAGGAAGAACAATCAATAAAACCTCGTGAACTGATCGCCATTCTTCGTCTTCTTCTTCTTCCTCTTCCCTCTTCATATTTTCAGCTTTCTCAGTTTCTAATTTCGTTTCTGTTTTTCTTATCCTTAAGCAATGATCAGATCAGGTGAAGCAAAGCCACTCGCCAAATGTTTGAATAATTTTACTGGCAGGGAGCTATTTGGGCTGCTTTGCTTTGAGCCCATATCTCATCTTTTGGGTTATAACAAATTGAGCCTATAGCCCATTAACTTTAACAGCGTTTTCTTATCCTCAATAACATCGGATAAGAAAGTCTTACACGCTCACTCTGTAACTTTACTAGTTACATATGAACTAATTTCATCAGTTGAAACATTTTGAACTAATTTCATCAGTATTGATCTATAAAAGATCAAGTTTTTTTCAATATTAAAACAGTAAATTGAAAAAACAGTAAAATTTAAGCAAAACATAAGTAAATATGAAAATGGTTGAATTTGTTTTCAAATATGTATTTTATTAAATAATAATTAATTACTCATTACTAATTTTTTAAAAAAATACTAATGAAATCAGTTGTAAAATTATATTCAAACAAAACTATGGACACATGTGCATATACACGAGTATAAATCTAGTATGAATAATTTGAAATATAATAAATAATACAATATTTAGCATAATTTCATATATATAACTGAGACAAATTTTGTCTTCGGATAAGAGGAAACGTTTGAATCTATGGATTCATCATCAAAATCAGGCTTCTGAATCCCAAACTCATTCTTGAATTCAAGAAGAACATCTCTTTGGTCAGGATCACAAATGTGTTGTGCATGAGAAACAAACATGTGTAGAAACATGAAATGAAGAAACAGAAACAAAAAAGGTAACTCATTTTCATTTTCATTTTCTGATCAAATAAGAGTTATAAATCTTTCATGAAAACAGTAATGAGTAAGTTAGTTATGTATATTAGTGTTTTGCGGGATATATAATCAAGTGCATCTTTTTTAAAAAAGCAATGTAGCATTTTCCCAAGTTTCCTATTTGATTAAAAGAGTTTATTACACTTACTTTAAAAAAACTTGTGCGGGCCGAAACATTTGTTACACTTAACTTAAACACACAAACATTGATCCGTTATTTTAAGACACAAACATTCCCAAACATTGACCCGTTCCTTTCATCTTTGTCATCTTTTATATGGAATCGTATACAGTTTTTATAAATTCTCTCTCTCTATATATATATGTAATGTATTCCCAAAAAAACTGTAGGCTTAATTTGAATAACACAAGATAGAAAGAAAAAGAAATGACAAATTGAAGAGGAGAAAAAGTGAATTGAATTTCATATATATATATATATATATTTGACCAAAAAAGAATTTAAACTTTATAAAATCTAATAATTTCAAAGGAAACAGAAATTCTAACCGTATATATTATTAAAGATTTATAAGAATTTTGGAAACTTCTATATATTAGGTAAGATTAATAAGTTTTACTAAAGATTAAAATGTCATATATACGGGGGATAATTTTGCTATATAAACGATATAATAAGAAGATAAAAACAATTCAGTTACAAGTTTCCAAAATTCTTATAAATATTCAATAAAATGAATTTAGTTGGATTCTGGTCAAGCAGACCAATAGGTGGGTGGGTAATGAAAAAATATTGAAATTAATATTGTAGGCGAACTTCTCTATCATTGGTCACATTCTAAAGCTTCCCGAAGTGAGATGGTTATTTATTGATTTCACAATATAGGTATCAAAGATTGTTTGGTAGGATATATATATATGATGTTGATTTCTTAGGGAAGTTCTAACATCTTTGATTATTTTGATATGATGAAACACTTTTTATAAAACTTAGCTTTTGATTGCGCTTTTAAGAATAATCATAAACACTAATCAAACTAAGATAATTGATTAATAAGCATCCAATAGAATATCAGATTCTTCAGCTTCCCGGCGGATTTCGAAGTGATCTCCGACAGACTATCATCGGTTAGACGATAACTGAGAGGTGGTTCACAAACGAAGTTTATCCACAACGCGGTTTCATCTCTGATCGCATCTCTGAGCGATGGCGAAACACGAGGGATAGAGAGAAGCTCGAACGAAGAATGAAGATAAGGAAGAACAACCAATAAAACCTCGTGAACTGATCACCATTCTTCTTCTTCGTCTTCTTCTTCATCTTCCCTCTTCATATTATCAGCTTTCTCAGCGATAATCAGATGAGAAAAGTCACTCCCACTTCTTACAAGTGACAACTTCGCCAAATGTTTGAATACAATTTTACTCGCCGAGAGCTATTCGGCCTACTTTGCTTTGAGCCCATATCCCGTCTTTTGGGTTATAACAAGTTGGACTTAAAGCCCATTAACTATAACATAGCGTTTTCTTATCCTCAATAACATCGACTAAGAAAGTCTTCATGACACATTGAGATACTCACTCTGTAACCTTCCTTACTAGCACACATCATTCCAACAAAATCTTCATCACCAAAAAATATTGTCAAACTAACGACAAACCAAATATGATATTGGCAATATAACGTTGGTTATGGCTAGAATATAACGGTAAACCATTGATAATAAACAAACCCAACTTTATCATACTTTGTCAACGAATTAGGTTACTCCTGCTAAAAAGAAAAAAAATATTACCTTTAACTTTTCCATAAATATAATATTTGTTGATCTAGGTAATAAAATAAAATCATTTTTTTAACAACTTCATGGAGGATTTGAGTAATACATAAAGATATATAAAAATGGAAAACAAAAGTCTTATTGTTGGTTCTTTGGCTAGACGATCTGCAGCTTTATTGTTTTCTCTAGAAATTCATGTGAACTCAGATGACACAAACTTTGTTGCCAATCTTTGATGTCTCGTATCCAATTATTTTGTTATCGATATAAAATGACTACACATTTTAATCATACTAAATTTTTTAAACTTTTAGAAATGAGGTTTTAAAATATATTTCTTGTATATATAACATTGCAGACAGTTAATCCATGGCAAAAAAATCTCTCTGAAAAATAGTCTAATTAAACTCAAAAAGAAAAAGTTATATTGCACCAGAACTTTTGTTTCAAAACCTAACCACAGTTTCTAAACAACTCGTGCATGATTAAATCATCTATGTTGCCATAATTCACGGCGTTCGAACATTGAAAATGGATATGATGATAGCTGGTCAATAAGTTTTTGTGACTTTTTCACTGGACCTTACAAATTCACTTCTGAGTAAATGAACATCATAAATCCAATATTCCCTTCCAAAATCTCGAACCATTAATTTTTTTTTTATTGTTCAATAAAAACATCGTTTGTCTTTCTCAAAAATAAATTGATCGAGGTTATTAGTTAATTACAGATAGCTTTTGGAACAAAAGATAACATCATAAGAAGAGATGTTCTCATGTGGCCTCTATCTTTGTGTCCTTTCTATATATATTTTTTTCTTTTGTAGATTCAACTAATCGAGTGTAGATTTTGAGCCAGTCTCGCCACGAATTTCTACAAAGTTAAAGTAAGTAATCAGTTAAAAGCATCATTATTTATTTGATTTTATTTTGTTTCTTGAAAAGGTGACTAAACCAAAATGGACCCTCCTTGCATATAATGTTAACTGCCGTCTTCTAGACGAAGACAACAGAAGTCATTACCTCCATCACATAGTCAATTTACACTCTTTAACAACGGCTTTGAATCCAACACTTTCTTTAGTCTCTGTTTGTACCTGCTGCAATACAATAGGGTCAAAACCCTCCACGTCCCATAACTAACACTCCTCTTCAAAAGGCCAAACTAATAATACTATTATACATCTATTGGAAAACTGTATATAAAAAAGGAAAGATGCATGATATATAACGAGTATGCGTGTATATATACACTATGTCTTTATGTAAATTTAATTTATACTATATAAAAGTTGAAACTATTTGTTTCTGAGACCATCTATGTAGAATTTAAATAATTCAATTAATTGCTCCACATAAGCACTTAACATAAATTATTTACGATAATTTACCAAAAAAAATTAAAACAAAATGCTATTGGTCCACATAATTTTTAACATAAATGTTTTACAATAATTTTCCAAAAAACTGATACATTCCAAAACATAAAAAAAAAATCGACATCAGAAAAATCAACAAAATAATAGAAATTCTAATTATTATTTTGTAATTATTTTGCAAAAATATATTTTTATAAATTATTCGTAGATAAATTATTATTTGATGTTGAGTATAAAATTTTCTTATTTTTGTTAGATTATTTAAATATTTACGTTATACTATATTTTAAAAATTTAGGAAATATACTATCAAACGAGGGCCAATCTCCGTCCAGTCAGAGGAAACCTTTGCACACCTCCGTTACTTTTTGGAAGGCCTAACTCAAATAATTAGAAGGTAAAGAATATTGTAATTGAAAATCATAATTATTTTGTAAAAAATAAATTTTATAGATTATTCGTAGATAAAATATTATTTGATGTTGAGGATAATTTTTTTTGTTAAATTATATAATAAATTACGTTATAATATATTTTTAAAATATAAGAAATATAATATCACAAACTCAAATAATTAGAAACCAAACAATATTATAACTGAAAATTATAATTATTTTGTAAAAAAAATTATAAATTATTCGTACATAAAATATTATTTGATGTTAAGGATATTTTTAATTTAGTAAGATTATATAATAAAATTATATCATAGATGATAAAAAAATTTAAAATTGGAAAATATATTATTTAAACTAAAATAATTAGAAACCAATATTGTAATTAAGATCCATAATATTTAAATATTAATTTTTTATAAAGATTCGCGGATTAAAATCTAGTAAGTAACAATAATTCCGCACCTCCCCACTATTACAATAATGTACACAGAGTCATCATAACCCTAAGTATTTGCTTTCCAAAAAAGTACCATGATGTGGAGTTTTGTATGTCTCTTTAAAAAGTATGGTTGGTCTAATAGCATAAAAATTATTTGCAATTTGATCATCTTGCTAACAACATGGTAATAGTGGCATTTCAAATCCTATAGTATGCAAAAAGTTTATAATTTGTAGATCTAAGTTTTCAAATACGTTAGAAATTCTATACGAACCATATGTTTAATATGGAAACACGATGGGTTACTTTGCTTGTTATCAATAGGTTATGCAATATAATCAAGTAAACATCCATTTGTTATTAGAACCTAAAAATCAAACAAATGAAACTTCAAATAAAATGAATCGGGAAAAACAATTTTTAATGTCTAATTTAATGAATCTCTGGTTACAATTAAAATACATAGCATTTAAAAACCATAAATAGTTTGATTTATCATCAATTATTTTGGATGTGTAACCTCTTAACTTCACATCATATGTCCGCATTAAATTGATATAGATTGATCGTTTAAATTTTGGAGAATTTTGGGAGATGAATGGTGTTTAAGTATTGCGTAACTGAACATTTCTCTAACGTATTAATTACATTGGTATGGCAGATGAAAACACCATCCCACAATCGCAAAATAAAGAAGTTAGGCGAATCTCCATGGAATCTCCCAACTTTGGTGGCTCCATTTGAATATTGAGCTGTTTTTTTTGTCACTTAATTAAAAGTTTCATTCACCATCTAGCTTACACATCTCATACGTAATTGTAAACTTCGAAGGTAACTAGAAGTTTAGAACTGTATAATTCGTTGCAAAACGTATTTATTTTTCAACTAGTAGTATGTTTACTTGGAATTATCAAAAATATAGGTACGTATGTAGTTCCTTCACGACATGTCTCATCATAATGTGAAACTGTGTATAGGTCTTACCCTGTTACTATTATTATATACTTTTTATGAGTTACAAACGCAAACATAATCCGTGATTTCACACATATCAGACAAAATGATTAGTGGCAATCTAGTAAATCCAGATAACTAGAATGGATAAAATTGTAACATGAAACCCATCCCTAAGGCCTACATAAACCGCCAATCACTCCTCTAACATCTTACACGAGAAGGGAAGAAAAAACAAGCACTTTCCAAAAATAGTGAAAATGGTAAGCCAAAGCCATACGACGACGTTTCTCTTATTCACCACATTTCTCTTCATTTCCCGAACAATCTTAGCCGTTCGTTTCCCTCCACGACCAAACGCTACAACAACCAACGATCTAGATTTCATCCGAACAAGCTGCAACGCCACGCTGTATCCAGAAGTCTGCTTCACATCACTCGCCGGCTACGCCTCCGCCGTTCAAGATAGTCCGGCGAGGCTAGCCAAACTAGCAATCGGCGTTTCACTTTCCCAAGCCAAATCCACGGCCGCTTATCTCTCCAAACTCTCACGCTCCGCCGCCGTAACCTCCGCCGCTAAATACTCCGGTGATGGCCATCAAACTTCTTCCGCCGTAATCCGCGACTGCATTTCTAACGTTGAAGACGCAGTGGACGAGATGAGAGGATCTCTCCGACAACTACGCAACATGAACGGCGGAGGCAGCGTCGCGTCGGCTCGGCGGTCGATGGAAACGTTTAGGTTTCAGATGAGTAACGTTCAGACGTGGATGAGTGCAGCATTGACGGATGAGGACACGTGTACGGATGGATTTGAAGATATGGAAGAAGGAGGAGTGATTAAGACTACCGTTTGTGATCGGCTCGAGGAAGTGAAGAGGTTAACGAGTAATGCTCTTGCGCTTGTTAACACTTATGCCAATAATGGAGCTCCATGACCATGAGTAGTAATTTTAACTTTGATTAAGTGTCTCTTTTGATGATTTAATACATTGTGGTTTTAAGTTTTAAGTTTGGTTAAGTGGACTCTCTTTTGATTATAAACGATTAATTTTTAAAAAAACGCATATATGAATATAGTAGATATAGATCACAATCATATGGAGTGGTTATAAGTTTTGGTGTTTTTTTTCTTCTTTCTCGACCCCTGAAATGAGTATGACGTATCTTTTATATTATCCAAAATGTTTTTTCATTTTAGATTTTGTTACTATCATTACTCTTTTGTGCAGTGTTCTCTTCCGTCCAGTTCCTCTTTTATGGAGTCTTCCCTTCTATTCCATCTAATTTCTCCTTTACTTTCTATCAATTTCTTCTTTTTATAGAGTGGTTTTTATTCGTGTTCCTTGCCTTATGATGACTCGTGAGGCAAAGGCCATTCAAATGTATTCTCTTCCCATTTTGGTGGAACTTTTTTACCTGATTTAATTACAATGATATTTAACCTAATTAAGTTTCCTTTTTACAAGTATTTCATTTTCTAACTATTTCTCTACAAATATTTCCAAAAATCACGAATATATATATATATATATATATAGTAGATATAGAGGATAACTAACTCTCTCGTAGTCTCCAAATTCGTGGCACATCTTGACTTCTCATGATTGAGAAGACGACTTATCCATATAAAAAGATTATTATAAAAGCACGTATATGGATATAGTAGATATAGATCACAACCATATGGAGTGGTTATAAGTTTTGGTTTGGTTTTTTTTCTTGTTTCTCGACTTGTGAAATGAGTTGACATATCAGATATATAGACCTTTAGTTCGTCTTAGAGAATAGAATTAGGAATTTGATTTTCGTCTTTTTGTAGGTCGGTCACGAATAGCTGAACTAGGAATAGATGCTTACCAACCTCAACATCTCGTGCAATTGAGATTTTGACGTTCCATATAATTTGAGGAGACATAAGGTTCTAGAGGACCATATCAAAAAAAGAAATTCAGATCAAATATCTCCGATTTTTACCGCAGGTGCCAAAAAAGAATGAGAAGAAAGCCAAAAAAAAGCAAAAAAGAACATAATCTTCGATACGATGAACAGAATAGAACCATATCGAGGTCCTAATTGTACGACTTTGGTATGATGTCCTTCCAACATGGATTCACGTAGAATATCGCGCCACCATAACTTTTTCGGGGTTAATTTGACCTTATTTCCTATGCATTTTTTAGGGCTTTCAGGTATGCCACGTCGTATTCCAGATTATCCGGATGCTTACGTTGGATGGCTCCAAGCAAGTGATTTGAGGTACTTTAGTAACTCGACTGAAAGGAGAGGTATTTTAGTAACTCGACTGAAAGGAGAGGTATTTTAGTAACTCGACTGAAAGGAGAGGTACTTTCTTTGGCTTCTTCCTTCAGCCTAAATCCCCGAGAACAACGTTCGACTTGCATGTGTTAAGCATATAGCTAGCGTTCCTCCCCGAGAACAACGTTCCAACACTCTGTTCAATATGTTGATCTTTCAGCTCAGCTCCACCTTCTCAATGAAAGACCTTAGAACAGTCCACTGAGAAAGCAAACTGTCAGCACGAAGGTTCAAGACTTTTCTAAGCATTAGCGAAGCTAGATTGCGCGGAGCCCCAACGAGGAAAGTGTTAGTGGTTTATCATTGGGTCAATAATGCTAATCTCTGGGGCGCGGAAAGTTCGCGGAGTTTGTTCCTTCCGTACCACCACAAGACTGGTCGTTCTTGGGCTTAACAACCCCCTAATCATAAGGGATAGGGGAAAGGTAGCTGGACCTATCATATCAAAAGAGTTGTAGAAAGAGAACTTGTATTTGCGAGAGAATTGGGAGTTCCTATCATAATGCATGACTACTTAACAGGGGGATTCACCGCAAAAACTAGTTTAGCTCATTATTGCCGAGATAATGGCCTACTTCTTCATATCCACCGTGCAATGCATGATGTTATTGATAGACAGAAGAATCATGGTATGCACTCCCTTATGTCATTTCCTTCTGTTGGGTTAGCTTTTTGGTAGAAAGGGCGGTAGTAGAATTGCGTTAGATCCTTCGCGTCACGCTACTCTTGGTTGTTTTCCTTGCAGGGATGCCCATTGTTCCCTGCGATAACTCCTCCGATTCCCCTCTTTTTTCAGTCTTGGGCCGGCTTATTGGACGCTCTTGGTCTGATTTAATCATAAATCTAATCGGTTATCCTCATAAAAAGCGAAAACCAAACGAGCATCCAGAAAGATGGGAAGCATTCTCAAACCCAACATTATTTATTTTAGTTCAGCAATATGTCTGAGTTTATCACGAAATATTTTTCAAAGTTTATACGAAAACAACCTTTTACACTCAAAATCAAAATGGGAAAGGTTACCATCACTAAATTAATTACAAGCAAAATATGTTTCCAAAATTTTTGATATCTTTTCAAAACTCCCGCCTGAAAACTACAAAACCTCAAAAATATCTCTACTCTGTTTCTAATTTATAAATGCCGTTGCCAACTTCTTATAATAAACGTATAATTTTATTACCAAATTCTAATTATAACGGCTTTATATTGTTTTACCAAAAAAGCCAACTTTCTTTAAATCACTCATAATAAAATATCAAAACGAATAAAAAAAGTTAAAAAGTTATATCACCAACCGTTAATTTAGAAAAGGGTACAACCCGAGATATACATCACACATAGCAAAAGTCGAATTACATTCACTACTTAAAACACCTAAATAATAACGACAACACAGACGATTAAAATTAAAAATCGAAATTAGGAAAACACTTACTAAATTTTAAAACGAAAAGAAAGTTAATATAAACTCTCTTTAATTTCTTCTTCTAATCAGAGCATTTTCTTGCTTTGCTTAAAGCTTAAGCTCGAGAGAGATATAGAGAACAAATCTAACAACCAACAGGCACCATCGCTGCTTTAACTTTTGGTGGCCTTCCACGACCTCGACGCTCACCGTTAGGCTGAGCCGTTGGTGCTTCTTCTTTACCCGTCTCTGATTCCGTCTTCTGCTTCTTCGGTGGTCGTCCTCTTGGTCTTCCCGAAACACTCGGCGCCTTTGACTCCGATTGAGAATCCTTGGATTTGGGAGGACGACCTCGAGGCCTTGGTGGAGAAACGGAAAGAGCTGGGACCGCCACGTGGCTGGGATCGATTTCAGGTTTAGGTTTCGGAGGACGGCCACGGCCACGCTTGGGTGGAGCATTTGGATCTGGTTTCATGTAATTGTTTTTCACGATGACGATCTGGCCGGATTGTTTCATCTGATTGAGATGGTAGTTGAGAAGCGTCGTGTGAGACGGAGGTAAAGTCAGCTGAGTCGATTCGATGTGTTTGGCAATCGCTGTTTTGTTGCAACCGTTCGCGTCGTTGGAGGCTTCGATTGCTTCCATAATCATCTGAAATTTCACAGAAAACAAAATCTCAGATCTACGAATTGAAACAATTCGTTATTAACTGATAATACAATTTGAGAAAATATCTGATTTGACCTGAGGATACGGAGGGAGAGAGAAGGGAGGATTCTGTGGCTCCTGCTGCTCCATTGGATCTTGTTGAAGTTTCAAATCGTTCTCCATCGACATGTCAAACATGAATTCGCAGAGGAATAGAGAGAGTAGAGTACTGTTACAAAGAACCTGTGTGGGTTGAAACGGATTTTAACAAGAAAATAAATTAATTGGTAAAAGCGTTTTTCTTTGCGATTTAAATTAAAAAAATGTTTTTTGTTCAAAAGCTGATCAGACGGCTAGGGTAAGCGGAATCTGACGGTTATGGGTCTATCAGAATATTATCCTGCAGGATCGGTGACGTGGACTAAGGTGATAACTCTCGACTCTTGTGAATTGACGGTATTATCCCTGGTTTTGAACTTTATCTAGAATAAAAAATTGGGCAATGATTCGATGATTCGGCTCGTTGAAAGTCAACACGTGTCGAACAATCAATCGACGGAAAGGACGCAAGGAATGAGAACCTAAGACGAGACACGTCATTAGAAATAAATCATTAGTCCCTTACCAGTTACCATCACCAATAATAGAGCACACAAAATAATACTTGATGATAATAATTTTAAGAATGTAGAAAAGTGGGGGATTTACTCATATATATATATGCATATAAATCCCAGATATTATGTTTCTACAAGCAATAAGAACAGAGATCAAACCAATCAATCATGTGATTCTATTACTCACAAATCTCTCCCCCCACCCAAAAACCAACCAATGAAGGTACAAACGTGATCAAATGAGGCCAGTGCTACGGAACGGGTTATTTTGTTGGTTAACCGCGAAATCACCAAAACCGGTGGTGTTTGGCTGCTGTGAAACCGGGTTAACCGGGAATGCCCCAAAATCACCAAATGGATTACTATTATTGGTATGAAGCTGAGGCTGATGCTGATAAGTTGGCTGATAAGTACCAAATGGGTTGTTTACGGCTTGCTGCTGAGGTGGTGGAGTGCCATTGGACGATGCAAAAGGGTCGTGGGCTTCAAAAGGATTGGGAGCTGGTTGGCCATAGACAGGACGTTGGGAAGCTATGTAGGCTCCATCATCATATAGACTGCTCAGTGTAAGCGTGTCTAAGCCTCCAGCCTAAACATTTTGATGCACAAAAACAATGGGTCTCAAAGATTAGCATCCACACTCTCCTCGTATCTAAGCAATGAACTTTCTATTCTCACGGTTCCATAACTATTTTGCTAATAACATGGTCCTTTATTCTCAAGGTTTAGAAATTTCGATAACACAGTGCATGTGATAACTCTTTCATTTGAAACCTTGGAGAATTTGTCCACATTTAGTGTTGAGGTTTATCCTAGGCTCTCAAAATTTTGGTTTTCTATTCAAAGTTCCAATTTTCCAGCCTAGGAGGCAACTACTAACTGAAGTTGATTTTTGTGATATACTATATAAAACATATGGCAAACAAAGGGAATAATGCTTACCAATTTCCTCTCGGTGGCTGCAGAGATATCGCTGCTGGGTGCTGTCACCAACGCAAGCTCCCATCCCGTAGGATCATAATCATTTGCTTGGCCAAAACGAGGCGTTGGAGGATTAACTGGAAATAGAGACAAAGATCAGAACTGAAAAAAAAAAAAAAAGTAACAGTCTCTGCAGACTGGCATATTAGAGGACATGTAAATGATCCAACAAGAAGCTCACCATCAGTTGGTATAATGGCTAAAGCAAGTGCATTTTGGTCTTCAATTGCTGATGCATCAGCAGCAGTAGTGTTCAGACCCTGTGGGAACAAATTGAACAAAGAGAACCTGATTCATAAGAATCACAATAGGGAGCAAAACTGAAATTCAACAATCATAAAATGATCATAATAGAATTTTCACCAGTAAACCATCTGTATCAATGATGTTCTGAGTGTTGGCTGAAGGAGGAGGCGGGGGAGAAGGTTCATTGTCTTTAGGTTCAACAACGACATTCTCTGAAGGTAAAATTTCATGTTCTTCATGCGACGGTTCAGAGTCTTCGGCAGTCAGTCCATCATCCGGCCTATACGTTAGAAGCTGAGTGTAGACAACTTCATTAGCACATAAGACAGAAAAAAATGGCAAAACGACCAAAAAATTTGGATCTTTAATATGAGAAAATATGCATACATACCAGTGGTTCCGCTGGGACATCTACAACCCGCGGTGCTTCTCTAATATACTCCTCCATGGTTGTCAGAAAAGATTGTGGAGGCTGGAGAGAACAACAATAAAATGTATAAAGTAACAGAGGCAAGCAATCGTTATCAATTAATTTACAACAAGTTGTCCTCATATGGTACCTCTCTTAGAACAGGAAATTGAAAATTCCTAGCAAGTTCCAATCCTTTGCAGGCTTCATAAAAATCAGAAAGGCTGCGAGCCTGAAAAACACATTACCCCTTGTTACACAAAAAAAATTTTCTAGACAAGTGGGATATATACCGACAGAAATAGCCCAACAACATCACCTGCTGACCCGCACGCTTGTATATTTCAAGGGAATTGATGGCTTCATGTTTTGGCATTTCAAAGAACTGCAATATATGAAAAATGAGCAGGGATAAAGGAAAGAAGATAGAGAGACGTGATAGTTATGATAGCCAAAAAATACTAGACCTACCTTGTCAATGAGGTTGATGATTCCATCATTGATAGCACAATAGACTTTAAAACTCTCTTTCAACACCTATCATACGATCACAAAGAAGTTAAGAAATGTTCTTGCTTGCTTTTTCGTATGGACAAGAAAGCTTTTGAAGAACAAGACACCAACAACTGTGTTTAGTTGGGGAAATGTTAATTATAAGACCAGGGATCATTATCACTAACCAGAGCAAGTGCATATTGTATCACATGATTGTGGTTAGCAGCGCCTTCTGGCTGGAAAAAAAGAAAAGGGGCAAGACAGGTCGTTGATCAGCAACTGGAGCCACAACACAATGCAATGCCACAAACTATCAGCGAGTGAAACAAATAACACACAAAAAATTACCCTGCAACCAATGAGACGATACAGAAGCTGCTGCAAAGCTGGCAACTGCTCAAGGAGTCCTTCACCATCTAAATCCCTGGTTCTACTATACCCCTGGCCATCCACAACACACAACCGAAACAATCAGAAAAGAAAAAGAGGTAGAAACACAAAACAGATGAAACAAAAACAAATTGATACCTTATCCTGCCCTGGGGCAGATTTTGGAAGACGCTCTGCCTCAGTATCATATTTTAAAACCCTGAAGCATTCAAGCCGTTCCTCAAGGAATAATGCATAAGTACGTACCCAAGCTGAACAATCCCAGGCTGCAAGAGAAACAAATAAAATTGCCACTTGGAACCTCTTTTGATTCTAACACATGCCCACAAATTAAGCAGAAACACTGAATTGACTTACCAATAGGACTTGAATCATCCTTGAAATTAGAAAGTTGCAGAATTCGTCCTCGCTGCGAAAAATTCAATAGCTCCTCTCTAAAAGTCGGATCTCCCTCTCTCAGAAGCCGGTGAATAACAATTAGTGTTTTCAATGCAACCTATTGAAGCAACACAGTAGAGAATATACATAAAAGCGATCAGTGTTCATGAACTAACTAACTTGGACTTCAATTACTAAAACCAAATTTCAAGCAAAGAGGATTATATCATCAAGGAACACACAATAAATCAGATCAAATCTTACCGTCCAATTTCTGGTTTTATGCAACCGCCGAGAAAGAGCGTGAATGCAATAAGCAACATCTGCTCGAGCACGAGTCACTGACGTTGCAGCGAAGATTTCTGAAACAACAGAGAAGAAGAATTAAATCAGATCTAAGAATTTTCCCGAGAAAAAATAACCGATACGTAAAATCACTCACTTCTGAGATGCCGATCTTTGGGAGGACACTCAACATGATTTGTAGCTTTCACTATCGCAACATCTAAATCCTAAATTACATGAAAATTCAACACACCGAAACACAAATCTGCTATTAGAGATTTTTTATTCTGCAGTTAATCAAAAAAATTGGTTAATAAATTGAGAAATCGGAAAGAGCTTACGGCGTAATCGCTATTGACACGGACAAGGCCGACTTTGGTGGTGTCTTTTAGGGCTCCATAAGCTTTTCTCCAAGACTGAAGCGTTCCCATCGGAAACTTCAGGAGACTCGTTCAGATCTCTCTCTACGAAACCGGAGATGACGTGTCTCAATCTCGAATCGTCTTAAGATTTTTTTTTCCCGAGAGAACCTCTAGGAAAATTCACGGGAAATCAGAGAGCCTAACGAGAAAGAGAATAAGAAAGTGAAGAAGGCAAAAAAGAGACGCGAGGTTTTAGACTCGTTTTATTTCGATATATTTTTCCTGATTTTAAAGTCAAATTACTCAGAGTCAAAATTATATAAAATAGCCAAAATTTTGAAATTTCTGTATACTAGTATCATAGTTTTTGTTAATATTATATGTACGTTAATTGATTATATGACTACACGAAATAAGTAAACAAAACATGATTTAAATAATCAAAGAAGAATCGGGATGATGATGGTAATTTTAATTTGCTCAAGAGGATCCATGATTAAAGCTCACGCGAAGCATAAATGGTAATTATAAAATCACAAAGCCATGTGTACCTATGCAATATATTAGTACATAATACATTAGTAGATTCATATACTATAATATATACTAGACTACCGTCAGCAATTTTAAAGATGACGATGAATTTATGATATTTAATCAAACAAAATAACTTAAGAAATGCGGTGGACATTATAGAATTGAGAATAAGAATTTATGATTATAGAAAAACTTTCCTCTATTTACAACAACAGAATATTATTTATTTTTTCAGACTTCAGACATTAATTTTTGCTGCCACATAACCTAATTTTAAAATGGATTTCGATTTCTTTATAACATGTAAAAACGATGAAGCGATGGAACATAAACAAAATATGATGTCATTTTGTAAAAACTTTCCTTTTATAGCTGTAGCAGAGTTGCAAGTTTACATATATTTTTTTGTTATAGCTGAAGTAGAATGAATTTAGCAAGACTCCTATCATATGATCCATATACCAGACTAAAAGTGTAATTAATGTAACATATGGGTAATATTTGTATTGTAGAATCACATGAATCAAGTCATCAAGTAATGGGAGGCTAAAAGGGAGTTTGATAACTCCACAAGCTACGAGCAGAGACAAAATCCGTATGGGAAGAATCCACTGAATTGTAAACATCAAAACTGGTTTCCCTGCAACATCAGTTAGATGTGATTAAGCCAACGCAACTATGTATGGAATAAAATGTGATTCGGAAGATATTAGTTATCACTAAACTAACCGGAGGAACGTAACTTAGTCTCGGTTCGCTCTACCAAGATTTCACCAATCTCTCGAAGCTTCTTCTCTAGTTTTCCTTCAAATTTATTAGCATGACCCAATAGAAGCTCATCGAATACCGGATTCATATCCATTTCCACACACACACACAAAATCAAAATCAAAATCAAAATGGTGCGGTGGGAATTACAACTATAAATTCCACAGTCGTAATTATTGTTTTTACCATTCGGAATCACGATATGATCCAGCGCCAAATGCTCGCTCAATCTGAGCTGTTAAAGGCTTGTTGTCTCTCCGTTTCTCGACGGAGGAGGAAGTGGAGAGGGTGAATCATTAGTTAGAGACACCATTGACGGCGTTGAAGCTCTGGTGATGGTGGACAACACCGACATTGCCTCCTCTTGTCTTTGTGTGGTTTGAATTTTTTTTATTAAGAGGTTTGTATCTTTCATCCACTTTGAATTCTCCAACCAATTAAAACTTAAGAAAATGCCAAGTCAGCTAAGACAAGCTTGAGGTTTTTTTTTCTTTTTTTTTTTTTAACAAGAAGCTTGAGTTTTGTTTCTTCTTATTTTTCGGTATGATATTTTTTAAGTCTCATCAAATACGCAATTTCCCTTTCCACATAAAATGCGACTATATATCCCTTAATCGGATGATTCATTTAACGTGTAAATTTGATACAGCATTGTGTTGTTTAATATTTGAATAATGTCAAATTTTGGTTACTAGAAGAAACCTTTTTCTTTCATAACCAAAGGAGAAAGGTGTGTATACCTTCCAAGACTTGAAAAAGGTTAATATTGTCATTTAAACACACAAGTATCGTTTTCCAAAGGCTAATCGTGCTTAACCAAACTCCACCCACTCTTAAACAACATTATCAAACCACTAAAAAGGATTTCATAAGAACACAACAGAAGAAAATGATCCATCATTAGAAAAGCTTTTAAGCTACCAAAGAAAGATCCATCCATTGGTAATGGCAGATTCCGACATAGAGACCAGTGCCAGCAGCAACCACAATAGCAACAGCAATAGCAACCACTCAACCGCATCGACCACAAGTGTTCACGTTACAGCCCTCGACGGCATTGTAAATGCAAATTCTCTTTTCACGGTTGCAGTCTTTATTGGAATCTCCTTCGACCAACCACGTGACCTTAGCCTCACGAACAGAGCCGAGTGCAATGCAGGAATAGACGTGGAACGAGACCTTGTTGTGTTTGAAGTCATCTCATTTGCCTTCTTTCTCTTCTCCTCCCTTGTGGCTCAAGGGATGAAGCTTGCCATCAACTTATTGAATAGCAAAGAAACAGATGAAGTGTTTAAAGCAAATATCAATAGTGATGTGCTTCGTCTTGGTGTGGTTGGTGCAGCTGGTGGATCTGTATTGGGCTGTGTTTTTCTTCTGTTGTCAATTGTTGATGTTATTCAGCTCCGTATCGGGCTGCTCTCTTGTGGCAGCTCATTGGCGATTCATACTGTGTTGGCGCTTGTGGTATTGGTCTCTTCTGCTCTTAGTGTTTATATCTTCACTGTGTTGTACTCTTTCAGGAAATGATTGATCTTTAAGAACCTGAATACCTGATAGTAGTAGAGTAACAAGTAGTTGTGAAATAGGCGATATAAGTATATATACATATGTATCTTGGATAATGTTCAATAACTCAATCATATATGTTTGGTTGAAAAATTAGTTACCGAGAATGAAAATTCTGCAAAACTCAGTCGTTATCTTGCAAAACCACTAAGCTAACAATGAAACGAACCAAGTCCTTTGAATATTGAGAGTTCATCACTAGAGACTAAAAGATCACACAAATGTATAAGCCTGAATAAAGCAATGGTCAGCCAGAAACAATCATATATATTGCAAAAAGTATGTTTTTTGGAATAGTTTATTTGATCACTAGAACATGATTACTATTGGCTAACAGCTTCTTGCTCAGACTCAATGAAGCTGATCAAAACTGTGAGGTTTAACCAATTAACCAATTACTGCAATATTAAAGTAAATATGTGTATACTTAATAAACTTGGGTCTTCAACATAGAAAATCAAATGCAGCAAACCTAAAATGAATGGGAGGCCAAAACATTCAAAGCAGCAATCATGTGGTTGAAATTATATATCTGAGTATAAGAAAGTTCACATGTAATTGAACATATCAAATTGATTCAAGGGATATGAGAAGCACAAAGAAAGCAAACACAAAGATTCATACACAAGACCACAACAACATTTTCAAATTTTCTAAGAAGAAGTCACTTGCCACTTCTAAAACATAGCCGAGAGGTTTTTTTTTGTTTTTTTATTTAAAAAAAAAAAAACTATTTCTAAGAATCGGCTCATGCTTTTGCTTCACAATCTTGCTATCCTTAAGCTTCGGAATCTGAATTTTCAGATAACTAACACCAACTAGATAAGAGAATTGTACCCTAACTCCAAAAAACCTATGATCCAATTTCCTCCAGTGATAACCAAAACCTTCGATCAAGTTAATTTATACCTGGGCTAGAGATCACGATGAGATGCAGTGACATCGCCTACTCGATCTAGACAAACCGATGAAACGTATTTCCTCGATCAAGCACTCTTAGGCTAAAGATGCCATTGTCATTGAAGCGCTCTCTCGAGCTCCCTTGAGCTACGAATCCTTTCGGCATCCATCAATGCCGTAGATTAATCTAAATGTCATAGTTACCCTTAGTCCCTCGATCGAAAATACGACACCGTTTTAATTGTTTCTCAATGACGATCGTTTTTAGCCTTTTGAAATAAACGACGTCGTGTGTCAGGTTGTTACACGTATGATTATATTTCTGCAAATGGGAGACGTTTATGATTTGATGTCAAGTTGATGACTTGGAATCATGAATATGTTCTATATTTGGTAAATATAAGCAATCGTTTTTCTTTAATTTAAAAATACATTACCAAAACAAGAACCTACTTATCAAATCATGTTTGACTTTCGTGCATAATGGAATTACTAGAAAATTATTACTAATTATATCATCCCTTTTGACGTAAAAAATTAATCAACTTTGGTTTTTTTTTCTTTGGCAGGGATTTTTCAATTTGGTATTGAGTTGTAAGTTGTAACCAATTTGGTTTGGCTTTAGTTGGTTCCGGGTTTTCTGTGTCAAGTAGAAAACATTTTGTTTGTTTCTAATAAGAAAATAGAAAAGAAGGAGAACTCTACAACACAAGAAATCCTGAAGGACATAAAATATATATATATATATATATGCTGTAAAAACTCTTTTTAATAGTGGATTCGATATTTAGGTCTTCGTTGAGAACGTATTCGCTGTTTTGATAAACTTGTAATTCACGTGTGTGTTCAGTCTTGTGTTTTCTACTATTATCTTTCGGTTATGAGATTTCTAATGAATAATCATTTAGTTTGAAGATATCTCCGTACATAATTCAACACATGCTAATAGTGAAGTGATCAATTACTATATCAGGAGGAATAAGTGAAGAAAGATAGGCCAAATCTTATGATGAAAGATTCCGAGTCTTATCAAATAGATTTGCGCATGTCGCCTTCTACATGTCCGCATGTCGGCACATATTACTGTCTTTAATTTTAATTTCAGACCCAGCTTTTATTACTCTCGCTGTGTGTAATGCAATTATGATGTAATAAAATGAGTTCTGTTGAAAAAAGTCATTATGATGATTGGCTAAAAACAAGTAATTTTTTTGATACACCGAACAATATGGATAAGTCCATAAGACGAGCCACCTTTATCCATGTGGACTTCATGCGTCTTGCACCTGAAGCCAACGAAATCAAAATTCGTTGGTCCTCCTCAGCTCTGTTCCTCTTGTGCATCGTCGTTTTCATAAAAGCAAATTGAATATGATATTTAAACTATATTTTAATTGTTTTGTTTTCACTCGTTTTGACGTCGTAGATCTTAAATCTTATTAACTCATATCAATGTGTCTCCCCTCTGGCTAACCGATTCTTCCTTCACCTCCTTTTTTATTTTACCAGGCACGTGTATTCATGTAATCCATACCTTATAAAATTATATTTATTTGTTTTTTGTATAGATTTATAACACACACATATATATTTTATATAGAGGATAAATAACTTCGGGAAACGAATTTTTGAGATGTGAATGTGAAGTTCACATGGGCATAGTTTGTTCCAACGTCTGCATAGATTCCTTGAATTGGGATTTTCTGAAATCATGGATAATATTAGCTTTATGTAAAATATTAGATGGTAACACAAAAATGTAATGTTAGGTTTTCATATGTATTATAAGAACATCTAATATGAAATCAAGCATTTTCATTAGCATTTTATCTTTTAAATGTAAAATGTGACAAAAGAAATGTAAACAAACAAATTTCTTAAACAAATTGCTCAAAATGATCGCAACCTATTTACAAGAATATGTCAGTGAAATTATTATTCTACTATCTGTACAGCCTTAAATTTTCGTTCGATACAGCTTTATGGCGAATTCGCAATACAGCTAAAAGATACATCAAGACAAGCAAAATAGTAATGACCACTTAATTTTAAGATTACTTTCCCCCTTTATCTTTTGATTTAACTTCTTCTTCTTTTTTTAACAAATCTAAATTGCGGTAATATTATCCCTTGATTAAAAGTTCAGTGATACTCTCTAAAATTGTGTTAATTTATTAAACCTTTTCTAATTGATTACTTTTGATTGGTATTATTTCGATATTTTCCCTTATATATTTGTGAATTGCTTTACCGTTTACTGCTTCAATTAACATAAGGTGACTGCGAGTCATATGTAACCGAAGCGTGCCACGTGGTAAGGAGGCAGCGCCGGAGCGTGCAGTTCAAACTCCGGATCGGCGGAGGTAATAGAAAGGTGCGCACTTTCATGCTTGGACGACACGTTGATAATTTCCAGGCTGTCTAGAGCTGTCTTTATTTGACGCGACTTTCTCTGCTTGGTACGCTACACGCGCCTACAGCGGAGTGGGACCATCATTTTTTAGTTAATCAATCATAAATTTCCACTTATAATATTGTTTTGGTTTAGACCCAAAAAAAAGTTTCTATATATATAATTTTTTGGTTACTGTATATTATTTTCGTTAGAAAAAAAATGTAATTGTTTGCTGTACAACTCACAAGTGGATTAGTCTAATCTGCTATAATTACTCAAAACCTTTATATAATATATATGATCTACTTTCACAATTTTACAATTGAAATTTGTATAATCTTATAGAGAACTCATAGATATGCATTATTTATAAAACGGGGCCCAAATTCATTCTTTTATTTTATTTATGAATTGGTCTTTTAAAAGCGTACGGTTGGTTTTAATTTATTATTCAAAAAGAAATCATGGTTCCGATAATCATGAATATTCTGCATTAGTGAATGACTGAAAAGCCTTTGCGATGGTTTTCGGAAATGCCTTCAATCACACCATTGTCAACTTTTGTTTTCTTTTTCTATAAGACTTAAATGTGTTAAATAATCAAAGGTGTTACAAAACAGAATATAAAGCTGATTTAGGTGAGGAAAAGAAAAAGGAATAATTCTAATTCTGGTATTCATGCAATTTAGGTGCCCCTACCAACTATGAGTGGTCTCCCTGCCACCTCTTATCAATTGATGGCAATTCACATTTTTGTTTGTACAAACAAGTTTTTGTAATTCATTTTCTTTCTGTGTAATGTTCTCTATTATTATATATATATATATATTTTTTAAGTATGCTAATTTTTTTGTGACAGATGATTTGATAGCATATTCATTATCTGTCGTCCACCAGAAGGAAAAATCAATGGGAGAACTTGATTGCAATCCACCAACAACATATAAAATTAAGTGTAGTTTTTTTATGGATGTGAATTTATATGGAATGAAAATAATTATCAATGCTTGTCAAGAACACATACAATTTTCAAAAATCCTGAGACTACCCATAGTTTTAGCAATGATGTTTTGCGAGTTGCTCTTTGCTATATGAACACATGAAATAGATACGAATGCATAAAATGATTAAAATCTAGTTGTATATTTGCTGATATACGTGTAGCTGGTTGATAATTGCAGCCAAAACTTGTCGCATAGCACTAATGATCAACACCAAAATGGATAGTAATCGAGATATAACTATTTCAATCTATACACACACAAAAAAAAAATAAAAAAATAAAAATATGTGATATACGTATGTATTTTTTGTTTTACTGATCGAACTTACGTTTTTTTTTTTTTGTGATACATATGTTTTCGTGCTAAAATCAAATATAGACGAATCATCAAGATCATGTGAGAAGTTTAATTTTAGTTTTATATAATAATGTAGCGATGGCCTGATGCCTGATGGTCATATCCGGATTCTTATCATCATCTTTGTGTTTTTCCTTGTAAGGATTTTAAAGGGTACTATATATATATATATATATATATATATAAAGGGAAACTGAATTTAATAGATTATTCTGTCAAGTTACTAATAATAATATGATATGATTAATGTATAAAAAATAGTGTTTATGTTTTCAACATAGTTATTTAGCGTAACCACCACTTATGTGTCTGTCGTTATACGTACATTTTGATTACTCTTGCGTTGAAATTAATTTATAACAGATATAATGTATGGATGATTTTATAAACTGAAAGGCACCTGGTCAATTTATACGCTCGGTATCATGGTTGTGAGTATTATTTCCTAAATCTTAGGCGGTGTATAAATTTTAAGATGATACATTACAAATAATACAGTGTATCAGGAAAAAGTATATTTATAATACGTAGTTTGGCAGAAAAAGATAAACTAATACGTATAATTATTATGACTTAATAGTGATTCACACAGATTTGCTGGTCGATGATTCCTCATGCACATAAAAAATAGTTTTAAAATATTTGTCCAAATTGACACGGGTTTAAGATTAATTAGATCATAACATTGTGTTATACAAATTAACAATTTTGCAACGCAAAAGGTTAAATAAATATAAAAAACACACCGAACGGAAAGCTACGTCTATCTCGAAAACTATTTGTGTCAAAAGATAATAATTGATGTAAACTATTGTCGTACGACATTCGAAAGTATTTATACTATGCATAGATATAAATAAATTATTTTAATTGCGAATAGTGTTAGAATTTGTAGCCGAGCTTTTATATGTTAAATTCTGTATTTTACATAGTGCTGAACTGCTGATCTATATGTACATGGTATCAAAACAAAAAACCCACATTTGACAAGTTTTCTCTAACTTTTTTCTCTTAAATTTTTTTTAAAGTACTCTTCTAAATTAACTTTTGTTTTTTTTGTTTTTTATATAAGGCTTTTCTAATTATATTATAAAATTTATTTACAAAAAAATTTCAATATTTAAAAATGTCAAATTGAAAAAATACGAATATAGATAATTTTAAAAATAATAATAATTTTTTTTTACGATTTTGCAGCTACTGCAATAATAATAATAACAATATTATGATTTTATGGCTCATCAATAGATTTTCGCAAAACGTTCTTAACTTTTATTCGGAAGGTGTTACTTTTTGCAAAAGAGGAACCTATATTTTAATTATTTTTTGTAATAGAAATTATATCTGCACCGTGGAATATATTATGGAGCCTAATGTACTCAATGAGTAACTAATTTTGATTTAGGGTAGTTTTCTATAAATTTTGGAAAAGGTAATAAAATTTTGATATAAAAGTCAAAAGTCTATTAAAATGGTGAAAACTAAAAATAAAGTATATTCGTAAATGATGTAAGTTTAAAATTTGAGAATTGTTAATTTCAAGATAATAATCACAATGGGTTTTTAATAATAAATACATGTTAAAACATATCTTATGTAATTTTGTAGAGCTGATCATCATAATTTAAAGTTTTATCCTAGTACAGTACCAAAACATAATTTTCGCAGAGAAAGAAAGAATTTTAATCCAACAGAAAACGTGAAACAGATATAAATACTAAGAAAGTGACATAACATCACATATTGTAACCATGAAGTTAAAAAAATGGAGATGAAGAAAGCAAGGAATCCGAAAAAACGGCCGTCAACGGAAACAGACTTAAGGCCCTACCGTTTAGATCTAAGAAAATCGGACACGTGTATGAATCACATGAAGTAGGGACCACAAATTCGAACGGCTTGAAAGCTATACCCTTCAATTAGATGGTGGGACCCCCCCCTTACACGTGGAGCCATCACGTGCTGTCAGTTCGAGTTTCCCGAAGGGTACGAATAATATAACTTTAGTAAATTATATTTGAAAATATCTGATGTAGAAAGAGGCCGTTAATGACGGCGTTAAGCAATGGACGAGAATCTCTTTATTTACTCGTGAATAATTTGACACTAACGGATGCGGCCGTTATGCTTAAAAACGGGTTTTCTTGTCGCACGATGGTTTCAAGTCTATTAATCTTGTTTGAGAGACCATAAAAAAAAAAATATATAGTTAAATGAAATAGGTGATGCTGTATGAACGAGGTTGTGAGTAAACTGTTTTTACTTTTTACATGCAATATAGTCTATTAAGTAACTATTTGTCATGAGTCATGACTCATATCAAAGACTTGATAACAACAGTCTTTTGGAGCTGTGAATAGTTGCAACTTGCAAGGCTTATGTAATTTAAGGCTCCCTACTAATATTAGGTTTGCATGCTTGATAATCTATTAATTTATATAACTGAAACTTTAACACCAACAAATGTCATAAATTAAATTAAATATTTACATTTTTGCTTACATGTTATAGTACTCTTTCTGTTGTTTCCGTAAGTTAAAAATGCATGTTATATTATATATAGATATTGACTCTAATTGTAGATTAGCACGTTCATTAAAGCAGGTCTAATTCTGTTTATTTCAAGTTGAAAAGATGGAAGACTATTATCTGACTAATTCTATCAAAGCCCAATACTAAATAAAACCTTTTTTTATTCGAGTTTTATGTTTAGCAAATTCATATTTTTAAAGTTCGGATTTAGTTAGTCGTGGATTGAAGTTTTTGTTGGTTTTAGTGATGTTTCTTTTAAGGTAAAAGTTTCCAAATCTTAATATGAATCTGTTTGATCGGAAATTTTGTTATTATAGATTTTTGAAGAAGAAGATATTGGAGCTCTAAAGTGAAACTTGTTGACTAGTTGTTTCAATAAGTTTTCAGCGATTAGATGTTCTTCTTAGAAGAAAAAGCAACCAGCTTATTTGACCGTCATTTATGTTCTTTTTTTTTTATTACACATGTTTTTTGAGTTTGATGCTAATCAATCCAAAACACGTTTATATGTTTTTTTTTTTATGTTGTTAATAAAATGAAATGACAAAAAATAATAAAACCCTTTTCACTTATGTAAAAAATTGTAAACATCTTAACAATGGCCTAATTCAATATTTTTTTCTTCTTTTATGAGTCCTATTTCAACCTCTTCTTCTTCTTTTCTTTTTTTAAATACTCGAAAATTTAAACGCATTGGTCCGATAATTTCCAAAACCCAATCACGTAATCTTTTTAGTAATATTAACTTCTGTGTATAAAACTTATACTTGCTGTAAATTACTATTGTTAAAACCAAAAATTACTATTATTTTCTCTGATCGTACGCATTTTAGATTTGATGTTTTCGATGGCTGGGGTTAAAATAAGAAGCCAAATCAAATAAATTGCTGGAAAAAGTAACACAATAATTTCTTAATTCATTATTTACTGGTTCAAAATCTGTCAATGTGTTATAAACCCAAGACATGGTTGAACTATTATCACCACAGAAGCTGGGAACTAAAACAGTATCATGAACTGACTTCAGCTTTTAAGTGAATTTAATTATCCACTGGAAAAGCATCTTCAGTTCTCCATCAAAAGAATAAACTAAAAAATTCCTAAATCTGTGTTTTAAAGATATGACAAAAGGTTAATGATTCTCAGACTTGTGATACATTTTTGATACTACAAACCAAATATTATAAAATGTCCATTTAACAACATTATTTGTTAGTAGATCCACAATATTTTCACTAGTCCATCAGATCTCGTAATTGAAATTTAATAATACGAGTTATGCATCACAATTCACACCAAAAATGAAAATTAAAATAGTACTTGACACATTTTTACCTATGCAATTTTTTCAGAATTTATTTATCAGAAACAAAATTCAAATCTAACTAAACTTTTCTTACTTGACACCTTCATTGTTACCTTTGAATGTAACAGTTATCGTACTAAAAAAGAAAAAATAATATATTTGTATATTCTCAGCCTTATCGCTTTCGAGGTGTAGATGAGCCCTCCTCTGGTACATTCATTGGTCGTCGAGCCCCATCACCACCATTTTTTTTTTTAAATTTCTTCCAGAATAAATATCTATTTATTTAAATATCTTTTCTGGTAAATAATGAAATATATATTTTAAGAATTATAATTAGTTCGTATGATCATTGAAGTGGTAGTAGCAGTGAAAAAAACAAAGCTATTCCCACCCAATGCTCGATTACTTAAGACTCTTCACCTAAGTCACATGTTCTCTCTTCTTCCCCAAAAACATAAAAAGCAAACCATAGATCCCAGATCAGACCCAATCAGAGATTAAGCATATCCAAATCACTGAAGAAATGAAGAGAGATCTTCATCAATTTCAAAGTCCTCAGTCTCGATTGTCTAACCATGGGACTGCAATCGCCGGTTCTTCTTCTTCTTTACCGGACAAGATGATGATGGTGAAGGAAGAAGAAGACGGTGGAAACATGGATGAGCTTCTTGCTGTTTTAGGTTACAAAGTTAGGTCATCGGAGATGGCGGAGGTTGCTTTGAAACTTGAACAATTAGAAACGATGATGGGAAATGTTCAAGAAGATGGTTTATCTCAGCTTGCGGCGGATACCGTTCATTATAATCCATCTGAGCTGTACACGTGGCTTGATAGTATGCTCTCGGAGCTTAATCCTCCGTCGGTTGCGTCTGGTTCTAACGGTTTAGATCCGATTATTGATAACTCGTTTCTCACCGGCGCCGGAGATTCTTCAACTGTTACTTCTATTGGTCGTTTCGCGGCGGCTTCTTCGGATTATGACCTAAAAGTCATTCCTGGAAACGCGATTTACGGGAGATCTAATCAATTCGCGATTGATTCTTCGTCTTCATCGAATCAAGTTGTGAATAATCAGAACAAGCGTTTGAAATCATGCTCGAGTCCAGATTCAATGATTACAACGAACTCAACGGCTCCGCAGATTGGTGGAGCCATTGGTACTACGGTGACAACCACCGCTACAACAACAACGGCGGCGGCTGAGTCAACTCGGTCAGTAATCCTAGTCGACTCACAAGAGAACGGTGTTCGTCTAGTCCACGCGCTTATGGCTTGTGCGGAAGCTATTCAGAACAATAATTTGACTATAGCGGAAGCTTTGGTGAAGCAAATCGGATTCTTAGCCGTGTCTCAAGCAGGAGCTATGAGAAAAGTTGCTACTTATTTCGCTGAAGCTCTCGCACGGCGGATCTATCGACTCTCTCCGCCGCAGAATCAAATCGACCATTCTCTTTCCGATTCTCTTCAGATGCACTTCTATGAGACTTGTCCTTACCTTAAATTTGCTCATTTTACGGCGAATCAAGCTATTCTTGAAGCTTTTGAAGGTAAGAAGAGAGTACACGTCATCGATTTCTCAATGAACCAAGGCCTTCAATGGCCTGCGCTTATGCAAGCTCTTGCGGTTAGAGAAGGAGGTCCTCCGACTTTCCGGTTAACCGGAATTGGTCCTCCGGCGGCTGATAATTCCGATCATCTTCACGAAGTCGGCTGTAAATTAGCTCAGCTTGCGGAGGCGATTCATGTTGAATTCGAATACCGTGGCTTCGTCGCTAATAGCCTAGCCGATCTCGATGCTTCGATGCTTGAACTTAGACCGAGCGAGACCGAAGCTGTTGCGGTTAACTCTGTTTTTGAGCTTCATAAGCTATTAGGTCGTCCCGGTGGGATAGAGAAAGTCCTCGACGTTGTGAAACAGATTGAACCGGTGATTTTCACGGTGGTTGAGCAAGAATCAAACCATAACGGACCGGTTTTCTTAGACCGGTTTACTGAATCGTTACATTACTATTCGACTCTGTTTGATTCTTTGGAAGGTGTTCCAAGTTGCCAAGACAAAGTCATGTCGGAAGTTTATTTAGGGAAACAGATTTGTAATCTCGTGGCTTGTGAAGGTCCGGATCGAGTCGAGCGTCACGAAACGCTAAGTCAATGGGGAAACCGGTTCGGTTCGTCCGGTTTTTCGCCGGCACATCTCGGTTCTAACGCGTTTAAGCAAGCGAGTATGCTTTTGGCTTTGTTTAATGGCGGTGAAGGGTATCGTGTGGAGGAGAATAATGGATGTTTGATGTTGGGTTGGCATACTCGGCCGCTCATTACCACCTCAGCTTGGAAGCTCTCGGTGGCGTACTGAGTTGACTCGAAGCCGACTGTATTGGTATTGTGAGTCGACTCGGTAATTTGAGTTTGAATCAGTGATCGGTGATGACATATGTTCGGACCAGACCATAACCGAACTGAATCGAACCGTTTTGTCTTTTGTTTATTTATATTTTTCGCCTATTTCAATTTCTTATATATCGTTTTCGTAGGTCATTTTTAATTTATGCTTTTTTGGGATCAATTAATTAGGCGGAGAATGTAGTAATTAAATAATTATAGATTTTTAAATAAAACTATGCTTAATCTCAATTTCTTAGCAAAATAAATATTCTCTTAACTTCACAATGAATGAATAAATTGAAGAATTGGTGATATTAAATATTAGGTATGAGTATTAAAGTAAACTTGAGAAAGGAAAAAGGGATGCGAGCGAGAGATATAATGATTACAAAGAGTACTTTCTGGAATGAGGTTTTGAAACTTTTAATCAACGTGGAGTTTGATGTAACCATTTTCTGCTTACATTTTTCTCATTGGCTGCTATCACATGATGGATTTATGTCTCATTTCGATAAAATTTTTTTATTATGGTGAATATATTCTTTAGATGTACATATCACCTTTTTAGTTTTTATATTTGATGTTTTAATCTTTGATAAGTGTTGAATATCTGGTGTAGCTTGATGCATATTTTATGCGTTAAGCGCATTGAATTATTATAAACCGCCGGAACATTTAAAAAAAACAGGTATCCTAATTATTTAAATGTAACCCACATATTATGAGCTCGATATTCTAACATATTCTCAAAAAAAAATCGAGTTATTTTTAGTTAGAAGCTTATTATATTAAGTTTCCAGAAATTAGTAGATGCCCACAAGGCAGGCAGCTCAGTTTCAAAAGGATCGAACCGACCCATATCATTATATAAAAATTTAACCACATAAATAAATCTATAATCTCGATTATTAATGAATAATTGTCCACATTTCTGATGTTGATTATTAATCTTATCTTAAACAATGCGATATTTTTTTATTAATCAGATGATATAAAGGAAGGTCCCTACATGTATGAAATGCTTTTTAACCACGCCAAGTTGCCAACTTGCATGTGTGCAAATTCTCCTTTGAGTCTTTGACCCCACGCTTGATTTGAAAAATATATATTTTGTTTTCCTCTATCATATGAAGTTTCAATTTTATATTATAGGGTCCATATATTAAATCTATCGCTGTCCTTTCAAATATTTCATGTCAGTATATTATTATTGTTACCTAATTTTATATACGTCTAAACATATATAAACATTGAATTTCGGCAAAGTATTTGTTGCAAGATTCGACATTTCTACAACTTTTTAAATAGTGTGAATCGAATTCCCATTTTCCTTATTCTCAAAATACATTATTTTTGAATATTGGTTTTGGCATCCAAATGATTATATTTTGTTAGCTCTTAAGTTTAGGTAAAATTTTGACGAAACCGATCGGAACAAACTTGGTTAGATCTAACATAAGAACGAAAATTACATATAGGAGTAGGGTCAAAGCTCATTTTGACTAAATATATTTTTTGTCATCAAATTTTAACTCCCAGTTTGATTGGATTCGTTAAACAAGTTGTTTTTACTGTATATCTTACAATTAAACAATGACTGATTCATATATATACCCGACTGAAAATGAGAAACGAAGAAAATGAGGGGAAAAAAAAACATTAAGATCTTTTTTTATAAAAATAACCCGATTAAAACCCTCCATTATAATCCCCTCATCGCATCCCTAATTTACACTAAAAGGATTTGAGTTTGCACTAAAATATATATTATAAACGGTCCATTCATTTGTATGTCAGAATTTTATTTGGGACAGTAGGCGGACCAGATTAAAGAATGCTACGTCGTTTTCATTGATTTAACTTTTATTTATATACGAAAGGAGGCGCTGAAAAGCAAACCGAAAATATATTATTTACCTTTCTACTTATAACTTTTTTTTTTTTTTGGTTTTATATAACTTTTTTTTCTTGGGTCAACTTATACTTATAAATTTGGAAGAATACGATTACATGGGTTACATAATTTACATTTATAGACAACTTTATAACTCGGTGAAATGGATTATTACATAAACAAATTCCAGTGAATGATTTATAAAATGTTGTTTCTGAAAAGAAGAAAACAGTTTGTAGGGTTTTAAGATAAGTAAGAAAAAATATATTCGTGAGCCTGGGAATAGAGCAGTGCATGTCAAGGAACAGTAAATGAATGTGACATTTGATTTTTATGATTTTATCCACCTAATTCTGATTTATCCAGATTGGGGCGGTCCATTATTAATTATTTTTAACTTTTTCGGACTAATAGTTCCATTTATTAACTATATATATATATATATCTAGTTGCTTTTCATCATTTTATTTTGTTACCAAATTTTATTGGGTTTATGACTACATTAATAGTTATCAATAGTCAAATAGTGAAAATAGCATTTCAATTTTCAACTCGTTCAATCAAAGTCAAGACAAGGATTAAAGGCCTCTCTCATTTCTTAAATAGAATTTTCTATCGCAGTTACTCGTGCCACCAACATGATGAGCTATTTGTATTTATTTTAGCATTTATTGATTTCGAATGTAAGACTAATTGCATTCAGTTATTGAAGTATACTGTATTACTACATAATATCAGCAAAAATGCTATGCCATGTAATGTACAATAATTAAGAAGCGTCAAATTTGAGACTCTTAATATATATTGACGCTTCCATATGTCGTTAACTCAAATGATTGAATCTAATACTATCTGATTCTCAGATATCAGATAAAATTTTGAATTTATATAAAAAAAACTGAAACTTGCCGCCAAAAAAAAAAAAGTTGAAACGAATATTAAACCACACTTGTATAAAATTTTGGCTCACAACATAGAGTTGTAGATTATAAAGCTTTCTGCTAATATTTGTTTTAGATACAATGGATTACTTATAAAGGCAAATGGAGAGTTGAAATCTGATTTGTAGTCATTAGTCAACTTCGTCCATCAACCATTGGCCGAAAATAACTTCACTTTTCTAGCTACCTACTGTACTTTTAATGTTTCACACAATCATGGCCCAATAAGAACAAATGGGCTGAGACTAACATATTTATATTAAAAAGTCCATAAAAATAATCAATCTTAGTTTCGCGCTCGTCTTTTTTTCTCTCGTTTCCGTTAAACCCTTTTTACTTTTTGTTAACAGAATATCTCTTTCCTTCTCCAAGAACGCCATTTTAGATTCAAAGAAAGCTGAACATTGGATCTTTCTCGAAGCCCAGAAAAGATCGCAGATAGGTTTCTTGATCTGTGAAATTAGAGAAAATCAAACGAATTCACAGATTTTGTAAGATTCAATCTATCTAAGAATAAGAATCTCTTTTCCTGAAGATTCGAATTCAGATTACAGTTTCTCTGTTCTTTGCTTTACTCTGTTTTGTTTCAGGTCCATAGCAGAATCGTGGAATGTATGCAAGGCTACATGAGCAAGGAAGAGACTGTGAAACTTCTATACGATGCATTTGGAGTCAAACCTAAATTTACCAGATTAAGTATACTCTCAACTCCTTTTTACCGAATCATCAATGTGTCAGAGACAAAACATTTCAAAAATCGAATCTTTATGTTGTAGTTTGGTATCTTCTTGAAAAAATCGAATCCAGATTTCTTCAGTTGGTTCAAAACACATTGCGAGAAGATTCAGGATGTATCAAGTAAGCAAATGAAAACCAAGAAACCAAGAAAAAACCCTATTATTTCTTCTCTTCTCACCCAAGTTTCGTTTTTTTTTTGTTCTGTTTTGTGACTGGTGAAGAAGTAACCGCTCTTGCTCAAATCACTCCATCAAATGTTAGAGATTGAAACTTGTAAGTGCCTTCAAAAGGAATAAGCAGAATCTGTTTTGAGGTTTGTTTGTTTGTCTGATTCTCTCGTTATTGTTGTGTAGTTTCTAAGTCAGATGAAGATTTACCAGAGGCAAGCACAAGCTATACAGAACCAGATAACAAACCTAGAGGAAGAAGGTCCAAGTCTCAAATGGAGAAAAAGCTACAACTACTACTACTTTCTTCTATGAGTTTATGTAAATAAACTTATCCTTGTTCATCGAGTCTTCCTAAAACTTGAAGAATCTGTTTGTTAACATTGTCTTTGATTCTGTTAGTGACGGAGACTGCTCCAAATGATGCATCATCACAAGTGCCTCAAGAAGCTGCTACTGCTAATGCTGGTGATGCCCCGATCTCAAGTAAAGCGAGGCGGTCCAAGGCTCGAAAGAAAGCGAAACAACAGCAACATGCTTTAGGTTCTCCATGTAATCAAGCTTCTCTCTTTTTCCTCTGTGTTTAATCCTGTGTGTTTTTGGTGTTTAACAGCATCTATTGTCTTTGGCTTCTTTTAGCAACGAGGACTGCTCCAAATGTCGAGAGAGCTGAAGTATCTCAAGAATCTATACCTATTGCTGATGGTGAGATCATTTTGTAGGAGATATCAACTAGTTTGGGACTGCTTGAGAGTATTATAGAACCAGTACACAAACTACTGAGCAATGGATTTGTACCACCTCGTTCTGCTACAAAATCCCTCAAGAAACAGCGATCATAGGAACAAGTGAGAGGTGATTATGAACAAGCAGAGATGCTGCAGGAGTTGGATCAACAACTGCAACAAGAAATGCAGAGATTGGACATACCTGGGAATCAAGCCAACGAAGAAGATACACTTTATGAGTGACAGAGATCAGATTCTCACATTAGCATAGTTTAGAAAAATATGAGTGAGAAATACATGTTTACGACTTTAGGAACACAAATTTGTCTTCTTTTTGTTGGTCTCTCTGAGACTTTTGTATTGTTGGTCTTATTGGTCCCTACCCTGAAGCTGTAGAAAACATGTAACAATTAAGGAAAATGCAGGAACGAGTCCATATATTCTATCAAATATAAATCCATTTATTTTGTGGCAAATTACAACAAAAGTGTTCTGATGCTTATTCCTTTGACAACAAAACCAAAACAAAACTCCAGAAATCTAAAAAAGAGCTGCAAAGCATGAATCTAATGAGAAGGAACCAGAAGGCCAAGGGACTTGTTGAGTCAGGTCTTCCACCTTCCAGAGGGCTTCCGGATTGTTGTTGTGACAACAGAGTCTTCAAGATTTTGAGACTCTAACTTCTTAGACAGCACAAAATTCCTTCATCCTGTTGACCCAATTTTCCCCCATGGATTGAATGTTGTAATGTGATACTTAAGACGATCACAGCATAAACAAGTCACAGAATCTGGAATAATCAAATCAATCACTCACCTTCAGAAGCCAAGTAGGGACAGTAAAGTAGGAAAAAGCTGGAATCAGATCCAAGAAGTGGAAGCCTTCCTTCACGAGCATAGCATTTAAGAGCATAATCAATCACATTGGCTACAGTTTCATCTTCTTTAACAACAAAACGAATCGGTCCAGCACTTCCTAACACATTAATGCTAACTAAGAATCTGTTTATCGTCGTCTTAGATTTCTGGCTTTTCTTATTCTTGTTGTAAAGCAACATCCTTTTAAACAAATTTCACCAATGCCAAAAAGAACAGTCTTTGATGGAGTTTAACGGTCGACGCCGATGCAACGGTAGTACCAGCCTTCCTTGGATGAGCCAAAAGTGAAAGAAGATGCAGAGAAGATACGTAGGAGGAGAAAGCTCGCCCTTGCAATGGTGCAACGGGAGAGCATATATTCTCTGGTGATCGGAGTTGTTTTTACCATTCAAGACGTTACAATATATCTACAGATCTGATTAAGAAAACAAATCAGAATCTAATGATCTTTTCGTTTGTAGTTTTTGATCAAAAGTTAATTTGAAAAGTGGGGATGGGAAACAGAAAGTTTTTTTTACGAGGATTGTGGTAATAATTGAGATTGAGGAATGGAGTTATCATATATGATGACAATGGAAATTAGGGTTTGATGAGGGAGACGAAAGGATGAGAATGATTGACCCGATTCTTCATCCGCAAGCAAAGCAAACCCTTTCAAGTACCGAAACTGTCTCTCCATTCTCATCCTATGTATGTTCGTTTGTCAGCTTCATGTTCCTGCGACATGCAGCTAAACGATGTTTATTTGTCAGTTATAGCATCCTGCACTTAAACACTACAACAAACATACGTATATTGTTACATTAGAAAATTTTATCCGTTAAAAAAGTATGGCAGAGCGTCTGGTACTATTGTGGCTGCAACTACAACTAATTAATGTTTGTTTGCTTACTGCAAGATGCTGCGACTGCTGTTACGATCAAATGCATTTAAACGAACAAACTGCAGCTGCCGTACATCGTAAACTATAATTGCAGCCGTAATCGCCTGCGCTTGTCACCACTCTTTTTGTTATTTTAATATTAGGCCTGTTAATAAAGTCCTGAAAACCCATATAAATATTGGGCCTGTTAATAAAGTCCTGAAAGCCCATTTATTTGGGTTTTTTTATTATAAGTTACGGTTGTAATATTTCATCAACGTTGAAAAGTAGCCTCATTTGACTACTCTCTCCACTCTTCTCCAGTCCTAATTTAATTTATTTTAGAGTAAATTAAAATATTTTTCTTTTTATCTAGGAAAGCATTTTAAAATAAGGATAATGTAGCTTCCAAAAAAAAATGAACTGTGTTAAATAATAATAATAATAATAATAATAATAATAATAATTCACCATTATCTAGCAACTTCCTATATAAAATATGTATTTTATAGTTTGGTTTGTATGATATAAATTTGATTTTATTACTGTTCGTCTCCTTCCGTGGCCGGAGTTATTTTAGACTGGACTCCTTCGCTGACTTTCAAACCTTGATTCTATATTTTGCGGTTGTCCCACGAACGTTTTGCTCTCCCAGGTATATTCTTGCCCCTTGCCTTCTGACTTCTCTATTGTGAATAGTTATCAGAATTGGGTTGAGTGGATAGTTCTGGTGTGGGGATTTGCTGATTTATCTATTTCGTGGCTGAGGATCTTGATTTTGGATATGGTTGTCTTCACTTTTGTGTTCTTTCTCGCATTCGTGCGACTCTTTACTGCTTTACGCGGTCCTATTGCTGCAGTATGCAGCTTATCCTTTGAGATTTTCATGTTTTTTTCTCTCATAGTGTCGCAGCGGGGAAGTCGTAAATTTGATAGTTATTTTTCTCCCGTTCAAAGGGATTCGATGGACAAGTTATGTCATGTTTTCTCCTTTATGGAATTTGATCCCCTCATATGTTTATCACTTGTGTTAAGTGGTTTGGTTGCATGGGTTTCTTTAATGGAGATTAGATTTTCTTCGGTCTCTATTTTAAGCAAAGACTCATTAAAATGGTGTTTAATAGCCTCATATTTTATAGTCGTTTTTAATTATTAAATGTGCATTTGATGTTGTTTCAATCTCATAATGTAGATCACATAATGTATTTCTTAATTTTCAAAGTTTCGCTTCACGTTGTTGCTCTATCGACGTCGAATTTAGAGGACTACTCTGTAATATTAGTAGTTCAAGTGTTATGGTTGCCGCAATTTTTTTCTTGTTGTTTTTATTTGTTTAAAGTGTAGTTGACGTTTATTTCGTTAACATGGTTTGTTTATCACAATTGGTGAACAATTACTCTTTCATGAAAAATTTTAATATACAAAACGAGAGGTTTGACAAAACAACTATGGTATTGTTCTCATCCGCTGATAAGTTATTATAATTTCAGAATAATTGGGGAAGAGAAGGTGTTGAATAGTTGGGGAGAAGATTACGAGCACCAATCCCTAATTTCTCTCCTTCTTCTACATAATTCTTCTCAATCAATGGATCAGAGGCCTCTGGGATAACTAACGATTCATGTCAAAAGAGGGATTAATCTCGCTATTCGCGATCATCGAAGCAGCGATCCTTACATTGTTATCACCGTCGCCGATCTGGTTCGATCTTATCATCAAACATCGATTCCTTTCTCACAATTCATATTTCTAAATCGATAGAGAATGAATCGCCTAATTATATTAGTTAATCAAGTTTTAAGAAAAATCGAAGAAGATTATTGTGAAATTAAACTTCGGATTCTCTGTTTCATATGAATCGTTCTGTGATTTATTATTATTATTATTTGTTTCTTCTTTAAATTCTCTGTTAATTTACCTTTTTTTTATTTAAATTAAAAAAACAAAAATGAACTATTCAGACAATTGAAGACACGAGTGGTGAAAAGAAATTGCAACCCAGTTTGGAATGAAGAAATGACTGTTGCAATTAAAGATCCCAATGTTCCTATCCGTTTGGTAATCCTTTGTTTCTATTGATTCAGACAAAAGCCAAAATCTTGACTCTTATGTTCATTAGGATAAACATTATTGTTTGTTGTTGTTATTGAAATTGTTCAGACAGTGTTTGACTGGGACAAGTTCACTGGAGATGACAAAATGGGGGATGCAAACTTAGACATTCAACCATACTTGAAGCTCTTAAAATGGGTATGGAGCTTTTGAGGCTACCTAATGGGTGTGCTATCAAAAGAGTTCAACCATCAAGACACAATTGTTTATCAGATGAAAGTAGCATTGCTTGGAACAATGGTAAGATCACACAAGACATGATTCTTAGACTTAACAATGTTGAGTGCGGCGAGATTGAGATCATGCTTGAATGGCATGAAGGTGCTGGTTGCAGAGGTATTACTTCCACTTCTAAAGGCGGCTCTTCCTCTACCTAACTAAAGGAAGAATCTGTTGTTGTTTCGATATGTATAAGAAATTATGTTTGTTTTCTTGATAACCATTTCAATGGTATGATCAAGAAGAAAAGCTGCAAAATTTGTGACTTTTGTATGTGTTCATTTGAATGTCTTTTTGGGTATCTCAGTTTCTGTTTTGGGATTTCTGTCTTTGTTTGTGTTTTATACTAGATTCGAACCCGGTACATTATCAGTCAATTGGTTTAATAAAATTTTGTAGTTTTTATTTTATTTTTTACTGTTTATAAATGTGTTTTGTTCAACTTTGAATTAAGACATGACCGGAAAAATATCAAATCATTTCCAGCCTTTTTTATCATTATTCCATGTTAGGATAGTTGAGTTATATTTTTTCGTGTAATTTTAATTTGTTGTTTATAAATTTTTCTATTTTTTTATTTAATGTATATTTGTAGTTTTTTTTGTTTTTTTTACTGTTTAAATATATTTAACTATTTTTCAATATCGAAATGTTTTATTTACATGTAACAATAGTAAATTTCTGTTATTTGAAATGGTACCGCGGGTACCTGTAGCAAGATCACGACACTGCAGGATTTGAGCAGTTGGTTTGAGCGGGATCATGACACCGCGAGACTTGAGCAGCTGGTTTTAGTTGGTTTTAGTGGGATCACGACGCCGCTAGACCGAACCAAATTATTATGATTTTGTTTCTAAACCGGATTCGAACAAGTGTGGTTCTGTATTAAACCAGTTTTATTCTCTCCCTATAAATACTTTAAACCTAATCTAGGTGAGACTTATGCTTTGTTTTAGGATTTCTCTTCGTCACTTAAAGGTTTTTCACAAAATCTGTGTATGAATCTTTGAGTTTTGAAGTTATAAATAATGTTTTCTTCTTAAATCTTTTAACTATTCTTATAAGAATCATGATTCACCTTTAAACAACCATGTTTCTTTGTGTTTCTTAGATATCTTAGAAAATGGTAGATTTATGATGATTAGGACTAGATTAGTGGATCTTAGGTTTGGAATGTTGTAGATCATTGGTTGTTAGGTGTTTCTAATGCTAGATTAGCTTTGATCATGCTTATCTAGAGTTTAGACATTTTAGTACCCATAAAGTATTCGATGAAATGTCGGAACCAAAATAACAAGTGTATTGCATGCTTAGCCTATAAAAATACTTGATTAAGATGTTTAGATGTTATTTAGTCTTGATTTTTGGTTACTTGATCGGTAACGGGAGTTATGATGATTAGGTGATTAAAGAATATATTAGTGTCACAGAAGTGGATTAGTCGAGATTGGTGATCTAAAATCGAAAGATTAGCTTGTTTAAGTTGTTTAGTGCTCCACTAGTTTAAAAATAGTCACCCTAAGTCAAATACCTTCTTCCCGAGAGTTCGATTTCGTTTATTTGATTTTAAAACCGATTTTAGTTATTTTTCCTTCTTTATCTAAATTCAAATTTCGTTACAAAAAAAAAATTTATGCTTGATTGAATAAATTTTTTTATTTCTAATGAATTATTCGTGTTTTCTCGTGGATTCGATCCTCTTTATGCTTAATAGCATATAAAGTTAATTGATAGCCTTTAAACCGTTTATCATTAACACTGAGAATACGACGGGACCAACCGATGATTGTGTGTTGTGATAGTAAATCAACCATCTACATTGTTACGAATTCAGTTTTCTATTGAAAGAACAAATCACATCAAGCTCGATTGTTACTTCATTCGTGAGGAAATTGTTTCTGGCAATTTAGTAACAAGGCATGTCGTAACAACATCTCAACTCGCATACATCCTTACTAAACCAATTGGGCGTGATGGTTTTGCAATCTTTAGAGACAAATTAGGCATACGAAATTTGTGTGCTCCAATTTGAAGAAAGGTGTGTGGGGATTTGATGATCCCTTTAAATCAGCACACTGATTGGAGTAATCGTTGGCTGAAGATTGGTTCCACAAGATTAGGAATATCGTATAATACCTTTACTATTTTAGACTTGTACATAATAGCTGGAGATTCTCTATGTCTCTATGACTCGTGTATTTATATCTTGTAATTCTCCTTCATCAATCAATATACAGAAATCATTTAAACCTCTGTTCCTTTCAGATTTCAAACTTGTTTTTTGGACACTTAGATTTAATGTTCCATTTCAGATTCACACGACCAGTAAAAACTCCTCTTAAGTTGCTCTCGATCAGCTTTTAAGTCACTATAAAATTTCTAAGATCAACAACATTGATCTACATCCATGATTTTCACCTTGTAATAAATTTTAACTATTTTGTTCACACCAAAGTATCAAACGGTTACAAGTCTTTCTCTATCTTTTAACGTTCTAAAAGATATTTTTCTTAGTCCTAGAGACTTTTTATGTTATATATATATAGAAGATGTTTCCCAACTTCCCCTTTCAAGGCTAACAAAATGTTTAATTGCATAAGAAAATATTCTTTTTAATTAATTTTTATTAAACTAATATTTTCATATCTCGTTCACTACACAAAAACATTTTTTTCGCTACAGCAAATTTAGTCGCTACATCGTTGCTAATATTAAATAGGAGACGAAAATGCGACTGACAATATGTGTCGAAAATCGTGCGTCGCATAATCAGTTCGTCACCTTTTTGTCGCTAAAAATACTACAATTAAGCGATAGAAATAAAACATCGCTAATATTGCGACACCGGCTTGCTACACTTTGGCAACTACATATCAGCGACGAATATATACCAATAATTTATGTAGTAAATTTTATCTACCACACTCTACAGTAGCAAATTTGTAGCAAATTTGTAGCAAATTTATTTCGTCTAATTGGCTACAACAAAAGTATTAGTCGCAAAAGTTTAAACTAATACCCAGAAACAGTAATAACTCGTATTATTATCCATGGTTTGATAAAAGAATCGTATTACAACTTAAGCTAATACACAAATAGTCTGATAAAAAAATCTTATCCATGGTTTTACAACTTAGTCAGCCATTGTTTGTCCAAGATGTTTCCCTTTGTACGAATTAAGTGTTTCTCACAGAAGACAATAAGATTCCCTGTTGATTTTATGTAAGAGTTTTATGACATCCTTGTAATCTTAAAACGACTGTATGTGGATAGATGTTAATTACTTGTTGGTGCTGAGGAAGAGACAGAATAGTGTCAACTACAGGAGATTTAAATGTCTTAGATAATGCAGCAGCCATATGATCCATCCTCACCTGTAAAAGTGAGGACAATTAAGGCCACGGATCTTGATATTAATGCCATATTCATATCATATCATGATTAATTAAGCTGAGCATATAAAAGAAAAAGTTTCAAATACTAACCACTGGATCATCTGGAGTTGGACCTTGTGATTCTCAACTAGTTGATCCTCTTATTTCTATTTCTAAGATTTCTAGAGCACTTGTGAAAATTTCAATCAAAGGAAAATGTTAGATTTCTGTATACTAACTGAGAGTCTGACCTTTAGTTAGAGATTTACGAAATATGGAGCCAAAGCACTATCTCACTCATGTTTCAGAAAATAAAAATAAACTGAGTGAAAAACACTTTAAAATGTTGAACTCACCTGCAGACACATTGAGCTTTTCTCATGTCACCTGATGCAGCTGCAACTTTCTGGCACAATGCAAATCAAGATGAAAACCAACAATTGATAGTTAGAGGAAACCAAAGCTGACTCAGAACTGAGATAAAAGATCAGACCAGCAAGGATCGGATTCTTACTCTGGCATAGAGCTCCAAGACTTTGGATTGAAATGCAACATATGGAAGAACTTGTTAGAACAGAGCTTAAAATTAGTGAGACATATAGAGACACAACATAGTATATCCTTTGGGATACAGATTTTCGGTCTCAAACAAGACATCTTAGCATGCAACAAGGTAGAATGAATTACCATAAGCCTCTCATGTAGTATCTTAAGGATCTTATCTGCGGAATAAGCATGGAAACTGATAACTATAGGTTTGCCTGCACAAGAAATAGTAGAAACAGCCGTTGGTGAGTAAATTCACTTATGTTTTCAAGTTTGAGACTTTCTGTGCACACAGAAAAGCATTACAAATTTACAAAAGTAAGGAATTCTCACAATTAAGGGACTTCAGTTTAGGAAGGAAACGATCTGCAAGGTCTATTGCATTTGCTACACCTGGAAATAAAAAAAAAACGACAGAGTAGCTCAAAATTGCTTATGAACAGAGGAAGTGGATAAGATATGAATCGAACCATAGCTGTGACTGCTAAATGACGGTACCTATAAGTATACACCTTGAAAATGGAAAAGTTGTTACATAAAAAGATCATGCAGGACTCCTCGGTCTTTTGTGATCAAGTAATCCATCTCATCTGCAATTATTAACCTGGAAAAGAGTTTGAATATTGATAACACTGCTTCTTTTTCAGATATCTTGAAAGGTACGTGAATCACAACGCAAGGGGAAAAAACAACCATACATCATTCTTGAGATGGATGATTCTTGATTTTGTGAAAACAAAGTCTGAAGATGTTGTAGAGGTGAAGAGTAGCCATTAGCTCTCATTCCATGCTCGTATACACCAAGTATCTAGAAAACAAAATAAGACTGTAAGCATCAATATAGAACTAAAATCAAGAATTTGTAGGTCTATAATTATACCTTGCTGAAAATATATGTAGTTTTTATGAAATCAAACACATCCATATTAATACCTTCTCTGAGATTCTGGGATTGGAAGTAATAGTTCGTCGATGAGATTTCAATTTCTTCGGCGTAGAGACCAAATTATCAGACGGGAGATTCGAAGCCGCTGGTTCTGATCGCAGCTTTCTTTTTCGATGAGTCTCATACATGGAGGAAGCAAGGCTCTCGGATTTCTCCGTTCCGGCGGCTACAATATGCTTGTAAGAGCACACACTGGGAAATCTACTACGAATCGAAGACGATGGAAGGCGAAGGAAGAAAAAAACGAAGACGAATCGAAGACGATGGAAGACGAAGCTAGACAAAATCGAAGACGAATCGAAGACAAAGCAAGACGAAATCGAAGCAAGACGAAATCGAAGCAAGAAGAAATCGAATCAAGTCGAAGTAAAGCGAAAAGGGCATTAGACGATTAGGGTTCAAAGAGGATTTTTTGGATTGAATGAAAGAAGAAGTTAAGTGTTTGGTCGAAAATTCCCAAGTCGCAAAAGAGTAGCAATATTTGCTACCACCGTATAAGCTATTTTGATTTATAAAATAAACTTTATAAATGATAATGTTAATTAAGTATACATTTAAAATAAATAAACTTCTATAATCCAAAGGTCCTAATACTATCTACAATGGTTTCAACATTCAACATTCTATTTTTTACTCTACATTATTTTCTCTCCCATCCACCTCATAATTCAACACCTATTTTTATTTTACATTCTATAATGGTTTTGTTTAAAAAAATTCAACACCCTACCCCACAATTTTATTAATACATATAATTTTATTAAAACACACTTAAATTTTATTGAAACACACATAATTATTATAATATTACACATAGAAACTATAAAACTCTTACGTTACAATTTTTTTTATAAATAGTTTAGTCTCTAAACATTCCGAATTTTGCCCATATATGTTTGACTAAATCCGCTTGCAATTCATGATGTATATTCGAATCACGCAACTCGGATCTAGCACGCACATGATTTGCAAATGCAGGAAGCACCTCAGTCGAGAATGGTTGCGGTGTACTAGACCCACTTGCCTCAGATTGATCATAATCGGTCCAATGTTGAACATATTTATCTCGCTCATCCTCAACTATCATATTATGCAATATGATACATGACCTCATGATCATAGCCAAATCAGTTATATCCCACATGCGAGCTGGTTCACGGATAATTTTAAAACGAGCTTGCAACACTCCAAATGCACGTTCAATGTCCTTCCGACATCCTTCTTGACGTTGTGCAAATAACTTATCTGGTTCACTCTGAGGAAGTTTTATTGATTTGACGAAAGTTGGATAAGAAGGATATATATCGTCAGCTAGATAATACGCCATATCATATGGACGTTGGTTCACGAAGAAGTTCACTCTTGGCGTATTTCCTTGTTCAACATCATCGAACACTGGTGAATGGTCTAGAACATTTATATCGTTCAATGTGCCTGGACATCCAAAAAATGCATGCCAAATCCATAAATTATGAGATGCAACTGCTTCAAGAATAACAGTGGTGGTTCCCTTATCTCCCCGAGTAAATTGACCTTCCCACGCCGTAGGACAATTTTTCCATTCCTAGTGCATGCAATCAATACTCCCAATCATTCCCGGAAACCCCCGCTTCTCACTAACATGGAGTATTCTTTGTAGGTCATCTTGAGTTGGAGCTCTAAGATACACACGCTCATACAATTGTATGATTCCTTTACAGAATCTACGCAAGCACTCCAAGGCTGTAGTACCTCCTATTTTGATGTATTCATCAATTGCGTCGGCTGCCACACCATATGCTAACATTAGCATGGCCGTGGTACATTTTGCTAATGGAGATATACCTTCTTTATTGGCTGCGTCAACTCGTTGTATGAAGCAGTTGTCGGTGCTTGATAGGTCCCCAACAATCCGAAAGAAAACATGTTTTCGCATTCGGAATCGCTGACGAAACATTGCATCGTCATATATTTGTTGATTGGAAAAGTAATCGTCAATCAGTCTCTGGTTTGCAGCTGCATTATCTCTTTTGAAGTATTTTCTTTTGCTACGAGGTGGATAGTCTTCTTCTACTTTTTTTCACCGCTCTCTAAACCGGTTAATGATATACTTCTCTTCAATTTCAGACTACTTTTTGTAACCTTCGATATCGAAAGGAAATTCGGATGGATCCATTACTAGTTTTTTAGTAGTATGAGATTTATAATATTGGTACATCAAATGAAGAATGAGTCTCTATTTAAAGAAATTTGGATGACTCCAAACAAACATTGATTGACAGGGGTGGCTCCCCGACATGCATTATTAAAGTAAAAAACGACAGACATTATTAAAGTAGGCATGGAGAGAAATTATTAAATAAGAAAACGACAGACATTATTAAAGCAGGCATGGAGAGAAATTATTAAAATAGAAAACGAAAGACATTATTAAAGCAGAAAAGACATACATTATTAAAATAGGCATGGAAAGAAATTATTGAAATAGAAAACGACAGACATTATTAAAGCAGGTATGGAGAGAAATTATTAAAATAGAAAACGACAAACATTATTAAAGCAGAAAAGACAGACATTATTAAAACAGACATGGAGAGAAATTATTGAAATAGAAAACGACAGACATTATTAAAGCAAACATGGAGAGAAATTATTAAAATAGAAAACGACAGACATTATTAAAGCAGAAAAGACATACATTATTAAAACATGCATGGATAAAAATTATTGAAATAGAAAATGACAGACATTATTAAAGCATGCATGGAGAAAAATTATTGAAATAGAAAACGACATACATTATTAAAACAGAACAAATTGACATTATTAAAACAAACATGGAGAGAAATTATTAAAATAGAAAATGACATACATTATTAAAGCACGCATGGAGAGAAATTATTGAAATAGAAAACGACAGATATTATTAAAGCAGAACACACCAAACAGTATTATTAATTTCCAAACAGATCTTGACCCAGCTTCTCCAATAGCTGTTTACTTCGGTCATCAAGATACTCCTTCTCACTTAACTTCAAATACATTTTCATCTTCTTAGCTTGAGTTTTTTTCTTTCATTAATTGGTTAGCTTCGTCTTGTCTCATCACTATTTCGTCTAGTCGTTCCAACTCTTTCTCCTTGAATTGTTTAAATTCATTCCACTCTTCGTTGATCACTTCCATGGATGCATTCTTGCTTTTTTTTTTACCCTTCTTTTTAGCTGCATCCCTCCCCATTGGACGAGCAATGGATCCAATAGAGCTTGAACCACTTGCATCACTCTCCCGTGATCTCTTAGATCCACTGCTCCCGGAGCCAGTATTTCCTCCGACCTGACTACTATATCGTGGTTGATCACGAATAGCGTGCCATTCTGACATTAGATTAAAATGAACATTATTAGCACTTGAATATAATTCATGCGCTATTGCCAATACATCATTCTCTGACCACCCGCTTTGTTTCATATGCTTAGTGTTATCATAAACGCTAATCCATTTGCCAAATCTTTGGTTGATGTAGTTGTAATGATTTCTGCATGAAGCTCCATCACGCGGCGACTGAAATGAGCAATGCTCATTACAATAATCAGCAATTTTACCCCAGTAGGCTTCACCTTTTTGGTTTCTGCCAATAACGCTGTCGGTTCCATATTTAATCCAACCACTCAATAACACCAAATTTTGCTCGGTTGTCCATTTGGGATTTTTGCGACGAACATGAGTTGATTCATCTGTATTTGGAGTGGTTTCATCAGCACCGCACATACCACCAAGATCCATTTGTGTCGAAAATTCGGGAAATTGAGTTGTACTGATATTTGAGACAACTTCATTGTTGGTTGGAGTAGAGGAATTATGAGGTTCTTGAGATGGATATGACATCATCGATCTATAGTATGGATGAAAATTTGGAATAGCTGACGGTATGAAGAAATTTGGAGGATACCCATAATTGGATATATATTTTTGGGTTGGCTAGGAGGTTGATTTTGAAATTGATAATTGTTGGGATTTGGGTAGTTAAAAGAATAATTACCAGAATTTTGGAAATTAAAAGGGTTATTATTGGGATCCATTTTGACGAAATAAGATATTTTTTTTTTCTGTGTCTAAATCAAATAAAGCGAGTCTCTATTTATAGAGTATAAAAAATTATAAATTTTGATATAAAAATATTATTAAAATAATTATTATATTATCCTATAATTGAGTTTAAAAGATAAGGGTGAAAAAAATACATAAAATCTAATCAACCAATCAGATTTTAGTTATTTTTTATTTTTAATAAAAAATTTAAACCAATGAAATTTAGACACATGGCGAATTGCTTTTAAATTCAAGTGTTGAATGTTTTCAAGGTCCGTGAAGCCATGTAGATTCAACACATTAATTTTTTTTTCTTTGCATTGGTTTCAACTATTGAATACAATTATTCAACAGTCCATTGCAGGTAGTCTAAAGGGTCACACTAAAATGTGACATTTTTACGACTACATATAAATACATACATAAATTAAACCGCAAAATTTTCTAAGTGTACTTTGCATATAGCAGTCGCTAATAAGTAGCATTTTTTGCAACCAATATGCTACAACCATATTAACAAATTTATCTCTAACTTCAGAGACTTTAATCCGATTTGGTATAAACATTAAAAACTAGTTTCTAACCAATTCTAAGTGTTTGGTCTTACTTTCAAAGTAAAAAACATGTGCAAATATGCAACTGATATGCGATGATTTCATATTTTACTAATTGTCGCTACCTTGTCGCTTATTGATGTCGCATCAATGGTAGCAAATTACTATTGAATTGCGACTACCTTAAATTTAGTAACAAAATCTATGGATCTCGCATATTTGTTGCATTTTCGTAGCATATTTTTCCAACGTTTTTGCTACAGCGTATGCTGTCCTATTTTTTAGCGACCAATGTGCGACAATATTGTAAAGTCGCATGTAAATTATAAATACATCGCAATTTTGTCTCATTTATTTATTACAGCGTATTGTTGTCGTATTATATTGTCGCCTTTTAATTGTTTTCGTGTAGTGGTTTAATATTCAATTATCTTTAAAAGTTTTTTTTTCTTACTTTGTCTCTAAATAATATCTCCCTGTCATACCTTAATAATAAATTCATAAATCTTCCAAAACCGAAACACTTACACAAGATTAAGATTAGTAACATCTGTGTGAAGTCTTCCACAAGTTGTTGCTATAAATATCTTTTGTACACCTAATGGAATATTTTATATTTCTCTTTACCTTGATCTCATTCATTGCCATACTTTTTTTTCCTACTGTAATATATTAATTAAGCCATCACGGTCCAATCAAAGTTTGGTAAAATCGGTGTCCTGAAATTTGGTCCGAATCCTTGAAACAATTTTATTAGTTTTAATGGATTAACAAACAATCACTAATGTTAAATTAGCACACAACATCCTTCAAAAAGTTAAATTAATCATTTATGCACATTAACGTGAGCTTCACAGGTCGAGACTAGACAATTTCAAGAGCTGTTTCCAAACTAGCTATAGTAGAGAAGAATGATGGAGAATCATTCGGCGAACTACATTTGCTCTAACAATAATGTCTCTAATTAATTGAACTTTGATAATCTCTTAGCTAAAGACGTCGTCATAAGAAACTTAACAAAAAAAAATTATTTACAAAGATATTTATAATCATTAGACAAAATGTCTCTAACAAAATATATACGTTAGGTTAATGAATATTTACCGCTAATTTTGATTGTGATGTAAATCATGTAATTCAGGTTTTCCATGTCCTTATCATACAATACAATGATCAGTATTAGGTTTGACAAAAATGCATATATGACCACTGTCCTCGTCATACATCCACCAACACATTTAAAAATATAGCGTTAAACAAATCGGTCATATCCATCTTGAATTATATTTTGAGACGGCCCCTAAAACCATAACCAATTATTGATTTAATGTGTGATGAATCTCAAAAGGTCAACTAGTCGAAGATAGGGTGAATTTTATCTGCGAACGGGTCTTGCTCTGCCTTTCCACGTTGTCGAAAATCGATCAAATATATCCATCTTGAATCTTCTGATGATCATTGTAATAATACGGCGAACATTTAAAAAATTTTAAAAGTTATGTTTTTTTCCCTTTTCTATATATTATCCTACAATTTTACTGAAATTTATACTATCAAAAGGACAAAGTACTACCGACAAAGACAGAACAAGTAGAGCAGCTTCAGTAAAAGTTTATAGGTGAGCATCTGAATATTAAAAAAGTAGAAAAAAAGAGAGAAGGAGACTTGTATCCACCTTGTAAAAATTTAAACGTGTATTATAGATGAACATACAATGAAAGCCTCGACCATAATAAACAACATATATCAAAGCATTTTAGAGTAGATGAAGCCATGCATGTAAGGGCCCCATTTATTATATTGAAACACCATACAAATACAAAAGGCCGAGCCATCAACATGATGATGATGATGATGGGTTCAGACGAAAGGGATAATTAGGCTTTGAGAACGTGGTTGTCCATGTCAGCAGCGAGGCTCTTGACGAACTTCATGTAGTTGGTGGGCTCAGGCATGTCATCGTTTTGCTTCTCCCAGATCATAGTGATCTTACAGACGATATCATCAGGCGACTTTTGAATGAACTGGAAAATGACGTCATACACTTTAAGAGTTTCCATCACGTGACCTTCTAGTCCTCTGAACGTTACCGCCATATTCTCATCATCTATCTCTCTCCTCTCCTTGAACACCTCCGGTTTCCCATCTTCATGATATATATGTGTTTCATTCATAAGTTAGCACCATATATATATATATATATATGTTTGGATTTATGTAAAAACACTAAAACTAAAAAATGTTGACCCTTTAAGTAAGAATGTGAAAAAGAAGGGTCTTTCAAAAACAAAAAATCAAGGTAAAGAGATTCTTCCACAAAGATTTGTCCTATGTGATTTTTCAATCATAATTGGTTGTAATGAATGTTTAAATGGCAAGATTATGTATACTTGTTCCATAGATCTCAAAAATTAGTTTGAGTTTCGGAAGAATCACCTCGTATAAAAAAAATCCGCAAATCTACTTTTGGATAAGTGGTCTAAATAAAATTGCCGGGTTCACAAATAAAGTAAATCAAATTTAGAGAGAGCTGAGCTTACACATGGTCAAACCGTTTGATAAATGGATTCTTGTGCAAATTGGTATAACTATATATTCATTTTTTGTATGTTCATGTAGATAACCATCTGTCACTATTAATTTTACCAAAACCCTAGGTTTTTTTTTGATAAAACCAAAATCCTAGTTTTCAGATATCGATTATAATTAAAGTAAATGTATTTTTACCGCATGTGTAGTTCCAAATCTTGATGGCTCCATGGGAATCCCATTCGCCGTCGTGGACGGTGACACCTTGGATGTGGTGGCCGACGGCGTCGGGAAAGAGGTGGTTCTCTTCCCTCCACCGCTTATAGTGTTTCTCCGCAGATCCTTTCAGTGGAACCTCCGTCACATATGTTCCCGACGTTGCCATCTCTTTATGCCTTCTTTGTTTAGTGCTTTCTTTTTTTGTTGTTTGTTTCTTTGATTGATGAATATTTTCACTAGTGGTCTCCTTCGTTTATATAGAGAATGTAACAGCTAAACCCAAAAAAAAAACATTTTTTCTCTCTTTCCATTTAACGACAACTATTTCTTATTACCTCAATTATTTCTTATTACCACTCTCATTTAGCATTATTAAAAATTTTATTAAAAAAAATATATATATGGTCATTAATACAGAGATTTTAACCCTATTAAAACTACCCTAAATACACAATAATTGTTACAGTATTTTAGAGATTGAATTCACATAAATCAAGTGGTACGCTTCAACTCCAATGAATTAATGATAAGTTAGTACAAAATATGGAGTTTGTTTGTTTGTGAAATGCAATAACTACACGATAAAAATAAATAAGAAATATAGACAATAGATTAAAAGTGTTAGATTTTAGGGATATTCTCCGGAAATCAGAGATCACGGATTAGATAACTACTTATGATACTAATAAAATTATTTAGAAGTCGAACATAATAATCTAATTAATTCACTGTCGTGACATTAATTATTATGTCTAATCACGTAAGTATCTAAACTTTCGCTTAAACTTAAAGTCCTAAATCAGTCATTAACAAGCGAGTTCGATATGTTCACGGATCGCCTTAACATCAGTTTTCGTTGGCTAAGGACAATCCGTTCACCTATGTTCTATCCAGCAATCTATGAGATTTTGACAAATAGATTCAACCTAACATCATAAACTAAGTGATCAGTTGATCCTAAATAGTAAGAACAAGTATAGATGAAGATTACAAAAGATAAACCCTATTTGTGTCTCATTCAATGATTTTCAATCCTTTGGAAATCCTAAAACCTAACTAATGGATTACTCATATACGAAGAAAGAAGCAAATCATACAGATAATAATAAACTCATAATCAAATCAATAAGTATTCCAAAAAAGTTCAAAAATCTTCTCAAAAGATGTAGAGTCAAAAATCTTCTCCCTAAAAATTTACAAATTCCAAAGCCAAGAATCTGAAAATAAAATAGAGTATACCCTAAACAATGACTAAAAATAAGTATAAATAGCCTAAAACACGTGTAGGTCAAAATTATAATCAAAATAGAAAAATCTACATTCTTTTTTTCTCGGACAAACTGGAATGTTTTCACGAAAATTGTCATCTTTTGATCGCACATTTCAATCGACTTAAAAAACTTCTAAATGAAAGCTAACTCGAAAATATATCTTGTGTTCAAAATTTAGCTCAATCCATCGATTGAAAGTACCTCAACAAACGAAGAACTTCAAACATTTCTACATAATTATACATCTTTTACATCAAATTTTACTTCCAATTGCATTAGAATTATACTTAATAATATGATTTGAGCTGAGAATACTCTAGAAATACCTAAAAAGACTTTAAACACTTATTAAATCTAAATAAAAAATCTTTTAAAAACTCAACATATCTACCATGGATATTATTCACGAGTAACTGCAAGTGTTAATATTTACGATTAATTTATATTGTGTAGTAATTCACGTTTACCAAGTTCGTATCATAAATTTATTTGTCGATAATTATTGATATGATTTATGTATTGGGCAACTATTTGCCTTTCAATACGTACACTTTCACTGAAATCTCGCGTCGCCAAAAACATATTACATTCCTATATAATCATAATCAAGCCAGATATGACAAATCATATTTTAGTGAAGCTGGTAACAATCACTATCATCTTTCTACCAAATAAATAGGAATTAGGAAACCTGGCTGAAAACGACTGTTTTAAAAAGTGTTTTTCAACATATTTCTAAAATTGTTTTAAAACCCATCAGCGAAATGGATTATATTTAGAGATAATCAATGAGTTATTTGCTTAAAGTAGTGTTTAGACCGGTCAATCCGAGCTGATTCAATTCAAACCGAACATAAACAATCGATCTGAAAATCGACTAAATCTTAATATTATTTAAATAAATTTTCTCCATAAATGAAATATATATATATATATATATATCCGAGTTTAAGGCAAACCAAAATAGAACATTAATCGATCTAACTAAAATTTAACTTAAAAAAAGTTAAGAATATAATTAAGTAAAACCCAAGTCTGAATCGAACCCGTACAAAACTATTCATATTTGATTATGTTTTACTCAAGATCCAAGGCTTTTTTAACTTAAGATCCAAGTTGAGGAAAAAAGAAAAAAAAACGAATTGAATCTTGACCGAAATCCGAGTTGAACACCCATAAAAGATAAAACCATGGATTGTGTAGAGAGAGCTATACATATGTTCAGTTTTAGTAGCTAAAAGTATATGATATGCTAAAACGATTTCAGTTCAAAATACCAAAGCTTTCTTCAAATAAGATATGTTGTTTGTTTTCTAAATATTGTTTTTTATATTAATTTCTTCTAATATCTACATCAGTGGGTTTCTTCTCTGAGTATCTTACAAATATAAAAGTAATATTTTCCAAATAGTTTAATTTTATAGTTAAACATTAAACCAAAACGGAATCATAATATAGTTGAATGATTTTTTTTTTTTCTAATCCAAGATTGGACCTGTAAAACAGATCTGAAGATCATGAATGCATTTGACCTGTAAAACAGATCTGAAGACAATGATAAATAATTCAAATAAAAAACTAGTATCATTATTATTCATTCCGTTTTTCAAAAAATATCGGTTGACAATGGATATCGTTTTAAGTTTTTAATACAGATTTTTTAATAAAATTTTAGTTTTATACTTACTATTTTAATTTATTAATTATATAAAAAACTTATTTAGTGTACTAACTACAGACATAAAAGAAAATTTTATCTTATTTTAATCTATGTAAAAAATATCATAATGACCTTATTTAAAAACCAGAGAAAATATGATTCTTTCAATGAAATATTATGGGCCGAGCGTGTTTCATGCTTTTACTGTCCCATCGACAAAATAAATAAAAGCGTGTTGTGCACTGTGTGACAGAATAGATGGGTTTTAATATCCATGTTCACAACAACCAATAATGTAGTATAAGTATTAGTTACTAAATGAAATATTATTTTTTGGATAAATAAATGATATATGTTTAAAATAAACAAATATACTTATGTGGTATATACAGTATACACATGCACACGTATTAGTACAAGAAAACAAATATCTAATGAATTAGATAGGTGTTAAACCTTTTCTGCGAATGTGTTTTGTTGACTTTGAAGAGATTTCAATTATTCATGAATCATGATATTGAAGCTTTTGATCCAAGGACTTTCGATCCATAATTATTGAAATTTCTCTCAAGTTTCGGAGTTAGTATATTTTGGGCTTACTTGATGGGGCATTTGCTTGTATTAAATGGGCTTTATAAAATCATAAGAGTATAAGTTACATTTTAACACAGTAATTGAAAGTTATTATACGATCACGTTAGGAAAAACCCAAAGAAAAAAGAAATAGGAAGAGATGCTTGGGAAACAAACGCCATTAACGAAACAAATGCTCTCCGAGCTTTTACGAGCAAGTTCTTCAAAGCCGAAGCAACTTATGAAGATCCATGCGATTGTATTAAGGACTGGTTTCTATGAAAAGAATAGCCTGTTAACTCAGCTGTTAGAGAATCTTGTACTTTTAGGTGACATGTGCTACGCACGCCAGGTGTTCGACGAAATGCACAAGCCGAGGATCTTCCTTTGGAATACCCTTTTCAAAGGGTACGTTAAAAACCAGCTACCTTATGAAAGTTTCCTACTTTATAAGAAAATGCGTGATCTTGGTGTCCGTCCTGATGAATTTACTTACCCGTTTGTGGTGAAGGCCATCTCTCAGCTGGGTTTTTTTCCTTGTCGATTTGCCCTTCATGCCCATGTGGTGAAAAATGGTTTTGAATGTCTTGGGATCGTTGCAACTGAGTTGGTGATGATGTATATGAAGTTTGGTGAATTGAGTTCAGCTGAGTTCTTGTTTGAGTCAATGCAAGTCAAAGATTTAGTGGCTTGGAATGCGTTTATTGCAGTTTGTGTTCAAACAGGGAATTCCGGTATGGCTCTTGAGTATTACCACAAAATGTGTGCGAGTGCAGTTCAATTTGATTCTTTTACAGTCGTGAGTATGCTTTCTGCTTGTGGTCAGCTAGGCTGTTTGGATATTGGAAAAGAGATTTATGATTGTGCGAGGAAACAAGAAATTGATTGTAACATAATAGTTGAAAATGCAAGGCTTGATATGTTCTTGAAGTGTGGTAGCACTGAAGCTGCGAGGGTATTATTCTACGAAATGAAACAAAGGAATGTAGTTTCGTGGAGCACGATGATTGTAGGATATGCAATGAATGGATATAGCAGAGAAGCCTTGGAATTGTTCACTATGATGCAGAATGAGGGACTAAGACCCAACTACGTGACATTTCTTGGGGTCCTATCTGCTTGTAGCCATGCTGGACTAGTGAATGAAGGGAAAAGGTATTTCAGTCTCATGGTTCGATCAAATGATAAGAATCTTGAGCCAAGAAAAGAGCATTATGCCTGTATGGTTGATCTATTGGGACGCTCTGGTCTTCTAGAGGAGGCTTATGAATTTATCAAAAAGATGCCACTGGAACCAGATACCGGTATCTGGGGAGCTTTGTTAGGTGCTTGTGCGGTTCATCGTGATATGGAATTGGGACAGAAAGTGGCAGACATTCTTGTAGAAACAGCTCCTGATATTGGTTCATACCATGTACTACTGTCTAATATCTACGCTGCTGCTGGTAAATGGGATTGTGTTGACAAAGTAAGGAGTAAAATGAGGAAGCGAGGCACTAAAAAGGTTGCTGCTTATAGTTCTGTTGAATTTGACGGCAAAATTCATTTTTTCAATAGAGGAGACAAGTCACATCCGCAATCAAAGGTGATATATGAGAAATTGGAGGAAATATTGAAGAAGATAAGGAACATGGGGTATGTTCCCGATACGCGTTCTGTATTTCATGATGTGGAAATGGAGGAAAAAGAATCTTCTCTCAGTCATCACAGTGAGAAGCTCGCGATTGCATTTGCACTTATTAATGGGAGAGCGGAACATCCAATACGGGTTATGAAGAACTTGAGAACCTGTGATGATTGCCACGTTTTCTCCAAGTTTGTTTCCAGGCTTACTTCGAGAGAAATCATCATGAGGGACAAGAACAGGTTTCACCACTTCAGAAATGGTGTTTGCTCTTGCAAAGAGTTCTGGTGACTTCACTTGTTGATGTTCTGATTATAAGAGAGGTCTGATGAGAAATGCATCCACAGATTATAAATGTATCTGAATCTTTGAATAGATTCAAAAGACCCGTTGATGCAAAACCAAGCTCGTGTCTACATGGCAACAAATCTTGAAGCTTTTGTTACATCTTCTGCACAAGTCAGATGCGTGAAACAGAGAGACTCTATTGAAGAAGTAGATACAAGCCAACTTAATCTGTACATTATACTCATTAATGCTTCATTGCTCATTAATAATGTACATCTTTGACTTCCTCACGTTTTAACCAATTAATGGGTTTTGTATCTATCTTAGGAAATTTCGTTGATTTTAACAGGTCTTGTATTGTATCTATGGTGATGTAAAAATAGCTGAAAGTGAATCACTTTGACACCTTTTTGCAGGAAATAAAAGAATGGTCAAATTTAGTGAATTTGAAATCAGTGTTTATATGTCGGTCATTAGATGTTATTGACACTGATCAAAAACTGAGTTTGACTCTATTTATGGGTTTCTCTGAGAGTTGAAAAGCAGGGACATAGAAGAAGCAAGAAATAGAAAAAGTTCTCGTGAAAGACAGCACAAGAAGACATGAATGAAACAGAGAGAGAGAGAGAGACGGACACAAAACAGAGAACAGAGGTTATCACTTGTCTTCAAGACATTCAAAGCAAAAATTCTCTGCAACAAAGGTATATTTTTTCTTGTAAATTTCGCAAAATTAAGGTAATCATCCATTAAAAGCTACTGGCGTTAATTAGTAAAAAAAAACACAGTGTACATTACATAAATATGATTTTACACACAGTACCCTTCTTTCTCTCTTTCCACATTACAAAAATATGATTATTATTTTTCACGGGGACAACGGCTATTAATACTGAACTGTCCCAAACAACATGGCAGAATTTGAAAATTAATTGCAATCTTTATTACTAATAGATTAAAAAATTAAGGAGAGACAACAATCAAAGCATTGGAGGTTAGATAAAAAAAATCTTTAGTAGTACAGATATGAGAGAAGGTACTCTCCCAGGAATCAAGGGTCAAGATCGTTTGATAAAATAAAGAAAAACTAAAATTAGAATAAAGAACCCAGAAAGCTAAGATAAAAAAAATATTCATCTTACTCCTTATTCTACTTCTTCTTCTTTCTCATTATCCAAAGAGGCCCAGACAAAAGTTTTTGTTACTTAGACTTTACTCAAACAAAGAAAGAGTTTTGTCTTTTGGGTTTATCCTCTTCTTGAATCCAATTATTATTATAATCACTTATAACCCCAATTTTCTCATACATTTCTTGAATCCAAAACCTGCTCTGCACTTCCACACACCGACAAAAAAGGAAATTATTTTTTTGTCAAACAGAGAGAGATACATACTCAAATACTCTGTTTTCACAACCTCATGGGCTTCTCAAAAACCCCATAAAAAGCTTCTCTTTTCACTCAAATCAAACTGCCATGGAAGCTTTTGTAGAAAGAAGGAGAAGAAGAAGAAGAAGAAGAGCAATCACCACCACAACCGCCTACGCCGCTGTGTTCTTCTGGGGAATCTTGATCTTTACTAAGTTTGGTTTGACTTCATCAGCTCTTTCTCCTGATCAGTATTATTACCAATCCTACCCTTCACCCAGAAAGGCTGGTCCTTTCCATGAAACGTCGTCCTTTGAAGCTCCTAAAGCATCAATGTCGTTCACGGGTCCGCGTAGAGAAGAAGAAAACAGAGATGACGTTTATAAAGACGACAAGAGATTAGTTCACACAGGTCCAAATCCTCTTCATAACTGATCTACTAATTAGTAACACGTGTCTGGTCTCCCTTCGACTTTCATGACATTCTTCAATCTCTGTTTTGAATCGTCTCTTTTTTTCTTAGATACTTTCGTAGATTTTTCTGATTTTTTTTTTTTGGTCACTATGAGAAATGGATAATTATCTTTGGCCTTATTTTCTCTGAGGCTAAGAGTTAATGATCTTGTTTCTCTATGTTCTGTTGTACTTCTTTTGCTTCAATGGCTACTATCGAATTCGAGATCCATGAATTATTGAATATAGTTTTGTATTTATTTAATTAAATCTCTATGTTTTGGAATTTGTAATTATTTTAAAAATATTTAATTGAAGATTCGAATGCATGGAGTTCTTCGTCGATCATGTTCTATGCAGAAAAAAGAAGGTTGTCTTTTTGTGATGTCATTAATTAATGTCACTTAAGTACCACATGTATAATTAAGTATACACTTAAATATATATAGAGGTGATTTTTGAGTTTATCTACAAAAAGTCACCAAACAACGGGGCTCAACGCTTTATCAGCCAAAAATGGGATATATTCACTTGGAAACATGAATTATGTGTTCCTCTATAAATGCTTCTTAAGCCGCTTCTAGTGAAAGAGTCAAAGACTCGGTCGTTCGATAGGTCGAACACATCTTAATTATATTCGTTCATCTGAAAGACCATATTTGATGTACGAAAAAGGAAAGATAGGAAAGATACATGCTAGGACAATGAATATCATTTGATTCGTCTCAAGATTTATCGATGTTTCGCCCTTTTGTCGAAGAAGATATATTTCGTTTCATCTTTTGGGAACAACCGTCACGATCATATCCGACTCGTAGAGAGTTCTACTCCTACATCTAAAACACACATTCTTCTTCCTCTAATCCATTATATTCGCATCAAATAGTAGATTGAACCGATGATCACTTCACAACCATGGTCCATGGCTATAGCTAAAATCCACTCTTTCTTTCCGTAAAACTATCTTCCAGTCAGTTACGTTTTCTGTTTCTAACTTAAACGTCACCAAAATTTTTATAAAAACTCAATTTTGTTTTCTCAAAATCTATCTCAGATGTGCTAACATCTCAAGAATAACCATTTGCAGCGACAGCTAAAGGAAAATGTCAAATTCCATGTACCGAATAGAGTCAAGCTAGGTTTTGCCCTCTAAGTCTAATCGTTTATTCGTGCTCACCAAATCCAAATTTACGATGTTTCTCTATAGTAAATTTAAACCGTCCGATGGATACAAGACTCCAAACTCGTAAGCTTTTGTATCAAAATGAAGTATTGGTATCTTTAAATGTTTAGTTATATATATATATATATATGAAGATGGGAGCTGTTCATTATAAAAAAGAAAGAAAAAAATAAAGAAGAAGAAAATGGAAGCTGTTGACTGCAGCTTCGCTCCTGAAAAAGGAAAACCAAAGACTTGAAATTCGGTGAAACTCATGCATTAATCTATTTTATTATAATGAGCCACCCATAGTTTTGGATTTTTCCTATATATTAAGTGATAATATGGTAGGCTCTAATTGAAAATACGTATGCCGGCAAAAAAATAAAGTAATACAGTAGTTGCTATTGTGGTGGTGCATTAATTCATCAAGCATTCAGTATTTATTCTTTAAACTCCATGGATGCAAAATTCAGTGTAATCATGTAGTCTGAGTATATCTATAAAACAAAATGTGTACTAGCAGAAACCCTAATAGTTTAATAACCGATTAGAATTATAAATATACCAGTCAAAATTTAGTTATCTATGAAATGAAACCATGTCTTTTTGATTTAGAAACTTCTAAAAGAACTCACCGCCTACTTTGGGTTTAGGATTCATTTTTTTCCTTAATACATATATACACTCTTTTTCGGTATCGAAATTTAATCCATATCGTAGAGATGTTTCATTAACACAAAAGCAAAAAACTTATAAACTTATGCGAAAATCGGCTAATTTTCTTCACATTAAAACCAGAAAAAAATCGGCTAAATGTTTATTGTGACGTGGGAAAAATATCTTATTTATTACTGTAGGCCATTGATGGTTTAGCTTTACATATTTTTATTTCATTTAAACAAGTTTGAACTTAATGCATACGGTTTTCTCGATGGGGATGCCTGTCCCAATGACCTCTCTATATTTTCTCACTTTTTGAGAAATTTTATAATTATAAACGTACAAACATATTTAATGCTCATATGAAGACTAGTTTTTACTAATTCACTCACGGATCAATATTTCTATTTTGTTAAGGTCGGAGAACTTATATACAGAATTTTCCAAAATGACTAATGAATTAAATCCCGAATGGTCCTTGCTAAAAGAACGAATGTTTAACCAAATAAATAAAAAAGTTGATAGAGTTATTATGGTTATATATTAATTATCAGAAATAGAAACTGATCAGAAATAAACACATAAAATTGCATACCTAGTTAAATACAAATAAAATACAAATTTTTTTTGCCCGAGGATTATTACACTTTCGTATATATCAACGTCAAATTCATAATATAATTTGATTTATGGCTCAGAGAGAATATCCTCAGAGAGAGGTTGTTGCATGTGGAATGGATGTTTTGCACAGTGGGAGCCATAAATGGAGAGATTTAAGAAGCTATAGTAATTATTCAACTACCCCATGCCTTCTCCATATTTTTCAATTTTCTTTTCTGTTTTTAGCAAATTTCTAAATTATTTTGATTTGGTTGAATTCAATTTTAATGAACGGTATGTTCCGAAAACTCATATTGAAATTTTCATGTTTTTTTAAGCAAATGAATTCTCTCGTTATGGTATGCTTCCTATGATAATATTCCGTATCGATTTTTACTGAAAAACATAATAGATCAAGGGGTTTATTAGTTTTATGATTTTTTAAAATTTAAAGATTTTAGTGTTATTCAATCTTGACTTGCTAAAACTATATTAAAATTATGTGTTATTAGTTTTGGTAGTTTTAAAAATTTGTTCACAATCATTGAAATTAATGTATAAAGTTTTCTTTATTTAGCATAAGTCTACATTGGCTTGAATTAACGTATAAATTATTATAAAAATTTTTTTACTGCAGAGATATTTTTCAAATAAAAATATGACTTTAGTTTGAAACTTTAAAATTCATATGCAAAAATATCATTTACAAATATTCCTCTATTGTTGTCAAAAAATAATTATTCCTCCATTAATTGTCTTTCACGATTAAAGAAAAATTATTGATGTCAACCTAAAAAAATACTGCTATTATAAAATTATTATTTACGAGACAAAATAAATAATTAATGCATACTTCAATTTTATAATTTTACAAAGCAATATATCTTACATCTGTTAAAATTACATTCAATAATTTTGCTATTGTTACGTAAAAGTGAAATGATGATATAATAATTATAAAGTTAATAAAATTTTACAATACTATTATTTTAAAATTTGTGAAAATATGTAAAAGTTTTTGATAAAATAATTGAAGTTAGAGAGAGTATCTAAGAGTTCACAAAATTTTATAATTATTGTAGTTATTAAAAATCTACATAAATCCCTAAATTTTAAAATTTGAATAAGTCCCTAAGGTTCTCCAAATCTGGTTATCGGATAGTATTAAATTATGTAATATATAGAAGTACATTCCACCTATAGTATGAAGCCAGTTTACCCTATATTGGGGGTAGCTTCTTCTTTTTTTTGTTGCATTGAAATGGGTTACTTTACGGGAGATGACGAGAAAAAATTCATACTTTTAATATATTTTATGTTTTGGAATAATGTGTAGATATGGGCTGAAAACGAGTCATTCGGTTATGAGTAGGTTTTGTCCATTCTGTTTGATTAGTCTAATTTTACTGCCCACTTAAAATGGGAAAGGCAAAAGCTCGGCCCACGCGCATCTATTGGGCTCCGCTGCAGATTTTGCCAAAATGGCCAAAATCAGTGAACTATATAGGGTGGTGATTTTCGCGCAACGCGCGAGGACTGCGCGTGGACTTTCCTAAATCGCTACATAGTCAAACGGTAAATCGTTAAATCCATTTTTGATAATTTTAACTTGTAAAATTTGGTATAATTATAAGTTTCCGCGCCATATTTTAATCTTGTTTACTCATTTCCTTTTGTTTTAAATAATTTAGTAACATATTTATATACGCAAAATTCAATGACAAGTGTGTACATTATGTTGTCTCTATACATATATGTGAATATATATTTTAGTATACACACACGTATATGTGCATACATATTTTGGGTTGTCTATAAAACAGGACAAAAGGCAAAGTATGATAGATACAAAAATCAATCTCTTGGTAGCCTTTTGATCTCTCTTGTACCACAAGTAAGCCTCTCATTATTCATTTCCCCCACAGTACTGAATTTCGAGCATTGCTCTCTCAAATCCCATTTCCAGAGCAGCATCAACAACAACAACAAAAACAAAAGACCTATATTTTATAAATCTTTTTACCTATCTTCACTAAATTTAAAGTGATTAGGGCAAAGTTGGACATGGGCTACCTCTCCAGCAACAATCTCATCAACTATTTGCCCCTCTCTACGACTCAACCTCATCTTCTTCTCACACACTGTACCAAAAAAACCCTACCTCTTTATATAGACACTTGTATCAATGTGTTCGTATATATGGTCTTTTCTTTGTTGTTAATACTTTTATTTTTCAGGCGATATCAACGGCAACGATCATCATCAGCTCATCACTGCATCATTAGGAGAACCTGGTGATCGGAAAAGTAACAATCTTGCGGCAGCGACGTCGAGATGGAATCCGACGCCGGAGCAGATCACGACGCTAGAAGAGCTTTACAGGAGCGGGACACGGACGCCAACGACGGAAGAGATCCAACAGATAGCATCTAAGCTACGTAAGTATGGCAGAATCGAAGGGAAGAACGTTTTCTATTGGTTTCAGAATCATAAGGCTAGAGAAAGATTAAAACGTCGCCGTTGTGAAGGAGGTGCTATTGACAACGTTCGTGAACCACGTCAAGACGTCAAGGATTCATCAGGTAGGTAATAATTAGTTGATCTATACATATTTGATATTTAGAAGGATAAGAGATGATGAAAGTTTTTGTTTATTTTTTAAGAATACTTATAAGTGGGTGTGCAATGCTAGTTTCGGAGTTATATATAAAAATGACGTGGTAATTGCAGGTGGTGATCGAGTTGATCATACAAAGAGCTGCCCATATTTCCCACACACAAACCCACGGCCACAGGTATCTCTTTTGATATTTATCATCATTTAAATTTACAATAGTTATTTGTTTCTCCCGAAAAGAATTTATTGTTTTGTCATTTCTGCTCAGCATGAATTAGTTCCGGTGAGTTACAATAAAGACAACAATGTTAATAATGAAGATCATGGGACGACAGAAGAATCTGAAAGGGCATTGGAAGATGTTAAAGAGACCACGTGGATAAATCTTGTTACGTCGTCGGTAACTCAAGAACCAGGAGAGTTTAATATTGACGAAAATCATGAATATAATGTCCACGGAGGAGAAGAAGAGAAAACGAGGGAGATTCGGACTTTAAATCTCTTCCCGATTATGGAGAACCAAGGGAAAACCGACCGGTTTAGAGCGAATAAGAATACAAACGCAAACCAAGCGTGTTGCAACTATTGTTACTACTACGAGTTCATGCCTCTGAAGAAGTAAAGCCAAAACCCATGTGTGAGTAATAAATTCGACAAAGAGATTCAATGAAGTTTCTATTTGTTGTTTTGTCGAGAAAATAGAAAATAGAGAGAAGAGAAGAGGTTGAAAAGATGAAGACATGTAGTAAATGTTGGGAAGGTTTTTATAGGATTTTACAGTTTGGAAGATTGTTATTATTATTATTATTACCCAAATGTGAAGTTGGACCATGTTGGGGGTTGGGTTCGGAGCTTCCAACTATCTATATATATACACGTCTGAAAGTGAGAGTGAAAGCTTTCGATGGTTCGTTGTCTATGCATGGAATATATTAATTAGATGTGTGTTTCTGTTTTTGGTTATAAATATTGATGTTTTCTACTTCTTCACATGCTTTCTTCTATTTTTTCTTCTCCCACTGCAACTATATGCGACTCTGTGAGAGAGACATTCGATAATGACATGGCACTGTGTTTGGAATCACTTTCGATTTTTCAGTGAATTTAGCAAATGTGCGGTTTATTATCAAAAAAAACTAAACTGACATTTGAGTTTTTATGAAGTTAAGACAAAAGATCTTTAATGTTTACCCATTTCTCATTTCCAGTGGAAGCAAAAGGATTGACTAATTTACTCGTACTAATGTGTTTAAAATCGAACAAGAGATGGCAAAGGGTCTTATAGTTTCTTAGGACCCATGTGCAAAATCATGAGATAATAAACTACAAGTAACAAAACATTGACCCATCTTTTGTACTTTTAAGATGAAAAAATTGCTTTTTGGGACTGAGGATGAAGAACACTTCCTAAATACAACTACACTAAGCATTTATAACCTTCTTGAATGTCTAATCAGTAATTACAATGAATGTACAGATATATCAAGTAATCACTGTCATCCTTTATTGACCACTGAGTTTGATTATCCAAGGACAGAATTACAGAGACTAAGCAGAAACAAATTGTATTTCAACAAGAAAATAACACAACAAGGCCCTTTTGGCTGTGTTCTTATTACTGTTCGGAGTTCTCACAAAAGGTCGTGTGTAGAACATCGTAAAAGAAATATGATTACAGAAACTCACAGTGTTTATCCGCGACTGTCTTGAATCAAGGAAGAACATAGAGAGGCTCCGGCATTTTTTCTCTTTGTATCCTAGCATATAATTGAAATGTAAGCATTCCATGGTTAAAGAGCAAAGAACAGACTCAAAAGACTTTGAGTCAATTTGATATGGTATGAGAATGAATTGCACAAAAATTAATTGAGACTTGCCAGTTGTCTTCTGCCCATTTACATCCAGCAGATTCAACTACATGTAAGCTATAGGCATGTCTTGACTTCGGGGATAGATTCTCGAAACTGCATCACAATCCACATTGAAAACAGTAGAGAGCATGATTTTTTCAGAGCTCAGCCAAATCTAAATTATAAGCAAGCTGCATCATATGGAAGATGAAATATACCTTTGATGGACTAGATCACCATGAATGGCAATCAATGAGCCTGCTTTCATTTCAATAGGCACAAAATCTTTCTGCTCGTAAGATGGCGATGGCCGATCAAAGGTTACACCATTTTCACCCCGGATAAATCTTCTAACCAGACCATCTGAACCAAAGCAGCGAAAAATCAAAAAAATTGTCAAGCTAAGCAAAACGAAACTATGAAGATCACGAGAAATAGAGGCAAAAAGACCCACTCTTGTGAGATCCAGGAATTGCCCAAAGACAACCATTAACTGTTGTAGAATCTTCTAAAGCCATCCAGAGACCAGTACAACTGTGTGGATCCGTGTAGACAAAAGAGTTATCTTGGTGCGGCACAACTTCTCCTCCAATTCCAGGTTGCTAGTAATACCAATAGTCCAAATTACAAAATTGCATAGTGAAAGGTTCCCACAAAGTAAGAAACAGAAGCTGGAAAACTCAAACTATATTTATTTATTCCGAAAGAGGTAAGAATACTAATTAGAAATCAGAGTGACAATGGTTTACATAGTATAAACGTAACTACAAATACTAATTCTGAAGTTGTTAGTATATATATAAAGAATGACCTGCCTTCTAAAACGTGGAACATTTGCATATTCTATGAGAATCTCAGTTCCTAATTATTAATAGCAATCAACAATATAGTGTGAACATATCGATCTTCATCAGCCGATGATCTAAGTTTAAAACATACAAAGAAGAAATAACCAAAAGTGTAAAAGTAAATAAAAGTACCTTGAAAATGTACATAGACTGCATGACGACTGGTCTCCTGTAACCTAAGGATGATACCAAACTCGAAAACTTTGACGAATATGTGAATTCCCTATACAACGGGTCAAGCTCATGCAGTGCTGCACCAACAAAACATTATTAACATCTGTCTCTACCCAACACGAAAAGTAGGAAGTAAGTGAAAAGATGAGACTTTGAAAATACCATGCCCAACTTTGTTAATAGAAAGCTCTTTGGGTTGCTTCAATTCCCCATCATCGCCAAAAGCTTTTTCTGAGATTCAAACACAAGACTTTTTAGGTTATAGATGGATTGGAACAAAAGCACAAGATGATATGAACTAGAAGATCAATCAAGGATGTCGATATTCTATAAAATTGCATCCTAATCATAAAAGAAGTGTCATAAGATTTCAATAAGATTCATATTAACATTCCATAATATTAAACAAGAGATGAGATTGTAGTAGTATTCCAAAGGGTTTGTAAATTTGCGATGAAATAGTTATGAACATTCATACTTGTACAACAACTAGGTAGTGCGAAACAGAGCACTTGCAGCATATAAATTGGCAAGAACATCATACTGAGAAATCCAAGGCTGAATATGTAAGTAAATGAAGAAAATTAGGATACCTTCAAAGAAGAAGGAGATCTTTTCAGCGCTCTCAAAGAAGTAATTATTGGTTGTGTGCTTCTACAATAAATGTAACCTAATAAATTAAAACATATGATGATTGATCATGAATAAAAACTTGGTATTTAGAAATAAACCTGATTTTTAGTGGAGAAAATAGAGGAGACGGAACAATCAAATTGATTCAGCAACTCATCCATTCTCTTCCTTAAGCCTCTTATCTCATCCTCACTTGCGAAACATTCGATTACCAAATACCCTATTCATTCAATTCAAATCGATTAGCTTCTTCACTCAATCGACTTACGAGGGAAATTTCATACAAATAAACCTTGAGAGTGAAATAACGCGAGCTGATCTGGAGTTAGACTTCCGGTGGTTCCCATTACGGCGGTGGTTCCGGTACAGATTTTCGCCGGGAAATTGATTCGGGATTTTGTACTTCAAATCCTTTTTTATGTGTTTATTTTAAGAGATTATCCAAAAGGTCAAACAAAGTTTGTTTGTTTTATAACTCCAATTATTTATATGAGACCCGTAGGTGGCATAATTTAAATAAGACTTGAATCTTATTTTGATTCATGACATTTTGATTTCATTTTTCTTTTCATTGTTTATAATTAAAAATAATTTAAATTTTTTTTAATAATTTAAATACGATAACAATAATTTTAGCTAATATCAATAAAATAATAAATATAGATAATAAATTTATTTTTTTCTTATTAATATAATCAAATAACCACAATTTGTTACAAAGTAAAGTTTAAAAAAACAGTCGATTCGGATATTTATTAAAAACACGATAACCAATACTGAACATATTTTAGGGTTTAGATATTATACATATTTATTATTAATTTTTTGTTTTATTAGTAGATTTGTGGGTAATCTGGAATCCTAATGAGTATATCCACTAAACTCATAAAACTATTAGGGTTGATCCATCAAAATTTATTTATTTATATGAATATAAAATTTTAACTCAAATTCACTAAAATAATAGGTAAAACAGATCAACCATGATTTCGACCGTTTCGACACCCCTACTAAAACTTGATAGCACACTATCTTCTCAGCCTATTTACGTCGAGACAATGAGGAGCATCATCATAATTATCCAATTTTTTTATAGTTTATTTGTATAATAGGCCAATTAGAAATTCTATAATGGGCCAATTAGAAATTCTATAATGGGCCAGGCCTATTAAGCCTTTGGTAAGAAGTCTCTCTTTGTAAACGAATGAGAGAGCTCGAGACACGGAGAAAATAAGAAATGGCGAATCAAAGCACAGAGACGAATCAACTATCGAATATGCAGACTTACGGTGTACCGATTTACGCCGCCGATTGGGTTCCGGAGGAAGCTGTCAGATCTAAAATCTCTAAGGATCAGGATAATTCCGATGATGGCCAGTCATCATCCTCATCCGGGAGCTACATCGTTTTGTCTGGCGGAGGCGGAGAAGGACGAAGCGGAATCCCTAATGTGATCTTAATCTGTCGCGTTGATCTCCAAAACAAATCTCTCGCAGAACAACCTGTAAGTAGCAACGGTTCTTTCCTTATGTGAATGAATTCACAATTCTGAGAGATGTATACATTTGAAAAACATTCAGATAGGTAGGCTTGTGGTTGGCACTGATCTACCTTATCGGATGGCTGTTCATCCTCGTGATGGTGGTCTTATTTGTGCATTGCCTAACAGTTGCAAGTGAGTTATCGGAATTAGTGTGGTTTTGCTATTAGAAATTGAAAGTATATGAGATTGAATTAGTGTTGTTCTCTTGATATACAGATTGTTTGATTGGGAAAACATAATGAGCCCAAGAGAGGATGATCAGGCTGGTGAAGAGTCAAAGGAAGTGATTAAAGAGTTAAAAGATGTTGGACAACAGTTGTCTCTCGTGTTTAATCAGGAAGGGTCTGTGCTTGCTACTGGTGCGGAGGTAAGAAGGATCTTAGATTCAATCTCCTTCTTTTGAATCACAGAGAAAGAAACTTTGGTGATTCTTATGCATTTTTTTTTATGCATTACAGGATGGGACTTTGAGGGTTTTTGAATGGCCTAGTATGAAAACATTACTTAATGAGTCTAAGGCACATTCATCGGTTAAAAGCCTAACTTTCAGGTCTGATTTCTCCTATCAAATAATGAAATTATCTGGAAAGAGGTTCATTCTCTTGATGAGAAAGGGATCATCTTCGAACAAACAGATATCCTGACAGTGATATTTTCGGTTTCAGTGAAAATGGTAAGTTTCTTGTATCTCTTGGAGCTCCACTTTGTCGGGTTTGGGATGTGAATGCTTCTGCTGCCATCGCCAGTCTATCAAAAGAGAAGGTCAGTTGGGTGTTTTGCTCTTTGTATCTTTTAACTTTATATACAAAACTTCCAACATTATTGTATTGGATCTGATGAGTTTGAAAATGCTGAAATGTAGGACGAGATGTTTGCCTCTTGTAGATTCTCCGTAGAGAGTTCAGGCAATGAAGTTCTTTATATTGCTGCAAACACTGGTAAACTTTTATACTCTGACAGTGCAAGAAGATAGAATTTTAAGTTCTTCACTTTTGTCTTAGCCAAAAATTGAAAATTGATTTGTTTTGTGTAGAACGTGGTGGGAGTATTATAACATGGGATACAACATCATGGAAAAGAAAACGTTCGAAGCTTATAAAAAACAACTCTATATCCGCCTTTAATGTCTCAGCTGATGGGAAGCTTGTTGCTATGTAAGTTTATCTGTCTTCTCACTTTTGGCGCCAAACAGATAAAAGTAATTACTACTGTTTGGTTGTCATACTTTTATTCTTAATGCAGAGGAACCCTCGAAGGAGATGTTTTGATAATTGATTCGACAAAGATGCAAACTAACCAAGTCGTGAAGAAAGCTCATCTCGGTTTGGTTACCGCACTTACATTCTCCCCTGATTCAAGGTTTTTCTCTACTCATTAAGGATCAATCCTCTATTGTATAACTACCGATTCAGTGATTCCAAAGAAGCAAATAGATGAAAATTCTGAAGGAAAAAAAATGGAATCACTCAAAAGTGTTACTTTGGGTTTGGTTTTGCAGGTACTTAGTGTCAGTATCTTTTGACTCAAGGGCAAGGCTAACCGTGATTGAAGGAAAGGGTGAAAAACGTATGTATATTTACCAGTTTTTCTCCTATAATTTTATTTCCATTTTAAGAAAAGGGTTTCCAATCAGATGAAATTGTTTTGTTTTTGATGATGAAATTGCAGGTGGAATAAATCTGTGGGTGGCGGCATTGTTGCTAGTGTTGGTATACGTGGTTTCTTATTACTTCATGGTGGCGAAATCCTCTAAGTGACCCCACGCTCGAATGGCTTGAAACCAACATACAACTTGTACTCTCTTTGAGGTTTCTTATGTTTGTGTGTTTGAGCAACTTTGCAGGGATCTTTCACATTCCCTGAAACTTTCATGTTTTTTATACCATAAAAAATGTAATCTAGTACTGAATCACTAGACCTACCATTTTTCTGTTTTTGGACATAGTAAAATTACAATATTATGGATCAATAGGACTCTTTTTTGTCCTCATCCAACTTGAAAACATAAAATAAAACATGAACTAAAAATTATAAAATGAGATCAACTTTATCTTTCTTTTCTTCCTTGCTTTTTTCATATTAAAACAATAATAGTTACAATGTTTGGAGACTCGGTAAGCAACAAGAAGAAGAGAGCTTTTGTATATTCCCACAGGTTAGCATTTAAACCTTTTTTCTTTTGTTGATTAGATTGTTTGGTGAAAGCATATAAATAAAGCAAAGGAAGATTACCGTAGAAAAGATTTTAACTACTGGCGCTTCCTTTGGTAGAGAGAGTAACCAACGAGCGCAGACATCAAAAATGTCCATAGAACCTGTTTCCACCATATTTTTGTTTGTTTCAATCATAACTTTAACAAGTATCCAGATGTTATTAGTCTTTTAACACGATGAGCTTGATAGGGTACCGTATTGATGGTGTGCCAACCTTCGAGTCGTTTAATTCTTGATTGCATATCTTCCAACACACTGTCTATGGAAGAGCCATCTCTTCTTGGTGATGCTTCCGACACACTGTTACTACCCTTTTTTTTTTGTATAATCGTCAAAAAGGCAAAGAGAACCATTTTAGAGACATGGAAACTAGAATGAGAGAATTGGATTGGAGGAGACTTTTGATTACCTGAGATTGTATGAATTCCACAAGTTCTTGCAACCTCGCTGCCTGTTGTGTATGGATTCCACTTGAACTTCTCTGCACTGGTGGTAATCTTTCCAACACTATTTGAAGGTAACTCTTCATTCAAGAATCCAAAAAAAAACAAATAAATGGTATAAAGATTTCATTATGTATGTAAATGAAGATGAAGAAACAAACAGGTTTCAAAAAGGAAATGAAACCTTTGTTGTGTATGAACCATCCAGTTTGAGCGCTGAACCAGCAGCCGTCACAGCTTCTTTGTTTGCGCCTTTGATCTGTATGTAAGGACTTGGCACATCTTGGAGATGATCAACCTCAATAAGAATCTTCGAAAGCCCAAAAAATTATACAAAATCGGTTATCTAATCACAAGAAGCTTATTTTGTATATTAACCTAAGAGCAATGCATACTCACCTTCCCGTCTTGGTAAATGAAGGCAGAGGCTTCAATATACGCCACTGCTTGATACCTGTAACCAAGAATAGAGAATATATCTTAGCATCTGATGAAATCTGATAACCGTCTTGGATAATAATTGTTAACTACTGAAAACTTTTGAGTTTCAGATATAGAGAAGGCACAAAGGGATTGAAGATGACTGAAGAAAAAAACTCATTTGATCTCTTGCTCACCCGAGACTAAGAAGACCTGCCACAGTACTTACGCTAATGTCGAAATCTACTTTGGGCTGAATGATGAAGTTCCCTTCCCTAATTGGCTGTGACACGTAAGAAGATTCATAAGACATTAGAAGAACTGATGAATTCAATGATCAACAAAGCATTCATAATCACAGATTAAAACCCGACCTCACGTATAAGCACGGCAAACCTGCCCTCGCAGATTCTAACGCGTATGCAGTCACTATCTGACAACTGACCATTTGCAGGAAGCCCAGATAGCCTGAGATATATATCGATAAAATTCTGAACAGAACTGCAGAATTTTGTCGAATCAAGGATGCTGAGAATATCCTGATATGGAACCTTGACAACCACATGGCGAGCGTGAGTGTTTCGGTAAATTAAGGAAGCTTGGAATGCGATAGTATCTTAATCCTTACTTGTTTATGGCTCTTCAAAACAAACAAAGAGCTCTCGGGAGAGAGAACTGGATCAAAATCATTTCGAATCTTAACCTATATTATTCGGAAAAGTGTAAGTACGGATACAGAGATTCAAATATATACTCAAAATCCTGTTGGTTGAGTATAATTTTATAGAATTGAGATTGATTTTTGTATTTCAAAAAAAAGAGAGTAAGCAACAGTAACAGATTCAAGGAAGGATTGTAGAGAACAACACACTAGTAGGTGAAATCTAGAGTCTCAGGTGTACTCACGTGTGCATGCACTAGATGTGGCTCTATATGTTGCTGGAACATTGGAAATACGGTCATCATTATCTCATTCTGAGACATGAAACACCCGACCCGGCCTTTGTCCCTCTGGACTCTAGAGATAAGATGTGAATGAACACCTCCCACCTGGTTTACCAAGAGAAACAAAAATCAATATGTTCTTGATAAGAAAACAAATATAAATGGAAGAAATGGAACAATGAAGCAGATAAGCAACTTACAACAGCAACCCAAAGGTCCAAAGACTGTCTGATTTCTGGATGCAATGCATAAACCCCCTCGAAGATGATCTGAAAAACGATGTGATGTTGAAAAATAATCAACAGTTACAATGAGAAAGACAACAAAGACAATCACCATATGATATGTGAAGAATTATGATCACTAACCACACCACACTCTTCAGAAACTTCTAGTTCCTTGAAGCCACATCTGGTGCCAGTCTCCAAGTCAAATACAGGCAGTTTGGTTCTTCGACTGTTCGTTATGTCAGCAATGTTCTGCAAATGAAGTAGATAGAGATTCTAATTCCAATTAGACCAGCCAACTCTGACTTTATCCTTTTACGTTCACAAACCAAAGTGTTACCTTTGAGAGCAAAGGTAAATCAAGGGATCTAAAGTCGTCATGCTTGAAATCTTTGACTTGTTCGGACTTGAAGTAACTTTCAAGGGAAACCACTTCACAGCCAACTATATTTGCCATTTTATGAGCCAAGCTAGTCTTACCAGACCCACTAGGACCACCTACAATGAAATTTGTGTGACAATATATGGTATAGGAAATAGTTTTTAGGCTCAGCGTCAAAACACACAGCAAGTAAGCAATATTACCTATTCCGACAATAACAGGGGGTCCTTTATTCTCCAACAACGCCTGATACAATAATCAAAAACAAAATAACCCTTACTAGAAAGAACAAAGTCTTCGCGGTGGAAATAACATATGCAAGAAGAAGCAACTTTTCTACTTAACAGAACAAGATTTTTCCTATCTTCTTGCAACCCCATTACCTGTATCGCTTGAACGGAAAGAAGCAACCCTCTGTCCAAGTCGTATGAATCAGGCATAGGAACAAGCCGCATATTATCCCTGAAAGAGGAATCTGTGGCTGCTTGATGAGAAAGCCTAGGCATAAATGCAACGATAATACTACTGAAATACATTTGATAGACGATAACACTAAGAGAGGAAAAACCATCGACCATCAAAAAAGACAGACATACCTACAACAGAGCTTACTGAATGAGGTGGATCATAAGAGGTGAAATGCCACGTTGCAACCATCGGTTCCATTTGGGATTTGGTAGGAGATCGAGTCCAAGGCTGCGATAAATCTTCAAGGCGAGTAACAATGTTTGGGGTAGTTCGAATAGGTTTTGGTGCAACAATTTGCTTCTCTTGGTTAGCAATTACGGGAGACTGTTGCAAAAGTGGAGGTGTATTCAAGCGTGGTACACCTGCAACATGGTTTAGCTTTCAGAAAGTAAGATTATGTTGCACTACAGAGCATAAGAAAGGATAGATACTGGAAACAAACATGCTGCATATATTTTCACTGACCTTTACTTTCAAGGATCAGTTCCAAGTATGATTTGGTGATCCAGGGCCCAGTGATGCCCATTCTCAGAGCTTCAGCTCCCACACTCTATGCAAAAAGATCAATTAAATCATGTATATTGAAAGGGATACTGAAAAGGCTAAACTCCTCACTACTGATAGAGATTAAAACACAGAAAAATAAAAATGTTTACTAGAGTCTTTTCTGCATTGAAGATCGATGCTATTGTTCTTAGAGAGAATTGTGGGTTATTTACCTTCCTATCTGTACCTCTCAGTACTAGGAAAGTTTCTCCAAGAGTATCGATCGTTTCACGTGACAGGGATAAATTACCATAACTGACAGCAGTTGAAGCTCGCTTATAACTGACAACAACATTGTAGCCTAAAGCTAGCAACCCTCCAAGTGTCATCCGTCCAACCTGCTAGACATTAGAAATCAGGTTACATAGAGAAGGATTGTAAAGAGTATATTTCAAAAGGATGTGTGCAAGCTGCCCGCCATGTTGACCAGATTCCACAAATATAGTCATGCCTCTTCAGTAGGGAATATGAGAAATTAACAAAACCGAGGAAAATACATAACCCCATTCCTACTGTTATCTTTTCCACTGACAATAAAGAGCTATCGATACCACAAAAATTACAGAATTGGAAAGAAGGAAAGACCAGAGACACAGAAACCTCGGCAACTCCATGTAATGACTCACCTCAAACTCAGCTTTTGGCCGGATAATGAAATGCTTGTCAACAATCCTTTGGTCTCCAAGTGACAGATAGTACCTTATACCAGTTTGACGAACTTTTATCCAGTCATTTATCCGTGCCTCTTCGCTCGCAGAAGGAGGTCTGAGGTACATCTCAATAAAACTGAAAGCAGCACCAGGGGAACCAAGTCAGCATGTATATGATGATCCAGTAAAAAGCTTAAACCATTCACACATACTAGAAGAATTCTTCTTACTTATCCTTCTGCACATCACTTTCTTGAGCAAATGAAGCTACTATCTGTTACATGAATTTTGTCAGTGGTAAACATATTTTTTTTTAAATCAAGGTCACGACAGGAAAACACAACAACCAGAAGAAACTACAGACCTCACTTTTGCATTTCAATTTGTATATGGCTTCCCGAAATGATGAAACAAAAGTATTGTTGATTCTGATCTGCACACTCCCAACAAACGGAGAAGTCAAACTTCTGAACAGTCATTGGAGAAAAAAGAGAGGAAAGACCAACCTGTGCATGATGAAGATCAGGCTCAATATGCTTTCTAAACAATGGGAAAATGCTGTCGATAAGGTAATCAAGCGAACATGAATCTCCAATATCATAACGGACTTTAGAGAGAAGGTTAAAATGAACACCCCCCACCTAACCACGGAGAGAAAAAGGATATTATATTCACGGTATGTTATGGTTGTAGATTAGCTAAGCCAATAACTACTGTTGAGGAGAAAATCATACCACAGCAACCCGAATATCCAGTAAGGAACGCAATCTTGCATGGAGAGCATAAGTCCCATCAACAATAACCTACAATAAACCATAACGAAAAAAACATAACAGCCACACCAAAAACCATAACCAAAATCACATTTCTGACTTACCACTCCAGATGATGTCTTCACCATCTTTGAACCAACACGCTTCTTTTGCTGGAAATCAAAAACCGGAACAAGAGTATCTTTTCCTTTGATCAAATCCTATTTACAGAAAGAGAAGAGTTAGTCAACCTAAGTCATTCTACAGAAGTGTCATTAGTTAAACAATACAAATACAAATCCGTATGAGTAAAAGATCAGAGATAAGGATCAAAATCATACCTCCAAATTCTGGACTAAAGCATCAAAATCTAATGTTTCCAATTCATTTCCGTCATCCATACTATCTCGGTAATCCTCCATGGCAATAACAGTACATCCAATTACAGATTCAACTTTCTCTGCCAAGCTTCGTGAACGCGAAAACAGCAACAAAGAATGAATTCAAGAGCATGCTTCTTCAGAAAATCACAAATTCGACCTAAACTTAAAAGATCGGTTACCTTGATTTACCAGAGCCGCTAGGTCCACCTATACCAACAGTAACAATGCCATCCTTCTTCTCTCTAAGTTCCTGAATGGACTTTACTAACAAGTAATAGCCATGATCGAACGCCTACAACAACAAAAACAGTAATAAATCCATGATTATGTTCTCCCACTAGTAAATTTCCAGAAATTTCGAAAGGAAAGAGAAGCGTAAATACCACATGAAGCGGAAGAGATTGAAGAATCGAAGAAGACGAAGAAGAAGAAGTAGAAGGTTGCTGCTGGAAGACATCTCGTCCTCCTTCTTGGAAAACTCGCTGAACAACCTCGTCGTCCATGGCTTTAGCAACTCGCGATGATCTCCGGAGTAGTCAAGTCCGATGAATCGGAGGATCCAAAGGGAAGATCGAGAGAGAAGTGTCGGGTATGAAGATCGATAACAAAGAAAAAACTTGGGAGGAAAAACAAATTAATTAAAAGAATAAAAACGAGAGTTCAACTTTTCTTTTGCTTTCTAATTTATTTTTTGTTAGTTGGTTTTTATGTAATTTAGGAACACTTTGCTTGCAAGCATCAAGTCTCCCGCTTCTTCTTCCCCGTCCGGCACAACTCTCCCAGCACTCAAAATGCCCCCAAGAAAAATAAAAATAAAAATAGTATAACTGAAATTAACTCTCTATTTTAGATTAACATTATTATTACTTCCACTATAAAATACTTATGGATTTTAATTTAATTTTTTAGATTAATTATCTCCCTTTAAGTTAGGCTGGTTTTCAATGGTTGACAGAAAATAAATAAATGGGTAACTACAAATTTTACACACGTTTATGCAAACGGATTGGATATAGGTCAACTAAACTACATAAATACAGTTATTTTCTTGACATCTTTGGCAGTATAAATTTAATTGTTGCTAGTGGCAAGAAAATTAAATTCTTACTTCTATATATCTTTTCGGTGAAAACAATCGGTGTTCATTTTTTTGCGGATGAAACGGTGTTAAAAAGCTTTAACTTGCACGAAAGAAAATATGTTAAAAATCATTTCCAATATCTGACGTTTGAATTAACAAGCTAAGTACCTTTGAGTAGAGTATTTTCAATCAAAATTTATTATTAAAAGAAAATTAAACTATTTTAAATGCCTTTCTGAAAATCTAAAACACGTCAGTAATATTAGGATCAACTGCAGCAAATCAGCCCAAATAAAAGGGGGAAAATTCAATAACTTGGCCCATATAAGGCTTTCACGGGTCAATGTTGGAGGCCCAATAGCTTGCTCTATAACGATGCCTTGTTGAAATTGAATTTTCGAAATCCATGATAGAGAAATCATAGAGTACATCTATTTACGAGTTGAATTTGGGATGAAACTTAGGTAGGTGGGGAAGAAATGGTAGGGACTCGTACATAGAATTATTTATTTATTTGTAATCATCTAATCAGCTAACGATTAAAATAAAATTGTCTAATTGTTGAGGGCAAATATTTTCTAAATAATATACATCAATCGGAGACTCACCTGTCTATTTGTAACTTCGTTACTGTGGAAAACTTTGAAAATCTTCAGCATAATTCCGAATTAGAGATTCCCGTAAAACTTGCCTCAACCACACTTATATTAATTCTTAAAAAGAAAAAAAAATATGAATATACTGATTTATGTCCTTATCTGGTTCCCTACATTTTCTTCCATCAAATTAGGAAGTTTTAAACTTTAAAGACAGCTTTTTCATTTTTATAAATGATCACTGTTGAGTTTTAGAGTTCGATTATAGTTTAGGATTGATACGGGTTTATGCGATTGTTAGAATAATCAAGAACAAGATTTAACGAGTTCCTCTCAATTGAGAGTACGTCTCGAGTAAGCCTACCTTACTAATTTCCACTAAAACAACTTGTAAGTTTCTTTTGATTACACTTAGTCTTTGGTCTCTCTCTCACACTAATTCTCTTGCTTTCTTGTGATAGGTACCTCACCAAGAAGAGTTCCAATGTGATGTTATGTCTAGGAAGTATGACACCTACTCCTAATCCCGACCCCAAGACAAAGAACAAGAAGAAATTTAAGAAGAAAACACTCACCGAAGATCCCTAGGAGCTAGACTCTCTTTACCGAAAGACTAGCTTTCTCTTGTCTTCTTTTCTTCTCTCTATTTTGTGGATGGATTATTGTGATGACCTTGTGCCTCTATTTATAGTTGCTGGAACCTCTATTTCCTACTAGGAAAACCACTTATCAACTCATTTTCCTACTTGAAATAGGATAACTTCCATGCCAAGAAACACACACACACTTAATCCCATTAGGAATTGGATCTTTAATTCTTTTAAATTTAGGCCTACTAATGTTGACCCATTAGTGCTTTTTGCACAGCCCAGCTTGATCCATCCGAGATGAGAGTCGTTGGAGGTCACTTGGCTCGACACTCCTCACAATCACTTTCAACTTGTTTATGTAACTTGATTTTGCAATTAGACTTTATGATGCAACAAATCGCAGCTGGTTTTTCATCCCGTTTAAATTAAATGATTATGAAAGCTTGCAACTTCCAACATAATACTATAGCTATTTGACCTTTGGTACAAAAATACATAATCTCCATATACGTTGACTTTAGTGGTGACAATAAAAAAAAAGGGAATAATAACATATTTTTGTTCACTAATTTAATTTTTGTAAAATTATATTTTAACGGGTTATGAAATGCATTTTACTATACTTAAAAAAAGAAAAAAGTGTACATTCCTATCATCTGTGGACTTAAACGCCCATTATGGGTACGGCCCATTAGAGTAATGAAGAGTCAGTCAGTCACAAAGAGCGACACCGTTTAATACCAACTTTGAGCACCGTCTATAAACGTCGTCGGTGCTAAGGAATAAGGATGGTCAACAATGGTGGAAGAATCGGACCCGCTGAACGCCAGAGAGAGTTTCCTCGAGAGTTGTTGATTCGCTTATAAACGATGTCGCTTAAATGGAAAAAGACAGAAGGGCAACGAACCGTGTCTTCCATAACTCGAATATAAATCTTATCCTTGTCTCTCCGTCTCTGTTAAATAATTCCGTGAAATTTGGGAATCGAAGATAAGATAAGGTATGGCTCGCATTTTTAGGAATAATGTAATTAGCGTCTTCTCCTATTTTTTAAAACAGTGATCTCAGCTCATTTCTGGTTTTTGATCCTTGATCATTTCCCTGTCATGTCAGCTTATTTCAGCAAAAAGTCCTTTTCAGGATTTTGTTTGTCTTGTCTAACTTTTATTTATTTGGGGCAACTTATTTCTTACTTTTTTTTTATTTAAAAACGCGTTCAGAAAGGTGTTTTAAAATTTTAGGTAATTTCTCATCATTAAAAGGTGTTTAAAATGGAGTAATCAATCTATATAGAATATGAGCTGTTTTGTCCTGAAGCGATTCATAGGCTCGGTTATATATAATAGCGTGTGGCCGTGCTTTTAATTGCAGACATCTTCGTGGAATTTTACTTTCTCTTTCTGTTCCAATCTTATCTCAAGGTCTGTCTTTTTTCCTTTTTGGTTTATGTACAATTAGGGTTCTTCCTTGTAGATATTTCGTAGCAATCGATTTAGGGATTACTCAGGATCGGATGTTTCTGGGTTTTTCCTTTTGTTTTGATCCAATAATTCAAGTTTTAAAAATTGGATCTGACAAATTTGAGAGCTGAAAGAACGTTTAGGGTTTGAAATGAAAAGCAAATAACTTTAAAACATTTCTTGGTTGTTTCTCCATGAATGATGGAAATGTTTTTGTGAACAGATGTTGGAGAAAGAGTTTTTCACGGAGTATGGTGAAGCAAGCCAATATCAGATCCAAGAAGTGGTGGGCAAAGGAAGCTATGGAGTTGTTGCTTCTGCTGAATGTCCACACACAGGTGGCAAAGTGGCGATCAAGAAGATGACCAATGTATTTGAACATGTTTCAGATGCTATTCGGATCCTCAGAGAGATCAAGCTTCTTAGGCTTCTTCGACATCCTGATATCGTTGAGATCAAACATATCATGCTGCCTCCTTGTCGCAAGGAATTCAAAGATATATATGTAGTTTTTGAGTTGATGGAGTCAGATCTTCACCACGTTCTTAAGGTAAATGACGACCTCACTCCTCAGCATCATCAATTCTTCTTGTACCAACTTCTTCGTGGCTTAAAATTCATGCACTCAGGTAAGGTTTCTTGTTTCCCTCCTCTCAAAACTGTGTCTTTTAGCTCTTATAGTTTCCTCTGAGTTGAGTATTTTTTTTATATATTTCAACTCTTGTTCTTATCATCTTTTGGCCCCCTTTTGTTGTGTGTCATATAGCGCATGTTTTCCATAGAGATCTGAAGCCTAAGAACATCCTCGCTAATGCTGATTGCAAAATCAAGATCTGTGATTTAGGACTTGCTCGTGTCTCCTTCACTGATTCCCCTTCTGCTGTCTTCTGGACTGTATGTAACTCTTTCTATTCATCTCTTTCAGAATTGTTAATTCATGACTTGTTGAAATAAAGTCTAATATGCATACTAAGTTAGTTTGTTGTTCTTAAACAAAAGGTTTGTTGTTCTTTAACAGAGAGGTATGTCGTAAGGTATTCATTTTCAAATGATTCAATACTTTTGCTAAGTAACCAATCTTGCATGTTCTTTTGTAAGGACTACGTTGCTACAAGATGGTATCGTGCTCCAGAGCTCTGTGGTTCTTTCTATTCTAACGTAAATTCTGGAATCCTTATTTCTTGTTCCGTTTCCAAATACATGTAGATGATTTTATCTGTGAACTTATGGAATTGTGTATGTTTGCGCAGTACACGCCGGCGATTGACATGTGGAGCGTTGGCTGCATATTTGCAGAGATGCTAACCGGAAAACCCTTGTTTCCTGGCAAAAACGTTGTGCACCAGCTAGAACTCGTCACTGATCTGCTTGGAACTCCGTCGCCCGTAACTCTATCCAGGGTTTGTTTTGTTCTTATTTTTCCCGGAAGCTAACTAACTCGCAATACAGAGGCTTCTCTCTCCCAGATGCAAGTGTTTTTTAGCTTTGTGTCATCAAGTTGTTTATAATGAAACTGTAGATTCGGAATGAGAAGGCTAGAAAGTATTTGGGTAACATGAGGCGAAAGGATCCTGTTCCTTTTACCCATAAATTCCCCAATATCGATCCTGTGGCGCTGAAGTTGCTTCAGCGTTTGATCGCTTTTGACCCAAAGGACCGTCCCTCTGCTGAAGAGGTAAGAGGAAATAGTACAGAAAATTTTGGTTTTTTTTTCGTTGCACTTCCATTCATTTTCATGGTTGTTGATGCTTTTTGTTTTCTTCTTTCCGCAGGCATTAGCTGATCCGTATTTTCAAGGATTGGCAAATGTGGATTACGAACCCTCGAGGCAACCTATCTCAAAACTAGAGTTTGAGTTTGAAAGGAGGAAATTGACTCGGGATAATGTGAGGGAGCTCATGTACAGAGAGGTAAGTAAAAACTGTCAAGGAATCATATGCTTAAGAGACTGAATTATGGTTTGAGTTTTAGGAATCTCTTCAACTGTTTTTGTTCTCTTTCTGGATATGAAACAGATTTTGGAGTATCATCCACAGATGCTGCAAGAGTATCTACAAGGAGAAGAGAACATCAACTCTCATTTTCTATATCCGAGGTTTGATTCAATTTTCCAACAAACTTGGTTCTTCATAGAAAAGATATTGTGTCTAATATTTGTGAACCGATCTTGACATCCAGCGGAGTGGATCAATTCAAACAAGAGTTTGCCCGACTCGAAGAACACAACGACGATGAAGAGGAACATAACTCCCCACCACATCAGAGAAAATACACTTCACTTCCTAGGTGAGTTACTTCTTGAAACTAAACCACCACCATGATTTTAAGCGAAGCAGGCCATAACCTGTTTGGGTTCGTTTCTTAATTATGCGCACAGAGAACGGGTGTGCTCATCTGAGGATGAGGGCTCTGATTCGGTTCATGCCCAACCGTCATCGTCTTTAGTGGTGGTAACACCTCCACAGACTCCAAACACAGCGAGTGGCTTATCATCACAGAAGACAAAACTAGCAGACAAAGCAGCAACTCCTGTTAAAAGGTCTGCATGTCTAACGAGGAGTGATAGTATATGTGCTTCCAGATGTGTTGGCGTCTCCTCTGCAGTCTCTTAGTGAAATATTGATTCTCAAGTTGTTTAGCAGCAAACCATTGATTGTGTTCTGCGTACTGTATCATGTCTATCTGAGTTTCACTTAACTATCTCTTCTATGTTGTTCTTGCTCTGCTCTGCTCATATTGGAATAATGGTTTCTCTTGGAACTTGAAATTCATATATTTTACTCTTTAGAACCATATTTACAATCTGCTTATATTAGATCTTGATGTCAACAAAAAACACTAGCAGGAACAAGTCTGCTGTGTGAAGAATCTTAGATAATCTAATCTATACAATTAACATTAGGATGCAAAACCAATTAGTTAAGGAATTTGATGATTCATGAAAACTCATCTATGTAAAAGTAAAATATTTCAATCAATGATTTTGCAATGCCAAACTCTTCCTGAAGTTTTTATCGGAATTGGTTAAGAAATCAAGAAGTTTGGATACATAAATAAAAATGCTACAAAAGAGAGCATCATGATATATCTTCATAATCATCACATGTAGTGACGATGGTACATTAACAATTTCAAACTGGATTAAGAATCGATCAAATTAACCCGAGACACGGACACCATAAAAATAAAATTTGCCATATATGTAAACACTAAACCCAAATTGTTAAATTAAATTGACGATTTAAGACAAATTGAGAAACCCTCTCTCTCTCAAAGCTGTCCAAGACTCGAACTTCAAACTCGATTCGTGGTCGGGAACTTAGGAGTTTGAGGTTCCTTTTCAGCGAAATCCTCTTAAGAGCCTTATCCAATTCTAAATCCTTTGTTTAATCAATCAAACTATTCTGATTAGCCTCAGAAACCCTTTTCGCACTTTGGATGTAAGAATTCTTCAAGCAAGCCATGTTTTGATCTCCAATGGCGGCAGTGACTCTATCTTTAGTGCAACCTTGTGGCATGGTACTTGGCTTCGCCTGTATTTATGATGTGCTTCTTCGGACAACATATCTCTGATGCGTGTTTTTTTAAACCTTTGTCAGTGTTGTGCTGGTAGAAGATTGAGAAATGTGATTGTAATCCAAGCTCAGAGAGGAAATTGGAATAGAATGAGGTAATATTATCATCATTTTCTCTGATTTATTGAATCAGGTTGGTGTTGTTAAATCAATCAAACTGGTTCTGTAGGTTGAGTAATTTCTTCTTCTCCAAAGTGTGGAACATATCTTATCGTTCAAAGCATAAATTTTCTGACAATCTTCTCGAACAAGTTGAGAAGTATGCGACTGCTAGACTCGAAAATCAGTCCAAGTTAATAACTAAGGTAAATGCTGTTTTGTCTTTATTGGTTTAGATTTGGTATAAACTTAGTATTCATGTTTTACCTATGCATTTCAATTAGTTGTTTTTTTAATCTTATTATGCAGGTTGCAGCTTTGATGGAGTATGATAATGTTGATGATTTAATTGATAAGAAATCTGATGAGCAAGTTAAGAAAGAACTTCTATTGGCGTGTAAGAGATTCCCTGCAATCATTCTTGGTGATTCTCGCCCGATAGAATTATACAGCAACAGCAAATCTTCCGAGGACTCGAGGAGCATTCTTAACACGCCAACCGAAAACAGTTTCCTTCTCACTCCTATGTATGGAGGATGGTTTGATCCAGATAATCTTTCCAGAACGTTATCTTCCTTCTGTCCAGAGCTTCAGGATGTTGATTCTTCCAATCTCAGAGAAGATATGTCAGATGGTTCGTTTTATACAAGCCAAACTGCAACATCTGAAGTTGAAACAACCTCTGATGATTCTGTTGCTCTGCAATTCCTTGGTAGTAGTATAGGTTCTATGACTGGGTTAAGTAAGAGGCACAGTAATCAGTTAGATAGCTGTGGCTTTTACACGGTAGGCATTTGAATACATGGAACAAAACAATTCTTCTTGATGAAAGACTTAAACCCAGTTTTAAAATTGCCTTTCAATGCAGATTAGGAAACTATTGCATCATTTTCCTCGAACCTATGCAGAATTGCAGAATGCACAGATTGATATTGAGGATGGACAGTACTTGATATTTGTTGGGAAAATCTTGTCTTCCAAGTGAGTATTTCTTTCTGAAATCATTCCAGATTTCATCTCAAACATACTCAAAAGAGATCTTTGTCAAGATTTCGTCTCTATTACCACTGTTCCTTTTGTTGATAATTTCTCAGTTCAGCAACCTTTATGTATTGCTTATGCCTTTTGATGTTAAGTCGTATCTACACGTTTTTCAAATCAAATTTGAACCCTGTGTGTTTCAATGTGCAGGGGAGTTAGAGCTAGCTCTTCATTTTCATTTCTCGAGGTTATTGTCAGCTGTGAAATTTCAGGCAGAGACAGAACTCCAGAGAATCTGAGTTATAATGCTGATGATAAAGCACGGAAATCTATTTTTTTGCATCTGAAGAAATTTTTCAGGGGGACTCGCTTTACCTGGCAACCCTTTCTTAATGCTATTCAAGAGAAACATAAAGTCGGAGATCTTGTATGCGTTAGTGGAAAGGTAAGTCCTTTTGCTCCCCGGAAAATTGTCTTTGTATGTATTTTTTATCTCTTTGCTTAGGTAGTATATTTTGTTTGCATCATACTGGCTCATAAGTCTTTACCTCTCTTCTTGAGGTCAACTTTTGAAGCTTAGACTTGTTTTAGCACGATAAAAGATCAGTAAAGAATCATCTTTGCATGGACGAAAGTTTTTGGCAACTGTGCTAATTCAAGAATCTGTTGGTAATCTCTTCTAAATATAGGTGAAGTCATTGCATGCGGAAGATCATTTTGAAATGAGGGAGTACAATATTGATGTACTCAAAGATGAAGAAGAATCATCTCTTCGAGCCCAGGGGAGACCATATCCTATTTACCCTTCAAAAGGAGGGTTGAACCCAAAGTTCCTTAGCGATGTCATCTCCAGGTTTTGTTTCTCTTTTCTTTTCGGTGATCTTCGTTGGTTGGTAAGATATTACATTGTTTTCATACATAAAATTAGAAAGCAATTGACACAGCAGTTTTGAAATGCCATATCAGGGAATCGTTTAGATTTCAAGTAAAACCCTCACATCAAACCTGATTCATTTTGTTTTACAAGACTAGCCTAAGTAGAAAAATTGTTCTTCATATATTATAAAAGTACCTGAACTTCCCAAAACTAAGCATTACATATTTCGATGTCATTCGTCCGCTTGTTTAATCATACCTCACCCACTTTCTCTCTCGTAGAGCTCTGCGGGTTCTCCCTGACAATATGGATCCGATTCCTAAGGAAATCACTACAGTTTTTGGCCTACCATCTCTTCATGATGTAAGTCTTGCTTCTCTGTTGAAGCATGCTCTTTGATTAACTTCTTCTTTAATTCAAAACAAAATCGTATGTACTCAATTGCTTTTCATTCTCAGTTTTTTTTTCTTGCGGTAAATGTAGGCCTACGTTGGTATTCACGAGCCCAAGACTTTAGATGAGGCTGATTTAGCTCGCAAAAGGCTTATATTTGACGAGTTCTTTTACCTACAGGTAGCTGCTAGCTTCTTAAGAATAATTGTCTTCTCATAAGCAGCATTTTAGTCATAATTTGTTAGTCAAAAAGCAATTAGTTCTTTGAATTTTGTTTTCATACAGTTGGCACGCTTGTACCAAATGCTTCAAGGCCTTGGCACAAAAATAGAGAAAGATGTATTGCTGGAAAAGTTTAGAAAACCAGTGCTTAATTCTGTTTATATAGAAGAATGGTCTACTCTCACCAAGAGTTTTCTCAAGGCTCTACCATATTCCCTTACTCCTAGCCAACTAAGTGCTGTCTCAGAAATAATATGGGATCTAAAGCGTCCGGTTCCAATGAATCGGCTTTTGCAGGTAGTTTTGTCACCTGAGCTGGCTGGTATTTCTTTCTTTCTCGGTTATAGTTTAGCTCTTTCTTTGTAGGCTTTTAGCCAATTTTACCAGACTGTTAGAATCAGATTTGAAGTGTTGTCACATTTGTTTATTTTTAACAAATAAAAGTTTCTTAATATATCGGTTTATCTTTTAGGGTGATGTTGGATGTGGCAAAACAGTTGTCGCTTTCTTAGCGTGCATGGAGGTCATAGGATCTGGTTACCAGGTTGGTTGATAAAATCTCTCTATAACCTTTGTAAATTTCAAAATGTGAAGTTAATTTCTCAATAAATCCTCTTATATATGTCATTTGACTCACTCTTTGCTGTAGTTGAATTTGTTACCTTTTTCTCATATGTAGGCAGCTTTCATGGCCCCCACAGAATTACTTGCCATTCAGCATTATGAACAGTGCCGTGATCTGCTGGAAAAAATGGAGGGGGTAACATCCAAGCCAACCATTGGGTTGCTCACAGGTTCAACCCCGGCAAAGCAGTCACGTATGATTCGCCAGGCAAGTCATGCAACTAATATGTTGTTTTATAAATAAGACAAATAAGTTTGTTTTCCTTATAGCTGACGAGTTACAACTGATGGCAGGATCTTCAAAGTGGAGCTATATCGTTTATAATTGGAACTCACAGTCTGATAGCTGAAAAGATAGAATACTCTGCATTACGTATTGCTGTAGTTGATGAGCAGCAACGGTTTGGTGTAATCCAGAGAGGAAAGTTTAACAGCAAGGTCAGGTTCCTAGAATATTTTGATTCTGTCTTTATCGACGTAAGCATATAATTTGTAAGCTGAAGTTTATTGTGGGACGAATGCTGCAGTTATATGGGACACCTATGATATCAAAAAGTGGCTCATCAGACTCTGATGATACTTGTAAAGCTGATCTCAGTATGGCTCCTCATGTTCTTGCCATGTCAGCCACTCCTATCCCGAGATCACTTGCGTTAGCTTTATACGGAGATATTTCTTTGACCCAAGTATGTAAAGCGTTTCCACTTTAATTCATCTGGTAGAAACTAACTTGTTTCATGTGTTAAATGTCTATAAGCATTTTTAAATGACTGCAACTCTTTGTTTCTTCAGATTACTGGTATGCCACTTGGAAGAATACCAGTTGAGACGCATATATTCGAGGGAAATGAGACTGGATTCAAGGAAGTCTACTCAGTAATGCCTCTGACAATAACTACATCTTCTCTTTTCTTGGCTCCTAGCATAGAAACAATCATTCAAGACTTTGATTTTGAGTTTTAAAATTTCAACAGATGATGCTGAAAGACTTGAAGTCTGGCGGGAGAGTATACCTTGTGTATCCTGTAATTGAACCATCAGAGCAACTGCCACAGCTCCGTGCTGCCTCTGCTGAGCTCGAAACAGTTTCCAAAAAATTCCCAAAGTACAGCTGCGGACTGTTACACGGAAGAATGAAGAGTGACGACAAAGAAGAGGCTCTAAACAAATTCAGAAGTGGAGAAACACAGATACTTCTCTCCACTCAGGTGATAGAGATAGGTGTTGATGTTCCTGACGCTTCAATGATGGTTGTCATGAATGCTGAAAGATTTGGAATCGCTCAGTTACACCAACTCCGAGGACGTGTTGGCCGTGGAACCAGAAAATCGAAATGTCTATTAGTTGGATCAACTACCAATAGCCTAAAACGCTTGAAGATGTTAGGGAAATCATCAGATGGATTTTACTTGGCAAACATAGACCTTCTTCTACGTGGACCTGGTGATTTGCTTGGGAAGAAACAGTCTGGGCATTTACCAGAGTTCCCGGTCGCTAGGCTAGAAATAGATGGCAATATGTTGCAGGAAGCCCACATCGCCGCTTTGGTAAACATTCATTCCCCAATTACATTACAGTGATATGATATATGTATCTTGATTAATACTTGCCATTTGATGTTTTGTTTGCACAGAATGTTCTAGGAGATTCTCATGACCTGGGGAAGTTTCCAGCGCTGAAAGCTGAGCTTAGCATGAGACAGCCTCTTTGTCTTTTGGGCGACTAGAAAGTTGCATGGGCCAATGTACATTGTAAATACTTTGTATGTCCTTTTGGTATTTTGGTACTATGACATGTAGTAGTAGTATAGTATTTTGAGGTCAGTTTCAGATTAAGCCTATATGGGCATAATAGCATAGATGGAACATGTTTGGTGTCATCTAAGCTTTTAGGTTTCGCGCCCAACAAGAGACCCATTTATGTGAGAGAAAAAAATAGAAGAATACTTGACTTGGAGTTGATGATTCCTTGTGGTCTCATTTGAACAAGACGTGAACTAATGGGATCTATAAAAGTATAAAATTAGTGGTTACTTTATAGCTTACTAAGTTTATAGGAGAGTTTTGTGGAATGTGAAGTAATATAGAAAGTGGTAATAGGAATTAGGAACGGTGAGTGGATGATGGAGGGACCCACAGGAGTTTTTGTGTAGCAATCAATGAGGAGATTCACGGGACAAAGAGACAAGTGGTGGCCCACAAAATGTTTCCTACCCAATCATCAAAGAATGGGACCCACTAACCTCCTTGTCTCCTCCTTTGTTCCTTCCTTCCGTATGGAAACTTGAAGTGTTGGTAACTTGTTTCACATCTCATGGACACTTCTTTGTGCCTGAATCATTCTGCGTCTTAACACTTGCAACTTTAAGATCACTCCATATTGTAGCTTCTATTAAATCTAGATTGTGTCGAGTTTTATTAGGGATCAAACATGCTTTTGAGAAACGAAACATAATAATCAAGATATCATCGTTTGAAATAGAACCATATCAATATTCAGATATTTTTTGGTCTTTGTGTTTATAATTATAGGTATCCTATATATAACTGATGCAAATATTTTGATGATGATTAGTGGGATTTTCTTACGTTTTGATATTTATGATAAACTAGCATGGGAGGTGTGGGCTGATAAAGACAATCATGATAAGACAATTCTCTTTTTAATTCGAACACTACAAGACCAAAAGCTTTCACACATAACTATCCCGGCTTTTTAATCCTTGTTTTACTAACAATAGTTGAACAATCCCAAGTTATAGCACTAAAGTATTGCATTAATGTGTTTATTTAACCTTTATAGTTGTGTGATTTTGTTCAAAATTAAATTGAAACCTTATGAGTAGCAAAACTAAATGAAATAGGTAGGAGGGTTTGGATCCAAAGAGTAGAAGAAAATGATTGAAGAGACAAGAGAATAGCTTTTTTGACTTTAGAAGATAGTGATGTCGGAAGATAAATCTGTGGACGTCCCGAGACGAATGATTTGCTCATCGGAAGCTACAAAAGCTGTTTGAACAAATTGGGGATCCTCTTTTCATTTTCTATAATATCTTATATACTCTCTTCCACCCTTGAATTATATCTTATATACTTTCAACCGTTGAAACTTGAAAGAGAGTGGTCACTATGGTAGTATATATGGTACTGTTGTGATATTAATAAAATATTAACATACTAAATTATCAATATTCTAACTATTGCTTTTAAAGCCTTAACCATAAACTTTCGAAAATATTATTATTTTCATGAGTCATGTTTGTTACAGATATATTCCAATAAAAGAACTAGACAATGATTGTAGTTGTGTGCGATGCGATCGACCGCACAAAGAATGTGGCGGTGACTACACACATCTGGTCTGATATCACAATTGCCTTCTATATTTCTTTTCTTTTATATATAAGGTAATGAACGCAAATCATCATGCACCAACAAAGATGATAATAGTCTTTACCACTCAGAAAATGAAAACAATGACCATTGGTGCCAATTTACCTTTGCTGTTTCTTTATGTCAATCCTAATGCTTGAGGGCTGAATCGTTGTTGTATATTATAGATTTTACGAGATATTCAAAGATTGTCTTCAATATGGTATAAAAATATACTCTCTCCTTTTCGCAAATAATATAATTTTAGAGTTGAATTTGTGTCTAAAAAATGTTATTTTATATTTTTGATGCAGGTTTTAAAACTAATTTCTAAATTTACTTTTCATTCAAATCTATAAATCTTTGTAATTATGTTATTGTTATATATTTAGTTAAGAATATATTAGATAGAGACATGTTTCTATTTTTAAACAAATTTTTAATTTATGTAAAATGTGTCAAAAAGACACGGATGGAATATAATTCGACGTATATTCTTGGGTCTCATGCACCGATTTAATACCACATAAGTTTTTTTTTTTTGCTGCAATTGACTTTTTTGAATATGATTGATCAATAAAAACATATTATATTCATGCTTTGGTGAGCTAACAGGGAAATATATTGGATCCGTGGTGTTTCTCAAAGAATAAAGAGAAAATGATTACTGTTTTATTTTGTGAACTTTTTACTAATTTCTTTCTATGATATATGAAATAAATATGACTAAGCAAATACTATATGATTATCATAATCACGAATTTTGGATATACTAATCTAATCGCGGACACGACCAAATAATTAAGCAGTCAGTTAAAGGAACGTGTGTGTGATTGTATTCAGTGTTTATTATATGAAAGAACAAATATATGACTGATGCAAATGATCAAGAATGCGCCACAAAAAGTCTAGACCGGTCCAGTATGTTATCGTATAATTATTTTTTTATCTTAATAAAACGAACAATACACGTAGTATTGTTATATTTAACATATAATTCTGTCAATAATTTAACAAAGAAAATAGATATATTCACATTATTATAAATATACATGCATTACATTAAATTATATATACGCATAAAATTGATCGGATTTGTAATTATTGATCAGTAATAATGCATCGTCGTATCAATATGTATATAGATTCATTAGTAAACGTGTGCGAATTATTGGAAAAAAAATATACATAAAAAAAGTTTTGTAACTAGTTTAGTCTATAAATAGTATTATAGAATTAAATAAAGAAAATTTGATAATTGACTTTAAAAGCGTTGAATGGAGCGTTACATGTTTCAGTTAGCGGATGGACATTGACCCACATTTATATAAGCTATAATTGAATATGGAAACATCTTATATTCTTATGTTGTATTAAATGTCTCGTCTCGAAACCGTACAAAAATTCAACAAACCCAAATTAATGTAGTAATTATGATTATTGAATAATGAATATCCGTTCATTTTCACCAGTTATTATTCATTCCCCCACTAATAACAGAAATGAACATCTACATATATACATGTATAAAAATGAAACAAAAATGTAAATTAAATAAAATATAAAGTAAAGCGAGCTAATAGAATGAGGAGAAGCGTATGAAGTAAGAAGGGTTTAGGGTCTCAATCATTTCACGAGCTCTGGACCAACTCAGATTAGTAAGGCAAAAGAGAATCGATCAAAGAATCGATTTAGAAAATAAAGAATGACAATAAAAATTAGAAAATAATAATACTAGTTTTATTAATTTGATAAACAAATAGAAAATCTGTTGGTTAGTCTCCCACACGGAATCAACATTTACTCTGCCACGATTTACTGTTTGACATCTGTCACTTCCTTTGACCACCAGTTCAGTCAACGACTTTGCTCCTCTTGCATTTATTAAGCATGACTAAAAACAATTCACAAAACAATTTTTAAATTTATATTCAAAACTACTAAAATATTTCATAAATAGATAAAATTAATAATATTATTTTAGTTATTTATATGGATCGGGCCGTATTCCTTACACATCTTAACATTTTCTCTTTAGATTGATTTGATGTCTTAATTCCTTTAATGATTTTTTTTGTTAAAAATTCCTTTAATGATAAAACTACTATTTACGTACATATGACAATAATATACGTACGCATATACATATAGTAGGTGCAATATAGATTACGCATGCGTGCATATATATATACATGTGTATATGTATAAATATAAAGGCATCGCCACGCTTCAAGTTTGTCTCTTTATACTAAACAGAGTTTTCCTCCGAACTTTACCTTTTCTGCTTCCTCTTCTTGAAGAACCCTAAACTAATTAATAAATGGCGATTTTACCGGAAAATTCTTCGAACTTGGATCTTACTATCTCCGTTCCAGGCTTCTCTTCCTCGCCTCCCTCCGGTACGCTACACATGTATATAAACACTATTATATTGTATCTATGATCATAATAACTACTGTATATAAGTATATATATCCTTATTTGGTTGTGCTCCGATTCTATGTTTTCTTTGGTTGATGACTTTATGTTATGATATTATTTCGCTTTACAAGGAAACTTTATGAGTAGTAAAAACAAAATCTCAAAACTGAGATTGACAATAAAAAAAAAACTTAATTAAAACAATAAAATTATTCTTTTTGGTCTTATATATTTTCGTTGATCACAATTTTCAGTTTTGTCGATGTTAATATAATGTATAAACACAATAAGTTTCAGATGAAGGAAGTGGGGGAGGGAGAGAACAGCTAAAGCTAGACATGAATCGATTGCCGTCGTCTGAAGACGGAGGCGATGAAGAATTTAATCACGATGGCTCTGCTCCTCCGCGAAAGAAACTCCGTCTAACCAGAGAACAGTCTCGTCTTCTTGAAGATAGTTTCAGACAGAATCATACTCTTAATCCAGTAATTAATTCACAAAAACATATCTTCTTCTGTATATTTTATTTTTATTAGATTGTAATTGATGTTTATCTATTTTTCTTATAATGTAGAAACAAAAGGAAGCACTTGCCAAGCATTTGATGCTAAGGCCAAGACAGATTGAAGTTTGGTTTCAAAACCGTAGAGCAAGGTACGTTTTAATTTTCTTTGACCAAGTTTTTTTTTTTTTACATCATGGGTGAACAAATTTATGACTTTAAATAAGGTTAATTAATAAGTGAGTGGTTGATGATTAACGAGAGGGTTCACATAAGCATTAAACGTTGACGAAATATAAAAATAAAGCAAAAAAATGAAATATGAATCGGATTCGACACATCCCGTTAACATATAAGTCGTACCCTTAATTAATAAAAAGTTCAACTTGTCCTTTTCATACATTATATCTCATTCCTCCATCAAATATTTATTTTATAATTATAATGCTTTCTTTTTAGGTCCTTCTTAAATTCCCGAAGAGTCGCCACTTGTTACATATAGAAGCATAAATGTCAAGTGATCTTAATTTATCAAGTCAAACAAATTACAGAACGAAATTAACAGCCACTGAATTAAACACACATATTAATGTCGAAGTAGTTATATATGTCGACATCACGTATATATGTGTTGTTGCATGGTTGTTTTCACAAGTGACAAAAGCATTTTGGAGCCGCCAATTGTGATATCCATTAACACGTCTTTTAAATGTGTGATGTAACTTGGACTAAGTTATGTTTGCGAAACACTTTGGCTCAATACGTGTATGCATTAATATATATATATATATATACCACGTGTCAAGGTCCTAACGTTTCATACACTCATCCGTCGTTTTTTTGGTGACGTATAGACTATAGTTCTTCATTTTCTGCTCGAATATAATCTATCTATAACTCGATAATCATTCGTGAAAATGAAAAATTGTTACTCATACCCAAAAACAACAGCTAAATTGGTCAGGTTGTCTTTTAAAAAATTAAAACAAAAATTTAATTTTGAACTTTCATTAATTGTGAACAGATGGGAAAGGTATGGTGCAATAAATAAGAAGAGTTTCAACATTGGTCGTGTTGCTATTATGATGGTTTCCCAAAATATAACTATAATCATAACCACACCCTTTTAATAATATAGAAGTACTTATATTTTATACCTTCTTGTTTTCAAATTTTTGTATTATGTTTAAATTTATTTAATAAAATCAATCAGTGTGTTTTCTTTCTTCCGCCTCGTGTACTGACTTTCTCATCAATGCCCTTTGACTCATAATTCATTGGCCGTTCATGCGTTTTTATTTTCTATGATTTTCTATGCTTTATATATTTGCATCGTCGACAAGCATTTGATCCTTGTTATAAATTAACTACTTTACAAAACATCTATGAGTTTAATATGTTTACATGGCATAAATATATAACTCGTGTCTTGACGTTTTCGGATTTGATTGGTTTAGGAGCAAATTGAAGCAAACCGAAATGGAATGCGAGTATCTTAAAAGGTGGTTTGGCTCATTAACCGAGCAAAACCACAGGCTCCATAGAGAAGTAGAAGAGCTTAGAGCCATGAAGGTGGGCCCACCCACGGTGACCTCCGCCTCGAGCCTCACCATGTGTCCTCGCTGCGAGCGGGTCACCACTACCGTAGCGAGCCCTTCGATGGGGGTGATGGCGGTTCCGGCCAAGAAAACGTTTCCACGGCAAGAGCATGAGCATTGATTTAGGTATCTTAATTATGGGATTATGGTTTATAAGTCAACGGATGTCAACCCTTGAGCCAAGAAAAAAAGATTGATACATGATGTCGTGTAAATAGTACTTTAGGGATTATGTGCTGTGCTCAAGCCTTTGTAAATACTACTAATATATTACTTTTGGATCAGATATCCAATATCTTTATTTTATTTGGAAACATACATAAGATATACCAGAAAAAAAAAAACAATTGTTGAGATTTAGTGTTCCCAATTAATCCGTGAAAACGAATTGAATCAATACGCAAAATTCTCTCATAACTTTAAATTTCCTTTTCATTGCCGATACCGTATTCTCCAAAGAGTTACAACAGATAAGACATCATATAAAATTACAGGAGTAAAGGAAAGCTAATCTAGATTAGAGGGACAGGCACCAATAACGATCAAGAGGCAAAGGTAGAAGCCAAACCTCTGGATATACACGTTCATTGGAAAACCGAGAACCAAGTGGTTAATAGTGAGACCGTTGCTGGTATGTTCCGTTGCGCTCGAGATAGTGGGTCGAGACGGTACCGAATCACCTGCTGAATCTCCTTGATGATGACTGAAGCTGGTCTCGAAGAGGAAGAGTGAAGGCGTATATTTCTCTCCTTCCAAATCGAGTAGATAGAAGCTTGAAAGAGAAGATTCATGATTATCGCTATGTTATTGTCCCGCTAGGGGCCTTTCATCCATCTAAGAACGTCCTCAAAAACCAACGGTGGAAAAAGATGAGCTCTAGGTGAGCTCATATTTCAAGTTTTGAGAAAACAAGATCGTAAACCGGAAAAATAAAACAACCTAAGTCAACTGTATGAGTTTGATCACCAATCCGATGATGATTTACATCTCGGCGAAGATGGTACATGACATAGGCACATAGCAATACTTTACTAACTTCAAAGTACGGAAGCTAACAATCACACAACAATGAAAATCAGAAAAACGTACAAAGAAAAAAGACGATTTTACGAAAGCTCGTATTTTATACTCGACCAATCATCTAATCAAATAAAGGTAAAAGATGATTCTACGTTAACTCCAACTCGTAACAAACTCAGTCACATGCCTTCCACGAGATCACTTAAGCAGTTAAGCCTTTTTAATTTTTTTGAAGCTCAAAGCCTCAAACAACCTTCATCTTGAATTGAAAAATCCGAGATTCTAACTCCACCGGACCACACCAATTATGATTTAAACAGGTTAAAATTTTGATATTTTAAAGTTACATTTTAACTTTCTCACATGGAATACTATATTTTTGAAAATATTTTAACTAAACTTAGGATGTTTAAATAATTTATATTGTATGTTGACTGTTGCAAAACAAGAAAAACTTTTTTGGGGTCAAACACAATACCTTATGTTGTGTAAAAAAGAAAACTAATAAACTGGCCGGTGTCTCGTTTGCAAAAATGCATCTTCCCTCGCTCTACCGGTGACTGGGTTACTTAAAAACTAAATAGGCCCATCTAGGTTTATAGTGGGTCGTGATGAAATGCCCCAGTCCTAATATCTATTTACATTAATGCTGTGGTTTAAAATCATCAGAACGTGCAACACAATGGCTCTTGAAGCTAGTGGCCCATCGTAATTTGGGCTACCAATATTCGAATGCTACGTTTTTACCTTTTGAGTTTAGCAGTAGGCTTAGCTAGACGAGTAACTATCACACGCTTGCCTAAAGTAGACAAATAGTTGCGTTTAATAAAATAACATCAGATAGTGTATACAAAAACTATAGGGGAAATACTGAAATAGTGTATACTCCATCTTTTCCTAAAAGTTTGATGTTCTAATTTTTTTTATTTGTTCCACAAATATTGATTTTCTAGTGTTTTTTCTTTATTTTTATTGATAAATTGTAAAATTTAAAAATGCAATGATTGAAAATAATTACATTTACTAGATTATTGTTGGTTTATAATTATTAGAATAATTTTATGGTGAGAAAAAAATAAATGTGTTTAGAAATACTAATTGTTGTTTCTTAATTTGTGTAAAAGCTTATAAACAGAGTAAGTATTAAAAAGAAAGAGTATATAGGGGGAAAACGAGTCTTGTATGTTCCATTGAGAATTTCACATTTCAACGCTAGTCCCCATAAAAGTACTCTAGGATTTTACCCCAAATCTACCATAAAAAAAAATAAAAATTGGGACCTGAATACAAAAACTTTTAGAGGCCTTGGTTTGGTAGCGACGGGGACGACCCGGCGCGAGGTATAAAGGCATGTATGGGAAATGGACCAAGTGTGTTTCACGTGACATCAATATGGTTGCTTTATTTCGAGAGACCAGACTTGATCACGACACGTGGGTCCCTATCATTGGTTCATTAAACCTATCGTCGTCTGCTTAAGGGAATAAGGACGCATTAGCTCTTTTGAGAAAATCACAGATCATCGTGTCTTACCACAAGATTTGATAAATGGTGACTGGTGAGATAACGAACATGCATGTGTGTTAAATATTATAAGCATAATACGAAAAGGGCATTGATCTTGTAGGTACGCCAAACTCGATACGTTTCTATCCAACGGTCTATATAATCTATTTATATAATCGTAATATTGATCTAAATTATAATTAGTATTTGGATGTGAATAAGAAAAAATATGTTTGATAGATGGTGATGTGACTCGTGCTCTTTCTTCGGTTTTGGCCATGTGATTAGGTGTGTGTTAGAAATTATGTCGTGAACAAATATGCCTCCTCAAATTCTCACTCTCTCAAACAATTTGCAGGATGATTATTGATTGGGTCGTATCAAGTAGTATTAGGTCAAAACTCTATTCGTCTATAAATTAATAAATAAGGATTAAGATGTTTGTATTTATGTGATTGGGTTGGACATAATTGGAGGTGTCTTTTGTGGGGTAAATTATAATAATTTTGATCTTGGACGGAAAGTGATGATATTATCGAGTGCTTAATCAATGAGATCCTTTGAATTTGTGCAAGATTATCTAAATCACAGGTTCTGGTAGAGAGCTAACTGTAACTGTTTCAATATCATTATCTGTAGCCAATTATATCATTAGTGGATTGTGATAAAATTGTACAACCGCCAAGTATGTTTTTAAGATAATTTGGTTGCTTCTTTTCCGGAATATTAAGGACTACTAATTTTTGCTATTATATATATACTCAAAATGTGAATTTCTTTATCTCGATTGGTCACTGACTGTCAGATTTCACATTTTATTTATTTATTTATTTAAATTAATACTTTCTTTATTCATCTTACAAAATTTTGAAATTCCACGATTTTTTAAAAAAATATTCCATTCTTAGTGATGGGAAGTGAAAAAAAAGAGGAAGTCGTGTGTGTTTGAAATTCAAGGGTTGAACAGTGGTTGGAGCTAACACTAGTGAGATTTGTTCTTCTTGTAAATTTTGGTGATGACAGAATTTAAGTTATTTCGAATCGACATTTAAACTACATTTACAAGTAGAGTAATCCCGATAGCTTTTTAAAAAAGTTTGAAACTTTTTTCTCGTAACTGTCCACAAAACTGTCCACGTTTCCTCCCCCCACATGCGATTTGCCACGTGTCCCCACACCAATTAATACATAATTATACTTAACGTATTACTAATCGTAGTGTGCTCACTGCCTCAACCTCTATATATGAGCCCCTCCCAAATCTTCCTCTTCCTTCTAAAATTACTACTTTTCTCTCTAACGCTTTCTTAATTCTTCCCATTTTACCCTTCTACTTCCTTTTTATTCCCCCTCAAATGCCACTATCTTCTTCTTCTCACTAAAGTCTGATTAAAACCCTCCGGACTAATATGATTACGTGGCACGACTTGTACACCGTTCTCACCGCCGTGGTGCCGCTTTACGTCGCTATGATTCTCGCTTACGGATCCGTGCGGTGGTGGAAAATATTTTCCCCTGACCAGTGTTCCGGCATCAATCGCTTCGTCGCCATTTTCGCTGTGCCACTTCTCTCCTTCCACTTCATCTCCACCAATGATCCCTATGCCATGAATTTCCGTTTCATCGCCGCCGATACACTTCAGAAGATCATCATGCTCGTCTTGCTTGGACTATGGGCGAATCTGACCAAGAACGGAAGCTTAGAGTGGATGATCACAATCTTCTCTCTCAGCACACTCCCTAACACTCTGGTCATGGGAATCCCTTTATTGATCGCTATGTACGGAACGTACGCCGGCTCTCTCATGGTTCAGGTCGTTGTTCTTCAGTGTATCATTTGGTACACTCTTCTTCTCTTTCTCTTCGAGTACCGTGGCGCCAAGCTTCTGATTATGGAGCAATTCCCGGAGACTGCGGCGTCTATTATCTCCTTCAAAGTTGAATCCGACGTCGTTTCACTCGATGGCCATGATTTTCTCGAGACGGATGCTGAAATTGGAAACGATGGGAAGCTTCATGTCACAGTGAGGAAATCAAACGCATCGAGGAGATCACTGATGCTGACTCCCCGGCCCTCGAATCTTACCGGAGCTGAGATCTACAGTCTCAGTTCGACTCCGAGAGGTTCGAATTTTAACCATTCCGATTTTTACTCGGTTATGGGATTTCCCGGCGGGAGGCTTTCTAATTTCGGTCCGGCGGATTTATACTCCGTTCAATCTTCTCGTGGTCCCACTCCACGGCCTTCTAATTTCGAAGAGAATAACGCGGTCCGTTATGGATTTTACCCTAATAGTTCTGCTCCGGCTGGTTCGTACCCGGCTCCGAACCCGGAGTTCTCTTCCGGTCCGGCTGCGTCCATTAAACCGAACAAAATCCCTAAAGAAAATCAACAGCTGGATAGGGATAGTAAAGGGAGCCATGACGCTAAGGAGCTTCACATGTTTGTCTGGAGCTCCAGCGCTTCTCCGGTCTCCGACGTGTTCGGCGGAGGTGGAGGCGAACACGTCTCATCGGAGCAATCTGAACAAGGCGCCAAGGAGATTCGAATGGTTGTCTCTGATCCACCTCGAAAGAGTGATGCCAGAGGTTTGATTTATGCAAATATATATTATCAAATATTTGATTTAACTCAAATTAATTATAATTTATGTGTTGTTTTCTGGTTCTTGTATTCCCAGGTGGTGATGATATCGGCGGTGGCAACGGTGGAGAGGCTGAAAAGGAAATAGAGAAAGCTACAGCAGGGCTGAATAAAGTGGGGTCTAGTTCCACGGTGGAGCTAGAAGCGGCCGGTGGAGATGGCGGCGGCAGCGTTAGCAGAACACATATGCCGCCGACAAGTGTGATAACACGTCTGATTCTGATAATGGTGTGGCGAAAACTGATCAGAAACCCAAACACTTACTCCAGTCTTATCGGTCTCATCTGGGCTCTTGTTGCTTACAGGTCAGCCCAATCATTTTATTTTATTTGACTGATTATTTTATGCATGGAATAATTGTAATGGATTAATGTGTATGGGTTTTTTTGGAAGTAGGTGGCATGAGGCTATGCCCAAAATAATACAACAATCCATCTCCATACTCTCAGATGCTGGTCTTGGAATGGCTATGTTCAGCTTAGGTAATCAAACTTTATTTTAATTAAGATTTCTTTTGATGATCTAATCTTAAGATTATAAACAGAATGTTGGGTCCAAGTTCTTCTTATCTTATCTGTAAAGTTTCATTAAATGCAAAGGTGGGTCTGGGGTTCTAGCAATAGTCGTGATTGTCCAGCTTGTAATTGGTAAAAGTCATATGGACTAGACAACGCACTTACCCAAAGAGAATCCACACCCTCTGACATTGTGACCCAACACCTGTTGCTGGGTCTGGTCCCCACAGCGAGCCAGTGGCTGTGTCTACTTATTTGGGCCTCACATAGTAGTTCACCTAACTTTTGCTGTCAATTTCACAAATTAATACAATTGTGTTTATTTTTGGTGTAATTTTAAGGTTTGTTCATGGCACTTCAACCCAAAATCATTGCTTGTGGGAACTCAGTTGCCACGTTTGCCATGGCTGTCAGATTTATAACCGGTCCAGCCATCATGGCTGTTGCTTCAATCGCCATTGGTTTACACGGCGACCTTCTCCGTATAGCCATCGTTCAGGTATTAAAATATTGGTATACTTATATGATTTATGTCTATAATATATTACATGATGATGATGCATGCATGGGGTTTATAATTATAGGCTGCGTTGCCTCAAGGAATAGTTCCGTTTGTGTTTGCAAAAGAGTACAATGTGCATCCCACGATTTTGAGCACTGGGTAAGTTCTAAACTTATTTGGTTACATTATTGTTATTTTTGGTCAAATATATTTACTAACATATGTTGTTGTGTGTGACGGTGAAAATGGATGCAGTGTAATATTTGGAATGTTAATAGCCTTACCCATAACTCTGGTCTACTATATTCTTCTTGGCCTCTGAATTGGTTCCTTCAACTTAAACTGGCTTTTGAGAACGCCTTGGAGATTGGGTTATTTATTTCTTCCGTGACCACAAAATATTATACAAAGGCTTTAGATTTCGTGGGAAAGAGCGGAAGGTGAAGAAGAAGATATGTCTTTGGTTTTGGTTCCAATATTTGTGGAACACAACAAAAGTACTTAGGATTTAGTGAACAAGATTTGAGGGGATTAAGGATCTTGTCTTCATTAGACGACAAAACAAAAAAAAACCTCTCTTCCATCGATCTTTATTTTTTGTTTTTCTGTTTTTTGTTAATTTATCTGTAGATGTTGGCTAAGCATATGCAATTACATTATTATACACCCGTGCGTGTGTATATGCACTTTTTCTTAACCGAGTGTATGCACCTTAGGAGTCCATGTATAATATATTTATAATACACACTGTTTCGCAAAGCTAGATAAATGAAAATATAACACATCAAATAATATGAAAGAAAAACAAGGAACATTTTTATAAAAAGAAACGGAGAGACTATGAAGGAAAAACATTCTTTTGTTACAAATAAATTATCAGTGTTGTTCTCCCAAAATCAAGTATTTATGTGCCGACCGATTGCAATATTTGTTTCTTTTATGGCAGATCATAGAATAAAGCAAGTAAATTTAGATACATTGAAAGCTATCAAGAATTTGGCAAATTTGATCAAATATTGGCAGAAATTATATCCCTCTTTAACAATAAAGTTGTAATTGCCGCGACCTAAAAATAACGATATCTTTTTCGTTCCATTTTTTTCTATATATTCCCTGTAAGTGCTTTTAGATTTATAAAGCCAGATGTCTAGATACAAAGATTGTCAAAAGCACCCCTAACATGTGATTTTGTTTTTTTCAAAAGTTTAGATGTTGTTTCTTTTAAACAACTTCATACAAATAAACAATCACATAAAATATGCATATATATTATTTTTAGAAAATATCTTTCGGACCATCAAACGTACTGTTTAGGTCAAAGGACTGTGAATCTCATCATATTCATTAATATAGTTAACATATATATAGGCATCAAAATACTATTTGAAAAAAACAAAGCAAATATTCTGAAACTACATAACAGCTAATGGAGAGTGGATTTTGAACAAAAGAATCAAGAGGGATATGAAGGAAATTCATCAATGAATACAATCAACTAAAAAATTGAATGAATGCAAATCTAAGATCGACCAACATTGCTGGCTTCGTCCGAAAGCGACGAAGCATTTCACTTCACGACAAAAGTAGACCTTTTTATCTTTTTTGCTAGTAAACCTTTTTTATTTCTCGTTTACAACCCATGCCCTGATAGTGTCATATACTCTGTATATATATGCCCTTATACGGTTTGAGTTATTTTATTTTTTGAGCAAATTTTAAATTCGTTTTGATCTGGACTACTTTTTTTAACGTTAATTCAAAAGGATTATGAAAGGAAAAAATTCCCACGTGTGCACTTGAACTAGGTCAGTTAAGACATTATCCGGATTTGTCGAATATCCAGATTTAAAAAACGGATATCCGGACAAAACAAATCTGTATATTTTAGTTTACATCTGGATATATGAAAATCTAAATATCTGAAATTAAAAATTTAGAAGATACAGATTCTGATTCGGATATATTCAAAATCTCGAATATCCACAAAATCCAGATCAATTCAATAGATTTAACTCATACATAAAAAGTCGAGCATGAAAATATTTTAACATGTGGAGTGTGGACCGCACTTTTACTCACATTTCGATCACTTAAATTATAAGTATATTTTTGTGGAACTAATCAACAGTCAAAATGTTGAGTTTATCATATTCCCACATATTACCGGTAAAATCAAGATATTTTTAAAAAATTCTTTCAGAACTAAATAAACTTAACAACTTCGATTACGCATCCACTTTGAAAGTAGCAGACTTTTTGTTTCTTTATATTTCTTCTCTAAATTTTTTAAATAGTAAATTTGCCCCTCTTATTTATTTAGTTTTATGGATTCAACTAATGCCATAAATAAATAAAAAATAAGTGAGAAGAAATAATAATAAAATAATGAATTGATAAAAACGATATATGATAATGCTAAAAATAAAATTCTATATATAAATGGAGAAGGATGTCAGACACTGTTTTCTTGGGTCGTGATAAATGCTATCAGAGGCAAAAACATTATGTATTGTTGGTGTCAGGTCATACCAGATATAGAGACAGGTAGGCGGGAAGCCTCATTTGCTCGCGTCTGAAATCGAAAGAGAACATGTAAGTGTTGAACCCAACCCAGTCCAGCGTTTTGGGATAAGCCATTTTTCCCAACACTAAGCAAGGTGCCAAGTTAGCAAATCAAATTGGGATCAAATTTATCCCACAGTGACATAACGTATGATTTTAAAGATTTTTTCCGTGCATGAGGACGCATACTTTGATCGGTGGGAGAAAATATTACGTACCTTTTTTTTGGGACGGTTCGTGACCATAGAGTTGCTTCTGTAGAGCCATGCCGACTGGGGTACATTGTTATGTTTTAGTGAGAGACATGCATGATTCAGATTGGAGAGATCCTTTGGAGTCAAGTAGACCGACTTGGTTGAGTTCGAGGAGTCTGTTGTTGATCGAGGACATGACTACGAAGAAGAGATTAGAACATTCCTACACAAATTGGTCGGGATATGAAGTCGATCTCCCCTGATGAGTCCTAGGCAAGACGAAACCAATCGAAAATGGTTCGTGAGATGAAGGCTGAATCGTTGAGATTATACACTGCCGCACGGTCTTCCGAAAATAGCCCGTGACTAGGGACTCTCTCCAGAATTGACACATCATCCTACCTTCTCTTTCCTAATATGCAACCCCATCAGCAAATCTTTTTTTAGTTTTAAATATTTTGTGACCTTTTAGTTTCTTTATAATTTATTTTAAACAATACATTAATTACTATAAATTAGGTAAAATAATGTAAATTTTAGAAATAAAAAATAAAATACGAGATTTAAGAAATCATATATTCTTTAGACTTAAGAAATCATATATTCTTTAGATTAAATTTAAATTTACAATAAATATTTAATAAGCTAAATACTAAAATTCTAAATAAAATATATTGATCAAATAATTAACATGTATTCCCATAAATCACCATGCATAAATTAAATGAGGAATGAGAATTTTATAAAAGGTTTATTATATTGATCTTAGATTAATCATTTAAAATATAAAATATAAGCTTAGAAAAACATTTGATTCTAAGAGTTTTAAAATTGTTGTCACATCGAAAATATAAAAAAAAATTACCATCAATATTTTTTAAAAAATATTACCATCAAATTTGGTAAAAAAAAGCACAACCACATATAACAAGGTTAAAACATCAATTCAATTTTAAATTGTAAATTATTATTCATTCATTTTTATTGTAAAAATTGTGCTCCGATTCGACTAAGAAGTAATTAAATTAGAATAAAAATTCAAACAAACTATTTTAAAACAAAATTAATGTATGTATTTAAATGACATATTTTAATTAAAATATAAATTTAAAATTACATGTTCGAGTTGCGCTCCTAATATCAATATATAAGAGAAAGAAATAAAAGAGTGGGAAGTATTTAAAAAATAGAGGAAAGAGTAAAAAATATTGTTGACGAAAAGTAAAAATAGATTAATCTATTACTCTTCCCCAACAATAACGAACGTAAACAAAGAAAAATAAGATTTCATTTAGAGAATATTCATATTTTACCACAAAATCTTAAACATTTTCATTTTTGTCATTTTACTGTTTTAAAAATGAATTTGCTATTTGTTGATGAAATTAGTATTGTTTATTATGACGATTTTACTCTTATAACTACAACAAAAAATTTGGTACACAAAATTTAGTATTGTATATTTTGTGTATGCAAATTTTGTGTGCCATACAAAATGTTTTTGTTTAGATTTTAACTAAACTCAAAATATATTCCTAAATAATAAATTTTAACCAAATTCTAAATTAAATTCTAAATTATAAATAGAGAATTTAAAAATAAACCTAAACCTTAAATTATAAATAGAAAACTCAAACTCAAAACTAAACTCTAAATTATAAATATAGAACCCAAACATTGTATTTTAGTACCTTTTTTTAATTAACTATTTTATTTAACTGGTAACTTTTGAACAACGCTAAGAGCCTAAGACTTAGGAGTAATTATTTTTGAAATGTTCAATTTTTTTCAGCTAAAGATGACCAATCAATTTTGCATATACCATTTGTTTGCGTGGAAGTTCCATTTAATACGCCCTTGTTCCACATCACATACCCAAGATCTGATCCAGTAGCTGAGATGGTTTTCTTGTTCCAGAATAGCGACGGTATGCGTTTTATCTTTATCGAGAAGGTAATAAAAGACAGGAACGTGTCTGAGGCCACAGGTTCCCATTTTTGGAGGATGAACATCCACTTCTTGAAGTGGAATGGAGCCCTTTTAAGTACTGACATCATCTCCTCTTCTGACTTGAACCGGAGTTGGAAACTTTCCGGGCTAAGTTCATTTCCGTCAATACGCCTTCCCAAGTTCCAAAAAACTGGATCATGTACTCAAAGAGAGCCTTGGGTCTTTGGATTTGTGGGTTTGTAACTCTACCGACGAGAGTAAGTTTGTTTTCTTCAACCAGGGGTTGAATGTCGCAGTCCGGTATCTGGATGGGTGCTCTCTTTTGTGGTTTGGATGTGGCCACCCATTTTTCCTTCTCCTGCCTTGTGTATCGTTGTGCCATTTGCTGTCTGGGAAGTTGATGCTGTGTCACAAACAGAGTACCGGGAGAGCTTAATTCCTGAAACAAGCTTCTCAAAGTGGTTGTGCTGTGAGACTGCTTATCTTCTTCCGTTAACTCGAATTGGTATTGAACTTCACGCTGAAGTTTGGTAGAGCGTTGTGTTCTAAAATCTGGCAAGAACGAGGCTCCACTCACGACGAAGTCCGATAAGAATTGCCATTTTTGGATTAGAAAAGTAGGTGAGATCCACTTGGTTTTGAAAAACTTTCCTCTCTTGGCTTCTCGGGGAGAGAACTAAATGGGATTTTTTAAGCCTATACCAGACTATTAGTTTATACAATGCTTATTTCTTAGGACTTACTTTTACCGGATTTGGAAACTGTATTATGGGTGGATAAATCGGCCTTATTTGGGTCTAAAAAGCCAACATAATGATTCAAGAATCTGATTTTTAAACTTGGACCCACTAATTAACATGTGTAATGATAGTATAGGGCTATAGCCCATGATTTTCTTGGGCTTTAGTGAAAATCCATAGATTTGCGTATCTAGGATGAGTAAGCAAAATACAACACAGGCGCAACGAAATCATTGGAACGAAAGCGAACATGTCTTCCACTCGATGCAGATCGTCTTTGCTTCTCTCACTTCTCTTTGCCGTCGTGCTTGTGGGACTTCCAATTCCTTCCTCCGCTACCAAGCGCCACGTAATCAACTTCCGATCGCCTGGCCTCTATCCGGAGGGACTAACCTGGGATCCATCAGGCCAACACTTTCTAGTCGGTTCCCTCCACAGCCGCACCATTCATTCCGTCTCCGACGCTGGCGTCATCGAAACTCTAGTTTCCGATCCCGATCTACCTGATAACGCCACTATCCTTAGCCTCGCCGTTGACTCTACTAATCGCCGCCATCTACTGCGCACCCCCTCACCTTCCTTTCAGTGCCTTAGCCGCCTACGATCTCCGCAACGGCGGCCGTCGCATCTTCCTTTCCACTCTCCCGTCGCTTCCCGGAGATGACCAAGACATCGCCCGTGATGTAGCCAATGACGTGGCGGTTGATTTCAAAGGCAACGCTTACGTCACCAACTCAGCTAAAAACTTCATCTGGAGAGTCGATCGCGACGGCGTAGCCTCGATCTTCTCGACATCGCCTTTGTTTAATTCGCAGCCGGTGGAGCCAGACGCGGACGCTAGTTTTCGCGATTGCGGCCTGAACGGGATCGTATACGTTAGCAAAGGCTACCTCCTGGTGGTGCAGAGCAACACAGGAAAGGTCTTCAAAGTGGACGAAGAGACTGGGACGGCGAGGCTGGTGTTGCTCAACGGCGATCTGATTGCGGCGGACGGGATGGCGAGGAGAAGGAGCGACGGCACAATCATGGTGGTGTCGCAAAAGAAGCTTTGGTTTCTCAAGAGCCAAGACAGTTGGAGCGAAGGAGTGGTTTATGATGAAATTGACCTTGACGTTGAGGGCTTTGCGACGGCCGTTACGGTGGCGGGGCTAGATAGGATATATGTGTTATATGGGAGAGTGATGGAGGGTATAATGGGAAGTTATAAAGGAGTGAGGGAATGGTTTGGGATAGAAGAGGTATCGTCGGAGAAGGAAAGTGGTGAAGATAAGATTTGGTTGTATGCTTTGATCGGATTTGGTTTCGCTTACTTCTGTATCTGGAGGTTTCAGATGAAGAAGCTTATCACAGGCATGGACAAGAAGACTACGTAGTCTACTCTAGTTTTCATCTTCGCTTTTTTTTTTTTTTTTTTTTTTTGTAATAGGAAACCTAACACAGAACATCATATAGTGTCATTTTAGTTGGTTGATGAAATGAAAGCTATTGAATCTCAAATTGTGTAGAGTAAGTTACAGAAAGAGAGGACTTATGGCAGCAAGTTTGCTTCCACCACAGGTCCAATGGCTTGTTGTTGGAGAGATGGAGGAAGAAGAGGAAATAGTTCACTCTCTAATTCTTTGTCTATCTTTTGGTTTCCCGACTTGGGCTCTGACTCTTTCGCTTTCGCCCTCAGCTTCTCCAAGGCTTTTATCCGGTTCTCTTTTCTCCCTACTCGAGCTTCTGCGGCTTCACCATGGAGTAAGTTGATCCCTCCCAGAAGTCCAGCCGTTAGATAGAGCATAGTGTTTCTTCTGGAAATATCTTTGGAATCAAGGACTTGAAGCTTCTGAGGTTCCTTGATGTTTGCTTCAACTAAAGGCTGCCAAAGAAAAGCAGAAGAGAGTGACTTCACAAACTAACAAAATTGATGCCGACTCCATACCAATCTTATATTGACCATAAAAACAGCACAAGCAATTTGTCAGGCCATCTGATGTGGAAGTCATGAACAATAATTCATATGCAGAAACAATAACTCAGATTCTCAAATTAATGTTTGATGATTTCATGAAATTTAGGGATTCTTTACACGAATCACTCTAGTTGAAAGCATATAACAGCTCAATTTCTTGGATTCATCAAACAATCCCTAATAGCTCAACATAAACTCAACGGCCTCAGATTCATTCACATACAGAGCATTGAGCACAACATATTTCGCCAGAGAAAACCTAATTCAGATGCTTTAAGAGGTGTTGTACGAACCTGAGTAGAACCTACACTTGTGGCTAAAATCACTCGCCGCCGGGATATTTTAGCTGATTCTCCAGTTTTCGGAGAAATTGTGATCAAAACAGGTATCCACATAGAGCACGATCTCGCCATCTCTCTTCTCCGGCGTCGATAACCAACCACTCAGTAGCACCGCTAATTAATCAGAAATGTAAACAATAAAAAAATGATGGATGGTGTATTGTGGAAGTGGTGGGCTTCATATTAGTATGGGCCTCATATTGCAAAACAATAGGCCTTGTTTAAACATGAACGGTGACTTCACCAGTAATCTAATTACAAATTTGTAGCAAAGAGAAGATCACAAATTTTGTCCTCAGCATGAAGATTTTCCCAGAAACGGGCACTAGCAACAAGAGTCTTCTTCTCCTTCCTCAACGACACTACTTCTTTCTGGAAATCACTGGTTTTCTCAAGACCAGACAATAGAACATTGTATGTCCCCAGCGAAGGAGTCATCCCTCGCTCTCTCATCTCTCCCAATATCTTCATTGCTTTCTCTGGACTCCCTGCTGCGATATAAACATCCATCAGCGCTGTGTAAGCAGCTACGCCCTTTTGATCATCGGAAAGTAACTCGAAAACCTCTGCAGCTAAGCGAGGTCTTCTGCCAAACCCGAGCCTGTGGATCAACATTGCTCCTTGGTACACACCAAGCAAGTGTTGAGCTTTCAGCATCTCCTTGACCACTTGAATCACTTTAGGAAGTTCGTTTGATCTCAGAAAATTACCAATTAACGCAAGATATGCTGACTTCTCGAGATGAATTCCCATTTTCGAGCTGTAATCAAAGGCCAACGAAGCTCCCTCGGTTCTACAACGGGCACAGTTTGTTTCTATGATTGCTGAAACAACAAAAGAATCCAACTTTATCTTTTTATCTTTCATCTGGTTAAGTAAAAGATCAACTGCAACCAGATTCTGCTTCATCAAGAGAACGGAGCTGATAAGTCTACTATCATCTGAACTTTTATTGTCATCAACTTCAGCTGTTAGAGTCTCATTCATGTCTTCGGAGATCAAAGATTCAGCGGAAATATGCGAATTAACTTCCCTTAATAGATGATCGCTTTCACCTGCAGTTTTCAGGGTCTCTGAAGCCTCAAGAAAGACAGGGTACCGAAGGACAATCCCATTTTCTTTCATGTATAAAAGAATTTGCGCCATGAAAGATGTATCCCCGAATTTACAGGCTTTCCCAATCAGAATATTGCAAGCTGCTTTATCTGGCTGCACCCCAATTTCTTGCATCTTATAGAAAATATCTAAGGCATCCTCACTTTTTCCTGCAAAATCAAATGAAGAAACTAAGACATCATCATCATCAAGACTACAAAAACAACATTTGTACTCTGGAAACTAGTTTCTCCATAAAATTTATTTGGAATATTTAATTAACAGTAACTTCTCCTAGGTATTTAGGCATTTATTTTAAAATCATTTATACAAAGCAAAAGTTGTCGACTTTAAGTTAGGCATTTTAACAAACAGTTGGCGTGCATCGAGTGAAGCTCACCTGTGCTTACAAGATACTCCATCAATACAGTATAAGTATGACAATTCGGAGAAACTCGCGACCGTAACATCTCCTTATACACCTCAGTCGCTTCTTCCACCCTCCCATCGGCGAACAGTATCTTCATGTAAGCCGTGTACGACACTACCGTAGGTTCGCACCTATTATCTCTCATCTCCTCCCACAACCTCATAGCTCCGTCCACATCACCGGAACTTGAAGCCCAGTGAATCAGCGATGTATACGTCACCGTATCGACCACCACACCCTTCTCCTTCATAAGGTGGAAGATGGAGTACATTGATTGGATCCGACCCGCTTCACCGAAGATATCAAGCATGGTGGTGTAAGTGAAATGGTCGTGTTTGAATCCTTTGATTTGGGTAGCCCAATTGAAAAAGAGCCAAGCTTTTTGCATTGGAGGATGGGCTTTCAAGACACGGTTGATAATGTGAGAATCCCATCTGATCCGGAGATGTGGGAGCTGTTGTTGAGCAGATTCCCAAGTGGAGTACTTGAGGATGTTATAGATATTGGATACAATGTCTCTTGTATAAATCTTGGGTTCTGTTGTTTTCGCAAGTTTAGGTTTGTTGGGGTTTCTTCTGGGTCTTGGTCGGGGAAGAGAGTGAAGTAGCTTCACGGAGCTCCGGTGATGAGGGAATTGGATTGTGGGTTTGCGGAAGATGGTAGAGAAGCGCATGAATTTGCGGGTTAAATCTATCGCTAAACTCAACTTTGCATAGACTCAAGACGATATCTGAGTTTTAAATCAATCTGAAACCCTCATTAAAAATTTAAAACTTATCATTAGGCAACAAGATTTTGCAGTCTCCGTCTCTTAATATTAGTGCCTTCATCATAACCGAAACGACATTAAACTGTCGTTAATGTTTTGGGTTAATATTAAACTTAATACTTTATATATCCTCTCTGTTGCACATAGCATTTCTTTTTGTCATATATCGACTAATTATATTTATTCACCGAGGACAAATTATCATTCAAAGTGTTTGTAATTAAAGTCAAAAAAATTTTCATATTTTCAATGTCACGTAATGTACAATTGTATTAACTAATAATTAGTTAATGATCAAGTAATTATTCTATAACACAAAACATAATTTACGTACGACTCTTTTGAATTTGGAGGCGACAGATCGAATAGAAAGAATAAAAAAATGTGGTTGATCTACGGGCAAGCAACATAAGTTTTGGAAGAATAAACGTATGAATGAGCAAAAGGGTTCAATCTGTTGTGGCACGGAGAAGGCTGTGAAGGAGGAACTGGACCTCGTTGAAGCTTATTCTGCAAAGCAAACCTTCTTCCTATATCTTCTTTATCCATCCTCCATGTTTTCAGCCTTGCCGTTGCCGAGGTTCTTGTTGATCCGACCAATGCTATAAGATACATCACTATTATGAATTTCCACATGATCTTCATGATTATGCAAAAAAACAAAAAAACAAAAAAACTGTGTCTTGTGGGTCAGATTGTAACTAAGTTGGATGATTGGGTGATTATTAGGAAACGTTGAACTAGCTAACGGATATTTTGAGATAAAAGGGAAGTTATGAAAATGTAAGATAATGAAAGCTTTGATGGAGGCAATATATAAAGATACATGGAGAGGGAGAGAGACAACGGTTTGATTTGAATGTTTTTTCATATGAGTGTGAGATTTTCAAACAAAACGAAGCAGAGAGGCTGCTTCTTCTTGTGTTTGTTTGAATTATTATTCCTTACTTGTTACATTCTTGAGTGATGTGTTTTATGTTGAATGTTGTTGTGTCTACTTCACTTTAGCAGCCTATTTAGAACGATTTTCACACACACATATTTATTTTATGTACCTAGACTAGTATTTTATGCCATACATTGTTTTCTATCGTTTTCCAAAATGGCTGTGTGATATTTTTATATGATAGTAGTCAATTGAAAACTAAAGGCAATTCAGAAATTTGTACATGAAATCCAAAGAGTGCTTCTTAGACTTTTATAAATTATCTAGCTATATATTTTTTCAATCTATAAGAAATGAATTTGAATTGTCGTCCGCCAAACACATGCCGTTTTTAGTCATAGTTTTTTATTCTCATTTACATGTCAGAAAAAAGCAGCAAGTCGGAACTGAAATAATTTAATATAATATCAAAATGAGTAAAGAAATCTTGATGATTATGCTCTGGGATTATTGTATCTTTACTAATATTACGTCTGTTTCGTGTCGTTTAAGATTTTTATACACAAATTAAGAAAACAGTAAAATTCTTTATTTTATCCCTTATTAATATGGTAAACAAATTTTTTTATTGATAATTTTATTAAAATAATAGAGATAAAACTAAAAAAATTACCTAAAATTTCACTGAGAACATGAAATAATACTTATAGTGAAACAATTTTTAATAACCAGAATAACACTTAATATGAAAAAGAGTATATAAAATTAAGCCAGAGAATCTAAACACTCAGACTTGTCAAACGACTAGAGCCCAAAATTAAGAAAAGAAAAATAGAATGGGCTTATCTGGAGTCATATAAAGCCCGATTGTGTGTTGTTCAACCAAATTGTTTCTAACTTTCTATATTCCATTTGAGAGCTCTTAGGACAAGACACAGACTCGAGTCAGCAGTCTCCAATGAACATCTCTGTCTCTCGATTGCTGTTGCCTCAGTTGTACGCAATTCAAAGGTTTATCCCATAAAAACCCAATTTTTAGTCTCTCTCTATTTTGGTTAAATTCATTTCTCTAACTGTTCCACCAAACCGAATCTCAATTGTTCCAGGACTGTCGTGAAAATGTCTGCTTCTGCGACTGAAACGGCTGGAGGAGTTTCACAGGGGTCCATGGCGATCAAGCCTCCTTCACATCCTACTTACGATTTGAAAGCCGTTATCAAACTAGCTCTAGCTGAAGATGCTGGTCATACAGGTTCTATCATCACTTCTTTCGTCTCTCAAAAGTAAAGTTTCGATTTTTAATTTTAATTTTGTGAGATTGAGTTGGTGAATTGATTTGAGTGAAGGAGATGTAACCTGTTTGGCTACGATACCGTTTGATATGGAAGTGGAAGCTTATTTCTTGGCTAAGGAAGATGGTATTGTTGCTGGAATTGCTCTTGCTGACATGATTTTTGAACAAGTTGATCCCTCATTGAAGGTTTCATCTTACTTTTTTAAGTCTATGTTATTGAAGTCGTTTTGGGGGGGTTGGATTTGTTTGTAATGTATCTTTGCTTTTGGTTAAATGATTAATGTTTGAATCTCAGGTTGAATGGATGCGAAAGGATGGAGATTATGTTCATAAAGGATTAAAATTTGGGAAAGTATCAGGGAATGCACATAAGATTGTTGTTGCTGAAAGAGTTGTGCTCAACTTTATGCAGAGGATGAGCGGAATTGCTACCCTTACCAAGGTTTTGTTTTCTTATGTCTGTAATTTCTCAAGTGTTGTCAAGTGATTTGTGTGGTTGCATTCATATCAACTTAGTGATCTTATATCTTAATGAGAAAGGTTTCTTGGCTTACGAAAGGGTTTAGGGTTATACATAGATATCGACACCTTTGGTTCTATAGACCAGTGTTAGTACTTAGTAGTGAACCGTGTTCGTCTAATTTGTTATAGTAATCCTGTAGAGGTTCATGATTCTGCTTGTTATCTCAACTTGTGTTGTAGAGTTTAGCTGATGAGTTTGTTTCGTGCAGTTAATGGCAGTTGCTGCATACCCTGCACGTATCCTGGAGACGAGAAAAACTGCTCCTGGTTTACGGTTGGTGGACAAATGGGCGGTACGTTCCACACTTGTTCTACCTATTTCAAACTCAACCATTGGGACACATTTGTTGCTATTTTAATCTCTGCCTAGGAACATGTAGACTCTGAGATTATTATCTTTTGATACACCTCAAGTTTTCTTACTTAGCTTAGGTGCTGATTGGTGGAGGGAGGAATCATAGGATGGGGTTATTTGACATGGTGATGATAAAAGATAACCATATCTCAGCTGCAGGAGGTATAGTAAATGCCATCAAATCCGTGGACGAATATCTAAACCAAAAGAATCTCGAAATGGATGTAGAGGTAATTCTAAAGCTTTCAAAACCTTTTGTGGCTGCAAGTTAGAAGCTTAAAAAGTTCTAATAACTATCTACTTCTATTTGAAGGTGGAGACGCGGACGCTTGAGGAAGTGAAGGAAGTGTTAGAGTATGTTAGTGGATCCAAGACTCGGTTGACGAGAATAATGCTGGATAATATGGTTGTACCGTTAGAGAATGGAGACATCGATGTCACAATGCTTAAAGTTGCAGTAGAGCTAATCAACGGAAACTTTGAGACAGAGGTCTGCGTGTGTGTGTGTTAGAAAGAAAGATGAAATTTTTCTTAAGTGAAACTCTCTGATGGAAGACTTAAATCTTATGATGCAGGCTTCGGGAAATGTAACCATTGAGACAGTTCACAAGATCGGACAGAGTGGAGTTACATTCATTAGCAGGTAAGAATTCTTTCAAATCATTTAATACAAGTTTTGATTTTTGGTCATATGAAAACTGAGAGAATGTATAAATGCAGTGGAGCTCTGACACATTCGGTGAAAGCGCTGGACATATCGCTAAAGATCGATACAGAATTGGCTCTTGAAGTGGGAAGAAGGACAAAACGAGCATAGAGAGCATCGTCTTCCTCGTATTTTTACTTTGTTTTTCTTTACCGTAAACAGATATAAAGAATAAGGTGATGATACAAATGAGACATTGATGAATCTGCCTATAATAAACTCTTGATCTAAAAAATAATAATAAAACTCTGGACTACAGAGTGGAGACATAGGATGAATATTCAATAGCTTTCTCTCAATCTTTCTGCTTTATATGTACATGGAAATGCAGAATTGTTGGGAAGCAGACTATACGTATACATATATCATATATATAGGTTCAAGCAACGGTGATCTCGCTCCCTCCTTCTCTTTCCGCCATGAAACTCACTCGTTTCTGCAAATTATTATATCAGACATTTGTTAATTCGGATTGTTTTTCTCAGAAAGAACATAAACTCCTATACTATCGTTTATCCCAAAAAGATAAAAGAAATAAAAAATCATTGTCATTATCTGGAAATAGTGTAAAAAGTGTAAAAGTAGGAGCATGCAAAATTTGACCCCAACAAATATATCTCTATCTGCTCCGATTTTTCCGATAAAAAGTGAAATGTTTTCAACACAAAATTATTAAAAATTCAAAACTGTATGTCACTACCTATGTTGCGATTTAATTAATATACAATTTTACTAGGAACAAAAATAACAAACAAATGAAAGAAAATATAACTCACCAGACGGGATTTGACTCCTCTCGTGGCGGCTGCGGCGGGCTCTGGCGTCTCATGTTCGTGCTTCTGTTTAGCCATATACAGAGCTGCGAGCTTCTGAGTAGCTTCAGCATAAGTGGCTCCTTCCTTAACAAGCCTTTCCAGCTCCGCCTTTGGAACTCTCATCTTCACCCTCACCGCTCCTCCTCCTCCTTCCTCCTCCGTTTTCCAGTCTCCGGCGGGTTTGAGTATGGAGAGATCAGAAGAGGATCTCCGAGCAAGCATGAGGCTCTCAAGCCTCTCCTTCGCACTCACGTGAATTCCCGATCTCACCCTTCTCGGTGGCGGACATTCCTTCACCGGCTCCACCACGAAATATAGCCGCTTCGCCTCCAACCTCTGCGTCGCCTGCACGCAACCAAATTATATATCTCAAACCTTTTGATTTATCCATCAAAACAATATATTATAGTATAATGACAAAAGCCACACACCTCAAGTGGTTTGGCTCGGGCACCGTAGTGCTTGACGGATTCAGAGTCCAACAAAACGTGGCCGGGAAAGTCTTTTAAGACCTCCTCCGCTGTCACCGGAGTTTTCAGTTTAAAACTCTCGCCGTCTATTTTCATGATTTTGGTCGTTTTCTTGCCGCCAAAACTGTTACCCATATCACTCCCTTATTAAATTTCTCTCACCAGCCACAAGAAAAGGGATAAAGTTTGGAACCTTGAATTGAAGACAGTGGAGACAACTCGTCGGGTGCTTTAAATGAGATGGGGCTCGCAGGAGACATATGCTCATGGGTTATATATTGTAGATATATACGTGGAATAAGAGGTCCTTTTTTTAATTCGGAAATTAATGGACAAGCCTTTGACTACGACGATATAATTTCATTTTTTTTGGTAAATCGATATAATTACATTGTTTCAAGTCTAATTATTTATATCGTGATGGCTTTTTTAATTGATAATTTTAATTCTCTTATGTAGTCGTGTGAATCACCTGTACTACTAGCCTATATACATGTTTATTTGTAGAGAAAATAATTTTGTTTATATTATTTTACCATTTTCTTGTTCCAACTTTTTGTGCCAACGTTGAATTTTTTGAATTTTGTAGAAATTAAGAAGTATTTGCCTCAATGAACAAGACGAAATAGTAAAGAGATAAAACAAAAATAGCACCACAATATATATATATATATATATTAGCTACATAATTTTGTAAATATTTTTCTACTTAATTAAATTGCTTTTATTGCTATAAAAAGTTGAAATTCAATAAACAGAAAAGGGTCGGAAAGTATATAGCAAAAATTAAATATTTGTTTTGAAAAAATATTCATAATATACTTTTTTATCAAAGATAATAAAACCCTATAAATGAAATAATTTCTAAGATAAAAACATTCTAGACGTTGTATTTATATTATTTTCAAATAAGTACGAATCTGTACATTTAAATCAATGTTTACCAAGTGTTTTTTCTTGTTATCTTGATTATCCGGTTCTGAATTAGAGAAAATAAAGTTTAACTTGCTTTGTAAGCACTAGACCAACACAATCATCTGACAATGCAAATAATCCAGACTACTTCCAAAATAAGTTAATTCAAAGACAAGACAATCTATCCGTATAATCCTATATTGAAAATACTATTCCCTCCGTTTTTCTTTTCAAAGAATGTCATTCTTATATTTTTCACACAAATTAAGAAAATATGTACTTTTTTTATTGTTTTCTATTAATACACTAAATCATTTTCTTTCTCTAATTAATAAGCTGAAACAATAAGAGCAAAACTGAAATTTTATTTAAAAATCTACATTGAAAATCTAAAACAACATTTTTGTGAAACAAAAATTAAGTCTCAAAAATGACATTTTTTGAGAAACAGAAAGAGTATAACTTCGTTTCTAGCTAGTAAAATTCAAACTCATAACATAAAGATCTACACTCATTTCCTTGAACAATTCACCACTGAACCATGTCAAATTTGACGCACTAATAAGTAAAAATTCTATGCGTTTCTTTAAGTTAAAGATAAAAGGAAAATGCTAGTGACAAATGAGCTACCTTTTTGGGGAATGGATCTTAGGTTGAAAAAGCCCTGACTTTGTAAGCAATTTTGAACTTGACAACATCGTGCGTACAACTCTTCAACTCTTGTGGACCATATTGATTGATGCTTTGATTTGATTGAACTACGGATGCATATCAGTGCTATTAATGGGTGGGTAATTTGCAATTATCATTGTCTTTTGCTTTTAATTATTTACTTTACGTTAATCACGGCAAAAAAGAAAAGATTGCATGCTTACTGACTTATTTCTCCCTTTTATGATCCATTATATCTATTTTAGCTACCTTTTTGTTGATGAAATCTGGAATTGTACTTGTCACGTACATCTATAAACACTCTTTATACTTTGGTCAGTCCTGTCTGATTTCTTAATTATTGTCCACTAACGAGATAATTATAAGATAGAACTATAATTTGGTTGTGGACCTAATAGCAAGTGTCGACTAATACTTACAGAGGTGAGAAGAAAAGTCCAACATGATGGTCTGCTTTGCAACTTGGAAAGTTCATTGATGACGTAACAGCTCACGCAGTATTTCTACATATTATAGGGTGAATTACGAAAACAATTATTTTTAAGAGACAAATTCGAAAAATGTCATTTTGAACAGTAAAGTTCAACAGTAATGATACAGTAAAAAATTTGTGTCGGTTTTATTCTTATTGAACGAAGAAAAATTGTGATACAAGAAAACTTTATTTAGTACACAGAAAATTTATTTGGTATACGGAAAGATAAATTTTGTGTAGACAAAATATAATCTAGAAAATGACATTTATGGTGTACTATAGATAAAAATACAAAACAAAAGTTAAACAATTTTTATAAAAATAACAACGAATAATTTAAAAAGATAATGTCATTAGGTTTGAATCAATTACTGAAATATGTGTTGTGTGTAAAAATCGAAGTTCTGGAGTAAGAGTATAAATTTTGATGTTATTATGATTAAATAAATGACTAAAAACTATATCATAATTTTGAACTTAGGAAAGAAAGATATTATATCCTACAGCCACATAGACTGTAAAATCCAAACATATGATTTTACAGTATTTATTCTGTAACAAAGTTATAACAAAATGAATCTGTACCTAAATACATAATATAGAACCCAAACATATAATTTTACAATATTTATTCCGTAACAAAGTTATAAAAGAAGGATAATATACCCTACACCAAAATGCAATGGAGAATCCAAAAAAATCATTATACAATATTTATCCCGTAACAAAGTTACAGAAGAAGGATATCATACCCTACATCCAAATGGAATAGAGAATCCAAATATTTGATTTTATAGTATTTATCTTGTAATAAGGTTACAAAATAAGGATACTATATCCTACACCCACATGGAATAGGAATCCAAACATGTGATTTTACAATATTTATTTCGTAAGAAAGTTATAAATGAATGAATGTATACCCTAAACATATATTAGTGAACAAAACATATTGCATATATTTGTCTATGAAAACATATTGGATTACTTCACACGTGTGCTTTTTTTTGTTGTATTTTTGTCTTTTTTTGTTTTTGTTGTTTTCGTAGCTTTCTTTTGTTGATCTTTGGTCTTTTGGTCTTTTTAGTTCCTTTTGTAACCGTTGTCATAGTTCAAAAAGGGTAATAAATAGTTAACATGATTACCAAAATAAAAAGTTAAACATAAATGTTTCATCCACAAAACACATAGTATATATTTGTTTACGGAAATACATGGACAAAATAAAAACAAAATTTATACTGTTCAAACAATGAAAAAGTTGAAGTCACTAGATTTGAATCAATTACCAAAATTTATACCGTAATAAAATTAAACAATAGAAAAGTTGAAGTTATTAGGTTTGAATCAATTACCAAAATCTATACCGTAATAAAATTAAACTATATTATAAATACATAACCCATACATAATCATCTCGTAGACAAAACATATAACATAAATTTGTCTACAAAAACTCGTGGACAAAATAAAAAAAAATAAAAAAAAATTTAGCTGATCAAATATCAAATGACAAAAACGTGACAAATTTTTTACCAAGTGAAAAATGACTTTTTCGAGTGACGTGGACGAAATAGCTTTTTCGAATGTCATACCTGAAATTGTAGCATTTTTGTTAATATCCTTATTATCAAAGATACTATAAATCATTTATTACGTTTAACTGAATAAGTTGGGGTTTTTTTTATAACTGATAAGTTGGTTTTTTTCTTTCTAAATCAAGTTTTTGTAAATGAATAAGTCGTCTTTTCAAAATCAAATTGCCAATCTGCTAAGAAATTTTTTGTTTGTCAATCCGTACTATATTAAAAGTCACTCGGCAACATGTAGTTTTTTAATAGGTGACAACACACGTAGCTTGAATCTTTATTTTTTTTAAAAATTTCTTTTAATTTTGAAATTAAAACACAAAACTAAAATACTATGAAAAATGTATTGAACTGATCATTTGGAAAGATTTAATTTAAAATAGTAAATTATGTGTTATTAAAATATAAATTTAAAAATAATTTTAAAAATCTAGTGTTACTGGATTAATGATTTTAAAAATTACAATCAAATCCACTATTATTGAAAACATTATAAGAATTTGATTTAAAAATTTTAGCTGAGATTTCAAAAGATTTTTTAATTAAAAATACAAAAAAATCAAAATCTCATAATTTTACTTAAAATTTTAAAGAATTTTATAACAAAATTCCAAATTCACCAAAATTCAACCAAATTATCTCGAATATCATTAAAACTCAAATCACATCTAATACTTCATCAAATACACCTTCCTACATGAATTTGTTTTGTTTACTATTAGTTATAAATTGTGATCACGTATATAGCAATATCTACACATGCAGTAAGAAATAATTCAAAGAACGTGGTGAGACCATGCATGTGGCTTAACAATTATGCAACGTAATCACGGTTAAGTGTGATAGCTGCTTTGTAATTTGTGAGCTTGCACATTATAAGAAAACAACGAGACACTGATAGGTTTATTCGTCAATTTATTGATATTTCATATGGATTTCTGACATTTTCAATTTGTTAAAAAACCATCAGAAATTCGATATATGAATTTCATCTTAATTTAACTGTTGGTTATTCGATAAAAATCCATCAATTTTATTTTCAACAACATAATTGACGGATGTACGATGAACTAAATTTTGATAGCTTTCTGATATCGGAGTTTTGACGGATTCCTGATATCGGATTTTTGATGGAGTAATTTCCGACGGATTAATTTCCGACGGATTTCTAACGTATTTAAATTATTATTTTTAAAAAATATCTTGAAGTTGTTGAAGACGGCAACAAATACTACTCTGAAAGTCTAAAAAGACGGTATTTAGACTTTGAAATGATCTTCGAAACAAAAGAAATTAAATCATTACAAAAATATAAAATCGATAAGAAAAAATAAATAAATGTTACTTACTTCATAAACAAATTCGTTGATATTCTTGATCGGAACTTTGATGCACGGAAGAGTTCATTCAACAATCGGTTGTGATTGGAGAAACTTCTCTCCTAGCCTTTTCACGTTTTCCATTATCTAGCGAACACTGGATTTTGTATTTGTCCCGTTTTGCGGTTGGTGCGCGCATATTTTAACAAAACAAGATGAGAAGGTCATACACCTTCTTGACAAAAGTGAAAAAAATAAAAGTTAAAAAAAGTTAATTAAGTAAAATAAAAGTTAAGATTTAAAAAAACTTACCAATTGTTGTTACCGGAAAGCCTTGTTCTTTTCTCCCAAATTATGAGTGACAATTCCTTTTCCCTTCTGTTCACTTTTTCTGTTAGGTGATTGAGTAGCCGATATTGCCTGGATTTCCTCCGTCCTCCAATACTCAACCAACCCATTTTACAGTTCCTGCTTTCCAATCAACTCCCTAAGAACATCATTCCGAGTCCACTTTTCCTTCCACTCATTAAGCTTCATAGAGTACACTTTCGATGCCTTAGCATCGAACTCACGTGTAACCCAAGGCGTGAGGTCTCTATCCCAAGTAAAATCTTGCCACAAAAACAAAATGGTTAAACATCAGAACTTGCCAAAAATTCTATTAAATAAATCTAAAAATTTTAAATAGTAATGTTGAAAATGAAAATTTAAGCTTACCGCAAATTGGCGAAAACAAATATCACACTCAGGCATCGACATTGTGGAGTATGTCGCGTACGAATGTTGTAGCATTCTATTGAGCATACGGTTGATCGACTTCGTTATCCCATTATGGGATATATGGAACCTATAAAACGAAATTAATTGTAAAATGTTAAAGAATAAAAAAATTAAATAAAAAAATAAAACAAAAGTCATAAAAATATAAAAAATAAATTTATCAAATGTGTCTTCTGTCACAATCCAGATAAAGAAGAGGTCATTTTCCCGTTCAGGTTGAGAAACGAAAGCCGCTGGATAAATAGATGAATGAGATTTGGTTCTTAGAACATGATTCGAGCGGTTTGGACTCGCTCCTCATCCCCGACTCGATCCATCCGCCTCGGAAGTGGATATATGAAACCGACCATAATCTCTAGAAATAAAATAATTAAAAATTAAGTTAACAACATCAATAAACAAGCATCTCAAAAATCTAATTTTTTTTAAAAAATCATAAAACTTTATAAAAAGTTCTAAAATTTTAAAAACAATTCTAAAATTTTATAAACAATGATGAAATTTTGGTTAAAAATTATAAATTTCTTTAAAAATTATAAAAATTATAAATAATTATAGAGTTTTATAAAAATAATTATAAATTTTTTTTGAAAAATATAAATTTAGTAACATTATATAATTTTACAAAAAAAATTCTAAAAACATTTAAATAATTTATAATAATATTTTAAAATACTTTAACTAATTCAATTATCAAATAAAACAATTAAAAATCAAAATTAAAATTAAAAAAACATATTAACAATCAAACTCCCTAAATCTTCATTCCAGAACCCTAAATCTTCATTCATAAACACTAAATCTACATTCCAATTCACTAAAACTAAATTCCAAATCCTAAATCTAAAACTCAAGAGATATGAATCAACTAAAAAACTTAAGAAACTTAAATATTTGATCGGTTTGGATCCATTGGAATGTATATTGATGAAGCTTGTGACGGAAATTGGAAGATTTGACGGAGTTCTGGCGATTTAAGTGATTTTTCTAAGGTTTTTGCGAATGGTTTCACGAAGAAGACGATTGGATATATTAAATAGAATTTCTAACGAAAATATCCGTAAGAAATCCGTCAGAATCAGTTAGATAATTAATTCACCGTGTCTTTCTTGGTTCTAGAGATAGAATTGGGCAACTCTATTATATAATTGATATTGTCTTTCGTCTTCCGTTGGACGTTTAAAACAATGTTCATGATGTTGTTAAAAAGTTCTTCTCAACGTGCATAACATCTAGATTATGCCTCAATAAATGATATTTTCAATAAGGTAAATCCCATAAAATATTTTTTTATGCCAATTATGAACTTCACCAATACCGTCAACATGATCATGCCCATTACCCCCATAGTAAGGAGTTCTCTCAGCGCCAAAATCTCTTAACTACTCCAATATACAACATCCATCAATCTTTGGAGGTGAACAGTCAAATACTTGCTTGCTTTATAAATAATGTTATAGACCGACGATAAGGATGACTACTTGGTAGAAACCTTATGTGGCAATCAAACCAACTCGTCTTTCTTCCGTGTTGTACTTGGAATGCATCAGTGTTATCTTGGCAATACAAGCACGATAATATTTCATGAGTTGTCCATCCAGATAACATAACATATGCTTGGAAATCGCTTATGGTCCACATAAGAACCACACGCATCTTGAAATTCTATTGCAGTGAAACATCAAATGTTTCAACCCCATGCTTCCATAGTATTTGTAACTCATAGATCAATGGCTGGAAGAATACATCAAGTGACCTCTTTGTATGCTCTGGACCGGGAATTAGAATTGTAAGGTATTACAATTACCGGCCACAACGAATATTGTCTTCCATGCTTTCCAAATGGGTTGAAACCATCTGTACACAACCCGAGGTATACATTTCCTCACTGATACACAAAATTTGGATACAGTGATTAGAATATTTCTACGCTTCTGCCTCCGAAAGATGCATAATCTCTCCATCTTGACGATGTTCTGCATGTCATCTTATTGCCTCTAATGTGAGCTGAGATTGATATAACCTATTCAACTTCTCCATTAATGGTAAATACCACATCCGTTTATAGGAAACTGAAACTCTCCCACTTGTTTTCTAAAATCGCATCTTTTGCGGTTTTCATCTTCTCTCCAATATATTATATATTTGTCGATTGACATATCTATCATCTAATACGACAAACCAAGATCAACAACAATTTTGTATCTCATAGTATGATGCTAGTGAAGGATTATCTTCATGCAAAATATTTTTCACAAAATATACTATCGCATCAACACATTGTTCCGCCAAATTATAGTCCGTCTTAATAGTCATCATTCTACTTACAGATGATAACAGTGAATGACCTTCTCTACAACCGCTATATAGTGGCTGCTTCGCTGCATCTAACATATCAAAAAACCTTTGCGCTTATGTATTTGGTTCTTCAATCATATCTTCATCATAACCGTCCGACTACATGTTCTCTCTAAACACATCATTCACTATCTTAACCGTACCTACACCTACATCTACTTCTGTTTTATCTCCTAGATTATCCGCAATATATGATTCACTAGTACTACCATAATACCATAATCATAATTTGTTTCTTCGTGTAAATATTAAATCTTATAACCCGATATAAATCTATTGATGCACAAGTGATGCCAAACTAACTCAACATTAACATTATGAGAATTCTGGCAAATACTACAGGGACATTTCATCTTACCACTTTTTTTTTGTTCTTGTTGATTTCTGGCCAATCTCATGAACTCGCAGATTCCTCGTGCATAGTCATCTTTCAGTAATTTCGACTCCGGATCCATAATAGGTTCGTCCATCCATAACCAAAAATATTTATTAGAAGACATATTTTTCAACTTTTGTTGTTTTTATAATGTAATTGAATGAATAAATAAATGTGGAACATATATGTAGAAGTCGTAACCATTGGAATTCCGTCGGTATTATGAAATTTAAACGGCTATTAATGTTCGTATTTATCGAATGGATTTTTAATGTCCATAATTTCTAACGGAGTTCCAACAAATTTATACTTATCCATCAAAAATCCATCGATTATTTTTCGACATATTTAACCAGTCGTAAAACTATTACAAAACCAACAAATTTTTTAATGGATTCCAATTCATCAAAAAAAATTTCGATTTTACGGTTGATTTCTTGTATCATTTCCTGCGAAGATGCCTACCTCGTCCACTAATAACGAATATATATTTGAATATTTATGGTCAATATCGGTCATCAATCTAGGCAATATTCATCTAGAATGGAGTACGTAATTCTATATGGATCATACAATAGAATAATTACATTTTTATTATTACAATATTGCACACAAATTCTGTATTAGTAGTATAATTATTTATTGCCTGATGGATCATACGTACATCGTGGTTCAAATTAAACAGCTAGAACACACATTATCAACGTGCTTTATCAAATTTGTTTCTGAGCCTAAAAAATCATATTCAATTTCCAAGTCAAGCTGTTATCCTTCTAAAATATTTTTTTTATAATGAATTATTATTTTTAAAAACATATTAAAGCAATATCTAAAATGAAAATTGAACTTCTCGTAAAATGAAGAAGAAGACAAATATATCGCTTGGAAGCAGTGTCGGCCCTGAAAAGACTTTAATGAAGCATGTGCTTGGAGTCGGAGAAGATTTATTACTTTTAGACCATCTTCAAGGAGGAACTCTATTTTAATGTAAAAACTACACTATTTTAGTGTAATTTTAACACTAAATATTTTTCCATCTCCAACCACAACACCAAATATTACACTAAAAAAAATATTTACTATTATATTATTATTAAAAAAAATATTTTCTATTATGATTTTATTAAACTTAAATTTATTTATTTTTAATTTAGAATTTTAATAAAAATTACTACTCTTCTAATTAATTTTTTAATTAATAAAATAATTATGATAAATTAAAAACAGTAAATTAAAAATTGATAAAAATACATTATATAATAATAATTATTGGAATTGCATATTACATTTTTTCAACTCAAAATTACATAATACTAATTCTCAGAATTAGTATATTCGGACCACAAGTGTTCTATCAATGCATTTCGAAGTTCAAAATGAGCATCACGATCTTTGATTTGTCTGTGTCGAGATAAGAATTCTTGAAATCGAGCATCATCATCACCCGTTATTTCTACTTCTGCGCGTGGGACTTCGGCTCGTTCTTCAAATGTTGCATCAACATCAGGTTCATCCTCCATGATCATATTATGCATTATGATACAAGTTGTCATTATATCATGTAACACTTGCTTACTCCATAAGCATGATGGTCCGGCTACAATTGCAAATCTTGACTGCAATACTCCAAATGCACGTTCCACGTCTTTCCTACATGCTTCTTGTTTCATTGCAAATAATTTTTTTTTGGACCACGTGGATCATGAATTATTTGAACAAGAGTGGACCATTTTGGGTAGATACCATCAGCTAAATTATCTTAACGGAAGCGGAACTAATTTTTCCGGTTACTAGATTATTATCTAAATTTTTATTATGTTTTTAAAATATATTTTGTTGTTTTTACTTTTTATGTTTGCTTGGTTTTAATTTCGTAATTTTTATGTTTTAATGTTGTAATTTTTATGTTTGAATGTTTTAATTAAAGTTTATTGTGTAATATTGAATTTATTTTTTAATTTCTGTTATATTTTAAATTTCTATAATAAATTTTAACTAATATCTCTTTTATTATTAGAGAGTTTAAATTTAAATTAAAAAAAAAAAAAATTATAGCGTTGCTACAGTGTCACCCAAATTTGGCGTAACACTGTAGCAAAATACACCAAAACTCTATTATAGTGTAATTTATGCAGTTTTGTTGGAGTAGAAAAAGTTACTTTTTTCACACTAAAATAGTGGAATAGAGTCTCGTTGGAGATGCCCTCGGGGGCCAATTTTTACAAGAAATTAATAAAAACACCAAAATTTTTAAAATAAAAAAATATAAAATTAAATATTAAAAGTGTTTTAGAATAAGAGACAGCTTTTAATTTTTTTTTTTAATGAAATTAAAAAAACTCCTCTACCATTTGTCAGTTTATAAATGGTTCAATTTATTTTTTCATTTTTATTTATTTTATTTTATTAAAATATACTAATAAAATATATGTAAGAGACTCTTCTACCAATGAAATATATCTTCGTTCGTAACAGTCGTAAGTGGGGTAAATGATATATCTTTATTCTTTTACACAATTTTATCTTTATTCTTTTACACAAATTTTTTTAATTGATTGATAATGGGCCAAAAAATTGTTTTTACTTCTGGGCCTGTAGTTATCAGGGCCGGCTCTGCTTGGAAGTTGGAGCAGATTATCAAGTCTTTTCGGAACGTTTGAATTTATTTTTTAAAAATGTTTGAACTTCAACAAAGAAAAAAAATATAGTATTATTTTAAAACTACCAAATTTGTTGGCTTCTACAATTTTCTATAAATAAAATATAGTAATATTTTTTTACATTTTTCTAAAGCTAATACTATATTTTTTTTTTTCTATAATTCGGACTAGCATTTTCATTGGCCCATCTTGCCTCCTTCCGATTCTGCCTTGCAATTTTACTACGATGGCGAAACTCGTCAAGACCTTTCCTTGTGTTCCCTCCAAAGAACGAGGCCGTGGCATTTTGATCTCCGGCGACCCCAAATCCGACTCCATTCTCTACTGCAACGGCCGCTCCGTCTTGATTAGTAACGTAAAACGTCCCCAAGACGTCGAAGTATACGGCGAACATGGCTATCATGCTACCGTCGCACGTTATTCTCCCAATGGCGAGTGGATCGCTTCCGCTGATGTCTCTGGTACGGTTCGAGTTTGGGGAACGCACAACGGTTTCGTGCTGAAGAACGAGTTTAGAGTCCTTGCTGGTCGGATCGATGATATCCAATGGTCTTTCGATGGCCTTCGGATTGTAGCTTCCGGCGATGGAAAGGGAAATAGCTTGTTCGATCCTTCGCGTGAGTTCTCCTACATTTCCTTCTTCGTTGCTGATTTTGAGGTTAGAAATTTTCGTGTTGTATCTGATTTTGTGTTTCCTTGGAAACGATTTAGGTCTCTATGACGTTTTATTTGTGTTTGTGGGAATGGATTACGTAGAAACGGAATGATCTATAGAGGCTTTGATCAATTTGCGTTTGTTATATACTGTAGATGGGACTCTGGGAATACAATGGGAGATTTTGATGGGCATTCTCGTAGGGTTCTGAGTTGTGCCTTCAAACCTACGCGACCTTTCTGAATCGCCACTTGCGGCAAAGATTTCTTGGTCAACTTTTACGACGGTCCCCCTTTTAAGTTTCACTCTTCTTACAGGCATGTTCCTTCTGCTCAAATCCTGTTAACACTTTGTTTACTTGACTAATAGTACTGTACTTGTGGTTCACAGGGAGCATTCCAACTTCGTCAACTGCATCAGATATTCACCTGATGGTACTAAATTCATTACTGTTAGCTCCGACAAAAAGGGTATGATTTACGATGGCAAAGCTGGACATAAAATTGGAGAATTGTCTTCTGAAGATGGTCACAAAGGCAGCATCTACGCTGTTAGCTGGAGCCCTGACAGTAAACGGGTAATGTTGTTAAGATATTGACTTCTGCCAATCTATGCAATTAATGTTACTGATATTGGTGAGTTTTTCAGGTGCTCACTGTCTCTGCTGATAAGTCTGCCAAGGTATGGGAGGTATCTGAATATGGAACTGTTGGATCTGTGATTAAGACATTCACGTTTATGGAATCTGGTGAAGCAGAAGACATGCTTGTGGGATGTCTTTGGCAGAACAATCATCTCATTACAGTGTCTCTTGGTGGTACCATGTCCTTGTTCTCTGCAGATGATATGGAGAAGCCTCCCTTGCTCTTATCTGGACATATAAAGAACGTCACTTCTTTGGCTGTTCTTGGGACAAACCAGAGGACGATTCTGTCTTGTAGCTATGAAGATCTCATTTTCAAATGGTTACAAGGGTTGGGTACAGTTGCAGGTTACAAATGAAAGATAAGGCCAAAATCAAGCGATTAGCGGCTACTGAATCTGGCATTCTCTTATCCGGGTTTGATAACAAGGTAAAAGTTCTGATCTCAAAACACTTCTTCAAAGGGATTTGGATTGTGTTAATTAAAGTCAATTCTTGACAGGTCTGGAGAATTCCTTTAACCAACAACGAACTCGGAGCTGCAACCTCTGGACATAAGCATAGCAGTTGATTAGCCGGAATCCACAGCACTAGCCTCCTTTGATTCCGGAGTTGTATTGCTAAATGGTCTGAACATTTTGAGCAAGATCGATCTGGGTTTTGCGGTGGCAGCCTCTGTGATTTCACCTGACGGGAAAGAAGCGATAGTAGGTGGGCAAGACGTTAAGTTACACATTTACTCAGTCGCAGGGGACAACAGTCTCAAAGAAGAAGCTGTGCTGGAGAAACACAGAGGTGCTTTGATAGTGATACGTTAAACTCCTGACTTGACAATGTTTGCTTCTGGTGACGCCAACCGTGAAGTTGTTGTCTGGGATCGCGAGACCAAACAGGTGACGTGATTAGAGGCGTTTATGTCTGTGTGTCGTAATGTTCAATCATGCTTTAAAGCTAATGTGGAAGGGCGGTTTTGGTTTTGCAGGTGAAGCTAAACAACATGTTCCATACGGCTCGTATAAACTCCTTGGCATGGTCACCAAACAACAGAATGGTAGCCACTGGGTCCATAGACACGTGTGTCATTGTATATGAAGTGGACAAGCCAGCTTCGAGTCGCATAACCGTCAGAAACGCTCATCTCGGCGGAGTGACTGCCGTCGCCTTCGTGGATGAATGCACCGTAGCAAGTTCCGGCGAAGACGCTTCGGTTCGTTTGTGGCATACCGAACCTCAATGATCGAAACCAAACTTGTTATAAAGCTTTTTTAACCATCATTCGAAAGTTGTAGTCTCTATATTAATATTTGACAGTGACTTGTTTGTATTAAGCTAAGTATCTTATCATGAATGCACACGTGTCCAAAATCTAGGGAGTCCATATCGTCAACTCACCCCGTCGTGCTGATTAGTCATTTACATAAAAAGTATAAAACCAGGCCGAGTCAAAGGTACACGGGTAATTAAGTATTAAGCAAAATTTAAACAATGGTTAAATAATTAGTGGAAGAGATAATGTTTGGAGCCATGGTTGGTTGTTAGTTCTTACTTGTTACTCTGAAGCTTTACCTCACCGGAGCTTCCAAGGAGAAGACGACACACACAGAATATGGCGCTTTTTGGCGGGAAATCTATAGTCGAAGCTGTTTCAGGCATCGGAGGGAAAGGAGTTGGCCAGGCTCTGGCCGCGGTTGCCGCCGCTCTGTTGGTTCGCCTCTTCTCAGGACCTGGAATCGCCCTCTTACCTGAAAACGACGTTGACGATGAAACAGAAGGAGCGGGAGAGGAAGACGGAGATACGTCTCCGGGGAAAATTCGCCCGGTGACAATTCGCCCGGTGACAATCCGTTGGAGGAATATCACCTGCTCACTCTCCGATAAGTCCTCCAAATCGGTGAGGATATTAGTTTTTCGAACTCCTGCAATTATATGATTTATCCATTTCGAAGTTGTTTACCCTTTAGCTGAACCAGAATTAGTTGATTATGTGACTCTCAGGTGCGGTTTTTGTTGAAAAATGTCTCCGGAGAAGCAAAACCTGGGAAATTGCTAGCGATAATGGGGCCTTCTGGATCTGGGAAGACAACATTGCTCAACGTTCTTGCTGGACAGCTAAGTTCATCTCCACGTTTGCATTTGTCAGGTCTCTTGGAGGTCAATGGGAGGTCGAGCTCTAGCAAAGCTTATAAGTATGTCCTATGAGTTATACGATTTCTATATTTTGGGTGAAATGTGATCATTGTTTAAGGTTGTTTCTTGCAATGGCAGGCTTGCGTTTGTGAGACAGGAGGATCTCTTCTTCTCGCAGTTGACTGTGAGAGAAACACTTTCTTTCGCAGCTGAGCTTCAGCTTCCGGAGATCTCTTCTTCTGAGGAGAGGGACGAGTATGTGAACAACCTCTTGCTCAAACTTGGTCTGGTGAGGTTTCATTCATCTCTGTATTTTCGCTACTGTGGTGGTAAACTGAAATCCTAGAATCTATTTACTGATTATCCTTTGTGGCTCTCCTAAAGGTCAGCTGTGCAGATTCATGTGTTGGCGATGCAAAAGTTCGTGGGATCAGCGGTGGAGAAAAGAAGCGGTTGTCACTTGCGTGTGAATTGATCGCTAGTCCCTCTGTCATATTTGCTGATGAACCCACAACTGGTAGATGCCTACTCTATCTGATTCTAACCATTGATGAATTGGTTTAAAAACTGATGAAATATTTCATGTGGTCTTCAGGGCTTGACGCCTTCCAGGCTGAGAAAGTGATGGAGACATTGCAAAAGCTTGCACAGGATGGACACACTGTGATCTGTTCCATTCACCAGCCTAGAGGTTCGGTGTATGCTAAATTTGACGACATTGTGTTACTTACAGAAGGAGTTTTAGTCTATGCTGGCCCTGCAGGGAAAGAACCTTTGACATATTTCGGGAACTTCGGGTTGTTTTTCTTAACATTTCCCCTTTTGTATAACATTTCTCTATTAAGCAAGTGCTTTAGGATTATACACTGACAACTGTTCTTCTGATCCTTGAGCAGGTTCCTTTGCCCAGAGCATGTAAACCCTGCCGAGTTTCTTGCTGACCTTATATCAGTTGACTATAGCTCTTCGGAGAGTGTCTACTCTTCGCAGAAGAGAGTACATGCTCTAGTTGATGCGTTCTCCCATTGTTCATCATCAGTTCTTTATGCCACTCCTCTCAGCATAAAAGATGAAACAAAGAACGGCAAGAGACCTCGTAGAAAAGCCATTGTTGAGAGAAAAGATGGTTGGTGGAGGCAGTTTTTCTTGCTGTTTAAGCGTGCATGGATGCAGGTATCCTCCTATCTATGCATCATCTAAATATCTACCTGTGGTTTTAAGAAGTAGCATGACATTTACAAATGAAGGAAGACTCTTAAGAAAGAAATATATGGGAGAATCTTGAAATTGTCTTCTTCTGTCATGTGACATCTGTTTGAGCATTTTGTGTGTCTGATAATTTTACCCGACTTTGTCGGCATCATAGAAGGGTCCTATATATACTATCTTACCCAGAGTTAACTTGAACTGTTTTTTAATTGATTTCTTCATTTGACTTTACAGGCTTCTCGAGATGGGCCAACAAACAAAGTCCGTGCAAGAATGTCTGTTGCATCTGCTCTGATATTTGGGTCTGTTTTCTGGAGAATGGGGAAGTCTCAGACGTCAATTCAGGACAGAATGGGTTTGCTTCAGGTCTAACACATTTGGCTTTTGGTGTATACATTTCTCATTTTTGTGTTGTTTATAGGAATACTTGGTATAAGTAGCCTTTATATATACCGAGCAATGATGTCTGTTTTCTTCAGGTTGCTGCGATAAACACTGCAATGGCAGCTCTTACAAAGACTGTTGGTGTCTTTCCTAAAGAGCGTGCAATTGTGGATAGAGAACGGTCCAAAGGCTCTTATTCTTTAGGCCCTTACCTGCTCTCCAAAACAATAGCTGAAATTCCCATTGGAGCTGCATTTCCTTTGATGTTTGGTGCTGTATTATACCCCATGGCTCGCCTTAATCCCACTTTGTCAAGGTAATTCCTAAGCGTTCTATTGTTTAGTTATTCGGTTATTCCTCTGGCCACGAAGTAAATGTTATTCACACGCCCTATAACCTGCATGGAACTGATAAGCCATTCTTGAGCTTTCTCCATGTCCTTGACTAACCAAAGAACCCCAGTGAGAAATGAACATGAGAGCAAGGTCCCTAACAATGAGATTTCTTGCTAGATTTGGAAAGTTTTGTGGGATAGTGACTGTGGAGTCTTTTGCTGCGTCTGCAATGGGTCTAACTGTTGGAGCTATGGTCCCAAGCACAGAAGCTGCAATGGCTGTGGGACCATCTCTCATGACAGTTTTCATCGTGTTTGGAGGTTACTATGTTAATTCGGACAACACCCCAATCATCTTCCGTTGGATTCCTAGTGCTTCATTGATCAGATGGTGAATCACCTCGTCCCAAATTACTATACAGCAATATATATATATATATATCTACTCTTTAACGTATTAACAACCACTCGTCTTTGTTCAGGGCATTCCAGGGACTCTGCATCAACGAATTCAGCGGCCTCAAGTTTGATCATCAGAACTCATTTGATGTCCAAACTGGAGAACAGGTAACAACTTGTGTATGTCAAACCCCCATTGATTGTCCCATTCTCTGAGGTAATCGGAGGTTAAATGTTTGTGGCAGGCACTAGAACGACTGTCGTTTGGAGGAAAGCGGATAAGGGAGACGATAGCAGCTCAAAGCCGGATTCTGATGTTCTGGTATTGCGCCACGTACCTTCTCCTGGAGAAAAACAAGCCGAAGTATCAAAAGCTTGAGCTTCTTGAAAATGAAGATACTGAGAATCCAGGAGTGCAGCTAGAACCTCTGGACGAAGCAGAGGTTGATCAAGCGGAGGAACCTGAAGATGAGCTGAAGCAGCCTCTTGACAATCAAAGTCAAATATCGAATTCGGATGATGAGTTTGGCGAAATCCGTCCCTTTGTCCTCGAAGGTTTGTAAAACTGTAATTACTAATAAATCATCCAAAAAAATACCAAGAACAACATGCTTAACGAAAGATGACAAAAAGAAAGATCTATATACATACACATTCGTGATAAATTTTTACAGTTTGTAAATAGATCTGTGTGGTGATTTTGGATGTATCTCCATTCTCCAGCAGGTAGCAAGTGAGTATAAAGGGATTTTGAATAAAAGAGTGCTCCTCTTCTCTCCTCTCTGCTTAAAACCCAATGTAAGATACATCTGACTTCTTCAACTCGTTGACGTAATCTTTTGTTTTATCCACAATAAATGTTAGAACTAGTTTTGACAGTATTTTCATAATTTATTTAAAGATTTAGTTGAAGAAAAAGTCTATAGCGGTGACTTTGAAAAAAAAAATTCTGAAGTCGGAAATAACGTATATATATGTCGGAAACATGGAACATTGCCTACAAAACTCAATAGTGGTAACGTCAGGATCGACGTCCGAAGATTTCGATCCAAGCCAACTGAAATTAGATGATCTGATTATACTAATAACGGAATTAATTTCCTAATTAGTGAAATGAATAAGATAATAGTATATAAGAGCCGCCAATTGGGAGAAAGTCAAATACGAATCCGATATGAATTCTCCCATTTGTTAGTTTAAAAGATAATGATGGATTTGTACGCTTTTTCAGGTGGATTTGATAAACAAATGGGAGATCAAATTTGTTATGGATAATAATTTATTAAAAATATATTGATAGTAATGTAATGGATTACAGAAAAGAGTCGGTAAAAGCATGTGCATTATTAATGGAGGCTTCTCACTTTCCGAAAATGACGTGGAAGAGAAGGAAAGTGGGTCCCACTAATCAAAATGAGAATGATGGCAACGCGTTAACCAGTAGTCATATATACCCCACCACCATTTTATTTTATTTTATCCAAAATAATTTAAGTCTCTTATAAATAAATACATCACCACTACCTGTCTTGTCCATCATCTTCTCCAATTCCATTTCCAACCAAACAACAACATTCCAAAATCATAAACAACAAACAATCTCACAAGTTTATTAATGGAAGCTACACTGATTTCTTCCCCGGCCTCGATTTCACCACTTCGTTTCCATCCATTGGTCTTTTCTCAGAGAAGAATCTCAGCAACGCAGAAGAAGAAGATGATGAGCGTCTTTGCTGCGTCGTCTTCTGGGAAAGATCACTACTATGGAGGAGGAAGATTGGTGGACGAGAACATGATCGTTCTGAGGAAACGTATCCACGAGATGAAGATGGTTGAGCGTAACTACGAGCCTCCTTCTCATTGGATGGATTGGGAGAAACGTTTCTACAGCAGCTACGACTCTGTTATCTGCGATTCCGTTGGTATTCTCCAGAGCTTTCTCATGAATTCTCGACCCACCGTTGCAATCACAACGCTACTTCTCCTCCTCATCAGCGTTCCCGTTTCTTCCACCGCGATTGCGTTTCGCCTTCTTGACCTCCTTCATTGGCTTCTCGCCCATGTAGCTTGATCTCATTAATTTTTTTAACTTTGCCTACAATTTTTTAATATATTTAATTCTCTGTACATATATATATATATATATATGTTGATTTGTAAACCACAATATTCTTTTTATTATTAATCTGATCTTTTTTCAATTACCTTAGATAAGTGTAAAAGCGTCGCTAATTATTCTTGATATGTCCATGTGATGAAATTATAATAGTAATTAAATACAACTACATTCTAAATACAGAAATATTTCTTGATATGTTGATGGAGTTTTAGGAGGGTTTGTTTATTGGTTAGTCCATGTAATCATTTTATTGGTAATTTCCATTGTAAGAAGTGAGTAGACAATGGAACGGCGTCTTTGCTCGTTCCTTTTTGGGCCCAACGACTTTTGTATGACCATGTTCTTTTCTTTATAAGTTCAATTCCAGTTTGTTAATTTTTATGGTAATTTCATTATACCCCAAACAATATGCACTATATAGATCGATGAAGTGCATTGTCCAAATTTTGTTTCTTAATTTAGACCGCTTATTTCACGCTCTATAATTTTGTAGTTTCATAAATTTAATGTTATTCTTTATAGAAAAAAAACATTAATGTTACTCTAAATTTAAGTAAGAGAAAAAAAAACAAGGAAAAATGATGGAGGAGATAATTAGGGAATGACGGAGATAGGAGAAGTGCCCATTTTGGAAATGATGACGTAAAGTTTGGGTAAGTTGATGTAAATAAGGACAAGAAATGGAATCCGAAAGATTCGTGTTTGTGTGTCTTTATTCATTTGTTCTCCCACAATACAAACCAAATCTGCAGTCTTTGGGTTTTCTTTTTCTCCGCCACCACACAAACACATTCTTCGTAATTGCATATTATTCTTCTTCTATATAGATACACTTCATTCTTCTTCCCTTTTTCTTCCTTGTCGATTCCGCCCAATTCCCAGGGATTTATATAATTGCTTCCTTTTCCAAACGTTTCTTCTGCAAAATTCAGATTGTTTTTACCAAAATCATTCCCAAGTCTGTATCAAATTTTCGATTTTTTTCTCCCATTTCCGCTTTTTTATCTGTGTCCGCCATGGATATAGCCTCACCTCCACCGATGATATTAACCCAAGACGAGCTCAAACGTATCGCCGCTTACAAAGCCGTTGAATTCGTCGAATCCGGCATGGTCCTTGGCCTTGGAACCGGCTCCACAGCCAAACACGCCGTCGACCGAATCGGCCAGCTTCTCCGGCAAGGAAAACTTGAGAACATCGTTGGAATAGCAACGTCAAAGAAGACACAAGAACATGCTCTGTCTCTTGGAATCCCTCTATCTGATCTCGACGCACATCCCTTTATCGATCTCTCCATAGACGGCGCCGACGAGAAAGGTGATACCACCTGGGAGATTTGCCATTAGGTCTTTTTCTCTCTGTTCTTTCTGAATGAAAGATTGTCTGAGTATATTTACGTGTAGGAATTCAAGCCGGAATATACAGCGCCGACTCCATTGCTAGAGTTGGGTCATGTATCTCGACGGGAGCATCGCTTCATCACAGTTGTACCTGCTGATTCCACTTTTCTCGACCAACAATACCTCTTTCTTCCACCACAAGTTTCATCTGTTGCCGTTCCCTTGTTCTCCTCGTACGGCCGACCAGCATCCCCCTTTTTCCCACCAAACACAACACTTTGATGTCTTTCTTTACTCATGTTTATGTTTGCAATCTGCAGTTCAAGGCTCTTCTCATTCTCCGACATACCCTCCCCTTACTCCTCACTGGATCAAACCTCCATGTTTTCCCTTTCTTCACCGTCAGTTTTTATTTATTAATCTCACAACACTTGTTCTTTCTCAGAGTAATCCAATATATGATGAACTGTAATTGTTATTTTGGTTTTCCGTTGTTATTTCTGCCTGAGAATACTCGGAATCATGCTACCTATTTATGTCGTCACCAAAGCAGTCGCCACCCGCCGCCGCCATTCTCAGCCCTTAGACATCTCTTACTCCCAAGTTTCATCTGATGAAGAAACAGATTCATGGCGCTTGCCTCAAACGCAGTCTTACATTATAGGCGTGCGATGAGCATGTTGTTTCTTTCTTTCACACACATGAAAAGACAATTGTTACTGTAAATATAATCTCTGGCTTATACATGTAAACTGTTGGATTGGTTTAACAGATTGAAACAAAACAAGTATCTCATTCACAAAGCTCTCTTCTCAAGTGTTTACCAAATCTGCAATTCAGATAAAGAAAGACTCAACTTGAATTCTATAATCCTATGGTCTGATACAAAAAATATAAAAAAACAGTTTACAGATTTCTATAAACGATCCCAACATTCACAAGTGTCTCTGTGTGTGTATTCCAAAATTCAAGAGAAGAATCTGGACAATCTTTCAAAATCAGAGACAATAGTTATGAGGAAAGGACCTGCAGCAAGCAACTTTGGGATCTCAACTCCAAACAAGAGCCTTTGTGTTTCTTGTCTGTAAGTTATGAGAAAATCAAGAGCTTCTAGTAGTTCAGTTCCAGCTTCTCCTTGGCCTGAAAAGAAAAGACGGACACAAGTGGTGAACAAACATGCGGAAAAGAGAGGGTAGCTATCACTAAATCTAGATAGATAGATAGAAGTAATACTTGCGGTTCTTCTGCTGCGTCCTCCAGTAACAGGCAAGAGCCCCAAATGCACAGCTGGCGATGGCTATTGCCAATGCAGCTCCAATCGGTACAACCAGAGCGTTGGTGGCTACTGTCAAGTCTTCAGTGGCTGATATGATCTCTTCCTTGCTACCGATGACACTCTTTTCCTTGTAAAGAGATACAAGCTTGGGCCCATAGTAGTTATTCAAGAACTTGTAGACATTGTCCTGGTCCCATTCTATGTTTTTCTGGTTACTCGAGAGATAGCATGATGGACAAAGCTCTTTTGGTGGCCATATGATCTTGGGGAACTTGGGGTCACCTGTATGGAGAGAAGCTTCGTCTTTCATGAGTCTCTCGTTGACCTTGTTGTGCGTGCTCCACACCCACAAGACGAAATCACGTGCCTTTTTGAAAGGAGTTTTGACGCTGTCCACGAAACACATGCATACGTGGTTTAGACGAGCAAAGACTGCGATTAATCGAGCTGCGATTGGTTCTTTCTTTTACCTCAAGCACATGTCGTTAAAATGCAGGCGGCATTCATCACACATGAAGAAGTTGTTGATGAAATCGCATATCGCCGTGAATGCAAAATGACTCTCTCCATCCTCAATCCTCACGGATAGTGAATGCATCAGAACCCATAATCCACAGCTACAGTCAAGCATGAAAGGAATACTTCAGATACTAGTGTGGTAAATTGAATTAACAGAGTATTAGTACGGGATTTGGCAAAGGACTACAGTACCTGAATCCACGAGTTTCGTTCTTGCTGCCACGGCAAAACATCTGCCATATAAGAAATTAGTACAATCAGATTTTTAATGCGGATATACAGGAAAACAGTAATAGAGTTGGTGGCAAGCACTCACGTAATATCCATGCGGAACATCCTTTCCGCAAATAGGGAAATTTCTCAGGGTATCTTTCCCTTCAGATTCTTCGTAAGAGCATTTTCCAGAAGGGCATAAATCATCATAGTTCACTAGAATTTCTGCAGCTCCTTTCCGACACCTATATAGAATATATACTATATTTAGTCAGTTAGTGTGAAAAACAGTAATTGCAAAGACATTAGGATGATGAAATGACTTAATTTACCTCCTGGAAAGATGATGTGCTGCTAGAAGCTGGATAAATCTAATAAATGAAGCACTTGTTTCAGATGACTTAATGGCCTGTAGATGTCATCAAACTACTAATTAATTAACAAAACTGAGCTACGGGAAGAAGGTAATATACATACACAAAAAAGCATACAAATTTCTCTACCTTATGTGCTAATATGATATCATAAGCTTCTCCAGTTGCTTCCTCAATGTCATACACAGCCTGACAAATCTGTGATACATTAATAACGATTATCTGTAAGCTGTTTGATCTTAAAAGAAACACTAATGATCTCATCAAAGTTAGGCACAAAGCAGTCTCGAAACCTGTTCGTAGTCGGTTATATTCGACAGGAAAAGTTCGTTTTCGAATTTCTGATCATCCAAGCCATAAGATCTGCAAAATATTGAGAAACAAAACAGAGATAAGTAGGATGTATGTAGGGATTTGATATTGAAAAACTAGCTCGGGGAAAATATAGATAAACACTTCAAAGATAGAACACGTTTGAATTTGTTAGATAAATTTCGAGCCAATGCTGAAGATAAAAGTCTGGTGCATTAATGACACATACCTCCCTATCTGCTTGTTAATCCACTTGAGCAAACGGTCAGCTGTGCGGCCGTCATCGATAACAAGTATCTCGCTTTTTTCCTTTTTAGGTTCCCCACTGCCAGAGACAAACTTTGAAGGAGGACCCCAAAAGAGCATTGGATAATGAGAAACAGAGAACTTGTCACAGAGCTTGGTATTCGTCTGTACTGCCAGGGAAGCCATCATATGGACCGATTTAGCATCAGAAACAGTGAACCAACATAATCAAACATAATTCATAAATACATTAGGAGCATGGAGTAAATACCTTCATTGCACAATCAACTCTCGTCATCAAAACCATTCCAGGATGTATTGCGTCTGGTCCATTGAAGAGCCTTGCGACCTTCTCATAATGAGGCTGAAAAGAAACAGTTTAGGCAATAATCTAATGAAATGAAAATCTCCCGAGTACAACGCTTAGAAGAACCAAAAAATCAGGCTTGAAAAAGTTATGTTACCTTGTAGTTTCTACAGGCAGGACACCTAGAATCAAGTGGAAACGATAAGAAGAATCAGTATATACCCAAACTAGTACTGTGGAAAAATATGAAACCTTTGGATTCAGCTAGTAGCAATGAGTAGAAGCATACGAATATGATCATAAAGTTAAAATCTTTTCTAATAAGAACACTTGCACGCTAGATCCAGCACCAAACTTTAGGTGACCAACCAAAAGTGAAGATTTTATTCTAAGCAATCGAATTTAATGGTCATGGCTTTTAGAAAAATTGGAGGAACTAACCAGTGAGCGAAGAATTCGACGATGGCATACTTGGTGGGGGTCTCTTGAAGAACTGAATCGAAGTTGGTAGTGTTCAATTCAATAGCTCTGTCTTTTTGATCGGCGATATTACTGAGAATCGAGCGCGAGTTTGGGGAAGAAGATGCGGCAATTACAAGGCCCGCGAACGATAAAAGATGTACCAAAGACATCAAATCTAATCGAAGCGTCCTGTTGAATACGAACCCTCTGGGATTTCAAAGTTTTTTCCTTTTTTTCTCAACGGAGACAGAGAGCGAAAGCGAAGATCTACAGAAAGCTTCCCTCCTCTTCCATCGACAAACGAAACTTTGTGATATAGAAGCTCCTGAACGACGTCGTATTTTTACCCACTCATTGAACTCCGTTACTGTTCGTAATGGTCTTTCTTCATATAACATTTTTGGGCCATATTGGGCTATCGATCACAGATTACCTTATTCAAAAACTAATCACATTGTTAAATCATTCGTAACCCCCACTTCTACTCCAAATTTGTCCCGGTCTAGTCGAGTGCTTCGTGTAAATTTCATTGATGTTATGCAGCAAATTTATTTATTTAAACTCATTATTTGTGGACCTTTAAAGCCAGGAAAAAAGAACACTATAATGTGTTGGTCATGTACACATCCTCTACTAATTAAATACTTGACTGATAAATTAGCCGGTTGTTGCAGAATGCAGATTCACGTGCACAATAATATATGAAATTGATTCATTTCACTTATACGAACTCCTTTTAATCTCATGTAAATATTATTAATCATATCGGTTTTAATGCTTAATCTAAGCCCCAATTTTTACATTTTACTCGTATATAACAAAAGTACATCAACAAAAAGAAAAACTAAATATCTTCTCCTACATGTTAAGCTTATCTACCAAATGTTTACAGCCTTTCTTTCATCTTTTGCTGATTCTTTAAAAAATGAAAACAATTTATATATGCCAATAAAATTTCATATTGTCAGCATCTAGCCAGTATGTACCATTAATTAAAGAGCCTAATATGGCCATAGGCTATTCCTTTTGATGTCATGTTAATTCTTTTCCTTTTCCCATAGTCCAAATTCCTTATTAGATTTTACAAAGTTCGTGAAGAATATCCAGATCGGAGAGTAGAAAGGGACTTGACAATATATAAGGGATATAGATCAATCCACTTGTTGTCAATTGGTTTTGAATTGGAAACCCATTAACGTTAACATGGTATCAGAACCTAAACACACGTTGCCCTACCGAACTGAAATCAATCCGGTCTGTTGAAAAAAAACCTGATCGATCATGAAATTAATCTTAAAGTGGGATATTGTATTGTCGAGATCAATGGTTAAAAAGACCATGATCTCGAGAGAGCGTGTGAAGAATATCGCATATCGGAAACTCAAAAGAGATTTGACTAATATATAAGAGATATGGATCAATCCACACATTGCCAATTAGTTTTGATTTGAAAGCTTATTAACAAAGTTACATCTATAACCCCCAAATCATTTGAAAACCGTCGACGATACGCAGTTCAGCAGTGTAAAATTAGCTTGCATTGCCTTAGGATTTAATTGTTTAAGTAAGCAAAAAATTGAATATGACCTCATGGCAATTACAAACGAAATTTTCGGGTGTGAATTTATAATCAATCATCAAATGTAAAGGACGAACTATATGAATCCCAAATTACAAGGGGCTAATGTGTAATTCACTCCCCCCTCTCAACTCCAAGTATGAACCAATCATCTTTCTCCTTCATTGACCCTTTTTTGAAACTCCTGAAATTCCGAAATCTCCATAACCCGAATCTCGACTCTCTTCCACTAATCTTCGCCTGTTTAAATCGGAGCTTAGATATCAACCCGACTAGGATTTTTCTTCAATCAATTCCTCTTGCTTCGATTGATTGATTCCCCTTTCTTGGAATCTCCGATTCAACCAAGCTTCTTCGCCTGCATATCATCGGAGACAATATTTAACGCAAAATCAACTTAATAAACTTTATTAATATAGATAAGGTTCAATCAACTACGAGAGTACTGGTGCTGTTTAATTCCATCGACGAACTCGGAGGCTATCTTCGTGTTATCATCCCTTGTTCTATCTTCGTTTTATCATTCCGTTCATCGTTGATCGGGTGAAGAAGGAGATGTTAGGAGCTGGATTTCAGTTGACGAGAGGACGACACGGCGAGGAGCCTTTTTACAGTTCGGCAAAAGCTCGTAGGGCCAATCAGAACCCACAGCAGCGCATCGATCATCTGCGGAGAGCTCAGAGCGACGTCTCTAATGGCCAATCAGCTAATTCCAAGGGTAAGCGATTATGCCAGAACGAGTCTGCTCCGCAAAAACTCGTTCCTGAGCCGTCCGCTTCGTCGTCGAGTAATCTAGATCGGTTTTTAGAGTCGGTCACACCATCCGTGCCGGCTCAGTTTTTATCTAAGGTTTGTTTTAGCATGTCCAAGTTCATTTCTGTGTTTTTATTAAAATGGTGATGGTGATGACAAATCTGTGTAGACATCGCTGCGGGAAAGAGGAGGCGATGATAATGATTATAAACCAGTGCCTTACTTTGTGCTTGGAGATATATGGGATTCATTTGCAGAGTGGAGTGCTTACGGCACAGGAGTGCCTCTTGTTTTGAATAACAAGGATCGTGTTATCCAATACTATGTGCCTTCTTTGTCAGCCATTCAAATCTATGCTGATACCAATGCCTTCAATTCATCTCTTAAAGCAAGGTTTTTATTCTATGAATTTGTGGACTCAAAAAGCAGCACTGTATAACAAGTTTTCATAGTTTTGGCTCTTATATCAGTATATCACTTTCCTATGGTAGGCGGCCTGGTGATGGTAGCGACTACGATTTCCGGGATTCAAGTAGCGATAGTGACTCTGAACATGTTTCTGCTAGACTGGACCATCTCTCATTGAGAGATCAACATCAAGAAGATTTATCCAGTGACGAGGGTGAACCTTTTAGCTCTCAGGGTCGTTTGATATTTAAGTATCTTGAAAGAGACCTTCCTTACATCCATGAACCTTTGGCTGATAAGGTTCGTGTATTACTCTTATATGATTCCGAAAAACTAAATAAAGCTCTGTTCGTTTCCTCATACAGATGCTGCATCAGATGTAGTTCGTTCATGTATCTCGTTTTTCCATCTAAATGTTGCATCTGAATTAAAGTTTCTTCGTTTTTAGTTTGTAATAGCATTTAGATACAACGAATTTATTTTTTGGCGAGAAAACGTGTTTCCGCGTTTTTGGCTAAAGAATGCTACTTCACATTTTTTGAGGGAAAACGTGTATCTGCGTTTATAGCAGGAATGTTTTGGGCTGGAAAACTTGTTTCTTATTATGCTCTTTTATAATAGATACTATTGCCTCTTTTATATCATTTATCTTATCATGTAACTTTTAATTTTAAAACTTTTGCTCTGCAGTTTTTGTCAGAAATGACAGTTACTTGTTATCGACACGTTAATTTGGGTCAACTGTTGGCTATCAACCAATCAAAAATGCTCAATCTGCTCAGGAATTAGTTGTCGTCAACTTAAAGTAGACCAAAATCTAATGTCACTAAAAAGGGGAAATGTGTGAGTCTGTTCGTTAATATTCGGCTCCTCCTCATGACTATTCTTTTTTTTTGGATTACAGGTCGTTGACCTTGCTGCTCAGTTTCCTGAGCTCAAGACGCTGAGAAGCTGTGACTTACTTCCGTCAAGCTGGTTTTCTGTGGCATGGTATTGTTGCTTCTACTTTGAGTGCAGTTGCCAATATGCTGTTTATGTCTCTGAGAATCCATAATATACTTTGCAGGTACCCAATTTACAGAATACCCACAGGACCAACACTCAAGGACCTTGATGCTTGTTTCTTGACGTATCATTCCCTACACACACTGTCTGGAGGTAAAGCAACACTGTTTTGTTTTATTAAAACAACAAGCCTTAGAGAAAATTTGCTTAGGACTTTGTCAATCAGCCATGGTTCAGTCCTTACCAACCTTGAAAAATATACTTGCGAGGATCCAAAATGTTCCAATCTTTTTAGTTATGTGTCTAGAGTAGCATCATTTGACGATCCATCAGCTTGACAACTTAACTAGGTGTGTGATGACTGTTCAGAAGAAAAGTTAGAGATAGTTGCTGCAAAGTCAAATTTGGTTTGGTAGATAGATGTATTGACAACGTTGGGCTGTTGTAGGTGAAGGCAGTGCACAATCAATGAACCTATTGCAGCCAAGGGAGAGTGAGAGGATGTCATTGCCTGTGTTTGGGCTTGCTTCATACAAGTTCAGAGGTTCTTTATGGACACCCGATGGGGGTTCCGAGCACCAGCTTGTGAACTATCTTTTCCAAGCTGCTGACAAGTGGCTGCGTTCTTATCATGTGAGCCACCCTGATTTCCTGTTCTTCTGCCGCCGCTGAGTAGGATTTTAAAAGGAAGTTTCGATAAGGAATAGTGCCAAAATACATGAACTTGTTCTAAGCACTTTGAGTGAGTTTTAATAATAAACTCAAACTGTTGATATGGGTTGTTGTCAGATTCAGGTTTAAAAACGAGTTGCTTTATCTATAAGTTATAGATAAACGAATTTTGTTTGGTCAGATTTACGTATGTGAACACAGGGCTAACCGTTTTGTTGTATACCAATACCATGTTGTCTGCAATAGAAAGTTTTGAAGTAAATGTGAATGTTCAAACTTGAGTTCAGTAAAGACAAGGGAAAATGGCATGCCGGATATTTCTCTGAACTAGGGAATATACCAAGCCAATTTGAGGTTTGCAACGACGAAAGCAAAGAGTTACCAGATGGTTATATCTGATCCTCCATGAGGAATTTTGTAGAGGTTGAATAGGCTGGGATATTCCCGGAGGCCACATCCAAGCTTCATCAGAGGCTTATGGACTATTGAGTATAGCATTTCCTCCGCCATTTGATTTGGGTCGATGGGATATACTTGAAATGATGAGTACTCAACAAGCCCAAATCACCATTGTTGCATTTGTGCATCCAATTAGCCCACATGCCACCAAAATAATTTCTGAGGCTAAGCAGCTCTTAACAGTACAAAATCACGATCAAATTTTGAATCACGATAACAATAGATTAATGGGCTTTTACTATACGGGCTTTATAATGCACAAAATGAATAATGGGCTTGTGAGGTCCATTTTTGTCTTAGTTAACCCTAATTTGAGAGACATATATATAAGTCGCTCATCGCCGCAGAATATTTGGCCTCTTGAAAATTCCGTTCGATTGAAGCTCGACAGAGGTTAGTGTTGTTGAAAATTCCATTCGATTCAAGCTTGTGATTTCCGATAGAGAAGATAATAGATGGATTTGATGTGCAGGATTCGGAAATGACAGGGTCGAAGGTTGTCGTTCCGGAGTCGGTGTTGAAGAAGAGGAAGAGAGAGGAGGAGTGGGCTTTGGAGAAGAAGCAGAATGCTGAAGCTGCGAAGAAGAAGAACGCCGAGAACAGGAAGCTCATCTTCAAAAGAGCCGAGCAATACGCTAAGGAGTATGCCGACAAGGTAACGCCTCCTCCTTGGATCCAAATCGTATGAGAATATCTATCTGTGTTTCTTTTAGAGAATCGAAGTTGATCTGTTCTGGCTTATCTTCCTTTGATGTAGGAGAAGGAGTTGATCTCGTTGAAACGTGAAGCCAAGCTGAAAGGAGGTTTCTATGTTGATCCTGAAGCTAAGCTTTTGTTCATCATCCGTATTCGTGGGTATGTATATACTCTTTTTGTCTGTGTTTTAGCATTTTGAATAGGTGGCTATAGTTGTTTCCTTATCTTTTGTTCCTTATGAATTTGGCAGTATTAATGCTATTGACCCAAAGACTAAGAAGATTCTCCAGCTCTTGCGTTTGAGACAGGTTTGTCTATCGTTCTTGTTTTACTACTAATGGCAACATTAGTGTTTTGTGTAGATGAGTCTTTTGATGGATTATCACTAACTGCTAGGGTGTTTAGTCTTATGTTAGTTTGAATCTATCTTTTGTCGCATTTCATAGCAAAGATATGTACGTATGATTCTCTTGGTATTGGGTAATGATTGAATTTGGCATGTCTAATGCAGATTTTCAATGGTGTTTTCCTCAAAGTCAACAAGGCTACAATGAACATGCTTCGTCGTGTTGAGCCCTATGTGACTTATGGGTATACATTTCTTCCTAAATCCTTTTATCCTAGGCCATGATTACAAGTCTTTTTAATCGCATAGTCACCTCTCTATCCTTGTTCAGATTCCCTAATTTGAAGAGTGTCAAGGAATTGATCTACAAGAGAGGATATGGAAAGCTAAACCACCAGAGGGTGGCTTTGACTGACAACTCTATCGTTGAGCAGGTTCCAACCCCAGCTCTGTGTTCCTAGCTAGCTTCTTTAATATTGTTGTGATATGAAGTTATTATACCTATGATTTCTTCTTCCTTGCAAAACAACAACAGGCTTTGGGAAAGCATGGAATCATCTGCACAGAGGATTTGATCCACGAGATTCTAACAGTGGGACCTCATTTCAAGGAGGCCAATAACTTCCTGTGGCCTTTCCAGCTAAAGGCACCTCTCGGTGGCCTGAAGAAGAAGAGAAATCACTACGTGGAAGGTGGTGATGCTGGAAACCGTGAGAACTTCATCAATGAGCTTATCAGGAGGATGAATTAATATGTTTCCGTTTTCATTCTCAAACTTCTCTATGTCGTCATTATATGCTTAGTCCTTGATGTTGATCTTCTTTCTTAAGTTAAAAGACATTTTGGGTCTCTTTTATTGTCTTTGGATCTTAGTTTGGGCTATGGACACTTCAAGTAATTCTACTATTTCCTTAATGGGTTTATTAAGAAATTGTTTGCTTTCAAACTCTCTCAAGTGAAATTATTTTGTCAATCGATGTCTTCAGTTTGTTAAAGAATACGTTATGTCCTGCTTTATACTGTCTGGGTACTTGTTACGTATGTACAGAAGGTTCCTACGATTGAAGTAAAATAAAGGTGAATTTATAGAATAAGCAGTTTGCTGGTGGAAATATATCTAGAATTCTTAGTCAATTCTGGTGAGGATATTATTATAAAAGTGGATTTAGTTGGTTAGTTCTTCAATTTGGAGCAATGTGAGTTTACTATGTTCCATTGGATGAGAGCCTATGGCGTAAACAACTAAACGGATATTTATTTTGCTTATTTTTACATGTAAACATATATATTGTCACGAAAATATATATTTCATATTTCGCTAGTTTATATAGTTATAAATTATTATTAGTGTTTTAGATTAGATTTATTTTATGTTTTAGTATTTTATTCATAATTATTATATATGATTTATATTGTGTTAATTAAAATTATTAATATATAGTTACGTTTGCGGTATTATGTTTGTAAACAAATTTATTTGATAACATAAAAAAACTAACTAAACGTTCCAATATAATATTGATAATATTCGATTATTAAGAAATAAAATATATTAAAATGGATTATTATAATATAAGGGCATTTGAAAATTATATTCTATTATGTAGAGCATAAAACAAATGCCACAAAATTATAGAGATAAATATAAAATGATCATGAAAATTACAAATAAAGATTAAAAAATACCATAAATATGAAATGATCATGACAATTACAAATAAAGATTAAAAAAATTGAAAACAAAAAGATATATAGTAAGATAAACTAGTTATTGCACTTGAGCCTGAAGAGGTCACTCGTATATTACACAATTAAGTAGAAATGAAAAAGTAAAAAATAAAAAGAATAGTTGTCAAACATTATTTTATTCTCAAAATCAAATCTTTTATTTGTATCAAACGAGTTATAAAATAAAATAAAAAAGGATATATATATATATATATATATATATATATTTATTTATTTATTTATTTAAAAACTCTTTTGATCAGGCGTCCAGTCGGTTAAACAAATTCACCATGTCGTGGGGTTAATGGCAGTCGTTTTTGAGTTTTTTGTTTGTTCTAAATTTAGCAAATATTAACACTATATCTAAAGCAGAGTAATACGTGGATCTGGGTTAACCGGTCGCTCCAGGCCGGATGTGAAAACATTGGTGAAAGAATCTCGCAACGCAAGAAAAGAAAAATAAATGATCTTTTCAATATACTTAAACGATGCATTTTTTATATTTTATATTAGAAATTTTGTATCTTTGTACCAAGGGAACATAAGAATCCATAAATTCACTGCAACCGTTTTTTGTGATGATGAGAAAATTTTAAATTTCTTGATTAAAAATAAATAATACATCTAATGATTTATAGGTGAACCAGGGTTGCAATTTTTCTTTGAATAGAAATTTTATTGTATAACTATTTTCTATATACAGTACTAAAACCTCCAGACGATTTTCATATTATGTTAGTTTTATTTTAATAAAATGAAATACTATTTTACTACAGTTTAATTTAAGTCACACACGGAAAATATATCACGCTACAATTTCTAAAACACTCATATATAACACAAAAAATTATGAATATAAACTAAATATATGTCTGTATATATTCAATAATTTTGATTGGTTTATTCTCAAATTTTCTATTGGTTTATGGTATACTCTAAATTTTGATATTTTAGTATAAAATCTATTATAGAGGTATTTGATTGCATTCATACATTTGATAAACAAAAGCGTTCTGAGTTATTACTTCAAAAATATAAGAAATAAAAATTGTTAAAAGGAACTGTCTCTATAAGAAATAAAACAATTTAAAATGTTCATGGGGACAAGAAAAAACAATTTAAAATGTTCAGCTTTGTTTCACGCGATAGGTTCCTTTAGAAAAACGCATTTCGATGAAAATAGAGCTTTTAAAATGTCCACACTTTTCGCAGCACGCGCTCTACGCGCGAACGATGAGCGTGTGTATTTACAGTTGACTGTTCCGACGATGAGTCTTTTTATAGTGGGCTCTGTATTTTAGATTAGACCGAAGTTATATTTATATGGACTTTGCAGGAGCCCAATTCATAGCCGACTGATCTATGATTGACTATTTATTATTTCATTAAAGCCAGAGGCCCATAGGCCATAGCTACCAGAATTTCATTGTTTTTACATCAATTACTCGATTTTCATTTATTATTTATTTCCGGAAGTCATATTTAATATTTTGATGTCTATTTTTAAAAAGTATATTTCGACGCTTGAACAAAATTATACTTTCAAATCTGATTTGCTAATTATTGATTAGTTTAATAATATTGTAAATATTAACCAATATCACTCTTTCGGACTTTCTGTTAGTCTTCAAAATATTTGTTTCCTACAAAGTTAGTCTTCAAAATATATAAAGACATTTTGAAAAGAAAAATAAACTATATTCTACTACTACGATCTTATATATAGAGTTGAAGACATATAAATCTTTAGATTTTTTTTCTAAATATTTAACCAAAAAATATATATTATCTTTCTAAATAATTTTGGATATACTTAATTACATATATCGATTCTCACGCAAAAGAAAATTCATCCTTACTTCAAATCTCCACAAGTGAATCTTCTATATAGCTATTGATACTCTTACTTCAAATCTCCACAAGTGAATTTCCACCCTTACTTCAAATCTCTTCAAATCTCTATGATGATATGCATCTTTATACTAATATTAGGGATTCACATTTGTAAAAATAATATTAAAAATATCATTAGAGAAAAGGTAATTAATATCAATTTACTATGGGTAAAAGAGTCACATAATTTTTAACTAATTAATACACAAAATACAATATCTGTTAATATTTTTTTCAAATATTGAAAAAACTAAAAACATTTCTCAAGCAAAAACTATCAATTTGGCAAATTTTAATAATAATAGGATGCTGAGATGACTAGTCATAAACACTTTATTATCTTGTATATGGTATGTTGTTGAGTTTTAAAATTTATTTAGAAAGATAATAAAGTGTTTAAAAGATAAAAACATAAAAACAACATGTTTTCTAATATATCCTAAAATATATGTATTTTCCCTAATATAGTATAAATTTCACTTTTGGAAACAAAAAAAATTATTGACCAAAAGAAAAAGAAGCAGCAATTAAATGGATTAAAAATATATTTGGAAACACATATGAAACTGTCTTTTACTCTGCAAAACAACCACGCTGAGCTGTATTAATAATTACTTAATTAAATACTTCTAAATTTACCCAAAAAATATAATTCCTTCAAATGTATTTGCTTAATGAAATCTCATGACCGAACACGTTATTTTTATTTGCCACAAATATTTGTCTTATATTTGGATAATTCCAATATAATTTCGATTAAAATAGAAAGTCTTCTTCAAAAAAAGTATTTTCTTTTACTAAAATTATAACAAACTCGGTTTGAAGGGGAAAGTAATACTCCTTGTGAGATTTTACTATCTATAGAATTTTACCGACAACCGCAATTTTCACTGAACTAGACGAGATACTTTAGAGAGGTGGCGTCGACATGTACAAAGTACGAGTGGGTTTAGATATTTATTTTGTGGTTAGACGGTCACTTGCTCTTCACGTTTAAGCTAATTGGGCTAATGAAGCTTGTTTTTTCATATAATTAGAGGCCCACAAAATTTAAAATGTGAAATTTTGTTTGTTAAGAGTTTTGGATATGCATATACATATAATTGAATATATATATAATAAAGAGATGTATACATTAATTTAAAATGGAAAGAAATAAAATGAAAAAGTAATGTAATGATGTTTAGAATCTAAATGTAACAAAACTTATCAACCAGATATAGCTAAATATCAACAAATGTTATCAGATTTCTGCATGCAAATGTTGTGCAATGGCGGATGAATAGGGCTGGGCAAAAAATCCAAACCCGCATACCCGAACCTAATCCGAACCGATAAGACATATTCGAACCCGTTCCGTACCCGACCAAATTATTTCATTGGGTACGAGATCTCTAAATCCGAAAACCCGAACCCGAACCCGTTCCGAACCCGAAAACCCAAAACCCGAAAGCGTACCCGAAATACATAATTACCCATAAGAAAATACATAACTACCCATAGAAAATACCCTAACTCGAGGACTAGATCCTATAAATGTGAAATTTTTTACATATAATATACACAAATCGAGCCGAATGCGAACCAAAAAATCTAAAAAACCCAAAAATCCGAAAAAACCCCGAAAAATCCCAGAATCCGACCCAAAAACCCGACCCGAAAACCAAAAAAAACCCAAAACATGAAAACCCGACCCGTACCCGACCCAAAAACCCGAAAAAACCAAAAAACCTGACCCGAACCCGACCCGAAAACACGAAAAACCCAAAAAACCCGAACCCGAACCGAATCAATACCCAAAATTTTTGGATTTTTTTCCGGGTATCAAATCTTGTACCCGAACCCGACCCGAACCCGAAACTTTTTATCCGAACCGAACCCGAACCCGAAAAGTTATTTCATTGGCTATGAACTTCCTATACCCGAATACCCGAACCCGATCGGATTTTACCCGAACCCGAACCCGATACCCGATTGTCCATTCATAGATGAAAGTATGCAATGGAAGGGTTATGTGCCCGACGTTAAAAAATTTCAGATTAGTATAATTTATAAAGATTTTTGATAATGTCTTGATTCAATTTTATTAAAGAAATTTCAAGCTTTTATAAGTTTTTCTGGGTGAAAGTGATTTCTAGATATATTCATATGTTGTGTATATATAGTTCATGACTTAATGCTAAGCAACTTGACGAGTATAGTGTTCATATTTACACCTGATCTTATAAATCTATATTTGATTAATCTTTGTTGACGGTGCTTGTGATTTCTTATAATTATTTGTTTGTGTTAACTACAGTTGTATTTATGGCGCTTTGTGCGTACATATTTTCAGGAAAATGTACATTTGTAATTTTATCGTTTACAGAGTTGGAGGTTTCAGATATATTGTTCAAAGATTTTAAAGCTAAAATAGTTCGTAAAAGAAGTAAGATAAATTTCTAGCACTCAAGCTAGATGTAAATAAGCCTGCCAAATGGCAATGCAGTGTACTAGTCTTGGAGAGAGAAATCAACGCAAATATAAGATGAATATTTGAGAAAAGTGAAATGATTTGTTAGCATGAATGAAAAAATAGACCATGTATCCTATATTTGTATGAACATGTTAATAAATAAATAATATGAGGAAACGAGCCCTATGGCGATTGGGATATTAAAAGCTATCATATTTAAGGAATGCCAACCAAAAAAAAGGCTGACATGAGAGATAAAATGGTGATTTCTCTTACTTATATCTAAGAATCCCAATTGAACTATGTTTGTGGAGATTGCAGGTCTCCTTTAAGAATCATCACAACTATGTTCAAGGAGCAGGTGACATCATCAAAATCTACTTATCATTTTCGTATACAAACTCTTTCTTATTCTTCCTAATACTTTTAAAATATGAATCCACAAGTCCACTTTCATATAGTAAAAAACCATTTAGACCTACAAAAATTTAATTACAGAAGAGACTTACCGGCTCTACCTTATTGAGAATGCTGTTGCAGTGGAAGGACAAGAAAAACTCGGGGATAACACTTTTCTGGTTCCGATTTGTTCCGCTTCTCTGTTCAATCATATTGCTCCTCCTCTTTCTCTGGGCCAAGTTCGGAGAAGTCTTTTTCTCTCGGTACCTACCAAATACATATACACATCTTTACCATTTAGTACAGGAACGAAATAAAAACAACAGTAGCAGCAGCTTATTGTTTCATTAATTCTTTGATCTCTCTCACAGGAGACCTCCCACTCCTGAAGAGATCAATCTACCAGAGATGGAGGGGCTTCTCCTTATGCTCTATGAGATTGCATATGGGAAGACATTCTCGGTGAATCTTCACTACCCATGTAACACTATTTTCTAGTTTCCATACAAATTTCAAGATTCCTTGTTCCTTTATTGACTTTATGTGGCAGACCATCTTTTATGTGGCCATCATAGACACCATTGGAAGCTACATCAGCCTCCTCATGATTTTGTATTTATGTAAGACCACAATTAACTGACCTTTCATCTCCTTCTCTTTTTGATGTCCTCCATTAGTTTCTAATAAATGTACCAATCACACGCTTCCAGACTTAGTCTGCTTGATGACCATTCCAGTTTTGTACCTGCGATTTCAAGAAGTCATTGACAGTTTCATCGAAAACGTATCAGAAGAGAAGAACAAGCTACTTGAAGTATTCAAATCCAAGGTTCTCAACAAAATTCCTAGCGCCACTAAGATAGAGTAGATCATGTGAGGTTACAGGAATGTGAGCCAACCTATTATTGTAGTTTAAGTTATTTGATTTAGAAAGGATACTTGGCTGTATTATTCCTAGTCCGCGTTTAAAGACGGAGTACATACTAATTTAGCACCTCTAAGGATCAAGTTCATCAGAAACAGAATAATAAACATTGGGGTGTTCTTGGACAGAGCTAAACCTATACAAGTATATATAGCAAGTTATTTCTCTGGATTGCTACTACTATTCCAGTCTTGGTTTTAAATAGCGCGCCATGGTGCGTGGCGATCCGAGGCGAGGAGGTCTTCGCAGCAAGGGTCCGAGGCGAGTCTGGTCCATGATGCGCTCTCCACGAGTCGCCAAGATGAAGGCGACCATTGCGAGTTGCGACCGCAACAGTGACTTATGGCGTTTTAAAAGGGATGGAAGAGGGAAACTTACCATTTATTTGTTTGGACTTCAAAGATTCTGAAGGGAGGCAGCAGTCAGTCCCTGCTGTTTACTTAGATTTACCTATTCATTTCAAGGTTCGAAACTTCAGAAGATGACATAATCGAGGATGATCTGGTGGCTGAATCTGGAAAGCCTATTGCTGAACCGTCTTACTATGTGGCCCTTGGCTCTGATAACTCATGGTATCTCTTTATTGAGAAGTAGATAAGAACTGTCTACAGAACTGGTTTCCCTAACATTGCTCTAGTGCTGGGAAATGCTTCATTAAAAGGAATCGCACACACGTGGCTTCACATTCATATCTCAATTGATGATACATCAGTTGAAGAGTCTGAGAGACCTTCTAACTCATAAGTCATAATTGGTAAGGAAAACTCCATCTATGGTATTATCTAATATTCTAAGTTACAATTTAAAACTAAGAGAACTTTAAAGAAACATTGTTGAGAAATGATATGAACCCAAAACTTATCTCCAAGCCTAATAAAAGAGCATGTATTTACTCTTTTTATCTCAAGGTATATATATTTGGATCCTATGTTTTCATGAAATAAATTGACTGTATATACATATATAGATTAAATTGTGGGGATATTTTCTTTATATGTAGTGACGAAGTGCGAGTGGAGGAAGGGAAGAAAGAAGAGCTCCTTCAACGGCGGAGGAGTTCACGAGACTAGGTGTTGCTAGCCAGACGATGGAGAAGGCTCGGTCATATGTCTATGTTGCGCTTCGCCATTCCCGCCATGGCGTATGGCGCCCTCAAGGGTCTTCCTCGCCATTCGCCATTTAAAACCCATATTCCAGTAACTATTACTACAAGGGATAGCTACAAAATCAAATGTATGAAGCTCCTACAACGATTGACTGAGTTTCATTCCCCTATATTTGCACTATGAAGATTACTGGATTGTAAAATTAACAGCACATAGTCACATAAGAAAGGAAAACGAAAGACGCTATAACAATGTATTCATGTTCCTCGCTTCACGGTAACATATGCTGCCAGTTTTTGTCTCCTATGCTGCTGCTGTTCCATCAGCCTTTTCATACATTGCTTCTCTCAAAAACATGTTGTCCACTATATACTTCGAGATAGACAACCCTAGCAATTACAAAAGACCCAAAGTAGTTTTGAAATGTCTATACCTATGTCTCCTGAAACAGTCATACTTCAAACCACAAAAATCCAAAAATCCAAAAATCAGGTGAAGCTCATAGCAGTGGGTGTTCACACGATGAAAAAAGGGTAGCTATCAAATCAGGCACAAAGGTGTGCATATTTTGGAGGAGAAATAACATGTCGAATTAGATAGTTAAGAACAACAATCAGATTGGGTAGAGTTTACAGAATAAGATAACTGGTTTGTTAAACATCTATGTTACAAATCTGATGCATATCATTCATGGAAAACTAACACAAGTGTGTGATAGTCATACACAGAAACAAAAAAGCAATCAAGAACATTACCTCCCAGAGGAATACATTTTTCCCATTCCTTGAAAAGCTGTAATCAACACCAACCTCCAGTATTCCTGTGCTTTACTGGATTCTTGATTGATTTCTATCTAATTCAATTGAGAAATCTATCTTGGGTTGGATAGTGAAACTTAGTGGCAACTGCAATAGGCTATGGTCCCAGAAAAGCATAAAACCAAGCAAAGAACGTTGGTTCTTATTTTTACACAAGCATGAAAGAAAAAAGCAAATATCCTTTTTCAAGCTGATGCAGCTTGTTTGTACAATAAGTAAGCACTCCTTCATAAAGAACAGAATGGAACAATACAGATCATATCAAAAAGCAACTGCAGTACAGAAACTATCTTGTGAGCCAGGACTTTCATGCGGGTTTAAAAGTCATTAATTTGTGTATTATAAAGAAACACCCCCTTGGTTTTTTCTTATCTCTGTAGAGGATATATCCATCCGGAATATTTCTGCTGGAATTGAGATAAACATGTCGATGATTTCCTCTGGAATATCAAGATCTTCAAGAACCTGCAGGGGAGCAAGGATAAGGCAGAAGGCATACAATCTCATAGACAACGCTCAAGATAGTAAAATTGTATTGCTCGAGATTCTAGTGCTTAGGTCAAACCTTAAATACACCATCTACATTGCGGCCACCAACAAGGAAAGTGCAACCTGTCCGTTTGCAATCACCAAGTATCTCCAACATCCTTTTGGAGCTTCCTTCATAGTACTTTGGCTGCAAGAAGATAAGTTCCTTAATCTTCTTTGATAGTGTGGAATTGGAAGATAATAGGGCACTTCAAACGTCTGTGACTTACTTAGTGTAGCATACAAATCTAATTGTAGGTTAAGGAAAGAAACAAAAGAGAATCCGAAATAGGTTCAGTATTTACATACATTAACAAGCCTTGCTGCAGTGTCAGCGCCAATTACAAAACTGCTTCCTGGGAAGAGCTCAGCTTTCTTGTAGAAGTATGGCTGATTTGATACTATAATCGTCTTTCCTGCCAACGGGATACTAAACCAATATCAAACGATGGCACAAGTACATAGACATAAACAAGCATTGGAAACAATTATAACTCGAATCTGGATCACCAAATTGAATAGTCTTCCCCTCAGCGGAAAACAATTTAGATCATAAGATTATTGTAACTCAGAGATACCAAAAAAGTGGTGCACAGATTACAAACACGAATAAAAAGTGAGTGAAAAATGAAGATCCCGGTTACCAACTGCTTCAAATTGCTTGACACGATCTTTAATCTGTGAAACTGAAAGCGGTGGTTTGTCAGCATTTATTGCGGATATTTCAAAGCATGGATACCCGGCCCCACATATACTGCAGAAACAATTTGCTTGTGAGATTGTTTACATTTAGTTTTACCGAGAAAAAATAGACAGTTATTGAATTGTAGTTTGGAGATAATTAAAAAATCAAAATGCCAGAGGCCTCTTCAAAATCCAATAACGAGATCAATTCATATAGCACAAAAGGTGGGGCACAACGAACGAAATGATCAATTACTAATTACTTTGCTTAATATAGCATATCAGATTCAACTAAGAAATATAGAGTCAGCAAAGAGTAAAAAAAAGATAAAAGATACACAGAGGAATCAGGTTATACATAATGATTAGCATTAACCACGGTTCATCTGAAAGAGAAACAGGTACTCGTAAAGCAAATAATAAAGACATACTAGCCTACCTCATAGCAACTTCCAACAGCTTCAAATGACCGTCATGTAATGGGTTAAAAGAACCAGGCAGTATAATCTTTCTATCTTCATCCAACCCATATGATTCTGCCATATAGGTAGAACAACAGCATTAACAGCGGCAACATATGCAAGATTCAGTTAAAAACATTAGAAGTCAAACTCTTACCTCCAGAAAATGGATAAATCTTATAGCACAACTGCCCATTTATAAGCTGCTCTAGTTCTTGTTCTTCAGTAAACTGGGTTTCAGACTCAGAAGGCACCTCAGAGTCGGTCAAGCCAGAGTCAAGTGTCCCAGAAACTTGGCATGCCTTGGCCATAGCCTAAGATAATGAGCAGAAAAGTTTTTAAGAACTCAGTCCATGATAAACCTTAAAGTACAATGCTTTTAAAAAAGTTATGCGAGCTGAGGAAAGTATGGATAAAAACTGGCCCAGAGGAAAAAAGGAAAATGAGACGGCATTGCCCTAGGCAGGTAGTAGGTTGTAATTAGCTTTGTAACACACCTGGATCAGTGCACAGCTTGACACCTTTTCTTCTTCCTCTCGGCTCCGCAGGTTCTAAAATTTTCCAGAATAAGATAAAACACATGAGTAGTTGATATTAAAGAGCAAAGCAAGACGGGAGAAAGAATCTTGCAAGCACCTTTGTTAGAGTGACTGAAGATTCCCAGATCCGATCGGATGCTCTCATAGACAAAAAAAACCTACTCGAGGAACAAACAAAAGTATAGAAAACATACTTGGCCATGACAAGAAAATCTAAATTCCCTGATATAGTTGTTAAAATTACACAACTTATTGATAACTTGCATTATAAACAAACAAAGAAATGCATAACCTGTGATCCCCACGCTTTGGACGAGAAGTAGCCAATGATCCCGTAAAACCCACACCAACAACCGGATATCCTAAAACACCACACATTTACCAACTTACTTATTCACACCAATCCAATCCAATGCAAACAAGCAACAACTTTAAAGGTCAAGTATAGGCGAAATGTAAAGTAAAACCTGGTTTAGAGAGCTTAAGCGCCCGATTATAGGCTAACAAAGCCATCTCTTTGGCCATTGCTTGGCTACAGTGTTGGCTCGGAACCTGAGAGAGCGATTATGTATAATCAGCTGATAGTTTGGGTAGCCGAAACGATTGGCCATTAGTCGAGGTTTAAGAACAAACCCTGCCGAGTAATTGGACCATAGATACCCTCGAATACGGAACCACGGCTTCCAGAATTGTGTTCGAAGCTCCTGGAACCGACATCAACCAACCTAAAGCCTGTGAATATAGTTTCGATGACTCAAACCACAGAGCAGTCACAGGATACATCTATACGCCTAGTCGTACAGATAGAGATACCAGAGAGGCACCGCCGGAAAGATACACGACGGCCTGCGTTGGAGATGAGTGAATCGCTTCGACGATGCTACGGATCGCAGCTTCTCCCATTGTTTCTCGTCTCCCGTTGATCAATCGTGCCGGAAAAGCCACATTATTCCCCAAATGTTTCCGTATTTAGAATTTGTGCCCCCCAAAATACTTATATATGACACTATAACCACAGTTGGTTGGTTGACTACACTGTGCCCCCTACACGGCTACCCCTCGGAGTCGTCGCCGAGAAAATGGGCCCCACTCTCTCTGCGTTTAGGTGTAGGGCTCTATCCTAAACTACGAAATTTCACACTTCACAAGTATCAGGATTACAATAATAACGACAACAATGGCCGGACAAAGTGTATACGTGTCTTCTCATTTTACCTTTAAGCAGCCTTAACTTTGCATTTGGGTTTACCTTTCCTTTTTTCTTAATTCTTAAATAATTCTGGTTATATAAATCTTCTTCTTGGGAAAAATGTAGTTTCCATCTGTTTTTCTTAAGATTTAATGATATTGTGAATAATGAGAAAACTTGAACATTAAAAAATTAAGTTACGATTAAAAGATAAAATAAGAAAGATGAGCTGTGATTTAATTGTTAATTGGTATTTGTAATGGTACAGTAAAGATAAAGAGTAGGGTGATACTATAAAAGAAGCCTCGGGGAATAAAGAAAGAAATAAGGAGCGTGGAATCTTATGACGACCTTCTCTAAGTACTACTATCAAGTCACTGCACCGGCTCCACCGTTAGATCTCTCCCAATCGCCAAGTACTTGAAATTTTACATTCTAAATGGTTTTCTCTTGAATTAAATATTTTGACCAATCAATGCATGTATAAAAGTATGTAACAGTATTTTTGTGCTACAGAACATCATCTGTGAATTACAAAATGGTATTAGAAATCGTAAATACAGGTGAATTGGTAATAAATCTATTGGAAAGTTGAGAAGATAGATGAATACAAAACGACAAACACTGTAAACGTTACCAACATTGACACTAGACAAATCAATCAAAGGACAAATAAAATACTTTTCAGAATAAAGCAACAATCCTGACAAAAAAGTATTTAAAAGGCATGTAACTTGAATAAAGTTGTGAATAACATTTATACATACGAGATTAGGCATAATTTTTAGTCAAAATAAGCTAAAGAAATGACAGATGTGTTTATTAGGACTTAAAAAATGGATAAATGGTAACTTGCGACATATTAGCGTATGGGTTAAATCGCCATGGCTTCTCTTTTGTCCAACTTTCAACCTCTTTTTTCTCAATCTTTAGTCTTTTCTTTTTTTTCGTTGTCTCTTCTCCCAATGCAAAAAAAAAAACAAAGCTCTCTTACCTTTTGTATTCTTTCTTCTTCCTTTTTCCTCAACGAGAGTATCTTTCATTCTTTACACTTTACTCTTCACTCTAACACTATCACTCTCTCTTTGTTCAAACAAAGCCTTGACATTCTTCTTTAGTTCTAATTTGCATCTGAAATGCTGGCCTCGCTGATCGTCTTCGTTGCTCTTCTCTGTAACTGCACCCCTCATTTGACTGTAAGTGGCTTAAACGACGAGGGCTTCGCTCTCTTGACGTTTAAGCAGACCGTTCACGATGATCCTACAGGTTCCCTGAGCAACTGGAACTCATCAGACGACGACGCCTGTTCGTGGAACGGTGTTACTTGCAAAGAACTCAGGGTGGTGTCTCTAAGCATCCCTAGGAAGAGGCTTTACGGTTCTCTCCCTTCGTCTCTAGGGTTTCTCACCGGTCTCCGTCACTTGAATCTCCGGAGCAATAGGTTTTATGGGTCATTGCCTATTCAGCTTTTCCAGCTTCAGGGACTCCAAAGTTTAGTCCTTTACGGCAATTCCTTTGATGGGTTGTTGTCTGACGAGATCGGTAGTCTTAAGCTTCTTCAGAACTTAGATTTATCTCAGAATCTCTTCTACGGCTCGTTACCACCTTCGATTCTACAATGCAACAGACTGAGAACACTCGATGTTAGCCGAAACAACTTCTCTGGTCCTTTGCCTGATGGGTTTGGCTCAGCATTCGTCTCTCTGGAGAAACTCGACCTCGCCTTCAACCAGTTCAACAGCTCGATCCCCAGTGACATCGGAAACCTCTCTAATCTTCAAGGAACTGCTGATTTCTCTCATAATCACTTCACAGGCTCAATCCCACCTGCTCTGGGCGATCTTCCTGAAAAGGTTTACATTGATCTCACTTTCAACAATCTCTCCGGTCCCATTCCTCAAACCGGTGCTCTGATGAACAGAGGACCAACGGCTTTTATCGGCAACACTGGGCTATGTGGTCCACCGTTGAAGGAGCTTTGCCCAGGAAATGAACTCGGTCTTAATGCCTCCTACCCTTTTATCCCAAGCAACAACCCACCCGAGGACTCCAATAGTAACTCTGAAATCAAACAAAAATCAAGTGGTTTGAGCAAAAACTCCGTCATTGCCATTGTTCTCTGCGACGTTATCGGTATCTGCCTTGTGGGTTTGCTTTTCACTTACTGCTACTCAAAGTTCTGCGCTTGTAACCGCGAAAACCAGTTCGGATTCGAGAAAGAATCCAAGAAAAGGGCAGCAGAGTGTCTGTGTTTCAGGAAAGATGAATCTGAAACGCTATCTGAAAACGTGGAGCATTGCGACATTGTGGCACTCGACGCTCAGGTAGTCTTTAACCTGGAAGAGCTGCTAAAGGCGTCAGCTTTCGTTCTGGGGAAGAGCGGAATTGGCATTGTGTACAAAGTGGTTCTAGAAAATGGGCTCACTCTGGCCGTCCGGAGATTAGGCGAAGGAGGGTCTCAGAGATTCAAAGAGTTTCAGACAGAAGTTGAAGCCATTGGGAAACTGAGACATCCTAACATTGCTAGTCTTCGAGCTTATTATTGGTCTGTGGATGAGAAGCTTCTCATCTACGACTATGTTCCCAACGGTAACCTCGCAACCGCCCTCCACGGTGAGTCACCCTTTTCTCATTTCGAGATGATTCATTCACTTACATCATTTAAAGTCATTGTATATGTGTGTGTGTGTGTGTGTGCAGGAAAGCCGGGGATGGTGACTGTGGCTCCGTTGACATGGTCTGAACGGCTGAGAGTAGTGAAAGGAATTGCGACAGGGCTTGTTTATCTGCACGAGTTTAGTCCCAAGAAATATGTCCATGGAGATCTCAAGCCTAGCAACATTCTTATCGGACAGGATATGGAACCTAAGATCTCTGATTTTGGACTAACACGGTTGGCTAACATTGCTGGAGGATCTTCTCCGACCATACAGTCTAACAGAATCATCCAAACGGATCAACCGCCGCAAGAGAGGCAACAACACCATCACAAGAGCGTATCCTCGGAGTTCACTGCTCACTCTTCGTCTGGCTCCTATTATCAGGCACCCGAGACTCTCAAGATGGTAAAACCCTCACAGAAATGGGATGTCTACTCTTATGGAGTCATTTTACTGGAATTGATAGCAGGTAGATCTCCGGTAATGGAGGCGGGGACATCGGAAATGGATCTAGTGCGGTGGATACAGAGATGCATTGAGGAAAAGAAACCATTGTGTGATGTTCTGGATCCTTGTTTGGTTCCTGAGGCAGATAAGGAAGACGAGATTGTTGCTGTTATTAAGATTGCAATCAGTTGTGTGAATAGCAGTCCAGAGAAAAGGCCTACCATGAGGCATGTTTCCGATACTCTGGACAGATTACCCCTGGCCGGCGATTGAGACATCTAGAGATTTGCACAGAGTTCAGACCATAACGCTCGTTTTAAACGATGAAGCTGCAAGCACTTGGAGCATAAGCCAGATGAGACTAATGTGGTTACCGTTTGTTTTGTTTTCTATGTGTCCGTGTTGTTGGTCGTTATTAAGATGTCCCTCTCTTCATAATCGTATTTATAGCTTAAAGCTTCCGTTACATCAGATGTTGAATATTAGAACCACAAGTGAGCTAAGATCTTAGATAAACAGTGAACTCCCCACAAGGGGAGAACTTTCGACTTAAAAGCTTAAAAAGGGAAGAAGAGCTTCGCTTCTTCTTGCAATTATCATCCGATCCACGCTTTTGACAAACTCCCTATATTATAGTTTCAGGCAGATTTTCAAAAGTGGTTTACATAAAAGGCAACTTTGTATGGAGAAAGTCTAAGAGCTTACTTCCATGGAACATCTCCAACGTTCCTCCAGATACCTTCTTTCCCTCTGTAGACCAAAGAAAACTCAGACTCGGCCTGGAACAGCCTCAATCCCGACTCGGTCTGCATCCCGGCAAATTCAAATTGATGTGGCAAGTCCTTCTGAAACATACTTGTAGCTGGAAGCTTGGGGATCAGAACACGGCTTACCAAACATATCGTCGAGCTGAAGAGCAAGAGCTGAGTAAGCTCCTTGATCAAGAAGGCAAACCTTGCGGCCTACCACTATGCCATCCATATTAACCATTACATTAGCCAATTTTCCTCTGCTCTCTTCTTCATCATTGTAATATCCTTGGGCAAGTCTTTGGTTTCCAGATTCCTCACTCTCTAGCTGTGTATTGCTGTTATAGCTGGGCTGCGACCAGTCTATGAGCTCTCCATACCCGTCTGAGACCTATCACTTTGATTCACAAATAGATATTGAAGATAGCATGAGAGGATTAAGAAAACTAACTTACAAATGAGGTGAAAGCATAATTATTTAGCAAAGAAACTCACTTCGCCCCAATGGTAGGTAAGTTTCATGTTGTATGGTCCTAAGGCTGAGGCCTAGATTGATTACCCCACCGCCCTTTTTTGTCTGCGAATAATATGTATGAAACTTGGAAGACCTATGAAAGAAGTCTGCAGGTGTGTTTGGGTCCATTGATACTTCTTAATGTCTACAAATGGAGAGAAGAGAAAGTGGGATGAGAAAAAGAGAGCTCATTGATAAGACTTTATAGCATGAAGCTGAGACTGAAAGTGTGTCAGAAGAGTAAAAGAAAGAAAAAGACATAATTGCAGACAGGAAAGAGACAGAAGACAAGAAGAACTCATTAAAGATTCGGTTGGTTTGATGCAAGGTATGGGTAGCTGACCACAGAGAGATTTGGTTCAGATTTTGTAAACCAACCAGGCCTGCCGGTGCTTCAATGCTTCTGATGCACAAACTCACGGAAGACGCATCTTCTCTCAGCGAACTCTGTCCTGAAAATATCTGAGAATATCGACGAATCTGATTCAAGGAGTGGCTCTCTGTTGCTTGTGAAAGAGTGTAGTGCAAGAGTAAAGGAACATGAACCTTTAAGTATGGATAGAGACTAGAGAAAGAGAAAAGAGCAGGGTTTGGTAAATTGCAAGACAAGTCGATTTTGTCACTACCTTTTTCACCCACACCTTGTCTGGGAAGTTGTAGGGTGGTGTGAATAATGGATCCAAGACCAGACCATGGATAAGAATGAAGAGGACGACAAACATTCTTCCAAAATATAAGATCGTTTACATAACATTTAAGAATGGCATATGTCTTAAACCTCTGGTCTTTCTTTCTAAACAATATTAGAAAGAGATGTTTTGTAACAAATATGAAAACAAGAGAGAGAGATGATCAAAGGAGTGATTCATTTACAATATAAATGAATAATAATAATATGATATAAGATCCAGGAAAATGGTAAAGCACCAATATCCATTGCAACTATAATGTAAAATCCCACGAAGCAGCACTACTTCCTTATTTTCTAATTACTCACACAACACTTTTAACATAATCCATAATACCAAACCAACATGAAGCCAGACTCTTTCTTGATTGATGCAGCAACTTGTAGAAAAAAAGAAGAGAAACAAGTAATTATATATTTATCTGTTTAAAAACCAACCCGGGGTTTTCTTCATCCAAAATTGTATGTAGCACATCTTCCTTGTTCCTTGTGTGTCACAATGGCTGTGAACTCCGGATCTGTTGGCTCATGTTCTCAGTTGGAAGCTTAGCAGCAGCAGAGCCATCAGGCATCACCAGGGCAGGTGGATGCCCGGTCATTGTCTGGTACTGTGCGTGTCCCAGAGGTTGTGTGTAGTATATATGTGTATGAGCATTGTCAGCGTATTCAAATCCATAGTTGGGATTCCCAGCTGAACCAGACTGAGGTGGGTGATGGATCTGGGAATACCCCATGAATTGCGGCTGGCTTGTAGGGATCTGGTGAACCATCTGAGCACCGCCCACACCTGGGGCTACTGTGTAAATCCCAGCCTGTCCCATGTCAGGTTTGCCACCAGGAACACTTCTCATGTGGTTGCTTGGAGGTGGAGGCATCATGGTGGAGTTGGGCGGTGCCTGGAGATGGTTAGAAGGGAGAGACCCTGGAGCCTCGCTCACACTTGCAGATTGTGGCACAGGCATACTGTAAGGCCTAGGTGGGACCGGAGCAGTGACATAATAAATAGGATAAGGCTGCTGCTGATCAAGTTGACCTGGGTGGCGGTGGAAGGACTGTTGCGGCTGCTGCTGCTGCTGCTGCGAAGGGTAAACCTGGATGTAAGTCTGGACAGGAAGGCCGCTAGAGGGATGATGCTGAATGTAATGAGGAGCAGCAGCGTGTATGAACTGCTGCTGTGCCTGAGATTGTGCAGATTGTTGCTCGAATTGAGGGTGACGGATGTAGGATGGGTCCTGATTCTGATTCTGATTCTGGTTCTGGGACAAGAGTGTGGATGGATCAGAGGGATTGATCATACCAGTAACTAAGGTGGAAGCACAAGGCACCTGAGCAACTGGCTCTTGATAGACGGAAGGTCTTTGGTGAAACATAGATTTGTTCATACTGCTATCACTGATTATACCAAACACACATCAAAATCTGACCATTCTACCATCAAAATTAAGGCACAAGAAAGAAGAAGAAGAAAAGTACCTGGAAACGGAATTGGGCGATGGCAGCTCGCTATTTGATTTGAGCTGATGAGCTTGTTGTGGCGGCTGTGCATGCGGAGTCGGAGGTTTTCTGTATCCAGCTGGCACACCGTGATCTGATCTCTCGTCGTCCGAGATAACTCTCGTCTGGAACTCATTTGAGACAGTCGCCGTAGCAGGAAGGGCGATTGTCACTGGCATGGGCGGTGGTGAGGAGATGGCTGCAAATCCGTCGTCCTGCTGATGCTGAAGCTGCTTGTTCCCGACGTTGAATCGTGCAAACTGTTCTTCGATTCCCTGCATAACCTTAACCCCGCCGGGCTCCTCTACATGGACACGAATCGGGGGTAAATTGGCGAGAGAGGGAGAAGAAGAAGTTGAGCCAAAAGAAGAGGATGTATCCAACATCGGAGAATCAGGCAAGCAGTGCACATCTTGACCTCCTTGTTGCTGTTGCTGCTGCGGCGGCGGAGGCTGCTGGATTTGTTGTTGTTGCTGCTGCTGCAGCTGCTTGGCGCTTTTAACGGAGCCATCATCTCCATCTCTATTGTTTGAGTTGTTGTCTCCGCAATTAGAGCGGAGAGCAAGAGCATCGTCCAAACCAAGTAAACGGTTGACGTTGCTGTCAGAATCTGAGAATCCTCGATTGAGTAGGCCAGCGCTATTGAGAGCGTTGAGGAACCAGTCGTCGCTCTTGGCCGAGCTCTCAAGGATCTGACCCATAGACTGAGTAGCTTCGGGCTTGGAGGTGAAGAGAAACAAACGGAGACGCGAGGGTTTGGTGGAATTGGAGGCGGAGATGGTACGGTCATACTCCTCGATCATGTTGTCGAGATCTTCGTCGGTGGTGACGGAGATAAGGGAGTCAAGGTCTTCGCTGGGTAATTGATACTTGAGGGTGAAGGAACGACCGTTGAGGAGCGTGTTTGAGAGACGAGCGACGAGAGAAGAGAGAGATGAGTTACGGTCAACAACAACGATGCGAGTGTCGCCGCCCATGTAGCAGAGAGACTTATCGTGAGGGCGAGGAAGGATATGACCGCCGTAGCTGCACATAAGACGGAGTTTAGAAGAGACGGCGCCACCGGAGGGAGCAGGGAGCTCGTCCCAGCCATCGGTGGTGCGAGAACGAGGGGAGGAGTCAAGAGACTCGGGGTAAGATGAAGTTACATGAAGAGGAGGAGGAGGAACAGGCGCCGTGGCTGTGGGGATGGGGATGGAGGTGGAGGCCACCGCGGTGGAGGAGAGAGAAGGAGGCGGTGGTTCCATTACCAGCAACAAGAAAAAATTAATTACAAAAAAGGGTAAAATTGAATTTGGGGAGATTTGATTTTCTTCGAATAGAGAGAGAGAGAGAGTAATAGGCTTATAGCGGCTAGTCCACGACCACGACTTGTAAACTACAGCTGTTTTCTTTTTTCTTCTTTTTTGTTTTCCCAATAATGGTCAAATTCCTTTCTTTTTAAACCAAACTCTTTCACTCTTTCTTTTTATTTTTATAATTGATATTTTAATAGAAAATCTGATCAATTTCACGAAAAAAAAAAATCACTCTGTTAATCACATTTTCAAATATAATAATTTTATGCGATTCATTGCTAAAATTTCTTTAAAATTTTTTTTAATAATATTCATGAAATTTAAAAATGTTATTAGAGTTTTTATTGTTTTTTCTTTGCATGCAGAACTCGCCGCATAATAATCATTTAAATAGCAGTTTTTTGTTTTTTTTTTGTCTCTAAATTATGCATATGGAAATCCTAGAAAAATTAATAAAAAAAATTGTTATTCAATGGGCGGTAAAAACTTCCATAGATTTTTTTTTTGAATAATATGTAAAAATATATTCAAAATTTTTTTTTGTATAACTAGTGTGGTTCGCATACTAATAAAAGCTCGAAAGTTTTGGGAGTGATGGCCTCATTAAAACCCAACTCCGGAAAACTTAATTGGGACAAAACCGGAATTGGAAAAAAGATTACCATCAAATCTCAAAGAGCTAAATACAGGAAAACCAAAATAAAATACAAAATATGAGCCAAAACAACATAGAAACTTCAACGCCTTGGGAGGCTAAACCAAATCTGCAGGCCGTCCAAATACTTCTCTTGCATTTTGAGTGTTGAAAGTCTATTTCTCATAAGACTGTCAATATTCTTGATAAGGGAGCTTTGATCTTTTGGTTGGTCTCCGTGACGTCTCTTGTTGGTCTCCGTGATGTCTCTTATTGCGCTCCTGCCATATAACATAAACTGTAACTTGAAAGATATACTTTAAGATGAAGCGATGAGTGCCCCCAAAAGCTGATTCGGTTATGTGCTTGACGATGGGGCCAAAGTGGGTTGTGGACCGATGTTGCAGAATCTCGGAAGAGAGCTTGTTCCAGAGCTGAGAGGTGAACCTACATTCAAAGAAAAGATGATCACGAGATTTTATAGTCTGGTTACAAAATTCGCAGCCCGAAAAATCTCCGATGGAACAACCACAACTTGTTTTCCATTAATCTCATGAGCTACAGCAACAAACTGTGTCAACCGGCCAGCAACTTGAGCCCACGATTTGGTTTGAGGGGAGCCTGCATTAACCCTTGCTTGTTGTGTGAGTGGGACTGCATCGATAGATGAGCAGAGCGCAATGCCTTCCGGACCAGAGCTTACACTTCGAGAAGGAGATGTGTCGCGAGCATTCGCCTGCGCACCAACCGAAACTAAGACCAGAGTTTCTGAAATATTCTGGTCTTTGCCACAACCGGATAGTCGTAACCCCTCACATCTAGTCTGCTCTGTTTTAGAATCCTTTTCATTGATTGGAGCTGCTGAACTAGCATTCGGAGCGGCTTGAGAAGATTCAGCCATGTTGACCTCCGCTACCCTCCGTCCAGCCATCTCACCGAGAGCCTTGGGAGGCGGCGCCACGGCGGAGGAGAGACCCAAAAACCTAATCGCGAGACCACTCTCCCGAGTTTCTTTAAACGGCACGTTAGAGAGAGACAAAAAACCTAATCACGAGACTTCCACAGTTTCACCATCGATTGGATTTAGGTTAACGTGTTTTGCTTTAAAATTTACACTCATCTTTTGATTTCACGTAACGACGAAGATTATTGGCAATAGAGAGTATCTAATCTTTCGTCTTTGGATTTGTCAAACATAATCGAAAATACCTCTTTTGTTGTGTTTTTGGTGGTCGGATGTTTTGGACGTGTTTTTATCTCATTTTTGTTTTCATTCTTTTGATTTTTTTTCCTTTCGTTTTCAACAACTTTCTAAATCTGCCGGTTATACAATTTTTTCACTTTTCTCCATTCGACTTCAAACCCATATCTAGTCAAGATATCACAAATTGTTGTTTTTTCTCAACTTAACCTTAATTGAATATATTTCAATGTCATTGATGTCGAATAACATATGATTCCAAATTCTTAAGAGAAAAGCTTATCAAGTTGAAGTAAGTAAACTCATGTTTTAAATTCATAATTATACCAAACACCAAATGAGAACATGAAATATATGTGAACTTTATCGACATCAAAATAATTTATGATCTTGAAGAATAACAGGTAAATATGATTAATATTTAATTCGTAAAAACTTGGTTTTATGGGTTTTGGGTTTATTATTTTACAAAATTGTCTTCCTATTTAGTGTTGTTGTCTTTGAAGATTTTAACATTTTTCGCCGATTTAATTTTTTTTCTGTCCGATTTAATTTTTTTCCCGTCGACGTAAATAATTTTATCTATTTTTAATATTTTAGAGAAAATTGATTATGCGCTTAATAATGTAATAATGACTAATAAGATATCTCTCTCAATAATTTTTTTTATTTAATACAATTTAAACTAAAAAAGAAAAGAAAAAAACAATGTTAATGTATTCAATTGTCATGTAACTTGTTTTTACGGTCAAACTAAAAAAGGTTAATTAGGTAATAAGTTATTTTCTTGTTAAAGAAATTCAGTATTTATGTTTTAGGTATATTATGAGATATAGAAGTATTTCTGTTTTTTTCTTCAACGGTTATATACATATTTCAAAACAAATATGATGAGAACTCCAAAAGAAATATATTTTGGCACATAGCATTAAATCCACGGGATTTCTACCTTTCCCAATCACTTTATTTAACAAAGAAAAAACGTATAAGCCAGATGAATAGAGCTGCCTAAAAAAAATAATTGTAGTATAAAATTGTATGGTGATGATTCGATCATTTTCACAATAAAGGTGAGAAAGTTGCTAATTACAAATCAGGAATCAAAACAACCTTTGGTCGGGTCACATTATTTGACAGCATGCCTACTGATTGGCTCCACGCTGGATTTGCAGGCGAGAGAAGTGACCCAATCCTCTGTATCATCCTCCATATGCTCCCCCACTATGTTTTTATTTTAATCCGTTAGATTCCTTAATTTTGCGTTTCAGATTGCATCGAACGGCTCTTCAGGTTCAGTGTCCTACACGGCTGTAAAACGGAGACACTGGCAATAACCATATTGTACCTTTTAAATTAAACCCCAGACTTTACGTTTAATTTAATATTCACCCTCTCTAGTGTTGCTGTTTTTCCTCCTCAATTGAAGGATTATTTTCTAGTTTTTACATTACTAGATTCTAATCTGCGCTACGCGCGAACTTTTATAAAAAAATTTATTTTTATATAAATTATTTTTAATATTTAAAAAATATTATCGATTTCAATTATAATATTATTTGGCTTCTAATTATTTAAATTTTAATAATCTATTTTTAAATTAAAAAAATTAATCACTATGATATAATTTTATTATATAATCTGACTAAATTAAAACATTGTCTCTGACATCAAATAATAGTTTATGTATAAATAATCTATAAAAAATATTTTTTATATAAAATAATTATGATTTTCTGTTATAATATTCTTTGGCTTATGATTATTTGAGTTTTGATAATATATTTTTAAAATTTTAAAAATATATTATAACATACTTTAGTATATAATCAAACAAAATTAAGAAAATTTTATCTTCAACATCAAATAACAGTTTATCTACAAATAATCTATAAAAAATTAATTTTTAAAAAATTAATTACTATTTTCTCACGAACATTCCTAAATTGATAGTTTTTTCCTTCTAATTGAAAATCATTTAAAATTTAAATTGAACCATATTTGATCTTTATTACGTATTATTTAATCCCTAACATCAAATAATAGTTTATCAACGAATAATCTATTATAATTATTTTATTAACAAAATAATTGTGATTTTCAGTTACAATATTTGTTGGCTTCTAAATTATTTGAGTTTTGATAATACATTTATATTTTTTTAAATATAATGTAACTTAATTTACTATATAATATAACAAAATTAAGAAAATTTTATCTTCACCATCAAATAATAGTTTATCTACGAATAATCTCTAAAAAGTATATTGTTTTACAAAATAATTATGATTTTCAGTTACAATATTCTTTGGCTTCTAATTATTTGAGTTTTGATAATATATTTCTTAAATTTAAAAATATTTTATATTATATTTTATTATATAATCTAATAAAATTAAGAAAATTTATCCTCAACATCAAATAATAGTTTATCTACGAATAGTCTATTAAAATAATTATGATTTTCTCACAAAAATTCCTAAATTGATAGTTTTTCCCTAGAAATCATGTAAAATTAAAATTGAAACTATAATTCATCTCATTATATATTTATGTGTGCTTTTAAGTAATAAGTATTAAATAAATTTCTTCTCTCACAAAGTCATAAAATGCATAAATAATTATTAAGAAAAATAAAATTTGTAACTATTAGAAATTCTTATTATTCTGTTAGGACTTAAAATTCTATGGAATTAAAATTACATTTTTGAAAAAATTATATAGAATATTTAAACCAAATGACATAAATCATATAAATTGAATATAAATATTTTTTTTTACATTTGATTAGTTTTATTGATAAATTATCATTTAAATGGCTATTGGTTCAGGGTTTAGCCATTTATACGTTATAATATATAAATCTTCGGTATTGAACTAATTGTGTAGTTCTCCAAATGTGTGTGTGTGTTTTTTTTAAAGAAACTAGTCTAATATATTTATTAAATCAACTAAAAATTAAAGAAAAAGAGGAAAACTTAATTTAATTAATTCGGACTTCTAGAGTTTTAATTCAAACCAGTGATATTTGAATTTTACTTTCAATTATATGTATGTTAGTTTCATAGAAATTATGCACATTTCTCAATATCCAATAACATTTAAAAAAATATTCAAAATTTGATGATGATTATTAGTGGGTCATATATACTCTTAGAATCTAAACATATAAAATATCGCTAGCATGTGGTCTAATGGCTTTTTATACCACTCTTTTAATTTTTTTTCTTTTTCTGAACTCTGAGTAAGCTCTCTTGACTGTTTTTAACAATAATCTATTGATTCTCTGATTCAAATTCTAAATTTTAAAACCTAACTACAATATTTTTTAGTTAAATTTAAAGTATAAGGTATTTTTAAAAACACATTCATAATATGCAAAGCTAATTATTGATAATTAATATTATTATCATAGAATTAAAATAAAAATTTTACTCTAATATTAAGTGAAATTTTTCGTTAAAAATCATGAGAATTTTCTTTTTTCAAAGAGTATTTCTTAGTAACAATAGTATCTAACAATATGTTTCTCTCTATCATATTATCTTTTGATTTTTTATATTATCTTCTCCATGATTTCCTCAACTCTTGTGATTTTTTTTTATTATTTACTTAATTGAATTCAAAGGTTTTAAGTAAATAATTTAGTATATCTTTTATTTATTATTATATTTTTTCGTTTTTTGACAACAATAAAGAAATTATTTATTTTGAAATTAATTTCTATTTTTTTTGTTGATTTTTCTAACGTCTATTTTTTAAAAATGTTTTGCAATGTATGAGTTTTTCTTTTATGTGAAAAGTCATTGTAAAAATTTTATGTTAAAGATTACGTGGACTAATATTATTGAATTTAAATTTTTTGGAAGGTATTAGTTTTCCTTTTTCTTTTGACAAGTTATCGTAGATAATTTATGTTTAAGTGCTAACGTAAACCAATAACATCAAATTTTTAAAATCCCACTTGGATAGTCTGAGAGACAAGTAGATTCAACTTTTATATAATATAGATGAATCTTTTGCACACACACAAAAGTGGAATCTCGCTATATTGCAAAAAACTGATAATTTTAGTATAATCCAACAAAATAACTTAAAATTTGAATGGTAACAACTGAATCTAGCTAAATCTTTTAAAACAAATTAATTAAGTAAATAAAGTTATGAAAATATTAATTGAACAAAAAAATTAGTTAGATAAACTATCAAAATATGAAATTTGATATAATTAAATTTGAAATAATTTATTTTTACGTAAATATAACTTTGAAGTAATTAAATTTAAATTTGAAGATAATTAAGTTTGAAGTAAAATATGAAATTTGATATAATTAAATATGGCAGAAAACTTGCAATATGTACAAAAAGGTAAAATTTAGTAGAATTTGAAGTGAATATATTTAATCATTTATCAAACATAATTATCATTAAACCATAAAGTATTAAGGTTTTACTATTTATAAACATTTCTATTACTAAAATTATACATTGATAGTTTTAATAATAGTTTGGTTTACCAAATATTGTATGAGAGAAGATACATGAAATATCTATTCATATAATTGTGAAAATCTATAAAATTTTACACAAAAATTATTCTTAGTTGCTTAAAATACCTAAACCGAAATATTATCTTATCCGTTTAGGTAATGATATATGAATTATCTATACATAATATGTATTATCCGACCCATTCTTAAAGATACATTTCAGATGTAATTTTTGATGTTTTAAATATTCTTATAGACCTTTATAACTGCTACTATCCGAAATAAATATATAAATGTATCCGTTATTGTTTGAAAAAGTATTAAGTTTAGTTGAATTAGCTGAATTTGACGGAATTTTTTTAAGTAGTAAATGGTAACAGCATAATAGCATAATCCACCAGAACTTTTTTTTTGTTATTACCATTTAGTGCATATATATACATTAAAAAACAAGTTTTTTGCGAGGACCATAATATTACTAAATATCATAAGAGCATTGCAATTTTGAATTACTGATTCTTAATAATATAAATGTATATCTCCTGAGCTATAAAGTTTGAATTTACTGTTATAATTATATCTTTTGTTATTTTTTGGTAAAGATCTGAAAATTGAGTTAGACGGCCACTAGATAGCTGTAAAATAGAATACAACTCAATAGATCAAAAAAAACCTATTTAAAGCGGATATTAGTACTAGTTAATAAACAGTCTATCTTTATAATTTTTATTGGAGTTCGACTCTAGTAAAATGCGGTTTTTTGCAAAATAAAGATTTAGCTATAGATCAGATTTCATCGATACAATTGATATAAAAAAAATTATATATATATATATACATATATATTAGTAAATGAAGTTAGCTAAAAATTGTTCATTATTTCCTCTGGTTTATTAATAATATTGTTTAAAGTTTTTATATTATATTAAGAAAGTAATTTTATAGTAATTTTTTACTTTTGATTAATATATTATATACATTTTTATTGGTCAATGCATTAAAATAATATAAATAAAACTATAAATTTAACTAAAAATATATATAAAACAACATTTGTAGTGAGATAAAATTTAAATTTTAAAATGATACTTAATATCAAACTTAGAGAGTACTATAAAGAACAATAAAAAAATTTAAAAAGGAAAAAAGATTAGGTAAAATAAAATCATCTTTCAGTGTATCACTCACCGACAATTAGAAGCTCTGAGGACTCGATTTATATTCTTTATATTTACACAGCTACGATATCAAGAAGAAAGACGAAACTACATTCGTTGCGTTTATCAAATTAAAAAGAAATAAAATTAAAATCCGATTGCAATAAACCTTAACGATCATCCATGTGACTCTCACGTGATTTTCGTTTAACCTGAAAATGTAATGATCATAGCTCAACCGAAAGCATTCAGAAGTATGATACGACGGATTCTACCATATAAAACTGCTAAAATTTTGTGTGCATTGGATACGACATGGGCTCGACCTCTTCTCCTCAATACGAGCTTAAAAGAAGGATTTAACAATTTCTATTGAACTGGTATAGTTAAAAAAACAAATAACGTCGGTCATGTCCTCCTATGGGCAACAAACTGCGGCGGAGCGATCTCACTACGTGACGTCATCATTTTCATTATTAGTAACGAAGATACGCGCTTTGAAGTAACAAAACGCGTGGGGTCAAAAGGGCGTGAGTAAGACTCGCGTCAAAGCTCCAGCCTCCAGGCGGCGCTCATGCAACTCTCTGTTACAGTTTGCAAAGTGGTTGATAATCAGTTAATCACTAACTAATAAGATAATTAATAAACCCACCCTTAACCTTTTGCACTTTACACCCCCACCCCACCATTTTAATCACTTACATTTTGATCCTCTCCTTTTTATATATGCACCGCATAAAGAACAATTTAATCTGAATCACATCCGAAATATATAAAAGATGAATGATGATATGCGTTTTAAAAAATAAATTATACTAGGATGATAAAATCATGTCACAAGATCGCTTGTGGATAAAGTTCTATATCGAAAGATGAAGCATATCAACACATAGAATAAGATTATAAATTCATATTATTAAAATAAAACAAGGTGGGTGGGTATTGGTTGATAAATTAAAAAATATAAGCGAGGTCCAAGGTAAACAAAACTTGCACGTAATACAAATACTTAGTGTGGTTACAACCAACTCCATTACATCACACGGTAATTTGTTTCGTAAAATCTTTCTCTGAGCGTTATTTCTCGTACCATTCTTTTCTTTTCAGTTTTAGTCAAACTTTAGTTTATAATTTTCATTTTCTATATTTCCAACTCGGTCAACTCTCTCGCTATGACAATAATACATGTGCTGACCGTTTATATAATTCGCCATCTGTAGGAGATTACGACATTTTTAAAAATAAATATATATAAGCATAAATTGAAGAAAGTAGGTGACGTCCCATTTAAAACTAACGTTTCATTAATTCCATACAGAGGATCGATAAATCATATATGCATCCAAAGGAGTTTGTTTTTGACAAAGATGGGAGGTCGGAAATTCCAAAAACGATAGATAATTTCTTTTTATATCCAAACGAAATAAGAGCAGTTACAGAACTAGTCTTGGAGGGTCCACCATGTTTACATGTCAATTAGATGGAAAACAAAAGGACTTACCTATTTCATAATATCAACGGAACATTTTGGGAAAATTGTAAGTAAAACATAAGAAAACATCTACAACAAGAAAGAAAGATAATAGGTGCCGTTGTGCCTGTTCAATTAGAGTCGACAGAATACGGTTATCCGAAAGCCAAGTTGCATAATTATAAGTTGAAATCAACTCTCTTACTCTCGATGCTAATGTGCACGTCTGGATTGACATGGTTCCATAGTATATTTTGATTCGATTGACTATTACTATAGAAAACTTGTTCTCTCATATTTTTTGGTGGAATCAAATTGGTAGTTCTAATTCTTGAAGAGAATGCATACACTTGTGCATTATATCAATGGACTCAGTTTCTATATAATATAGAAATGACGTGTTTCAGAGTATATCTTCAATCAGTTATTAACATTTGAGTTGTCTATCGTCTTACTACAGCGTTTAAAAAAATGAAAGGCAAAAAGGGAAGGAAACCGAAAAAGTAAGGGACGGAAACAAAAAGAGGAAAAAGTGGGTCCAATTAAGAGGTGGGACAGATAACAGCTCAGGGAGGAAACTTTAGCTGGCAAGCTTCGCTTTCCCCTATATTTTATTTTTTATTTAAACTCACTACTTTTTACAGGGTTTTGGTGTCTCGGAGGCCGAGATGTCGTCAAAATTAGGGCGAAACAAAAAACCCTAATTTGAACATCCCTCTAAATTCGATCCAAATTTTTTTACTTAAATTCGAATCTAAATTTAGTAACTTATTTTATTATATTATAATTTTTTTAATTCGAAAATATATACCAAAATCCAAAAATACATAACTATTCATAAGAAAATATCATAATTTGAGTATCATACTCTATAAATATAAATTTTATATATGTAATATACACAAATCCAATCCAAATAAGAATAGGTAAATCCAAAAAAAATAAAAAAACTCTGAAAAATCCGAACCCAAATCCGATAAAAACTCATTTTTAAAATTTTTATATAGTTTTAAATCTGAAAGTCGAACCGATCCGAACTCCACAATACTCAAAACGAACCGAACCAAAATTTCATAATTATTATATTAGATTATTAATACGTAAACCCAAAAATTTAAACTCAATTGAATTTTATCCAAAATCTTAGGAATTAACTTTTTTTTGTTTCTTTTACATTTAACCTTAGATTATATATTGATTCAAAGAAAACCTTAAAACGATTCTCCCATTATAAAGACAGGATTTGTGTGAATATTTTTGCAGACTGCGAAGCATTCTTGACTGTCTCTTCTTTTTTTTTTTTTCTCCATTAAATGAAAAGAAACATTTGGTGTGTTGAGCGCAAATGCGTAGGCAATAATCAGATAATCTGTAAAGTGTAAAGTTAATGTAATCCAATTTAAGCTCAGCACCTACTGGACCCACTAACCCCACTCTGACTCAGTAATGTAGAAATCCACCCATACAAAATAATCTACATTTTTGCTCATTACTGTGTTTTTTTGGTTTTGATAGTTATTTTTGTTTATGCCATAAATAGTACATCTCGAGTGAGTGAGGCCAGCTATATTACTTTTTTTTTGTTTTCCTCAACCGAATGAACTATGATTTTATGGAATGCAAAAATGTTAAAATCTATCGACCAATAATATTTTTATTTGTTATTAGAAAACAATATTTTTATACACAATTATTAATCACACTATCTGCAAACCAGTTTCATGTAAGATTATTGGTTGGTTTGGTATAGATGCAAAGAATATGAAAAGGTTGTTCTTGGTCTAATTGCGTGCTCCACAAACTCTACTTCTAGCTCAACTATAATTGTCAATTTTGTACATCCTTTTTCTTAGTTTTGAATTGTCATGTTTTAGAAAAATATAAAACGAACCAAATATTTGTTATTGGAGCAGGATAATTTGAAAATCCAAGTAATATCTTTGGTTAGCAAAAAAAATAAAATAAATAAACAAACATTCTCACAAACATCCAAGTAGTATCTCTCACGTACGAGCAAGTTGCCATATCTACTAAAAAAAAAAAAAACCAGACAGACTTAGGGATGACTTATGACTTTCAATCTCATTACTTATTTGGCACTCACAAACAGTAGTTTCTACTTTCTTCATCAACCAGATAAAATTTTAGATTCTTCCGTTTTTTAATTTGTTAAAAGATATTTGGATTCTTAACTTGGTTATCTTAATATTCGAAATCTGATTTATATTCACACACATCTTAAAAATCAGATTCACATCCGATATGGGAATCTTGGGTATACCCCTAAATAGTAATATCAGTTAAAAGGAGAAAGAGAGAGAGAGGTGGAATTTTGCGTTGAATCTGAATGTTTATTTTTGGTGATTTGTGAAATGTGAAGGATCATTTCTCATTGCGTTCGAAGAAAATGTTAGTGGCTGCTTCCAAACTCTGTGCTTCTTTGGGTTAAAAGACAAAAGAGGAACGGAAGCCCATATGAAAGGCCTCACTAAAAAGTCCGCAGGCTTCGATATCCGAATCTTCCTAAAAAGTAGGACCCACGCGGCTGAGAAGGAGGCCAGATGAGACCGGTAAAATAAATAAAAGTCAAAAGTCAAACCCCTACACCAGTTCGACCTATGCAAACTGATTGACTTACGCAAACGAATTCGAGAAGAGGAGTTTTATTAATCTCTCTCTGTTTCGCTACAAAATGGAAACATCTCTTTCAGAATTTTCGAGAAAAGCCTTGGAAATTGAACAAGCCAACGCGTCTTCTTCCTCTTTAAGTTTCATAACCATCGACAAAATCAGTCCATCAGATTCGTTTGTTTTACTCCTAAGTTTCGATCCACATTGCTTTAGGCGTCGATCTCTCTGTAGTCTCTACTATATATTTTTGAGAAGCTTCTTATTTGGATATTCCTTTTCCGATGGGAGTTGGATCGTTTTTCTCGTCTCTCAAATTCTGGGGCAATTCTCAGGTAACCCAATCGACTCAACCTATCCTTTTTTTCTATATTTAATCTTCGTCTCTGGTCCACTTCCTTCAAATTACCGTTGTTTTTTCATGACATGGCAAAAAGAAAAGTTTAACTTGATAAGTTGAAGTCAACGAAAATATTGTTAATGAAACAGTGTGCTTACCACAACGAATCGGACAGACAAAAAGTGGCTGGACAAACTTGTTAGTTAATAAACTCCACTGCCTTAAATAATTTTGTTCATTTGAGAATGAACTGCATTCCGTTGTTACTGTCATCCAAACGGGAGATGTCTAACCATAATCCCCAAGTTGTATTTCGTACACATTTATTTATTATTTTGATCCAATCAGAAGGGTGTGAGTTGATTGTGATTTTGTGTCTTTTTTCAGGAGGAGCAGAGAGGGAGGATGCAGGAGATAGATCTTGGGGTTCACACAATAAAGAGCCATGGAGGTCGAGTCGCCTCTAAACACAAGCACGATTGGATCATACTAGTCATCTTGATTGCTATCGAGATCGGCCTCAACCTTATATCTCCTTTCTACCGATACGTGGGAAAGGACATGATGACAGACCTCAAGTACCCTTTCAAGGACAACACTGTCCCCATCTGGTCTGTGCCAGTGTACGCAGTGCTGCTTCCAATCATAGTGTTCGTCTGCTTTTACCTGAAGAGGAGAGATGTGTACGATCTCCACCACAGCATTCTCGGCCTGCTCTTCACCGTTTTGATAACTGGTGTCATCACCGACTCCATCAAGGTTGCCACAGGACGTCCTCGTCCTAACTTCTACTGGCGTTGTTTCCCCGACGGCAAAGAGCTCTATGATGCGTTGGGAGGTGTGATATGCCACGGCAAAGCAGCAGAGGTCAAGGAAGGCCACAAGAGCTTTCCAAGCGGACACACGTCCTGGTCCTTTGCTGGGCTTGGCTTCCTCTCGCTTTACTTGTCTGGCAAAATCAAGGCCTTCAACGGAGAAGGACACGTGGCTAAGCTCTGTCTCGTGTTCTTCCCTCTGCTTGCCGCTTGCCTCGTTGGGATATCTCGTGTTGATGACTACTGGCATCACTGGCAAGACGTCTTTGCTGGAGCTCTCATCGGCCTCCTTGTCTCCGCCTTCTGCTATCGTCAGTTCTACCCCAACCCTTACCACGAAGAGGGATGGGGTCCCTATGCCTACTTCAAGGCTGTCCAGGAACGAGGAGTTACTATGACCTCCCAAAACAGAGATCCGTTGAGGACAATGTCTCTGCAGATGGATTCAACTTCTCTCGAAAACATGGAATCTGGCACTTCCACTGCTCCCCGATGATCCTTCTCTTTCGTTATTTGATTCACTATTTCGTTTTTCATTCTGATCGTCGTGAGATTGTGGATGGTATTGTTACATCTGTGTATTTAAACCTCTACGTGTACTCTTACATTTGTAAATGTACTCTTCATTTTTGGCTTTTGCTTTTCTTTTATTTAGTGATGACAAATTTATTTGATAGATCCTAACATATACAATTGAGTAGAATATATATATTTTAGTTGGATTTTAGTGGACCAGAAGGTTAACGATTTCATCACCGAAGAGGTGATATTTTTAAACGAGGAAAGCTTACAGGGACCCTTTCGCTCTACATGCTACTGTGCTGTGGATTGAGATGGTGATGAGTGAGATTTTCTAAAGTATCGACATATTTTAGGGTATGAAAGTGATCTTAGTCGGAAGGTATGAATCTTTTTAGTTATTGATGTAGCGTAGGTGCATGTGTGTGAAACAAGAATCTATGAAAATGTAAGGGATTTCATTTTTTCCCTGTATCTGCTAGTTAGATGCAGCGAAGGAGTTGACATGGATATATAGATTGGGTTGTCTGTCCTGATCATCTTAGCCATATGATCATCTTCAATAGCAAATGCAATTTAGGATACTAATTTTTTTAATACACTAAGAATAGAAATGAGATTCAAAATAATTTAAAACGATTGATCATAACGATAAGTGAATTGATAAAATCTTTACACGGGTATCTCGTTCTCTTACTTAATTCCTTATCTATTGGAATAAAATAATCAAATTTAAAACATGTAATTATATAAAAAAGATTGGGTATAAGACGGAAAATTTCCGATGAATACATGACATGACGGGTTTTCATCCCAAAATAGACAGGTAAAAACAAATGTTAAATCACTAATTTTGTAATATAGACTAATAAATATTATATATATATATATATATCTTTGATATTAGAACTAGTTCTTTATAATAATTAAAATTTACTTATTAAAATTTATTTTTAATTTAAAATAGACTAAAATGATTAATCTAAAATGGATAATTATATAACAGTGATCGGTTACATGATGAAAAATTCCCGACGAGTACATGACAAGATGTGTTTCCGTCCCAAATGGACAGATGTAAGACAAGTGTTGGATAACTAATCATATAATATATATAATAAAAATATAATATATATCTTCAATATTAGAATTACTTACAAATAATTAAAAATGGGTATATTTATGTTAAATAAACAACAACACTAACACCTTAGAAATTTATGAAGTTAAAAGTACATATAACTAAAATAAAGATAGTTATAAAAACTAAACGAACAAAATCTATATATATATATATATATTATTTGGAAAAGTGAATACAAAACATTAAATCGTAAACAATAGATAAGATTAAAATCACATTTTCTTCAAATTTAAATTGTAATGAAAATATTTATTTATGTGATAGAAATTAATTATACATAGAATTGACTATGATTTTATTTAATTATGAATTCTTTTTATTCTGATTAATTTAATATTTGGTATTTTTTGCTCAAATCTAATTTTCTAATTATATAATGGTTGTCACAAAAATTTGTCGACTGGCATGGTATTCTTTCTTTTTTGCGCAACGATAATGGTATTCTTTATCAATAAAAAAATTAACTGATTTGCTATTTGTAAACAAAAAAAGAAGTAATATTCATATAATTTTATTTTTATTTATGAATTTTAGTTATTTTAAAAATGGTTAAGTTACATTTAAACTATGATTATGGTTCAAATTAAAAAAAATAAAATGTTTATTTAGTCAACTAAGATAGTATGGTCAAATTTCTCAACAGTTTTTTATTACATGAATTTGGCTTAAACTTAATAAAAAAAGTGGGAGTTAAGAGGGGTATCTAGGTAACAGAAAAATTAAACAACCCATCTAAATCATACTGCTCCAACAAACTAGCTAGCTTGGACTACGGAGGGACCAACTATGGGCGGTTTCTCCGGCGATCAATCTTCTCTTCCCACCATGTATTCCGGCCAAACCCGCCTCAAGGAGCTCGGCTACAAGCAAGAGCTCAAGCGCGGCCTCTCGTCTGTCTCCGCTTCATTTCTTTCGTTTTACTCATGGATTTCAATTTCTCTACGCTACTAAACATTATTAGGTTCAGAGTCTTCTCCAATTTCGCCATCTCCTTCTCCATCATCTCGGTGCTCACGGGGATCACCACCACCTACAACACCAGCCTGAGGTTCGGCGGCACCGTCACTCTGGTTTATGGATGGTTCGTGGCCGGCGCCTTCACCATGTGTGTGGGGTTATCAATGGCCGAGATCTGCTCCTCTTACCCAACCTCCGGCGGTCTATACTACTGGAGTGCTATGCTTTCCGGGCCTCGATGGGCTCCACTTGCCTCTTGGATGACTGGCTGGTACTTTTTCTCACCTCTTTTCCATGAATCTTCCTCTTCTCTGAATTGGAATTGGAAATGGAAGCAAAGCGTCTCTCTGATTCTTTTCACAATCTTTCAGGTTCAACATCGTTGGTCAGGTGTGTAACCATTCATATTCAAACAGATTGATTTCACTTCTATTGATCCTTCTGGGCGGCTAAAAGTGTTTTGCAGTGGGCTGTGACGGCGAGCGTTGACTTCTCTCTGGCACAGCTGATTCAGGTGATCGTTCTTCTCTCCACCGGCGGTAGAAACGGCGGAGGATATAAAGGATCTGACTATGTAGTGATTGGAATCCATGGTGGAATCCTCTTCATCCATGCACTTCTCAACAGCCTCCCCATCTCCGTCTTGTCTTTCATTGGACAGCTTGCTGCTCTCTGGAATCTACTCGGTACCTATCATCTTCATCTTCATCTCTTTTTGTTTTGTGTTGTTCATGTCTCAGTCAACAACACAAGTTAAGTAAGCAACTCTTGTATCCAGGGGTTGTGGTGCTCATGGTTCTCATTCCTTTGGTTTCTACGGAAAGAGCCACTACTAAGTTTGTCTTCACCAATTTCAACACAGATAATGGCCTCGGCATCTCCAACTACGCTTACATTTTCGTTCTGGGGCTCCTTATGAGCCAGTACACCTTTACTGGCTATGATGCTTCTGCTCACATGGTCAGTATAAAAAAAATGCATTCTGTTTTTAAATCTTTTCTGATGATGAAACAAAAAGTAAAATTGCAGACAGAGGAGACCATCGACGCTGACAAGAACGGGCCAAGAGGAATAATCAGTGCAATTGGGATATCAATTCTGTTTGGATGGGGTTATATATTGGGCATAATCTATGCGGTCACAGACATACCTTACCTTCTCAGTGAGACCAACGACTCTGGTGGGTACGTCATTGCTGAGATCTTCTACTTGGCTTTCAAGAATAGGTTTGGGAGTGGTACTGGGGGGATCATATGCTTAGGCATTGTTGTGGTTGCTATGTTTTTCTGCGGCATGAGCTCTGTCACCAGCAATTCCAGGTATGTATATGTAATAATGTTTGGTTAGAGCATTCTCTGCATTTAGGACTGATCATATGCATGTATTTGTGTTAATCAGGATGGCTTATGCATTTTTTCAAGAGATGGAGCGATGCCAATGTCGCCGTTATGGCACAAAGTCAACAGTAGAGAGGTTCCCATTAACGCGTTTTGGCTCTCTGTTTCCATATCATTCTGTATGGCCCTCACCGTAAGTTCCTCTCTCTCTCTCTGGGGTGTGTTGGGATTGCCGTTTGATTAATGTGATGAAATTGGCAGTCACTATGGAGCATAGTGGCATTCCAAGCAATGGTGTCGATAGCAACGATTGGATTGTACATAGCATACGCAATCCCGATCCTTTTGAGAGTGACGCTGTCACGCAACACCTTTGTGCATGGACCATTCAGCCTGGGGAGGTACGGACTAGTGGTCGGGTGGGTGGCAGTCATATGGGTTGCAACCATATCCGTCCTCTTCTCCTTGCCCCTAGCATATCCCATAACCACAGAGATACTCAACTACACTCCCGTGGCAGTCGCTGGTTTGATGGCCATAACCCTCTCATATTGGCTTCTCAGTGCCCACCGTTGGTTTACGGGTCCCGTCTCCAACATTCTTAGCTGAAACAACGATTCAATCTTTTGGGGTTATTTATAGTAAAGCCATTCATGCTGAAAATTTACCCTTTTTATATAAACAACAATAAAAGCATCTCACATTACTGTTTCATCATTACTGCTCTAAATCATATACTTCCTATGTAAAAGTTTGATTTTCTAAAGTTTTCACATATATTTAAAACAATAATTGTTTTGTTATATCTATCTTATTCTCCAACACTAAACAATTTCCAATAACTGTGAACCAATTGTATTTTAATAAATTAATTATTTTCGATCAATGTTTCTTGAAATGTACAATTTATTAGTACAATGTATATAAAAATCCAGAAAACTAAGTTTTGTTAAACAAAAAAAAAAGCTAGAAAATCATTTTTTAGAAACAGAGGGGGAGTATACAATAGCAAAGTTTTCTTTCCATCATGTAGAGTGTCCACATCATCAAAATAAAATAAATGATACAACTAATTAATGCATGCTCTTTTCAAAAAAATTAAATTATATAAAATATTCATACACACTAATCACTATTATTTCAATTGATTTGTTAATATATGTAAACGAATATTTTTTTTGTTTGTTGTTTTTATCTACATTTTTTATATTTTGTTTTTGTATTGCTTTTGTATTACTTATTTTTGTTTTTTGTATTACTTATGTTTTGTTTTATTTTTCTTTATTGTTTGTCTGTTTTTGTCAATTTTAGTTTCTTATAATGATAAAAAAATTAGTAAACATAATTTATTACTGAAAAAAACTTAATTTGATGTTTTGAAAAATATTGGATATAAATATACTGATTAAAATTTTGAATAAAAAACTTATGAACGAGAATAAATTTTAAATTTGGTTTGCCCTTTATAATTTTTAGACTCATTACGATCGTATCACAATATTATATGTGTGTTTTGAGTTATGACTTTAAATGGCGTATAAATCCTATCTAAAATGTTGAAGGTAACTCTGCATTACTTTACACTTTATATCGTATGTTTAATTATTCATTGTATATACAAAACTCATTCGTTTGAATTTAATTGTATTATAAAGTATTTATAAATATATATATATATATATATATATCTATATAATACCAGAATTTATGAGATATCATCAAAATTTTAATATTAAACATTACTAGACTTTAACTTATCTTGTTTTTATTTTATTTTTTAATTTCACGGTTTCAATCGTTTCTTAGTTTTCATTTAGTTAAATGCATATTATAGCACTTACAAAAAACAGTTTTTATTTTCATCTTTAAAATATATATGTCTAAAGAACAAATAATTAAATATCATTATTTTAAATATAGATATAAATTGCTAGTTTACATTTTCTAACATCACAAAAAATACAAATTATATACAAAAGTTCACTATCATTTTTAAAAAATACATGAAAAATCCGCGTTTATGGGCATTGACGAAGCTCATTATAAGAAAAGTGATGCATGTATTAAAAATAGAGTTATATCAAAAATAAATGTATTAAAAATAGAAACCGCTAGAAGGAGGGGTCGAACCTCGAACCTCTAACCAACTGAGCTATTCCAGCTCGGTTTACAACTTAATTAGTTAAAATTTACTAATCGTTAATAAAACTGGCAAAACGTACCCATTTGGTAAACACGATAGAAACAGAGAGCTTGAGTTGCAGAGAATAGAAAGAGAGAGAGCATTTATCGTGTTTATCCATTGTGCACAATTTGTAAGCTCGGCTTGTAAGGAGACTTTTTAATGCTGAAACATCGTGAATCTAAGTTTTTTGGTCAACAACAAGTATTATGTAGGTTTGCACTAGCAGAAGCCACTATGTTACAAATCCTGGTCTTTCGTGAACCTAAAGTTTGTTTTCCGAAATATAACTCGATCGAATTTGATCGAGGGAACTCGTAAAGCCACGTGTCGTTCTTTACCTTTTGCTTCAGTCGAAGTTCTAGCCTGAAAGATGAAGCAATTGAATCGTAACATGCACAAACTTCTTTTAGTGGATTTGGATTTTATCTCGCCGTGATGTACTTGTAATCGTGTTAAGGCTCTATTGAAACATTTGTTAATCCTGATTATCTTGTTCTTTGTTTTGATTCTATAACTTCTTGCGAGTGATTTCGACGAACAAGCTGAGTACCGTGACAACTTCTTTTCTTTATAAAACTTGTCTATAAAATCATATTTTCGCCTAATCGAAGTCAATACTTGCTCCAAGACTTGAGCTAAAAGTAAAATTTTAAAAGAATCAGATTACAAAATAAAATGTCGCAAATATAACTGAAATAGTGTTTTTGACCTGTTTCCTCGTCAGTATCTAGATGCAGATGCTCAAATTTTGTTTGTTTAAACTTTTTAATTTTACATTTGAATATTAAAATGAGATACAAATCTAAAATATTTAAATATTTGAGATAATTAAAAATAAGCTTTCAGATGCTCCATTTGCATCTGAAAATCTAAAAGTCTGAAATACTTTTACATTCTAACAAAACAAAAAATATTTTTATTAAATAATATTTCATCATTTACATCAATAATTTCTTTTAAAGAATATTTTAACTTTAATAAAAATATATAAAAGACAAAAGATTATATTTTATAAAAATTGAAATTTTTTGTTTCCCATTAAAAATTACAAAAATTTATTTTCATTAAATTTAATGTAAAAATAATAAAATGTAAAACAATATTTTTATTTAAAATGTAAAATCGCGTTTTTCGCCAAAAACACGAAATTGCATTCTTCTGCTAAAAACACGGAAACACATTTTCCCGCCAAAAACTCAGAAAATAAGTCTTACCGCTAAAAACATGGAAACACGTTTTCCCGCAAAAAAATTTAAAACACGGAAACAAGTTTTTCTGCCAAAAACTCTAAAAACACGGATATATGTTTTCTCGCCATAAATTCAAAAAACACTTAAACATGTTTTCTCGTAAAAAACACGAAAACATATTTTCCCGCCAAAAACGCGGAAGCAGGTTATCCTGCCAAAAAAACATGAAAACATGTTTTTCCGCTATAAACGCGGAAAAACGTTTTTCTGTTAAAAACGCGAAGTCGCGTTCTTCCGCCAAAAACGTGAAAACACATTTTCCTGCCAAAAAAGCAAAAAACATATATTTCTGCCAAAAACGCATAATCATGTTTTTCCGCCAAAAAATAAATTCACACGGAAAAACAATTTTCTACCAAAAAACTCGGAAAACACATTTTTAAATATTTGTTACAGTTAATTTTTTTATAGGAAATGTATTAATAAAAATAAATTTATGTTATGAAAATAATAATTTTGTAGTTTTTAAATTGCATAATTAATTTAAATGATTTAATATATATTAGTATAAAAACATGTTCTTTTTAGTAATTTTAATTAGTTGTATATGGATATTATTACAAATTTAAAAACAAACAAATTTAAATACATACAATATTTAGATGCAAAAACAAGATAAATAAACGAACAACATGTGATACAACATCCAAATGTTGGATTTAGATGCAGATGAAAATGCTGCATTTGTATGAGAAAATGAACATGACCCTTGGTGGTATCTTTAAACTTTGTAACTGACATATAGGGAATGAGTTGGAATACAAAATGTGTAAGAATACAAAAACAATCACTACTAGTGTAATTCTTTTTTAACAAACATGACGTGCTTAGATATTTTCCTTGAGAAATTGGACACAATATAATTTCCTAGCATTAAGTAGAGTAGGCATAAAGATAAATGCAGAGTGTAAAGCAGAAGAAAGGGTAAAAGTATGGTCCATAGGCTACGGACAATTGGACATGACAAGGTTCAGGTCCACTGTGTTGATGCTTCCAGTTCCAACAAGAAACTAAAACATAAACTTAAACCAGATACTAGTAAATTGCATATTTAACATCGTCCAGGCGGTATTGCAAGCTTCGATTTTTCTAAAAACAAGACTACTTTTCTTACTAAATATTTACATCAAAACACTGTCGAAAATTTGAAAAACAAATAAAAATATATATATGGAAAGAAGGGAATTATGAAGAAATAATCAACCGATTTCCTAAAAAGAAAGAAAAAGGAGAATGGCGGCGAGATAAAAAACACCCGAACTCCCTCTTCTATCTCTCTTTCTTTCTTTGTTTTCTTCACAGAAAAATCAATGAGATGCAGTGGTTGACTGAAGAGGCAAGGATGAGATGGCCTCACCTCCAACATGGCCATGGCCTAGCAATGGAGATCTACAGAGCGGGCAATTGAAGTTGAGATGTTGTAGCCATCCTTCCAAACACTGCTTATGGAACACGTGTCTGCAATCGAGCTTCCTCACCTCTTCTCCGTTCTTCAGTGTTGACAGACACACGATGCAATCGGAGGCTATTACGTTGTCGGCGTAACGGTAAGAGAAGAGGCGATTGAGGTTGAGCTGGTCGGCCAGGACTCTGAGGTTTGCGAGTCCTGAGGCAACAGAGGCAGAAGCATCGTCCACGGGGACGGCGCAGAGGCTGAGGAGAAAAGAGCGGACGTGCCTGCAGAAGGTGGCGAGTAGAGCAACGAGCATCAGAGGGATCGAATCGGAGGAGACGTCGGAGAGCTGACCTTGTAGTCCCATTGAAATTTAATTTTAGGGATTTGCCTTTCTTTTGTTTGTTTGTTTGTTAGCAGCTGCTCTGTATTCTTCTTTATATGCCAAATAAAGAAGATGAGAAGTGAGAAGAGAGGGGAGAAAGACGAATGACACAGGCCACGTGTTGTGGACCCTCTCTTCTGCTTTTTGTTAAGCCTATCACCTTCAGTCCTTTTAATTTCTTTCCATCTTAATACTTTCCGCCCCGCTAATTTCGTTTTATCACAAATATGCCCAAACCATTTCACCTTTTCATTCCCCCCCCGGTCCCCGAATTTTCGACTTATTGGAAAGAGAGAAAGTCAAAAGCGAATGACTCGAATGTTGTTGAATTCGCACGGAGGAGGATGACTCTATCTAATAGCTATAGCTAGCTACTCCATATCTCCAAAGACCAAACATGGGCCTTCAATGATTGAGTTTTGGAACCACACAAACTGAAATATAATGCCATCTATTGTGTCACGGTTCTCATGATATGTACGTGGAATTTCATGGTAACACCCTTCTTATAATTCGCATTAACTCCCGCAAAATAAATCCCAATCACCAACACTAATTTCTCAATCTCCGGAAATCATAAATTCTGAGTATATACAATGCCTAATCCACATATATGATAAATAATACAGTTTCAAATAATGGTTTACTAAGAAGTAAAATGTTTATTTCCCGTCAAGATATATATGATTTTTTGTAAGAAAACATCAAGATATATTTTGACTTTATTCAAACACTCGATGTCGATCATTTTTTCAGAATTTCCCAACATGAAAAAGTATCATTTGTTTCAATCTGCGTTATATTATTCTCACTACGAATCCCAGCTAATTATGTATGTTTCGATTATATTTTACATTGATATTTTATGAACGGCGTCATTTAATAATTCCTCCATTTACGTTATATATTTGATTTACTTAAGTGTAGAACATTGGAGAAGCATTTCCGGAATATAAAAAGGAAGTGGGCGGTTTGTGATTATTCTTAATTAACAACTGACAGGGAACCAACTAATTCAATATCCCTAGTGATTATTTAGTTAAGCTGACATGAGCTATTCGTTTGTGGACTTGACGAAGATTTAGCACGATCCTCGCCTCGCTTCTTGTTTCCCCCGTTACGCATATATATCTACTTGTAGTTCTCCAATAGAGATTGAATTATGATACAATTCAAGCATTCACTTCGTGCTACCTATGGATGACCATTTTTTTTTTTTTGGAGAAAACATAATGAAAATAGAATAAATATTGTATGGAGAGGTTTAGGTGTCCCGCCGTCCAAAAGGATGTGGAAATGGAAGGTCACAAGTTGGGATTAAGATATGTAATTAAGTCATCGCATTAGCCAACCAGCGACAACCACCTCGTCTCTCTTTGACCTTATTATTTGACCGTGTCTCCACTTAACATCATAAATTCATAGTTACAAAACCTGAACCAGTTACCAAATCCTCACTTAGCAAACAGTCGTTTTCATCCCGTGGTTGTGTTTCCAATATAATCTTGGTATAAATGGCGTGTGCGTTTCTTATCATCTTAATTAGATATATGTTGAGGGGAAAAAAGTTTGTTTTTGATAAATTCGTGCATGTATTTAAATTTTTATAGGTTTTTGATTTTTTCATACAATAGCTAAACCAGATAATTAACCTGCCATAAACCCGGTTAGGACTGGTAAGAGGTTCTAAACCGAATAATATAACTGGAAGCAAAAACCGGATCAGGGCAGACGAAAACCGGGAACATCCTAACCCTAAGTTGCAATGACTCCAGCCGCCAGGTTGAGCGTCACTCGAGACCAAGCCGAGACAGGAATTTCCGGCGAGTAAAGCGACGGATCATGACCTCCGGGAGTGGAAAAAGTTTTTAGTTATTTTTTAAAGTTAAACCTCACTATGTAACTCATATAGTTTAAAGTTTGTGATTTTTTATGTTTAATATTTCATAATTTCAGTTCCCCCCCCCCTCCTCAAAATAACCAGTTTCTCAAAACGATAATATTGTTGCAATAACTAGCTCCATTTAAATCTTAGGCGGGATTAAAAGCTAGGATCAAGTTGTTAAAAATGATTAATGTAATGCTTTTGTCATGACTCAAGAAACTAAAAATCCCGCTCCATTTGTCGACGTTGTTGTTTAATTAAATAATAATAATTAACATCGATGTCAGTTTGAGTAAACAATGAAAAAGATAAATAAAGAGAGGATGAAGAAAGGAAAAGGGTTGTACAAGAATTGCCAAACAAACAACAACGTGGTCCTATCACCTTATGCTCTCCTCACTAGTGCTGGGAGTGTGGGTAAATATATGTGCGTCTGTGTTTTATCCGCTGTAAGATGGGTCTCAAAGTGTTATAGATTAGCAGATTTTTACCTGCAAAGCTTGCAAAGCTTGCAAAGCTCACATTTGAATATATGACCCAATCACAATAGTCAGAGCGTAACGTGAACCAATGAAGCAGAAATAACAGAGACCAAGTCTTTAGCCACGTGAGAAGAGGATGCTGAAAAATAGGATCAAGCCTGTTAGTTGTAGGTTTTTAGGAGTTAGTTTTTAAAGTTGCCAGAGTCTACATCGAATCTGTTTTTCATTCTATTTAAATTTGTAATCGTTTATTTTTAATCAATAAGGAAAAATACAATTCAGAGATTTAACAAGTGGTATCAAAGCAAATTTCACTAAAAAGATTAAAAAAATGAGTGGCAGAGAAGGATTGCTGAGTATTCCCAAATACGATGGCGACTATGAGCATTAGACAATGCTTATGGAGAATCTGCTGAGCTCAAAGGAGTGGTGGGAACTCATCGAGATCTGAGTTACAGAGCCAAAAGGAGATGCAACCTTGACAGAGATACAGATGAAAGAGATTGCAGAGATGAAACTCAAGGACTTGAAGGTAAAAAACTATCTATTTGTTTCGATAGATAAAATGATTCTGAAGACAATCGCAAAGAAAGATACGTCTAAGGACATATAGGAGTCAATGAGAATCAAGTTTCAGGGAAACAAAAGAGTTCAAAGCGCTCAACTACAGAGATAAGAAGAAAATTCAAAATTCTTGAAATGAAAGAAGGAAATTCAATCATGGAATAATTCTCAAAGGTCATGGTCATAGCAAATGACATGAGGAATCTTGGAGAAGACATGTCGGATGCCAAGGTGGTGGAGAAGATATTGAGAACACTCGTCGAGAAATTCACATACATTGTGTGTGCAATAGAGAAATCAAATGATATCACATAACTGTCAGTAGATGAGCTACAAAGTTCTCTGCTCATTCACGAACAAACCTCTCTAAACATTATGGAGAAAGTCACAAAGAAGAACATGCTTTAAAGATAGAAGGAGGAAGAGGACAAAACTATGCACAAAGTTTTAGAGGAGAAGGGTATCGTGGTGGCAGAGGAGGCTGGGGAAGAAGATATACGACTTTCAGCAAAGAGAATGTCGAGTGCTACAAATGCCACAAGTTAGGACATTTTAAGAATGAATGTCCCAGCTGGGAGAAGACAACGAATTATGCAGAGATGGAGGAAGATGTGTTACTTATGACGCAAATAACATTCACTGATGAGGATGAAGAGAAGGTATGGTATCTTGACTCCGGGTGTAGTAATCACATGTGTGGTACAAAATAATGGTTTGTTGATCTTGATACCAATTTTCGACAACATGTTAATTTGGGAGATGATAGAAAGATGCAAGTAGAAGGAAAAGGAAATTTAAGGCTAGAAATTAATGGCATAGTGCATATGATCTCGTTTGTATACTTTGTCACAAGATTGAAGAATAACATGTTAAGTCTAGGCCAACTACAACAGAAAGGTTTAAGAATGCTTATTGAAGATGATGAGTTTAAGGTGTGGCATAAGCAACATAAAAGGATCATCATGCAATCGTCAATGACTACAAACATGATGTTTGTGGTCTATGCAAAAGTGAAAAAGGGCAGAATAGAATTGGAGATGAATTACCTGCAGAACTCAACAACTAATATAGAAGAAACTTGGCACAAAAGGTTCGGTCACCTAAGTCACAAAAACCTGGTGATGGTACATGGGCTACCAAATATCAACAAGGGAGAGACTATATGTGAAATCCGCATGAAAGGAAAACAAATTAGAGAAATCATACCAAAAAAAACTATGTGGAGAGCAAGCAAAGGACTGGAACTAGTACACAACGACATTTGCGGTCCTATCACTTCATCGATGATTATAGCAGAAAATGTTAGACTTTTATGCTTGCAGAAAAGTCATAAGCACTGAAGATGTTTAAGGAATTTAAGGTGTGTGCTGAGAGAGAATCTGGAGAACGCTTAATATGCTTAAGGACTGACAGGGGAGGTGAGTTCAACTCTAAGGAGTTTCAGGATTTTTGTGCAGAAGAGGGCATTAAACGACAACTCACAATAGCCTACACTCCGCAACAAAACGGAGTTGCAGAGAGAAAAAATAGAAGTTTAATGAACATGGTGAGATGCATGTTATTTGGAACAAAAGTACCATTGAGGTTCTGGCCATAAGTAGCACAGTATGCGGTACATATACTAAACAAAAACCCGACAAAAGTCTTAGGAAATGTGACCCCAGTTGAGAAGTGGAGTAGTATTAAACTCTCTGTTGAATATTTGCGGATCTTTAGCTATGTAGCATTTTCAGTGGTTCCATTCGAGAAACACTTCAAACTTGATGAAAAGAGCATTAAGTGTGTGATGTTTGGCATCAACAAAGAATCAAAGGCATATCGATTATATGATCCACTCACCAAGAAGATCATAATTAGCAAAGACGTCAAATTTGATGAGAATACAGCTTGGGGTTGGAACAAAAAGAGTAGTGATAGCAAGCTTATATCTATAGCCGAGGAAGATGAAGAAGAAAAGCATGATCAAGAAGAACTAACTAAAGTTACAAGTCCACAAACTAGTACAAGAAGTTTGCAACAAACTGATGAAGAACATCTAGAGACTGCAAGTGAAACCAGAGAAACAGGGAAATCTAGTGCTGACATGACACAAAGCAGAACTAGGAGAAAAATTCATAAGCTAACTTGGATGAAAGACTTCGAGTGCAATGATATGGGATTATTCACTGTAGATGAAGAAGAAGGAGAAATGATAGTCCTATTTGCTTCTGAGGATGATCTAGAAAACTTTGAAGAAGCTATGAAACATGATAAATGGAAGAAAGCAATGGGAGCTGAGATTGATTCAATCGAAGAAAATCACACCTGGAGATTAGTTGATCTGCTAGAAGGAGTTAAACCTATAGGAGTCAAGTGGATTTAGAAAACAAAGCTCAATGAAAGGGGAGAAGTAGATAAATACAAAGCGAGGTTAGTTGCCAAAGGTTTTAATTAAACATATGGTTTTGATTTCTATGAAGTGTTTGCATCGGTGGCTAGATGGGATACGATTAGAATGATTTTAGCATTGGCAGCACAAAGGGGATGGATCATGTACCAACATGATGTAAAGAGTGCCTTTCTCCATAGAGAACTTGATGAGGATGCGTTTATAGAGCAGCCAAAAAGGTTTGAGCTGAGTGGAGATGACTATAGGAAGGTCTACAAATTGGAGAAATCTCTGTATGGACTGCGACAGGCACCTAGAGCATGATATAGCAAGATCAAAGGATACTTCATGAGAGAAGGATTCAAGAAATGTTACTGTGAACATACACTTTTCATCAAAACAGAGAAAAAAGCGTGTTGATAGTCAGTTTATATGTTGATGATCTTAATTACACGAGCAACTCTGAAAGGATGCTAAAGGAGTTCAAGGAATCTATGAAAAATGAATTCACTATGACAGATCTTGGAAGAATGAGATATTTCTTGGGAGTGGAAGTAATTCAAGATGAGCTGGAAATCTTCATTACTCAAAGGAAATATGCAAGTGAAGTGTTAAATAAATTTGGAATGGAAGAGTGTAATTTAGTGAAGAATCAAACAGTTCCGGAAATCAAACTGACAAAAGAAGGAGTAGGGCCGAAAAAAGACGTTACTGAGTTCAAGAAGCTAGTCGAAAGTTTGAGGTATGTGACTGCTACTAAACATGATCTAATATATTTAGTAAATCTAGTGAGCAGATACATGGAGAAGCCAAAGGAACAACATCTTCTGGCTGCAAAGAGAATACTTAGATATGTTCAAGGAACAGTCGAGTTTGGTATTCAATACACGAGAATCGTTGGTGAGGAAGATAAGTTGCTGATAGGTTTTATAGACAGTGATTATGCATGAGATGAAGATGATAGAAGAAGTACATCGAGCTTTGTTTTTATGCTTGGAAAATGAGCAGTGTCATGGTCTTCGAAAAAACAACCAATTGTCACACTGTCCACAACAAAGGCTGAATTTGTGGCTGCAACAAATGGAGCATGTCAGGCTGTGTGGTTAAGGAATGTTCTTGTCGAAGTACGATTTTTCCAAGAAAGGGAAACAATTATATTTTGTGATAACAATTCCCATCAAACTATCAAAGAATCCAGTTTTACATGGGAGAAGCAAGCATATTCATGTCAGGTTTCACTTCCTACGTGAACTTGTTAATGATGAAATGATTGGGCTGAAGTTTTACAGAACACAAGATCAGTTGGCAGACGTATTGACCAAGGCAGTGAAAATTGAAGTGTTTGAGAAGATGAGGAACAAGATGGGAGTTGGGCCGAGAAAGGAGTAAGCTGGAAACAAAGTGTTTCCAGTTTAGGGGAGGGATTGAAGCAGTAATAATAGAGACTAAGTCTCTAGCCACGTGAGAAGAGGATGCTGAAGAGTAGGATCAAGTCTATTAGTTGCAGGTTTTTAGGAGTTAGTTTTTAAAGTTGTTAGAGTCTACATCGAGTCTGTTTTTTCATTCTATTTAAGTTTGTAATCGTTTCTTTTCAATCAATAAGAGAGAATACTATTCAGAGATTTACCAATTAATAGAATTATATTTGGTGTTTGTAGATCGCGTTTTTGTTTTATGGATTTACGAATTTACAGATTTGTGAATACTCGTTTTTGATATGCAATTTATCCGCGGGATCCGCGATAATTGACAGAACGATCACAAGTTTAATAACTTATACCCGCCATTTTAGGGGAAAAAAAAATTTAAATACTCAAATATTTTTAACAAAATTTGCAGATTACGGATTTAGAATCGTGTCTATACCCACTTCCCAGTACTATTCTCCACGCACCAACGAGTCAATTACTTAATACTCATTAGGTTTGATCAGAGGTTATTTTCTTTTCGAACGGGGACACTAACTATTATTATGTATTTATTTTAAATAGAGCGTGGCGAAGTGTGAACACAAACACCCAGAAAGATCTGTGAGTCAATTCTTCTGGGTGACATGTGCATGTGAACTGTATCAAGACGCGTTTGGGACTTTATAGTTTAAAATCATTAGATATGAGTCTATGACCAAATTGTTAATCAAAGATCTGCAACAACACCGTTTATTTAGTCTAATTTCTAAGACGTCGAGGCAGTGTAGAAGAGTCTACAAGAAGTCGGTGAATTATGGTGACTAATGAGTTGATGAGGTCAGGCAATTAATTCATACGAAAGCAGGGAAGGGAACTTTCCGCATGTTTTAATTAACAAACTTCAAATTTTGTCTTTAATATATGAAATTTTTTAAATTGCTACTATGATTAAGATTGGCATTATATTCATCTTCCCCCCCCCCCCGCCAAACCCTTAAGCAAAATAGAATTTGAGATCAAGAAGAAGTAAAGTTGGTTTTTGTCATTAATTAGAATATTATGTACAAGGGTTTCCTCATACACGAGTATATATGAAGTTCTAACCGACTAATGAAACAAGCATCTTTGTGTAAAAGACTTAGTAATATAATAGAATTGTAATTAGAAAGAGAGAAGGAGACGTACACACAACAAGTTTGTATGTTTACGAAGAAAAAGAGAAAAAAAAAAAACGTAAGGAAAAGGTACTCAACTGTTTGGTTGAATTTTTGAATATTATGTGACCGATATACTACACAACGAAAACTGTGGCTCTAAGTCTAAACAGACCTAAGTGCATCTTCACTCAAAAGCTAGTTTTGTGGTGGGTTTTATCCAAAACATTTTGTGGACTTTATTTGGGCCCAAATCCTATCATGCTGTCATGGACAATAAACAAGATCATGAAATTAACATTCCACAGCATTTATAAAAATGGCAGAGTATCTCATATCAAAATCTCAGAGTTGCGTCTTCTTTTTTTATCTAAAGAAAGGCTTCACAAAAAGAAACAAGAGTTGCAAACCGAAGACTACTCTTTATCCTACCAAAACATCAACCTGTCTTTCACATGCCTCTTTTGGTTATTTTTCCAAGTCTTCTCTTCAACTTGTCTCTCACTCTCTGAATTGTTAATGCCGGATGAGTTGGCTTCAGTTTTTTTTTTCAAAATTTAAACACCGAATATTGAGACATTGTCAACATTTTCCAGACCACCCAACTCGCATACAACAGCATCAAAATCAGTTGTCATGAGAGGTGTCAAATTTGATTCTCTTAATTGAACTCGCATGCGTTCACCGGAACTTGCAGTCTTTTACGAATTACAACTTGCTCACCTTTTACGAGTAACACCAATATTTGGACGTATTCATGCTTTGCTTATAAGAATATATAGTGAGATGTGAGCGCAAAAGCCGTTGTGGGTTCATCTTGTTTAGAATAAACTAATTACGTGAATTGTTTGTATTATATATGGACATTTTCTGGCCCAACTATTACGCAAGAGCATCTTTTGGAAGAACAAAGGTATCATGAATTGAAAACCATTGACGTAGACGAAGAGGCGAAGGGGCAGGGGAGGGTAGTTTGGGTAGACGAGACCAAATTCTCCGATATTCTTGTGATGCTTTGCGTTAATGTGAAATCGAAGTTACCACTGAGGAGGTTAGAAGCGTCATTTAGTTATGTAAAGGTCGTAAATATAAATAGGCTGAGGCAATCGGTGGGAGTAGGTGATGCCAAAGTAGTGAGAGTCCGCCTTTAGACGAAACAATTCAGATCCGCGGAGTCCCCGAGAGATCCCAACGTTGCTCCTTTCTACTATGGCGTCTGCGACCTTCGTTAAGCCTAATGTCCTTTCTTCTCCATGGATCGCCCAGCGTTCCTTTACCCACCCGTCTGCCTCTTCTCCTCCTCCTCGAGTCTCCTTTGCGATCCGCGCCGGTGCTTACTCCGACGAGCTTGTTAAAACCGCCGTGAGTATCCTTTCCTCTCTTTGTTCCTTTTTCAGCGCTGGATTCATGCGAAAGTCCAGCACATCTAGTTATTGTGTTAGTTTGTGTCTCGATTCAAAGTCAAACATAGTGATTCTGATTCTGATTCTGATTTGGGTAATAGAAAAGCATAGCATCCCCTGGGAGAGGTATCCTGGCGATTGATGAGTCGAATGCAACTTGTGGGAAGAGGCTCGCTTCTATTGGCCTTGATAACACTGAGGAGAATCGTCAGGCCTACAGGCAGCTTCTGCTCACCACTCCTGGCCTCGGTGATTACATCTCTGGTGCCATTCTCTTCGAGGAGACTCTTTACCAGTCCACTAAGAACTGCAAGACCTTTGTCGACTGCTTGCGCGATGCCAACATCGTCCCTGGCATCAAAGTTGACAAGGTTCTTTTCTTTTTTCAACTATCCATATTCATTTATACTTGTGTTGCCTCTCGATTTGACAATCCTCTGTGTGTGTCTTTTAACAGGGGCTGTCTCCCCTGCCCGGCTCCAACGACGAGTCTTGGTGCCAAGGCTTGGATGGTTTGGCTTCACGCTCTGCTGAGTACTACAAGCAAGGCGCTCGTTTTGCCAAGTGGTATGTCCTCCTTGTATATTATTACTCGTTGCTTGATGTGAATGCTCTTCCTAGCTATGATGATGATGATTCTTTGGTATATGTATGTATGTGTTTGTCCAGGAGGACAGTTGTTAGTGTTCCTTGCGGTCCTTCAGCACTGGCTGTCAAGGAAGCTGCCTGGGGGCTGGCTCGCTATGCAGCCATCTCTCAGGAGAACGGTCTTGTGCCCATTGTGGAGCCAGAGATCCTTTTGGACGGGGACCACCCGATAGAGAGGACTCTGGAGGTGGCAGAGAAAGTATGGTCCGAGGTGTTCTTCTACTTGGCCCAGAACAACGTCATGTTTGAGGGCATTCTGTTGAAGCCGAGTATGGTGACCCCAGGCGCTGAGCACAGGAACAAGGCCTCTCCCGAGGCAGTTGCAGAGTTCACGCTCACCATGCTCAAGAGGAGGGTCCCTCCAGCTGTGCCAGGAATCATGTTTCTGTCTGGAGGACAGTCGGAGGCGGAGGCCACACTGAACCTGAACGCCATGAACCAGAGCCCAAACCCATGGCATGTGTCCTTCTCCTACGCACGTGCCCTGCAGAACTCTGTGTTGAGGACGTGGCAAGGCAAGCCGGAGAAGATTGAGGCCTCGCAGAAGGCCCTGTTGGTGAGGGCAAAGGCCAACTCACTGGCCCAGCTCGGAAAATACTCAGCCGAGGGCGAGAACGAAGATGCCAAGAAAGGAATGTTTGTCAAGGGTTACACCTACTGATTTGTTAATTTGGTCTCATTCCAGAGATCGTAACAAGGACCCTTGTTGTCTTTTATTTTTCCCTTTTTTGTTTTTTTTGGTCTGTCTCTGGGAAAGAAACTCACAAGCCACGATCATATCATTTGTATTTGAGAAACTTGAATACATCCTACTTACTCGGACTGCAAAGACAAAAAAAATTATGGTTACTTAAAAGCTTACAGAATTATGAAGGGTATAAAGGTAAAATGGGCGAGTTGTTAGCACAGCAAGTACAGTGTGCAAGTAAGTAGAGTCGTTAACCCTTAGGATCTCGAAGAAGATTTTGATTACGTTTGACTTTTGGATATGCGATGAAGGATCGTCTTCCTCCTTCCCTTTACGTTCCGCCCAACCAGCGCCTTCGCTCCGCCCCTCCCGATTACGCCTTCCATCCTGTTCCTCTCTACCCCGGGAGCTATGTCTCCGCTTATGATGACCGCCTTTCCGAGGAAGCTTCTCACTGCCACCCGGTAATTTCCTCAAAATCTGTTTGTAGAGCTTATTTGATTGCTCCTATACTATTGATTTCTTGAATTCCCTTTTGAAATATTTCTACTGAAACCATTTCAATACACCTCCTGAGAGAGATAAGCTTTGCAATTTGCAGGGCGCATCTCATTGTGCCAACTTGGATGAATGGAAAAGAAACTTTGCTATGCTTTTGCGTGATTCTGTAAAGCAAGAAGTTATTTCCAGGGAGAAAAAAGATAGAAGGGATTTTGATAAACTTGCTGCACTGGCTACAACCCTCGGATTGTATAGGTATCCTCTACATTCATATGCTCCTTTCTTGTTTTTAGCCTGTGCTTGTTTCTCACAAGAAAATTTCTTTATAGATATCTCTTTTTGCAGTCATGCATATGCTAAGGTTGTTGTTTTCAGTAAGATCCCACTCCCCAACTATAGGTTTGATCTTGATGACAAGAGGCCACTCAGGGAGGTAATTTCTGCTGCTCCTGATTCCACTTATACAACAAGACATCTTTTCTTTCTCGCTTTTTTTTTTCAAAGAGAATTCATATAATCACAAAATTTACAGCTGAATTTGCACACGGATCTTCTTAAAAGAGTTGAAGCTTACCTCAAAGAATACCTCACTAAAAACTCAAAGATGATGGATAGATTCCCTGCCAATTCCTTCTCAATAACTAGTAGCACAAGCAGTATCGCTACCGAGGAAGCGCTTTTTGAGCAACCAGAGCCCATGCCTGCCATCAAGACCCCGCTGGACAAAATTCTTTGGTCAAGGAGTTTGCAGCTGCGTGATCGACAAGAATATTGGGAGGTTCGGTGTAGTCACCTATCTATTTATATTAGGTCCTCTAATGTTTACCTTACTGTTCTCCCTCTATGCTTTTCCATTATCCTATTAATTTTGATGAGTTCCATTGATTAGGCATCAGTAGAAGGTCGAAGAATGGTGGAATCTCGGAGAAGTCTTCCTGCTTTCAAGCAAAGGGATTCAGTATTGAGTGCAATTTCACAAAATCAGGTATGCAAAGAAGAGAACTGAATTGGTGGCATCTATGTGAAATAGAAAATCAAACATCAATGTTGACAACAGTATTGTTTTTGTATTAGTTTCAATATGCCACCTAATTTTTAGTATTACAGGTTATTGTTATCTCTGGAGAAACAGGTTGTGGCAAGACCACACAAATTCCACAGTTCATTTTAGAATCTGAGATTGAAGCAAACCGGGGAGCTTTTTGCAATATCATATGTACTCAACCAAGGAGAATATCTGCTATGTCTGTATCGGAGAGGGTTGCTTATGAGAGAGGAGAGCAGTTGGGTGAATCCGTGAGTTCCACCCAACTAGTTGGCTTGTAGCCTTATACTTGGACTTCCTCACTTATTTACTGATTAAGCTCTTTTGCTTTCTTTCGTAATTGTCGTCAAGGTTGGATATAAAGTTCGACTGGAAGGTGTTAGAGGAAGAGATACTCGCCTACTCTTCTGCACCACAGGCGTTTTGTTGAGAAGGTTGCTGGTAGATAGAAATTTAAGGGGAGTTACTCATGTTATTGTGGATGAAATTCATGAGCGTGGAATGAATGAAGGTGTACTTGTGCTACGAATCTCCCATTTTTGAGCTTAAATTGGATGCGGTTTCTGACTATATTAATTTTGTGTTCTAGATTTCCTGCTTATCATTCTTAAAGATCTCCTATCTCGTCGCCCAGAGCTTAAGCTGATTCTGATGAGTGCAACTTTAGATACTGAGCTTTTCTCTTCATACTTTGGTGGGACAGGTGTAATTGACATTCCAGTAAGTAAACAGAATATACTAGTGAATAGTGATGAGGTTGTTTGGAAGGAAATAGATATTCAATTTTTGTGGGATGAATATTTGTTGTCCCTAGCTAGAATATTTGAAGATACTGTTTATCTTTTGGTGACTTTGATACTGTTTGATCTATTTGTTCTGACTAACCCCACGGATGCTAATAGTATATTTTACTTCTATTTTCTTTCTCACTATAGGGATTTACATATCCGGTTCGTCGTTATTTCCTAGAGGATATTCTGGAGATTACCGGGTACAGATTGACTCCATACAATCAAATTGATGATTATGGCCAAGAAAGAACGTGGAAGATGAACAAACAGATCCCAAGAAAACGGAAGAGCCAAATTGCCTTTGTCGTTGAGGTATTATTGGAAAAAGAATATCAGTAGTTTAATCATACATTTTAGGTCCTCATCTCTTTTTCCCTTATGTGAACAGGAGGCACTGAGAGCGGCTGACTTCAAGGAGTTTAGACCTGAGACTCAAGAGTCTTTATCTTGTTGGAATCCTGATTGCATTGGTTTTAATCTCATAGAATTTCTTCTTTGCCACATATGTGAGAATGAGAACCCTGGTGGTATTTTAGTTTTTATGACTGGATGGGATGATATCAGCTCTTTGAAAGAAAAACTCCAGATTCATCCAATTTTTGGCAATCCAGACCGGATTATGTTGCTTGCCTGCCATGGTTCTATGGCAAGTTTTGAGCAGGTGAATCATAACTTTTTTTCTCCTGACAACAACTTGGATCATATGCTAGTGTTACTAGAATATCAGTATTCTAGTTGATCCATGTTAATTGTAGTCTGCATTTTCTTCTCTTTTTCTCTCTCTCTTCTTTGCTATCGAAACATGTACAAGGAAGAAAACATATTTATCAGTAACTGTTTACTTTATTTTGGGTAAATGCAGAGGTTGATATTTGAAGAACCTGCAAGTGGAGTAAGAAAGATAATTCTTGCCACTAATATCGCAGAAACAAGCATCACGATCAATGATGTTACTTTTGTCATTGACTGTGGAAAGGCAAAAGAGACCTCCTATGATGCATTAAATAATACCCCCTGTTTGCTTCCTTCTTGGATTTCCAAGGTTTCAGCTCAGCAGGTTTGCTTGTTTGTTAGAGTTGATAACTTTTGAGAATGATGGAAGAGATATTTTGGTTGATTCTCATGCTCTTTTTTGTGATTGCAGAGAAGAGGAAGAGCCGGTCGTGTTCAACCTGGACAGTGTTATCATCTTTACCCAAAGTGTGTATATGATGCTTTTGCAGAATATCAGCTGCCTGAAATTTTGAGGACGCCTTTACGATCACTGTGTCTGCAAATCAAAAGCTTAAATCTTGGAAGCATATCCGAGTTCTTGTCAAGGGCGCTGCAATCTCCTGAACTACTAGCAGTACGAACTATTTGTTTAATTCTTTGATTAGATTTTCTGATTTAGAACTTTACTCAGGTGAAGGTGTTTGATCTAAACCGATCTTATAATAATCAAGAAACAGTAATATTCAGTTTCTTTTCTTTTGCTTCATGTTTGGTTTCTTCAACTTTGCCCGCAGGTCCAAAAGGCCATTGAATATCTGAAGATAATAGGGGCATTGGATGAAAGTGAATACCTCACAACTATAGGTAAGAGGAAATATGCTGAATCATGACAGTTTTGAGTAGCAGGACTGAAATTTATCTCATGTTGACGAAACTCTTTGCAGGTCGTTATTTGTCCAAGCTTCCCATGGAGCCAAAGCTAGGAAAAATGCTCATACTAGGAGCTATTCTTGGTTGCCTTGATCCCATATTGACTGTTACGGCTAGCCTGAGCGTGAGAGATCCTTTCTTGACGCCTGTGGACAAGAAAGATGTAAGTCTTCTCCCACCATGTATAAAACTTAATACAGTTCAACTACTTATCTTGCACTATATAGTTTGTACCGTTTATTGGTCTCTTTTTATACTTTAACGCATCATAAATCTGGCTGGAAAACTTTACCTATGTAGTTTTTACCTTGAGTTAATTACAGTAATACTCTTCATTAGCATTTATGGTTCTCTGTCTCTCTGTTAGTAAAGGTGACTTGACCGTCCATCTTATTCACTGAAAATACTTTGTTATGGACATAGTTTTACCCAAAGACATCTTGTTTTTAAATCAGATGGTATGAACGACCGTAAGATATGATGTATCGTTTTTAACTTTCCCAGCTTGCAGAAGCCGCAAAATCCCAGTTTTCACGTGATAACAGTGATCATCTTGCACTTGTTCGGGCATATGAGGGGTGGAAAAATGCTGAGGAAGAGTCTGCTATATATGATTACTGCTGGAAAAACTTTCTGTCAATACATTCGATGAGAGCTATTGATTCTCTTCGAAAAGAGTTCTTCTCATTACTCAAGACTACCGGACTAATAGATGGAAACCCAGCGATCTTTAATTCAGAGGGGAATGATGAGAATATCACCCGTGCAGTTATTTGCTATGGCTTGTATCCAGGAATCTGCTCGGTTGTGGTGAGTACTTCTTCTGAACTTCTTTGTCCTGCAGTGCCCTTTATCTATTCCGCAGTTTACTTATTGAGTATTTATCTATTCCGCACTTTACTTATTGAGTATTTATATGACACATGTAGCATAATGAGAGATCATTTTCCCTGAAGACAATGGAGGATGGCCAAGTTCTTCTTTATTCAGTACGCGTCCATCCTTTCAAAATTAATTATAGTGGTATATATTTTAACACTACTCTTTGCTTGGAAATTTATTTCATTCAATTTTTCTATCCCCATAGAATTCTGTTAATGCACGGGAAACAAAAATACCATATCCGTGGTTGGTTTTCAACGAGAAGATAAAAGTGAACTCGGTTTTCTTGAGGGATTCAACAGCTGTCTCTGACTCTGCGCTTATCCTCTTTGGCGGTAGCATATCCAAAGGAGACATTGTGAGCTTTTTTCCCTATCGTTCTTGCATATACTTGTATCTGTTGTCAGGATTGACATAAATTCATTGCCAACCTCTTGTTTTTGGGCTCTTTGGCAGGATGGCCACCTGAAAATGTTGGGAGGATACTTGGAGTTTTTCATGGAACCTGCTGTTGCAGAGATATACCAAATCTTGAAGAAAGAGCTTGACGAGCTGATACAGAACAAAGTGAGTTTCAGAAAATTTCAAAATTACCCACCTTTGTTGTTTTGTTATTCTGTCAGGTATTTCAACGGTCTTAACAGATCTGGCTAGGGAATAGACATCTGAGTTCTGAATACTTTAAAAAAAACATTCCAGCTTCTTAATCCTAAAATGGACATGCAAGCACACCGTGAACTCTTATCAGCTATACGGTTGTTGGTCTCTGAGGATGGATGTGATGGAAGATTTGTGTTTGGTCGCCAAATACTTCGGCCTTTAGAAAAATCAGAATTGTCAACACAACCAACATTGGTTTCAAGGACCGAGAGTGGGCCGGGGGGTGACAATTCCAAGAGTCAGCTCCAAACAATACTCACTAGGGCTGGTTATGCAGCACCAATGTATAAGACAAAGCAATTGAAGAACAACAAGTTCCAGACAACAGTAGAGTTTAAAGAGACACAGATCATGGGACAGCCTTGCAGCAACAAGAAGAGTGCAGAGAAGGATGCGGCAGCTGAAGCTATACAATGGCTGATGGGTGGGCGTGGGGCTAAGGAATTTCATGAGAACGTGAATCATATGTCAAAGCTGCCGAAGAAAAGCAAAAAGGATCACATCTGATCGCTTTGCTTACACCAATGCATAGTAGAAAACATTCAAGACAAAAAAAGAGAAGCGGTTTTATGGAGTCCATAATTTTCCTGGGCGAAAAAGGATAGACTTGGAGCATCACTTTGTTGCCTCCGATTGGATGGGGTTGATGGGTGATAAATACTCATAATATGGCACACTAAGGGTGGAGCTGGAGAATAAACTCCATTTGGCTTAGCGCACAAAAGCAAGAGAGTCAATCTGGGATATAGTGAATTAATATGAGAACTAACATGTCCAATTTGTGGTTCTTAACTCTTAGCATGAGGTGTTTGTAACTATATGAGCAGAAGGGTTTGATGTTGAGAAAGTTGCCTACTTGAAGTCTTGTTTGTGTAGAGTGAGTATTGTGTTGACAAAATCTCCCTTCTATATGTATAGATAAATGGCAGGTGGAGAAAACGCAAAGCAAAGGCAGAACTGAAGAGACTGGTTCTGAACCAAGTACCTTTACCATGACATAACATAAATATACAGATCACAGGGCCACTAGAGTCTTATTTCTAAGGGACAAAAATCACAGAGGTCAATGGTCCAATAACTTGAGAAGAATGGCCTGTTCCAGCAGAAAAAGAATTATCACCAACTCTGAACTCGGCTTACAAAATTAAGGGGAAGAATACGAGAGCAAAGATGATAAAAGGAGACTTACAGGGCAACACGCATGAGAACTCATTCCCTGATGAAGCTCAGAGGCTGATATCATAAGCTTCATGGGGCGGTACTCACCTGTCTGAGACTGTCCTCTATTCTCTGCGTAGCATATAACTTCTCGCTCCCTCAGGTGCTCAAATGCCTGTCATGCCAACCATTTAGACCACCACATTTAAACCATGGCATCTCATGGGAGATGTAAACATACCCGTAGGCAGACATTTTGTGCGTAGTAGTCGGAGGTTTGAAAAGAATCGTGTATCGTCTTATACTCTGGAACAAACATGGAATCTCAAATCATTTGCATTGTGGGGCAACCAGCATTTTTACTTAAGCCAAAATTACAGATTACCTTTCATCACACTGATGAAGTTGAATGAGCTTTGCTCCTTCACTTCTAACCTCCTCATACATACCAGAAGATAAAGCTCCAGTATGGAACAATCTGCTCAACAAAGTTAATTCCAATTGATATTCCCAAGGAAAATTTATAAGCATCACCGCAGTTTAGCAAAACATATTCCTCAGAAGTCGGCTTGTTATACCTCTAATGGCTTCCAACTTTGGTTGCCTTTGCATACCTGAAAGTGCTGCTTTGAAGTTCTCAAGAGAGAGGAGGCCAGATTCCAAATTCATCAACGAAACAGCTCGGAATCTAACATCAAGATATAGCCTCAACACAGAGAAAATGACATCTTTAAAGAAACAGCTCAACCTTGTAATTGAAGAACTTACATAAACTTCAGCAAACAGTTGACGGTAGAATTGGCATTAAAAAATGTCCTCAGTATGTCTTTAAATCTTGTGTCTGATGTTATATTCTGCACATCGTGTTTAAAAATTGGAAAGCATCAGTTTTTCAGAACAAGGTTTGACATCATATTAAAGCAGAGCATGGCATATAGTACTGACTGGGAGCAGATATTAGAACCTTGATTTTTTCATTGAACTGAGAAACATATCCATTGGGGAAGCTTGAGTCTGCTGGTAGAAACAGCAGGTGTTCCAATAAACTAGAAATATAGTTCCTATTAATTAAAAAAGTTCATCGGAATAATAGTTGTCTGCTTATTACAGAGAAAAAGGTTACCTATCAAGTTCTTCCCTGGAAGGAGGAAGAAACAAAAATTTTCTGTGTGAAAAGCGAGATCTCACTCTTTTCTCCAGAAGTTGGTCAGCGTCCTGTGGAGAGATAGCATATTATAAGATTTTGAACCAGAGTAGTGTTAACAACTACCAAAGTCAGCTGTCATCAATACAGTTGAAGAATGATAAATATACTAGAAACAATCTTAAACCCCAAAACATGTATATCTGTATAGCGATGCTCATACCAGTCGAGAACTAATACCGACGACAACAGCTTGTGACGTTACAGATTGCATAGCATCCAGCAAACTGTACAGCAACCGCTGCTTTCCCTATATATAAGCATATAATAGAGTGAGTGGATAGAAAGCACCAATGTCCAACTCCTTAGTTCATCAAAGGTTCTGGTCTACCTCCCAACCTTAGGATGGCCTCGATGTTACAAGGTAAAAAGTAAATTTATAATAGAGAAATCGACTTACAAAACAATTAGCAAGTTGTAAGAAATCATAATTCTTGCCTGGGCAAACATGTCAAATTCATCAAGCACAAAGATGATTGTCTTATGGGCTAGTCCACATTCTCTGAGAAAATCCCGACCAGATTGTCTGAGTTGAATATCAACACAGAAAAAAGGCTCTTTATGTCAAGGTAAATATACTCACCGCAGCATGGCTATTGTGAACTGCGAATTCTCATTGAATGATGCCTGGAAGTGCAACAGAGAATCAAGCCAATTGAAATATTGGCTAAACAGATAAGAGCAAAAAAGAATATTTGGAGAGAATAATGGCATTACCATTTTGGAGAATAGCAGGTGGTGTTCCATGCACAACTGTCTGGCAATTTCCTGTAAAATCAATGTAACTCATCAGGTGAACATATTAGGAAATGCAAAATGCTGGCTCTCTCAAGAGATCAGACCTTAAATGCACAATTATCATCACTATGCAAGAGCCATTCAATCTGATCTGCATCACACAAGGTTGTAGTCAGATAAGATGAGACGAGATGAGATAGTTCCAATTATACTGAAAATCACACATACTAGTGAAACTGAATCCGGATACTCCTCCAATAAATCACCTACAACAAGATCCAAGACCTGAAATCAATTTAAATTAACAAATCAGACGCCAAGAACGAAGAGAGAGAGAGAGAGAGTAGAAAGAAGAAGAGTCCGAGGAGCATACAGCAGCTTTTCCAGAGCCGCGAGGGCCCAGAAGCAAGATGGAATTGTTGCAGCCCTCCGTGATAGAGGTCGATACAATGAACTTCAATTTGCTGTATCAGAATTTTTTTTGTTTTTTTAGGGTATGCAATGGAATGGAATTCGTTACGATAAAAAAAAGTGAAGCAATCAGACCTGTAGTTGCTGTCTGAGGAAGCGGAAAGAGGCTTGAAGACGAACGTAGGATCACAGAGCCTCCCTCGAATTAGATTTAGGGATTTCTCCGCCGGAATCTCTTTTCCCATCGGAAAAGTTGCAATGAAACCTGGCGGGAAAATGACACAAGCCACCTCTCTGCCTCTGTGAACCATCACTACTCACTACTATAACTGCTGTATAAATGAATTATTTGGGCCGTACTGGGCCTATTTCATACAATCAAGGGCCATGGTAACAAGGCCCAAACAAGCTCCTTTGCTTTCTCTAAAGAGGTCGTTTTATGTCGTGTTAACAAGTATGTGACGGAAGAGTTGCCAGAAAAAAAAGGGATTGGGTTTTGTAAAATATCGCATGCTCGACCGGAACCAATCAATCGTTCTCTGACGCTCGAGAAGCAATGGGCAGCACAAGCACGAGTTCTGCTCTTATCCACCATTTCCATCTCACCACTCGCAACTTGGGTTCGCCTACAAAGCGTTCGTACACTGTAAATTTCTGCAATTCGTGGAGGGAAGCTGGACTCCGATACGGTGTGAAGCAACGCTGGACGAAAGGCTTAAGCCGATTGGCAGCTGTGGATAAAAATTCTGGCGATTCACCAACGGAGACCACCCCCAGCGTTGGCTTTGCTGTAGAAGACAGACCAGGTATTAAAACTCCGGTTTCCATGTTTGTTAGATTGAGTTATATGTTGATCTCAAGAGTTTCTCTTTTAAGCAGATGCATCTTTTGAGCAAGAAGATAGACCAAGTTCGGTATATGAGTTTCTCTATCCGGATAAAGAGGAGCTCCCTGATGACAAAGAGATGACTATATTCGATCATCTCGAGGAGCTTCGGGAGAGAATATTCGTCTCTGTTTTGGCTGTGGGAGCTGCAATCTTAGGATGCTTCGCCTTCTCCAAAGATCTTATCGTCTTTCTTGAAGCTCCTGTCAAAACCCAGGGTGTACGCTTTCTTCAGCTTGCTCCAGGCGAATTTTTCTTCACCACTTTAAAGGTCTAAATGATCAGATTCACAGTGACGAAAAAAAAATGATCAGATTCACAGATAGGATAGAGGCAACAAATGAACAAGAAAAATGACTTTTTTCTTTTTTTTCTTTTTGCTGTTCAGGTCTCGGGTTATTGCGGGCTTCTAATAGGGAGCCCAGTGATCCTGTATGAGATTATAGCTTTTGTCCTACCTGGTCTAACACGAGCTGAGAGAAGGTTTCTGGGGCCAATTGTCTTTGGTTCCTCCTTGCTCTTTTATGGCGGACTTGCCTTCTCCTACTGGGTTTTAACCCCTGCAGCCTTGAATTTCTTTGTGAATTACGCTGAAGGGGTGGTAGAATCTCTGTGGTCTATCGACCAGTACTTTGAGTTTGTACTTGTGCTTATGTTCAGCACGGGCCTCTCTTTCCAGGTATGTATGTGGCTATTATTATGTACATGTTCTAAAGCATTGCTTTACCTATCATCACCTGGAATTTGGCTGCTTCTTGTTGCTTCACAGGTTCCAGTTATTCAGTTACTCCTCGGACAAGTTGGGGTGGTGTCGGGAGACCAAATGCTATCAATTTGGCGATATGTGGTAGTGGGTGCCGTGGTTGCAGCAGCTGTTGTCACGCCCTCCACAGACCCTGTCACTCAAATGCTCCTAGCAACACCGCTTCTGGGGCTGTACTTGGGTGGTGCATGGATGGTCAAGCTCACAGGTCGGTGAGAAACTTGCTTATTCAAAGACAAATAAATCATGTATCTTGTAGAGTATATCACACTTTCCATGCAAGAGGGTACCAAACTGTTTATCTGAATCTTCATCTTTGGATGTACAAATTTAGCAACCAAAAAGACCACAATGGTTGAGGGGGATGGGAATTTATTGTCGATTATAACTGGGGAGAAATGGCTATGTAAAAGTGAGTTCATATCAAAATTATGAAGAAAATTCAAACTGGACCAGCCTAGTAGCATATTTGCTGGCTTCGTGTACAATGCGTAGGCCTTGTTTCCGATATAGCAAGATACCACAATCTCCCGCACATAGGTATAAAGTTATCACAAACATTTCAGAGTTCAAATGGTCTTCTACCATTCCCCTCCGCGTGTATTGATTCTTAATTAAGGCAACAGATTGATACATATGAGCAAACCGACCTCCTATCATTTACCAATATCGAAGGAAGAACCGGGGCTGAATCTGTCTCAGCATCAGTAACTCAAGTTAACTACAAACCAGAGTTAAGGGAAGGAGGATTTCGTGATCAGCAATCCGTTAGAGTGCACATGGGTTGTCGACGAGGTAGTATTGAGCATGAAATATCTGATACGATCATTGTAAAAGAGGGGGGGGGGGGGGGGGGGGGAGAGACATCCCTAATACATTCTCTCATTGTAACGGTTACTTCATATCAACTTTTCCTCAGAAATCTCTTTCACTCGTAACACATGTAAAATGAAATGCTAAGAACAGAAGGACATGTACTTAAACACAATATTCAATGGCTTTAGGTCCAACGTCTTGATAGGAATCACGGTGCTAATAGTTTCGATACCACAACATTTAGTTCGTATGCTGTAATTAAACAAATACAATTTCCAGTTTCATTTGTCTATGTTGTGCTCTTTTTGCTCATCTGAAAACCTTCTTCCATCAGCCTCGGATACTGCATCTGTGTCATGTTTATGATGCCTTCTTCTCGTTGCTCCATCATTCTCACTAGAAGACTCTGCCCAACGGTGCCTTTTATGTTGCCTTCTCTTTCTAATTTTCCCACTATCCTCCGAATCACTGGAGGAGTCTCTGTTGTGTCTGTGATATTTGCCTCGTCTTCTTCTTCCACTTTCTTCCTCACTCTCACTTGAAGTGACCACCTCAATGCGCCTGTGATGCCTCAAATTTCTTCGTCTCACATCTTCAGTATTGTCATCATTGCAAGTCTTTCTCGAGCTATGCCACTTGTGCCTCCGGTGGTGCTTTATCTTCACCCTGACCTCATCCTCTGACCCGGTTTCATACTCATCACTTGGACTCGAGGGCCTTCTCTTCTGCATCTTTGATTTCTTCTCTTTCCTCTTTTCACTGTCATTTGAATCAAAGTGTGCATTTCTTCGGTGCTTATGGTGAGATTTTCTTGACTTTCTTCTCACCTCAGAGCTACTATCACTTTCTGAGCTAGTTTCACACGCACCCCTTTTTTTTCGCTTAGAACCCTTAGATTTCTTTACTTTGGTCTCTATACCAGCTTTAGCATTGGCAGCCGCCTCTAGCTTCTGCTCCCATATCAAAGGAGCTTCTTTCTTCTCAAGAATTCTTCTCTTCTTGTCCTCCACCATCTGGATGAACTTCTTGCCGTCCATTTGGATAGAAAAAGCAACTGAAAATCTGCATTTTGGTATGAAGATAACCAAAAGTGCATCTCACAAAAGAGAAGAAAAACAATGTTAACTCCTCCATCAAACAGTTAATGAGGCTAAAAATCAATCAGCAACACAACATAACGACTTCCCCGAGCTCAATCCACAGAGACTAACTATAATGTTGATACAGAACGGTTCCAAAAAAAAAAAAAAAACTAATTCTTCCACCATAATAAAACCAACGCAAATACCCATAGAGCTAAGCTTTGAAACTAAAGTAATGAACTGAACCAAACTTCTTACCTGATGCGAGTGATAGGTAAAAGAAGAGAGGCAGGCCGAAGATAAACAACGCAAAAGACAACGAATCTGTAAAAGAGGGGACAAGTTTTATTTATGAGCGTATCACTCCAAACATAAGAAAATCTACGATAGTCTTTGGCATGGCAAAAACAAAAAGAAGCAAACCCTAGAGACGAAACAGATAAACGGATTGAGTGGATCGGAGAACCCAAGACGACTGAAACATACGTTATAAGGGGAAATCGGAGCACAGATCTAAAAGATGAATGATCTATCAAAAAGTTTACTAGGAGATCTGAAATCTGAGAGAGCAGGCATACCGTAATCAAAGGAAGAGAGAGGAGAACAAACCGCTAGGGCTTCCCTTTTCAGAATGGCCTTCGACGGTTCGTCTCGTATTTTAATATATATATATATATATATATATGTATATGTATACCACTCACGCCGTATATAACCTGGTCCGCGTGCCGTTATGTACAAAACCAAAACACTGCGTGCCGTTATGTACAAAACCAAAACACTGCGTGCCGTTTCTTGATGGCCCTTGGTGTTTTACTAAGATATGTATCTAGGCAGGTTTTGTACCCCATCCCCTCGTGCTTCGTTTTGTTTGCACTGCAAATTGGAGACCGTTAAGGAGCAACGTCTCTCAATGACATTAAATTTGATCATTTAAATGTTGATATACTCCCTAACCACCAACATGCTTTGAATTATTCAATGCTTTCATTCCAAGTTGAAAAAATGGACATACAGAAGATAAATAGAATCCGATTCTTCTTTTGGTTTACTTTTATTATACTAGGCATTAATGTAGTACCACAAACTCATAAAGTTTTTCCCCAACCACGAAAACAAAGAATTCCCAGCAATCTGCTTATGTTCAGCATCCATTTTATATAACCCTTGGGAAAAAAAAGAAGACACGGACTTAAAACTTCTGTCTTGTTATTTTAAGTTCGCAAACAGCTTAGGTCCGACCTGCAGATCAACAATACAATTTTTATCATAGAATGAAATTTTTAGGTGTATACAGAATCACACCACTCAAAACACTTGCACATTTGTCAACACAATGCCAGAAATCAAAATACTGCCCAGTGCAGTGTTTGTGGCCAGACTCATCATCTTGGATCCTCTTGACACACGCCTAAGCCATAACAACAACAACTAAAGTTGAACCATACCCCAAGCCATATGATATAAGCACCGAAAGAAATCACCCCTCTTTATGTCTAAAGTATTACACACTCAAATATATTGCCAAACAAGGTTATAACTTCAAATTGTATGCTACCCTAATTGCCTATTCACCTGATAGTCAAGTAGTGGCTTCACACATTTTGGTTTGCAAGATTCCTCAAGGTACCTTTTTTGATCAACAGCTTCTTCTTCTGCCCTGTAATTATCAGAGTAGGATGGAACATCGATGGTTAATAAGCAAACTAGGGTAATTTCCTACTAGCAACAACATGCTGATAACTATGACCAGAGCGCCTTGTTGTTGAAGTAAGGCTGTTTAAGGGATGAAGCTCAGGTTCCCATTTTACTAACAATACGCTCTTAGAACCCTTTAAAACTCAAGAAACTATAGAAGATGTGTTATAAGACATCTCAAACTTCTGATTGCTTCTTAGTCAGCTTATATCCGATAGTGAAAAGGGATAAATCAAGTAGTAAGAAGTTGCAAGAGAAGTGATCACCGTAGAAAAAAAAAAGAATACATACGTCAAAAACGTAAATTGGTGAGAAAAAAATCCGCAAGTGTAAAAGGACTAATAACGCAGAATCTAGAGAAGTGGTTGCAGAGGAAGTAACTTACTTGGCGAAATTGGAAAGAAAAGATAGCGAGCTTGACCGGAAATCTGAGAGAAAAGGATGAAATTCATGTCAGAAACTATCAACCGTAGGGCTAGTTGAATGCATCGTGAAGAGGCATGCTTTTATATGATTTGTCGCAAGATAAATGACGAACGAAATGCAAGTATCCATATGATCAGCATACAAAAGTGAAGTTAAACCTCAAGGTTGAGAGATCTGTTATGGACGATCTATAACAAGATCAAAAGTAGATTTTTATAGATATATACAGTACAAGGAATTGACATTACCACAAGGATAGCCGAACGATAAAACCCTAAATGTTTCGAGACGATGATTCGATTTCCTCCAATTTCATCGTCTTCTACGTCTAGTTGCCGTTTCGGTTCCAGTTCGGGCACTCTCTGAACAATATGGGCGTATACCAAAGAAAATTTTATGTAGCCCATTGATGTCCAACATCCTCAAGCCCATAAGGTCAAAAATGAAAAAAATGGTACAAAGCCCAACCAACGGTTCACTAGAAAAAGGAGGCTCTGGCGAAAGTCGAGACCGACCCGGAAAAACTGATATGATTGATTGAATGTTGTGGAGGAGAAAGACAGGACTCTGAAAGCCAAACAAGAAGATAGAGAGAATAAAAGGAGGTGGAGGATGCTTGCTTGGGAGCAGAAAGCTTGGAAATATGCATTATGAATCACTTCCACTTTCATAAGCTTCAGACACTTGCCATGGATTGCAACCAAGATCTCAGGAGGTTGTCCTTCGCTGATGTGAAACTCGATGGAGAGCTTGGAGGAATATGGAGCCCAAAAAGAATAGTTTCGGGTCATTAGTTCTGAACGTAGACATGTCACATGTAGGTGAATGCCTGTACCTATGACATTGACAGGCACCCGTACAAAAATTAGTGCGAGTGTTTTTCGTTTGCTGTGGTTTAGCTTGGGAGTATGTAAGCAGAGTGAAAAAGGAGATCCAGGCATAACTATTTGCACTCATCGACTCAGTGTAAACCAAATATAAAGAACAAAAGTGGGGTTGCTGAAACTGGTAAGAGATTTTTCAGATATATACAAAGCAAACCGCAAGAGGCAACTTGGTAACAATCCCGTGTAGTCTCAAATAATTTACAGAACATTTTTTGACTTGTAGCATGCATATGAGTGCATATCTATTGATGATAATGCACCTTAGACTAAATTGTCCAAGGGATTGCATTGCAGCGTTAGTAAATTACTGATTAGTATTTTTGGTAAACAAAAACATTGTTGATTTTGCAAATTTTGCTTGTACAAACAAAAATTTCCCAAAGAAGAAGTGGAGGATGGATCCTGTTCCGTTTCTTTACCAGTTTGGCTGGATCTTCTAACCTTTTTGCAACTCCTCACAGTTGGGAGTGGTCAGTAGAAATATATTATTATGTTACAGTTTGGAATTAGACGCTGAGGCCATCAAAGCCACATTGCTTGTAGATCAGAGCTTGCTTCCTCGGACTAATGCCTATTCCGCAATTCACGGATACCTGCAATGCATCATCACTCATTTCGCATCAATATAAATCTGAATTACCTAACACTGATTTTTTTTAATTGTGAGTTTTTAATTATTATTACAATAAATGAGTGAAAGGAAGGTGATGGTGTCATTGTGTGTAATTTACAGCTCAATATATTAGCGTTTACGTGGTGCATACGTGGATCCTAGAAAAGATCAAAAGTGAAGGAGAAGCAAAGGCGAAAAGGAACGCAGAGTGGGGACATATACAATGAGTAGTGGTGTAAGGAATCTATTAATTTAACAACAAATTCTTCTTTTTCCTTTTTTACCTAGAAAATTCGTTTTTTTTACGGTGTTGTCTGTTGTGAGTGTGTGGTAATTTCTATCTAGAAAGAAGTAATGTTCACACTAGGCTGGCTAAGCCAGATCCCCAACCAGTGGAACAAGAAGAGAAGGGAGAAGAAGATAGAGAACCTGAACTCCCGGTGAATCGAAACTCATGACTCGGATCTTAGCGCCAACGTCTCCGCGGACTGTGAGCTCCACTTGGTCGTTTAAGGAAGCGTCTCTGACGAGATCGGCGGCGTTGGCTTGCATAAGATTGACTCTATCGACGGAGATGGTGGCCTCCACGTTCCTCGTACTGTGCGCATCCTGGTAGAAGCCAGGCACCGTCGCCCTCCCCAGTGGCATGCCTTTGTACATGACCGTGAAGCTGGACTCTCCGTACCTGATTCCGACCTTGTTGGGGTTGACGGCGGTGAAGAGCATGCGGATGGTGAGGGAGAGAGATGCGGGGGTTGGATCCAGAGAGGTTGGGTTGGATATTCCCATGTAAACCACTCCCACTTGCTGCAGATCGAACTGCGGTTTCTTCGGCTTCACCGCCACTATTACGATGAGCACCACGGCCAGTACCAGCAGCGCCAGGAAAGCGAACAGCAGGAACAAGCAGCAGCAGCATCCCTTCAGCGACGCCGACGACGAAGACGAGTAGCTCCGGTAATACGGCTGCTGGTGCCTCACCCTCTGGGCAGCAATCGGAAGAGGTCCATGATCGATGTCGCCGTTGAGAGCGGGTCTTGAAGGAGGAGGCATACTAAGTGAAAGCAGGAATCTCTCTCTCCCTTTCCACTCTCACTTCAATCTGCAATCTGTAATGGCGGTGTTCAACCACAATAAGAGAGAGAGACCCCGTTTCCGTGTCCGGACAGTTTGACAAATTATTAATAATAATCTGCACAATATATACCATTTTAACCACAATAAAATAAAAAGGAGTAATAATTTACAGCAGGCAAATCTCAATCTCCCTTCCTCATCTTACACCGTCTCACCAAAAGCAGAATCAAAAGTTTTATATCTTGGCCTGAGAGGCTGAGATGATTCTAAATTCTAGAAGAAACACATAGCTGAGCTGAGCTTAACAGAGAAGGAATGGATGACTCAGACGTTGGATCTTCAATAAGGGCATATAGTTCAATAAGGGCATATAGTTCATCATGTATGATACAAGATTATTGCATTTAAAATATCCAAGGGCATTACTCAGATTGAGAAACTGATTCTTTCAACTGCTTATATAGTCATACGTAATAAAAACAAATACAAACACACAGTAAAACAAAATTACTCTGCTTTTGTTACGTATATGTGTAAAAACGTTGAAGCTTTGTGCCAAAGTTGACCTGATGCTGACATTTCTTCACACCGATTATCCTCACTCCCTCTTATCTTCTTCAACATCTTCTTCCCTGTCCGAATCAGTATTCTTCTCTTGCTTAACTAAGCTAATATCACCATCTTGCTTCCCACCTGTCAGAGATTGAGCTTCCTCGTTTTCTTCATCAACGTCTCCCGAGTACGCATATCTGTCCATCATCAGTTTTACATTAGCATCCATGTCATATCCACAAACAATAAATTGCACCACTACATAAGAACCACTAGCATGTAGCCAAGACTTCCACAAGACTAGCACAACATGCTCAGCTGAAACGGTTTCCATGCCAGTAAGCAACTCTCACCTCACAAAACCAAGCTTATTTGTTGGTATGCTGGACAGGTATCAAAACCTTTAAGTTGTTGTAACATACCTTTGGGAGTTCTGTGACGGGGTCCAGAGATAGCAAATAATACATAGCAACACGAATGCAATAACATCCCAGAAAGCAGTTATAGTCCAAGCAGTCTGCCATCGTTCATTGAATGGATCTGTTGCTTTGAAATACACCTGCAGGGGACAAATCATCAGGCCAGCTTCTCTCTTTTTTGTTTTGGTTTTGTTTCTAGTTTGAATCCCACACGCAGTTTTAGTTGATAGGCACCAATCGTCCTAACTAATATACTTTCAAAAACGCCTTGAGCAGTAATTTCCTAAAGTAAGATTTGAGTTTACTAAAAAAGCAGCATCAAATCAGACTTGACAGGATGGTACCTCATACACGATCCAAGCAACAGAGGCAACAACCATAACAGCAAGAGCATTTGAGAACTTGCGGTAAATTTCCAACTTCACCGAGGTCCTCTTCATCTGCGTAAGAATCGATCATAAAGAAGTTGATAGCTAATCTAATGAATCATGCCAGAAAACCTTACAGCTTACAGAGTCTGATCACAGGATTGCTAATTTTCTTGTAAAGAAAATGATACCTGTAATTGTTCTAGTGTTTTTGAAAGAGAGGTAAATATCCATAATATGAGAAATGCATCCAGGAAAGCATCAGGCAGGACAAGAAAAAGTTTTGCTCTTCCAGATATATCGTCGATTATACCAACATGCTCAGCTATATCAAGCATCTCAGAAGCTATGAAGTAAGTAACTCCAACAAGGAGGACTTTAGAAGTGAGACCACCAAGAGTGGACTTGACAACACCAAATCCCATGGAAACACAGAGTATGAGAATGCGGGAAACAGTTTTTCTGAAAGCACCAATTGTAACAACCCATGTAGTAAGGGGTAAAGGTCTCATCCCCGTGTTGTTAAAATTTGCATAATCCAAGTACCAAAAGACCATCTCAAGCAATCCAAGAACAATGACCGCTGTTATGCAATGTTGAAGTGGCAATATATCCATCCGGAACCTCAAATACTGGACGAACCAGACGGCACTGAGCAAGAGATAAGCGAGAGACATATAGACATAAAAATTCATCAGTGGAGCCATTCTACCAGGAAGATAGCCGTTGGGATTTTTCCAAACAGTCTTTCCGGTCATTTTGAGGCCCTTGAGCTGTGGATCACACGATATGAATAAGAGATTATAGATTCCAGTCTTCCTGATTAGAATCTCAATGTCTTCCATCTTAGCGGACAAACGTTTTCCTTTGAAGCGGACACGTAAGAGGATAGGCCATCTAGGGTCATGTGCAGAAGGAATCCTAATGATCTCACCTTGCTTACAACCTTGAAGCTTGGCCAGATCTGAAGTGCAACAAATAGATCTTTGGCCCCCGTAAGCTGAACCACCGATATTGTTACGATCGGAGGCCTCAAAGATCACTGCTTGGACTAACTCATTGCTGTGGCGCCTAAGTGAGCTTGTCCTCCGGAGAGTGATGTTCTCAAACCTGACCAATGAGGATATATGTTACACAGCACCAATTGTAAAATGTGCGAAGAGAATAATAATAGGATACCTGATGAAAGATCGGGAAGAGGCGAAGATGCCCTCGCTGCCACCGTAGAGGAGGAGAGAATTACCGACATCATGGAAGGGCTGGGAGGGGTAGATGTGGACGGAGCCCCCCGATATTTTAAACTGGAAAGAGAGAAGAAGTGGGCAAAACAACAGAAACAGGTGGATCGGTTTTCCCAAATCCATGGCCGTCCTTGTCGGGAACGAGGATTTCTCGGCGAGGCTTGCCTGATATTGGAAGCGGGAGAAGAGAGCAGCTCTGTTCTAGCTGACTTTGGAACTGGACCCATAAACTAAATCTAATGTTTGGGCCTTCGGATGGTTTGGGCCCATACTGAGAGGTCCGGCCCACCCATAAAATCAGGTACAATAGTCAATGCCACACTGCCTCGAATTCGTTCGATCGATCGATAAGAGTCTGGGACTGGGAGGGACGACTGGAACAATTTTGAGTTGCATCGCCGCCCAGCAATAATCAATCAATCGGACTACTGAGAATCTAGTGCTTTCAAAACCCTATCCACCTCTAATAGACAGTAAAATCTATAGCAGATTAGATTGAATTGGAGTGTTACTGAAGAGCACGTTCCGAAAATGGAGGGACGTCGTCTGATTCTTGTATAGATCCACCCACAGGTTCGTTTTTTTCTTTATTAAATTTTTGATTTTCTTTCGCTCAAGACAAATTCCTCCGATTTTAGTGAAAACCCATGACCATGTCGGTGATTCGGTGTTCTTAAAACCCAACCTGTGGTGGATCTCTGGTGGAAGTCTTTAACTTGAGTTCACTATTTATATTAATTGGCTGTTCTTTGAAAAGTTACATAGTCATCGAATTTTTCAACTTGGGATGAGTTCCATCTCTGCCCATAAGTCCTCAAATCTTCATGTATATTATCATTTATGATCGTCTCCTTTGCATTTCTGACAAGCAATGTTTTCATTTTTTTTTTCTTTTAGCTTGCAACGACAACAACTCTCATTAACTTTACCTTCAACGTTTTATATATCTTAGCCTGATGGAGGCAGACAACGGAGGCAACAATTCTAGTCATGCATCCAAACAACGTTTGCGTTGGACTCATGAGCTACATGAACGCTTCGTTGATGCCGTAGCTCAACTTGGTGGCCCTGATAGTGAGTTTCCTTCTTTTGTTTTTCTTCCTAATAGGCCTCTTCTACAGTCTATAGTTATTTAATAACACATCTGTGGTAATTTAGCGGAATATGCACAACCCTATGATCAATTGCTGCTTATAATATCCTTTTATGCCAACATAAGAGGGAAAGCCTATCTGTTTGGTTAGGGTTTCTGAATATAATTTTGTTCCTTTGATTTTCAAAGGAGCTACACCCAAAGGCGTCCTTAGAGTGATGGGTGTACAAGGATTAACTATATACCATGTCAAGAGTCACTTACAGGTATTCTCAAATGATAACAGTTTGTGCCCTCGTCGATTCTCTCTTTCTCTTATCTGTGTTTCCATCCCCCGTCTCTTTGTACATTTGTCCGCTGATATTTGCAAATGTGTTTTGAGTCAGAAATATCGACTTGCAAAGTATCTGCCAGATTCGTCTTCTGAAGGTAGGTGGTCAGACATTGATTTTCTTCATTTTTCTCATGCTCCCACTTGCCTATTTTCCTGAAACTGGTATTTTAAAAATTTCAGGGAAAAAAACGGATAAGAAAGAATCTGGAGATGTGCTCTCTGGGTTGGACGGCTCATCGTACGTGAAATTTCATTCTTTGAGTTGATCTGTGATGCTACTATGAATTGCTTCAGATTAAGTGATCAGTGAGAATGCTTTTGTAACTTTTCGATTCCAGGGGAATGCAGATAACTGAAGCCCTCAAGTTGCAGATGGAAGTTCAGAAACGATTGCACGAGCAACTAGAAGTATGCTTCACCATGTTACTTAATAAAGGAAAAGGAAAAGGAAAACGAAATAATTAATAAGAGTTTCAGTGGAGCACTAGCAGTTAATTTGCGTCAGATATGACATTCTTTGATGTTTTTTTTAAGGTGCAAAGACAGCTGCAACTACGGATAGAAGCACAAGGGAAGTACTTGAAGAAGATAATTGAAGAGCAACAGCGACTCAGTGGAGTACTTGGCGAACCGTCAGCCCCAGTAACAGGCGAATCAGATCCTGCAACCCCTGCCCCAACATCTGAGTCTCCCCTTCAAGATAAGTCTGGCAAGGAATGTGGACTAGACAAGAGCCTCTCAGTTGACGAGTCTCTTTCATCTTACCGGGAGCCTTTGACACCAGACTCAGGGTGTAACATTAGGTCTCCAGATGAGAGCGCGGGAGAAGAGAGATCATCAAAGAAGCCTAGATTGGTGAGAGGTGCAGCTGGTTATACACCTGATATGGTAGTGGCGCACCCAATACTAGAATCAGGCTTGAACGCTTCTTACCATCAGTCAGATCATGCTCTTGCCTTTGACCAGCCATCTACATCACTGCTTGGGCCTGAAGATCAGTTGGATAAGGTTTCAGGAGATGATCTCTGAGTTGTATCACATGGCATCTTTAGTTGAGTGTATCACATGTAGTGTTGTCTATCCTTGTTCCTGTTAGTTGGGAGTTTCCTCTAGTGAGGTGGTCGCAACTCTCTAATTCTAAACACTGTCACAAGCAGGAACACTGAATATGTCTCTGTTGTGCTGTAAGTAAACACAACAAAATTACTTTCTTATTCCCAATACAGTGAATTCTCCTGAAGTTAGTTTAAAAAATGTCACGCATGCAGCATACTGTATATATATTTGTCGACATGAAAATTACATTACAAAAAAATAGAAATGGAGTAGAAGAGCAGATGAGAAAATACCAATGGTGCGGAGAGTTGCAACAACCGATCGGGGAAAATTTGCTGCTACAAGTGAATCAGGGGTTGACTAAAGCCATCTTCCTGAACTATAAGCGCTCAAACGGGATCTCCAAATTTTGGATCTCTTCGTTTTACATAAAAGTTATTACTATTTACTAGTTCAAAGTACCTAAACAAAATTTGTCATGGGAGCCAATGTACATGTGTCGACTTGTTTACAGTCACTTGAGTTAGAAATTACAGGACCAAGATAACCTGAAAAGCATAGGCTGCTCAGTCAATTCACACTGCTATCTATATCCTTCAACTTCAGAGCCATTTCAGAGCTATGTCCACCAGTCCCTAGGCTTCTGGCAAGTGACCGTATCGCTCTAGAGATCAACTCTTCCTTCTGCTTCTCACTCGAAGTGCTTGTGCCGCTTGATCCAGACGCATTTTTTTCCTCCTTCAATGTCGCGTACAATCCTCCCAACCACTCCTCTAGAAAATAGGCTTTCTGTAGGGTTTCATCCGACCCCAACAACAAGAAGAAAATTTGAGTCACTAATCCTTTAAATTCACGAGCTGAAAACAGTGGTATCAAGAACAACAGCTGCCAGTTTCTTACTCTTAGAAGAAAATCTGTCAACGCTTCAGAACGACAGCTTGAAACTAGGCTCAGTAAATGTAGCATGGTTGAGGTTAACTGAATCGACCAACCACGCTTTAGATAAATTATTCATCAATGACCTAAATTGGGGCCAATGAAATTTTCGTGGCTTTACCTGATTCTCAAGCGATCTCTTATATTTAAAATTTGTTGGCGTAGTCTCTCTGTCGGAATTCAGACTCTGTAAAGTATGCTCCACACCTTTGACAACATCAGGGAATGATCTCCCATAAGCTGCAATTATATTATACGAGAGAAAGAAATTAGCCAAAACAGTACAATCCCCCAAAAAACATACAATATGAAACAAAAAATGATCTTGTCCAAACTAATATAGCTACAAGGGAGGGGAGAAAGGGCGATATCATCAAACTCACCAAGTGGGGTTGCTGGAACAGCTAAAGCGGCAGCAGCTTGTATTCTTATCTTAAAGTTTGATGCATCACGAAGCAGCAATAGTAGAATACTGAAAACACTTGGAGCCCTGCAAAAGAAAAGGAGTTGGTAAAGGTCACCGAGAGAAGCAGCTTGGGTAATAGAAAGCTAAAGGATACATACCAGTCCATATCTTGCAGTTTTATTGTCTCGTTGGAGAATAAATTGCTTAACGCATGACAAACATTCCATTGAACCTGTGCAAATTTCTTAAGTCAAAGAATGTCCAAGATATAGATAAGCCCATACCAGATCAAATCGAATATTGCTTCTATATAAAATTTCTTTATCAAACCAAACCAAATTAATTAGATTCGAATTAGATAAGCTTTCACTCAAACAAAACTAGGCCGACTGGACCACAGCTGATTGAAACCCAAATGCTCACAATCAGATAAACCACCTCGTTTAATTCTACTTATTCAGATATACCTTAACATTACCAGTAGTAACACAGGAAAGAAACGCCTGCACGGTTCTCTCCAACCAGCTTGAATTTCCCGCGCAGGATAGATGGTGAGGATCTGATGAATGTTGATGGGGCAAAGGTAATACCTCTTTGTCCACTGACTTTATACTTGAAATGCATCTCAATTTCACATATTTTGAAATATTCCCCAGTGCCCGAACTGCATTAGATTTGACCTAACAATAGAATTCCGGAAATGATGTTGGCAAATGTGCACATAACTACGATACTGAAAACTACTGTGTGCTCCATAGAAAAAAATATATATATCTGCAAGCCAGTTTCGCCATATATATGAAACAGACAAGTGGAGTGAATATATCTATCAGAGAAACAAAAGATTTGATAATAAGTTACTGAGAGAACAACTAATTCATTTTATACAGTAATTTTGGTGCTGAGGAGTATATCACAGAGTAGTATGAGTGCAGTGAATATATCTATCAGAGAAACAAAACATTTGGTAACAAGTTACTGAGAGAACAACTAATTCATTTTATACAGTAATTTTGGGGTCGAGGAGTATATCACAGAGTAGTAAGAGAAACTAATTATCACGATATGTTGGGACCAATTTTCATTACCTTGTCCCCATCCTCAGTAAGGCGCAAAGCGCATTCTATTAGTGTGTCCAGAACTTGTGAATTTGTATTTGATCCTACTAAGAAGGAAAAAGAAAAAGTAAATCCAAATGCTATATCAGATTAATTATAACATCAGCATACATACCTTCAAAGGACCTATCATCAACATGGTAACGCAGAGAGTCACACATATTGGCTAAAGCCCAGGATGCTGTTATACGCACCTGAATTTGACAAGCATAAAGCCCATTGCATTAGGAAAAGTAAATCTTAAATGCATATAGCTTAAGAGAACAAACAAATGAAAGTCGGTAATGCAATACCGAGACCAAGGGATTGCGGGTATTCGCTTCAACAGCTACGATAAAATTTTCATATATCTCCGCACTGCATCAACAAAATTCCTTAAGTTCTTGAATGGATATCTTGGTAACGATAAGAGGGACAAGCAACACGTGATTTACACATACACTGACAAAGGATCATATTACCTTACAAAAGTTTCTGGAAAACATGAAATTACACCAATAGCTCGGCAAGCTGCTGATCTGACTGAAGGTGTTTTGTCATGCAATGCAGCGGTTATCTACAAAAAGTAAAAGATGTCAGGCACATATTCTGAAAACTAAGTCGAGATAGTTAAACAACTTAAACTCTAATACTTACAATTGATGAAGTAATAAAGTCCTTTTCCTGCTTACTGAAAGAGAAAAATATGGGGGATGTAATACCAGCAAAGCAAGTAATTGTAGTGCTCCTCACCTTCCAAACATAGGAAGAAATTTAGGACCGCAGATACTATACAAACTAAAGCAACTGCATCTATGATTGTACTATTAGTTGTAAAACCAAAACAAAAACTTGTCAAGATTTTAAACCCACCATTGCAGAACCATGGTGCAAGACAAGAACTATATGTTTACGAATAGCCTCAGACCATTGGTCACATCCAGCCTGAAAAATTGGCTCTTGACCAAATTCAGGATTCTCAAATCCATATGATGGTGCAGACGAAATTTTTATTGACCTTATGCAGTCAGATGTAAATGGTGTATCCATGAATCTATCGAACTGAAGATCCTCTGTTCCCTTATATCCAGATATTGCGCGAAGGCATCCATCCAAAACCTACATGCATTCCTGTGTAAGTTCTTAGTGTAAACGTGGCCCTAAGACATTCCTCAATGGTTTAGCTGTCAAGCCAGAGTCTTCTGAAAGACGACAAAATCGAAACTAAATCTGAGCATGCTACCAATCAGAAAGGCCCTGGTCAACAGAAGCTAGGGAATATAGATGAAGATTAAAAAATTTTAAATATATAGAACATGGTTATTTGATTATCCTGCCTTAATAGCAGCAGTGAGGACTTTCTCCCCAATATATCCAACAGACTCTCTAACTGAAGCTTTCCATGTCGCTGGAGAATCTTCAACAACTGCAGACTGCAAAAGTTTATACACAAGGACAGATACCCGCTCCCAATATACTGACACTAAGCTTGGGTAATTGAGAGCCACAGCTCGGAGGACCTGCGAGGCAACAATATATTGTTGGATGAAAACATAGGATGTGTAATGTGGCAGCTCTTATAATCAAAATCTCTACAAAAGAACTACAAACTTTGGGCAGAATAGCATAACGTAACATCATAGGGAAGCAAATAGTCAGCATGCCCCAGTCTAACATATTCTTCACCACACCCACCCTCAGTACAAAAATGTTTACAGATTGGTGAAAGTGTTCTTAATGTACAAACGGAGTCCAGACAACAAGTTCACCTGAATTTATTCTACGCGTCTATCCTTCTACTTTTATAAGAACTCCTTAGAAGGGAAAACAACTAAAATATGAACCCACATCATACCTGAAGAGCCTCAATGCAAGTTGATGCGTCAGAAAATTGCTCAGCAAAACGAAATAAAGTAAAAAGAACTCCTGACTTCCATTCACATCCATGAAATCCTGAAAAAACATCAAGGAAGAATGTCAAATATTATAATGAGATTATGGTTAGGACAGTCGTCACAACCAAACAGGCGCAAGATTAGGTGAACCTGCTGATATCTCATCCAAAAGCATATTATATACTTTCACTTGAGGAGGAAAGGTAGAGAAAGCAGCTGTCAGGCAACCTATTGCGGCAACCTATGCAAAACAGATCATGGATATAGATGACATTCAGAGGACCAACTTTTAAAGAGAAGAAAGTTATTCAGCAAGACAAAGGCAGAAGAAATTTAAAAGCCTGAGTTCCCAGCTCAGCATAACCAGTCATAGAGTCAGTAGGGTTCAAATAGAGTGGGGAAAACAACATAAGGAAAGAAAGTACTAACCAGCAGACCAGTTATATCATTTTTGAAAGGAAATCCCTCATTAATCCTACCATGCAGAGACATTACAACTTTAGGTAGCAATTCTCCTGGCATTCTCGAGTAACTGAAATAACAAACATTTAACAACACATGAAAATCTCATAAAATACAAGATCCCAAGGTATTTACAAATGTTTAGTGTGATGTAACATCAGCTAAACGGGAGCCGGTTCTACACACGTATTCATGAATTTCTTGCAATACACTTAGTCAAAGATAAACCTTAACCAAGAGCCACTAAGGTTTTGTGATGACGGGTAGCAAATACTATTATTAAGATACAATACTTTACTTTTACAAATAAACAAATATAATTAACCAAGAAGAGCCGACAAGATAAAACACAGAAGAAATGTACATACGGTGTGCTTGATATCAGAAGCAAGAGTATCCTAAACAGCCGAATCAACAATCTACCATGATTTTCACGGCCAATCAAATGTAGAATGCCTACACCCATATGAAAGGGATACAAATCTTTGTTAAAAAAGGAATAACTAACAGCCTAACCAGAAGACAAAGGGATAGAAAATTGTGTCGTTGAAGTACCTGTGTGGAGTTGCATTAATATTAGACCAAGGGAATTAGAGAGGGGAATAAACGATCCATACTTGGTGGATTCCTTGTACTCTGCCACTTGAAGGAAAATAGATGAAGGCCCATCCATCATGGTGGCAAGAGCTGACGCAGATGCTATCCTTACCTGTACATTGCAGAAATAAAACAAAAAAAGTATTGTCAGGATTCGGCAGTCACAAAATTGAGCAACAAAAAGGAAGACCTCTCTAGAGATTTTTGCTTAGCCATAGAAGATGTTGAGAAGGTACAAATGGAGAATAACATCGAAATATGTGCCTCAGTGACTAAAAAGGGACAGGAATAAACCTTCAAATGAGGATCAAAGAGCAAGCAGGTCATTAGAGTAGCTTCAAACTTCCTGTTAATGATCTCAGAAAGTTAAGGAGACAAGAAAATATTACAATACGCTAAAGAAAGATGTTATATGTAAATTTTCCACCTTGGCTTGAGTACATCAGTGGTTGGAAACAGAGCCATCCACTGAGTGGTAAATGACTTCGAATCGGCTTGGCAAAGATCCTTTTAAAGAAAAATAAGAAATTGAATAAGTTATTGTCAAAAAAATTTAAATAGAAAATGAGAACCAACTACGAATTAAACATTGTTGCTCACCTGTATGCAAACAATTGCAGCTATTCTAACCTTCGAGCTTTGGGCACAATAAGAATCCCTTGTGGATCTGTCACTGTCACTAAAATCAGAATCTGATGATATAACATCAGAACTAGCAGAATCTTGAGCAGACAGGTGCGGCCAGTCACAAGACACTGGCAGCTTAGTGTTCAAATCCTCCCTCTTGCACAAGTGGGGTGGCCTATAAGGAGTATTTTTGGCGTTCTTACTTACTCCAGAAATCAATGTGGAAAGCTTGACATTTAACTCCTGGTCCTTGTGAACGACATCAGAGTGAGAGAAGTGAGGTGGGCCAGTAAGTCCAAAACAGAAAAACATTCTCAATGCCGCTATGAAACTTGAGACCTGCAACATTACAACTTCTGCTTAACAAAAGAAAAAAAGAAGTCTGCATCTGAGGTTCAAATCAGAACATCACTTATCTAAGCCTAAGCAAAGGCTATCAAGAACCTACTAACGTGATCAGAAACAGGACATTTGATATTTGTAAGGACCACGTCCACACAGTCTAGAAGGCAAGAATAAAAGCTGCAGAGAAATGAGAAAACAAGATTAGCTAAGGGGCACCCAGGAAAAAGTGGCGTAAATTGTATCCTCCAGAAAGGCATAGTTGTAAGGCCCTTAAGACGTACCTCCACATAAATCGGTCTTCGACAAGCTGGGCCTTGGATGCTAAGACGTCCATTACTTTCCTTAGAACCTACATCAGGATGCACCAACTTGAGAAACAAAGCAAACTAGAGAGATGAGAGGATATGTGTAGGGGATTACCTCCAGGGTGCATTGGCAGACGTCACTAGGAAACAAAGACTCAGATGCAGAAAATGCTCCACCAAACATGTCGAAGGCAAAAGCCAAGGCATCCCATAAGCTACTATGTTGAGGCAGCTTCTTTTGCAGATCTAAAGTAGGGTCTTGACTAGAGAGACCATAGGATAAAACTAAATCCTGGTGTAGTAAGGGAATTATGCGCAGAAGAAACTTGACTAGGTGAATGTTCTCGGAATGAGAGCTATTCCGGTGGTAGAGAGCGGCCAGACGTCTGGGAAAAAGGGAGAGATTAAATAAGAAGGTTAAAAAGTTAGCAAGACAAAAGTAATGAGAGAGTGAGATGATATAACCTTAAAGTATCGAAGCATTGGATCACAGGTTTAAATCTGGAGAAATATGGAGTGGAATAGGGAGAAGGCATGGGTTGGCGCAGAAGAAACTCCAAGACACAAGCAAAATAGTGAAGAAAGAGCGGCCATGAGGATGAATTGTGTTGCACAAGTACACGAGCACAAACATCGTGTATCTGGATGATTAAGGCAAACGAAACGAAATCAATTAAGAAGAAGAAGAAGAACAACAACAACAATAGAAAAGAGGAGAACGTGGAGGCACCAGTCGACAAGTATGACGAGCCACTGGGATCCAGTCAGGACCATCAGCTTTGGAAACCAAATCGAGCAGGAAAAAGCAATCGGAAGTGAGCTCGTGCGGTGGGAGGAGAGACACGGCAGAGATAAAGGAATGGGAGTGAGTGAAGAGTAGATCCTGAAGCAACAGAGGAAGCGGCTGCGGTGGGATGGTTAAGATTTCGTCCCTGAGAGAGAGAAATGCTGTCCGCCATCTTCCCGCGCTTGACGAAGCTGCCGCCGTCAACATGTTCAGTTTTCTGAGGAATACATTTAAGGGGAGATAGATAGATACAAAAAACCCAAACCAACAATCAAGTAATTAAACTACTGAAAATCTAGGGATTTCAAAAATCTATATCAGATTAGATGAGATTCAAGTTCCAAAAATGGAGGGACTTCGTCTGATGCTTGTACAGATCCTTCTATTTCTCTCTGCCACCGGGGCCACAGACGGCGTCGTTCCACTAATCAAAGACGTTCCGTCTTGCCGTCTTGGT